>CP136069.1:32090193-34490193 GCA_032622095.1 Siphonodentalium dalli | reverse complement strand
AACATTATTATATATGCTACGTTGACCGATCACCCGTTTCGCAACAGCGAAATAGCGTATGATGACATTAAACTCTCTTTGCTCGCTTGCCTATATCGCAATTTTCCCAACAGTTTAAGGTGTTTTATTTTAACTAATAGATATGGTAGCATTCTGAGAATGATATATACATGGCAGCTTATACTACACATTCCATATACAATTTGCTTAATTTTGGTGTGATTCATATTCTTGAATACACGCAGATGGTGAATTAGTCGGCGCTTTAAGACATATTTGTGTTTATTTTCCGATTAACGGATGAATGTACGACGTCGTTGTGGGACTCTTCCTAAGTTATAACACTTTACATTACGTCTCGTCCTATTAATGCGAAATATGCAGTCAGCGATCTTAGCAAACGAGCAATAAAGTCATACATTTTCACTCGTGCCACATACAGATGATAAAGAGACAGTTTTTAAATGGTCAGATCTAAATTCAACAAACGTATGCTATATACCAGATGGGAATTTAATACCAAACCTTAGATAGTTACGTTCGGAAATTATGATACCAAAATTAGCGACTTAGGGGCGGCAAGGTTGGGGTGTCGGGCGGTATACGCTGACTCCCATTCATTCAATTTGAATATATCATATATTAAAATGGTTTACGGGCGCGTGAACGGATAGAAAATAGTTTCAATTCAATTGAGAACTGCAAGCGAAAGTCCGCGCATAAGACGGATTATGCTTTATGAAAACGTGGTCCATGCTGAGAAGTGTTATAACATTATACGGTGGACACCACAGTTCTGTTAATTCTCAAGTGTCAAAGTTGAGAATTTTTTTTGTAAAAAATGGGCGTTCTAAAAAAAGGGAAAACAAAACGAACTACTATTCTAAAACTAATCAATTTTGAGCGTTTTTGGACTCAAAATATGTCAATTTTAAGCCGCATCGTGATAAAACCGCAGAATCACGGCCGGCTGACAAGACAGACAGTCGACATAGAGTGATTACCAATTAGCCAATATAACAATTAACGCAGTGCGCCGAACAGGAATGGATGTTGAAATATATCGCCAGTGGTCATTGGAGTAATTTTTGACATTGGCAGTTCCTGGTTTGGTCTTGTGTCTATGTTTAAGACGCTCACATAGACCAAATCCAGCTGTTGTGCTTCGTCTAGGAGAAGATCTGGGCACAAGCACTTTCTACACATGGACTTTATTAGTACATTTTTCGATGTGTTATAACTTGGACATTTCTCAACCGATTTACAAAATTCTTTCACGAGTAGCATCAGTACGTGGTATAGATACACGACAGTAAAAATGATTGGAATCGGTGACAAGAAAAAAATTGACAAATTTTGCACCCCTCCCCATGTCGACAAATTGAATTCGGACCTTGGTGAAAATTTTCTCGATTCGTGCCCTTTCGTTAGTTAACACGGTTAGGTAAACCGAATTCAGCTGTTTGGCTTCGTATAAAAGAAGATTTGGGCACAAACTTTTTCCAAAAAATAATTGTAAGGGGCATAACTCTGGAAAGCAAGTTAGGACATACACCTAAATGTTTCATTCAGTTGTATCTTCACAAGGTGCATATATCTACCAAATTTCAATGATTTATCTTTTAAACTTTCTGAGATATAAGGGTTACAAAATATATTAAGAAGAAGAAGCAGCATAAATAATAATAGTGAAAAATAAAAAATTGAATAACAATATACTTCCATATTAAAATATTGAAGTATAATAATGAATAAATGTGACCCGCCATATCAAATCCAGTCGGAAGTCTGGATTTTTTTTACCCTGTGCCAATGCATTCTCTTATATATGCGAGTCGACCATAGGTCGCCTCGCATATATAAGAGAATGCATTGGCCTAACAATTTTTTACAATTTTAATAATTTGTTCTTGTATTCTTTAACAATTTTATAATTTCACCCATACAGAGCCCCAGACAAACATGAGCAGACGACACTCTTCTATATGCTTCTATATATGTGTGGGGCTCCCTGCAGGGTAATGGATGTTTTTTATTTTATGTCCTAAAAATTGTAAGAAACATTTATTTTAAAAAGATGATAAAAAATTGTTAAGCCAATGCATTCTCTTATATATGCGAGGCGACCTAAGTCGATCATAAGTCAAGTTTAAAAAAAAAAAACTATATTTACCAGGTTGTTGATGTTGATTCTGGACGGATCTTCGTTGAACACGGAGTACAGTGCTTTGTGCATGTTAATAAGGCATTCCCGTAGGGAGCTAATCTCCTGGACCATTTCCTGCTGCTTGCATTCGTAACCAACGACGACTTCCTGATACATGTCCATCTCATGTCTAAAACACAAACACAGACCGTGCTGGAAATTAATTCAGACTGTGCTGGTGCAGCATTAAAGATTCTGTGCCAGTGCATTCTCTTATATATGCAAGTCACCTATAGGGAGCCTCACATATATAAGAGAATGCACTGGCTTACAAGATCAAGGTAAATATTGTTAGGCCGATGAATTCCCTTATATATTTGTGAGGCTCCATATGGCACAGGGTTTTCGCAAAATTTCAGGAAGCTCCAGTCATGGACGGGTTAAAGATGTCAGGGTTCAAGACATTCAGTTAGATTTTCAGTGTAATTCATATTTATTCATGCGTAATGTTTGTTTCCTTTGCTAGCTGATGTCTACTGGGATTCCCTAACTATGGAATTTACCCATTTTAATCCAGATTCTGGACTCTCTCTGTTAACATAGCTTTGGATGCTGCACTCATGTATTAAAATCAAACAATATTAAACAGACTGTAGACCTAAGCTTGCATGTTGAAGATAATTATAATCTTCAAATATTAAAGAATTTTTTAGTTTCTTCATCCCCTAATTTGCAGAAGATAAAATACATACTCGAGTTGACTAATAGGTGAACATCACGAACATCAACTGGGGAACTTCAATCTGAGTCTATGTCTCCCATAGCAGTTGAGTCCTAAGCAGAATGAGGTTCCCTTAGGGTGAATTTGGTGATGTTAGCCCACCTCATTCTGCAAATTACAGACACACTATTTGCAGCCTTGCACTTTGTGTAAATTCAGGCCCCAAGCAGCTCATCTAATTTGCTGATGAATTTGGTTATAACTGTATTTTCCTACAGGCAAGGACAAAAATAGGGAAAAGTGGCAGAAAATGTCTCCAAAGTCGGCCTCTAGACGGGTCCCTGGGTAAGACTCCCAAGTCGGCCTCTAGACGGTCCCTGGGTAAGACTCCCAAGTCGGCCTCTAGACGGGTCCCTGGGTAAGACTCCCAAGTCGGCCTCTAGACGGTCCCTGGGTAAGACTCCCAAGTCGGCCTCTAGACGGTCCCTGTGTAAGACTCCCAAGTCGGCCTCTAGACGGGGCCCTGGGTAAGCCTCCCAAGTCGCCCTCTAGACGGGTCCCTGGGTAAGACTCCCAAGTCGCCCTCTAGACGGGTCCCTGGGTAAGACTCCCAAGTCGGCCTCTAGACGGTCCCTGGGTAAGACTCCCAAGTCGGCCTCTAGACGGTCCCTGTGTAAGACTCCCAAGTCGGCCTCTAGACGGGGCCCTGGGTAAGACTCCCAAGTCGCCCTCTAGACGGGTCCCTGGGTAAGACTCCCAAGTCGCCCTCTAGACGGGTCCCTGGGTAAGACTCACTTTGAAGATCCTTCTACCTTCCAGCCCGATCGTCTCCCATCCGTCCGCTGGAGTGGACAAGACAGGCTGATCCCTGTAAAAATACAACAAGGACAAATAAGATACATTTTCAAATTATTTCAGGGTAACCTAGGTAACTGAAACATAGCACAGTAATAAATGTATTATATGTTATCTTAATACCTATGTATTATTGGTTGATAAGATTAAACAAATTGTAATGAAGTTGGGCTACCATTTATCAGTTTTGGTTCAACTTTTGTAATTTTATCACAATGTAATATTAAGTTTTTTAAACCACAAAATTGGACAAAATGCAATTCAGGTATGTTGAAGAAAAATCAACAGAAACCAATTTATGTAAAATATTTATGCATCTTTTGAAAAACAAAAACAAAGATATATTTCACGAAAGTGCAAATTGAGTGAAATGTGATAATTCGCCATCCGCATCAAATTTGATAAAAGATTCCAGATTATGATGTGTTCTGTATTTATTCCACACCATTGCATTAGATAAATTTAATCCCATCATTGATACTATAACTACACTCATTATGATTGTAAGTCCGAAGAAAAAATGGTCTGTGCATCACTTGGAGCGATCGTTCTGATTTGTATTCCACTTATGATAACAACAATATGTATTCTCTAAAATGCCTTCTTGATATCCCAACAAGATGGAGAGAAGTTTTACACATCTCTATACTTTTATACACATGATGTGTCCTGGGGTTATCATAGCAGGGGAAATCTGGGCTGGGGGAATGGGACCATAAATTGTTTTAATCAACTGGCAGTTCAACAGGGAACATCTTGGCTAGGGGAACGGGTCATTGAGGGGATCCCATGCTGGTATAACGAATCCCCGACTTACCATATTTCTTGCCAGACGTCTTTTCAGCAAGAAGTTGATGTATTTTATCCCGTAATAAATGAGCCTCTTTTTCAACTTTTTTAAGGTCGTGTTTATGCTGCACATTACGATGTTGAATTATTGATGAAAGACGCTTAACCTGTCAAAAGAATAATAGACTTAGTTTCTACTATAATATTATTTTTGACACATCTGGTGCCAAATAATACAAAATTAGTCTATTTTGGCACCATTGGCACTTAAATACGAAACACTGGGTTTCATAAAATGATGATTTACAACAACTAATGGGACACAATAAATATGTTTAAAGTATGAAATGTCAGTGGTGCTTCCACGCAAGATATCATTACCATTCACTGATGTTTTCAAGGTTATAGAGGACACATGCAAACATGCCGTTAGCTGTGAATTGCATACAGAACTGTAGCCTTACATATCAATTTAGAGTGTTTTTTTGTTATTTTGGTTCATCAAGATCTTTGAAATTTATACTAAATCCATTGAAAGGCATGAATGGCCTTCCTGGTGGGTATGCTGTTAAAATAGTCACAACCATTAAAACTGCTATAAACAGATTCTTATACCAATCATACATATCGTATCGTGTAGATAGTATGTTATCATAAAGTTTGTACACTGTGTTTTTGTTTGTAAACACAAGCCAGGTTCTGTCAAAATTTTGAATATATAAGAGAATGCATTGGCACAGGGTTTTCGCAAAATTTCAGGAAGTTCCAGTCATCGAAGGGTTAAGTAACCAGTGCTTGTACAATATTATGTAAGAAGTTCAAAATTGACCATGTATGAAACCATACAGTAATGCCATAAATAATCGACTCCTTAACCACAGCAGAATTATGGATAATTTTTCAGGATTTAGTCGGAAATATGGCTTGTTGCCATTCATCGGAAAGTTCTCGGGGAGAGCTTTCCGATGAATGTCAACAAGCCATATTTCCGACTAAATCCTGAAAAATTACCCATAATTCTGCTGTGGTTAAGGAGTCGATTATTTAGGGCATTACTGTAGTTATGAGTGAGGAGGATGAATATTCAGCCATACCTCTTCTTTTTCCCTTTTGAGTTTGATGTTGAGGCTTTTACTTTTATTCGCCACTTGTCTCCCTTTCTCCGCCTCCTGTCCCATTTCTCGGTTGAGTTGGTCGTATTCCTGCTTCAAGCGTATGTTATTTGATCGACTGTTCTGAAGATCTGTCGTTATTCTGTGAAGTCTGGAAGCAAGTAAAATCAACAATATAAATAAGATTTTAACACCTTTATAGACTTGTTGTGAGATTTTATTCCATGAACAACCCGTCCCTTCTAGGGGTCTTTCTCAAGCGTAATGGCAGTTTGCATACAGAAAATAATGAAAATGACGTTATAGTCAGCGACATGGCATAACATGCTAGAAAACCCCGGTCTCGGTTGAGTCCGTTTCTAGTAGTGTCAAGTTTTTCTATTATCTTAATTTCAATGATCGTCCTGATATTGTGAAGACCCCCACTGTAACGCGCCAGTCTGCATGTGAATTGAAATGTCCCACAACAGGAAAATCTTTGGTTCCAGACATGAGTCCTGAAAATTGTGTCTCTGTATGTCCATCATAGCCGCTCCCACTATAGAGAAGTTTTTCTAACTTTGAAGTAGAAAATTCCATTTTGATTCACTGGATGACAGTAGGGAGTTTGCCTGTACATCTAATTTTCATTCTAAATAAGAGCACGCCATCGGGGCGTGGCATAATACGCCCGTTTCTGGAGTAGAGTGGAGCATGTAGATTGTTTGTTGTTTCATATTTTATTGAGCATCCCATATAAACATTTCAAACAAAACTTATTATAACAAACTAATGTAGGATGAATGATCGGGGATTGGAGCACAAGTTATAGCAACACAGGTGGAGCTCGTCTCCCCGATGTAGATAGAACCAATATTTGAACTTGATATGTATATCAAATTTGGTTCAGTTCACTCGATTCAATCTAAAGTTATCATCTGGAAACCGCATATCAGGTAAAATCTAAGTCGAAAAAGGGGCATAACTCAGTCAAAATCATGCGGACGAAACCCATATTCGAACTTGATCTGTATTTTAGTGTGGTAAACTAACGTACCAAATTTGGTTCAGTTCACTCATTTCAATCTAAAGTTATCATCCGGAAACCAAAAATAGACAGACGGACGGACGGACAACCCATTTACATAATACGACTGTTTTTTCAAACGGGCATATAATAAAAGGCCACTTGGCCAAGGTGTCCCCTGAAATGGTGGCTTCATTTGGAGAAGCTATGGAGCACATATAGAGACACATTTTCAAACTTAATAAGGTTCCAACTAAAGTATCTTTACCTGTTTTCGTACTCATCACATGATCGTGTATTGACTCTGACGACTTTAAATAGATCATTTATCCGATTAATGAGACAGACGCAATCTCTGTTAACGGGTGGCAGGTTGAAGCACGAAAGTTCCTGAAAAAAAAGGAGTAATAAGAATGAAAGTGTCAATGACACTGTAGCTCAACTTGGAAAGGGAATAATTTCATGTGTTACAGTCAATGGAGTGATCAGGAAAGTTGAAAGGCCCAGTTATGCAAAGAGTAAAATCCAAGATGGCTGTTGGCAGCCATGTTTTTTTTCCAAATGACCCCAAAAAGACTCGTTCCCATTTACATGTCATTGTTAACATCCATCACAAATTTCATGATGATCCAACAAAAGATACAACCTGTAGCCTGTGCCAAGGATTTAGTCATGTAAAGAGTAAAATGCAAGATGGCTGCTGGTGGCCATGTTTTTTGACCGAATGACCTCAAAATGACTCGTTTCCCATTTACATGTCATTGTTAACATCCATGACAAATCTCATGATGTTCGGACGAAAGATACGACCTGTAGCCTGTGCCAAAGGATTTAGTCATGCAAAGAGTAAAATCCAAGATGGCTGCTGACGGAGATGTTTTTTGGCCGAACAACCCAAAATTACTCGTTCCCATCTACATGTCAATATTAACATCCATAACAAATTTCATAATGATCAGACGAACAGTACGACCTGTTGCCCGTGCCAAAGGATTTAGTCATGCAAAGAGTAAAATCCAAGATGGCCACTGGTGGCCATGTTTTTTTGCCAAATGACCCCAAAAATGACTCGTTCCCATCTACATGTCAATACCAACAGCCGTTACAAATTTCAAAATGATCTGACCAAAGGTAGGACCTGTAGCCCGTGCCAAAGGATTTAGTCATGCAAAGAGGAAAATCCAAGATGGCTGCTGGTGGCCATGTTTTCTGGCCGAATGAACCCAACATTACTTGTTCCCATCTACATTAATATTAACATCCATGACAAATTTAATGATGATTCGACAAAAGATACGACCTGTAGCCCGTGCTAATGGATTGAATTTTGAAATCCAAGATGGCCACTGGCGAACATGTTTTTTGGCCGAATGACCCCAAAATGACTCGTTCCCATCTACATGTCAATGCCAACAGCCATGACAAATTCCATGAAGATCCAACCAAAGCTACGACCTGTAACCGCACCAAAGGATTTAGTCATGCAAAGAGTAATATCCAAGATGGCTGCTGGCGGCCATGTTTTTTGGCCGAACGACCCCAAAATCACCCGTTCCCATCTACATGTCAATATTAACATCCATGATTTCATGATGATCAGACGAACAGTACGACCTGTAGCCCGCGCCAATGGATTTATTTTTGAAATCCAAGATGGCCGAATGACTCCAAAATGATTCGTTTCCCATCTACATATCAATGTCAAAATTCATGACAAATTTCATAAAGATCAGACCAAAGGTACGACCTGTAGCCAGCGCCAAAGGATTTAGTCGTGCAAAGAGTAAAATCTAAGATGGCTGCTGGCGGCCATGTTTTTCGGCCGAACGACCCCAAAATGACTTGAATTTTAAAACAATGAGATAACTAAAAGTAATCTTTTCATCTGGAAACCAAAATAATCTGCACAATTTAAGTCGACAAGGATCATAACTCTGAGAAAAATGGGCAGACCATACCCAAATTCTTACCTGATCTGTATCATCATGTGATTAATCCACATACCAAATTAAAATCAATCATATTACAAAAACTAAAGTTTGCCTTTCATTTGCAGAACAAGGTCCCCAGAGGGTGAATTTACTGATGATAACCCGCATAGCGAGCAAATGGTACCAAATGCTGTTAAACTTGACTACAAAATACTGCCAGGAATGCTATTTCACTCAAAACTTCCATCTATAACGCAATGAGGTTTATGAATATGTCAAGACTGATGGCACGCAGGCCCCACGCTAGGTGGCGACTCGGGCGAAATTCTCGCCTTCGGGCCGACGAAGTCGCCCTCGGATGTCCGCAAGGCGAAAACTAAGTCGCCTTCCAAATTTGACAAAACTAGCTTAGGATTTACGGTAATTTTACCGGTGAAAATTTGACTCGTTTTGCAAAAAAAAAATATATAGTCTCAACTGTTCCAACGAGGCATTTTATTTATCAATTATACATGGTGTACCCTATCCAAATATTCTAATCAGATTGGGTGTTTTTGGAAACGGCAAATTGCGCTGAGCAACGAAGTTTATGATGAGCTACTAGTTCGTTTTAAAGAGACTGGAATTTAGAATTACTTTGTTCCGTCGGGTCATTTTGTAACCGCAAATTGTATAGCCATACGTGGTCACCACCGCTCATACAGTAGACAATGTGAACAAATAATACTGTCTTTGAATTTAAACTAAAACATATCTATGAATTTTCGATTTTACAAAAGTAGTTTGTGTCGGACTCCGTTTCCCAATCCAACTTTTTAACTTTTTGGAATTGCACATTTTTATTTATATGTTTACAAACAAGAACACGTGCTTGCTTACTATTAAACACAGAGGTTTGAATGTGCATTGGAAGTAATTAATTTAATGTTCTTAGTTAAATCAAAGATCTACATAATAAACTATTACTATCCAAACTCATTTAAAAGGATTAATTTGTGTCAAAACTACGTGTTAATTGCAAATTACAATTGTTGTCAATCTATCGCTCAGGCCACGTGCTCAATATACGTCTGTCAACGGTTGCAAATTAATTGCATGTAGGCCTACTTTGTACAATGCAGATATTTAAATAACCTGCTGGTGTATATTATAAGCTCAACTGGCCTCTGTTAAGAACACATTAATAGTAATCACTACCTATTGTGCCACAGCTATCAAACTGTCAAGTTTATTGCTTTAATCGGATTATCATCAGACATCACTGATGGCATATGGTCGTGATGGTGGTATTCAACAATAAACTCTTTAGAAACAAAATTAAAAGCTTTTACACCTCCTTAGTTAGTCCTTATTGTTTTATTTTAACGGACACCCACAATACAGCAGCTGCCAAAAGCCATTTCCAAAAAATTTAAATTTATAATAATAATCCAGTTTCAGATATTAAAAGTTATGAAGTCAACAATTAATTTCTTCAGATAAAGTCAACAGTTTAAAAATAATTAAATTTTTCAATTTAGTTAAAAATTTCAGATTATCGTGAAGTCTCCCTAAATTTCCTGAAGTCTCCCTAAATTTCCTGGAGGGAGACTTCAAGTCTCCCTGTTCTGAACCTCTAGCCTGAGGCCTGATGGCACGACACAAATTTTCTATCTTGTTCATGTGTGCGGGTACACAAAGTTTGTTTCAATACGGGCTGTACTCTGACCACTTCGCTCCCATATTTTGTTCATCTGAAAATTTATAGGACACTTCAGGATTCTATCATTACCGAAAAATGCAATACCCAGATAAAATGTGAAAAATAATTAGGAATGGACAGATTCCCAGAGGGGGAATTTGGTGATGCTAGACCACTGTGATAGCGTCACTAAATTCACCTGCTGGAACCTCATTCTGCAAATGACAGACACATTATTACAAAGCTTGGCTAAATGACATCATGACGGCTATTTCCCAATAGAAAAATGTAATGGGAATAACGAAAACATTAAAACTGACTCCAATATTATCTTTCACAACTCTGGAACATCATACGCTGTTTAACCTTTTCATGATGGGAGCTGCGCTGGTGCAGCATAAAATATCCTGAGCCAGCGCATTCTATTACGGTATATATGGTAGTCTCCCATAGGGAGCCTCGCATATATAAGAGAATGCATTGGCCTAACAATTTTTCATCATTTGTTATTATTTTTTATAATTTTTTCTTATATTCTTTAACAGACTTATTTTGTAGGTTTAGTGCCAGGGAATCTTACATTTTTCATGGGCATCAAAATTATTACTATGAATACTTGGTGATAGTTTTGAGTTATAACATGCCCCTAAGGTGTTATCCTGTTTGTTTTTAAATTCGCTATAGCATGCTTTAGCATACCCAAAAAAATTTCAACCCCAATTTTTTTTATTTTTTTTTATTTTTTAGGGCCGATTTTACACACCGTAAATTAGGGCCGATGAGATCGGCCAGTGGCACTCAAAGGGTTAAAGATCATGTACCAATGCATTCTCTTATACATGTACTTGTCGGGCTTCCGTCTGATGTCTTTTTGTCTTAACTTGAACAGAAGTTCTCCGAAGGCAATTTAATTTGGTATGGATGTTCACTACTATAAGGACATACAATAGATGATTCAATTGTTTTGTTCGGATTTTCCATTCTAGAGTTAATCATCTCTGTTTATCTGGAAATGTTTTTGGTTTGTCCGATGTCTGTTCAGGCCATAACTTGGAACAGTAGTGATCAGATTTCAATGAAATTTGGTATGGATGATCACTGCTACGAGAACATTCAATGGCGTGTGCAATTGTTTTATTTAGGTTTTTCGTTCTATATTATTCATCTTTTGTTTATCTGAAAATGCTGATTTTGGGAAAAAAATAATGGCTTCCATCCAGAGGTCACCCCAAAGACCCACATAGTTTGCTGCATGATGGTCCGATGAGGGATGTGGCCTGTAGGTTCAATTTGAGCTAAAAAATACTAGTCTCCCATATATATTTGTATATTTATAAATAGATTAACCCTTTACCCAACAAACCGGCCAAAACCGGCCAAATAAAGCTTCAACAGCCTAAAATATCTTCGGTCTGTCTCAATAGAACCATACAAATATGGATATCATTGGAACCGGCTCCTTGACCACATTGTGATAGTTACAGTTATGCCCTGTGCCAATGCATTCTCTTATATATGGTCGCCTCTCATATATAAGAGAATGCATTGGCCTAAAACACTTTTTACCATTTTTTCTTACATTCTTTAACAATTTGATAATTTTTAATGTGTTAAGCCAATGCATTCTCTTATATATGCGAGGCGACCTATGGTCGACTCGCATATATAAGAGAATGCATTGGCACAGGGCCGTTCTGTTGGGTAAAGGGTTAAACCCAGAATCGAACTGATATCGTCAAAATTGGTGACTTTGAAACTAAAAATTAACAAGAACATAAATTATAAAAATCACTTTGTGTGACACTCACCTGATTTAGGTATGATATGCATTGGTCGATATTTTCCGATGTGCAGAAATTGATGTTGTTGGGGTCATCAAAGAGTTTCTTTGGTGATAAGTTGATCTCTTCCGCTTCCATGTTGATGAGCGACTGTCCTATTCTTCTCGTATACAATGATGAGAGTATCCCGTTAGGTGTCCCCACATTGTTCAAGAAGTAGGGATCATCCATTCTGAAAAATAATACCAAATTAATTGCCGATTTATAAATACATGTAACGAAGCAGCATGCGGAGATGAAACATAAATAGGCCTAATCGGTTCAATTGTATAGCATTTTCGGGTTTTATCCAGTTTGAATTTAAGTTTTAATGAATATAACATTAACCCTTTCAGTGCCAGGTCCGATTTTTGTATCAACCCATATACCATGTGCCAATGCATTCTCTTATATATGCGAGTCGACCATAGGTCGCCTCGCATATATAAGAGAATGCATTGGCCTAACAATTTTTCATCATTTTTTCTTATATTCTTTAACAGACTTATTTTGTAGGTTTAGTGCCAGGGAATCTTACGTTTTTCATGGGCATCAAAATTATTACTATGAATACTTGGTGATAGTTTTGAGTTATAACATGCCCCTAAGGTTTTATCCAGTTTGTTTTTAATTTCGCTAGCATGATTAAGCATACCCAAAAAAAATTCAACCCAAAAAAATCTTTAAAAAAAAACAAATTTAGGGCCCATTTTACAGACCGTAAATTAGGGCCGATGAGATCGGCCCCTGGCACTGAAAGGGTTAAGGCGTCTGGAAAAGAGGCAGGTTCTGAAGTATCCATGGTATCAATATAAATTTTTAGAAAAAACACTATTTTCATATCGGTAAATCTTTTACTAATATTTGTAATAAAAATATTCTCATGTACATGTATCAGACCTATGGGCAATAAAAAAATGCTGACTCGTGGGGTAAAAATTGTCACTACATGCAGTTTATCTATTATATATTTTGGAACTTCTGTCTGTGTGTTATAGACTCGAAAACTGCTCGACCGATCCGATTCAAATTTGGTATATGTACATTGTAGGCCTACTTTGATCCTGGGAACAATATGGGCGGGTCCAATTTCATGTGCAACCGGGTCCTTGACCTTGACCTCGCTTATATACGCTCATATGGACATGTTTCTGGACCGATCAAACAATAGTTTGTCCAGACGCTGTATATTCTACCCACACAGAGGCGATCACAAAGAAATCCATAAATAGCCCGGACGAAGCTGCTCGTTCTGAACAGAGAAACTGACGGAATTTGATCGGCATATGACACAATGAAGATGTTTTTTTCATAAATTGTATTGCAATTTCAGGTTTTATCCAGTTCGAATTCAAGGAATATAATTAATAAATATAATAAGGCATATGGGGAATATAATTAATAAATATAACAAGGCATATGGTGAATATAATTAATAAATATAACAAGGAATATGGTGAATATAATTAATAAATATAACAAGGAATATGGTGAATATAATTAATAAATATAATACAGTGTCTGGAGAAAGAGGGAGGTTCTGATTGTAAAAACAATATAGCATTGTACATGTACATGTATGTGTACCGATAAAGTAAATGGGTGATCAAAAATGCTGACCCATTACTTTGTCACTAGGTTATTTTAGGGGCAAAGTAATGGGTTCTGGCAAAAAAAAAAAATCTTATACCTCACCTTAAGTCTGTTTTGCAGACAGAAAAATAAAAAATCACTAGAAATATCCTCACAAAAAATTCCATAAAGCAGAAAATCTGGTGAATTCAACAATAAAACTGCTCATTCTGATCAGTGGAACTGATGGATTGCGATTGGCACATTACACAATGAAGAGCTTTGAGTTACAGTTCCGAATCAATACACAGCCAAACATACTCCAGCCGCCAATAAACGGCTTCTTGACTCCATTAATCTGAATTGTATCCCCGATGGATATGCACCAACTGACTGGCATCATGGAGAATGAATGACCCCATATAATTCAATATACACTGTGTACATGTATCTATATATTGCATTATCACATTACTGGGTGTATGTACATACATACCTACTGTACAGTGATTAATTAGCTGTATCCCCTGCCTTAGCCATGAACCTAATTTCCAACTTTGGATAAGACCATTTGCACCCAGACCCTCCCTGCTCCCATACAGATCAAAATTGTAAACTGACAACATTTTGTGTTCGAAAAAATTGAATCAGTGCCATTCTCTTTGAGTAAATTTTTATCATATTTTTCTGGGCCTTTAAATTTGAAATTCCAAAATGGAAATTTTAAATAATTGAAACATTGGCAATATTTCAAAGAAATTTCTTCAAAACTAATATTTTCAATTTTTGTTGTGATGTACATTGTACATTATTAGTCTATTTAAATTTAAACTTCTGACAAGCATTGATGATAACACCCCCTCACCGTCCTTGTAAGACTACAGCCATCAATAAAACAGCTTCTTGACTCCATTAATCTGAATTGTATCCCCGTTGGACTTGCACCAACTGACTGGCATTGCTGAAAATGAATGACCGACATGACATACATGTATAGTTCAATATACATGTACACTGTGCATCTATGTATCTATATATTGCACTATTGGGTGTTATACATGACAGTATACAATATTAGATGTAGAATTATGTACATACAGGAGTGCAGCTAGGAAGCAATTACATGTAGGTGGGGGGGGGGGGGGGTCAACAATTTCTATGAGATTCATTGTGAAGGCATCTTTGCATTATATTACCAAAAAACACTTGTGGGAAAACGCCTTTGTTTTAAATGTTTCACTTTAAAGTATTTTTAAAAGATATATTTCAATCAAAAACATACACATTACAGCTGAATTTTCTAGAAAAAAATAATATTTCTTATCTCAATCTGTGGACAAAAACAAACTTCTAGAGACGAACTAATAATTATTGTTTTATAACCTAGCAAACCTGCATATAACGGTAGTGTGTCTGTCATTTGCAGAATGAGGTCCCCACATGTTAAATTTAGGGATGGTATTCCGCACAGTGCGCTAGCATCACCAAATTCATGATCTGGGAACCTCATTCTGCTTAGGCATCAAATGCTATGGGAGACCTAGGATCAGATTAAAATTCCCAAGTTGAAGTTGGTGATGTTCACCCATTAGAAATCTTGATTATGCATTTTATCTTCTGAAAATTAGGGGATATAGAAACTGAACAGAAGGGAAAAAGTAACAAAAGCAATGTTAATTTGAGACTATAGATACTTCCCAGAAGATGAGGACTAGGCAGAATGAGGTCCTCAGAGGGTGAATTTGGTGATGCTAGCCAGCTTTGCGGGATAGCATCAGTAAATTCACCCTCAGACGACTTAATTCCACAAATGACAGACACACTATTTGCAGGCTTGAATTTCCAATTTTGTAATTTAATGTTGCCTCCAAAAACACACCCTGCCAACCTACAGTAATGCTCTAATTAATCGACCCCTTAACCGCAGCAGAATTATGGGTAACTTTTCAGGATTTAGTCGGAAATATGGCTTGTTGCCATTCATCGGAAAGCTCTCTGAGAGCTTTCCGATGAATGGCAACAAGCCATATTTCCGACTAAATCCTGAAAAGTTACCCATAATTCTGCTGTGGTTAAGGGGACGATTAATTAGAGCATTACTGTATTAAACGTACCTGATATGAGACATGGTGAAGGTCAATATATATCCAGTGAAATTAAATTCAATTAAATGCCAAACATGTCACCAACATGTTTATATTTATCGAGAAATACCAGTAAAATCAGATCAATGATGTACGGTAATGTGCAATGAATGTTCAGGATGCCATCCATTCATTTGTTATTGATTCTTCCAACTGCTGAAGAGAAATTCACAATAAAAATTAGTTATATACTAAATGTACGGTGGGAATCTAGTCTTCTTGTACTGAATGTGGACCATGATTTATACTCATACTAAATTCAAATGAAATGTTTTTAGAAGTTAAAAAAAAATTAAGTGTCAGAGACACCTGTTGCTCAACTTGGGGAAGAGTTAATTTTATGCTGATCTGACAGTCAATATTATTATCTGAACATTTCCTAAGGGAACTATAGTCTTCAATGAGTATCTAGTAAAGAAAGAATTAAAGAGAGAAACTATATTTTACTACGTTTAATCAAATTTCAGACTTAAATGGACATAAGTTGAAAAAATCACAAGTGATTATATGTAGGTTGGAATTTTCCAACAAATTCTGGCACATTTGGAAACATTTAGGTACAATACATGTACATGTATGTACCAGTTAGGCTCCTGCGAATATTCGATATTCGATTCGAAGGTCAAATTCGATTCGAATTCGAGTCGAAATTGCCAACTCGAAATTTCGAATATACTATGACGGAAAAGTAGGCTGTTTCAGCATTTAATTCCAGAAAATTATGTATATATGCACATTATAATTCTTATTGTACATAGCCAACAATTAGCCACGATAGGACGACTAAATACGTCTGAATTATATAGCTTTAAAATGGTAGCAAAAGCTAGCAGATAGCCAAAGGACCGACGACGCGGTAAATTATAATAGCTATGAGACTGGGCTACCGATAGCGTTATCCATCGTCTATTCGATTCCGCGTTATGTAATATGGGTGAGAATGTAAACAACACATGTTCCTGGTGTCGAAAAGTGCATTTTGGCACTGTTCTCTTTTGAAGTTGACTTTCAGTTTGGAGTTTTCTTTTACAATGGACAAAATGTCGTCCATCATTCATGTTTATTTTAAACATGATAAAGCTGCAGGCACATATGATGAATGCAACATGCATGGTGTATAAATCGCAAGCATCTGGGACAATGACCCATCTATGGAATCATCTGTTCAAGAAGCATCAACCAATACATGAAGAGGCTACACTGCGACTGTTGTTGCGTCTTCAAGTTTATAACAACGGGTGTTTCCGAATGCCGATTTGCAATTTTGCATGTACATGTACATGCAAACTGTAGAAATTTCGTGTGATTTTAGTTTGATAATCCGTTTAGTGGTAATATATTAATCGTTGTGATGGCCGCATGGACGTTTTAATCTGCTTTGTTTTCTTGACAATTATAAATTGAAGTTAATAGTATATCAAACGACGGTTTATCGCCACATAAGTTCTGATGGAACTTCATGCATGTAGTTCATAGAACGTTTCATAAATAATCTAATCGTTGACAAAACATACCTAATTGAGAATGCAACACACAGATATGATTCGATTTGATATTCGATTCGATCAAAATATCCAATTCGCAGGACCCTAGTACCAGTTGGAACCCTAACCCTCTTGTCACAGCCCTGGCATGGCTTAAAAGATTCATAAATTAAGAACCACTAATTGAAAGAGTTTAATTTAACCCAATGTAACGACTTATGTCTATTTTAAATTAAATATTGAAAATTCTTCATGCACACGTCATTAAAGACATATTGTGGACTTGTTCGGGTGCGTGGAACTGATAAGTTAGTACTCGGGCGCTATGCCAACTGGGGGGATGTAGCATTATACTAACATTGCGAAAATTTCAAAGAAATCGACCATACCACTCCAGAGAAAACATCGTCTGAACTATGCTCAAATGTAAATATTTACATTTCGATTCGGGACGCAACTCTCGGCGATAAACTAACACATATGATTTCCCCACCGAGAGTCATGGTATTTAATTAATATATAAGAAAGATGATGTTTGTTGTCAATTTGGATTAATATTTGTGAAAAATAACTATTTTGAGAAAGATTATTCTCCTTTACTATTTGATTACCCCACCAGAATGTTTCACATCACTATAAAGTAAGGTAATTCTACAGTATACTTCAACCTCAAGTGTTGGGCCTTGGGACACTCTTCAAACTAAATAATGACAGGCACCTGCACAGTACAGAGGGAACAGCCCATGCTGGCAATTGTTCTCAGTAATGAATCACGGAGGTCTATGCTACATGTACATGTACAGCCCTCATAATTAGCTATGGCAATCAGCAATGCCAAAGCAATTTGCTGAAGCAAACTGGGCCACGGCAAAGGGTTGCCATAACGGACTACCGAAGCCAAACAATCTGAATTAACAGGGCTGCATGTGTATAGATTAAAAAAAATTCCCCAGGTTTTCTTTCAGTTCCAATATTTGGGTTTCCCAGTTTGGTCAAAGTATCAGAAAAATGGCAAAAAATATTCACAAATGGCAAAAAAAATTGGCCAATAGAATTTTGTCTGGCCAGTATACTAATGAAAACCTTGTATGCAAGCGCTGAGAAATATGGTAGATAATTCAATCCAACACAACCTCAAGTGGAACTATTTGAAAGAATTTAAACATTGAAAGTGTAACCTTCCATAAATACTGGCATACCACTTTTAAATTAATTATTGTGAAATTCTCACATACCCGGTACAAGCATATCAATTTAGTAAAGGCAATTCTAGTCTACTTCATACAACCTCAAGTGTCGGGCCTTGGAACACTCTTCAAACAAAATAATGACAGACACCTGCTCCTACATTTATAGTACATGTATATAGATCACATTTATTCCCAGGCTTTCTTTTGGTCCCAATATTTGGGTTTCCCAGTTTGGTCAAAGTTTCAGAAAAATGTCAAAAATTATTCACAAATGGCCAAAAAAACTAACAGTATACCGGTACTAGTGAAAACGTTGTATACAAGGGCGGAGAAATATGGTAGATAATTCAATCCAACACAACCTCAAGTGGAACTACTTGAGGTTGAAAGTTTAAAATTGAAAGTGTAACAATCCATAAATGCTGGCATACCACTTTTAAATTCAATATTGCGAAATTCTCATAGAGAAGCATATCAAAGTAAAGGTAATTCATTCTACAGTCTACTCAATCATACAACCTCAAGTGTCGGGCCTTGGATCGCTGTTCAAACAAAATAATGGCAGACACCTGCACACAACATACAGCCCATGCTGGCAATTGTTTGCTTTCGGTCTTTAATTATCGAAATGAATTCATTGAATTGCCAAAGTACGATCTCTTGCACTGAACAGAAAATTGATACATGTAGTTTAATCTAACGGATAATGAAACCTAGACAGTAATTACGTCAGTTCTATTGGACTGAGCTACTATCGTATCTGTATTGGTTTAAAGTGGAGTGGCGAAGGCTGCAATACTTCCTCATTAATTTAATGAATTAACACTCTCATGACAGGCTGCGCTTGTGCAGCATTAAAGATCCTGTGCCAGTGCACTCTTTTATATGCGAGTCTCCATTGGGAGCCTCGTAAATATAAGAGAATGCACTACAAGGTCAAGATAAATATTGTTAGGCCAATGCATTCTCTTATATATTCGAGGCTCCTTATGGGAGACTCGCATATATAAGATAATCCATTGGCACAGGGTTTTTTTTTGTGTGCTAAATTTCAGGAAGATCCCTTCATGGAACGGTTAATGAATTAAGGCATATATTGCAACTCGTGGAATTTAGAGCTTATAGATATACCATATTTTGATCCAGTCATCATCATTCTCACCCCACGCATCTGCCCTGCACCCCCCCCCCACATCTGAATTTATTTAACTAATGACCAGTTAGACTCATCTTATCAGTTGATATGATTTTTTTTTTATTTTTAAAATAACATATTTAGCATGTATCTCCCCACAACGATAGTTTTTCTGAGTCGCGTAATCATATCAAACGATAAAATGAGAGTAAGTGGCCATAAGATGTTTAGGTAAAAAATTCAGGTGGAGTTGTGGGGGGGGGGGGGGGGGGGGGTATGTAATTTATTTTATTATACGCCCAACAGTGAATTATAGAAAAAAACGCGTTTAGATAAATATCGATATCACCCAGAAGGGGATATAGAAGAATATACTTTCACACTAGCTTGCGCGTGCGACCGATTCACTTGCGATTACAAATACTGTTTCCGGTTTGTACTATTGAAGAAGGTCAAAGTGAAAGAACCCATTGTAATATTCTAAATTATATTATATTCACGGATACAGATATAATTAAAATTTATTTTATGTTGAAATTCAACATATTTATGGCGGAAATAATGGGAAGAATACGGGAACTATCTTTTTATATTCTGCGGATGGTGAAGTAGCATTGCGAGAACAGGCATCGATCAGCTGATGGCTTAAAAAATTATGCATCGATTGAAGACGATTGTGATATCATTTCACGTCGTAAGTGGTGAATTTCTTTGGAAATGCGTATAATAAAAAGAATATCTAGTGTTTTTTTTAGTGGATACCGAAAAATACGTCATGAGTGAGCGAGACAAATGTTTATTTTCGCTCGCGGCAAGCCGCTCGCGAAAATAAACATTTGTCTCGCTCACTCATGACATATTTTTCGGTATCCACTCAAAAACACTAGATATCCTCTATTTATTTTTCATAAGAATTCTTGGAGCTGTTATGCCTCTTCCATAGTAACTATGTGCTTCATTGCCACCAATAATAGTTTTCTGAGACCAATAGTCAATTGAATGGCATGATCAGAGAAAGTGGCAATTGGACTAGATGTTAAGGTAAAAAACTTCCCCAGTTTGCTGCAGTTTGGCTAAAAATTTCTGGCCAAAATAATTTACAAATTGTAAAAAAAATTGTGTAAAAGAATTTTCTTCCCAGCACAAACCTTGAAAGTCACAACAAATTTTGAAGATAATGAAAACTTTACAACCATGCAAAACTCACCAATAAACATTTTAAGACAATTTCCATCCAGAACACAGAACTTATGAAAAAACAGAAGTGACTCCAGTCAAGAAAATAACAGATGTGCCACACACTGCAATGCATGAAATATGCCTAGAAATAATTATAGAATTATACAACGGAATTAAAAACCAAAGTGACAGAAAAATGCCCGCCTTACAATCATATGACAAGATAAACATTACAGAACAAGTCGCCAGTCAATATGACCAATGAACCGGCAATGCAAGTAAATAGACGTATATACAACAGACAAGGGGATTGATGAATGGGCATGAACTATGAATAATATTTATAGACTGCCAACTGACGATTAGAATAATATCTCAGACATTCCTGGGTAAAAAGCGAAGAGATTTCATCAGAGGACTAACGGCTTCATTTTGTGACTGAATTTGGATGCTCTCCCCCCACCAAGCCTGCAAATAGTGTGTCTGTCATTTGAAGAGTGAGGTCCCCAGAGGGTGAATTTAGTGATGGTATCCACCATGGTGGGCTAGCATAACCAAATTCATCCTCTGTGGACCTCATTCTGCTTAGGCTTCATCTTCTGGGAAGTATCTACAGTCTCAAATTAACATTGTTTTTAGTTACTTTTTCCCTTCTCAGAAGTTTCTACCGGTATATCCCCTAATTTGCAGAAGATAAAATGCATAATCGAGGTGACTAATGGGTGAACATCAACTTAAGCAGAATTGAGGTCCCCAGAGGGTGAATTTGGAAATTCAAGGCACCGTGTGGGATAGCGTCACTAAATTCACCCTCTGGGAACCTCATTCTGCTAATGACAGACACACTATTTCAAGGCTTGCAATGAGAATAAAAAATGGGGTCGTCCCGTTTTGCAGACACCTATTGTGTTCGGTAGGTTAGGGTAGAAGTGTGAATAATCATCTTAATGACTACTTAGGCCCTTCCTAGTTGGTTTGATTGGATTCTGTTTTTTTCTGCCCTTTTGATTATGGGAAATATCGGAGGTTTGGATTGCATTTATGACTGTTTATTAGTTTTGGATAATATAAAATGCATGCAAATATTATATAACCGAGGTACAAAGATTAACGAATTAGAAACAATGATAACAAACATGCTCAGTGACCGCATAACTTGGCCATTTCATTCAGGAACTCTACTTCGTCTATTTCGCCTGCCAAGTACACTCTCTTGAAATGCCGTCTTGAATTTTCCAAGGCACGATACTTTCTTTTCTGTGGTTTCACTTTGCCGCCCGCACTTATCTGTAATATTTTACATTCATTGAATGCTTATTCCTTCTTTATGAAGTCTATCAGCCGGAATATGTTTGGATGGGAGCCCGCTATCCTTAGTTGCAGTTTTCTGTGCCATCCTTCTATATGTGGTTCGTGGTCCTTGGCCCAACAGTGTATATCGGCACGGGCTTTCGGAAGAACTGGTGTGGTTTTGGAACGACAACGGTATATATATAGCGATTATTTCATACTGTAAAACGTTGGCACTTTGCTGATCAACATTGGGTCGGTTTCGTCGGTTCTAAGCGTACATGTATATAGTGCGCTAAGGTAGACTGACATTCGCTCTGTCATGGTTAACAGTCTCAAAAATCAAATTAGTTACATGTACATATGCGCGAAAAACAAGTGACACCGGTTACCGTGGCCTTAGTATAACAAGTTGGCCTGAACACAACGCTTAACTTGGATCGGCCTAATTGCCAGCGTTGTAACAACACAACCGGTCGCACCTTGGGTTAATCCCCTGCCGCATGTCTGCAAAGTAAGACTAACCCTAAAAAATAGACCCAGAGATAAGTGAAATATTAAAGTTTTATACAATCTTTTAAAGACCTCAGAAAGACTTATAAATTTACAACTTTGTTTTGCCAATAAGGAAGCATACATACTTAAGTTCTCAGTAAAATATCAACGAGATCGGTCAGATATATTTTTTGTGGGTGTGTTTTGTTATCCATCCTCCCAATTTGTGTATATCATATGTTACAGTGAATTTATAAATCAGCAAATTTATATTATTCACTGGAAAATCAATCAAAAACATTTAGTGATTTGCTGAAAAATTATTTGATAATTAAAACCCTTTC
This sequence comes from Siphonodentalium dalli, assembly GCA_032622095.1. Taxonomy (NCBI): domain Eukaryota; kingdom Metazoa; phylum Mollusca; class Scaphopoda; order Gadilida; family Siphonodentaliidae; genus Siphonodentalium; species Siphonodentalium dalli. The sequence goes on along the minus strand of CP136069.1, from coordinate 34,467,299 downwards.
AAAACGGGAGCTGCGCTAGTGCAGCATTAACAATACATTTTCTTATATACATCCTATAGGAAGTCTTGCATATATAAGAGAATGCACTGGCTTACAAGGTTAAGGTAAATATTGTTAGGCCAATGTATTCTCATATATAATGCTAGGCTCCCTATGAGAGACTCACATATATAAGAGAATGCACTGGCACAGGGTTTTTACAAAATTTCAGGAAGCTCCAGTCACAGAAGGGTTAAGTTGAAGAAATATGAAAGGATTGACCCACAAATAGCATACTAGTAGGTTTAAAATTGTGTAGGTTTTCTGATTATGAATATAGTAATGCCCCAAATAATCGACTCCTTAACCACAGCAGAATTATGGGTAATTTTTCAGGATTTAGTTGGAAATATGGCTTGTTGCCATTCATCGGAAAACTCTCACTGAGAGCTTTCCGATGAATGTCAACAAGCCACATTTCCGACTAAATCCTGAAAAATTACCCATAAATTCTGCTGCGATTAAGGAGTCAATTAGTTGGGGCATTACTGCAGGTCATCTCACTTTATAGATATAGAGCCCTGAAATCAGAGTTAACCCTTTACCCAACAAACCGGCCAAAAACGGCCAAATAAAGCTGCAACAGCCTACCATACAAATATGGATATCATTGGAACCGGCTCATTGACCACATTGTGATGGTTACAGTTATGCCCTGTGCCAATGCATTCTCTTATATATGCGAGTCGACCATAGGTCGCCTCGCATATATAAGAGAATGCATTGGCCTAAAAAAAATCTTTATTTAACACTTTTTACCATTTTTTCTTACATTCTTTAACAATTTTATAATTTTTAATGTGTTAAGCCAATGCATTCTCTTATATATGCGAGGCGACCTATGGTCGACTCGCATATATAAGAGAATGCATTGGCACAGGGCCATTTTGTTGGGTAAAGGGTTAATCAGGGTGTTCATATTTATGAATAGGTGATGGCATTCAATCTTCATTCTCTACTCTCCAAGGGTGAGATTGCCTACATACCATCTGACAATGAAAAGGCAACAAATTATGAGTTTACACCTCACATTTTGTTCGTCAATTCACTAAAATGAAAATATCTCTATATTTGTTTCCTCCATACATTTGTCATCCACTCTTGTTGATTAGAACTGCTAAATATCTTTTCAGGTAATCTCTAAAGGTTTTTGATCGAGTTTTTTGGGGAATCTATCAGATATCCTAATAAAAATCAGGAAATATATTTATCACATAATTTGGCCATAAAAGCAGTTTCATAATTATCGGTAATAGACACGTTTAATATCAGCGCGTGCGATGACGTCACGGCGTTCTTCAGATAACTTGCGATCGCTGTAGTTTATGATTGTTGTTTTCGATGAATATTTCGCGTTGCTTCGGGTTTATTTGATCATGTGATAAAAGGTATCTCACACTCGTCCTATTTTATACGTAATTTATCAACCTCGTCCTCTAAATTCTATTTGAGCCTCGGTAAACCTCGGCTCAAATCGAATTTAGTGAACTCGGTTGATAAATTCCGTATAAAATAGGAACTCATGTGAGATCCTCTATATATGGTAGATCCCTAATTTTAGAGATTCTTTGTAACATACCGGTATACCGTACATAATTTAGAGTTCAAAGAAGCCATTTTAATAAACATCATACAATATTTGAATTATTGAACAGATTAAAGTGATATGAAACACTCCAGTAGGGTGATCAAATAGAAATGGAGAATACTCTTACTCAAAGTAGTTATTTTTTTACAAATATTATATCCAAATTAACAACACACACTGTCATTCTTATATATTAATTAAATGCAGTGAATCTCGATGGCGAAATAGTTTTTGTCAGTTTATCGCTGATAATTGCATCCCAAATCGAGAAGTAAATACTGTATTTACAATTGAGTGTAGATCAGACGATGTTTTATATGGTCGATTTGCTTGAGATTTTTGGTGATGTTAGTAGAATGCTACATTCCTCCAGTTGGCATAGCACCTGAATACTAACTTATCAGTTTCATACGCCAGATCAAATCCACGACATGTCTTTAACAAAATAGTACTGGTAGTCATGTGAAAGTCACCTGTCCATCCCACCAGTGTATTAATATGGTGCTGGTGGATTTTAAGAACCACAATATTGATATAGATTAACTTCAATAAGTGATCTGCTGGGTATTTGTATATAATGACATAAACCAAAAGATTAATTCACCAGATATAGAAACCTGATTATAGCACTGAGTACTCAAGAATATAATCAATGTATAATCACTGATCCTCTTACAAGCACATGCCTTAAAATTAAAAACAACCAATCAAAATATTGATTTATATGATTTGCTTTTCATCAAATTCATCATCTTATGTATATCTTATCAAGCAGGGTATGTATATTTGTGAATGTCTGTCTGCTACAGAAATTAACTTGGGACCCATTTAGAGGACTCCGAAGGGGTCTAACAGCAGTAACTCTTTACAAGGAAGATAATTTGGTGCAGTTTAACATTTTCAAAAGTGATGCTGTCAGGAGTCCAGGTCTGAATATAGTGTGTCTGACATTTGCAGAATGAGGTCCACAGAGGGTGAATTTAGTGACGCTATCTTGCAAGGTGGGCTAGCTCTGACTAGGCTCTGGGAATCTCATTCTGCTGAGGCCTCAACTACTACGGGACTATATCGACCTAGGATAAGAAGTTCCCAAGTTATGTTGGTGATGTTCACCCATTAGTCACCTCGATTATGCATTTTATCTTCTGTAAATTAAGGGATATAGAAACTGAACAGAATGGAAAAAGTGACTAAAAACAAATTTATTTTGAGACAAAAGACACTTTCCAGAAGATGAAGCCTTTTAGGCTAAGCAGAATGAGGTCCACAGAGGTTGAATTTGGTGATGTTAGCATGATGTGCGGGGTCGTATCACTAAATTCACCCTCTGGGGTCTCATTCCCAAATGTAAGACACACTACATGTACATGTATATTCAGCCTTGTCACAGATTTACATGTATTTTACCAAAAACAATTATCTAGTCATTTCCTTGATACAGGGAATCTAATGTTGTAGTTAAAAGATGCCACAGTACAACTGTCTTTTTAGGGGTGTGGTCCAGTGGGGAGGGGCACAAAAAATAGTAAAAATATTTTTCATCATCTATTAATTGTCTCCAAATCTATATTCATGTACATGTAGAGGCATCTAATCTAATGTTATACAATAGTTTAAAATTTACCCAAATAGCGACATCTGAGTCATGGATGGGAGTTAGAAATTAATAAAGAGTGACATTAAAATCATGTCTACGGCTATTTTGCACAAAACATTGGCAGGCTCTGAAATTTGCCTCGGCTAAAATATTGCCCATGAAATTTATTTTTGCCTAGGCATTTGCCTCAGCTCAGCCGATAGCTGATGCTAATAAACCCTCCCATGACTGGAGCTTCCAGAAGTTTTGCGAAAACATTTTACCAACGCATTCTCGTATATATGCAAGTCTCACATAGGGAGACTCGCATATATAAGAGAATGCATTGGCCTAACAATATTTACCTTGACCTTGTAAGCCAGCACATTCTCTATATGTATGCAAGGCTCCCTATGGGAGATATATAAGAGAATACACTGCCACAGGATCCCGGCATGAAAGGTTTATCAGAGCTAAGCCCATGATCTCATATTTGTTTGCAAACTGCTCTCATGCCATAATTGTTAACCCATCCCAACATGAGTGGCTATTAACCCTTTCAGTGCCAGGGTTAATTTACGGTCTGTAAAATCGGCCCTACATAAGGGGTGGAGGGTACCCGAGGTGTCCCTGCTGAGGTTGATGATGAAGTTGATGATGAATTTTTTTGTTTTTTTTTGGGTTGAATTGTTTTTGGGTATGCTATAGCCTTAGGGGCATGTTATAACTCAAAACTATCACCAAATATTCATAGTAATAATTTTGATGCCCATGAAAAACGTAAGATTCCCTGGCACTAAACCTACAAACTAAGTCTGGCACTGAAAGAGAGTAGAATATAAGAAAAAATTATTAAAATTGTAAAAAATAATAACAAATGATGAAAATTTGTTAGGCCAATGCATTCTCTTATATATGCGAGGCGACCTATGGTCGACTCACATATATATGAGAATGCAATGGCACAGGGTATATGGGTTGAGACAAAAATCGGACTTGGCACTGAAAGGGTTAAGGTTTGAAACATTGTGTGCTAGGGCTGCCATGATTCATTGCGATTCCGATGCAATGCACTGTATTGGGAGGCTGATGAGAATATACATACATGTACTAAAATCATCAAGTGGTTCATCTAGTTTTCACAACCGTCAGTTGCCAAAAATTGCTTCATGATGCACACTGCATCTTGATAGTAAAATCGTGATTTTCATTGAATCGTGAAATTGACGTGAAGGTCTGAACCGTTGCAGCCGTAAACTGTGCCCAGAACAAAAATAGCTTCCTCCATTTCGATTTGGTAATGAATTCTACCCTCAGATTGTGGACAAGCCTGAGTTTAGAGTGCTGTCATTTGCAGAATGAGGGCCCAGAGGGTGAATTTAGCACAGTGGCTAGCATCACCAAATTCACCCTCTTGGAACCTCATTCTACATGGCCTCATCTGTTATGGGTGACAGACTCAGATTGAAGTTCCCAAATGATGAATATTGGGATGTACACCCATTGGGAACCTTGATTATACAATGTGTCAACTGCCAATTTAGGGATATAGAGAAACTAAACTAAAAAAGATATGGAATCTATGTGAAGAAGTTTCTAGAAATAGAAAAACTTTCTGGAGAAGATGAAATAGAAAAACTTTCTGGAGAAGATGAGGCCTGAGCAGAATGAATTTAGTAGAGCTGGGACGGTTATGGGTTTTTCGTGACCGGTTATGAACGGCAAAAAACCGCGATTAACCGGTTAACCACATATTATAGGTACTATTATGGGTGGGTAAGCCCAGTATGCAGAACGGCGATGATTGTGATGCTCACTGACATGATAAGTTTGAGAACGGCTCCTGCCCATTATACAAAGAAGTTGTCACCCATGACACACATAATCACATATCTAATTAAGTACACATCTTCAATTTATTACTGAATAAAATAAATATACAATGTCATTCCCCTGTGAGGCTGTGTTGTGTTCATTTATTGTCCTTGTAAAATTACTCCATCGCCATCGGGATATGTGATCGGGCGGGAAGCTGAACACACCGACACGGAAGTGACCGGCACCTCGAAACAGTGCGCGGAACTGCGCAGAACTACGCGGAAGTGCGCGGTACAAATGAAACAGTTATTATGCACAGGGGCGGGTGGGGGTTGATTTAATACATGAACTATAGTAGTAGACAGTCTTCAGTTGCGAATTTGTAAGGTTATTTTAACGTTTTAACTTGTATTTGAGAGATAGAGTGAGTGGTAGAATCTACCGCGCACTGTTTCGAGAAAAGCTTACTGCGCAATATCTTCCGCGCATTGTTTCACGAAAAGCATACTCGTGGTTTTGGATTAGGGACCACACTTAGCCTACATGTCTTAATTAGTAATAGGCCTAGTATAGCGGTAGACTAATTAGAGGTGACAGCTTACTGCATGTCACTGTGGAAAATGTGTGAAGTTAAAATGTTGAAACAACACAACCATCATGCAGTGATTATTGAGTGATTAAATCTGCAGGGTATAGCCTAAGTATGAAGTCGACTCTGACAAATTAGTGACAATTTCATACCCAAATGACCCTATACATCAAGTGTTCATATATAGCCTAGAAAAATTGTGTTCCAAATGCAGAATCAAATTAAATCCACTGAAAACGCAACTAAAGGTACTCAATCAGACTAGAAAGGTTTAATATACATTCCGGAATATTTTATTGATTATTCCGCAATTTCTGGTAGCTGGGTGGGCGAACAATTATTATTTATTCTTAAAGGATTTATTCGGTCTAGAAACTACAAAACGCAATCGGAAAGCCCTCCCTGTTGTGATTAAAATGATCCAAGTCCCATTCCGATCGCATAATAAATAACCCGTAAAATAAATAAATAATACCACCACCGGTATTCGGAGATTTCCGTGACTAAACTACGAGTGACGTACTTGTGGGGAGCAAATTAAAAACACAGATTCGGAGCCGGAGTTTATTATGCAAACTACGATGACGTAATCGTAAGTCATCCGATACTAAAATGCGGAGTCGTATGTGCGCGTGTGGTGTACAGATTACGTTACGCTTTGGCCGTTTATCTGGAATAGAAGACAATAATTCTGTGAATACAGTAATTAATAGCGCCTAGAATGGTTGTTGTTTTTGTAGCCATTAATAACATGCCGGCACGTGTCTGTTTTTGGTGAATAGATGGCAGTATTAGTGCTTTGATTGTCTCGCGTATTCACTCGGTGATTTGTAATCACTCAGCGACTATTCATCAGTGTCATTCGCGAACTTGTTTGCACTCTAAAATGCCACAAAGTGAATAGAAAGAACATTATCTCTCTGGTCATACTTATATAAGAAGCGCCCAAATTTATATAAACACTGGGCTGAATAATGTTAACTCTATTTAGGCGCTTTTGTTTTGTGTTTGTTTGTTGTTTTACTTTCGATATAAATATCCCGAGTATCTGTCATCGCCACATATTCCAAGATGCCTAGTAGATGTAGTGTGTTCAGTTGTGGGCGGGCTAGCGATCCATTATTTAGTACCTCCAAAAAGACAACACAGTGCGTAATTTAGAACGCTCTTTATTGTCTACCGCTTTTGGGAGACGGAAGCACTTTATATTTAATTGTCACAATACCACATACAAAATCACCCATGACATATCGAAATAAAGCACGTTCATAATTGAGAACGCTCTGAGCAGAATGAATTTAGTAGAGCTGGGACGGTTATGGGTTTTTCGTGACCGGTTATGAACGGCAAAAAACCGCGATTAACCGGTTAACCACATATTATAGGTACTATTATGGGTGGGTAAGCCCAGTATGCAGAACGGCGATGATTGTGATGCTCACTGACATGATAAGTTTGAGAACGGCTCCTGCCCATTATACAAAGAAGTTGTCACCCATGACACACATAATCACATATCTAATTAAGTACACATCTTCAATTTATTACTGAATAAAATAAATATACAATGTCATTCCCCTGTGAGGCTGTGTTGTGTTCATTTATTGTCCTTGTAAAATTACTCCATCGCCATCGGGATATGTGATCGGGCGGGAAGCTGAACACACCGACACGGAAGTGACCGGCACCTCGAAACAGTGCGCGGAACTGCGCAGAACTACGCGGAAGTGCGCGGTACAAATGAAACAGTTATTATGCACAGGGGCGGGTGGGGGTTGATTTAATACATGAACTATAGTAGTAGACAGTCTTCAGTTGCGAATTTGTAAGGTTATTTTAACGTTTTAACTTGTATTTGAGAGATAGAGTGAGTGGTAGAATCTACCGCGCACTGTTTCGAGAAAAGCTTACTGCGCAATATCTTCCGCGCATTGTTTCACGAAAAGCATACTCGTGGTTTTGGATTAGGGACCACACTTAGCCTACATGTCTTAATTAGTAATAGGCCTAGTATAGCGGTAGACTAATTAGAGGTGACAGCTTACTGCATGTCACTGTGGAAAATGTGTGAAGTTAAAATGTTGAAACAACACAACCATCATGCAGTGATTAAATCTGCAGGGTATAGCCTAAGTATGAAGTCGACTCTGACAAATTAGTGACAATTTCATACCCAAATGACCCTATACATCAAGTGTTCATATATAGCCTAGAAAAATTGTGTTCCAAATGCAGAATCAAATTAAATCCACTGAAAACGCAACTAAAGGTACTCAATCAGACTAGAAAGGTTTAATATACATTCCGGAATATTTTATTGATTATTCCGCAATTTCTGGTAGCTGGGTGGGCGAACAATTATTATTTATTCTTAATGAAATACTTACATATACGTTGGTATGTGATGTTGTCAGGGGGGGGGATGGATTGAAGGGCCGGGAGTCTCAAGAAATAACTAGTCGTTGATAACAAAAACAATTATCTTCCTGATAATAATACTGAATACGAGTCATGCGATGTGACAATGTTGTAAGATCACACGTGTGCTGACCCTTTGATGTTTCGTTTTGACGTCGGCAGGCTGTTAAATGTAGCCTTCAAAGAGCCGACACACCGCGTTTGATGTTGTTCCGTCAATCTCGGATTCATTTTAATTGACGGAGACAGATTAACCCTCTTATAGCCAGTTATAGCTGACCATCACAGTGATCATACACTATAATAGTGATGTTACGGTTAACCGACCACGGCAAATCCGTGACCGGTCACGGCCATAGTTGGTGGTTAACCGGTTAACCGCATAACCGTCCCAGCTCTAGAATTTAGTGACGCTATCCTGCATAGCAGGCTAGCATCACTAAATTCACCCTCTGGGGACCTCATTTTGTAAATGACAGGCACCTTATTCTCAGGCCTGTGTGGGAGGAGAATAATTTTTATTTTATCACAGTCATGGCTGTCACGTTAGTCACGCAACTGTCTGGTTCATCATTCCATTATACCAGAGAATCAGGCACTCATAAATTGTAATCAATTTCTTGCAGATGTGTGTTATAAACCACAAAATCTCACTGCAGGCTTTTCATATTTGGGGTTAATTTTGCATCCTAACAATAGAACCAAATTTTTATGTCCTTATTTCACCACGATAGTCACAGCTTTTTTAGCACATATACATGTAATGAATCTCTACTTGGACTAATGCCTGTAGAGATCATATCCACCAGTTCAAAACCTGGGAACTTTTTGAAGCTTTGACAGCAGTGTTTGCGCTGGCCTGAAAAGTCTTCTGGCAAAATGAAATTTTTAGTGGCCAAATAAAAAAAATTGGCCAAATGTTTTTTGGCAAAATTAAATCCTCATTTTCTGGCCTCACAATTGATGAGTAAATTAAATTTTTTAAATATGTAACTCTCTGACTCTATGTCGCTTCGCTGACACAATGTTCACCAACTGATCAAGTAATGAGGTTTGTTAGATGTCATCGCTAGTTGTCATCTCATATGATGGAGGTCAATAAACAATTCTATAGTTAAGCCCGGTTGTTGTTATAAGAATTAAGGAAGGCAGTTTACTACACATTACATAACTGACATGTCATCGCTGGTACATCGACAATGCATTTACGTATTTCATCTTACAGATTGCCTAATCAACAATATATAATAATATAACCAGTGCAAAGATTAAGGTTTTTGACGATTAGTAATCGCCTCTGTACAAGGCTCTCCATTCAATGCTGCCCTCTTAATACAGAAACAAATTTAGGTTGTCATCGTATGATGTATCTGTGTGTCCAAAAAAGCCGATATTTCATCACCTAACTTCGTCAATCTATTTCGCACTTTTTAATTAGATTTCTGTCTCCCATTTGTGCTGAAAAAAAAAGTTTGGCCAAATGAAATTTTTTGTGGCCACTTTAGAAAAAACGTAGCCATTGGCAACTCTGGCCATGGAACGTGTGAACACTGTTTGACAGGGAACCTTATGAAGTTGAAAATAAGGCGGAGATTATATTCCTTAGTTATTATCTGTTCTTAATAATGTACTTCGCTGTAGAGGAAGGTCTCAACTCGAAATTGCATGGTTTTCTGTGACTTTTGTGAGCCGTTATCGCAATAAACATTGAATTAATTAGGCTACCATGGAGAAATTCCATAATTGTAGGTGGATAAAATTAACAGATTTCAAAAAACAAAATCTAAACTTTCAGCTTTCTGATAGCAACCTCACTTCCACAGTTTAATTTCCAGTGCCTATCTAGACACATGTTAAATCGCAATGTTTATTCTATTGTAAACTCACTTTATACCAGGATTATTTCCTTTTTCGCACTATATATGACAACTAACTGTTATGCTATTTACTTTTGTAAGTGTTCTTATAACGGTACTCCATTTGTTCATATTTATTTGCATGTTCCTGAAATAGTGGTTTTGTTTGATATCACCTAAATTTGCTGGTCAAAAAAGTGGTAGAAAACAGAGGCACGACAAACTGCTTACTATTTTTTTTATATTGTATGGGCACTGATTTAAGTAATGGCTAAGAAATTTGGGCTCTTCTTGCTCCCCCAACAAAGCCCAAACCTTACAGACATTTTATTTCAAAGCCCAAACTTAATAAATTTGCCCACAAAAAAATCTGAATTTTTTTTTTTGCTTTCACATATGCTTGTAGTTATCCCCCCTCTCAATAACATAAATATCTAAACAATCACATGTACCGTACTTTTCCAAAAACCTTTGAGGTTGCTATTTCTGAGGGGTAGAGATGGGCGGTTGTGAAAATTTGCCTCGGTTTCGGTTGTGGAAAAAGAGTTGAGTCTCGGTTTCGGTTTTTATTAATAAAAATGACTAATGTGAACAAAATCTAATTATGCTTCATCATATTACAAAGAAAACACACAAATTTTATCACCATAACTTGTGAGGTACATGTCCTTTTATAATTGTAAATTATGTATCATATTGTTACTATTACATGTATATTGTTAATGTCCATGTCGAGTGGCAGTGCTAGAATGCAAGTGAGTCTGTGTATTGTGTATGACTGCAATTCAGCATCATATGATCATAAGTGTGAAATAATATAATGATCATTTATATTGGCATAAAACTAATGTGTGTGACTAGATATATGTGTATAGTTATGATTTGAAAAATTTAATTTGAAATAAACAAGAAAATGAAAATAAAACATGACTAGAATCTCTCAATCACATTATCTGGCTATATGCCTATTACCCGGTACCATAATACTGTACACACTATACATGCATCCAATACAAGTCACCTGAATGAGTGCTATTTCTCAACCGTTTACCGACAAACGGTATAATTCATTCCGGCATAACATTTTTAATCAACGACGCACAAATATATTTGACGATTTAACATCCAAACAGTGATAAAAACTAATAGGGAATGCGGGTAACAATCATTGATACCTTTTGATATCGTATCCTCGTTATCAAATTCACCTTTCAGAGTATTTGTACGGCCTTAACCCTTTGAGTGCCAGGGGCCGATATTATCGGCACTAAACCTACACAATAAGTCTGTTAAAGAATATATTAAAATTGTAAAAAATTGTAAAAAAAAAAAAAAAAAAAAAAAAAAAAATTGTTAAGCCAATGCATTCTCTTATATATGCGAGGCGACCTATGGTCGACTCGCATATATAAGAGAATGCATTGGCACAGGGTATATGGGTTGATACAAAAATCGGACCTGGCACTCAAAGGGTTAATGATTAAAAGAACATGAGAAATAAACTGACTTGTGTTGTGTTTACTACGGCGAAAATAGGTGTACACGGAAGCAACGTAATTAATTCGTAGCGCGATTTCACCATACAAACTCCTTTCTGCATATATTACAGGCGGCACACTTAGATTTCTTAAATTTCTTTGAAAAATATTTCCACACAGGACTCGTTTGTTCGTCGTGCTCTGCCATGATTACAGGAAGTTGTGACAACCGAAACTACGGGTTTTCCCAACTTACCACGGTTGTCATTTCCAGTTTTTCCCGACAACCGAAACCGAACTGATTCCACGGTTAATCGCCCATCTCTACTGAGGGGTGGATTCCTTGACTCAAAATCAAATATTTTTTACCCTGAAGCCCAATAGTAATTAAGAGGCGTTATAAATCGGATTATACATCTTTAAATCATTGAGGTGATCAGCTACCATTACGACTTTACTAGGTGATGAATGATTCATTATTTATTGATCAGTCGATTCGGTATTCAATCATCGAAATTAGGTGAGTTGTCACATGTTTAAGAAGAGAAATAAAAAAAATTGGGGAATCAGAAGACTGCAAAGTTGGACTAAGATCTCTATACTATGCTCTAGATACATTACCTAAAACTCAACGAGCGAATAAAACGCTGCAATTTTCAGTTAATGAGTTATCATAACGAACAAAAATATTCCATTTGTTTATGGAGATATAAGACTATTTTTTGCCGCTTTTTCGCATTTAAATTTTAAGGGGAGAAAATAATAACAGAATACATAAACGATGTTTTTAATCTAAAATTTCAATGTGTTGCGTGACTGAGATTTATTTTTTTGTAATAATTTTTTAGTCAAACATGTCACTTGAAATTAAGCGCTAAAAATAGCCATGATAAACATGTGATAAACCCCACTTTTTACTTCCGCGAAGAACTTTGAAACAACACAATTTTAAAATTAAGACTGTGTCAAAGATTTAATGGCAGCTGCCTGTTGGATAGTGGTCAGTAATTTAACGATGTTACAATCTAGTTCCAGAAAGTTGTCCATAAACCAGCATAAACTGACAATCATGAATCAAACGGGACAAATTTCAGCAGGAACATCACAAGAAAGGGGCAGAGGGTCAGCGCTTCATGTACCCCCCTGATCTAATTCTAAACTGAGTAGGCTATAACATGCTTCGATACTGAATGTAATTACTACCGGTACTAAGTTTGCTGTGAATTACCCTATATTATCCAATGAATATCTACTCCTGCTTATGTGAGGCCATTTTAACATTTATTAAATACATGCATGGACTTAATACATTTATTAAGTGCAATTAATTGTGCTTTAAGTACAATTAATTGCGCTTAAGTGAAATTAGTTGTAGGCCTACACAAATGAAATTCAATTGCGCTTAAGTGCAATACAATTGCACTTAAGTACAATACAATTGTGCTTAAGTGCAATCCATTTAACATCATGTGGGCAGCAATTGCACTTAAGCGCCATTAAAAACTCTCCACATTAAATTGCGCTCAAGCACAATTATTGATCATCATAAACAAAACCCCCTTAATTCTTATAGAATAGTCTGCAGGATGACTATCCAGCCAAACCTGATTGTGAACCTCATTTGATCTTCGAGGGGTGAAAACTTGCTATCGCTATTGCACTTAAGCGCAATTATATTGTGCTTAAGTGCAATTAAATTGTGCTTTAGTGCAATTTAATTGTGCTTAAGAACAATTGGGTAAAGATGTAAGCAATTTTGCTTAGGTTAATTGAATTGTGCTTAAGCGCAATTGAATTAATTGTGCTTAAGCGCAATTGTATTATGCTTTAGCACAATTAAATAACGCTGCTTAAGTGCAATTAAATTGCACTTAAGTCCAATTATCTAATACATGTGAAAACGGCCTCCGATACCAGCTAGTCCAATGCCATCATGGGAGGCCGTTTTGACATTTATTAAATAATTGGACTTAAAGCACAATTGAATTGCACTTTGAATTGTGCTTAAGCGCAATTTATATGCGCTTAAGCGCAATAGCCATAACAAGTTTTCACCCCTCCAAGACCATAATCAGGTTTAGCTGGACAGTCATCCTACAGACTATTCTATAATAATTTAATAAGGGGATTTTGTTTATGATGATAATTGCGCTTAAGCACAATTCAGTTGCGCTTAAGCGCAATTGAAATTACAGAGTTTTTAATTGCTGCCCACATAATGTTAAATGAATTGCAAAGCACAATTGAATTGCGCTTAAGCACACTTGAAAAAAATTCTGTAATTTCAATTGCACTTAAGTGAATTGAATTTAGCTTAAGCGAAATTATTGATCATAATAAACAAAACCCCCTTAATTCTTATAGAATAGTCTGCAGGATGACTATCCAGCCAAACCTTATTATGAATCTCATTTGATCTTCGAGGGGTGAAAACTTGTTATGGCTATTGGGCTTAAGCGCAATTGGGTAAATATGTAAGGAATTGCCCTTAAGCGCAATTGAGTTGCTTCTGAGCATAATTGAATTGTACTGAAGCAAAATTGTATTGCACTTAACCCTTTGAGTGCCAGGGGCCGATATTATCGGCCCTAAACCTACACAATAAGTCTGTTAAAGAATATAATAAAATATATTAAAATTATAAAAAATTGTAAAAAAAAAAAGAAAAAAAAAATGTTAAGCCAATGGTCGACTCGCATATATAAGAGAATGCATTGGCACAGGGTATATGGGTTGATACAAAAATCGGACCTGGCACTCAAAGGGTTATTAAGTGCAATACATGACCTGGCCTCCACCAAGGGAGACAAAGTGGTGTCCCGAGGATTTTGGAACCCTCGGCCTCCGGACATACAGTTGGTGGCCGTGTGGGAGAACTTTTTAATATTCAGAGTGAAAAGTAGCAAAATGATGGTTTCTAGAGGCGCATTTCTACACACAAAAAACAATGCATAGTATCTCATTTTTATGTGTACCCATACCATGTACATGTATGGTACACATAATGCTGACGTCCTGTTCAACCATCTGTCATTCATCCGTCCGTCTGTCTAGCTGTCTACATGTCCGTCTGTCTGTAGACACTTTTTTTCTTCAGATCCTGTTCAAATTCAATGTGCATGTTTATGATGACACGCCCCTCACCTGTATAATTTTTGGTATTAATCGGTTGATCGATTTAGAAACAAGTGTCCAACATTTCGTGATGTATGCAACTTATCAACATAACTCTCTTGTTTTTCCTGTGGTATATTTTAAATTCAGAGCCGTACTATTTTTCGCTTAGTTTTAAATTCGCATACCGACGGGTGCGCGAAAAATAGTACTGCGCGAATTTAGATACGAGTAAGGTATATATCATCAGCTTAGAAACTAATTAACCCTTTCCGAGGTTCCCATGGATGCATGTATAATGGGCTCTTCCTCATATCTCTTATCTAGGGTTATCTTTGCACACTATTCACTTCTATGGATTTTGGTATTGATTGATTGATTTAAAAAAAAAATATTAACCCTTCAGACACATGCTTTCAATATTAAATTAAAGGTACTCAATCCGATTAAACACACCTAAACTACTATTTCTTTGGCTTCGGGGGTTAAAACATATTTGAATTGAGTCGACGAACCCACCCATCAAAGCTCAGAGTGATCAGATATCGATTTTTGAAGTTTGTTATTTCAATTGTTTGTGGCCCAGAAACATGCAGCCAAAAGGATGGTCTCGTTCAAAATTGTAGATGAAGATTTATAACTCTAACAACAAGTGGTACTATGGCCAAATTTCGAGTAACAAAATGTTGATAAATAACACGTTTTGGAAAATTTGATACCACAGTTGGTTAGCATTATTTTGTTGCAATTAATTGATTCTGATAACTAAATCATGTTTTGAAAAAATTGTTGTATCTTGATGATATGGGGGTCCCTCTGATCGGATTGAGTACCTTTAAAATAATGGTTGGTAGCCCATATGATTTATCTATGCATGGGTAAAAGGCAGATAAATATACATGACTAAAGTTTGAATTATACAGAAAAATATTAAATGAACCCTCTTGTTGAATCAGGTTCATTAGTTAATGAACACTCAATAAGACACCAATTGAATATTCATATAGATTATAGGGGATGTCTTGTTTTGAAAATCAAGATGGCAGATGTTGTTAGTATACGCCCTGTCACTAACTCGCTGCCATATTGGATCCACCAGGTCCGATTCTGTGGTTTCATAGATTCATCCATCTCCGGTTCCGTGGTTTTAGTGCTACAGGTCAAAGTTTTGAAGTAGCATTTCCATATATGGAGCTTTTGAATTATTCATGACTTCCATATATGGAAAGTTAAGTAAAACCATGGAACCGGACCTGGTGGGTCCAATATGGCCGCGAGTTAGTGACAGGGCATATTTTCAGGAACCTTATTTCCCATTTGTTCATATTTTCATGGTTGATTGAATTTTAGGGGGGCACAGAACACTTAGAAGATTAACATTGAAGGTAATGGATTTTAGTGTCCAATCTACTTGTAAACATTGTAATATGTGAAACCATTTGATTGAGGGCTACTTACTTTCTTTTATATGAACTATGGTAATCTGTTTCGAGTTAGGGGTCATAGGGGCCAGCATCCTCATCATATTATGGCTGTATAACATTATATAGAAAACACATTTGTATCGTATAAACTACATATATTTTTTTGAACCCGTACACCCCTGTTATGAAAGACTTAATCTTGCATGTATCTAGCAATATAAGCATTCCTTTATTACACAGGTCAGATCTAATCTTATTTGTCTGACATGTCTGATAAACAAATAACAACCAGGGAGAATGGTATGGGAGGCCAAATTCACATTTAATAATGAATTGCGCTTAAGCGCAATTGATTGCGCTTAAGCGCAAATACCACATATTGTGCTTAAGCACAAATAGGGCATTTACGCTTAAGCGCTTAAGCGTAATTGTCACTACTATCGAACCTACCCATAAACTATTGGCATGACCTGGTGTATCACCTAGCAACACAAGAGGAGCATTGGGCTAATTTTAACCTGTTTTAATTAGCCTGATTACTCAACAGTCAACTGTGACTATGTGTTCAACAATGATAATCCCTAATTACATATTATCAGCATCCCTATATCCAAAGAATTGATGTCTCCTTCCCAGAACTCTATTAATTTTTTTTATATGATGTTTTTTAATGTATTTTATCACCGATTTGGGCCATAACTATGGTCATATACCATAGCATGTATGTGGTGTCACTGCATGAGGGCTTGCTTACCTCATATGGTTTACTTATTGACTTAAATCAGGGGAAAAACCCTATTTTCATATTATCAGCATCCCTGTCCCAAAAATTCTATCGCGAGTAGTCCCAACTAATATATACAGAAGATAATATAATGCTATCACGAGTCGCTCCAACCAAAACAGAAGGTAATACTATTGCGAGTCAGCCATTTTGATAAAGAAGTCAGGCTTGCTCCCTACCCATCCAAACCAATGAAAACAGGAGGTGATATGTCAATAGGAGTTAAGGTTAAGTTATGGATAAACCTATTTATTACCAGGGGTATTTAGTTACATATAACCATGAATTGCGCTTAAGCGCAATTAATTGCGCTTAAGCACAATTAATAATTAAATGTGAATTTGGCCTCCCATAGAATGGATGGGTTCATTAAAGTTCAATTTAGATATGAGATGGAATCCCATATGTTATTCTAAGCAGTCTGGCTTGTCTACAAATTACAATTTTTTTTAGAAGTGAATGAGATTTGAATATCTGGCAGGTCGAAAGTGGCAGAGATAGGGATTTAACACATTAGCTTCCAATGAGTTAACTTCAACACCTAAACATATCTACCAAAATTTCTAAACCATTGGATCTCATAGTGATAGGTCCTTGGATGAATAGGGACAGAGTTATAAGATTTAAAACTCCCCCACCTCAAATACTTTAACCCCTTCTTAAGACAAACCATTTAAGCTTTTAAATTCAAGTTGGGTACTGATATATGGATTCATGTGATCATATCTTTGATAAACTATCAGTAATAGCTAATCGCTATCGCTGAGGTATGGGTTAAACATCTGCAGATGTGATCGGCCTCTCATCTTAATTTCTTGTTTGAAATTCCCAATTCACCTTATTTTGAAAACAAAATAGTCACATATTTCTTTCATTTCAGTTGTGGAATATTAAAGATTAGTTAGATAATCTCACTCAGATTCATATGAAAAAAAGAAAGAACATTTAAAAAACTAAGAAAAAGAAAAAAATCCATGAAAAGGAGTAGGAAAGGACCTTCCCGCTCATATGTCGAACCCTGTTGTGCCATCTAGTGACTCAAAACCAAAGAAAAGGAAGGCACAGAAATCTCCATCAGGTTCTACTAAAAAAATTCGATCAGATAATCATTCATCAGGCTCAAAGCATAAAAAGGCACCTCAGTTGCCATCATCTTCAACAACTGTGTCTGTTTATAATCCCGATATTGAAGATGAAGAAAATGCAAAGCCGATGACTTACTATGAAAAACGACAACTTACTTTAGACATTAATAAATTGCCAGGTAGGTGATCATATGCATAGATCGTTTTCATTATTGGATTACTATACACACCCGCCGGTTAGCCCCACCTGCCTGTAAGCCCATTACCAACTTTTGAAGCTTGCACAAATCTAGGGTTGTCCCCGCTGGTAAGCCCATGTGCCGAAATTTACTCATGTGAACAGCCAGGAGATTGCCAACATTGATGAGAAGTGCCCAGAATACAGATCGAACAGCTATTGTTTGTGATCGTGAATAAAGCTTATTGAGTTGTTTTAGTTTTCTCTAATGCCCTGGGTGACACAGGAAGCCATTAACACCCATAATTGACTGTTTTCTCATTACCTATCATAATGAGTGTTTATACAAAGGCTTAAGAATACATTGCCCAACTGTGAAACGTCACCCAGTGGCCTAGACAGCTTCCTGTGTCACTATTTATGCCTACTTGTGCCCAATTCAGCATTCATTTCTATGCAAATCTTTTATTATGTCCAAAATACGTGCTCGCTACACACTGGAGTCTAAAATTAGTGTTATTTGATGGCATCGCGACAATGGAAATGTGATTCTTAAAACTGCTAAACAGTTCAATATAGACAGAAAACGAATTCGTTTGTGGGATTGGGACTTCGATAAATTCAATCTGCTATCAAAAAAAGACATCCGAAAAAAGAAATCTATTGGCATTGGAGCAGAACCACTCTCAGTTGAACTTGATGAAGATGTGTTCGAATGGTTGACTGAGCAAAGAACTATCGGGATCCCAGTATCCAACCTTGCGTTACAAGGTAGAGCAAGAGAAGTGGCATCTCAGCCACTGATAAACGGCTTCAGGGGTTCAAATGGGTGGTTAAATCGGTGGAAAAAGAGGTACTCGGTCAGTATTCGAAAGATAACAAACTGCCATCTGACTATAAGGAGAAAATAGAAGAATTCAGAGCGAAAATTAAGACCCTACAGCGCAGACACGATTACACAGACTATAACATAGCAAATATGGACCAAACTATGATGAGGTTCGACATGGTGCACATATACAAACAGTGTTATCGGCTAGAAAAAAATCGGTATCAGCAACACAGGCGCAACAAAAAAGGATTACTGTGGCATTGTGTGGGAGAGCAAATGGGTACAAACTGCCAGCGTTTATAATCTTTAAAGAAAAGAATGGACTGACATCAACTTAGTTTAGACACTAATAAATTGCCATGCAGGTAGGTTTCATCGTTTTCCGAAGTGTGATAATATGCATAGATCATTTTCATTATTGGATTACCGATATGGTAATAATGTGATTCGAAATGAGACCTGTGTAAGTATGGATCCACCTTCAGCTAATTTCCTCTTGCTATTGTAAATTTATGTATTTGATATTGTTGATAACATTTGTTTCAGAGGATAAGACCACAATAAAAGACATACTTGTTTCTGATTTTCCAGCCAACAATGTAGCTGGAAAAATGTTAATGACCTGCAAGCATGCTGCCAACTGTCCGCAAACAAAATACCGAAGTTATACAGTGCGTACTGCAAAATCCTTGGGTAACTGCAAATAATATTTGTTAAAATGGGGTCACTAGTTCAAATAGGGGTGGAGCCAGAGATGTAACTATCCCCCCCATATAATATATCTTCTTCACAAGAACCATCAGGTCTATTTAGCTGATATTCAGCAAGGATGGTGCTTTCCCTCTATATTAATTCTTAAAATGTTTTCTACGCAAGAATCATCTGGTATGTTTAGTTTGTTATACCCCATTTTAAGCTCAACTTCACTTTGAAAAGTTTGAGGTATTACCATGGCTCGGTATCCGTCATCTGTATGTGTATGTGCATGGAGATGTCCGTCATCAATTTCCATTAGCACAGGCTACAGGTCGTACCTTTGGTCAGATCATTTTGAAATTTGTCGTGGATGTTGACATTGACATGTAGATGGGAACGAATTATTTTAGGGTCATTCAGCAAAAAAAGAACATGGCTGCCGGCATCCATTTTGGAATTGAAAATTCAATCCATTTATGGGCTACATGCCGGAGTGTTCGTCTGATAATCTTGAAATTTGTCGTGGATGTAAATATTGACATGTAGATGGGAACGAGTCATTTTGGGGTCATTTGGTTATTTTGGATCATCATACCTTTGGTCGGATTATAAAATTTGTTATGGATGCTAATGACGTTATGACGTTGAGTGCTGGGTTGATGATGTTATGGCCATTTTCCAGTGGAAAAATATAATGGGAATATCACGAAAACCATAAAACTTACTAAGTTGAAAGGCTATTTAATATCATTCACAATCGTGGAACATCATAATACACTGTTTGAAATTTCGGGAAACATTTGTTCTGATTAATGTCTTGAGTTCCAGTTATGAATAATAGCCGACTGATAGTGTGCTGAAGTAGGTCCGTACTCAGTATGGATGTACATGTACCGGTATAGCACAGAGCATGACATTTTACATCTGTACTCAGTACTGACGTATTGCAGCCCAGGTTAAAAAATTAATGTATAAATATATATTAACTTTACACAAATTTAATTCCCGGGCAAATCGGCCATTAACCCTTTACCCAACAAACCGGCCAAAACCGGCCAAATAAAGCTTCAACAGCCTAAAATATCTTCGGTCTGTCTCAATAGAACCATACAAATATGGATATCATTGGAACCGGCTCCTTGACCACATTGTGATAGTTACAGTTATGCCCTGTGCCAATGCATTCTCTTATATATGCGAGTCGACCATAGGTCGCCTCGCATATATAAGAGAATGCATTGGCCTAAAAAAAATCTTTTTTTAACACTTTTTACCATTTTTTCTTACATTCTTTAACAATTTTATAATTTTTAATGTGTTAAGCCAATGCATTCTCTTATATATGCGAGGCGACCTATGGTCGACTCGCATATAAAAGAGAATGCATTGGCACAGGGCCCTTCTGTTGGGTAAAGGGTTAAAAGCAAGGCCAGCTCGCCCCAAAAACTGTCTGGACCGAGTTGGCCCTGGGACGAGCTGGCCCGGATCCATAATTTGTGTCATTATATACATTTGTCTATACTACATACATGTATGTACTTAAAACTTGCTGTTAAAAAACATGGCTGCTAGTGTTGAAACGACTTGAAGATTCTGGAGTTGACTAGTCAAAACCCCAAAGTCGAGTCGACTAGTCCATACCTGCAGCCAAGAATTATATATAGCTATTCCCATACCATACCCTCCTCTCCTAGTCACCATTATATATAGCTATTCCCATACCATACCCTCCTCTCCTCGTCACCATTATATATAGCTATTCCCATGCCATACCCTCCTCTCCTAGTCACCATTATATATAGCTATTCCCATACCATACCCTCCTCTCCTTGTCACCATTATATATAGCTATTCCCATACCATTCCCTCCTCTCCTCGTCACCATTTTCGCCCATTACTTGCGGTGTTCAATGGACAATAATTCAGTGGAAAATATTTGTTCAATAATCAAATAACATGATCTTCATAATTGATTCAATTGACGAAATAACTCATTCACATATGTTGAAAGCAAGAGATCAACACAACAGGCATAAAAAAAAATGTTAAATATCAGCTTTTTCACTTGCTACTACCGGTAAACCAATTTTTTTTAGCCCTTTCATGACTGGAGCTTCTAATATTTTGCAAATAAACCATGTGCCAATGTATTCTCTTTTATATGCAAGTCTCCCATAGGCGTGTTGCATATATAATAGAATGATTTAATAGCCTAACAATATTTATCTTGATCTTGTAAGCCAAGTGTATTTTATATATGCGAGGCTCTCTATGGGAGACTCGCATATATAAGAGAATGCACTTGCACAGTATCTTTAATGCTGCACCAGCGCACCTCCTGTCATGAAAGGGTTAATCACATGATTTTGATGATCTGGGGTTCTTCAACTACTCCTATTGATAAAAAAGTTCCGTTGAAACTGAGAGTCCTGAATGTCAGTTACATTGTCATGGAACTTGGAACACCTGGTGACCCATTTATCTTACGTTTGGTGCACAACTTACAGCAATGCCCTAAATAATCGACTCCTTAACCACAACAGAATTATGGGTAATTTTTCAGGATTTAGTCGGAAATATGTCTTGTTGCCAAGCCATATTTCCGACTAAATTCTGAAAAGTTTCCCATAATTCTACTATGGTTAATGAGTCGATTATTTAGGGCATTACTGTATGTGCTACATTTTGGGCAAAGTGATTACTGACTATGTTGCATTTTTAACACTGTCACATTCATGGCAAGTGTTTGATCAACATATTATGTACCTACATTATTGTCTTTTAACTCTTATGTTGGGAAGTATATACAATGTTCTGATGGGAAGTATATACAATGTTCAGACTAGTCGATGGCAAAATACAGAGTCAAACATTGAGAGCTATTAACGTCAACGTTGATTAGTCGACTAATTGTTTCAACTCTTATGGCTGCGAGTGGCCATCTTTGATTTTACTCTTTCTATGATTAAATCCATTGGGTGTTTTGTAATACATTGATATACCAACTTTCTGCGTTCCCTATCACTCCATTAACTGTAACATTTGACAATAGCCTTTGTCCAAGTTGAGCTTCAGTGTCACTGGCACTTTCACTTTTCGAATTCTATTAAAAAACATGGCCGACAGTGACCATATTGTATTCAAGCCTTGAAATAGTGTGTCTGCCACTTGCAGAATGAGGTCCCCAGGGGGTGAATTTAGTGATGCTACCCCGCATAGTGGGCTAGCATCACCAAATTCACCCTCTGGGGACCTCATTCTGCTTACACAACAGCAGAATGAGGTTCCCAGAGGGTGAATTTGGTGATGCTATCCAGCTATGCGGGATAGTGTTACTAAATTCACCCTCTGGGGGCCTCATTCTGCAAATGACAGCCACACTATTTCAAGGCTTGATTGTATTTTACTCTTTCTATGACTAAATCCATTTGGTGTTTAGTATTACAGACATACATACCAACTTTCTGCATTTCCACTTTCATTTATGTTCCAGGTGATAATCATGGCTGATTGTTGCATATTGTAAATTTATGTTCTAGGCAATAAGCTTGGCAGAGTGGTGGACATAATTCGATCTCGAGAACCATCCCTCAGAGATTCAGATCCAGATGAAATAGAAATAGATTTTTTAACTCTGAAACCTTCCACTCTAAGAGAATTAGAGCGATATGTGATGTCTTGTCACACATAGAAGCCCAAAAGCCTTAGAGTAAGTGTAAGTACCATTTGTATTTTCTTGTTTAACTATTTGTAACATAGAATATCTGCACTGTAAATTATTATGCAATTATCAAAGCTCATTATTTCAGTTATCAAATATGCTCCGACTAAATCCTGAAAAATTACCCATAATTCTGCTGTGGTTAAGGAGTCGATTATTTAGAGCAATACTGTATGTTGGGAGTTTGATCATATTAGACTCATTGAACCCAATGCAATGGCTGTGAACATTTTGCGAAATCCTTCAAAGGTCGAACATGAGATGTGCCATTGTGATTCCACAGGATAGCTTAGAAGAATGTTTTTATGTCTTAGGCACATGGTCCGAATGGTGGTGTTGCCAAGAAAGCACTTGGTGTACCCAGTGTGTATTGAACTGATTTTAAGATCTCATCAATGCAACATCCCTCCAGCTGTTCGTCGCATTGAACATGTCATTCAGTTTTTCTAGATTCTGAATGTGCAGTCTCTTGTCCATTAACCCTTTACCCAACAAACCGGCCAAAACCGGCCAAATAAAGCTTCAACAGCCTAAAATATCTTCGGTCTGTCTCAATAGAACCATACAAATATGGATATCATTGGAACCGGCTCCTTGACCACATTGTGATAGTTACAGTTATGCCCTGTGCCAATGCATTCTCTTATATATGCGAGTCGACCATAGGTCGCCTCGCATATATAAGAGAATGCATTGGCCTAAAAAAAAATCTTTTTTTAACACTTTTTACCATTTTTTCTTACATTCTTTCACAATTTTATAATTTTTAATGTGTTAAGCCAATGCATTCTCTTATATATGCGAGGCAACCTATGGTCGACTCGCATATATAAGAGAATGCATTGGCACAGGGCCGTTCTGTTGGGTAAAGGGTTAATTAACAAAATAAATGTAGTAGATATACTTTGTTTTATTCAAGCCTTGAAATAGTGTGTCTGTCATTTGCAGAATGAGGTTCCCAGAAGGCGAATTTTGTGATGCTAGCCCGCTATGCGGGGTAGCATCACTAAATTCACCCTCTGGGGACCTCATTCTGCAAATGACAGGCACACTATTTCAAGGCTTGGTTTTATTAATTAGATTTAATCTAAATTTTTTCTCAAATAAAATTCTTCGTGTTTTTCTGATAACGGGTCCAAAATAAATTGGGCGGTCAGGCAGATTTTAATTTTAATTAAATTTTATTTTGCAAAATACCTTGCTTAACCCTATCATGACTGGAGTTTCCTGAAATTTTGCAAAAACCCTGTGCCAATGCATTCTCTTATATATGCGAGTCTAGCAATATTTACCTTGTCCTTGTAAGCCAGGCTTTCTCTTATATATGCGAGGCTCCCTAATCTGAAATTCAATAATGTATCAATTTAAATGGACATGGCTCATTCGAGCTTCCAAATTTTGTCTATGTGGTTTTGGAATGAGGTATATGCTCTGAAAAAAATACTTGCCATAGCCTTTTCCAACTGTTTTCAAATTTTTTGCACATATTTGAAACAAATGCTCTTTATATTTAACATATCAGAAATAGACTAACACGGAACGCTCTTTTCTGTATCATGTCATGCACATGGCTGTTATTTGTTTGGGACCCAAACACCATGTTCAGTGTTGCAATTTTTGTGACTTCAATGCATCTTTCTGTGACATATAATGCCCATAGAAAGGTAGTTCAAGTATTTATCCATCTATTTCTATACCGGGAAAACATTAAAAAGTGAATATTATTAGGTATATTTTTGAGTGCAAAAAGCCATGTGGCTTTAAATGAAATGCATACATAGGTAAGACATATATAGAATATGAGGGTAGAAATTGCCAATGTAATTGTAGAATGTTTATGTCCAGATTAACCAAAAAAAAATTTCACTGATAAAAATGGCAAAATCAAGAAAAACAGTATTTGAATTGGGGTGAGTGGGTTACCGGAAACACCCATGGAATTTATTTTGGCTTTATATTATTCACAGAGAATTGATGGCTCAAGACATCAACATGGAATTTCCACTGAAAATGGACATCACAAGCGACGACAACGGCACCGACACAGATGAGTTGTATAAGAAGATGGACGAGGCATGCTTGAAGATTGTTGCACCTCTCATCGTATTCATCGGCTTCATTGGAAATATTCTCTCGATAGCAGTTTGGAGTCGAAAAAGTCTCAGCTCGTCAACATCGAGATACCTCATCGCTCAATCAGTTGCTGGTATTGGTCAGCTGGCCACATTCTTTCCCATGTTTTCCGTTCCATTTTGGAAGCCGAATATCATATACTCGTACAGTTATGGATGGTTTTACTCATACATTGGATGGCCATTTTATTTCTTCTCCATTATCTGTTGTATATGGTACACAGTGGGCGTGACTATTGATAGATATATTGGAGTCTGTTTGAACAGATATGCTGATGTGAGTACTTGTATACCATTTAACATGCTCAATCTGATTTGGCACCGAATAAGTCACAAGGCAATTGGATTTTACTCTTTGCATGACTAAATCCTTTGGCACAACCTACAGATCACATCCCTCATCCGATAATGACCAAACTGCATATGGATCTTCGGGGTGACCTCTAGATGGGAGCCTCCTATTTTAACCATAATTTGTTGAAAAACATTGTCGCCAGTGGCCCTCTTGGAATTTTCTCTTTGTATGACTAAATCCTTTGGCACACCCTGCAGGCCACATCTCTCATCCGATCGTCACCAAACTTCATATGGATCTTCGGGGTGACCAAAATTTGTTAAAAGACATGGCCACCAGCAGCCATCTGTGATTTAAAATTTGAATCCATTGGCACACCCCGTAGCCCGCATCTATTGGATTGAATTGAAAATTTACAGGCATGTTAAGAATCACCTCTAGATGGAAGCTATCAAATTTGAACAATTTTCAATGAAAAACGTGGCCGACTACACTCTACAGGCCACATCCCTCATCCTTATCATCACCAGACTTCATATGGATCTTCGGGGTGAACTCTAGTTTACCTTCCATCTCTTTTATCATTCTATTCATTGCTCAGCAAAAAAATAACTCCTTCCCAAGTTGAGCTACATGTACAGTGTCATTGACACTTTCATTATGAATTCTTTTAAAAAACATGGCTGCCAGCGGCCATCTTGGATTTTTCACCCACTGACCAACGCGCGAAGCGCGTTCAGTGGGGGTACTATAATCGTAGGACTTATGCGTTTCTGCTGAATTGAACTAGTGCCTATGCGTTTCTGCTTGGCTGCACTGACGTTTGATCGCAAAATAAAATTATAACCATTATCAAAGCACACGTTTGGATAACACCGCCATAAACAGTGACATATTATGATGTTGAGCTCGTATCGTCAATAAAATTAGAGTTATGAGTTATAAAACTAAGAATTACTGCTAAAGTATTTCTACCAATTAGGTCACTAGATTCGTGTTGAGCTGGAACTTGAGAAATTTTAATTTCAACCAATTGAAATGCCGTTGAAAACTGAAGGGTTAAGCGATTATCGCAATAGGATATTGGAACACGTGTGCGTAACGTAACTATCACAAGTATAACGTACTCTGATAAGTTATCGCCAAATTCGTGCTTCAAACAGTTTAAACATGTCATCTTCGGCTTTTTTTTTTTATTTTTATGAAAATGAATAATAAATGGTGTGATAAATATGTATAATATGTATATAACGACAAATAGAGTAAAATTAGACATTTCCCCTTGAAACTTAGGATTGGAAAGCCAGGTACAAAAATTGGTGAAATATGAGTACGAACGTCAAAGTGTTCCCTGTGTATCGTGATAATTGCCAACCATGCGAAGCGAAGACTCCATTGGCGATTATTTTACGCTGGATTTTTATCATCGAAATAAATCAATTTCTTCCACCTAAAAGATAATTACGTGCTTAACCCTGCCGTTTTCGGAATATATAGGTATTCCACGCAGAAACACCTAGTCTCAGCTTAAATTTTAGAAAAATAACAGTTTTATCGACATAAATAGATTTGAATTGGACAATTCCATGTTAAAATTTATCATCGAAAAAAATTCAATTTCTTCCATCTAAAACATTATTACGCGATGGACTCTGTCATTTTAGGAACATATATGTATCCCACGCACATGCACCAAGTCTCAGCCTAAAGGTTTGAAAAAAGACAGTTTTATCGACATAAATCGATGTTAATGGTAAATTCCATGTTAAATTTTATCATTGAAAAAAATTCATTTCTTCCATCTAAAACATAATTACGTGCTGTACTCTGTAATATTCCTTATTATGCTTAGCCGCAATTACTTCCCATTCCACTTAAACACAATTAATATATCTCTCATTAGATCACCCTTCTGCAAATAGTAGAATAATCCTATATTTGTTCCACCCATTGTGCCATGGAGAATGGAGATGGACTACACCATCTGTATTATAAGGAGTTTATGTACTATATATAATATATTATTCTTTAATAAGATATTCATTATTAGGCTTTATCAGCGAAATTTGAATATTCTTCATTGCGCTTAAGCGCAATTAAATATTCCCTTATTGCTCTTAAGCACAATAGAGATTCCCTTATTGAGCTTATAAGCGCAATAAGGAATATCCCTTAGTGTGCTTAAGCACAATTAGCTCTTCTTGCTCTTAATTAAAAAAAAAACAGTTATAATTGTATTGTGACTATTGGTTTGTCCTTTAAAGGTACTCAATCCGAAAAGAGGGTCCCCATCTCAACAGATTCCAACAACAACAATCCGATCAGAGGGTCCTATATTACTATTTCTTTGGCTTTGGGGGTAAAAAATATTTGATTCGAGTCGAGGAAACCATCAAACAAAGCTCAGAGTTATTAGATATTGATTTTTGAAATTTATTAATTGCTCGAGATGAGTACTAATAACTGCCGTCAATTTGGTAACCTGCTCAAGATTTTACGCCAAAACTCTATTCAAACAGACAAGGATGGATAACTCTATAATCAGGGTACGCAATTTTGAATGTCTTCTGGGCCAGAAAGAATTCCCGATAATGAAAAATAATAGATTTCTAAAATCGATATCTAACAAATCTGAGCTTTGATGGGTGACTTCCTCGACTCGAATCAAATATTTTTGACCCCCGAAGCCATTGAAATAGTAATTGAGATGAGTTTTATCGGATTGAGTACCTTTAATATTTCCATACATCATGCCCACATATATTATAAAAGAATAGTACTATTATTATGCTCGTAGTAGTTAATACCACCTTACCGTCAATATTCTAGCATGGTTAATTTCAAAATCACAACGTTAATTGTTATTACTATTTGTGTGTACTGTATATGTACATCAGTCACCAATTGAGAAACTTAAGCACAGTCTGGTTGAATATCTACCATATATGGTGGATTATTCTCACATCCAAGCTGTTGGTGTCATTCGTGTTATTTTGCATGCGAAGTGGTAGACCCAGAGTGTATCGTTTCATCGGTATGCATTCCATATCCAATTATCAACATATAACCAACCCAACCTCTAATCCCGGTCCAATTTATATATTTCTTTCATCGGTATAGTCACGTTACGTAATATTTTATCATGTGATACTTGTACTTATTTGTCTATGGTATTACTATAGTATACCGTATACGTATATCAATTGCTATTTCTTTCTATATAATCCTGGTGCTATCTATAGAGATAGATAATTTCCGCTGCAGACAATATAAAACTGACGACATTTTGAAATGTAAGCAGGCTTCAAACTCATCTTATCCACGAAAAACTCTGGTTACATAAGAAATTTGTGTATAAGGTGTATGCGCATTTGTCGTGTTAAAAACAAAAGGTCCCAAGTCAAGGTCCAAATCCCCAACACACTCATGTGAGGTTTAACTCCATCCTCTTACAGTAATGTCCAAAGTAATTGACCACTTAACCACAGCATAATTATTGGTAATTTGTCAGGATTTTAAATGCTGAAAAAATACCCATAATTCTGCTGTGGTTAAGTGGTCAATTACTTTGGGCATTACTGTAACCAATATAAGGATTTGAGGTGTAATGATAACTCAATCCTCATACAGTAATGTACAAAGTAATTGACCACTTAACCACAGCATAATAATGGGTAATTTGTCAGGATTTTAAATGCTGAAAAAATACCCATAATTCTGCTGTGGTTAAGTGGTCAATTACTTTGGGCATTACTGTAACCAATATAAGGATTTGAGGTGTAATGATAACTCAATCCTCGTACAGTAATGTCCAAAGTAATTGACCACTTAACCACAGCATAATTATTGGTAATTTTTCAGGATTTTAAATCCTGAAAAATTACCAATAATTCTGATGTGGTTAAGTGGTCAATTACTTTGGGCATTACTGTAACCAATATAAGGATGTGAGGTTTAATTAGAACTTCATCCACATAACTAATAAATATGTGTGAAAATTAAACCAAAAAAAATAAATTCCATGATGGCGTCCAATATGGACTGCCTAATTCTGCTCCAAAACATGTATATTGAATATATGGTTGTTTATTGGGGAAAACCGATTATTTCAATAATATTTTCATTAACTGGGATCCAAAACCCGACTTACGGGAGCGCGCTTCATGCGCGACTGTATCTTAAGCATATGTGCATATTTAATGAGCCAACAATTGGAATCCCAATAGAGAAGATTGGCACGTCGCCCTTGCGCATAGACATCATTGATGATCTCTATGGGAATCAAAATTGACATTTAATAGACAATTTTGATTAACCGCAATAACTTAAGGAATCTCTAATTGCGCTTAAGCCCAATGAGAATGCAATAAGACATTCCTTATTATGCTTAGCCGCAATTACTTCCCATTCCACTTAAACACAATTAATATATCTCTCATTAGATCACCCTTCTGCAAATAGTAGAATAATCCTATATTTGTTCCACCCATTGTGCCATGGAGAATGGAGATGGACTACACCATCTGTATTATAAGGAGTTTATGTACTATATATAATATATTATTCTTTAATAAGATATTCATTATTAGGCTTTATCAGCGAAATTTGAATATTCTTCATTGCGCTTAAGCGCAATTAAATATTCCCTTATTGCTCTTAAGCACAATAGAGATTCCCTTATTGAGCTTATAAGCGCAATAAGGAATATCCCTTAGTGTGCTTAAGCACAATTAGCTCTTCTTGCTCTTAATTAAAAAAAAAAACAGTTATAATTGTATTGTGACTATTGGTTTGTCCTTTAAAGGTACTCAATCCGAAAAGAGGGTCCCCATCTCAACAGATTCCAACAACAACAATCCGATCAGAGGGTCCTATATTACTATTTCTTTGGCTTTGGGGGTAAAAAATATTTGATTCGAGTCGAGGAAACCATCAAACAAAGCTCAGAGTTATTAGATATTGATTTTTGAAATTTGTTAATTGCTCGAGATGAGTACTAATAACTGCCGTCAATTTGGTAACCTGCTCAAGATTTTACGCCAAAACTCTATTCAAACAGACAAGGATGGATAACTCTATAATCAGGGTACGCAATTTTGAATGTCTTCTGGGCCAGAAAGAATTCCCGATAATGAAAAATAATAGATTTCTAAAATCGATATCTAACAAATCTGAGCTTTGATGGGTGACTTCCTCGACTCGAATCAAATATTTTTGACCCCCGAAGCCATTGAAATAGTAATTGAGATGAGTTTTATCGGATTGAGTACCTTTAATATTTCCATACATCATGCCCACATATATTATAAAAGAATAGTACTATTATTATGCTCGTAGTAGTTAATACCACCTTACCGTCAATATTCTAGCATGGTTAATTTCAAAATCACAACGTTAATTGTTATTACTATTTGTGTGTACTGTATATGTACATCAGTCACCAATTGAGAAACTTAAGCACAGTCTGGTTGAATATCTACCATATATGGTGGATTATTCTCACATCCAAGCTGTTGGTGTCATTCGTGTTATTTTGCATGCGAAGTGGTAGACCCCCCCCCCCCCCCCCCCCCCCCCCCCCCCCCCCCCCCCCCCAATAGCTTATCAATACCACTCAGGACGGTGGGTGTTTTTCCTCAATTAATTGAATTTCTTGTTACTCTTTGTATGGCTAAATCTGTTGGGTGTTTAGTATTACATAGACATACCAATTTTCTGCATTCCCTATCAAGCTGAGCTTCAGTGTCATTGACACTTTCATTAAAAGTGGGTGCACACTACAGATGTACAGTCTTGAGATTGAAAATGGCAGAATCAATTTAATCAAACCGTACACCAACCTTTTTAGCTCATCTTGATGATAGGTTGATATATTTGTTGATTGCGTTTTCCTTCGCATTGTAATTAAGTTGGCACATGTAATGGATAATCAACATTCGGTGATGGTTATGACTTGATAGTTCACATCACATAATTTAAAAACTCACTTGCCAAAATTTTTGCCAAATGAATTTTTGTTTTGCCAAATGGGGAATATATCTTGCCATTGGCAAATTTGGCAAGTGGCAGCGCAAACCCTGTTTTCAAGATAAATAAGCAGATGACAAATTACAAGCACAGGAGTCCAAAATTTACATGGAGAGGAAAGTTTTGCCAAATGAATGCTATTGCCATGGATTGACGTCCATCTGTGCATGAGTCTGTGCTTCCTTCCATCAACAATTTCCATTAGCACACCCCACAGGTTACATCTCTCATCCGATCACCACAAACCTCATATGGATCTTCAGGGTGACCTCCAAATGGGAGCCATAATTTATTTCCGAAATTTGTTAGAAAACATGGCCAACAGCAGTCATCTTGGATTTCAAATTTTATTCTGTCGGCACAACCTGCAGCCTGCATTTATTGGAGAATTCTTTTGAAAATCTACAGGCATGTTTAGGATCTCCTCTAGATGGGAGCTATCAAATTTTAAAAATGTTCGATGAAAAACATGGCACCGGCAGCCATCTTGGATATTACTCTTTACATGACTAAATCCTTTGGAACACACTACAGACCATATCCTTCATCCGATCATCACCAAACTTCATATGGATCTTAAGGGTGACCTCTAGATGGGAGCCATCAAATTTTTGCAAATTTCATTGGAAGAAATGGCTGCTAGGAGCCATCTTGGATTTTACTCTTTTCATGACATAATCTTTTGGCACATCCTACACTCTTGACGACATCCCTTATCTGATCATCACCAGAATTCATATGGAACTTGGGGGTGACCACCTGCGCTCATCTTTGATTTGAATTTATATATATCTCTTCATGTTCACATCCAGTATTAATTAAATATTTAACTTTATGCATTCCTAATTGCTCCATTGACCGTCATGAAATTATCCCCTCTCCAAGTTGAGATACAGTGTCATTTACTTTTTCATTAAACATGCCTACTTCTGTGTACATTTTACACAAACGCACAACACATTCACAACAAAGCCGCGAATAATAAACTAGAATATCTAGTGCAAGAAACAATATGGTCTGATATGTAATTTACTGTCAAAATTTGCCATGATATTTTCTTGTGTTCAAGAAATACAGAGCTATGTACAAATAAATATCCAGTCATGGGAGGGTTAAAATATAAGTTTTTTCTAAATTGGTCACTAAATTTGTGCATGATCATCAGAAATATAGTTTTTTCAGGTTCTATCTTAATAATTTAATCATTGGCTGTCAATTCATGGGGGAGACTCGCATACTCACTTGCCAAAATTATTGCCAAATGAATTTTTGTTTTGCCAAATGGAAATATATCTTGCCATTGACAAATTTGGCAAGTGGCAGCGTTTCCCTGTTTTCAAGATAAATAAGCAGATGTCAGAAATTACAAGTACAGGAGTCCAATTATTGGAGAGGAAATATTTAGATAATAAGTTCAACAAACGACCTACAGTAATACTCTAATTAATCGACTCCTTAAACCACAGCAGAATTATGGGTAACTATTCAGGATTTAGTCGGAAATATGGCTTGTTGCCATTCATCGGAAAGCTCTCGAGAGCTCTTCGATGAATGGCAACAAGCCATATTTCCGACTAAATCCTGAATAGTTACCCATAATTCTGCTGTGTTTAAGGAGTCGATTAATTAGAACATTACTGTATGGGATAACTGGGATAACTACTTGTGAATGAGTATTTAGTGTAAAAGGGTTAAATTATAGAATTTGTCTTCAAACAAGAGTTTATATTTATTAATTTATTTTGCAGGACTTTTGCACCAAAGGAAAAGCCACAGTGTCAATAATCGCGATCACTGTCATATGCTTCATCATCAATGTCCCACATTTCTGGGCATATCAACCTTTGACACATGACAGAGGTGATATTCTGGCATATAACGCCACCAATTGGGAAGCGGGGTCTGGCGGACAGTGGTACGAGTTCTGGATCCACTGTATGATCCTAATTCTTATCCCATGGTTTGCAATTGCCGTGCTTAACGTCCTGATTATATGGAATGTTATAAAAACTAGAAGATCGGCCAAAGCAATGCTCACTAACGAGGTGCAACAGAAGCAGGCGAAACAGGATCGGCAGATGACGACCGTTCTTCTTACAATTACATTCAGTTTCCTCATACTGATCGCGTTCCAATGCATTGTGCAATGCTTCTACATGGAACGACCTTCAACAGTGAGTTACTATGTCTGAATTCTTAAAGGGGAAGGAAACCTTCAACAAATCAGGCTGTTAATATATTTAGTATATCAATCATGGTGCGAAAAAACACCTCTCATTTCTCGGTTACGCTCAAACACAACGATATCACATCGCGTATTTCTAGACTCCCGCTAATTACAGCACGTCCATATTTATAAGATCATGATGCCACAGTCTCACTTACGGCTTTACTCATCCTTAATACAGATATTTATAAAGGCTATCACACTAAAATAATTTTGGCATGTTTGACAATTATTCTGTGCAAAATCCAAGCAATCACAGCTTGTTAAAGACTACATGCATGTATTATAAGGCAAAATCATTTGCGTTATAATTCTGAACAATTAATTTACGGCCAGTTAATGGTCGCATAACATTTGAATGTGACAATCTCAGCCAAACTCATATGACTTCTATATGTGCAAATATGACAACCATACAACCTTTCACAAATTAAACTATAATTTATTCACAACAGATAATCTTTAATTGTGCACAAGAAACATTCATTTGTTTTTATACATATAAAAATGAACGATTGTATATGATAGAGTTTAGCGTTTATATAACAAACAAAGTGAGGCAGTATGCCGCAGTAACATAAAAAAATATAAAGTTAAACGGAGATAATATTTCTTCCAAAATGGCGGCGTCATTATCGGCTTAATTCCTGGCGCGGGTTAGTTTGAGACGCTATATCTCCGATCTTGTGTGGAGATTTGCGCTGAAACTTTTGACACGAATAGAGAACAACTTGTTTAATACACACACCTTTATTTTATGCGAGACTTTCCTTTCCCTTTAACCCTTTCTATACTAATGGATTCTCCCATTCAGTTATAAAGATATACATTGGAACAGTCTATTATTCATTTGGAGGGATGTTTGGTAATAAAAGCAGACAACAGATAGACGAAAGGTTATACAAGTGCAGAAGAATTCATATTCATTGGTGGGAAATGTTTAGACAATAAGTTTGACCTATGGTCGTTTATTGAACTTATTATCTGAACATTTCCTGAAGGAACTAACTGTCAATGTGTATTTAAGATAGAAAGGGTGAGTCCATGAGTCCATTCACTCATAGAGGGATTTGCTCTTGGATATTTTTTCAGTGGAACAAAGCAAAAAACTGTATTGAATTAGATTTTGAATGTTGTTGTAACTATTCATCTTGAGGGTTGTTCAGAAAGTATAAGTGGACAACAGTTGGACTGAATTGCTTTATATCACTCAAACATAATTGTTATGAAATACAGAGTGAATACGTGTATACAGAGCTATGTACACAGTATTAGAATGGCCGTTGTGTTTGGCGGTTGTGGTCCTGAAGTATCCATTTTTATTATTATACCTTTATTTCAGACTCTGTTGGTCCATATATGAGTATGTTATACATGTATATATCAGTAATCATTAATAAATCATATAGTATACAATAAATCGTTCCAACAATGAAATATTTTGGAAAAGTATTTTAAATCTGAATTGAAAAACATATAAATGATTGAATTGTTCATATTTTTCATTCTCTCGCGAAAACTCAACACACTTTCTCCTCAACATCCCTAGCGACAGAATTCGATCATTGACAAACATACCACTTGCACTACATCTTCTTTCATAACCCATTAACATCCTATATGCATTATTATAACACACAGTTAATTTATTAAAACAGCGTTTGGTGAATTGTACCCAAAGATGGGCACAGTATAACGGAGAAATATAATGCTGAAATAAAATCATTTTGACTTGATAAGAACATTTATAAAATTTCCTAATGATCATATTAGACCGTATACATATAGCACGGTATTGTCGTTCAATATCTCCATCATCTGAAAGATCATCAGTAAGAACATGTCCGAGATATTTACAAGAAGATGTAAGATGTGAGTTCCTTGCCACTAAGGAATAGTTTCGGAAAAGATCTAATTGTCTTTGTTGTCATCATCATCATCATTATCATCATCATTGCTGTCATCATAATCATCATCATCCTTCTCGTCACCCTCATCGTCATCAACATTATTAACATCGCCATTGTCATGTATCAACATCATCATCATCATATATATTGTAATACCCTCTGGGTATTTCATTCCATAAATTTCCTCATATTTTTCATAACTTAACTCACACTGGAAAAAATTAGTAGTCCTTTATAAAAGGCAAAAGTATTCATTTCAAATCAGCACAATTCATTCCTATATACCACATTCTGCATAGATCATGTTTCACTCATATTAAAGCATAATTTTCATTCAGACCATGTGATTGCTTGTCACCCATTTTTCGTATCAGTGAAGTTTTCCTCATCTATTTTCATCATCGCGATCAAATTACAAACATCAAACTCATTGTACTTCGTTTAAACCATTTACCTTCAATTCACGCTGCCACATCGTCATAACCGCGCTCAGTCATTTCATCTCATGATTCGTAAATTGAATGTTTATTCCGGATTTTCATCAGAATATTGTGATACATACGTTTTACATTTTCGCTCAAGTCCGAACCAACATCAATATTTCCACTTAGGAAATTTCTGCATCGTCCAACTTGGCCTACAGCATTTCTATCCGGAATTTTCTAAGTCCAACCACAAGGTTTGACATCCCGTGTAAAGATACATTCCACATGGCTCTTCATTATTCGTTGTTAAATCCCAGCTTTATACACAGTCATAGTATATAAAGTCCGCACCAGACTCTTTCATTGACTACTGATTATCCATGAATCCAGGTCATTGCCTATCGGGAACAACACGTCTATAGGCCTAGTGCAAATAGTGTTAATATTATATATTTATAGTATTTATTAGCCAACTGCTGTGATATCATCAACTCACCACATATAAAGAATGATACAAAAATGTACATATTGTAAAGAATAAATTTCATCAACTTCAACTCAATTCTCAGTTGTCTACCCAACCCCTGGACTCACTTGGTAAAATCAAGCGAGGCCTTTGGTGAATACCCAAGTTGAGCTATACCCATCCTGATGAACGTCATCCTACCCGAGGTGTACTACATTTGGTGTCAGCAAGTGGGGATATCGATATATTTTCGAAATCAGACGAACGCACGCCATGAATCTACATCGAATGTCATCAGATATGATACGCATGTTAGAATCACCAGACCCAGAAATCCAGTTCCGTAAAATACGTCCGAATGTCGGGACCGGCGACGATGGAGCGCATGGTTATGACCACCAAGACGACGATCCAAATGAATTAGACACTCCCGATCGATACCAAGAGGAAGATGATCGCGACATGCACGAGAGAGACCACACATACCACCGATACATCAGACCGACAACCGCAGTGTCAATGCGACCGGACACTTACAACGGAAGTGACAATTGGGATGGATATATATCTCACTTCGAAGATTGTGCAGAATTGAACCGGTGGTCAGAAAGAGACAAAGTCCTCAGCTTAGCAGCAAGTTTGCGTGGCCCGGCCCGATCCCACTACTTGAGCTTAAAGCCAACCAAACGATGCCAGTACGGAATACTTAAAGAGCATTTGGCAAAGAGATTTATAGGGGTGCATCAGCAGACATGGCTGGCGAAGTTTGAAGCTCGACGTAGACGTCAGAATGAGACATATGCAGCATTTGGCGACGATTTGAGATTGATGTCACAGAAAGCTTACCCAGAGCTAGATATGCATGCCCAAGAGATGTTGGCGCTTCACCAGTTATACAAACACATTGGAGGCGAGATGAAGTGTAGATGCATGGATCGTGGCTGTTTGACCGTGGCCGTGGCGATTGCGGAAATTGAGAAATATGAAGCCATCGTAGTGTGCGACAAGAAGATTGTAGTGCGTCACGTGACAGGACAGGGGACCGGAAGCGATATAGAGGTCAGCAGAGATTCAGAATTAGGGCTACGAGAAGTTATGGAGAGAATTATCCGACGACTAGAAGGCTCGAGCAAACTCCACCACAATTTCCGAATAACCAACAGAGGCCGCCAGCCCAGCAGCAGTTTAGGGGAGATAACTCTAAATCCTGCTTCCGGTGTTCAAGTAGAAATCATCTGCTAGCAAATTGTCCAATGGCACATAGAGGGAGGGGTGATCAACCTAGCCCTAGACACGAATTTCGGGACACAACACGATTTCAGACAGGTCCACACAGAGAATCTACGATGCCATTCCAGAAGATGACCGACCAGAACGGAGAGATGAGAACAGAATTCTTAAAAACCTCAGCGGGTCAACCATCACCACGCACGGGAGAATCAACGCAGAATTAGACTTCAACAATCTTCGAGTAGAACATCAATTTACAGTATGTGGCGACATAGAACCGGATGGCATTTTGGGTCAAGATTTCATGCTTGATAATGTAAAAAGGCTCGATTATGATAAGATGCTACTGCAATCCGAAGATGGGGATATCGCAGTATGGGTAGGTGGGGAGAAAAATATGATATGTCGAGTTGAAATCAGGGAGACCACAACGATACCCCCGCGATCGGTGATGTGCGTCCCGATTAACGTCCCTTTTAAAGAACATTTGGGAGAGGTATGGTACATAGATGCGGCATTTATCGACATCAATGATTGCTCCATTGGCATGCCTAGGGGTGTTATCGATTGCCATAACGAAGAACCCATGGTACAGCTTTGGAATGTAGATGAGACACCAATTACAATGCATGCCAAAACTATTCTCGGGACATGTGTTAGCTGCGATATACCACCTGAGGAACACATCCGAATTTTTCACCGACACTCCCTCGAGCATCTGGCCTAACAGTGAGAACAGGGCAATCGAAAATCAAGATCAGGTACCGGAACACCTTGTTGACCTATATAATGAAAGTTGTGTAAACTTAGACAGCGAACAGAGGAAGGCATTGGTCAAACTTTTCCGCGACTATCAGGACGTCTTTTCAAAGGGTCCTGGGGACTTGGGTTTGACAAAAATGGCTTACCACGAGATAGACACCGGCGACGCGAGACCAATTCGGGTACCACCGCGGAGACAGCCAATAGGAAAAAGTGAGATCGAGAAAGAGGAAATCCGTAAAATGTTAGAACGGGGGTTAATTGAACCTAGTAATAGCCCGTGGGCATCTCCTGTGTGCATCGTGTTTAAGGCCGACTCCACCCCAAGATTTTGCGTCGATTATCGCAAGATTAATGAGGTTACGAAATCTGACGCTTACCCTCTACCTAGAATCGATGAAGCACTAGATTGGCTCCATGGTAATCGGGTGTACTCAATTCTCGATCTAACCAGTGGATTTTGGCAGACACCCGTGCGGGAGAAAGACAAACTTAAGACAGCATTTTGTTCAGGACAAGGTCTGCATCATTTCCGAGTTATGCCAATGGGAATGAAAACAAGCCCAGCGACATTTGGTCGTTTAATGGAGAATGTACTCCGGGGACTGCTATGGGAACACTGCCTTTTGTTCGTCGACGACATCTGTGTGGCCGCCCCGACGATAGAACGAAATATAGAAAGGGTGGGCATGGTCTTAGAGCGATTGCGCGACGCCAACTTGAAAGTCAAAAGTACTAAAGTGCACCTCTTCAAAGAGGAAGTAAACTTTTTAGGGCATTTGGTTAGTGGAGATGGTATAAAGACAGACCCTGGAAAGACACAGGCTGTTCGGGAGTGGCCAACTCCCAAATCAGCAAAGGAAGTGCGTTCATTCTGCGGCCTTGCCTCCTACTACCGACGTTTCATAAAAGACTTTGCAGCCATTGCTTGCCCACTTCACAAGATCGCCCAAAAAGGTTCAAAGTTCATTTGGTCCAACGAATGTGAGACAGCTTTCAAACAACTGAAAGAGGCACTCACCACGGCCCCCATCCTTAAATATCCAGAGCCGGGGAAGCCTTTTATTCTCGACTCGGATGCTTGCCAAAATGCAGTTGGCGGGGTGCTGTCCCAGATACAAGATGGACGCGAACACGTAATTGCATACATGAGCAAGTCATTGAATAACCATGAGATATCATACTGTGTAACCCGGAAAGAATTATATACAGTAGTCCAGTCATTGAAGAAATTCCATTGTTACTTGTACGGGCAAGACGTTCTACTCAGAACAGATAACGCTGCAGTCTCATGGATGCGAAATTTAAAGAACCCCACTGGTCAAGTCGCTCGTTGGTTAGAGGAACTTGGCAACTACAACCTTACTGTGACCCACCGACCTGGTCTCCAACATAGAAACGCCGACGCCTTATCTCGCAACCCATGTGCAACTTGCACCCGACAGAATAAGACCAACGGCGATGATGAGATAGAAGGTGGCGAAGCAACGAAACCAAAAGATGACGACGCATCGGGTTCAAATGACAATGCAGCGGAACCGCAAGCAGATGACGATGGAGATATAGTAAGGGCGATTACTCGCCATCGATTTCATGATCAACCGGTGACGACGTATAAGAACTCAGCATGGTTGGAGGGATGGGAGCCTGGTGACGTTCGACAAAGTCAGCTGGAAGACCCGGATATCTCCGCTGTCATGATCCCGAAAGAGGACGACCACCCGAAACCTGAATGGGCCGATTTGTCATATAAATCTCCAGCTGCAAAACAGTTATGGGCTCAATGGGACAACTTAGACTTAATCGATGGGGTCTTATATAGGAAACACGTCACCGAGATAGGGAAACGCCCTAAACTGCAGATGATTGTACCAACGAAAAAGCGACCAGAGTTGATGAGCAACTTCCATGATATACCGCCAGGGGGACATTTAGGGGCAGATAAAACATTGGGAAAAATTAAAAATTCCTTCTATTGGCCGGGAATAAAATCTAGCGTCCAAAATTACTGTAACAACTGTGATAAGTGCGTAGCCAAGAAGACACACAAGGCATCTCGGGCACCACTAGGGCAATATATTGTCGGAGCGCCAATGGAAAGGGTATCACTGGATATCTTAGGGCCCCTGCCAACAACCAAATCGGGCATGAAACATATTCTCGTCATCTCCGATAATTTCACCAAATGGGCGGAGGCTATAGCTATCCCGGACCAGGAAGCGACAACCGTCACGACGGCAATTGTGAATGAATTCATCTGCAGACTGGGGGTGTGTTACCAATTGCATTCGGACCAAGGTACCAACTTCGAATCCGCAATTTTCTAAGAAATGTGTTCCCTTTTCCACATATCTAAGACCCGTACATCCCCTTTAAGACCACAATGTAACGGCGGGGTGGAACGGCTGAACAAAATATTGGCCATGATGCTAACCATGTATGTCGAGAAGAATCAAACAACTTGGGACAATTATTTGCAACCAGTAATGATGGCTTATCGGTCAGCTGAACATTCCAGCACGGGTTACAGTCCAAATATGATGATGATGGGACGTGAGATAATGTTGCCCATGGAGGTAATCACACGACGACCATCAGAAGACGGAGAGCCAGTAACACCACCTGCCCACATCCAACAATTACGAGACACGCTACTCATGGTTCACGACAACGCTCGCCACAATTTACAGAAAGCTGCCCAGAGGCAGAAGCGACATTA
Organism: Siphonodentalium dalli; assembly: GCA_032622095.1. Classification (NCBI taxonomy): domain Eukaryota; kingdom Metazoa; phylum Mollusca; class Scaphopoda; order Gadilida; family Siphonodentaliidae; genus Siphonodentalium; species Siphonodentalium dalli. Next base: position 34,425,910 of record CP136069.1, on the reverse strand, counting down.
CGACGTCGGGACAAAATCTCGGAAAATTATCAGCGGACAACCAGTGTGGCTATACAACCCTGCTTGAAAGATTGGGGTGTGCACCAAACTAACATCCAAGTGGAAGGGACCATACCTCATTGTGAAATGCAGAAACGACATCACTTGCTTTGTACAGAAGACGGTGAAAGGAGTCCCAAAGGCTTTCCACATAGACCGACTTCTGCCTTATAGGGGTTCACATCTTCCTCGGTGGATCAGAAAGATTCAGAAAAACATAGAACAAGAAAGAAACTCCAATTCAACATAAACATTAATGTCGATCCAAAATGGTCCTCAAACGCCCTGGTCTTCCAAGATCCCGTTTCATTGTTCCTTCAAAAGCCCTGATCTTTCAAAGATCCCGTTCCATCGTTCCTTCAAAAGCTCTCGATTTCCCCATATCCTGCTGCGATGCATGTCTTCGTCTCCGACATTCCCTATGAAATCACTTCTCATTTAATCATAGAATCCGTCTTTTACACTCCAGAACAGAACTGCACACATGCAACACCACAGGCATCTTTAAAGTTACGCTATTCCCATCCGTTCCGTGCATAGTTAAAACCAGTTGGAACGTCGACAAATGCGCGCACCGATTCATGCGAGATAACTCTATATGAAATCACTCAACTGCAAAGTGCTACGCTGATTCATGCGAGATAACTCTAAATTTTGTGATGAATAGTTTTCATTAAAGGGACGCTCCATTTATTAATTGGCCAATATTGCCATGATTAAGATATCTACTCATCCATGTAATGTATACAGCCAGCATTATTTACACAAACTCAACCGTCACTCATACAGATGGCTAACTACAGTACATTAATTTAAACTCGCCAGCATTGTCTTGGACATTAAGGTTGGTTCTTCATCTACAAAAAAACCTCTCTACCTCACTCAAGCTCAATATTTGTTATTGGTGCTCTTTCAGGAGTATAGATTACACCAGTTCAGCAGTTGTTTTATTAAATAAAGCCAGATTCACCCTTCATAAACATACAAATCTAGATGAGTTGATGATGAAACAGCAGCAAACACATATAAAATTCTCTAGACCCGTGAATATGATCACTCAAAATGGCCTTCTTGTCTTCACCAGGAACATGTCTAAACCAGAGCTATTCAGTTGCCACCTATGCACAGAAATGTTTATAGCAGAAGACCTGCTCAAAAGACACCTGGAAAACAAATCACATAGGCGTCTGTCAGTGGTATGCATTTTCTGCAATGACAAGCAAAAGAGCTACAGCCGGATCAGTGACTTGAAGGCCCACGTACAGAATCGCCATAAGGAGAGTTACTCAAGACACAGCAAGCTTTTTTTTAACTGAGAGGAATGGTTTATACCTAGCACTTTATCCGGGCGACTACAAATACCTCAAAGGATCTCCACCAAGTCAAGACCAAACTCTTAAAGATCTGGTTCTAGGGCGGGTGGCCAATACACCAGCGAAATACAGAAGTCGAAGTAGAGCGGATTGGCTGCGTGGGTGGGAGGAGTCGCCACTTATCCCAAAGAGAGTATCTGCAAGACCTAAATCCATCATCGTCACACCTGCAAACAAGATCTCCACAACCAATAATAATGTAGCTTCTTCTAAAACAACAACGACTGCCACCTCCTCTTCGAAACCAACTACCATAGCATCAACTATTTATATTGCTTCTTCTAAACCAACAGCGACTTCCACCTCCTCTTCGAAACCGACTACAACTACCATAGCACCAACTACCATAGCACCAACTACCAAGACTACATTCGTAACCAAATTCTCGCCACTAATTTCTATAGAAGAAGAAACCGAATATAAACCCGAGTCAGAGGTTAAACTAGATTGCCCAGCAGACCATCCATCAACACCCGTGCTTTACAAACTACACACAGTCCGACCGAATATGCATGCAATAATAGCCTTAGATGGAACATGTCAACATCGCACCAGCACTCGCGGACAGCCAGAGACAGAGAGCAGCACTTATCAGACGTGCGTCAGCCATAAAAGTCGGCCAAATCTTGCCACCAGAAGGACTGACTCAGAAAGCTTCAACCCATATCGTAGAATCAAAATCGTCAATATTCGCAACTTGCTTGGGAATCGACAAACATCACATTGAAACCATATCTGTATATTCTCTTTGTCCGGAGCCATCCTCACCTGCCAGCACTGTCGATTACTCATCACTGCACTTAGACCTAGAATCATTATCCAGACCTAATCCGCCACTCCAGACCAGTCCATACACAGCAATGAATTCATCCCCAGGATCTGCGAAACCGATAATTACATCACCACTTCAGACACAGGATAAGAGGGTCATTGAAATTACAGAAGATCAGCATCCTGCAAAGAGACATTGCCTGGACCCTCCAGCTATAGATGAAATATTAAAGGAATTTACGTCACCTCCACTTCTCTCACCGCCAATTTCACCGATCAAAATAATATCACCACTCCATGCTGCATCTCCACCTCTGTATTTATGTATGTCTCCTATTATTGAGAGTGCATCCACCGCCATGCCACTACCTCCACAACGTGAAGTACCTGACCTTGCTGTTTCCAGCTCACAAAATCAGATCACGACCACTCCGCTCAGTTCATCATCACAACCCCGGACAGTCGACACCCCGGAGGCAGAAGAAGCACGGCAACTTCTATCAAAGGGTGCAATGCCATTGTTGCCACGGGCACCACGTGACTGGGCTCGAGCCAGCAATTCTATCTTAACCCTTTACCCAACAGAATGGCCCTGTGCCAATGCATTCTCTTATATATGCGAGTCGACCATAGGTCGCCTCGCATATATAAGAGAATGCATTGGCTTAACACATTAAAAATTATAAAATTGTTAAAGATTGTAAGAAAAAATGGTTAAAAGTGTTAAAAAAAGATTTTTTTAGGCCAATGCATTCTCTTATATATGCGAGGCGACCTATGGTCGACTCGCATATATAAGAGAATGCATTGGCACAGGGTATAAATGTAACTATCACAATGTGGTCAAGGAGCCGGTTCCAATGATATCCATATTTGTATGGTTCTATTGAGACAGACCGAAGATATTTTAGGCTGTTGAAGCTTTATTTGGCCGGTTTGTTGGGTAAAGGGTTAATACCATGCGGGCTGAAACTCATAGAATGGCCACCAAAGGGATGGGAGCCGCTTAGACCCGACCAGCTGAGGCTGCAGTATATGCACGGGGCCACCGATTTGGAAGAGTCGTTGGTTGGACAGGAATTTATCAAAGCTGTCCCGGAGGATGTCAGCGACAAGTTCAATATGCTCATCCTGCTCGACACTACTGGGGAGCTAGCCAGGAAGCTTTTGGCCCAATTCCGGGGAATGGCCCTCGCCCGGGATTGCTCAACAGATCACATCTGCAAACTGTTAGACGACGCTGGAGTCGCACTCCGTCTGAAGTAAACGGACTGAATATCAAGATGGCGAGTTATAAGATGAGGATGATGATTGATTGTGATAATGAAGATGTTAAAGAAGATGAATATTACGGCGGTGAGTTGTAAGATGAGGATGATGATTGATTGTAATGATGAAGATGAAGATGATGAAAATGATGAAGATGATGAAGATGTCGAAGAAGATGAATACTACGGCGGCTAGTTACAAGATGAGTATGATGATTAGTTAACGTGATGATGAAGATAAAGTAGATGATGAAGAAGAAGATGAGGAGGCTTATGTGCGCCAAAAATATGGTGTGAACTGTAACATGGTGGGTGAAAGTTGAAGATGAAGAAGATGGTGAAGACGATGATGAGGCTATAATGCACGTAAAATACATGACGTGTGATAATTGAATATTGTGAAGAAGAAGATGAAGAAGAAGAAGAAGATGAAGAAGAAGATGAAGGAGAAGATGAAGAAGAAGATGAAGGAGATGATGAAGAAGATGAAGGAGATGATGAATCTCATTGTGTGAAATACATGATATTAATATTGTGTGTATTATAATTGTCAATATTAATCATATTACCGTAAAACATTCAATTTTTGTTGTGTTGTAAATATTGTTAAATTTGTGTCCCAATATTAGAATTCAGGAGGGGAGCGTGTAATACCCTCTGGGTATTTCATTCCATAAATTTCCTCATATTTTTCATAACTTAACTCACACTGGAAAAAATTAGTAGTCCTTTATAAAAGGCAAAAGTATTCATTTCAAATCAGCACAATTCATTCCCATATACCACATCCTGCATAGATCATGTTTCACTCATATTAAAGCATAATTTTCATTCAGACCATGTGATTGCTTGTCACCCATTTTTCCTATCAGCGAAGTTTTCCTCATCTATTTTCATCATCGCGATCAAATTACAAACATCAAACTCATTGTACTTCGTTTAAACCATTTACCTTCAATTCACGCTGCCACATCGTCATAACCGCGCTCATTCATTTCATCTCATGATTCGTAAATTGAATGTTTATTCCGGATTTTCATCAGAATATTGTGATACACACGTTTTACATTTTCGCTCATCGTCATGTTTATATCACGTGATACAAATCATTATAGCACGTTCTGTGGAACTAACTTCTACGGAAAGCCATTCAATCTACTCTTATATATAACTCAAATTAACCTTAAACTCATTGGGAGTTATTCAGTTACATTGCTTATTATTTCTAGTCATACTATTTCGTGCAATTGGGGAATTTTTCTGCTATTTATTCACTCTCAAGGCGAAGCATCAAGACTCTTCTAGTAATAATATATATTCATACGCTCTATCGCCTGCGAAAGTTGGAATAGCGGGAGAATTCTTAGATTTCACACAATAGTATATTATACGCTTCCCCACCCACTTTAGATATTATTCAACATAAATTCATATTAATAATTGTTTATTATAAGGCTGTGTGGCGTAGCAGAAAGATCTATATTTCTTTGCTTCAAATTCGTGAATTGGTTAACTTTCTGCGACGTCATTGGCTTTCAGGAATTTGGCGTTCCGTTAATTGGCTCACAGGAATTTCTGACGTCCTTAACGTTTGGTCCTCAGGAATTCTGTCAGTCCATTTATTGGCTCTCAGGAATTCTCTCAGTATATAAGTCGCGTTGTTCCTAACGTCAGTGTCACTCGTAATACAACCTTTACGCTTAACGTTTCATATATACTTCATCTCGCCTCCTAACAGTTAGTACTTAGAACTTTCTAAGTCCGAACCAACATCAACATTTCCACTTAGGGAATTTCTGCATTGATCAGCCCACAACTACATTTATATTCGGAATTTTCTAAGTCCGAACCAACATCAATATTTCCACTTAGGAAATTTCTGCATCGTCCAACTAGGCCTACGGAATTTCTATCCGGAATTTTCTAAGTCCAACCACAAGGTTTGACATCCCGTGTAAAGATACATTCCACATGGCTCTTCATTATTCGTTGTTAAATCCCAGCTTTATACACAGTCATAGTATATAAAGTCCGCACCAGACTCTTTCATTGACTACTGATTATCCGTGAATCCAGGTCATTGCCTATCGGGAACAACACGTCTATAGGCCTAGTGCAAATAGTGTTAATATTATATAATTATAGTATTTATTAGCCAACTGCTGTGATATCATCAACTCACCACATATAAAGAATGATACAAAAATGTACATATTGTAAAGAATAAATTTCATCAACTTCAACTCAATTCTCAGTTGTCTACCCAACCCCTGGACTCACTCGGTAAAATTGAGCGAGGCCTTTGGTGAATACCCAAGTTGAGCTATACCCATCCTGACGAACGTCATCCTACCTGAGGTGTACTACAATATTAATGTTCAACAAATGGCCTATGGCTGTTTGCTGAACTTATTATCTGAACATTTCCAGTTAATGGGATCTACTCATCAATGAATACAGTATTTAGTTACTGTATACACCCGTCAGTAAGCCCATCCTCGAAGATAAGCCCAGTCTGGGTTTTTTACCCTAAACAAAACATGGGGTGGTCCTCGTAGATAAGCCCACCCCCATTTCTGAGCATTTGGATGGTGAATACAATCATGTCTCTATCCTGTAGAATAGGAGAAGATATATACTCAAGCACATCTTTTATTTTTTCCAGTTGTTTTTCTTAAATAATAAAGATGTAAAGATCTTATTCTATTCTTAGTTGTTGGATCAATCAAAGAGGTATCAATTCAATAAAACCAAAGGTGTCACTTATTGTTCACACCTCTATCACAGTAAATCCATTGGGATGTGGAGTAATGACTTGGTGTTTTAGTAGAATCCTTTGATAATGCAGGAGAGTGGCCTGTTGTGTTTTTATAAGAATCAGCTTGATTAATGTATAGAACTGTCTATCACTGTTTTTGGTTATTATCATGATTTGATCTTCTTAATAATATAAATAAAACACATTATTATCTTTATTCCATATAAAAATATGGTATTGGTATAAAACATGATGGTAGGTTGGCACCTGAAGGCAAACATAATTTTTGCACAGGGGGTCCTCGTGAGTAAGCCCAGTACCCACTTTTTGAGCAAAAACGTGCACGAGCCCCCCCCCCGGGCATACTGACGGGTGTATACAGTAAGTAAGGGTTATTATATACATGTACGTACCCTGATTCAAAGGTGACATTATACAATTATCTCATTGTTTCTTGGTTGGCACGTGGAATTGTCAACCCGAGGAAGTCAATATTCACCAAGGCCATATGCCGAGGTGAATTTTGACTTCCAAGGGCTGACAATTCCTTGTGTCAACCAAGAAACAATGAGATAACTGTTTTATTATATGTAATGCGCTTTGATTGGACAAGACGTTGTGATGTTGGAACATCGCTGGGAAAACCTGATCTATTTTCAGATCTGATAATAAGTTATGTTAAAGGTACTCAACCCGATAAAACTCCTCTCAATTACTATTTCATTGGCTTCGGGGGTCAAAAATATTTGATTCGAGTCGAGGAAGTCACCCATCAAAGCTCAGATTTGTTAGATATCGATTTTAGAAATCTATTATTTTTCATTATCGGGAATACTATCTGGCCCAGAACTCAGTCAAAATTGCGTTAAAATTACCACTTGATTTTAGAGTTATTCATCCTTGTCTGTTTGAATAGATTTGGAGTACACATCCAGAGCAGATTACGGCAGTTATTAGTACTCATCTCGAGAACATAACAAATTTGAAAAATCAATATCTAATAACTCTGAGCTTTGTTTGATGGGTTCCTCGACTCGAATCAAATATTTTTTACCCCCAAAGCCAAAGAAATAGTAATATAGGACCCTCTGATCGGATTGTTGTTGTTGGAATCTGTTGAGATGGGGACCCTCTTTACGGGTTGAGTACCTTTAACCTCTGAAGTATCTGACATCACTCAGAACTGTTATTAACCTGTTGTTTCATTAATGAGGTGAACATCGTTAGACATCTAGATGTTTTCATTACATTTTAACATAGGAATTGGGGAAAGAAACTTATGATCATATAATAATAATTAAAAAAAAAAATTTTGGAAGGACCTTATCATCACATATAGTTTTTTGGAACTAAAATAAATCGCACCCCACAGGCTTAAACGCGGGCACTATATGGTAAGCTTTTATCTTATTCAGGTAAACTTGATTCTGGTAGACAGAGCTTACTCCATAGCTCAACTGGCAGTCGTGGCCTACTCAACCATCAACTTCTTCCTTTACTGCATGTCTGCACAGAAATTCCGTAAAGAGTTAAGGATCATGTTCTGTGGCAGATGTTATGGTGGAGTTGGACAACCAGGCTATTCAAGCCTCGCTTCTACGTCCATGACGGACCCAACATCTGCTACTGCGTAAGTGCCGCAGTAGAGCTGAAGGGGTTATTGTCTCAATGCTTGGAAATAGTGTGTATGAATGTGATTTCCAGTGTGAAAAACTGGATATGCTTTTCACTGTATCCGATTAAGCACCCCTAAATTACTATTTCTTTGGCTTTGGGGGTAAAAAATATTTGATTCGATTCGAGGAACCCACCCTTCAAAGCTCAGAGTGATCAGATATCAATTTTTGAAATGTGTTAATTTTTGGAGATGTGGGCCTCTTCCACGTCTCAAACGGACAAATTACGGACACATTGCAGCTGTAAGATGGATAACTCTAAAATCAGGTGGTTATTAGTAACATTATTAACCACTTGAATTTAGAGTTATCCATCTTACACCCGCAATTTGACGTGGAAGTGGCCAACATCTCTAAAAAAACATTTCAAAAATTGATATCTGATCACTCTGAGCTTTGAAGGGTGGGTTCCTCGACTCGAATCAAATATTTTTTACCCCTGAAGCCAAAGAAATAGTAATTTAGGGGTGCTTAATCGGATTGAGTACCTTTAACACATGGCAATGACCCAATCAGCAACAGTTGGTGCTGTGCAGGGACATCCTCATTGAGCTGAGATGCTGTGTCAGTAATGCCCTAATTAATCGACCTCTTAACCACAGCAGAATTATGGGTAACTTTTCAGGATTTAGTCTGAAATATGACTAAATCCTGAAAAGTTACCCATAATTCTGCTGTGGTTAAGAGGTCGATTACTTAGGGCATTACTGCAGCTTTGCTGGGACACTGCTTCAGTGCTATACCTCTTTCTTGTTTGCACAGAAATTCCGTAGAGATGTCTGTGGCAGGTGTTATGGAGGAGCTGGACAGTTGGGATACTCGAGTCTCGCTTTTATGTCCATGATGGACCCAATATCTGCTACTGTGTAAGTGCCGCAGTAGAGCTGAATGTATTATTGTTTTTTATTTAACCATTTCAACATACATACATACTTTCCTCTGAAAACTAAATGGATTCTCCCATTCAGTTATTAACCTTTCATGACAGGAGCTGGTGCAGCATTAAATACCCTGTCTCTATATAGGAGGCCTCGCATATATAAGAGAATGCATTGACGTAACAAATTATATATTATTTTTTATTATTGTTAAAAAATGTAAGAAAAAATTAAAAAAAATGATAACAAATTTTTAAAGAATGTAAGAAATAATGATAAAAAATGATAAAAATCGTTAAAGAATTGAGAAAAAATGATAAAAATTGTTAAAGAATATAAGAAAAATGATAAAAAAAAATGATAAAATTGTTAAAGAATGGAAGAAAAAATTATAAAAATGATAAAATTGTTCAAGAATATAAGAAAAAATTATAAAAATTGTCATAAAATTCATACCACAGTGCCAGGCTGATGATGGATGCATGGTATGACGATATAATAATAATAATAGTAATAATAATAATTTAAGATGTAACATGATTGAGCCACACAAAGCTGAAAATCTTGTAGAAATGACCCACGAAAATGAGTTGCTGTTTAAATAGTGACATAAATTTTTACATTACACTTAGAAGATGCAAGCTTGATGGTGGAAAATTATACCACACAAGGATCGAAATTGGACAATTATGTAGCAGGTTTCTGAAACCAAAATCTGTATGAGCGCTCACTATATTTACATCGAAACCATGCAGCATAAGTTACAAGAAAATACATACATGGTGCATTGGCCTGTAGAGTCAATTTTGTTTCTTTCTTTGTTGTGAAATTCTACTATCCACACCATGTATTTATTTCTTTATAAGTACTCTAAGGTGCCTAACAATAGTGGTGGCCTAATAATAGTGATGGCATAATAATAGTGGTGGCCTAATAATAGTGATGGCCTAATAGAGATGAGTGGGATTTTTGGCTAAAATTAATAATAATGACAGAAATTTCACTCTATGTCTATTTGCCGAATAATAGTGACTGTGGGAAATTTTCTCCAAAAATAATAATAGTGTCGACACTATTAATAGACATCTGAAAGTATATGTTTTATGCTCCACTTCAAAACAAATTCTGAAAACATATACAGTAATGCCCTAAGTAATCGACTCCTTAACCACAGCAGAATTATGGTTAACTTTTCAGGATTTAGTCGGAAATATGGCTTGTTGCCATTCGTTGGAAAGCTCTCGGGGAGAGCTTTCCGATGAATGTCAACAAGCCATATTTCCGACTAAATCCTGATGCCATTCATTGGAAAGCTCTCGGGGAGAGCTTTCCGATGAATGGCAACAAGCCATATTTCCGACTAAATCCTGAAAAGTTACCCATAATTCTGCTGTGGTTAAGGAGTCGATTACTTAGGGCATTACTGTATCACTTGATAAAACAATGAGATTTGTAACGAAAGGTATGAATTAATGTGATTGCCAGCAAAACAATGTTTACACTTGTCCTTGGATTAATATCAAGCCTGAGTTTAGTGTGCCTGTCATTTGCAGAATGAGGTCCCCAGAAGGTGAATTTAGTGATACTATCTTGCACTGTGGGCTAGCATCACCAAATTCACCCTCTTGGGGCCTCATTCTGCATGGCCTCATCTGCAATGGGAGACATAGACTCTGATTGAGGTTCCAAAATGGTGATTATTGTGATGTACACCCATTGGGAACCTCGGTTATGCATTGAGTCATCTGCCAATTTTGGGATATTGAGAAACTAAACTAAACTAAAAAAGAAATAGAATCTATGTGAAGAAGTTTCTATAGAAATTTGACAATAAAGAAACTCTCCAGATAAGATGAGGCCTAAGCGGAATGGGGTCCCCAGAGGGTGAGTTTAGTTATGCTAGCCCGCTTGATTAAAATTATGGGTAAGAATTTGATTGATACCTTTATATAACAAATGACAATGGTGACTTCAGCCACTATTTAGATGTGCTGGGACACTCTCAGTGTAATGACGACTTCGGCCACTATTTAGTTGTGCCGGACACTCTTGGTGCTGTATTGGAGCTTCTCTGATACAAGGACCAGCCTGGAGGGCGACTTGGGAGACATCTTCTCCCTAAAATGTGCCATTCTCCCTATTTTTGTCCCAGGGAGAAGTGACTTCTCTCTCATATACCAGTATGCATATATCCGAACATATTTAAAGTATTATATTTACTGATTATAATGGTGTTCTTACTCACTTTGATGGCTTTATAAATAGGCTCTTGTTGGATCATAGAAGGGTGATGTTGGGGTGTGAATTGAACTTCATCCATTGTTACTTCTCCCTGATAACAATCAACTTCTCCCTAATAACCAAACATCGAAAAGTGACATCTCCCAGTTTGAAACCTCTAAGCTGGTCCTTGCTCTGATGCATCAACATTCCTGTAACACTATGTCTCGGTGCTTTGTGCTGTATCATGGTTTTGCTGGGAAAACTGTCTCCGTCTCTATATTTCCATGACAGGAACTTTTCAGTTATCTTTGTATATAGGTGCTATTTTTGTGTTGTGATGTATAAATAATATTATAGGTGTGCTATATTTGACTTGCCAAGTTATATATTGTTTTCATAATGTAGTATTCTGACCATAATATTTATTTTTAAACACTTCATCGCACAATTTTACTATTATGTTCCCAAATGGGTCTTCTATTAATAATCTTAATTCCAGTTTGTCAATTTTTAAATGATTTTTAAACAATAGCAATTGTAAATTTTCTGACAAGTCAGTTGAGTGCTATTTTATTGTAAGTTATAAGGTGAATTTGGATTGAGAGAAACTTAAAAAAAAAGATAATTGATGAAAAAATTATGTTTCTATGAATCAATTTTGACTCAAATTCATTTTTGAAGGAGATTGTAATTTAGTACAACCCTCAAATTGACTAATTATATATTAAATCTGCATTGCAATTTCTGCTCCAAAATATACCTTCCATAATAAAATATGCTTCTGAATTTTTTCCGGCATCAAAATATGTCGATAAATGTGCATGAAATACCTTTCTACAAACATTTAAGGGAAGGCCGTCCGTTTCATTAAATGTTCCCGAAAGTTGCATTGAAATCATGAAAAATACCACATATAATGCTTTATCTTAACTAGAAACCATTTTAAGTTTACGCACTGCTTTCTCTTCATTTTAATTATCAAAATTATTATATTTTTACCAAAATTGTTGCATAGCGAAGACAGCTCTTGATTTTCTTCCCTTTGGGTATATATGTAATTTTTACACAACTGTTGATTAAATATTTTAACTGGCACAAACAAAATGATAAACAAATTTATCAAAACATAAGAATCTGAAAAATATAAGAAACAAAACTTGTTTTTTTTTTAGTTCTATATTGACTTTTTTGGAAGTCTGCATAGGAATGTTTTGAGATATATCTCTTACCAAATAACATATACGTAATGTCCATTTTAATTTTGGAGATGCAATCAGATAAATAACAAAATTTGGCTTCACATATAGCTAGCACAGAAATATACAAACCAGGACCAAAACAATTTCAAAGTTGTTTATTCACAAAAATCAATAATAGCACTCGGTTGACATCATCATGACATATTTTCCAAATATATTATATCTTCAACATTTTTACTAATATTAATTTTAGATTTCTTGTTATGTCATTTCTACAGACTTTGTGAAAAGTAATAATATATGGAGAATACCTACAGTTTTTGTTTTAACTCTTTCAGTGCCAGGTCAGATTTTTGTATCAATTTTTTCTTATATTCTTTAACAGACTTATTTTGTAGGTTTAGTGCCAGGGAATCTTACGTTTTTCATGGGCATCAAAATTATTACTATGAATACTTGGTGATAGTTTTGAGTTATAACATGCCCCTAAGGTTTTAACCAATTTGTTTTTAAATTCACTATAGCATGCTTAGGCATACCCAAAAAAATTCAACCCAAAAAAAAAAAAAAAATCTTAAAAAAAAAAAAATAATGTTTTTTTTTAATTTATTTAGGGCTGATTTTACAGGCACAGAAAGGGTTAATACCGAAATATCTCATGAGTGTCTGGAAAGAAATATCAAAATGAATGAGATGTTTCAGGTATTCAACAAAAAAACTGTAGGTATTATTTTTTAGCTCAACTTTACTTTGTAAAGTTTGAGCTATTGCCATGTCTTTTTCGTCCGTGTGTACGTGTGTACGTAAGGCGTCAACAATGCAGTCTACAGGTCGTACCTTTGGTCGGATCATTATGCAATTTGTCATAGCTGTTGACATCAACATTTAGACCAGAATGATTAATTTTGGGGTCATTCGGTAAAAAAACATGGCCGCCAGTGGCCATCTTGCATTTCAAAATTCAATCCATTAGCACGGGCTACAGGGCGTACTGTTTGTCTGATCGTCATGAAATTAGTCATGGATGTTAATATTGACATGTAGATGGGAACGAATAATTTTGGGGTCATCCGGCCAAAAAACATGGCCACCAGCAGCCATCTTGGATTTTACTCTTTGTATGACTAAATCCTTTAGCACGGGCTACAGGTCCTACTTTTAGTCTGATCATCATAAAATTTGTCAATAATGTTAATAATGACATGTAGATGGGAACGAGTCATTTTGGGGTCATTCGGCCAAAAAACATGGCCGCCAGCAGGCATCTTTGATTTCACTCTTTGTATGACTAAATCCTTTAGCACGGGCTACAGGTCGTACCTTTAGTCCGATCATCATAAAATTTGTCATGGCTGTTGAAATTGGAATGTAGATGAGAACGAGTCATTTTGGGGTCATTCGGTCAAAAAACATGGCCGCCAGTGGCCATCTTGGATTTCAAAACCATTAGCACGGGCCACAGGTCGTACTGTTTGTCTGAACGAGTAATTTTGGGGTCATTTGGCCAAAATACATGGTCGCCAGCAGCCATCTTGGATTTTACTCTTTGTATGACTAAATTCTTTAGCATGGGCTACAGGTCGTACCTTTAGTCTGATCATCATAAAATTTGTCATGGATGTTAACGATGATATGTAGATGGGAACGACTCATTTTGGGGTCCTTCGGCCGAAAACATGGCCGCCAGCAGCCATCTTGGATTTAACTTTTCTCTTCATGTCTATGAACTAGTATTAGACATTCAACTTTCCACATTCCTAATTGCTCCATTGACTGTAATACATTAAATTATTCCCTTTCCAAGTTGAGCTACAGTGTCATTGACACTTTCATATTATATGCGCATTATTAAAGCTCAAAGTTGCTAAGTTATGCAGCATTTTTACTTTTACAGCAATTTGAATAATACTAGGAAGAATACATTCTACAAATCATAAGTGCGCAATTACCTAGATAAATCAACAAGACTTGTTCAAAGAAATTAAACACAGAATCGAAACTAACAAGTCTCCGTGTCACCACAGTCAAAATATAAAAAATCCCATGTTACGACCGGGTCACATCTACATGGTGCGTGATAAGTTGTGGATAGCAAATCAAAATCGCTGACATGCTGACGACACTTGCATGATCAATCGATAATTGGATGTCGATAAGCTACAGTAAAGTAATGCTATCTAGAGTGAAATAACGACATCGTATTTCACTGTGGCTTCTAAGAGATAAATATAATGATCTACATTTCAGTAATTTCCCGCTATTTTGTGCTTAACCCTCTCTATACTGAATGGATCCAGTAATAAAGTATTCACTGGAATGGTCTATCATTCATCTGGAGGGGTGTTCAGGAAAAATAAGCAGACGGCAGATATGAAAACTGCAGAAGGAATCCTCTACTTATTAAACTTATTATCCGAAAATTTCCTAGGGAATAACTATTCATCAATGAGTATTTAGTATAGTAAGGGTTAAACAGGTATTGTCACTAAAGGCACAGATCACATAATTATCATTCTGACCAATGAGAATAGAGATCAACTTAACATGAGATGAAGGGATATCAGTCAGGTTCACTTAGATTGACACCGACCCCATATTGAAAGACACATGGGGGATTATTGATTCAATTTGGGGGTCGAGGGAAACCATCTTGTTTTTTTCTTGGAATCCTGTCACCTCTAACATATCTCCTTCTATATTAACTCATACCTATATTTTGTATCATTTTGTCATGAGTATGTTGAATTCTCTAAAGCCTAAAGCTTCTAGATTACAATAGTTTCACCGCGAGATAACTGGGTTAAGCGTCAGTGCCAGAGATAATCAAATTTCACATAGGTTTGGCATATTACTTCAGAATTAAGCCTGTGTTATGTGTGCCTGTCATTTGCAGAATGAGACCTCCAGAGGGTGAATTTAGTGACGCTATTCCGCATAGCATGCTAGCATCACTAAATTTACCCTCTGGGGACCTCATTCTGCTCAGGCCTCATCTTCTCTACAAAGTTTCTTCATTATAAAATTTTATAAAACTTCTTCACATAGATTCTATTTCTTTTTTAGTTTAGTTTCTCTAATTCCCCAAATTGGCAGATGACAGACTGCATAATCGAGGTTCCCAATGGGTGTACATCACAATATTCACCATCTGGGAACCTCAATCTGAGTCTATGTCTCCCATAGCAGATGAGGCCAAGCAGAGAGGTCCCCAGAGGGTGGAATTGGTGATCATTAAATTTACCCTCTGGGGAACTCATTCTGCAAAATACAGGCACACTTAACTCAGGCGTGTTCAGAATTGGTGTTTATAATTCATAAAGATGAACTAAACAGTCTTGTTGATCCTTTCAGAAAGTGTCAATCTGCATGGCAAAATCAGTTGATGACAAGTCTGAATTTAGTGTGTCTGTCATTTGCAGAATGAGGTCCCCAGAGGGTGAATTTAGTGATGATACCCTGCACAGTGGGCTAGCATCACCAAATTCACCCTTCGGTGATCTCATTCTGCTTAGGCCTCATCTGCTATGGGAGACCTAGGATCGGATTGAAGTTCCCCAGTTGAAGTTGGTGATGTTCACCCATTAGTCACCTCGATTATACATTTTTATCTTCTGCAAATTAGGGGATATAGAAACTGAAGACAAGGGAAAAAGTAACTGAAAAAATGTTAAACTGAGAGTATAGATACTTCCCAGAATATGAGGCCTAAGCAGAATGAGGCCCCCATAGGATGAATTTGGTGATGCTAGCCTGCCTTGCAGGATAGCATCACTAAATTCACCCTCTGGGGACCTCATATTGCAAATGACAGACACACTATTTACAGGCTAGGTTGGTGACAGATAATGTGTAAGTGTTACCCTACTTTCGACATCCATTGGGCTGTCTCATAAAATAAGCAGGGGCACCATTCAAAACAAAAATATTTTTGTGTTGTCCATGACGGCTGGAATCATGCTTAACCCTTTACCCAACAGAGCGGCCCTGTGCCGGCTTAACACATTAAAAATTATAAAATTGTTAAAGAATGTAAGAAAAAATGGTAAAAAGTGTTTAAAAAAGATTTTTTTTAGGCCAATGCATTCTCTTATATATGCGAGGCGACCTATGGTCGACTCGCATATATAATAGAATGCATTGGCACAGGGCATAACTGTAACCATCACAATGTGGTCAATGAGCCGGTTCCAATGATATCCATATTTGTATGGTTTTATTGAGACAGACCCAAGATAATTTAGGCTGTTGCAGCTTTATTTGGCCGTTTTTGGCCGGTTTGTTGGGTAAAGGGTTAAGCCTTTGGTGAGTAGAATGACACATATGGTTCGCGAGTGGAACGACATATATGTCATTTCAGGAAGTGTCATTTTTATGTAGACATAACTTTAATTGATCATCTGATTTTTGAATGATTTGTATTTTGATTAATATAATGTCCCAATGTATAAGTGCAATAGATTATGATAGCACACATAAACAGAAAATACACATAAATTAAAATGAATTATTGGACCTTTTGACCCGAATTTGTTAATAGTTATTGTTATGACGTTGACGTTAAACTCACGCATGATGTCATGTATGACTTTAAACTCTCCAAAGGGTTATGAAAAAAAGTTTTAAAGTAGCACACATTTGTATGCAAGCCTTGAAATAATGTGCCTGTCATTTGCAGAATGAGGTCCCCAGAGGGTGAATTTGGTGATGCTAGCCCGCTATGCTGGGTAGCATCACTAAATTCACCCTCTGGGAACCTCATTCTGCAAATGACAGATGCACTATTTCAAGGCTTGTTTGTATGCTTATATTTATGACTGTATACTTTTGGTGATATATAGGTATGTTATCTTACATTAAAGTGATGTGAAACGTAAATTGAACCTCACAATTGAGTTCCCTGCGTCATTCTGTGGGAAGAGTGAATAAAATAACTCAGATACACGAAATCCCCCATCCTGAAGTCAGTTTGTACACATTATACGGCCAACTATTTATATTTCATCACCGACAAAGGCCTTGGACTGAAAGCTTTGTAGATGTTTCAAGAGCTCGATATGATTTATGACGATATTTATATTGACCTATTTTAGTTGAGTATAACTATCGTACTAGTAGATGAATTCAGGATGTGACTGACCTGATATACAAACGTCTGTAATTTAACCCTTTACCCAACAAACCGGCCAAAACCGGCCAAATAAAGCTTCAACAGCCTAAAATATCTTCGGTCTGTCTCAATAACACCATACAAATATGGATATCATTGGAACCGGCTCCTTGACCACATTGTGATGGTTACAGTTATGCCGTGTGCCAATGCATTCTCTTATATATGCGAGTCGACCATAGGTCGCCTCGCATATATAAGAGAATGCATTGGCCTAAAAAAAATCTTTTTTTAACACTTTTTACAATTTTTTCTTACATTCTTTAACAATTTTATAATTTTTAATGTGTTAAGCCAATGCATTCTCTTATATATGCGAGGCGACCTATGGTCGACTCGCATATATAAGAGAATGCATTGGCACAGGGCCCTTCTGTTGGGTAAAGGGTTAAATAGGAGGTGGGCATATCATAACATACTCCCAATTGTGGTTCTGTATCTATTGCCCATTTTCAGGATGGGAAAGTGAGCCAAAAACTTCTCAATCTTCAATATGATTTATTCAACATGAGTATGTCCATCAACATGAGTAAATAATTACACATAAAGACAACATAAAGGTATATCTTAAAAAAACTTTAAAAAGAGTTTGAGAAATAAGTTAGTGAGCATAGTGAGAAATAAATATAAAATTCATAGAAAACAGGACTAGAAAATGAAAGATCATTAAAAAAAGGGATATACATAAAACATAGAAATAAACACGATAGATGTTAATGATCTTAGAAATATATTTGGTCTGTTAGATTGCACACATATAATTAAATAGTTAACTTCCGAGATAATTAGTAGCATAGTTCTAATAAAACACTTAGGAGATTAAAGGTACTCAATCCGATTAAGCACCCCTAAATTACTATTTCTTTGGATTCGGGGGTAAAAAATATGTGATTCGAGTCGAGGAACCCACCCATCAAAGCTCAGAGTGATCAGATATCAATTTTTGAAGTTTGTTAATTTTTTGAGATTGGACCAGAACCACGTGCTCACACGGACAAATTGCTGTTTTAAGATCGATCTCGAAAATCAAGTGGTTACTATTAACAATAATAACCACTTTATTTTAGAGTTATCCATCTTACACCCGCAATTTGTCTGTTTGAGCACGTGGTTCTGGTCCACATCTCCAAAATTTAACAAACTTAAAAAATTTGCTCTGAATTTTATAACAATATTTGGAATTCCCATTCAAAATAAATCGCTGTACCCCACATATTCAGGTATTTGATCCACTGGTAAAATAGTAAGAACATGTAAATTTCAAGTGAAAAATCAAATAAAAATGTTCATTCCTCAGAGAATATTGTCAAGTGATGAGTTATTTTCATATATATGAACATTATCTTGATGATGAGGTATGTATGTTTTATATAATATTTATTCAAATATTCAAACACCAGTTCAAAATCATACCGGTACAAGACTCTTATAGGCTCATATTCATACATTTCATATAAAAATGTATAATAAAAAAATGTTCATAAAGTCAGACATTTTTAGTGACAAATTCTGTAATTTGTGGGTTGCCAAATTGTCACCATGGATTTTAGTATGTAATTTCCTGTTTGTCTGCTATAATTAATTACACTTTGTGTATGATAAGTCTCTCATGGCAAGGGAATCTTTTAATACCAAATTCTTTTGAATATCTAAATTTGAGAAATGTAGTGACTGAGCAAATAAAATCTGTGAAAACGGCACTTTGATTAACCCTTTCATGATGGGAGCCATGCTGGTGCAGCATTAAAGATCATGTGCCAGTGCATTCTCTTATATATGCGAGTCTCCCAAAGGGAGCCTTGTCTTTGTAAGAGAATGCACTGGCTTACAAGATCAAGGTAAATATTGTTAGGCCAATGTGTTCACTTATAGATGTGAGGTTCCCTATGGGAGACTCGCATATATAAGAGAATGCATTGGCACAGGGTTTTCGTAAAATTTCAGGAAGCTCCAGTCATGGAAGGGTTAATAAAACCATCACATATCTTAAGAATCGAAAACATTAACACTCCAAGTAGACCTGATGAGAATATGTTTTCAAGTGATAACAGAAATAAACCAATAAACAACAACAACGATCACATGCAACAACCTATAAACACCCACATGGTATTTACAGTGTCGATAAATTCTCTCAAATCTCAATCAAATCTCAACCTCTAAACAACCACATGATATGTGACCCGCCATATCAAATCCAGTCGTAAGTCGGGATTTTTTTACCCTGTGCCAATGTATTCTCTTATATATGCGAGTCGACCATAGGTCGCCTCGCATATATAAGAGAATGCATTGGCCTAACAATTATTTATCATTTTTTTTAAATAAATGTTTTGTTTCTTACAATTTTTAGGACATAAAATAAAAAACATCCATTACCCTGCAGGGAGCCCCACACATATATAGAAGCATATAGAAGAGTGTCGTCTGCTCATGTTTGTCTGGGTGTATGGGTGAAATTATAAAATTGTTAAAGAATACAAGAAAAAAGTATTAAAATTGTAAAAAATTGCATTGGCACAGGGTAAAACAATCCTGACTTACGACTGAATTTGATATGGCGGGTCACATATTTACAGTGTTGATAAATTATCTAAAATCCCAACTCAAATATCATCTAATCACAGCTGATTCTCCAAATATTCTAATATTAGGATTTGTTTACCCTGTGCCAATGCATTCTCTTATATATGCGAGTCGACCATAGGTCGCCTCGCATATATAAGAGAATGCATTGGCCTAACAATTTTAATACTTTTTTCTTGTATTCTTTAACAATTTTATAATTTCACCCATACAGAGCCCCCAGACAACACTCTTCTATATGCTTCTATATATGTGTGGGGCACCCTGCAGGGTAATGGATGTTTTTTATTTTATGTCCTAAAAATTGTAAGAAACATTTATTTAAAAAAAATGATAAAAATTGTTAGGCCAATGCATTCTCTTATATATGCGAGGCGACCTATGGTCGACTCTCATATATAAGAAAATGCATTGGCACAGGGTACACAATGTGGATAATTCAAACTTTTAGGCAAAAATCATTTAAAATCAGAACCATCAAAAAAGCACTTATTGGGATTAATAAACCCTACTGACCTATAAACAAACCATGAATTACATCTCTCATTATATAGAGAGTAATCAATTAGTTCCGAGAATTACGTTAAATAATTCACGAGAGGCGTCGGTAAGAAACGAGTGCGCATTCATTAGTGCACGAGTTTCTTACCTAAATGTCTCTCGCCTCGAGTGAATTATTTAATTTAACGTAATTCTCGGAACTAATTGATTACTCTATTTATTACACTTCTGCATCAATTTGGTTATCCAAATATGATTAAAACACCCAGAATTAATGCATGAAAGTCCCGATGCGGAGAAAGAGCAACCATTGACAATTCAGGCTAGATCAGTAAGCGACGTAACGTCAATGATGTCACAAGAAATGACATAATTCACTAGTGACATTACCATTTTTAATTAACAGCGTTTTCAATGGAAATCGTGCATAGGAGTGTAATAAAAATGTTTATTACATTCCTATTTACCTTGATCTCTCGAATGATTATAAACGATATATTCACTAGAGAAATACCAAACTCCAGGCAGAGTTATCTCCCATCGCTCAGCTGAGATACCACTGCTACAAGAACATTTGGTAAGGATTTCTTACGTGTTCTTAGTTCTTATGTTATAGGATTAAATTTGTCTATGCCTGGCTCAGTTCATATTGTTCTTATCAATACCGAAAGAATTACCATTATTGCAAACTTGTGGTGGTCATAACAGGCAACTAAATTTAGTTCCGACGATACGTAAAAATAGATGCATTATTCCGCAAAGTACCATCCTTGTGGCCGTGATCTATTGCAGTGATAACAGAGGGCACTGCATGGAGTTTGGTGAAACATCTCACTTCGGAAGATGTTTTTTATTATCAAATTTCTATAGAAATTTCTTCACAGATTCTATTTCTTTTTTAGTTTAATTTCTCTATATCCCCAATTTGGCAGACCGCACATTGCATAATCGAGGTTCCCAATGGGTGTACCTCACAATATTCACCATTTGGGAACTTCAATCTGAGTCTAGGTATCCCATAGCAGATGAGGTCATGTGGAATGAGGTCCCAAGAGGGTGAATTTGGTGATGCTAGCCTGCTATGCAGATAACGTCAGCCTGCTATGGGGACCTCATTCTGCAAATGACAGGCACACTACTCAGGCCTGGTTGTTGTGGAGTGTAATTTGGCTGTCCACTGGATTTGCGCGATCCCAAAGTTTCCACTAAACCAGGGAAATAGTGCATTTGGCACTGTCAAATTCAACTATAATAGTTGAAGATAGCTATATCAAACCAACCAAGTAATATCCTCTTAATTATTACATTCCTATGCATTCTCTCTTATATATGCGAGGCTCCCTATGGGAGACTAACATATATAAGAGAATGCATTGGCGCAGGGTTTTCCCAAAATTTCAGGAAGTTCCAGTCATGGAAGGGTTAAAATATTTAAAACAAATAAAATTTGAAGCTGACCAACCGACCCTAATTTTTTTTCGGACTTGTGATCCCAACCAAACGTGAAGTTTTCTTTGTCCTCAGGAAAATTTTGAATAATTTGGTGTCAAATCAAATGGGTCATCTTTAAGTCATAAAACATAGTTTAATATACACAAGACTAGAATTACTAAATATCACATAGTTAACTATTCTATTCCAATCATGAGCTCGTCATCAAAGTCCATAACATGAAATCGATAACAAGAAACAGTAACAAGGTTCTATTTACAATGTCATGAGTTGGTGAAAACTGATGGATATCCATAAACATTTTTATCACATCTTAAAGGGGGAGTGGCCATTTATGGGCACATCTCCTACTGTACTCAACAGAATATACGCAACACATTAATGAATTTAAGCCAGAAATAAGTGCGAAATACACAACTGCGCTCCATATGAACGATGTAAACAACATGTTAATTATAATGAAAATGAGTTTTTCATTTTCATTATAATTACCATGTTCTTTTACATTGTTCATGGAGTACATGAGTGTATTTTGCACTTATTCCAGGCTCAAATTCATAGCAGGAGTGGGCCCATAAATGGCTGGATTTGGAAAGTCCCCCTTTAAATTCCGACATTTCGCTTGCTTTAGAGCCAAATCATATGACTGTGGCTTGAAGGTGAAAGCGTGCATGATTGAGTAAGTTTTCATGGATCAAACTATGGATTTCTGGAGATCAAATATCCATCAATATCCAAACCAATTGAGTATCACATGGTGAAAATAAATAACAAATAAATAGTTAAAATAAAACAAAAGGATTAATGGTCCGACAGTCAATTAAAAAATCTGTCTGACTGATTGTCATGTAAACAATGAGCATCGTGAATACCATAACAGTGAAGTTTAACCCTTTACCCAACAAACCGGCCAAAACCGGCCAAATAAAGCTTCAACAGCCTAAAATATCTTCGGTCTGTCTCAATAGAACCATACACATATGGATATCATTGGAACCGGCTCCTTGACCACATTGTGATAGTTACAGTTATGCCCTGTGCCAATGCATTCTCTTATATATGTATTGGCCTAAAAAAAATCTTTTTTTACCATTTTTTCTTACATTCTTTAACAATTTTATAATTTTTAATGTGTTAAGCCAATGCATTCTCTTATATATGCGAGGCGACCTATGGTCGACTCGCATATATAAGAGAATGCATTGGCACAGGGCCGTTCTGTTGGGTAAAGGGTTAACGCTGACATTTTGGGGTTTATGTTCAAACAAGTTCCAGAGTCAGTCGAACATATGCTTCAAGCTACACACTATGTTACTGTCAATTAACCACACTAAAGTATATAGTCAGCCAACAGTCCATTGGTCAGTGAAGGTCATATGACAGACTTTTTCCATAGAGATTTCAAATTATGTTTGAAAGAGTGATTTCAACAGAATTCCAAATTTCTCCTACTGGATATTCCATATCACTGTAAAACACAGTTTTAACTCTAACATATATAGCCATTCCTACTTTTTTAGTGATAAGTGACCAAGATTTAACATGAGCGAAGTCAGCGAACATGATATAAAATACAGAATGTTACACACATGTCTCCGGGGTGTCGAAGTACACACACATGGAAGTTGGTGATTGGCACTTTTCGTCATCTTTCAACAAAGCCGAGGTTTCATTATTTCCGAGTGATTCACAAGAGTCACTCTCTGCTATATAAGTATGGCTGACTGCTGGACTAACATTCGCCGATTTCGTGCCTCGAATCGGACTGGTTGACGGCGACCTTGACCTCAGCATTCGAGCACCTTGTCGAGCAATTCTGCCTCTGACTGTTCCAGCAGGTGCATGCATATCTGGGTCATCATGCGACTTGGATCTTGGAACATATCTCTGGCGGCTTGGCTGAAAACAATGTGAAAGTATCAATCACGCTGTAGCTTAATTTGATATGTAAATACACAATTTTAATTTTTGTGTATACTTGTAGAGGTGACTACTTGCAACGATGATAAAAGTATTAAGGACACTCATTTTAGTTTAACCCTTTACCCAACAGAAGGGCCCTGTGCCAATGCATTCTCTTATATATGCGAGTCGACCATAGGTCGCCTCGCATATATAAGAGAATGCATTGGCTTAACACATTAAAAATTATAAAATTGTTAGAGAATGTAAGAAAAAATGGTAAAAAGTGTTAAAAAAAGATTTTTTTTAGGCCAATGCATTCTCTTATATATGCGAGGCGACCTATGGTCGACTCGCATATATAAGAGAATGCATTGGCACAGGGCATAACTGTAACTATCACAATGTGGTCAAGGAGCCGGTTCCAATGATATCCATATGTGTATGGTTCTATTGAGACAGACCGAAGTTATTTTAGGCTGTTGAATCTTTATTTGGCCGGTTTGTTGGGTAAAGGGTTAAAACAGGGTTCATACATATTTTTCTTCACCAAATGTTTTTTTCCGGGGGACTATTGAAATCACCGGTGTCTGTTTGTGTGTCCCAAATGGTTTCCGGATGATAACATAAAGTTTTATTTATCAGAGTGTTTTCTTATTTTTATATGGATTACCCACATGAATATACAGGTCAAGTTCAAATTTGGGTTTGGTCCGCTCAATTTTACCGGAGTTATGGTCCTTGTCGAATTATATTTTGCCGATTATATTGGTTTCCGGATGATAACTTTAGTTTAAACTGAAATTCCATGACTTTTCTATAACTGAGTACCATTTTTCAATTACCTGATAACTATCAAAAGCCTGATTTATGTTAAATATGCCAGGCATCGGTGTTTTTTGTTTTACTCATCAGTAACCTTCAATTTGAAGCAAAAATAACTGGGTCAGAAGTGTATGTGCACGCACTACGGTAAACTTAAATTTAGGAATAAGACCCGCAATGATGAAACAAACGACACATATTGTAATGCCAATATCATCACATATTATTAGTTACTCCATGTTTGTTCACTTAGTAATGGGATACGGCTCGCTGAGGGTAGGTTAAAACCTGTACTACGTGAACAGACCGGGGTGACGATTTGATCTATTGACCTTAACAGTAGATTCAAATCAACTTATCCCTTCTTTTTCCCCCATAGAAATGATTAGCAAAATTTGAACCTAATATTTCAGCATGTGATCATTTTGAACTACATAAAGAATATAATCAAATTCATGTATTGTTTGATATTTTTACTATAACAACAGATTTCACCATAGATAACTGAACACAAATTGGATTATCACAAGCAAGCCTTGAAATAGGGTGTCTGTCATTTGCAGAATGAGGTCCCCAGAGGGTGAATTTAGTGATGCTACCCCACATAGTGGGCTAGCATCACCAAATTCACCCTCTGGGAACCTCAGTCTGCTGAGGTGTAAGCAGAATGAGGTCCCCAGAGGGTGAATTTGGTGATGCTAGCCCGCTATGCGGGGTAGCATCACTAAATTCACCCTCTGGGGACCTCATTCTGCAAATGACAGACACACTATTTCTTGACTCAGATTGAAACGGAAATCCTTCCTCTCCTTTTTTTGACAAATACGCAATACGGAAAAATTTCTGTGTGGTTCCCAGAAATGTTGTGGGGGGTTTACTTCCTCATTGTGATGTAAGGGACAATATGATAGTCAGGAATCGAGGCAGCTGCACAATATGGACAAATTTCTGTGCGTGATTCCCAGAAGTATCATAGGGACCACACAATATGGGTTTATCTTGTGTAGCTATCGTCCAATTAAATTGAAAATAGCACAATAGTCAATAGATAAATATTTGTTCCCAGATTGTATGGCATTATCATTCTTAGGGGCAGGAAAAGCAGATCATTTTCCATGAATTAATAAAATGATTCCCCATTTTCCATGACTTTTCCAGGACCTGTACGAACCTGTTATAAGCATACATAATATCCATATTAGTCCCAATTGTCATTCTTCAGGTCTATTTTTTTTCTTTGTTTAAATATGCTTAATGTTTTCAATCAAAAGTGAATGTCACAATATTTATTCAAATAGTCTTCATATAAATGATCAATTTGCAGCACCTTAGTCAGACTCCATAATTGTGAACAAGAACACTGCTGGGGCATAGATCATTTGCCCATAAAAAAAATTAAAAACCTGGTGAATTCTAAGTGGATAAAGGGTCGTAACTCATGCAAAAATCATTGGGCAAACCCCATATTCTTCACCTGTATATTGGTAGAGAAACAAACATACCAATTTCAGTTCTGAGAAAGTAACCCATTCTAGAGTTATTGGTCGGAAACCATAATGTTATCAAATAAGGTAATTTCAAAGTCAAAGAAAGGCTGTAACTCATGCATAAATTATTGGACCAAACTCATATTCGAACTTGCTCTGTATTTTTGGCGTTGAAACACAAACCAACTTTGGTTCCGATCACATAATCCAATCTAGAACTATCGATCGGAAACCAAAATGTTAACAGACGAACAGACAGATGGATGGAGAGGAGAGACCGATAACATTATACAACTGCTTTTTCAAAACAGATGTACGTATAAAAACGGAATCTACTGGGCAATGAGCAAAACTCCATGTATCAGAATTTTCACAATAATAATGACGCCACAGTAATGCAATTTATAATATAAAAAAAAATCCAGTACAAATGTTTGATAAAAATATTATACCTTCATATTAACAGACTGCACCGCTTCAGCAGTCTTGGTGTTCGTAACAACTGAAATCATTGATGACGTCATCTCTATCTGAGTGTCCGAAGCGGGCTTGTCGGCATTCAGAGGTGCGATGTCTGTTGCAATTATCTCATTCTCTTGTCCGGATTTTGTAAAGCTAGAGCGATTGCTCAAGGTTTTCGTTTTCTGACGTCTGATCTTGAACGTTTTTCTGCTCTTGGCATCGGCTCTCTGGAGACGATGATGGCCTGACTCATCTAGATCTCCTTGCAATAACTGCAGTCCGGCTGAACATAAAATAAAGTCATAATGAGGCATAAATAACTGCAGTCTGATTAAACGTAAAATAATATTTTTTTACCCAAAATATGTATCTCCTATAATAAATATCTTGGAATGAATGAACTGAATGAACTAATGGTTATATATTTCTTGCTTGCAAGATCATAGAAGTCGTTTTAAAAATCGGTACGGATTACCTACAGTACGCGCACTGTCAAACCTAAACAACTTTACCTCTGGACCAATCATGTGAGTCCTTTCGCTATAGAAGCGAATGACAAGTAAGAATTCGATCCTTTTTAATTTATTCCTCCTGTGTGTTTGATGCGTTTGACCGAGTGCGCGGGCGGGAATGTTGAACCCAACTGGGAGGGCCCTTAGTGTTCAGTGTCCAAGATATTTATTATAGGAGATACATATTTTGGGTAAAAAAATATTATATCTCCTTCAAATATATCTTGGACACTGAATAAACTAATGGTTATAATTAGAATTCTTGAAGAGGAGGAGGCCACGAGGCAGATAATCCGACTATGTCCATGAAACCTGCCTGCTGAAGCAGAAAAGACCTGCATCCTGTACCAAAAAGATTTCTTGGTAGACATGTGCCAAAAAATAGATCATTGTGTCCCATATGCAGTAGCTCAGATAAACCCAAAACAACTGAGCCTCCTAAAAGGTAACAACACGTACCTCATGTGCCCTAATGATCACAGGGTGAAGGTGTCCAGGACAAACATTGGTCATAGGCAAGGGAAATAACTCATTCGTTCATGTTCCTAATATGTTCCTAATACCCCCCGAGTTGGCAGAGGAAAATCCATTGTTGACCGTCTCTGCGAAGGTTGTGGAAGCCGCGACTACAGATAGAGGAGGCATGACCACGAACAGACCCTGAGCCTGCCGCGCAGGCTGTATCGAGTTGGCAGATGAAAAATCGTCACACGTTGGTTTTTGTACTTGATATGTGGGCCCCATCCAGTCCTTCGGTTGTGGAAGACAGGCGTACTTCTCTGCAGATGGCTCAGGAGGCCGCAACCAATAAGGAGGAGACATGTCCCGCACCCGACTCCAGCGGAGGCTCCATGTAAATGGAGGAAGCAAGAGAAAGGCCATGTTTGTTCTTCCTTTTTCTGTGCTGTTAGTATCGTGCTGGTAATGTATGCAAAATTGTGCGCAATTGTTATCCTAAGACCGAAGGACTGACCCATCCGAAATGACCCTCATGGAAGGCACTCTCGGACACGCATCAAACGCTGCCAAATCCAGGGGATGTTGCGACAGCATGTCCTCGTCTCTGAACAGCACCGTCCGTCCAGGAGATGGGGGGAAAGGGGCAAGTATCCCGACCAGGTCACCTGGTTTGATGAGGCAAAAATTCCAAAGACTCGGAAAGGAAACTAAGTCTAAGTTCTGGCCTAGGAGCCCAAAAGAGGCCCAAAAACTGTACAAAGCAAGGCCACACTGGTGGAGGAAAGAACACAGGTGAATAATAGGGATACATACCCACCCCAAAACCGGGAGGGACGGATGCCGGAAAAGACGTTGACGAATGGAGGACAGGTCAGAACCCGTGCGGTCAAATCCCCTGGAGTGGAAGCAGTGGCAGTTGACACATTGAACTGCGTAGGCAGACAATGTGCCGAGGGCACCGGGCTTGCGAGCTAAACGGACCACTGATGTGGTAGCTGTAGCAAGTGGCCGGCTGGTGCAGCGATGGTGCGAACCCGGCAGAACCGGAGGCAGGACCAAGGGCAGTTGCACTTGGACCACCATCGCTGCCCTTCTCTGCGGGGGCTATGGATGCCGCGACCCTGAGGGAGGAGGCATGTCCACCAACCAACTCCAGCGGAGACTCCAAGTTAATGGAGGATGCAAAAGAAGGTGCCACGTCAGCAGAGATGCCACGATCATTGAACTTGATAATCGATAGTCAATACGAGATTAGAATCGATGAAGCGTATCTAATAGCAAGGACAGAGGAAGTAGTGCATAATATTCACATGTGCATAATTTGTATCAGAAACCACCGAGACTGTCCTTCCCATGACAAAAAATATACCCAAGTCCACTGACACTTTCACATGCCCATAAATTAATGGAGATGGGAAATGTGCTAAATATATCTTCACATATTTTAATATTGATGGTGATCAAGTGGACAAGTGCAAATGGTGAATACCCATGAATAGAAAATTGCGAGAGCAATCGTTACTGTCTCGTGGGAAGGAAAGCCGGTAATTAGTAATGAGCCCGATGCGTTACAAATATCTTTGCACGATCGACGATCGTTAACCTGTCCGTTGGATATTAAACTGTAAAACAGGGTATACAAATATGTCCGGTACTTTTCGACATCCGAAATAAAGAACTCAGAGTAATCGCCGCCGAAATTGGTAATTGAATATCGGCTGTATCAACGTTTCATCGATTATACGATCAATCGTGGCACCCCTACCTGTCGGAGGGAAAAAACATTACGAAGTTTTCATCGTAAAAGCATTGAGCCTTATGTTCAATGTAGAGAGAAGAGGCAAGCCACACTGTGGCTATTTTATCTAGCATCTGTGAGGAAAATTATTGTAAAATATTGGAAATTATTAAGTCCAATACATTGGGATAGGATTTTGTCAGGGACCAAACTCCAAACTGGAGCTTAGTGTAGACGCCAACACAATATTGCATCCAGTGCAGTGTTAAAAGAAACCCTACGAGAACCCGAATGACTCGAAAGAGCATCGGTTTATTGAATATTGTTTTATGCAAAAAACAATATTTGTGTGAAGTGATTCTCGTAAACAAAACAAAATTGAAATATTTGTTAATGAAATTATCCACCCACGGACCACTGTCATTAATAAGACAGTATTGTAGAATAAAAGATTGTTGAACAATTGTAAAACCGAATTCCGAAAATTGGAAAACATTAAAAATGAACAGATGAAAGATGCGACTTATCTTGCGACGTAGAAGAAATTAAAAAGGATCGAATTCTTACTTGTCATTCGCTTCTATAGCTAAAGGACTCACATGATTGGTCCAGAGGTAAAGTTGTTTAGGTTTGACAGTGCGCATACTGTAGGTAATCCGTACCGATTTTTAAAACGACTTTTTAAAACGATTTAATCATGCCCACTGATTCTATCTTCATGTCGTAAAATATATATATCACTCCATTTTTTTTCAAAGCATCTTATCTGTTTATTATAATTTAGCTTGATATTTAGGACTAAAACATTGCGCCTTTATTCTATTCCTTCATTGCTTCCAACCTGCTAATCGTCTATCTGCTGAGTGTTATATTCCGGCACGTTATGCATCCGAACTATCTGCGGAGTCTTGAGTAGTGAGTCGTTTAACTTCAACGGGCGCTTTTCCATATACTGGGAACAACGCAAGGCCTTCACCACCGGTGATCTATAACCTGGCAATTAATTTTTATCTAATAAATTTTCTAGGTTTTAAAGTTATTGCGGTTTATAGCATAGTAACTTGGGTAGAAAATGGATGCAAAACGATCAGCAAATCTACTCTCTGATTCTTCTATTGGCTAATACAACAAAAGTAGGTCCACTACTGTTTCCACGACATTGAAAACATTGACTGCATTTTCCCCTTGGCGGATACAGGACCCGTTCCCCAAAACCTGGTGGAAAGCCTGGTAAAACGAAAGTCATAATAAAGTGTAAATAACTGCAATCCGGCTAAACGTAAAACGAAAGTCATAATAATGTGTAAATAACTGCAATCCGGCTAATCGTAAAACTAAAGTCATAATGAAGCGTAAATAACTGCAGTCCGGCTAATCGTAAAACTAAAGTCATAATGAAGCGTAAATAACTGCAGTCCGGCTAATCGTAAAACTAAAGTCATAATGAAGCGTAAATAACTGCAGTCCGGCAAAACGTAAAACTAAAGTCATAATGAAGCGTAAATAACTCACAGCTAAATTGTAACTTGGTGGCTGTGTCCTTTGATAATTAATTTTGTTACTATTATCACCGAAAACACACACGAGAATTTTGATTTTGCAGATATTTCATTTGAAACTGCTTTAACCCTTCCATGACTGGAGTTTCATGAAATTATGCGAAAACCCTGTGCCATTCCATTCTCTTATATATGTGAGTCTCCCATAGAGAGCCTCACATATATAAGAGAATACATTGACCTATAGCAATATTTACCTTGACATTGTAAGCCAGTGCATTCTCTGATATATGCGAGGCTCCCATAGAGAGCCTCGCGTATATATACAAGAATACATTGGCCTAATGATATTTACCTTGACATTGTAAGCCAGTGCATTCTCTTATATATGCGAGGATCCCTATGGGAGCCCATGAATTCAGATTAATTGATATATACCCATATCATGATAATAAAATAGATTTCATATCAATGATATGTTAGATTATATCGTGAGGCCATAGATGAGACATATTTCACAAGTTAATGATAGATAAGTTATTCATACCTCCTCCGTTAGCAGTCTCTTCATTCTCGTACCGAACCAAAGCGAGTCTCGTTTCATCGATACTTTCTTGTTTTGACAACTGACCTCTCAGTACTGCAGCATGTCTCATGATCTTTGGCTCTGTAGAATCTAGTTCTGGATTATTAGCAAAAATATTAAAGTTATCATATGGAAACCAAACATTGTGTTATTCTAAGTCTAACAAGGGCTATAGTTCGGGAGCTGATAGGGTACACCTGAACCCCCCCCCCCCCCCCCCCCCCCCCCCCCCGGATTTAAATTCACCCCACTCATTTTCTTCCTTATTATGTCCCTCAACTTTTCAGCAATGCTGAAATGAAAAAAAAGTGGTTGTGTAGACACCAGAAAAGATGGCGTCTAACATGGCCCTGTTTTTCAGTTTGATCCAAATTATAGTGTGAAAATCATGTCAAAATTATAATATACATATTTTATTTTTGTGAAGCTAATATATTATACCAACTTTTTTAGGGCAAAATTGAAACGCTGTGTCCAAGATGGGCACCAAAATGGCAGCCGGAAGTGGAAAATTTGACAGTGTTTTTTCACTAATATCTTCTAGATCAGTTCTAGTTACTATATGAACTTGACAAAATTTGTCATACCAACCTCAAGTTCAAACTTGACATGTGTTTTCTTGTGATTAAACCACACTAAGTCGATAAAAAAAATGAAGACTAAAGTTATCATCCGGAAACCAAAATGTAGACAGACAGACAAACAGACAGACAGATGGACAGACTGATTACAATATACAACCATTTTTTTTTCAAGGGGCATATAAAACCAATGGAGTTATATTAAAGTAACCTTGATAAGTCTCGTCTATCGTCGGTTTGTTTTATGGTTTATGCCAGCATGGCCAAGTTGATGTCAGACACAATAACTTAAAACTGGGTTTCGTAGACACTACACCAGCCCAGGACTTAACAGGAAAATACTAGTATGACGGGTCAGCTGGTAACCAAGAGTGACACCTCGGCTATTGACAAGTCAACAAAGGATACAGGATAGTAAAATGGCTGATCATTCTGTCATCATACATGTCATTTTTCATGTGATATGTGTATAAAATAGGTGTATGCATATCATGATGGAAAAGGACAAAGAAATGGGGATGTTTTAGGGTTCTGGTGCCCAATTTGTACAGGTATACTGGTTTCCTCATCCATCATGATAAAAGTTGTGAGGCATAATCCAGCAGCGGTTACAGAAATTTGGAAAAGAGATTTGGAACGTACATACCAAAAAGTTAAATAGCCAAAATAGATAATTTTGAACAGTTAAAATAGAGTTTGAATATTTAGGAAAGTTTGAAATGACACCGGAGAGCGTCATCAGTTGCTAGCGCTTGATTTATGACTCCCTAAACGGTTGCCATAGTAATCCTTTTTGGCACTTAACTTAAACATTTTTCAAGGGGTATAAAACCAATGGAGATATATTAAATTAACCTGGAGAAGTCTCATCTATCGTCGGTTTCTTGAACCTCTCCAGAATCTTGCACCCATCTCTGGCAGATATTATCTTTCTTTTATCATCGGGAGGTGATTCTCCGGTAGGACTTTCATCATCGGCAATGAACATTGTCTTATATGGTGCACTTGCAGTGGAGCTTGACCGTGAATACATTGTAGCTGTGAGAGAGAAAAATTATGTTAGAGTCTATGCTCTGCAATGCTTCCATACATTAGTAAAAAAAAAGTCATCGACCACATGTCCCCCGAAAAAAGATGGTTTTCTTAAAAGGTTAGCTTTTTCGGAACAAAAAAAATCAAACTGTTGTAAAAATAATAAAAAATTGAAAATTAAGAGTTAAAAAAGAGGAATACCTCGGTGAAAATATTTCCTTCATCCATATACATGTTGCACATTATGGTAACAATATCCTAAAGTTCAAATTCTCTACAATTGAAACTGTGGGAGGAGTTGATTACACGTTGAAGGTGACAAAATCAAAATTCTGTAATACACAGAGCTGCACACATGTGTTCCTGGGCATCAGTTTATAATTCAAGTATGATGTCGTATAGATAGCTCAAGAGGCTAAAAGCCCCAAGTGTTATCCTCCCGTGATTGCAAGAATGCCATAAACTATCGGCCAGTAACAAAAAGTTGGTTCTGTGTTTCAAGGCTGCAAATAGTGTGCATGAATGAGGTCCCCAGAGGGTGAATTTAGTGATGCTATTCCACACGGCGGGTTAGTTGTTACCAAATTCATACTCTGGGAACCTCATTCTGCTTAAGCCTCAACTGCTATGGAAGAACTAGGATCAGATTCATTGTTGAAGTTGGTGATGTTCACCCATTAGTCACCTCGATCATGCATTTTATCTTCTGCAAATTAGGGGTTATAGAAACTGAACAGATGGGAAAAAGTAACTAACAAGACAGTCAATGACTGTGGAGACTCCTACCAGACTGTAAAGACTGAGAAGACTGGGACTCGGAATACCATATATAAGAGTTAGTACTTGTCAAATTCACTTAAAAACAAGTAGTCCTAAAGAGGGACGTAGCCTAGAGGGTCTCTGTTGAGCAGTGGGGTGTCCACCTTGAAATATGGTCCAGATCCCCCCACCCCACATAGTCCATAGTCTGCTCCCTCCCAACTGAAACAAGCACACTCCCAAGTTAGTAAAATTCCTTTGCACATGTTGGAATTTTACAACTGATACCTCAAGCTTTCCTAACTGTGGCAAAGTTACAACCTGACATGCCCCCATTTTATAATGGTGGACCCCATACAAACAAATTTTAATCCCAACTCTCCATAGGCAATATACACAAAATGCCATTTCTTGATTGGTTGAACCCATTTTAACAAATCGGGTAACCCAGTCCCAAGTAACACAAGGACCCTCCATACTAGTTACTACATATAAGCTAAATAGGACTGATGGCTCTTGAGGAGGAGCCATTTTAAGAATTACTATGGGGGAAGAGTTATGTCCCTGGTCGCACCCCTATTTGACCTGGTGAACCCATTTCAATAGATCTGAATCCCAGTCACCCAAGGACTCTCTATACCAAAATGTATGCTAAATATGCCAAATGGTTCTTGAGAAGATGTTTTAAAAATAATTAATGAGGGAAAGAATTATGTCCGTGGCTCTGACCCTATTTGACCGAGTGATCCAATTCTGAATCAAATCTGAATCCTTGTCACCCATTCCAAATATAAGCTGAATAGGCCTGATGGTTCTTGATAGGAAGACATTTTAAGAATTACAATGGATGGACAAGTTATGTCCTGGCTCTGCCCTTATTTTCCCAGGTGACCACATTTTAACACATCTGTATCCCTGTCACCCAAGGACCTTCCTACCAAGTATAAGCTAAATAGCCCCGATGATTCTTGAGAAGATGTTTTAAGAATAACTATGGATGGAAAGAGTTAGGTCCCTAATTATGACACTTTTTTGACCATGTGACCCCCATTTGAACAGAACTGAATCCAAGCCACATAGGGACCATTCACACAAAATATGTCTCATTTCTTCATTTCAGGTAAGCTAAGAAAAATGCCTCCTTCTTTCTCATCCAGTTACCCATATGTATTTGCCTGAGAAAACAGGTATTTAGTTTTACTGGCCTAACTGTCAGATTCATCATTCACACTTGCCCTTGGGAGTTTGTTATCATAAGCTATGGGTCATTTATATATTAGGCTATTAATCAAAGGAGCTGTCATTCCAATCAGATTTTGTTAACACTGACATTTCATTTATTACTTTATAATCAATGTGACTTCTATATGGTGTTAAGTAAACATTCTGTGATTGCAGACACCTTCCTCATATCTCATAGAGCTCTGAGTATCTGCTAGCTGTTTGCATGTTCTTGATTTTAGACGGATTTAAACCAAATTTGGTTGAGTCACCCGGGTGGATGTTATAATGGTGTTATTTATTTTTTAAATTGAGCAGGAAATTAATCTCAATTAAAATATATATATTTTTTTTTTAAAGAGATGTGTCCCTGGCTCTGCCCCTATTTGACCCAGTGACCCAATTTGAACAAATCTGAACCAAAGTCACCCAAGGACCCTCCATACCAAATATAAGCTAAATCGGCCCAATGGTTCTTGAGAAGATGTCATTCTAAGAATTACTGTGGAGGAATAGAGTTATGGCCCTGCTTTCGCAACTATTTGACCCAGTGACCTCATTTGAACAAATCACCTAGGGAACATCCATACCAAATATGTTCTGAAGAAGAGGTTTAAAGAATTGTTGACGGATGGACGGACGGACGGATGGATGGACGACAGACGAGGAGTGATGACTATAGCTCCACCGGAGACTTCGTCTCAGGTGAGCTAAAAACCATGTTAATTTTAGACTGTAGATACTTCCCAGAAGACGAGGCCTAAGCAGAATGAGGTTCCCAGAGAGTGAATTTAGTGATGCTATCCCGCAAGGAGGGCTAGCACCATCAAATTCACCCTTAGGGAACCTCATTCTGCTTAGTCCTCAACTGCTATGGGAGACCTAGGATCAGATTAAAGTTCCCCTGTTAAAATTGGTGATGTTCACCCATTAGTCATCTTGATTATGCAATTTATCTTCTGCAAATTAGGGGATATAGAAACTGAACAGATGGGAAAAAGTAACTAATTACAATGTTAATTTTAGATACTTCCCAGAAGATGAGGCCTAAGCAGAATGAGGTCCCCAGAGGGTGAATTTGTTGACGCTATCCCGCTGTGCTAGATAGTGTCACTAAATTTTCCCTCTGGGGACCTTGTTCTGCAAATGACAGACACTCTTATTCAAGGATTGTATACAGCTAACTTCTCTTGGCCAACAATATTTTGGACCTACTATTCTATATACTTGTCAATAGCACAATATTTACCAGGTTAAAGACATATTATGGACTTGTTCGAGTGTGTGAAACTGATAAATTAGTACTCAGGTGCTATGCCTGAGTACTAATGTAGCATTCTACTAACATCACCCAAAATCTCCATAGAAAACACCGTCTAAAGGACGGTCATTTGTAAATATTTACATCTCAATTTGGGATGCAACAATCGCCGATAAACTAACGCAAATGATTTCGCAATTGATACTCATTGCATTTAATAAATATATAAGACTGATGGTGTGTGTTGTAAATTTGGATTAATATTCCTAAAAAATAACTACTTTGAGCAAGATTATTCTCAATTTCTATTTGATTACCCAACCGGAGTGTTTCACATCACTATAATAGTGATTAAAATGAAGAATATTATATCTAAGCTACAAAGTATGCATAAATAATGTCAATAATCAGGGTAGCATCACTAAATTCACCCTCTGGGGACCTCAATCTGCAAAGGACAGACACTCGATATCAAGGCTTGCCGACATAAGTTACAGTAATGCCCTAAATAATCGACTCCTTAACCACAGAAGAATTATGGGTAATTATTCAGGATTTAGTCGGAAATATGGCTTGTTGCCATTCATCGGAAAGCTCTCTGGTATAAAATACCATTCCTTTTGAAATCCCATTATTTTCTATAACTATCAAATACCATTCCTTTTGAAATCCCATCAGGAAATATGGCTTGTTGCCATTCATAGGAAAGCTCTCACTAAGAGCTTTCCGATGAATGGCAACAAGCCATATTTCCAACTAAATCCTGAAAAATAACCAATAATTCTGCTGTGGTTAAGGAGTCGATTATTTAGGGCATTACAGTACTTACTTCTGGAAGCCTTCTGTCCTATCGCAGCCAGGCTCGGCTTCTGGCTGATGCCTATAATCTCAGCAGTAATATCAGCAATACTGGGTCTGGGAAGGCGGTCGTGGGCGGCAGCTTCTCTTGCACCCTCTGACCTTTCTGACACCATTGTTGTTGATCTTGATCTGTATTCTACAAAATTCAAGTGAGACGTGAGGTTTATTCTTTTTTCTGCACAAAGACGACTGAAATATAGTCCCAGCAGTTAGTTGTCAGTTAGCTCTAGGTTTAAATTCAGTTTCCAGCAAGCCTTGAAATAGGGTGTGTGTCATTTGCAGAATGAGGTCCCCAGAGGGTGAATTTAGTGATGCTACCCCGCATAGCGGGTTAGCATCACCAAATTCACCCTCTGGGAACCTAATTCTGCTGAGTTGTAAGCAGAATGAGGTCCCCAGAGGGTGAATTTGGTGATGCTAGCCCACTATGCGGGGTAACATCACTAAATTCACCCTCTGGGGACCTCATTCTGCAAATGACAGACACACTATTTCAAGTCTTGGTTGCCAGTTGTCTTCATACCCATAATGACCATAAAAGTAGATTTCATGTAATTTTTTTCATAACAAATCACCCAATAATATATCATTGACATATTTTTTACTGAGTTTGTGGACGCAAAAATACAAAAGCGAATATTACAAGGTGTATTCAAGCCTGAGTTTACTGTGCCTGTCATTTGCAAAATGAGGTCCCAGAGTGTGAATTTAGTGACCCTATCCCACACAGCGAGCTAGAATTACAAAATTCACCCTCTTGGAACCTTATTCTGCATGGCCTCAACTGCTATGGGAGACATATACTCAGTTTGAAGTTCCCAAATAGTGAATATTGTGATGTACACCCATTGCGAACCTCAATTATGCAGAAGGATTGGTCTACCAATTTGGGGATATAGAGAAAGTAAACTAAAAAAGAAATAGAATCTATGTGAAGAAGTTTCCACATAAATTTGATAAGAAAGAAACTTTCCAAAGAAGATGAGGCCAAAGCAGAATGAGGTCCCCAGAGTGTGAATTTAGTGCTAGCCTGCTATGTGGGATAGCCTCACTAAATTCACCCTCTGGGGACCTCATTCTGCAAATGACAGGGACCTTATTCTCAGACCTTGGTGTATTTTGGATCCCAAACTGCCATGTGGATTTAAACCATTTTTAAGTCTATTTTATCAAAATCCTATTTTATCAAACTTACCAGTGCCAACGAGCCACTCCTCGCGCATCTGTCTCAGATCACATGCTAGCTGTGCGAGAAGTTTGCCGTTGCTTTTTGGAGCAGCGGCGCTGTAACCCTGCATTTTCTCTCGAACAGTCTGTTGTAAATAATACTCTTGGGCCGTATCACAGTTAACTTTCAGCATCTGAAGAGGAAATCAACTGATCATTAAACCTTTACCCAACAGTAATATGACTATCGTCACCCAACACTGATAGGAGAGAACGTCGCCACCCCAGCCAACATCACTTTCTGGTGACGTCAATTTTATTGAAATGAAATTGTATTATAATAAATTTTATGGTGGCTCTTGTTTTATGAAATTATGTTTGTCTGCATGGATGGGACTAATTTTGTTTTCAGAGTTGTGAATCCCCCTCCCCTAGTATGATAGTATGGTGAATATTTATTAGGGTTTTATATTTATTTTTGATAACAATAAATGTAATAAACAAACAAAAGGTAAGTTTGTTTTACATTAAAAATAAAGCAATTTGTTGTGTTATAAGGCCCCTCAAAAAAGATTACTTGTTTATCATAGGTTTTTTTTCAAGGGTAGGGGCGGGAGGGACATTTGTTTTTTGTTTTGGGATCCGATAAGGTAAGTTATCGGGAAAAATGTAATATATAACTCTCTTCTTTTCAACAGGCAGACCTCTCCCTCTGCAAGCTGTGCATATCGGGTGAGATCGTTCATCCAATGGTTCCAGGTCGTCTTCTGTTCCACAATGTATACATATTCTATCATTACCCGCACTATACCAAGGCAATTCTATCTTGTCTTGGCAAGATAGATTTCCCTTAATATAGATGGGTGGATAGGCAGTATCATCATTGAAGAGATCACTCAGGACCGCGCCGCACGAGTAGGAGACTGGTATGCTCTGGGAGTGTTGTCCCGTAAAAGGGCTTAAGAACCTTCGGCCCATCGGTGATTTGTATAATCACAAATCCCATAGTCTATACCGCGTAACAGACAAATACTTTAATTTTATAAAATGCACGGCTTGAAACTATACACAGAAACACGTGTTTCCGGTGACCGGTAGGTGTACGCGTTTCCGGTAGGTGTGATAAATCGGCGTACCATGTACCGATGTTTATACTTTGCGTAATGCGACTTCCTGGGTATAGAGCAGTCGTTCTTTGACCGATATTGAGCTCCGCATAAAGCATATATTGGTGTTCTGGAGATAATATAAAAAACAAAAAATAATACACACAGGAGGAATTTTAGGGGCGGGCGCCTATGATAAACAAGTGATCTTTTTTGAGGGGCCTAATGCAATATTTTGTTGTAAACTATGACAGGGAAAAACACAAAACTCTGGGCTCTGTGGATGCTATGCGACAGCTAGGGCTCTCAAGGCTTTACTGGACACTATTCGGTAGGGCGCTCTGGGGCTATCTGAATGCTAAAGGGTTAAACCTTCCATGACTGGAGCTGCCTGAAATTTTGCGTAAGCCCATAGGGAGCCTCGCATATATAAGAGAATGCATTGGCCTAACAATATTTACTTTGACCTTGTATAGCAAGTGAATTCTCTTATATATGCAAGGCTCCCTATGGGATACACGCATATATAAGAGAATGCATTGGCCTAACAATATTTACTTTGACCTTGTATAGCAAGTGAATTCTCTTATATATGCAAGGCGCCCATAGGGAGCCTCGCATATATAAGAGAATGCATTGGCCTAACAATATTTACTTTGACCTTGTATAGCAAGTGAATTCTCTTATATATGCAAGGCTCCCTATGGGATACACGCATATATAAGAGAATGCATTGGCCTAACAATATTTACTTTGACCTTGTATAGCAAGTGAATTCTCTTATATATGCAAGGCTCCCTATGGGATACACGCATATATAAGAGAATACATTGGCCAAACAATATTTACTTTGACCTTGTATAGCAAGTGAATTCTTTTATATATGCAAGGCTCCCTATGGGACACACGCATATATAAGAGAATACATTGGCCTAACCATATTTACCTTTTCCTGAAAGCAGTGCATTCTCTTATATGTGCGAGGCTCTCTATGGGTTTACACAAAATTTCAGGCATTTTATGAGACGCGCATATATAAGAGAATGCACTGGCACAGGATCTATAATGCTGCATCAGTGCAGCTCCCATCATGTACTTGCCCACAGTTAAATTGTCCTAGACCTAAACCAGCTAGTATAATCAGTAGGGATTACACTGGTTTATGTTGAAGCATTCTAACTTTATCTTTCTATAGCAGACTTTAACCCTTTCATGACAAGAGCTGCGCTGGTGCAGCAATAAAGATCCTGTGCCAGTGCATTCTCTTATATATGCGAGTCTCTCACAGGGAGCCTTGCATATAACAGAATGCGTTAGGTAAATATTGTTAGGCCAATGTATACTCTTATATATGCAAGGCTCCCTATGGGAGACTCACATTTGTAAGAGAATGCATTGACACAGGGTTTTCGCAAAATTTCAGGAAGCTCCAGACAGAAGGGTTAAGCATATATTACCCACTCATCTGGAATCACCAATGACGGTAATAAAATGTCACCATTGTGAAAGTAACCCGGTTTAATCCATAGAAAACATTATATTTGTTCTGAACTCCACAAGAGTTGTCAACTGAATGAAGAAATAAATTTAATGTGAAATATATAGACAGAACACAACGCGCATCTTAATCGAGAATCTTTTATCGAATGAGTTGTGGATGGCGCAAGGATATATTTCGCGAGAGCGTAGCTCGAGCGAAATATAACTTTGCGCCGTCCACAACGAGTTCGATAAAAGATTTGAGATTATGATGCAAGTTGTGTTCTGTATTTATTCTACACCATTCAGTCAGATAAGTTCAATCCATGAATATCACGTTCATTGTTACTATAGCTACCTTTATTGTGATTTAAGTCTGACAAATAACCAGTAATTATGGGGGGATCACCGGAAGCGGATGATCGACGTAATAGTGTGGGGGCAAGTGTTCAAAAACTGGTTCCTTGTATACTTTTTTAGTAGAAGCATGGCATGTATATTTTCAACATCGGGATGGGTTGTGCTAAATAATTGGACTCTATTCCAATTTTTTAATGTCACGTGACCTCCAAATCTAAGATGGCTGCCATCACAAGCAA
Organism: Siphonodentalium dalli; assembly: GCA_032622095.1. Taxonomy (NCBI): domain Eukaryota; kingdom Metazoa; phylum Mollusca; class Scaphopoda; order Gadilida; family Siphonodentaliidae; genus Siphonodentalium; species Siphonodentalium dalli. The sequence goes on along the minus strand of CP136069.1, from coordinate 34,384,483 downwards.
AAATCAGGATATTTTCGAGGATTTTTGCTCATGTTTTTGAGCAAATCTACCTCAAATAGCCGCGATATGTCCCCAAATCATCCGATCCACTTGCCTTTATGGTTTACTGGTTTAGTCGAAATAGCAGATGTGCTCAGGAAGGTCAGAGTAAACATTATGGGTTGTTTAGCGATTTTCGTTTTGAGGGCTAGGGGTGACTTACAAGCAGTTTTTCACCACATCGGTACCCTCTCATCTTGTTCTACTTCCGGCTCGATAAAAAATTGGAATAGAGTCTTAAAATTCCCTCCAAACTGAATAGGTTATGAAAATCATAGTGGCTTGCTTCTACTAAAAAAGTATACAAGATCTACATTTGCCCCCACACTATGGTGTTGAAGGCAATTGTTCCAAAACGACGCCTTGCATACAGGTGCGACAATGACACTGCATGGTTACTGCTTACACTGATCAGCGCTACCCCCCCCCCCCCCCCCCCCCCCCCCCCCCCCCCCCCCCCCCCCCCCCGCACTCAACGCTCGTCTTACCCAATGCTCTAACGGCGAATCATTAGACAAAACACACCATGTGATGTATGGGAGACAATTCTGTTGCGTTGTTGTGTTTACACATGTGACACTTCACCACCATGCCGGATGGCGAGCAACTCTATTGTACCATTTGATGGGTAAGTTCATCTCAAAATGGTTAAGTTCTACGTTTTCGATGGAATAAAATGGATGTTTTTGCAAAAGTCATTTCAATTTGAATGGTCACGCGTTCACGGGTTGTTTTTGGATGCTTTGGACTGGGGCAGATGAAGGTATCACGGCGTACATGTATCTAGCGTTTTCTCTGCCTATTGTTGGGTTCGACACCATTTCCACTGCTATTTTCTGTACTTATAAGTTAAACACGCCTCGTTGGTAGGGGCGGGAGGAACCCTGGGTAGTGGGTGGGCGGGTATTGCTCAGATGAAATATAGATTTATAACATTGTGAACAAGACCAGATTTCGATGGAAACAGTCATTGTTCATTTCGCCGTTGGAGCTGTAAGGCTAGTTAATCGCCATCAATTTTGTTCTATCTCTAACTCTATGGTTAATTAACATTGGTCAAACACCATAAAGGCAATGCAATGAATGAAATAGATTAGTGTGGGGGCAAGTGTTCAAAAACTGGTTCCTTGTATACTTTTTTAGTAGAAGCATGGCATGTATATTTTCAACATCGGGATGGGTTGTGCTAAATAATTGGACTCTATTCCAATTTTTTAATGTCACGTGACCTCCAAATCCAAGATGGCTGCCATCACAAGCAAAAATCAGGATATTTTCGAGGATTTTTGCTCATGTTTTTGAGCAAATCTACCTCAAATAGCCGCGATATGTCCCCAAATCATCCGATCCACTTGCCTTTATGGTTTACTGGTTTAGTCGAAATAGCAGATGTGCTCAGGAAGGTCAGAGTAAACATTATGGGTTGTTTAGCGATTTTCGTTTTGAGGGCTAGGGGTGACTTACAAGCAGTTTTTCACCACATCGGTACCCTCTCATCTTGTTCTACTTCCGGCTCGATAAAAAATTGGAATAGAGTCTTAAAATTCCCTCCAAACTGAATAGGTTATGAAAATCATAGTGGCTTGCTTCTACTAAAAAAGTATACAAGATCTACATTTGCCCCCACACTATAATGTACGTAATCTTTCTTGGCGACAACGTCAACAAGAATAGTTCCGGCTTGTATTCCACTAGAGGTATACACTAATATGTATTCAATGGCTGGGATTCCGTTGAATACAGGTGACTCACGTCAATGGGTGTGGAATAAATATTTGATCATAATGTTTACATGATTTTAAAAGAATACAAACTCATTTGACCTCACGACTTTGTAACAGTTCGTTTCTTCTCTATCAGCGTAAACAAACACAGATCAAATGCGAGTTATTTCCAAGTACACGCCATATTCTGTGTGTAATTCAGCATAAATATTAGATTGTAATACATCATTATAACCCTGAGATCTCTTTCTGGTAAGTGTACAATTTTATTGATTTGCATGATAAAGTCAATTAAAATTGACGAAAAATCATGCCACTGTATCTGGGTGTAAAGTCTGCTATAGAAAGTATAGGGACAACGGTTCGACGTAAACACTATTAATTATCCCTACCGATTTCACTATCTGCTTCACGTAAACCATTATTATCCCTACTGATTTCATTAGCTGGTTTACTTCAAAGGATACTTGGACTAAGATAAAATGTAAAAATACTTGATGCTGCTGATTCGCAAACCTAGTTAATTGGACATTTTTTTCTGAACCACTGTTTTATAAGTCAAAATTGGTGATATGATTTTAAGCGAAAAAACTAAATTAAATTGAATTTTATCTGAATCCATTTTGAAACTACTAAAAGTTTCCATTGTCATTATATAGTACACCAACTGGTTTACTAGTTCAACTTAAAGTACTGTTTTGTTGCATATATTCGTTTTATATAAATTTTTATTATTCTATCTCAAATTCCTTTTGGTTGGAAATATTGCTTTTATATTAAATGCATTTATAAGTTATCTCAATTTATCAAACTTGTTTAAAAAAATTCTGATATCTCGACATAATTAATTGAAGATCTTTATTTATAATGAACCAGTGCATATTACTTTAACTAGAAATTGGACCAGAAATGTGATTTTGGCTATTTTGCCACTTGAGTGGTAGGGTATGGAAACCCACTGGGTTGGGTGGTAATTTTTGTGGGTGGAAACTTAATTATTCTTCAAGGTCCTCCCTACAATGTCGTTTATTTCGTGAAAATCAGACCAGAAATGCGATTTTGGGCATTTTGCCGCTTTGGGTGGGAGGGTAAGGAAACCCTGCAGTGTGCTGGATATTGTAATTTGTTTTCGGTGGAAAAGGACTAGCTGGTGAAACAAGACATAAGACATACCCTGAAGTGAATGAATGGATGAAGCAGGACAAATATAGAAGGTCTGTGTGTTACGACGTAATTCAGGAACTTCCACCACGCAACACCTTTAAAGGGTAAACAAGACATGATAATATAAACATTGAACCAGACCGTGTAATTCAGAGAAATACCTGGAAATGTAGAAGAAAATGTTTATAGTAATGGGAGAACTATGAGTTCGATCTCACTTCCACAATTGTTTGTATAAAACGAGAGGCCGATCACGACCGGCAGATGTTTAACCCGTACCTTGGCGATAGCGATTACCTAACTTAAAATCAAAAGCTAAAATAATTTGTCTTAAGAAGGGGTTAAAGTATTTGGGGTGGGGGAGGAGTCGTTTTAAATCTCATAACTCTGTCCCTATTCACACAAAAACCTCTCACTGTGAGATCCAATGGTTTAGCCATTAATCAATTTGACAGATAGGATAAACAATAATCCAGCCAGCAGGTTGTTTATCTTTACCTTCATACAACCACCCCCTAGAGCTCTGTACCATATGTCATCACTCAATTAATAACAGATTTCGCTTGGAATGACATCTATTAAAGATACTCTCAGATACTCTGGATATTGGATGTTCACATGGTAATTTATTGATATCATTATATTACATGCAACTATTGCTATATATAAAATCTTCACATTTTCAAAACAGGACATCACACCTAATTAATGGAAGACAACTAAAACAAATTAGTGTCAATTACAAATTTGTTTTTTAATTAAATAATATTTTTATTATTATAAAAGTTTTTAAATATTTTTTTAGTGTTAAATTGAGCGAGGAATTCAATCTAAAAAAAAATTAAAAAAAAAAAAATTCGAATTTTTTCAAAAAAAGGGTCATAACTAAAATAAATCAGATCAAACCCATATTCGAACTCGATCTGTATTTTGGGCAGACAATCTCAAATATCAAATTGGTTGTCAATCAGATAAAAAATCTTCGAGTTATGGCAGCATGCATGAATTCTAAGTCGAAAAAGGGCCATAACTCTGTAAAAAAAACTCAGATCAAACCCATATTCGAAATCGATCTGTATTTTGGGCTGAGAAACCTATATACAAAATTTGGTTCCGATCAAATAGAAAATGTTTGAGTTATCGCATTATGCGTTAAGTGTCTACAGATGGACAGACGGACAGACAGACGGACGAACGACGAGTGGTCAATCCGGACGTTGACACTATGTGTACCATACTATGTATAAATGTATTAAACCTGGTGTGCCCCTTTAATATTTCAATTCACATTTGTAATCAATTGAAATCAATGTCGAAAAAGCTTTCCATTAATATATAAATAAAACAAACTAGACCTACAGTTCTAAAAGTGTTATGAACAATTATATTGTTCTCATAGACTGATGCAGAGCTCTCAAGTTTAAACAAATTTGAAAACCAAAGTTGTCTTCCCATGCAACCAACAAAATTCCAACAAATCTCCTAAACACAATCACATTATTAACCTCCAATAGTAATGCTATTAAACAATAAAACCAGATTATGCCTTTAACCCTTTGAACCCTGATGTCCTGAACGTTAAATGGCCCCAACCGGAGGCGCCTGATGTTATATATAGTGTTCCGACGACGTAACTCTTAATGCTCTTAACTGGGATGTATATACATGTATACACGCTCAACTATACGGCAATCAACTATGCTAACTGAACTAGTTTGCGGTGAAATATGCCACAAGGTATTTCAAAAAGACAGTCTATTCCACGTTCAATATACATGTAGATTATATTGCGGCTTCCTTTGGTCGCGCTATATATTTATAACAAAATTTTTATCCTTTACCTACGATAAAAGGCATTTTTCAAAATGCACCTGTGTGCATGCGCAAAGAAACAGACCCCCTGTTTCAAATTTGGCTGCTAAAGTCAGAGGTATGAACATGACTGTGACCCAATCGGGCAAAGTAGAAGCACAATTCTATTTAATTTGGGCTTTGATTGCGAAATTTCTAACGAAATACTTCCCCTTTTCCGACGATAAAAAGCAATTTTTTTCTCAAATTAGGCCTCTGCGCATGCGCGAAGAAACAGACCCTCTGTCATCAGTTTGTCTATCAAATTCACGTGGGTAAACATGTGACACATGTGTGCAAAGTAGAAGTACAACTCCAGTTGATTTGTGCGTTTATTGTGCTGTAATTTCATGTCAAATATCGTATGATTTCCGGACCGGTATTCCGGTCTCCGACCGGTATTCAGGTCTCCCGGGATATAGGAATATAAGGATTGGACCGGTATTCCGGTCTCTCGGGTTCAAAGGGTTAAGATAAAATTTAAATAACCATGCATATAAAATATAATAGTATAGACATCCCATCTATGATATCTCATCATATGGCCAACACATCTCCCTGCAGTTAATTAACTCAATGCAAGAGAGAGTCATTGTAACTGGATACTGTCTCTGTTGCTCTGTGTGAGAAGCGAAATTCATGAAGATGAAGATATATATATATATATAAGAGATATTGATCTCAATCTGAACCTTAATTCACTGATTGCCCCCTAAATATCAAGCTTTAATCCTGTTCGCCCAAACACTGCTTCAGACAAAATTTTATGCAATATATTCAGTAAGAGAGACTGTCAGAGAGAGAAATAGTTGAAAACTTCCATAGGGTTTATTGTTAAAGTGTCATGTTACCCCCTAAAAATCAACCGAGTGTGACGCCTTGAACAAGTTATGAACAAGGTGTCATAGCAATGCTCCACAGTCCACACCAAATATCACTCCCAACACCAAATTGTAATTTTTCAAGAATTAATAGAGTTAATTAAAATAATCAAAGGGCCATAACTCCATTAAAAAATATAGGATCAAACCCATATTCGAACTCGATCTGTATTTTGGGCTGAGAAAACTCGCATACCAAATTTGGTTCCGATCAGATAAAAATTGTTTGAGTTATGACAGCATGCATGAATTCGATCAAGGGCCATAACTCCATAAAAAAAACTCGGATCAAACCCATATTAGAACTCGATCTGTATTTTGGGATGAGAAACCCATAAACAAAATTTGGTTACAATCGGATAGAAAATGTTTTAGTTATCGCATTATGCGTAAAGTGTCTACGGACAGACAGACAGACGGCCAGACAGATGGACAGACAAATGACGAGTGGTCATTCCAGACGTTGACACTAAGTGTACCATACAATGGTATGGGTACACATAAAAACGTACCATAATGATTTTGTTACGATTAAAGTTTACCTGCCAGATTTTAACATGAATAAAAAGACTGTTCATGCGAGATATCAAGACCATGAGTTCAGGTCTTAGAAATGGCAATTTTACTTGGAGTGGCCTAATATGTTAGAATTTCCTGAGAATGTTACCTTTAGTCTTTGGTGCGATATCATGAATACACCTCGCTACTCTGTGAAATTCTCCAGCAAGACACTTATCAAAGCAGACCATTATAATCTCCAAACCTGAAAAATATCAAAATTGTCTGATAGCAGTAACATATAGTTCTATCAAAATTGTCTGATAGCAGTAAAATAGTAAAATGTAGTTCTATATCGAGAATTCTGTTTCAGTAAGATGTATAGCTAGTGATGAGCCGATGATCGGAAACGACAATCGGAATCAGCCGATTGTGGCCCATCGGATGACAATCGGTACTCGGGTTTCAACATCAGCATTTCCGATTGTCTAAATAATAATCAGGTGCTTATTTTTCTTCAATAAACTGTGTTAAATATAACGATGTTTTGTTGAATAAATGACCAGTAAACATGGGGAAAGTGCAACCAAATACAAATTTGATGATATACAGCCAGGTCCTGCCTAATACAGGTATAAATCCCCGGAAGTACATGTCACCTGACACATAATTACGCAGTTGACTGCATTCACCACGCTTCAGTTATTATATATCGAATGAATTGAAATAATTATGTAAAATGAACCAGTGACCTCAATGACCTCTTATCTTTTAGCCGACATAAAAAAAACCTGTAGAAGTAAAAGTGTTGCGTCATCCTTGGTATTGTCTCTACAGACTACAGTTGAGTTCAGGATAATGTGGTATAACATAAAAATTCCCTTCCTCAGACGGAGGTCTCATGTTGAATTCTTGTATTTCAGACCCCCTATTGACTTACAGTTGTATAAGGCGCTTGCACATTTTGAGGGGAAATACTGGGTCAACAAGTAGCGACTTATAGACAGAAATCTACGGTAAATTGAGCATAATATAACATGTGTATTGGTTGTCAGGACGCAGGAATTCGTTCACAAGTCCACCCATACCTACCTTTATACTTACCCCAAACGTATACTTATGTAAACGTATACTTATGTATACGTATAATTATTACAATAATCGAGGAATCGGCACCTGAATTGGCCAATTGTGATCTCAAATTAATCGGCAATCGGCGCAAGGCTCTATTTGACAATCGGCTCATCACTATGTATAGCAGTAAGATGTAGTTCTATATTGAGATTGTGTGATAACAGTTAACATGTCATTCTATATATAATGAGATTGTCTGATAGCAAGTAATATGAAGAACCCCTCCCCCCCAATGTTTCATGAGCTCTTATACCCTCTGATGTTTCAACCCCCCCCCCCCCCCCCCCCCCCCCCCCCCCCCCCCCCCCCCCGTTCTCTTAAACCATGCTGTCAAGGGTGACAGGGGACAAGGTTATTTGAATGTGGTGTTGTAGCCAATTAGATTGCGAGTTAAAACCAGATGTGGGGACAATAATAATTATGAAACTGTATTTTTTCTATAATCCATTGATAAGTGAAAAATATCAATTTCATATCTAATACTAAATAAATATGCTCATTTCAATTCTTCTTGTAAAATAGCTTACCAAGGAATGCTGTCTGGTGTAGGAACTCGAGTCCGGCTTTCATGTGACCTGATTTGTCGACATTGGAGAAGCTGCTACTCCGGCTATGGTCACCCTGACTAACACTAAGATGGTGGTGCTTCGTACTATTCTGGTTTGATAACGGCTGCCTGGGCGGCGGTGACAGGATGTTAAGTACATGGTCAGTACGAAGTTTAGATCCTCCTGTCGTAACTTTGGAGAATCTGAAATTAATGCAGGAAGAATTGGTTAAAGATATATTATCCGATTTAATGCCCCTGAATTAATCTTTCTTCGGCTTCGGGGATGAAAAATATTAGATTTGAGTCAAGGAAAGCTCAGAGTATATCAGATCATGAGTTTTTAAATCTGTTATTTTCCACCACCTAAAATATTTGGCGGCCTTGCAAATATTCAACAAATGCTGACCGAAATACTCTCAATACCAATTGAGTTGGACAAAATGTTGATATATAACACTTAATTGGGAAATTCTATACTATAGTTCCAGTGGTTAGCATTATTTTTTGGCAATTAATCAATTCTGATAACTGAAGTGGTACATTGCTGTCACAATACTTATACTTATATATAAGAAATTAACAAGAGCATCACTAGGGCATGGCAAAATACGAATGTGGTAATTTCAACAAAGGGTCATAACTCTAGTAAAAATTGGCAAACTCGAATCTGACCTGCATTTTGTGGCCAGTAAACCCGCATACAAAATTTCATTCCATTCATTTAAGACTTACTAAAGTTATCATCCGCAAACCAAAATTGAGTGCAAATTCCAACAAAAGGGCCGCAACTCAGTACTAACTCTGGTGAAAATTGGCAGGCGGAACCCGAATTTGAACCTGACTTGTATTTTGCACTAGTTAACCCATATCCAAAATTTCATTCCATTCAGTTGAGACTATCTAAATTTATCATCTGGAAACGAAAAAAGCGAATGGAAGGATGGATGGACCAATAACATATAAACATGTCAGTTTTTTTAAATGGGCATAAAAAAATAGACCATTCCAATGTGTACTTTAACACTGCAGTGGGAGAGTCCATATTCATTACAGCGAAGGGATTAACATACCTCTACGACCACAGCCAACTCTGATGCACAATGGGAGAATGAGATTGATGAGTAGGTTCAGACATCGGTCTGTTGAGCCCAGGCTATTTGCTCCTCCGCAAACAAACTCCAGGGAGAACTGGTCCTGTAAAAGAATTTATTACATGTGTGTTCCTAGAATTAGTGTTCTTGTTGTGTCGTATTTACAAATCAATATAACCCATTAGGTCACAATATGTAAACGACGTTCGACTCAACCATGAAACTGGAACTTTAAAATGGAAGCATCATCACACAATGAAAACACTCCCTGTGTGAGTCTGAATAAAACATTTCATTCACAGATTCTAAGAAAGTAATAAACACAGAATGACGTGTGTTAATGGGTTTGCGGATACGACACTTGTGCCATTGAGGAAGGATAGAACTCAAGGCTGTGCCCTCATTCTATCCTTCTGAACTGGAACTCATGCCATGTCAAAAACACATTAACGCAAGTGTCGTTTCAGTGTATATACAATCTCAGTTCACACATTAACACACGTTCTCATTCTGTGTATATACAATCTCAGTTCACACATTAACACACATGTCGTTCTGTGTATATACAATCTCAGTTCACACATTAACACACATGTCGTTCTGTGTATATACAATCTCAGTTCACACATTAACACACGTGTCATTCTGTGTACATACAATCTCAGTTCACACATTCACACACATGTAGTTCGGTGTATATACAATATCAGTTCACACATTAACACACATGTCGTTCTGTGTATATACAATCTCCGTTCACACATTAACACACATATCGTTCTGTGGATATACAATCTCAGTTCACACATTAATACACATGTAGTTCTGTGTATATACAATCTCAGTTCACACATTCACACACATGTAGTTCTGTGTGTATACAATCTCAGTTCACACATTAACAAACGTGTCGTTGGAGAACAATGAGATTTCCAAAGTTCAGTGGGTGGCTAGTGGACATCAATTGGCGGACGCTTTAACAAACAATGGAGGTGTAAAATTTAACTGACGAATAATGGATTCAGGCTGGCTAAAGGAAATGAGACAGCGATTCTCAGCGAGCATACATATATAAGGGACCTTGTCAAATTAAAAGCGGAAATTTCCGCCGGAGAACAGAGTTTATTTCTCCGCTTTCTGCTAAAAACTCCGGTCTCCGCTTGTGAAATTTAAATGGTATTATGGGATGCTAAATTAAATGTACAGAAGCATAATCCAATTGCGTTGAAAAGAAATTAAAAAAAATCATTTAACCCAATAACATGACCCAGCGAGAAGATTGAATCTGCCGGTTTAATATGAGTGACAGGCCATGGGGTGGAGCTTAAAGGGAATCCACCAATCACGTAACGAATAGATAAAATAGTGAAGAAATTGCACAATGGCTTGCCAACAAAATACTAAACAATGAGTGATAATTGAATGATAACTAGATGAATATGGAGATTGTGAACTGAACTTGCTAGAATATTAGATACTATGACAATCAGTGATGAATAAAGTGTACCTCAATGCGATGAAAGTGAAGTGAAATGACACGATTTATGTGTATATATAAAGTATGGAATCGGAATCGAAACAGAATGCGCACCGATCACTAATTATTACTGCCAAGGGGTAAATCGTAGATAAGCTGCAGTGCAAGCATGGCTGAATTAATTCTTCTTTGCCATATATGGCTGATAATAAAATATGGGGTGTGTTTCATATTAAAACAAAGTTTTAGATGGAACACTCAAATGTGAGCGCATTCAAATACATTTGACTTCGATGGAAACTCCGCAGTAATTCTGACGAACATAACAAAAACATCACTATAACGTAACGGAAACTCCGCTATAACATAACAAAAACTCCGCCGGAAACTCCACCAGAAACTTCGCTATAACTCTGATGAACGTAACAAAAAACTCTGGCGTGTTTTACGCTATTTACCTTATCGGCAAGCGGAGTTTTTGTGTGGAAAGCAGAGATAAAACTACGTTCTCCTGCGGAATTTCCCGTGTAATTTGACAAGGTCCCTAAAGGTGATCTCTGCTACTTTTTACAACTTACTTGGAGGATTTGGATCTGTACTTACATGGAGGATTTGGATCTGTACTTACATGGAGGATTTGGATCTGTACTTACTCGGAGGAGTTGGATCTGTACTTACTCGGAGGAGTTGGATCTGTACTTACATGGAGGATTTGGATCTGTAATGCGATGAGCTTGATGACGATGGAGCAGAACACAGGCGGCACAGCTGTAATGTGAGTTGTCTCCCTTCCCGTGGATGAATTGTCTGGCGTCATCCCGATTCCTGACAGTATAATACTGATCACAACATTGATTAAGGTCTGTAAGAAATATTATATAAGGAATTATATATCAAACTTTGGATTCATGTAATTTGTCAAATTTATAAAAGAAGCGAAGAGATTGGAAATTGTCAAGCAATTGTTAAAAATTTTGCACCAGAAATCTCTGGCGATTGGCACTACAGTTTAACAGAAATTCGCAGCTGATGCTTAAGATGTTAAAGAAACGGTAGACACAACCATCTAGGGCTGCACGATATTTCGATAATATACCATTTATTTTTGAATACCGATCGAAACCGAATGGATTTTGGATTATTATAGTCGATAGCGGCGTCGCTATTTATATAGGATCCCTGTTCTGCGTTCAGAGTCTGGTGTTAACTGAATTTGACTGGTGTTGACAGGATGAATTTGGTGACGCAGTGGGGGGTAGCTTCACTAAATTCACCATCTGATGACCTCATTCTGTATATGTCCAGCACCATATTTTGAGGCCTACAGAAGATATGTTTCACCTTGAGATGTGGTAGATGGCAGATGAAGTGATATTTCCTCAGCGTGGCGTGGACTCCCTTCAGGAGGTTGGCCGCTGCGTCCCAATCGAGCTGACGCTGTAAAGGGAAAGAAGACAAAATGATTCATTAAAATCAGTTATTATATTGAAGGCCCATGGCAGTTAGTATCCTCAAAGTATACTGGGGACAGTGCGTTAATCCGAGGGTTCTATAGTCCGAGTGTTCTATAGTCCAAGGGTTCAATAGTCCAAGGGTTCTATAGTCCGAGGGTTCAATAGTCCGAGGGTTCAATATTCCGAGTGTTCAATAGTCCGAGGGTTCAATAGTCCAAGGGTTCAATAGTCCAAGGGTTCAAAGTCTGAGTGTTCAATAGTCCGAGGGTTCAATAGTCCGAGTGTTCAATAGTCCAAGGGTTCAATAGTCTGAGTGTTCAATAGTCTGAGTGTTCACTAGTCTGAGTGTTCAATAGTCCAAGTGTTTAATAGGTTGAGTGTTTAATAGGTTGAGTGTTCAATAGTCCGAGGGTTCATAGTCTGAGTGTTCAATAGTCTGAGTGTTCAATATTCCGAGGGTTCAATAGTGGTGCGATGGTTCAATAGTCTGAGTGTTCAATAGTCCAAGTGTTCAATATTCCGATGGTTCAATAGTCCAAGGGTTCAATAGTCCGAGTGTTCAATAGTATGAGGGTTCAATAGTCCAAGCTTTCAATAGTCTGAGGGTTAAAATAGTCCGAGTGTTCAGCAGCTAGGATTCTCAAAGTATACTTACTTATTATTCGCTTTTGTAACATTTCTTCCCAGGTCAGGGGATGAAAACATATCCTAAAATATGTAAAACTAGCTGAAACAGGCTCCCTTCTGTGGCCCTCTTTGTGCGTTAGGGGCCTATATATATTGATAATATTATTATGCTATTTCAATATATCATCGGGTAAATAGGATCATATCGGACCTAAATATTTGACTTTGGTTCATATTGGACTTATTTGGTTCTGATCAGACCTGTTAAGTTTTAAAAATGTCAATCCGGGAGATTTTTGCAGGAGGTATGCCCTGTTCCAAAAATCATTTTTATGATGAAGATTACATAGTTTTTATGAGTTTCTATTTGTGTTTATTTTATAAATATATAGACCTAAATAAAATGGTAATGAATGTCCTGTTGGTAATTGTAATAGAGCTGCTGTGAGTGGGAGATACCACCATTTATTGAAGAGAAAGAAGCAAACACTTAGTATAAACTAAGTAAAAATTCTCAGAATTCCACCGGATACAGCCGGATATGTGCGAAACCGAACGTAAAAAATCGGAATAAACTACAAAATGGACTCGTCTTACACAGGTACACAGGTTACAACCGGACATGTATGCGTGAAACCGAAAGTACAAAATGACCAGTCTTTCAGTTTTACCCGCAAACGAAATGGACACATTCCGTTCGTAATGCATACCACTAATCCGTTACTAAGAAATGTGCATCAAAGATCTATTAACATTAGAAGTTCAAATTTGCCTTTTCTATACTAAATTCTCCCATTCAGTTATAAAAATATACATCGGAACGGTCTAATCTTCTTTTAGAGGGATGTTCATGTGATAATAAGCAGACAGAAAGAGCAGAATAATATTCATTGGAAATGTTCAGATAATAAGTTCAACAAATGACCTATGGTCATTTGTTGAACTTATTATCTGAACATTTCCTAAGGGAACTACTTGTCAATGAGTATTTTACTAGTATAAAAATGGTTAGCTTTATCTGTTTATAAACTTAGTGCAAAGGACATGTTGAAAATTCTGATGGCATATAAAATTCCAATTCATCAAATCAAGGATTTCCGTATATTTATCAATAATAATTCTGTTAGTCCTGTACAGAGCTGTTGCAAGAGTTAAGCTACATATCAATCTGAAAATGGGTTCAAAGTTTGACACATAATTACAGCAATGCCCTAAATAATTGACTACTTAACCACAGAAGAATTATGGATAATGTTTAAGGATTTAGTCGGAAATATGGCTTGTTGCCATTCATCGGAAAGCACTCAGTGAGAGCTTTCCGTTGAATGGCAAAACACCATATTTCCCAAAAGTTACCCATATTCTGCTGTGGTTAAGGAGTCGATTATTTAGGGCATTACTGCAGCTACCTCTGAAAATGTATACTGTGGCCATTTGTTTATGCTGATGTATAGAAATAGAGTCTTTTTCAAATATATTTAAATTGGACCTACTTTTATGTAAACTTGTCAATAGCACAATATTTACCAGGTTTAATAATAGTGATTGAAAACATAGTCGTATAAGAGTGACATATTTTATCCCAAAGGGTTAACCAGATGCGTGAATTTAAACCAAAATTGTGTAAAACGCAAACATGTTTGGTAGTGAGATCTTTCAATGGCATAGATCACTACGCCATAATGCATGACATTTCAGATAAGTAAGCTATACACTGATGTTGCGAAGTACTTAGACGAAATTAAAACATAATTATAAAGTACAGCAGTCAGATGCTCGTAGCCCGTTTATATATAACCATGGGTATATGCGAAAAATACACAACGAAAACACACTCCACAGTTTGGATCGATAAGTCTTGCCCTGTGTATTTTGATGTTGAAATTTGTGACAATCGGTCTTCCGTATCATTTCTACAACACAATTATCGTCTTACTTGCAGCACGACTTTATCGTGTGATCGTCACGGAAGCGTTTTCTTTCAGAGTATGGTTAATACATTGCCGCCGGTGAAGTGTATTCTCGGATAAGAAACATATAGGCCTATGCTGAGGGCAGAAACTAAAGTTGCGAGAGGCACCCCTGGTTGAGTGTGGGATATTTGGCACTCGAGACTTGGTTAGAGGGTTTTCGTTGGGGTGGTCTCCACCTTGGAATTTCCAAATGCACCCCACCCCATTGAACCACACCAAACTCATAAGTTTGCGTAAATCAATTTGCACCCCCCCCCTTTGATTTTTCCCAAATGTTCCCTCACAGACTACCGGATGGTAGACTATTCCAAATGAACCAGCAATATTGTGGCCACTTGTCGTGCGGGTGGGGGGATGCAAAAGATGGTTCGGCCCAGTATGAGATTAAAACTTCTTAATATCTAGTGGTATAACACCACACAAATTTACACCCCGATCTATTTTTTCTTAAATTAATTAGCGAGTAACTACTGGCAAGAGCACCACGCACGGTCGGCCGATGGTTAGGCCCGATGTGAGAACATTTTGAAATATGAACATGAACATTTGACAATCCTATAGCGTAGACCGGCCTCAAGTTTTCCAATTCTGGGAAATTATTAACCTGACACTCACCCATAGGTTTCAAAATTGCCAACTGATGGACATTTGAGTCATAATGTACGTGGCTATATGGTTTCCGTTAGGGGGTGTCCACCATGGGAACTTCCAACTGCACCCCCTTGAATCAGAATCGCCCCAAACACAAATTCCATTTGCACCATCCCCCTTGTACATCACGCCTAATATCCTATATAAATTTCCAAAAAACATGGTTCTATATTCCAGGTTTGAAAATTCAGATAGTTTAACCTGAACAATTGCATAAATCATAACATATAATGGTCTAACTCCAGACAAATTCCCACGGATACGGATAGACTGGCCTCAACTGAACCTTTCCTGGTGTTGGAATTTTCAAACCTCATATTCCCCCTCAGGTTGGAAAACTCTCCAACTGATGACTATTTCAGTCCACAAGTTTGACCAATTGAAGTAAAATATTGTTTTGTTAAACTAATTAGCAGTTTTGTATTGGCCACGGGGGAAGGTACAATGACAACGATAGTCGGCCTGGTGTGCAATTTTTTTTTAATCTGAACAAGAAAACTCAAAATCCTAGCATCTAGACTTGTCCCAAACCTTCCTAGAGTTGGACATTTCAAACCCGACACCCCCACTTAGGTTGGAAATTTTCAACTGATGACAATTCCAATGACAATGTTGACCAAATGCATGACAATATTATTTTCTTAAATTAACTAGCAGTTTTTTGACTGGCCACGGGGGAGGGACCAGGACACAAATTGTCCAAGTGTTGGAAATTTCCAACCTGTCACCCTCCTAAGGTTGGAATTTTCCGACTGATGACCATTTCAGTCCAAAATATTTACCAAAAATAGAAAAATATGCAAATAAATTATTTGAAAATCAAACTACAAGAACATTTTCAACTTAATGTTGGTGTGAAATTTCCAACTAATGTTTTGGCAGGTATGAAATTTCCAACTGTTGAACATTTTGACCAAAGTTGGGGGGGGGGGGGGGGGGTGTGAGACACCCCAACCTCTGTCGGCACATCTCTGTCTATATCATATAAATACTTTTTCTAAAAACCCTTAAACCAACTCGACGTGCGATTTCCCATGCGCTCCTGTTGCGCAAATTCTAGTATAAAAAGTGCGTCTATTTCAGACAAAGTTCAAACAGTAAATGTGACCAGACAAGACATAGAAACCGCTAATCTCATATTACCAATCTGACAACACCAGTCGAACATGATTACCTTTCAAAGCAATAACACCGGGCACCATGTTACGGACAACCACAGGCACGCACACCATGGATAAATACATGGTAAAAAGAACGGCGTTTTTTTTTTGTACGGTTATATTTGGCATATACCCATGGTTATATATAAACGGGCTACGAGCATCTGACTGCAGGTATTTTGGCAGTAATGCTATTTAGTTTGCGAATTGGAATAATTTGCACAGCAGAATCGTGGGAACCATATTTTTTGCCGGAAGGGATGTGCGAAGCGGTTGTGTTTACTTTCTTTTCAATAAATTGATTGGCGAAGCCAGTCGCTTTATTTTGAAAACCCTCCCTGCCTCCCCGTTTTGTTTGTTTTTTTTTACGATTGATGTCTGCTCCCTTTTAACCTACATCTATATGCGGTTATTGTGCCTCAATAAATTGTCACCCACATGTTTATATTTGTTACTACTATGTTTATTGTATCGGCTTCCTGTAAATGAATATGTTTTTCTAAACAGGTAGCTATCAACGCATTCCAGTTATTGTCTTTTACTCTAACCCTGTGGTATACTATATCTAAGCTACAAAGTATGCATAAATAAGGTCAATAAATCTGGAATCACCACCATGTTTGACCTCATAAAAATTGACGAAACAGAAACATGAAACAATGAAAGAAGATCAAAATAGCTTAATTAAGAAGGCTGACATATTTAAATAAATTAATCGAATTAATCAGAATCGAATGAACTGCATAGGAAAATATGCACTGAAATAACCCATCGCAACCACCTGGAAAACAATCTTAAACAAAACAAAACTATTTGACTCTGTGTTTTCGTCAAATAAGTATGACTTCTAAATGTTTCAACACTGGTAGAGCAAACCATGCCTGAATAGAACGGCAAACGTAAATTACTAAAGTCTAAAACTACGTTCATACTAAAGTAAATGTATGAACACAACCTTTAAAGGGGGACTGTACACCAAATCCAGCCATTTATCTCGTTATTATTGGCTCAATTCATTAACTCATTTTCATTATAATTACCATGTTGTTTACATCGTTCATAGAGCACATGAGTGTATTTTTGCACTAATCCGTGGCTCAAATTCATTCATGTGTTGCATATATTCTGTTGAGTATAATAGGAGATGGTCCCATAAATGTCCGGATTTAGTGTACAGTACCTCTTTAAGAATTGTCTTGTTATTCAGCTGAATAAATATTCTTTGTAACAAAAGAAGGTGGTGCAGACAAAACTTCCAAAAAGATAGAAAACATAAAAAATATCAATTTAAATCCTAAGATATTTGTGAGGGGGAATTGAAAAAATATTCACTAAAGCAAAATAATCATATGATACCAGCACAAAATTACCAGATAGCATATACTATTTATAGTGCATCATTTAGCCCTATAAGGCAACATGGAAATGAAGAGAAACTTTAGCGAAATGTGTTGTGTTCGTATGTTTTTCAAGAGTTATCTATCCTGGAAACGCGTTAACCTATGAGATAACTGCCTGCACGTGCATTTTTTTAATATTCCCATTATATTTGCATAATTAGACAATACAAACATTAAAGATGAGATAGGAGTGCAAGGAATATATTTACAGTTGAACAAGAATTGCGCGGAAAGGCGCAGACGGTTATCTCATATAGGTTAGCGAGTTTCAAGGATAGATAACCCTTAAAAAATCTACGAAGATAACACCTTCAGCGAAACTTTATAGCACCTAAGAAACTTCACATTCATATATTTACATACACGTGACATTGCATCCATTTTTCTCATAGCATACCGATAGCCACACTAACTGAATCTATTTGTTCATAAACCTGTGCTCAAGCAGTGACATTTCCACTAACGATAAGGATTACATAAATAAAGATATTAATCACACTTGGCATAGTGCTACATGTACAGTAATGCCCTAAATAATCGACACCTTAACCACAGAAGAATTATGAGTAATTTTTCAGGATTTAGTCGGAAATATGGCTTGTTGCCATTCATCGGAAAGCTCCCAGTGAGAGCTTTCCGATGAATGGCAACAAGCCATATTTCCAACTAAATCCTGAAAAATTACCCATAATTCTTCTGTGGTTAAGGGTTCGATTATTTAGGGCACTAATGTAGATAAAAGATTGTCATTGAGCTAACTTGTATTACTAAAGGCTAAATTGAGAGATATAGCACTCTGAACATTACGTCAAAAAGAGTGATGGTGCAGCATTAAAGATCATGTGCCAGTGTATTCTCTTATATATGCAGGTCTCCCATAGGGAAATTCGCATTTATATACGAGAATGCACTGGCTTACAAGATCAAGGTAAATATTGTTAGTCCAATGTATTTTTTTTATGTTTATAAGGCTCCCTATGGGAGACTCACATGTCTCCCATACATAAGAGAATACATTGGCACAAGATTTTTGTAAAATTTCAGGAAGCTCTAGTCATGGAAGGATTATATGATAATGCCAGGGACGGCAGGTAGACATCCTTCTTGGTTATGATGTCCCCAATAACTCATTATCGAAAAATTAATTGTGTATTCATTATGATATATCTCGTTATAAATAGTCATAATCATTTAAAAGACTTCAAAATTGTTATTTATTTTAGTATGTAAATATAAGTAATAAACAACTGATTCAATGTGGTCATGGGTTTCAACAATGTTAAAAATTCAGAAAACTTTGTAAGAATGTTTGGGGTTCATGCAATTTTGTGAATTTTAACCATAACCCACATTGGAACTGTCATTCATATATTAAAGGTACACAATCCGATTTGATGGTCCCTGTATCATCAAATTCCAACAACAACAACAACATTTCTTCAAAAGACGCTTTAGTTATCAGAATCGATTAATTACCAAAAAATAATGCTAATCACTGTCAACTCAAGTATAAAATTTTCCGAAATGTGTTACGTATCAACATTTTGTTCAATGCAATTTGTATCGAGAGTATGTCGGTTGGCTTGTCGAATATTAACTAGGATGCTAAATATTCCCGGTGGTGAAAAGTAGAATATTTTTAATCGATATCTGATAACCCAAGCCAAAGAAATAGTAATTTAGGAGCGTTAATTCGGATTATGTATCTTTAACACAAAACCATTCATTAAAACATGGTGAATAAAACTACTGCATACAGTGAGCAATTCTTACTGAATAAATAGCCACAAAAAAGAACCAAGATGATGTGTTTAATGGTAATAATGGAGAATGCTTTCAAAATGAGTCTTACGCTTGTGTTGTCAAATCTCAACCACAATATGTTATGCCTCAACTCCTTTTAAAAACCTTTCTGGTTATTTTTAGCAACAAAATGCATACTCCAACAATTTTGGCAACCAAAACGTTCTCTTCTCATTCCGATTATAGATTTTTTTCAACGATCACCCAATTAGTCACAAAATACAAACAATGTCTTCACATTTTTGGGAAATTAAAACAATGTGGGAAAAAAACTAGAGATGGAACTAAGGTAGGAATAGGGATACCCCCTCCCCATAACAAGAGGTGGGTCTAAGGTTACCCCCCCCCCCCATTGACAAACGATTCCATGAACTGAGGCATTTTCTAAAGACTACGTTATATTTATATGATACTACATTTCTGATACATATATTCTAAAAAAAATATAATAAACTATCTAACAAAGTCTAAACAATAACAATTCTCAAACTATTGTTAACCCTTTACCCAACAAAGCGGCCAAAAACGCCCAAAATAAAGCTTCAACAGCCTAAAATATCTTCGGTCTGTCTCAATAACACCATACAAATATGGATATCATTGGAACCGGTTCATTGACCACATTGTGATGGTTACAGTTATGCCCTGTGCCAATGCATTCTCTTATATATGCGAATCGACCATAGGTCGCCTCGCATATATAAGAGAATGCATTGGCCTAAAAGAAATCTTTTTTAACACTTTTTACCATTTTTTCTTACATTCTTTAACAATTTTATTATTTTTTCTTACATTTTTTAACAATTTTTATAATATTTTTTCTACATTCTTTGACAATTTTATCATTTTTATAAATATGTGTTAAGCCAATGCATTCTCTATGGTCGACTCGCATATATAAGAGAATGCATTGGCACAGGGCTGTTCTGTTGGGTAAAGGGTTAAAACAATAAAGAGAACTATATAAATATCATCTGATATTACAGTTCACATGGTATTTGTTTACAAAATGTTAACGCCAAGTCTGAATTTAATGTGTCTGACATTTGCAGAATGAGCTCCCCAGAGGGTGAATTTAGTGACATCTATTCCGCACAGTGGGCTAGCATCACCAAATTCACCCTCTGGGGAACTCATTCTGCTCAGGCCTCGACAGCTATGGGAGAATTAGGATCAGATTGAATTTCCCCAGTTGAAGTTTGTGATGTTCACTCATTAGTCACCTCGATTATGAATTTTATCTTCTGAAAATTAGGGGATATAGAAACTCCCCAGAAGGGAAAAAGTATCTAAAAACAATGTTAATTTGAGACTATAGATACTTAGGCCTAAGCAGATAGAGGTCTCCAGAGGGTGAATTTGGTGGTCATAGCCCACTTTGCGGGATAGCATCACTAAATTCACCCTCTGGGGACCTCATTCTGCAATGTCAGACACGCTAAATTCAGGCTTGGTTAACACATCAGCTGAAAATAACATTTTATCCCGTTAATATGAGAACAGTATATGCATCCTGACTAATATTAGTGCTGTTCTGACTGTCAGTGAACAAGACAGTCAATGACTGTGAAGTCGCTCACCTGTCTGTAAATACCGAGGACACTGTTACTCTAAAGACCAAAACAGTCAGTACTTGTCAAAACAACTTTTAAAAGACATATTATGGACTTGCTCAGGTGTGTGGAACTGACAAGATAGTACTCAGGTGCTATGCCAACTGGGGAATATATATTCTACAAACATTGCCAAAAATCGCAAACAAACCAATAGTACCACTCCATTGAAAACATCCTTAACTAAGCTCAATATGTTCAAATCTCATATGATGGCACAGTAATGCCCTAAGTAATCGACTCTTTAACTACAGCAGAATTATGGGTAACTTTTCAGGATTTAGTTGGAAATATGGCTTGTTGCCATTCATCGGAAAGCTCACCCCGAGAGCTTTCCGATGAATGGCAACAAGCCATATTTCCGACTAAATCCTGAAAAGTTACCCATAATTCTTCTGTGGTTATGGAGTCAATTAATTAGGGCATTACTGTATGTTCAAATCTCACATGATGGTATGTGTACACTACAGGCAATTATATCCAGCTGGCTAAAGTTCATTATTGACTGCTGGTGGGAGAGGTGGAGGGGGTTGGGGGACAGGGGTGGGATGGCATATGGGGGAGGGAGTCATGGGGAGGGAAAATTTTAATGAGTCTCAGTGATTTTATTAAAGAGAAATTGTTAAGTCCCCAAACTCAGCCCCTTTTTGACAGGTCGATTCCATTTTAACAAACCTGCATCTCAGTCACCCAAGGATCGTCACACGAAATATAAGCTAAATAGACCTGAAGGTTCATGAGAAGACATTCTGAGAATTACTATAAAAGGTCCTTGACTCCCTCCTATTTGACCTGGTGACCTCATTTGATCATATCTGAACCTCAGTCACATAGAGAACATCCATAGCAAATATGAACCCATTCGATCTTATGTTTCTGGAGAAGAAAATGCTTAAAGAATTGTTGACGGATGGACGGAAGGATGGATGGATGGACGACGGGTGATGACTATAGCTCCACCAGAGACTTTGTCTAAGGTGAGCTAAAAACTTATCTGGGCTTTGTTATAGCAAGTTTTTCCTGGCCCTAACAATAGCAAATTACCCCCCCCCCCCACAACTGCAAATTGCAGACTTGTGCAGGGTCTTTCCGAAACTCACAAACAATGAAAGTACAATCCATAAAATGTAAAAATCTTTCAAGATGTTATCTACATAAAGTTTCAATTTGTGGACCAATTATTCCCCCAGAACTGACATGCTTTGCACAACCTCTGATCAATCAATTTCTGCTCCGAGGCAGGTACTCGCCTTATGGGAGATTCCCCACGCAAAATGCAATACAAAGTCACTTGTTGAAAGGTGTCTGGCACGGCATGACATCCAAATCGTAGCAAGCAGGATTCAAATGTATGATGTCTTCACACCATGATGTTATGAGTCTAACAAGCTAACCACTGGCCCGCAGCATAACTGCAAAATGTCACAAAGTGAAAATAGATGATTTCCGTAACTAACAACATGGCTGGGTGTCCCTTAAACATGTAAAAACCCCCCCAAAAAATACAGTTATTTATAAAAGTGATAATGTTATTTTCACTGACAGCCAGTATATATAGGCCTACGGACATACTTTTATTTCTGACTAACAGATGAACAATATGCTAAACTGTTCTGAGTGAGATTGAGTGACATTGTATGATTACTATGATTCGATGGCGAAATGCTTTGTCTTAAGTGTCACACCCATGCGTTTTACCTCGTATGAATCCTAAAAGAAAGCGACGGAAACAAGAAAGTGTCATGTTAGCAAAAGCGAAATGTAGTTAGTGAAGAGGTTCAAGTCAAATTGTGTGTCTGCCCGCCTTGATGGATAGCGTCACTAATTTCACCCTCTGGGAACCTCATTCTGCAAATGACAGGCACACTATTTGCAGGCTTGAAGATGTTCAGATGAGAACAGACCAAACTTCGCCCATCAAGCATCAACAGATTATATAATAATTCTGTATGTTCCGCCTCCAGTAAGTAACCTGATTGGTCAGAAAGCATTGAAATAAATAACACATTTACATCGAGCCGTCAACATAAAGAACCATGTGAACCGTTCCATTGACTCTCATCAGACTGCCTTTTCATGACAACATTTATGTTGAAAAATCTAGAACAATTCTTTAATATAAGTATCCATTTATTTTGCGGGGAACAGATGTTATTAAAGCAATTTTTGACACTTTCTGGTTTTTAACACGTTGAGTGCCATCTACAAGTTATCTCGTACGTTTGCATGTGATTGAAAGAGAGCCGGCACTCAACGAGTTAAAACAATATACATGTTTCTAACAAAGTGAATCTATTTGAACTAACAACCAGTGAGTGTACCAGATCACAACATTAGTTTTCTGTTTTTATGATTTTATAAGGATTCAACTAGGGATTGCTATAATATTTTGTTAAAATATTGTTTTGTTAAAAAACATGTCACCTACAGTAATGCTAGAGAGCTTTCCGATGAATGGCAACAAGCCATATTTCCGACTAAATCCTGAAAAGTTACCCATAATTCTGCTGTGGTTAAGGAGTCAATTATTTATGGCATTACTGTATTTCTGAGGTATGGATTATCTCCCTTTGACATTCAACAGTACAGATACATGCAGTCTCTTTGAAAAGCCGATGAAAATCCTATATTAGAATTATGTATCCAGAAGTGTCCATAATATATCATTTCTATGACGACGTGACATTTCCAACATGACGTAATAAACCGTTTTCAAATATGGAGTGCATTCCTGGCATAGTAAATGTTTGTGAGAATTGTAGTTTTTTATAAATAATTATAAATACACCTAGATGCGAAAGAATAATCAGTCATGAATATCGTTGACTGCTAAAAAAAACTTTAAGATGATGTCTCCTATGTTGCAATGAGTAAAATGAATTATGGATATATCGCCTGTATTCAGTTTTCCAACAATAGTTGAGTTTGACAATGCGTGGGAAAATTGTCAACACGTCACTGACCTCATGATTTCTGACGTGATCTACTATGCAATAAACCAATGAAATTGCATGCAGTCTGCGCCACTCTCCAATGAAATGGAGATAATCCCTTCAACACAACCTAATTTTAAGAGAGACTTCTAAAGACGTAATTCCGATATAGGATTTTCATCGGTTTTTCAAAGAGACTGATCAGTGGCACAAAATCTTTTTAAATTCATAGCTGGGAGAAACTGATATTTCTACAAAGGTGAAAAATTTGTCACCTCAGCACAATCTTATGAAACTATTGAGAACAGTTTTTCTTGTTTGGTTAGCAGAATATACCTGTTTCACTGCTAGGTGATATTTTCCCATAAAAAATGTGGTATGTTATAATTTCTTGATGCTTGAAGTGTGAAGTTTGATGTTACCCAAAATAAACCTCGCAATTATTTGTGTTAGTAAAAGCAAAAAGTCTTACTTTAGATAGGTCGCCTCGCATATATAAGAGAATGCATTGGCCTAACAATTTTTTTTAATTTTAATAATTTATTCTTATATTCTTTAACAGACTTATTTGGTAGGTTTAGGGCCCATGAGATCGGCCCCTGGCACTCAAAGGGTTAATAGTTGGTGAATAGGTGTATCACATCCTTAGCTTAACGTTTATCTTGCATTTTATTCTATTTCAATTTTGACAAAAATATTGTTTAATATTAGACTTCGCAAATCATATAAAAGTAATACTATATACTTTAACCCTTTCATGACGGGAGCGACGCGGGTGCAGCATTATGTATCCTGTACCAGTGCGTTCTTTTATATATCCCATAGGACGCCTCCCATATATAAGAGAATGCACTGGCTTACAAACCTAATTAAGGTCAAGGTAAATATTGTTAGGCTAATGAATTCTCTTATATATGCGAGGTTCCCTACGGGAGATTCGCATATATAAGAGAATGTATTGGAACAAAATTTCAGGAAGCTCCAGTCATGTAAGTGTTAACCCTTTGAGTGCCAGGTCGATTTTTGTATCAACCCATATACCCTGTGCCAATGCATTCTCTTATATATGCGAGTCGACCATAGGTCGCCTCGCATATATATAAGAGAATGCATTGGCCTAACATTTTTGTTATTTTTTGTTTTTTTTACAATTTTTTATAATTTTAATAATTTATTCTTATATTCTTTAACAGACTTATTTTGTAGGTTTAGGGCCGATGAGATCGGCCCCTGGCACTCAAAGGGTTAATAAGCCTAAGCATTCGGCTGAAACATTTAGTAATTTTTTTCCCTAATCAAGGTCATAAACGTGGATTTAAACTGGTGCCCTCAAAAAGAATTTCGGTGAAAATAAAAGGTTTTAAATAAAATGTGTGAACTGACGGCTTACTCATGGTTCTGCAATAATCCAAAATAAATGTGCATAATTTTAACCACAAGCTTCGATTGTCTTTCATTAATTCTATGGCATTTTCAAACTTACAGCAAAAAGAATAATTTTGTATAGTGAGGTCAAACTAATAACAAATTTCATGCTGAATATTTTATTTTAAAATGAAAGTTTTAAAATTTTAAATTAGTTCCAGAGATAATGGGGGAATTTTTGGTCATTGATGTTAAAATGCTGCCATGTTCCAGGCTGCAAGTAATGTTTTTAAATAACAAATATTCTGCAATTTGAGAAAAGCTTTCAAATACTGAGTGTGGTAAATAAGTAATAACATTTTTAGCATTAAATTCATGCTTTGTACATGCTTTCATGTTACACATAGACATAGAAACACATATGTGTATAAAGCATACATATACAATTAGTTAGTTTAAAATTATACATGTATGATGAAGCATTATTTGGTGTAAATAATGAATATTCCTCATTAAGATATGCATATAACATCAATCATGGAAATTCAACAAGCATTTCTTCTTATAAGCAATAGTTAGCATATTCACAATTGGTCACACAGAAGATGATGTCTACAGAAAAGGCAAAAAGAAGCTTCTGGAATAAATGTTAGAAACAAGTTACTCAGGGTTATGCTGTCACATGACAAATTTGCCAAATGTAAAAATAATTAACATTTGAAGAGCATTTGGTATTCCTGATGGGGATCTTTACACAGCTAATCCATCTTGCCTTCCATAGTTACATTGTTCTAATTGGTTTATCATTTCATGATATTATGAGTAAGGGAAACCAGTCACTAGGAAATTAATTTTTCTGTGATATTATTTTCTATGAATTGGAACAGTTTCTGTGAACATTACTACATTTTGATTGAAAATTTATTATTTAAAACTGTTTTATGAGAAATATTTGTAACACCAGAAGTCTCTTATGTGTTTGTCTTGGAACAGCAGTGTTAAGGCGCCTTCAAATATAGTTTCCTAGAATATTTTGTTGTTGTTGTTGTAGAAAGTGGTATCATGAAGAGATAGACAATATTTAACCCTTTCATGATGGGAGCTGTGCTGGTGCAGCATTAAATATCATGTGCCAGTGCATTCTCTTATCTGTGCAAGTCTCTCACAGGGAGCCTCACATATATAAGAGAATGAACTGGCTTACAAGGTAACCTGTACATATTCTTAGGCCAATGCATTCTCTTATATATGCGAGCCTCCCTATGGGAGACTCCATATAAAAGAGAATGTATTGGCAGAGGGTTTTCGCAAAATTTCAGGAAGCTCCATTCATGGAAGGGTTAGGTGTCAGCCTATTTGAACTGTGCGAATTTAGCTTATTTTATATTATCACAAGCACAGATATAGTAAGATATAGTAAAATCGAGACTACGCGATGAGAGTCAGCCTAACACTTTTATTCAGAACCTATCGCTACGATACGCGACGAGATCCAGTCTAAAACTGTTACTCAGAACATATCACTACGATACGCGACGAGATCCAGCCTAAAACTCTTACTCAGAACATATCACTACGATACGCGACGAGAGCCAGTCTAACACTCTTACTCAGAACATATCACTACGATACGCGACGAGAGCCAGTCTAACACTCTTACTCAGAACATATCACTACGATACGCGACGAGATCCAGCCTAAAACTCTTACTCAGAACATATCACTACGATACGCGACGAGATCCAGTCTAACACTCTTACTCAGAACATATCACTACGATACGCGACGAGAGCCAGTCTAACACTCATACTCAGAACATATCACTACGATACCCGACGAGATCCAGTCTAACACTCTTACTCAGAACATATCACTACGATACGCGACGAGATCCAGTCTAACACTCTTACTCAGAACATATCACTACGATACGCGACGAGATCCAGCCTAAAACTCTTACTCAGAACATATCACTACGATACGCGACGAGATCCAGTCTAACACTCTTACTCAGAACATATCACTACGATACGCGACGAGAGCCAGTCTAACACTCTTACTCAGAACATATCACTACGATACGCGACGAGATCCAGTCTAACACTCTTACTCAGAACATATCACTATGATACGCGACGAGAGCCAGTCTAACACTCTTACTCAGAACATCTCACTACGATACGCGACGAGATCCAGTCTAACACTCTTACTCAGAACATATCACTACGATACGCGACAAGATCCAGTCTAACACTCTTACGCAGAACATATCACTACGATACGCGACGAGAGCCAGTCTAACACTCTTACTCAGAACATATCACTACGATACGCGACAAGATCCAGCCTAAAACTGTTACTCAGAACATCTCACTACGATACGCGACGAGAGCCAGTCTAACACTCTTACGCAGAACATATCACTACGATACGCGACGAGATCCAGCCTAAAACTCTTACTCAGAACATATCACTACGATACGCGACGAGAGCCAGTCTAACACTCTTACTCAGAACATATCACTACGATACGCGACGAGAGCCAGTCTAACACTCTTACGCAGAACATATCACTACGATACGCGACGAGATCCAGCCTAAAACTCTTACTCAGAACATCTCACTACGATACGCGACGAGAGCCAGTCTAACACTCTTACTCAGAACATATCACTACGATACGCGATGAGAGCCAGTCTAACACTCTTACGCAGAACATATCACTACGATACGCGACGAGAGCCAGTCTAACACTCTTACGCAGAACATATCACTACAATACGCGACGAGATCCAGCCTAAAACTCTTATTCAGAATCTATCACTAATATATTGGAGATATGTGAGATTTCTAAAGATTGAGTAAACATTAACATAGTCTGTACCTTGAGACGAGATCCAGCCTAACACTCTTACTCAGAACATATCACTACGATACGCGACGAGATCCAGCCTAACACTCTTACTCAGAACATATCACTACGATACGCGGCGAGATCCAGTCTAACACTCTTACTCAGAACATATCACTACGATACGCGACGAGAGCCAGTCTAACACTCTTACTCAGAACATATCACTACGATACGCGACGAGATCCAGTCTAACACTCTTACTCAGAACATATCACTACGATACGCGACGAGATCCAGTCTAACACTCTTACTCAGAACATATCACTACGATACGCGACGAGATCCAGCCTAACACTCTTACTCAGAACATCTCACTACGATACGCGACGAAATCCAGTCTAACACTCTTACGCAGAACATATCACTACGATACGCGACGAGATCCAGTCTAACACTCTTACTCAGAACATATCACTACGATACGCGACGAGATCCAGTCTAACACTCTTACTCAGAACATCTCACTACGATACGCGACGAGATCCAGTCTAACACTCTTACTCAGAACATATCACTACGATACGCGACGAGAGCCAGTCTAACACTCTTACTCAGAACATATCACTACGATACGCGACGAGAGCCAGTCTAACACTCTTACTCAGAACATATCACTACCAGTGTTCGCGCTGGACCGAAAAAAACTTTAGCCAAAAGTTTAGCCCAATGAAAATTATATTAGCCAAATGAAAAAAACTTTAGATAAATGTTTTTTGGCCAAATTAAAAAAAACTTTGGCCAAATTAAATCATCGTTTTCTGGTCAGTTCACAATTAATGACTAAAACGTAAAATCTAACATACACAGGTAAAATACACAATAATTTAAATAATTTTGATGAACTAGAAGTATTTTTATATATATCATTTATTAAAAATTGATTAATCTTTATGTGAAAGAGTGATTTGGAGGGGGTAACCCGGGATTGTCCTTCTTAATGTCATTATTTTTTTGTTTTATATCAATATCTTTTTTTAAATCAATAAATATTTATCCTTGCGAAAATATCTAAGTGACATCTGGAAACTAATAACTTAATATTGTTACGCCATTATCAAATTACAATGTCATAAAAGCATGCGTATTATTTTGACTGTATCGGTATTGACAACAAATAGCCACAAAATATCTGTCGTGATTCACATTTGGCTGATTAAGCTATTGTCTTACACTTGGTGCTCATAAACCTTGAACGTCAAAAATACAATGTCATCATAAACATGCATTGTGCAGGAGCGCCGTGAGTGACCAGACAGACAATGGGCTGAATGGGGGATTAGGGGATTAAATGTAATAATTAATAATGACCTTTTGCTGCTTCGTGCAGAGTGACGTAATCTTTCTCCAGATTAAAACAGCCTGTTACGAACAAATTGCTTATATACCGGCGTCAATGCACTTTACAAAACATTGCTTTCTTCACATTGTCATAATTCAACCACGGTCGGTTTAATGTCCATGCGTCTTTGAATGTCCGTCTTGTGAAAACTAAAGATGATTGCATATCACTTTGTGATCGCTTGGTTGATAGAGTTGTCGATCGGGTTTCCCTTTGTACGATATTTCATAAGTACGAAAATAATGAAATATTTTCGTCACCTAACTTTGTCTTGAATGTCGATCTATTGAGCGCTTTTATTAATTAGCTTTCTGGCTCCAATGCTTTCAGTCTCCATTTGGGTTCAAAAAAAGTTTAGCCAAAAGTTTAGCCAAATGAAATTTTTATTAGCCAAATTCGAAAAATATTAGCCATTGGCTAATTTGGCTACCGACAGCGCGAACACTGATCACTATGATACGTGACGAGATCCAGCCTAAAACTCTTTCTCAGAACATATCACTACGATACGCGACGAGATCCAGCCTAAAACTCTTACTCAGAACATATCACTACGATACGCGACGAGAGCCAGTCTAACACTCTTACGCAGAACATATCACTACGATACGCGACGAGATCCAGCCTAAAACTCTTATTCAGAATCTAACACTAATATATTGGAGATATGTGAGATTTCTAAAGATTGAGTAAACATTAACATAGTCTGTACCTTGAGAACAGCCTTCTTGGATATTTTATTGAAGAGACGGTCTAACCTCCTCAGTATGAGGTTCAGCGCGGGTCTCACCGCCTCCTGTGTCCAGTCTGTAGCGGGAAGAATCTCTAAAATATATCTGAAATAATTGCACAATTATCAGTCAATTATCCATCCTTCCATGAGTGTCAATCCAATAATAATTAGCATGTATATATTCTACTAATCAGCAAATGAGTCCACCATTCCCTGTGTTGAACATTTTATCACTAAATTTTGGTTGTGAAATCATGCATCTATTCATCTAATTTCTATTTCAAGCCTGAGTTTAACCCTTTACCCAACAGTAATATGACTAACGTCATTACCTCCAGCCAATGCTGACAAGAGAGAACGTCGCCACCCCAGCCAACAGAACTTTCTGGTGACGTCAAAGTTATTGGGAAAAAAAATGTATTATTACTAAATTGTATGGTGGCTCTTGTTTTATGAAATTATGTACATCTGCATGGATGTGACTGGGAGTAATTTTTTTCAGAGTTGTGAATCCCCCTCACCAAGCATGATAGTATGGTGAATATTTATTAGGTTTTATATTTATATTTTAAAACAATAAATGTGATAAACAAACAAAAGGTAAGTTTTGTTTAAATAACAGATCAATGTGACTTTCAGTTTCAATTTCTCTGTCGGAAAACCACATCACGAAATTGGGTGATTTATTAATAGTTTAATCAATGGCTACGTGGTGAAATGAAACATAAAATAAATCATCAAGTGACATATTAATTCTTGGATAGTTACGTGTAAATTCAGTTACAACTGTCTGCATTATTAGTCCACACTAGTCCACATTGTACCATCGATTACATCGCACGTGTGTTTTGTTTACTTTTGTTTCACCGGTTTTTGACCTGACATTGCAGTCAATACAATCGCACAGCACAGATCTTGTGCAATTAATAAATTAAACAATTTTTTCGTGCCTACATTGTATCCTACGATTCTCTTAGTTAAATTTTGAGCAATCATATTCAATATAAAATGACAAGACAGTGCTGATAACTAATTCGCGGTAAATGCCTCGCGCACTATTCCGAATTGATGCGCGCACTTTCAATTTAAAAATAGCCGTGTATGTCTCGTGAACTCTGTGTTCAAATAAAAGTAACTAATGTAACACAATGTCATTTCTTTGATTTTTCACATCATGATATGGCCAATTTACTGGAGTATTTCGCAGTGTTAAAGCGCGCAGAATAATAATTTTATTAATCAAATGAGAGAACAAAACGGCCGATACACATACATTTGTGCTACAGTATTTTATCATTGCTGCTATGACGTCGACAAGGTTCCTAGATTTTTTCATCGTCATCAGCTGATCAATAAGTTCAATGACAACATTCGATAAATGGTCAATTGATACTAATACTAAATCTAAGATATATTCTGTTTGAATTTGCAATGAATGTCATTTATGTATTACCGAATGGGTAATAGTTATACCCATGATAAATGACAGTCCCCATTGTGCGCCCCAATTGCCAACAACGTGTTTACAGGTACATATTTTGTGCGCACATTATCAGTGGGCGTTTCTTGCGGGAGTGTTTTTTAAATAAACCATTTGGATTGAATCATGTGTCCATTCCTTTGTATTTTTCTATTATAGTGTGGAGAATATACTCAAGATTATGTATTTGTCAATGCACTTTAACAACATAATTTATTTGGGTACCAATCTAGGCAATCCCCATGCCCACAATATTGGGCTGAATTGGCGTGACGTTGGGACGTGTAACTCATTATTCGACAATGCGTGAAGAGAAAATCAAAAAAATTGTCAAACCTTTATTGAATTGTCAAAATTGCTCACTCAGTGTATTAAAATAAAATCTTATTCATATGATCTTGTGATGAATGAGGGGAAAAATCAAATCAAATGACAGTTTTATTTGAGAACATATCTAAGGCCAAAAGACAAGCCTTGAAATAGTGTGTCTGTCATTTGCAGAATGAGGTCCCCAGAGGGTGAATTTAGTGATGCTACCCCGCATAGCAGGCTAGCATCACCAAATTCACCCTCTGGGAACCTCATTCCGCTGATGTATAAGCAGAATGAGGTCCCTAGATGGTGAATTTAGTGACGCTATCCCACATTGCGGCTAGCATCACTAAATTCACCCTCTGGGGACCTCATTGCGCTTAGGCCTCATCTTCTCTGGAAAGTTTCTTTATTACCAAATTTCTATAGCAACTTCTTCACATAGATTCTATTTGGCAGACAACACATTGCATAATCGAGGTTCCCAATGGGTGGACATCACAATATTCACCATTTGGGGAACCTCAATCTGAGTCTATGTCTCCAACAGCAGATGAGGCCATGCATGAGGTCCCAAGCGGGTGAATTTGGTGATGCTAGCCTGCTATGCGCGATAGCATCACTAAATTCTCCCTCTGGGGACCTCATTCTGCAAATGACAGGCACATTAAACTCAGGCTTGTTCTATTTGTGCAGTTATTTTGAACATTTATTCATGATCACATAAGAGTGTCTTTCATTTTTCAATCATTATATTTTTCACATTTAAAGAAGAGAAAAAGGTATGTTCTTGTGTGTGTGTTCAAGCATAAGCAGAGGCTGTAAAATTAATGAATATATATTTCAGCACTCAAATTCATCTCCTAGCAATTAATATGTACCCCCTTTGTGACTGGTTCCTCCTTTATTTGGCTGGGACAAGACTAGATGGTTTTTATTTTTGGGGTGGGGGGTGTCAAACTGAAAATTTGCAACAACCTCTTGAACTAGACCAAAATTTCTCATGGTTGGAAACTGACGGATGGTCATTCAAGTAAAATATTTTGAAAATCACATTTAAACAAGTTTAGATTAAACTATTTGAACTTGTTGACAATTCGCTATAACAGATTTGTTTACAAAATAATGGTTTCAACACGTGAAATTTCGTTAGAAATAATGAATATATTTAAAGAACAAATTTTATCTATTTCTCCATGTTCTTGGTGGTGATATTTTACATTTTATTATAGTTTTATATTTTTTGCACATTTACCCACCATGAGTGCTGTGGGTTCCTTTAATTGAAAACAAAATTTCTCATGGTTGGAAACTGACGGATGGTCATTCAAGTAAAATATTTTACTGAAATCTGCTGAAATAGGAACATTTTTACTCTTAACCATTTCATGACGGGAGCTGCGCTGATGCAGCATTAAAGATCCTGTGCCAGTGCATTCTCTTATAAATGCGAGTCTCACATATGGAGCCTTGCATATATAAGAGAATGCACTGGCTTACAAGGTCAAGTTAATATTGTTAGGCCAATGTATTCTCTTATATATATACGAGGCTCCCTATGGGAGATTCACATATATAAGATAATGCATTGGCACAGGGTTTTCGCATAATTTTAAGAAGATCCAGTCATGGAATGGTTTAAATAAAGCAACATTCCTCTGTATCAATGTTTACAGAGTTTATTGGTTTGGTACAATATAGTCGATGATAGATAAGGTTAGCCAGGAAAAGTCTAACCACATTGTGATAGCGTCGTTCAGAATTCTTGCATGTAATAAAATGTGTGTGACTTGTTAGAGATGTTCATATTAAAATAGGTTTGAGTTTGAGTTATATTCGATGATAGTTGACTAATAAATTCAAATAATACTTTAAGAAACAGCGACTAACCTTTGTAGTCCCGGACCAGACATAGTCTCTTGATCATATGCAGCCAACTTCAGCAGAGTATTCGCAATCTCAGCTAATCTCTGTGGATAATAAATAGAATATCTAGTGAGAGAAGTAAATGATCATTGAAGATAATGTTAAAACCGCCTTAAACAGAATTTTTTTTAAACTATAGACAGAAATATCACATAAATAGCATGTTATTGTCAAGATTGTACGCTGCGTTAGAAAAACAAAAGACATGTTATGTTACAGTATAGTATGTAAGGAGTGTGTGATAAGCAAAACACTCAACACTGAGGAGACCCCACTATGTGAACTTTGTTTAAAACTGCCACAAATTGTTTACAACATACCAGTATAGTGCTCGCTAATCCTCGCCACTCAATATTTCAGTGTTGTATGGTCACTGTGAATCACTCTCCCAAAAAATAGCCACAGTGTTGAGTGTTTTGCTCATCACACACTCTTTATGTGTTTTATATAAACAAACGCTCAGCTCGTATAAGTGTGTTTTGTGGATAATATCATATTCATACTATCATTATACAAATACTTTTAGTATATTCTTGACCAAACTCATAATTTAGTAACTTTTGTTTCTAAATTATAACCTACAACCAAGGCCATCCGTGCCTTTAAAATGTTTTCAGTTCCAGCACAGACCAGATTGGACCCGAAATAGCCATGGTTCTGAGTTTCTGTTAAAACAAGAGGGCAATTCCATGCACATAATTTTGACAGGCTTTTGAGGTATATAACTAGTTATAAAATACAGATTACCGATAGTGGGAATCCTGCCTCAGTGTTATGGATTTCAAATAAAATTGAACCAGCACGCAACAAAGTTTCCGAATTTTTTACACTTCACCGAAGATGAAAATTACAATATTTCAGTGGCCAACGGTAGCAAACATCATCTTATGTAAATACCCCCTGGTCAAGTGGTCCTGCAAATGTGCTATGATACTGGTGGGTCCTGCTGAATTGATATGATGCTGTTATGGCAAACTTATGCTGTTAAGACAAAGTACAGTTATTTTATCTAAAGTTCTAATTTTCTCGGAGTTTGGACAATCTGAACATATCCAGGAAAATCCATTATGTGTATCAAACATTCAAAAACATAACTTGAAAATATTTTAATATTGGTTGTATTAGTAGTTGGAAATTGACTATAGTCAAGATGGCTGTGCACTTAATTTTGCAGACATCGGCACAGCAATTATTAAATTTTTCAAAAAAAATATATGTCTTGAATGTTTCATACAGACAATGGCTTTTTCTCAAATGGCTTGGATTAGCCAAACACCACGAAAATGACAACTTTAGAAAAATAGTGGTACTTTTTTGTAATGGCATCAATTTGCCATACAAGCATCATATCAATTCAGCAGGACCACCAACATCATAGCAGATAAGCAGGACCACTTGTCCAGGAGTGGTAAAGACTATCTGAATGAAACCAACAAAAGGTGTTGTAAATTCGAACACCACTGTATGCAAATTCAAAATAAACAAATTAAAATAAATTTAAAAATATGAATGAATAATAAAATAATACAGTAATGCCCTAAATAATCGACCCCTCAACCACAGAGAGCTTTCCGATGAATGGCAACAAGCCATATTTCCGACTAAATCCTGAAAAGTTACCCATAATTCTGCTGTGGTTAAGGGGTCGAATACTTAGGGCATTACTGTACATTGTGGTTCTTGGCATCGAGGAGCTCCGGAGGTTTGAATGTAGGGTCTCCCAGTACTCGTCTGATTTCCTTCAGTCGGTTTAGAGACAGTGAGTAGAACTCAGTGGAGATTAGGAGCAGGAAGTCTCTAGGTTTACGAAATTCTGCTCTCTCCACCTCGTCATCGACGTCAGGTTGTTGGTGCGCTTTTCTGCGCCCTTCTTCAGCGTGGCGGCTGTAATTTTAAAGAAATACAGATGTATGGTGTGATCAATTCTCTAATATGCAAAAACAAACTTTACATGAAACATTCTGTAGCTATCAATCAATTTCCAAGGTGGGCGACAATTTGTGCCAGAATTGATATACCCCAACTACAAAATATGACTGAGTGCAGGAGGCTCAATGTCCCCTTAAATATCAATGTTTCGGAGGCAACATGATAGAAACAGGCAATTATAAATGCTATTTCTGAGAAAATAATTAATTCTATTCATAAACTGCTTTGTGAATATTGTTTTATATGACTTGCTGAAACAGGGTCCCTATGTGCACTAGGGGCCTGTGACCCCTTGAGCACATTTCGATCTTGAACATTGTAGCACCCCTTTTGTGTTCTTTACGGACATTTTGATCGTTTAACCCTTTCAGTGCCAGGGGCCGATCTCATCGGCCATAATTTACGGTCTGTAAAATCGGCCCTAAAAAAATAAAAATAAGTTTGTTTTTTTTGGGTTGAATTTTTTTTGGGTATGCTTAAGCATGCTATAGCGAATTTAAAAACAAACTGGATAAAAACCTTAGGGGCATGTTATAACTCAAAACTATCACCAAGTATTCATAGTAATAATTTTGATGCCCATGAAAAACGTAAGATTCCCTGGCACTAAACCTACAAAATAAGTCTGGCACTGAAAGATATAAACATTTTTGATTTAAAAATAATTGTTTTTACTTATTTTATAATAATTTTTTTTTCTTTTTCGATTGAAATCCTTGCTGAATTTAAGAACAATTTTTTAACAAAAAATCTAAATAAAAAAAAACTTATGAAGTTACAACATCCATCAGGGTGTCCTGAGTCACCACACCAAATTTGGTTAAAATCGGTCCAGGGGTCTGGGAAAAAAATCACGAAGACAGATCCTACTCTGTTATATATACAGATATATAAAAAAAGAGTGTTTTAAACAATGTTAGATGTGCATGAAATCCCAGATAATAGCCTCCATCTGGGACCATTTTCACAACACTTCATTTAAATTTTTCCACAGCGTAATGACAATAACATCATTAAGTTTGGCTTGTGAAATGATGTCATTTACCAGTGAAGAAGTATAAAATCTATAGGATTAAATTGTTGACCCAAAGTTTACCCACAACATGGATCGCAATAAATTATATCTATATTAAATACTCATTGATGAGGTCCCTTTGGAAATGTTCAGATAATAAGTTAATGAGTAAACAAGATTGTTTATTCAACTTATTATCTGAATATTTCCCACCAATAAATAAGACTTCTGCAACTCTTTTCTTTCGCCTGTTTGTCATCTGCTTTTAGTTTCAGAACAACCCTCCAGATGGCTAATAGACCATTCGATGTGTACATTTATGATGGTAAAATCCATTAGATAAAGGGGTCAACAAATGAACAAATCTAGAACGGAAAATCCGAACAGAACGAATGAACACTCTATTGAATGTCCTCATAGTAGTAAACATCCATACCAAATTACATTGAGATCCAAGCATTACCATTGAAGTTATGACCTGAACAGACATCAGACGGACCAAAAAGCCAACATTTCCGGGCAAACAAAGATCAATAACTCTAGAATGGAAAACATGAACAAAACGATTGAACACTCCATTGAATATCCTCATAGTAGTGAACATCCATAGCATATTATTTTGAGATTCGAGCACTACTGTTCAAAGTTATTTCATGAACAGATATTGTACAGTTGCATGGATGGATGGACAGGTACAAAACAGTATACCCTTTTGTTTTAACCCTTTACCCAACAGAAGGGCCCTGTGCCAATGCATTCTCTTATATATGCGAGTCGACCATAGGTCGCCTCGCATATATAAGAGAATGCATTGGCTTAACACATTAAAAATGATAAAATTGTTAAAGAATGTAAGAAAAAATGGTAAAAAGTGTTAAAAAAAGATTTTTTTTAGGCCAATGCATTCTCTTATATATGCGAGGCGACCTATGGTCGACTCGCATATATAAGAGAATGCATTGGCACAGGGCATAACTATAACCATCATAATGTGGTCAATGAGCCGGTTCCAATGATATCCATATTTGTATGGTTCTATTGAGACAGACCGAAGATATTTTAGGCTGTTGAAGCTTTATTTGGCCGGTTTTGGCCGGTTTGTTGGGTAAAGGGTTAAAGGGGGGGGGGGGGGTATAATAACATACCAGCTTGAGTCCTCTTTTTCCTCGTAGTAGACGCTGGAAGCTCCCATGTGATTCTGCACGGGTTTATTGCCAACAGGTTGTGTTTCATATTGGTGCTCTGGAAGACTCATTGACCTGCAAAAATCAACAAAATTATTAATACTTTCATGACGGGAGTTGCGCTGGTGCAGCATTAAAGATCCTGTGCCAATACATTCACTTAATTACACAAGTCTCCCAGGGAGCCTTGCTTATATAACAGAATGCACTGGCTTACAAGGTCAAGGTAAATATTGTTAGGCCAATGTGTATTCTCTTATATAAAGCAAGGCTCCCTATGAGAGACTCACATATATAAGAGATTGCATTGGTACAGAGTTTTCAACAATTTCAGGCAGCTCCAATCATGGAAGGGCTAAATATGTTTCACGAGGTATAGATAGAGAACTTCTAACTTCAGGTACTGTCAGCTAATCGCCAGGCGCTCTTGTACAGAAATGCCCTAAGAAATCGACCTCTTAACAACAGCAGAATTATGGGTAACTTTTCAGTATTTAGTCGGAAATATGGCTTGTTGCCATTCATCGGAAAGCTCTCGGGGAGATTACTTAGAGCGTTACTGTAGACATCACCATGATGTGAAAATTCAAACTGCAAGTGAAAAAAATAATATTGTATGAGTAATATTATAAAGTGTACTATATAAGCAGGCCTAAAAAAATGGTGCCGGTCATTTACAGAATGTGGTCCACAGATGGTGAATTTAGTGACGCTAACCCCTATCGCGGGGTAGCATCACTAAATTCACCTTCTGGGGACATCATTTTGCATGGCCTCTTCTGCTATGGGAGATCTAGATAAGGTTTAAGTTCCCTGATGGTCATGTGCACCCATTTGGCACCTCAATTTTGCTTTGTGTCTTCTGCCAATTTCGGGATATAGATAAACTGAACTAAAAAGAAAATTAAATTTCTAAAGAAGTTTCTAAAGAAATTAAAAAACTTGTTAATTTGATAATAAAGATACTTTCCAAAGAAGATGAGGCCTAAACAAAGCAGGTTAGCATCACTAAATTCATCGTCTGGGGACCTAATTATGAAAATGTCTGGCACCTTATTATAAGGCCTGTATGTAAGCTTGTAACAAGGAGTAGTGTTTGGTTCAGGTAAGTAGGTATCATATTCACAAGGTTTCAATATTGACAGCATATGCTGTCACCTTCATGATATGTCAACCTATCATCATGACCAGGATAATAAATAGATGTTCGTATTTTTAGTTATTCCTTCCATGACTGGAACTTCCAAAAAGTTTGCTAAAATCCTGACTGATAGGAATCCTTCTGCACTTTCTGTTATATTTTCATTTGTCTGATCAGGTCTGATGATCATTTTTACTTAAGATGTATAACAACCATTCCAATATATACTACAGTCAATTTTGCTTTACTGGATAGCATCGGTGTATGGCTTTTCTTATGCAATTAAGGCCCCGCCGTATTGAATAAAAAGGGCCGCATTAGGCCTTTTTATTGCAATGCCTGATGTTATGACAAAATAAATTTGAAAAGTTTTTCTATCACCAGCATCAGTCTACAAATACAGTGTATTGTTTATGTTTCGTTAATTCAATTTCATCATCAATTTAATTTGTTTAGAGACATATTATGTACTTGTTCGGGTGCATGAAACTGATAAGTTAGTAACCAGGTGCTATGCCAACTGGAAGAATGTAGCATTCTACTAACACCACCGAAATTCTTAAGCAAATCGACCGTACCACTCCATAGAAAGCATTGTCTGAACTACGCTAAATTGTAAATATTTACTACTCGAATCAGGACGCTTCTATCGGCAATGAACTAACGCAAACGATTTCGCCATCAGCAGTCACTGCATTTAATTACTATATAAGAATGACGGTGTGTGTTGTCATTTTAGATATACTATTTGTAAAAATAACTACTTTTAACAAGATTATTCGCCATTGCTATTTGATCACCCTACCAGAGTGTTTCATATCACTTTAAAAATAATGTCTATAAAGAGCAACCCTGATTGATAATAAACTCACTACATTCACGTTTATATTGAGAATATATTCAATAAAATTTCTAACTAAATTTTATTTACAAATTGCAATAATTTCGGCACCATGAGGTGACTTTTAACCATTCGCAACAACATTTTTGACAATTTTCGTATGTATAAGAATGGAATTCAGTGTGACCCTTATGCAAATAAACCCATGCATGTTTTATGCAAATATCTGAATTATGCATTTAAGCGATATGCAATTAACTGAAATAGACTGTATTATAACTGATGGAAGAATCCATTGAGTAATCAAAAGGTTTTAAATGACTGACCTTGTGAAGTATTCGCAGGCCATGAGGAGCGCCCTGACTGATATTCCTATAGAGAATATCGTCGACACCTCCTGTCTAGCTGATGTGGCATTGTCCTTCTTGTCTGTTTCTTTCTTGGCATCTTTCAGATACTGCGGTATCACAACATGCAGTATTGTCTGCGAGTATAGAAGAAAAATAATGTATTTAAAAGCCAGGTAACCCTTCCATGACTGGAGCTTCCTGAAATTATTTGCGAAAACCCTGTGTCAACGCATTTTCTTATACATGCTAGTCTCCCATAGGGAGCTTTGCATATATAAGAGAATACATTGGCCTAACACTATTTACCTTGACCTTGTTAGCCAGTGTATTCTCTTATTGATA
The DNA here is from genome assembly GCA_032622095.1 of Siphonodentalium dalli. NCBI lineage: Eukaryota > Metazoa > Mollusca > Scaphopoda > Gadilida > Siphonodentaliidae > Siphonodentalium > Siphonodentalium dalli. The sequence goes on along the minus strand of CP136069.1, from coordinate 34,343,589 downwards.
CGAGGATCTCTATGGGAGACTCGCACATTAGAGAGTGCACTGGCACATGATCTTTAATGCTGCACCAGCGCAGATCACGTCATGAAAGTGTTAACAATTGTGCAGCCATGTGAACTGGAAATATGAATGAGTGGATTTCTATAGATTCAGAAAGAAATAAGAAATTCCATATTATTGTGGTGGGACCAAATATAGGGCTTGGTGAATACCCAAAAAAGAAAGCTGTATTAAGTTTAGAAGAGGTTATTAGTTACTCCAAAATCAAAATCATGGATAAGGATCTCAAATGTTGTTAATGTTTAATACAACACACAATTTGGTATAAGGAGAATCACATACAAGTTATGTAGGGGAGATTTACAATCGGTTGGCATCAAAACTTTTACAAAATAAAATTATGGCAATTTTCATAATAAATTTATGTCTGTTCAAGTAATGAAAGTTACAGCATGAACAATTATTTCACAAACAATTATTTCACAAAACACGTTCTATACTAAATGGATTCTCCCAGTCAGTTATAAAGTGTACATCGGAATGGTCTATTATTGATTTGGAGAGATATTAAGGTGGTAAAAGCAGACGACAGATAAATAAAAGTGCAGAAGGAGACCTATTAAAATGTTTAGATAATAAGTTCAACAAATGACCATTGGTCGTTTGTTGAAGTTATTATATGAACATTTCCTATGGGATAACTACTCATCAATGATGTTTTAGTATAGAAAGGGTTAAACTTATTATCTGAACATTTCATATGGGATAGCTCAGGGTTTCCGCTACTACGGCTCAGCATCCGTGGGACGGCCTCATTCCCCTCACTGATGATCTGTTTGAGACATTCATGTACCTAAAGTCAATAGCAATCGATCATAAAAAATATCCGACTGCAACGGGAGTTCGAGGGTTGAACAGAATACTGATGAAAAGGTGGGTCAATTGAGCACAGTATGTTACTGGTACAGTGTAACCCTTTGAAATAAATGCACCAAAACAACAATGTAATGTTTGGTGTGCAATCAAATAGTGATGTTGTATACTATTGAAAATGTTGCGGTAACATCAAAGAATGCCAGACTGCTGAGTATGGATATTTTGTGCACGGGATTGCTGTGGATGAAACTACTCATGCTCGGAGATCCCATGCAAAACATATCTCCCAATGTGGAGATAAAGTCTAACTACGGTCAATAATAGTTTTGTTATACCGTGTGGGGCCCCAAGCATAAACAACAACGCACGTGTTCACATTTCCCACCAAAACTCAATTATATTTCATAACATGGGGGCTAAAACTCTGTTCATATCATTGGTCCTAACTATAGTTGTTCGAGTAATGCAGACTATTGAAAAGGCTACGCATTCCGAGTTTGAACGATTTCGCTACCATTCATATTACGCCGCTATAAATATCTTCTGCAGTATGACGTCACAGCGCACAAATAGTTTTACGATTGACAGAATAATAATATCCTTTCGGTTTCATTTACACGGAAGCTACCTGTTGGAAATAGTTAATTAAATTCTCCTTGCTTGGTATTATTGGTCAATGCATAGACCCTTTTTGTATTTAATTATACCTGTCAGAATCTTATAAATTTGTAAACACTGTATCTTGTAGCTGGTTCATTTATTTAGTTTTCAATCAGACAGCGGTCTCACATGCATAATTTCATGATCAATGGTCTGGGAACCATCAGCAGAATTAATGCATCCACGGAGATGATCAACTTGAGTAATATATGTACAGTAATGCTCTAATTAATCGACTCCTTAAACACAGCAGAATTATGGGTAACTTTTCAGGATTTAGTCGGAAATATGGCCTGTTGCCATTCATCAGAAAGCTCTCCCCGAGAGTTTCCGATGAATGGCAACAAGCCATATTTCCGACTAAATCCTGAAAAGTTACCCATAATTCTGCTCTGTTTAAGGAGTCGATTAATTAGAGCATTACTGTAGCTTTGGATTGCTTTGTGAGTATCTCAGGCGAAAGGAATGACTACCTTTCAGTGACAAATACCAAATTTTCTTCCTGACGGAACGAACCATGGGTGCCCAGTCGCATTATTGTTTCCTCAGTATGGCTGAAATATAGACTCATTTATTTTCCCCTGGCGGAAACCCTGGATAACTACTCATCAATGATGCTTTAGTATAGAAAGGGTTAAACTTACTAGCATTTGAGTGGTTCTGAATGAGTCGGGAGCATAAGCTATGACCGTGACACACATGTTAACAACATCCAGTATGCTGCAGATTTCTGGGCTGTTTTCATAACAAAAGTCCTGCAAAAGAAATGAAAGTGTCAATGACACTGTAGCTCAACTTGGGAAGGAGTTAATTTTTTGTGGGGAAATGAATAGGATGATAAAGAAGAAGGAAAGTAAACTAGAGGTCACCCCAAAAATCCATATGAAGTGTGTGCCAATGATTTAGTCATACAAAGAGTAAATTCCAAGATGGCCACTGGTGGCCATGTTTTTCAACGAATTTTAACGAATTTTGGTCAAAATAGGAGGCTCCCATCTAGAGGTCACCCCAAAGATCCATATGAAGTTTGGTGATAAATGGATGATGGATGTGGTCTGGAGGGTGTGCCAAATGATTTAGTCATACAAAGAGTAAATTCCAAGATGGCTGCTGGTGGCCATGTTTTTCAAAAAAATTCGGTCAAAATAAAAGGCTCCCATCTAGAGGTCACCCCGACAATCCATATGAAGTTTGATGATCATCAGATGAGGAATGTGGTCTGTAGGGTTTGCCAAAGGATTTAGTCATGCAAAGAGTTAAATCCAAGATGGCTGCCAGCGCCCTATTTTTTATCGAAAAATGGTTCAAATTCGATAGCTCCCATTTACAGGTGATCACAATCATGCAGGCAAATTAAAAAAAAATGATCCGGCCATATATAAGGGCTGTAGGGTGTGCCGATGGATTCAAATTTGAAATTCAAGATGGCTGCTGGTGGCCACGTTTTTTTAACAAATTTCTGTCAAAATAGGAGGCTCCCATCTAGAGGTCATCCTGAAGATCCGTATGCTGTTTGGTGACGATCGGATGAGAAATGTGGCTTGTAGGGTGTGCCTAAGGAATTAGTCATGCAAAGAGTAAATTCCCAAAAATGGCTGCTGGCAGCTATGTTTTTCAAAAGATTTTGGTCAAAATTGGAGGCTCCTATCTAGAGGTCACCCCGAAGATCCATATGAAGTTTGGTGATGATCGAATGAGGGATGTGGTCTATAGGGTGTGCCAAATGATTTAGTCATGCATAGTGTAAAATCCAAGATGGCTGACAGTGGTAGAGCCCGAGATCGAACGCCGCCGCCGCCAGCCATGTTGGCCACAAGCCGCCGCCAGCCATATTATCTCTAATGCCAGCCACATGAAAAAAGCTCTGCTGCCGGAATTGTAAAATGGCTGAGCCATGTGCATGGGCTTATATGTCAAGCACAACAGTACTGTGAATCGCAAAGAACTCAATCGCATTGCCTATATTTTGGCATACTCGCATGGACACGGCATGGTTGTTATATTATCAGAACACCGGGCTATGTTGAATAGACTATTCCATTGCATGTTTTCATACAACTGAATGGGAGCATCCATTCAGTATTGAAGGTGTTAAAGTATAAATTGTTTATTTCGACACGACTCAGTCTCAGACATCATTGGCATTTGTCAACATAGTCTGTAGAAGAGAATAGAAAATAGTTTGAAATATTATATCATTACTATCGGATTCATCATTCAATGATGCATGCATATATCGCAAGATGCCAGGGATGTTAATATCTCCAAATAATATAAAGTTATTATACAATGTTGTGTACAGTATGTGTTTTTCTTGTACGAGTCCAGGTTGTGGTGAAAAGTCATATTGGACGAGACGCGCAGTGTCAAGTCCAATATGACTTTTCACCACAACCTGGACGAGCATAAGAAAAACTCATACTGTACACAACATTGTACAATGAATTTTTATTATCCTCTGTATGTTTATCCAAATTTTGGGAATAAAACTTTAGTGGTTATTTTGGTATTTGGTGGCACTTAATTCTCTATAAAAGCCTGAATTTGATCATCAGATAGCATGATTTGGAACAGTAAACAGGGAAATGAAAAAAAAAACTCAATGCGGAAGTGAAACATCTGCTAAATCCACCAGTGTTGCGCACGCATCACAATTTCACCGATTCATTTCGCAATAGTTAATTGGTGACGTCACAGAGTCCCGATAAAAAAGTCATATTGCACACTTGGGCTGAATAGGTCATTGTCGCATGGTTTCGAGTAAAAAGACACCCAGGATCTCTCAAATGGGCGAAAAGACACCCAGGGTGTCCCAAACAAGCAAAATGACACCCAGGATCTCAAAGTCTCACCAAAGTTGCCAAACAACGGGAATTTCGTTTAGTCGTCTGCTATTAATATTATGATAATTATTTGTTTGTGATCGGAGTGAAATATCAACAAAATTTAAAAGGGCTTTGAGTCTGACTGGCAGCGCAGTTCCCCATCCTTGATAATTGGACCAATATTAATAGCAGACGACTAAACAAAATTCCAGTTGTTTGGGTAGACTTTGAGATCCTGTGTGTCTTTTTGCCCATTTGAGAGATCCTGGGTGTCTTTTTGCCCGTTTGAGAGATCCTGGGTGTCTTTTTGCCCGTTTGAGAGATCCTGTGTGTCTTTTTGCCCATTTGAGAGATCCTGGGTGTCTTTTTGCTCGAAACCATGCGACAATGACCTATTCAGCCACACTTGGGAGTCCAATATGACATTCGGGAGTATGACTTTTTCCTGGATTATCAATTGGCGGCTTTCGCCCAATCAGAAATAGTGTTAGTTAAGGGATGGATAATAATACAGATGATAGTCCAATTCAAAGCTTGTAACATTAACACTGTTATCAAATGTCGGGTGCAGGGAAATTGTACCAGATTCATGCAGTATATGATCTGCAACTGAGATATGTAATATAAATTCTTCAGTTTTGAAAAATAAGATCTATGGTCTGATAAGCTTAAAATGAAGTTAAAAGAATGAATTTTTAAATATGCATTTATTTGAAACAACAGAATGTGCATGAGATCGGCTGATATTTAAAATGTCTGTTTGCTCCAGATGTCCTCCTGTGTGTTTCAGCATTGTTGTACTTTTACTGTTGAAAACATATGCGGGAGAATAATCCATTCAGTAATCGAATAATTAAAGGGGAAACTTACCAAAGCAGAAAGAGGTTTCTCTCCATCGACTAAATCGAGTATACCCAGAATATCAGTCCAGTTATGATCGAGCGTCATCAATAGTTTAAACAAACAATCTGGCTGTATCTGAAATATAATTAAAGCACTGAAAATAGTTACATCAAGATATAAATAGAGGATTACCCCCATCCCTAATACTATGTGTGCCAATAAGAATAACAAATAGTTAGCTAGTGCAATTTGGGCCCATTGCTGTCATGAGTTCATTCCAAAATTGACATTGGATACAAAGTTGGTTCGTTTTAACTTATTTTAAACAAAGTTTCTGCTTCTTAAAATTAGTTAATAAATGGTGGAATGTGTGCATTTCTTTTGGGGGGTTAAACCATTAGACGAGTCCACTTTGTAGTTTATTCTGAATTATACTTTCGGTTTCGCACTTATCCGGCTGTATCCGGTGGAATTCTGAGAATTTTTACTTAGTTTATACGAAGTGTCTGCTTCTTTCTCTTCAATAAATGGTGGCATCGCCCACTCACAGCAGCTCTATTACAACTACCAACAGGACAATCATTACCATTTTATTTAGGTCTATATATTTATAAAACAAGAGATGGACTGTCGTCCGGTGCATACCCCCTCGTGTGGGCATATCTATAACTTATGAGGGCTATACTCAGACAGATGGACCCAAACACCAGCATTTTCATATAAACAAAGATGAGTAACTATAGAACAATAAAAACAAAACAAACATTTGAATGTGCCATTAAATGTCCTCATAGTGGTGAACATCCATACAACATTTCATTGAGATCTGAGCATTACTGTTCAAGTTATGAGCTGAACAGACATTGGATGGACCAAACAACCAACATTTCCAGATAAACAAAGATGAATAACTCTAGAATGGAAAAGCAGAACAGAACAATGGAACCCTCCATTGAATGTCCTCATAGTAGTGAACATCCATACCAAATTTCATTGAGATCCCAGCACAACTGTTGAAGTTACAACATGAACAGACACCAGACAGACCAAAAAGCCAACAATTCCAGATAAACAAAGATGTATAACTCTAGAATGGAAAAGCAGAACAGAACAATGGAACCCTCTTTTTTTTAATGTCCTCATAGTAGTGAACATCCAGACCAAATTTCATTGAGATCCCAGCACAACTGTTGAAGTTACGACATGAACAGACACCAGACGGACCAAAAAGCCAACATTTCCAGATAAACAAAGATGAATAACTCCAGAATGGAAAATCCGAACAAAACGATGTAACCCTCTTTTTAATGTCGTCATAGTAGTGAACAACCATACCAAATTTCATTGAGATCCCAGCACAACTGTTGAAGTTATTACATGAAAAGACACCAGACAGACCAAAAATCCAACATTTCAAGATAATCAAAGATGAATAACTCTAGAATGGAAAATCCGAACAAAACGATGTAACCCTCTATTGAATGCCCTCATAGTGATGAACAGCCATACAAAATTTCATTGAGATCCGAGACGGACAGGTGCAAAACAGTATACAATAAACACAAATAGAAACTCAAAAAAATATATAATATTCATCATAAAAATTATTTTTGGAACATGAGCATATTTGGGCATACCTCCCTCAAAAATCTCCCGGATTGACATTTTCAAAACTTAACAGGTCTGATACCAACATATATCGGGTATTAAACTAGACCAAGTCTTCTTGGTCCACAATAACTTGGCATATTGGTGTGTTGATGCTGTTTTGAACCGAGCCTGTCCCGTTTTACTATTTTATAACGGACAGAATCGTTGACAGGAGTTATCTTGCCTGTATATCAGATCAGGTAAAAATGGAAGCATTGACTATATGAACATAGAGGGCAGTCTTTCCCAAGCATGATGATATCAAACATGTGTATATCAGAGGTCTGTGGAATGTCAAAACAAGATTTATAAGTAAACAAGGCCTTGTTTTCCAGAGAATTATGATTTGTCCCGCTATCTATGTAAACAATACATTAAACAATCGTATGATCACTTTACCCTTTTCTATCACGGTATATGATATAGAATTTGAAGACAGATTCATCACACACATGTGAGAGGATTAATCACATTCAGGGGTTCACATGAAGGTCTGGGCTCCACGTTTACATGTAGTATGTCTTTTGAATGAAAATCTGTTATAGTAGAGCAGTGGGAGGGGACTCAGTCCAAAACAGTGTCAACCCAACCGATAACCTAAGCTGTTGTGTACTGAAGGACCATCGAATCGGATTGTATACCTTTAAAGTCTAACACAACATAATGAATCTTAAACACATGGTTTGGCATTCATTCCAAGAAGTTATCTGGAAAACTGGTTTGAACAAAACCCAGTTCATACTACCAACTACCGGTATATATAATGACAAGTACAGCTTCTTTTCAACATTTTGAAAAAGATACACCAGTTGCAGAAATAACTTCTGATCATAATTTTAGTAATGTGAAGACTAATGTTGGATGTATTCGAAACATACATATTTGTGACATGCGTCATCTGTGAACCCCAATGCTTATTCGCCCGAGTGAATGCATATATGTTATGACTAAATACCATTATGACCAGTAACGAGTACTAAAGTAATCAGGAAACACACCTTAGTAAAGATACTAATTGTTTGGTACACAACTGTGTCGTTGACCAAAAACTCTCTTTTCAATGATATATTAGCTGTAAAGCACTAAATCATGCTACTTTAATACGTGCATTAAAGATACATAATCCGACTTATAATAATGACAAAAATTAATACTTCTTCGGCTTCGGGGGTAAAAAAAAAAAAAAAAAATAAACAATGAGATTTGAGTCGAGGAACCCATTTAATTATCAGATATCTAGTTCTGAAATCTGTATTATTCGCCACCTCAAATATTTGGCGGCCTGTCAAATATTCAACAAATGCCGACTAACAATGTCTCTATACCAAATTGCGTTGAACAAAATGTTGACATATAACACTCTTTGGGAAATTTTATACCATATTTGACAGCAGTAAGCATTATCTTTTTTGATAATTATTCGATTCTGATAACTAAAGCGGCATGTTAGGAATTGTTGTTGTAATTAGAATCTGATGATATGGGGACCATCAAATCGGACTGTGTACCTTTAAAGTCAAACGCAACACAATGAATCTTATATGCATGGTTCGACACTCATTCCGAGAAGTTATTTGGAAAAATGTGTTTCAACAAACTCAGTTCATACTACTAGCTACCGGTATATAATTACAAGAACAACTTCTTTTTAAAATTTTTGAATAAGATACATCAGTAGCAGAAAATACTTCTGATCATCATCTTACTAATGTGAAGTTGCATGTATTCGAAACATATTTATTTGTGACATATGTCACTTGTGAACCCCAATGCTTATTCGCCCCTGTGAATGCATATATGTTCCAACTAAATACCATTATGACCATTATTGAGTACTAAGGTAATCAGGAACCACACCTGACTAAAGATACTACCTGCTTGGTACACCTGCACCAACTGTGCCGTTGACACTCTTTTCAGTGGTATATTAGCAGTAAAGATACATAATCCGATTTATAATAATGCCCCTAAATTAATATATCTTCAGCCTCGGGAGTAAAAATTATTATGGTTTGAGTCAAGGAACCCATCCATCAAAGCCCAGATTTATCATAATTCATGTTTTGAAATCTGTTAACTGTTATTCGCATCTTGAATATTTGGCCGGCTTGGCAAATATTTGACAAACATACTATCGATACCAAATTGTGTTGAAGAAAATGTTGATATAAAACAGTTCTCGGGAAATTCTATATAATTATATTTTTTTTTATTTTTATTTATTTAAATATTTTGTTTCTTTTGTGACAACTGATCGATTTTAATAACTAAAATAATGTCAATGAATGTTTTTGCTGCTGGAATCTGATGACATGGGGACCTTCTAATCGGATTGTGTACCTTTAAGGTCAAACATAACATAATGGATATTATACACATGCTTCGGCACTCATTCCGAGAAGTTATCTGGATAACTGTGTTTGAACAAACCCAGTTAATTAGTAAGATATATCAGTAGCAGAAATAACTTCTGATCATAATTTTACTAATTGATTCAACAGTGGGCATGAAGACTACCAACATAATTGAAATGCATATATATGTGTGTAATTGCATTCTCATCATGCATATATGGAAATATGAAAAGCATTGCCCCTAACTGCAGCTCATTTAAGACAACACTCTTATTTATGCATTATTAATTTGTAATATATATTGTTCTAACTTGTTTAATAATATCCATTGAATATTTATTATAACATCCACACATTTGTGATCTCCAAGCAGGACTGCAGAGGATAGGAATTACTCATAGTATTATGGTATACTAATCTGTAATTATGCATGCTTGAAAAATGCACTTAAATACATAAGAACCTGAATATCAAACAGTCTTATATCTTCAGAAATTACAGAAGTAACTCTTTAATTAATAAGTCCCTACAAGATGATACTAATGTCATGACCAAGTGCGTGGTCTTTCCTCGACTCCTTAAAACTGACAATGTCGGTGGGTATATTGCCGAGATGCTGAAATGATGATAAACCCAAATTAGGGAGGCGGTCAGGTGAACAGTTGCGAATGGGCATTTGCATATGGATCTCCATAGCCAGAGTTAGAGTTGCATATATTTCTGGGTGTGACCTTTGTTTGGTATTGAAAACAATACATATGTCAGATTGGAATATATTCTATTAAAAATTCGATATATTTATTTTTGAATTTAATATTAATTTTTTTAAAACTAGGCCAAGTGTTGGAATTCCCCCCAAAAAAAATCTCATTTAATTATAGAAAAAATTGGTAATTCAGGAAACACAGCAGTCAGTTAAATGTTACGTCTGTTTTATGACATGTCTGTGTTAGTGCACAGACAACTGCTTCATCAAGTTCATGTATGGCAAAAGCTATGGAGATTTGCATGGGAATCCCCATTTAAGATGTTGACCGCCTGATCACCCTTAATAAACCAATTAACAATGTAGAAACAATTACAATCTAACTTACAGTATAATAATCTCTCCCACTCTGCAGTCCTGCATTGGTTGTTCAATATTTATATGGCAGCTTGGCCATATACCAAGACTAACTCATTTATTATGACTTACCCGAATTAACAGGTAGACGTTGGGCCAAAATTTAATGCCTCGACCTCATATTCATAATCAAAGAACTATAGTCTCCATTCTTCGGTTACAGAACATTACTCGATAAATATAATCGAAACAGACAAACTAATTTACTTGGCTGACTAGGCGATGACCTGATGACGTCCAATGTATCTATTCACATACGATTTCCACATCATTTCAGCTTCATCCTCATTTAGAAATATGATCAAATATAGAGAATGTATACAAGATAAAACATTTAACTCGTCTTTGTTCTGGACATCAACGAAACATTCTGTAAAAGCATCTTAATATGCGAAATATCGGTCAATGCATCAGAAACAACAGAAGCAGAACGTTGCGGCGCTCACATCGCTGTCCTCGTGTCCCCAGGTGTGACCTATTTACACAAATTCACGTGCTGGATGATTTTTTATTCCGTGACGCAATAATCAACTGGGCATGTTATTGTACGGTTATAACCGAAATGAACTGTCTCATTGATACTTGGTGTCTCATCGATAGTTGGTCTATTTATGATTTTACTAACTATGCTGTCATGTATAAATGAGTTTCATTTGGTTTGTGTATGCTATACTGCCTACATTTTTAATTTTTTTTTTTTTATCTTTATTTTCGATAGCTCTTACATCGTACCCTCTGCTCAAATATTAATTATTAATTAAGGTTTATATTTGTTCCTAATATAGCAACTATTTTATCTCACAATACGAGCTCACGGGCTAGTTTCGTGTGTATGGTAGAGAAATATGTTATACCCCTCTTTAGGGTTCCACAAATTGTATATATTGGGTACACGCGCACAAGAAAATTACCCCATTTGATTAATTAACTGAAACATTAATTAATATGCCCTGACCCAAACAAGAGGACTAAGAATATGAAACTAGAAAAGTCTCTCTTTATCCATTATTATTATGGCGACGACTATAAATATTTGACTACCATCGCATGTGCACCCTTGGACTCAAAATGTCACCATTGACACAGCTGAACCCTTAAAAGACTACATGTAGGGTATCTGGCGGTGGGTGTGACATTTCGCAGATAACTGCATGATGTTGCACACACCACTGGGTACAATGTATAGAACCTTTTAACTGTTTTTCGCACATGTAAACGTATATTAGCTATCTGGTATATATATGCATTGTTACTTACTTTGGACAACATGCGCGAATCCTCTCCCGTGAGCTCACAACAATGACTTACAGGCCCGCCAAATATATCACCATATTATTGATAAATGAAAAATACGTATTGTTATATATGCACATACGACCAGGGTGATTGTGTACATATTGTGTATATTCCTATGAACAATTCCTTCTCTCTAAAGGGCACTACTTTCACAACCCATACAATCCAATCCAATGTCAGCAAGTAATGTTGTTACTCTGGATGAGGTCAGGGACTCGGACGCTTATGATTTCGCCGCGAAATGGGCCGATATAGAAGGAAATAACGCGGATACATATTTAGAGCCTAACATTCTACCAGATAATGATTGTCATTATTTCTCCCCAACACAGGCCCATGACTACTTGAATAAGAAAACAAAAATTTCTATTTTTAACTTGAATTGTAGAAGCTTAAATGCAAATTTCGAATCGATGTGTAACGTACTATGCGACTTGAAACCCACCGATGCATTTGACATAATTGCCCTAACAGAAACGTTTAAAATTTATCAATCATCCGATTACCAAATACCGGGTTATCATCCCATGGAATTTAGATGTCGGTCAGACGACGACGATGGCAGGGGAGGGGTATGTCTATTCGTTAAAGACAACATTCCATACAAAATTAGACCAGATCTCACTGAATTCATTCCGCATGTAATTGAAACTGTATTTATAGAAATAAACCCAGGAAAGCATAACTCCCATATCATCGGTTGTGTTTACAGGCCTAATACAGCACCAAAAGCTGATATAGATAAATTCATGGCGAAATTCGATGGTATTTTAGAAAAAATTAAAGATCACACGTCATACATAGCAGGGGACTTCAATATAGACCTACTTAATTTTAACACGCATTCCAAAACAAATGAGTTTATTAACAATATATTCACCAGAGGATTCGTGCCCATGATTACCAAGCCAACTCGAATGACAGACCACTCAGCTACTCTAATCGACAACATTTACACAAACAATATTCGCAATGGACATAGCGCAGGCATAATTACATGTGACGTATCCGATCATTTCGGCATATTCTATAGCGAAACGCATAAACAAATACACGCATCTCACACCCTCGACACAGGCCCAAATACCACCCAAAGATCTTTTAGCGCTAAAAATATCAGTAACTTCAAATCTGTTCTACAAACATGCAAATTTGAATCTGTATTAGAATGTAATTCAATTGATCGTGCATATGATAATTTTCTTGAAATCTATGAGACTGCATACGAATTGGCATTTCCACCCAAGAATAGCAAAATACCCAAGAAATTTATAAAACGCCAGCCCTGGATGACAGGAGGTTTGATTAAATCAAGTATCGTAAAGCAAGAATTATATACCAAGAAACTCAAATCAGCATCCGATCGAGCCACACATACATACTTAAATTATCGCCAATTATATAATAAACTTCTCAGAAAGAGCAAACAATTATATTACTCACGAATTCTTGATGAAAACAAGAACGATCTGAAGAAAACCTGGACTATACTGAAGGGTGCACTGAAGATGGGAGGGGGCACTGTTAATCATACTAAGGTCCTTTTCGATAACGAGACTGTAATTACCTGTCCCAGCCTTATTGCTGACAAATTTAATGAGTACTTCTCGAGTATCGGGCGTAAAACCAGTCAACTTGTAGTGAATGAACACAACGCAGATTTTTCTGATTATCTCCGGAATAGAATAGAAGACCTTGACATCTTTGATGTTACCCCAACCACAATCCAAGAAATTATTCTAACCTGCCTATCAATGAAAGCTAAATCTAGTATGGACTTTAAAGGGATAACCACTAAACTCATGAAGGAAACAATTGAAACCATAGCTCCGGCATTGAAACATATATTTAACCTTTCATTTGAACAAGGAATTGTCCCAGAGAAAATGAAAATAGCAAAGGTTGTTCCAATCCCGAAAAATAACAATGCACACGAAATTTCCGACTATAGACCAATCAGCATTCTACCTACTTTTTCCAAGTTATTAGAACGAATAATGCAAAAACGCCTAGTAGATTTTTTAACCGAGCACGATATATTGTACAAGCACCAATACGGCTTCCGTCCTAACCACTCTACTTTCCATCCAATCATACATCTTCTCGACCAAATAGCCAATAACAATGATAAAACAACCAGGGATTCAACAATAGCACTATTCCTAGACCTCTCTAAAGCATTTGACACTATAAATCATGATATATTAATTTCAAAATTAGATCATTACGGGATAAGGGGTACTGCCCTGTCTTGGTTCCAAAGCTATCTAGACAACAGGCAACAATATGTTGAACTTCAGGGAAATAAATCCAAACTAATGGACATAATATGCGGAGTCCCTCAAGGCTCCATACTCGGCCCCATAATTTTTTTAATCTACGCTAACGATATGCCAAATGCGACAACCATGAATATATTGTCTTATGCGGATGATACCACCTTAATGACTAGCGGGGATAACGGCACCCAAATTGAAAGTTATGTGAACAATGAACTACGTAATATCTACACTTGGTGTTGCTGCAACAAGCTTTCTATAAATACAGAAAAGAGCAATTACATGATCATGCACCCGGAAAATAACGACACCAAATGGAACACTATGAAAATTCTCTTAAATAACACAGAATTGAAACGCATTGGAAATCGTGAGCACGAAACCTCAACTAAATTTTTAGGCATTCACATAGATGAAAATCTATCATTTAAAAAACATATATCATCAGTCTGCTCCAAATTAGCGCACGCCATATATCATATAAATAAAGTCAAACACTTTTTCCCAGGCAGTGCCCTTAAAACGTTATATTATGCCTTAATCCAAAGTCACTTGGTATACGGAATCCAACTATGGGGTCATGTTCCCGAGGTAAAACGAGTCTTTTTATTACAAAAAAGAGCGATACGAATTGTGTGCAATAAAAAGTACAGGAGCCATACCGAACCTTTATTTAAAAAAGAGAAAATCTTAAAGGTATACGACCTTCACAAAGTCCATACTACTCTATTTATGCATGATTGGTATTACAACCGCTTACCTGAATCTTTCTCGCAAATGTTCACTAAACGTATTGCCGGACCCGATACTAGACAACAGCGCCCACTATTCCTCAAAACCCCAAGAACCACATTTTCCGGACAGCTACCGTTTCATGCATTCCCAACTTCATGGAACAATTTAGATAACACCATGACTAAAACTCAAAGTAGGCACGTATTCAAAAAACACATCACAGAAAAAATAATAAGCGCATATTCTAACAATATCAAATGCAAAAATCGAGGATGCCCAGACTGCCCCCAGATCGTATCCCGAAGTGTCACATGACGGTTTCAACGTCAACACCAACCAAACGAATCAGTAGTCCCTGTATCCTCATCCGCCAAAAATACTACCACCTCATCTGAATTTGAACCATACACATGATATTGAACAGCCCTCTGGTAGTATCCAATTTCACACACTCTTTAACTAAGCCCTAAACTTATAAATTACATATACACAATATGTGCACGGCTCACCCGAAGCCATCTTACTATTGTTATTAGTTTCTATATTCACCATACTGGGGATGGCAGGAAGACAGTCTTGCCAGACTATGCCATCCCCCACAATATACGACATAATTTTCCATAATTTTCGCCACTATTATGTAATAGATATGTGTATTGCAAATAAAATATCCTATCCTATCCTATCCTATCCTGAGAAGACTTGGTCTAGTATTAATATTGTGAGTCACGAAAAAATATTAAACTGTCAAATTGAGAATAAAGGAACCGAGAAATATAGTTGCATGACTTATTTTGTTAGAGTCGACTACACCAGTCGGTGCAGAGTTGTATAACTACACCAGTCGGTGCAGAGTTGCATAACTACACCAGTCGGTGCAGAGTTGCACATCTACACCAGTCGGTGCAGAGTTGCATAACTACACCAGTCGATGCAGAGTTTTATGACTTACTTTGTTGCAGTGTACTACACTTGTCGATGCTGAGTTGTATGACTTACTTTGTTGCAGTGTACTACACTTGTCGATGCTGAGTTGTATGACTTAATTTGTTGCAGTGTACTACACTTGTCGGTGCAGAGTTGTATGACTTACTTTGTTGCAGTGTACTACACTTGTCGGTGCAGAGTTGTATGACTTACTTTGTTGCAGTGTACTACACTTGTCGGTGCAGAGTTGTATGACTTACTTTGTTGCAGTGTACTACACTTGTCGGTGCAGAGTTGTATGACTTACTTTGTTGCAGTGTACTACACTTGTCGGTGCAGAGTTGTATGACTTACTTTGTTGCAGTGTACTACACTTGTCGATGCTGAGTTGTATGACTTACTTTGTTGCAGTGTACTACACTTGTTGATGCTGAGTTGTATGACTTACTTTGTTGCAGTGTACTACACTTGTCGATGCTGAGTTGTATGACTTACTTTGTTGCAGTGTACTACACTTGTCGATGCTGAGTTGTATGACTTACTTTGTTGCAGTGAACTACACTTGTCGATGCTGAGTTGTATGACTTACTTTGTTGCAGTGTACTACACTTGTCGATGCTGAGTTGTATGACTTACTTTGTTGCAGTGAACTACACTTGTCGATGCTCAGTTGTATGACTTACTTTGTTGCAGTCGACTACACCAGTCGATGCTGAGTTAGTTGTATGACTTTAATACTTTGTTGCAGTCGATGACACCAGTCGATGCTGAGTTAGTTGTATGACTTACTTTGTTGCTGTCGACTACACCAGTCGATGCTGAGTTGTATGACTTACTTTGTTGCAGTCGACGACACCAGTTGATGCTGAGTTGTATGACTTACTTTGTTGCAGTCGATGACACCAGTCGATGCTGAGTTAGTTGTATGACTTTAATACTTTGTTGCAGTCGATGACACCAGTCGATGCTGAGTTGTATGACTTACTTTGTTGCAGTCGATGACACCAG
The DNA here is from genome assembly GCA_032622095.1 of Siphonodentalium dalli. Taxonomy (NCBI): domain Eukaryota; kingdom Metazoa; phylum Mollusca; class Scaphopoda; order Gadilida; family Siphonodentaliidae; genus Siphonodentalium; species Siphonodentalium dalli. The sequence goes on along the minus strand of CP136069.1, from coordinate 34,327,016 downwards.
TCGATGCTGAGTTGTATGACTTTAATACTTTGTTGCTGTCGACTACACCAGTCGATGCTGAGTTGTATGACTTACTTTGTTGCAGTCGACGACACCAGTTGATGCTGAGTTGTATGACTTACTTTGTTGCAGTCGACTACACCAGTCGATGCTGAGTTAGTTGTATGACTTTAATACTTTGTTGCAGTCGATGACACCAGTCGATGCTGAGTTAGTTGTATGACTTACTTTGTTGCAGTCGACGACACCAGTCGATGCTGAGTTGTATGACTTACTTTGTTGCAGTCGACGACACCAGTCGATGCTGAGTTAGTTGTATGACTTACTTTGTTGCAGTCGACGACACCAGTTGATGCTGAGTTGTATGACTTACTTTGTTGCAGTCTACGACACCAGTTGATGCTGAGTTGTATGACTTACTTTGTTGCAGTCGACGACACCAGTTGATGCTGAGTTGAGATCCAGCAATGGAGCTGCTCCTCCAAACATCTACAAATCATAAAACAACAAATTATGAAAACTAAAAGGCTGCTAGGCAACACGTCTTCCAAATAAGGTGGCTTTATTTGACAAGTGACTTTTTTTTTAATTGATAAATTTGATTCTGGGAACAATCATTAAATAACACTTGGCTTCCAACTGTCTAGGTTGTTAACCCACCTTGTGTTATTTGATCAAACTCCAGAATAATCAAAAAATTCTAAGTCTATGAAGTTATCATCCACGGATTCCAAGTTAAAGATGGTCATAAGTCCAGTAAAAATGAGTGGACTGAACCCAAATTTGAAAATTGTACTGTATTTTAATGTAAGTAATTCATATACCAAATTTGACCTTCATATTGCGGTTGAGTTAATCGAATATCCGGTGGAAGAGATGCGCCGATGGCAGCCGCATCCTGATCTAACTCCGTTGGCACATCTAATGGGATTGGAGCACCTGCGGAATTATACCACGACCGGTGAAACCCTTGAGAATTACGGCTCGGTGGGATTGGAAGCCTTTCCAAAATGGTGCCTGTGCCGAATCTAGAAGAGGTTTTTTCTTAGAAGATCATGATCATTGGAGTGATCAAATATTGACGCCACTAAAGGAGATTGGGGAGAGCCCTAGTCTTAGAAACAGGGGTATCAACTAACATGCCATCAACACTTGAAGTGATGCGAGGGAGGAGAACATTGGTCAGTAGGAAGGAGCTTATAGATGAGATCAACCATGGATTGGAAATCACGATCCAAAGTCTCTTCCCTACCAACGCCAGACTGTGAAGACTGTAAAGACCCACAGTCTGACCTATAAAGCGCAGATATAATGAGAAAAAGACCGTATCTTACCTGTGAATCCAATTTATAGGTAAGATACACGTGACACGAGACTTCGGAAGGTCATTTAGGGTCACTTCCGGTTACTATCAAAATTATTTTCCGTACTCAAGTTATTTTGTACCGTTTTGATTAATAACGGAAAGAGAGGTTCCTCATACATTTGGACATACGCGCAAGCGAGTAAACCATATAGTTCAGTGTGTAACGTGTCTCTGTAGGAAATATAATGGGCCATAATTCAGAACAAATTGGGAGGACCAACCCCAAATTCAAACTTGACCTGTACATGTATTTTCATGTGAGTCATCCATAAATTTGAAAGTAATCAGATATCTGTAACTAAAGTTAACTGTTATCATCTGGAAACCAAAATAATCATCAAATTCTATATCGACAAGGACCATAACTCCAGTAATGATGTGCGGACACACACCCATACAAGAACTTAACCTGTATTTTCATGTGAGCAATCAATAAACCGAATTTGAAAACAATCAGATAACTTTTGCTAATGTTATCATCCAGAAACCATCAGACGGACAGACAGATGGACTGACAGCGGTGATTTCTTTTGTCCCCTGAAATCTTTTTCAGGTGACAAATAGTAGTCTCTGGTACTCTTACAAGCCTTCAAATAGTGTGTCTGACATTTGCAGAATGAGGTTTCTAGAGGGTGAATTTAGTGATGCTACCCCACACATCCCTCTGGGGACCTGATTCTGCTTAGGGCCTCACTTTCTGGGAAGTATCTATAGTCTCAATTAACATTGATTTTAGTTACTTTTTCCGTTCTGTTCAGTTTCTAAGTTGCAGAAGATAAAATACATAATCAAGGTGACTGATGGATGAACATCAACTTCAACAACTTCAATTTGATCCTAGGTCTCCCATAGCAGTTGAGGCCTATGCAGAATGAGGTCCTCAGACGGTGAATTTTGGTGATGGTAGCCCGCTGGGGACCTCATTCTGCAAATGTCAGAACACAAAATTCAGACTTGGCGCTCCTAAAATTATTTTAAACCATCATATCGGGGTTTGCACCAAAGGTTTTAGTTAGAATAGATTACCTAGTTAAAAGTTGATGATTTATTGATCGAATAAGAGTTTAGCAAAGTTTGGGCTGACAGGCCATATCATGGTGAAGATTACCAAATGTGTGCAAATATTAAAACATGTTGATGTGACATCTCCTGTCTATGGACTTTCAGCATCAGTAACAAACCTGGAGAATGAATGGCTTTCTGTGTAGGATGTAGAACTGTTTACAGACGTAGTGAATGGCTTGGTCGTCATTATGACTGGGCTACTCACCTGGAGAATGAATGGCTTTCTGTGTAAGATGTAGAACTGTTTGCAGACGTAGTGAATGGCTTGGCAGATCACTGGATTAGGCTGGTTGTTACTGTAAACTCTCAATATGGTCGGCATTATGTGCAGGAAGCTGCAAATAAAAAGTTTTCAAAATGTGCTGACAAGAAACAAGACCACTGCCAGCAGGCCCTGGTAAAACCCAAGTGAGCAGATTGAAGAGGGTTCTATCAATAAGACCGGCTCCCGGAGTGAATTATTTCATGTAATCATCGAAACCAATTGATTATTCTGTTTATTACACACTTCCCATCACTAAAAGATGCTAATTCTAAAGATAATATGTGAAAAAATAGTCCCTGATAAGCTGATTGCATGTGATCCCTGGGAACATAATTTACAGGTGTGACATTATCACTTTTAATTCACCAAGAACAGTCCAGGATCATCTGGCAGGACTCTTTCCCTTTGCAGTCTGATTCTTTATGTTTGACGCTTTGGTGGGACCGAAAAAAGGGCCTCCATCAATAATAAGACAGCTGAAGTTCCATAAACATGTTTTCGGCTACCTGTTGCTTTATTTATTCATTAACCCTTTACCCAACAGAACGGTCCTGTGCCAATGCATTCTCTTATATATGCGAGGCGACCTATGGTCGACTCGCATATATAAGAGAATGCATTGGCACAGGGTATAACTGTAACCATCACAATGTGGTCAATGAGCCGGTTCCAATGATATCCATATTTGTATGGTTTTATTGAGACAGACCCAAGATAATTTAGGCTGTTGCAGCTTTATTTGGCCGTTTTTGGCCGGTTTGTTGGGTAAAGGGTTAATGGTAGTCATTCAGGTAAACCTATCTTGTTTTGTTTAAAGACATATTATGGACTTATTCGGGTGCCTGAAACTGATGAGGTAGTACTCAGGCGCCATGCTAACTGTGGGAATGTAGCATTCTACTAACATCGCCGAAAAGCTCAAAGAAATCGGCCATACCACTACGTAGTTTGAACTACACTCAATTGTAAATATTTACATCTCGATTCTGGATGCAACAATCGAAAATTAGTTCCCCAGCCAAAGCCATTGCATTTTATTAATATTAAAGAATGCCGGTGTGTGCTGTAAATTTGGATTAATATTCGTAAAAATAACTACCTTGAGAAAAATTATTCTCCATTTCTACTCCAACCGGAGTGTTTCACATCACTTTAAGATCCTGGTGGGACAAAAACATTCTTGGCTTAAATTTATTGCCCCTTACTCAGGCCTGAGAATAAGGTGCCTGTCATTTGCAGAATGAGGTCCCCAGATGGCGAAGTTAGTGACGCTATCCCGCATAGGGGGCTAGCATAACTAAATTCACCCTCTGGGGGACCTCATTCTGCTTTGGCCTCATCTGCTCTGGAAAGTTTCTTTATTATCAGATTTCTATAGATACTTCATTACATGGATTCTATTTCTTTTCTAGTTTAGTTTCTCTATATCCCCAAATTGGCAGACGACACATTGCATATTCGAGGTTCCAATGGGTGTACATCACAATATTCACCATTTGGAAACTTCAATCCGAGTCAATGTCTCCCATAGCAGATGAGGCCAAGCAGAATGAGGTCCCTATAGGGTAAATTGGTGATACTAGCCCACTGTGAAGGATAGTGTCACTAAATTCACCTTCTGGAGACCTCATTCTGCAAATGAAGGCACACTAAACTCAGACTTGCTCTTACTCACCCCATTTGTTGCAAAGACATGTTTGAAGTGTCTGGACGTGTTGATGAGTACGGAGAGGCAGAATCTCAGCATGGCCGAGTCCTCAGAATGAAGAATCAATGCACCGTTAATGACGTTCAGGAACAAAGGTAGGTCACTCCCCCAGGTGAATGTACTCATCATCGACTTAAACATCGAGTTCATCAGCTGTAATGAACATAGTGAATAATCTAAACTGAAGTCTAACAGGTCCAATGACCTAGTATGATGGGTCATATTAGGTTTAGTACATTTTGAATATTTTATTCAAGAATGGTGTAATAACATCTAAAAAAAAAATAAGGCTTCTTTTCTACCAAACCAGCATTTGAGGTTTCAGAATCAGACAATACATTTGTGAATCAGAACTGAACTTTGAAATTGAGGAAATATAATGATTTTATTCCTTCATTTGCGCATTTTGTTTTTAGATATGCAAGTTAAAGTGGCACAATTTATTTGTAATAAAACATTTCTTTAGTCAACAGTGAAAGCAAATATGAACCATACAATAGTCTGTATAAGGCCAAAAAAAGGGGCATCGAAAAAATTGGCCCGTGTTGGTCCTTTTTATTCCGATTTTGGATTTCAACCATAGTTGTAAACCAGTAACACGAAAATAGAACTATCACAAGGAAATAAATTAGTTATGTTTCAAATATTGAATAGGAGCTAAATACAATGGTGTACGTGTGGGTATTCAAAAAAAGACCATAGGCAACGATAACTATCAGGTATATTGTCACCACAGGCTGTCCAAACCTCCATGTTTATTGGTCAAATGTGAAGAATATTTTGATAAAAGCAGGAAGTTGGATATTGAATGAGTCATCCGCCAACCTGACTATGGCAACCTTTGCACATTAAGTAAGTAACCCTGCAAGATAGAGTTTTTCCCCTTGCTACTCTATTCGCGATCAAAGGTACGAAAACTGGAGCAGTTTGACAACCGGTGTACATCTATATTGGCATGTTTATGATGGTAATTTGAAGTTTTATTGTCTATCATCCATTGCTGGTACATATACAGCCTCTAATTAGTTAGCGGAATAAGTGAATAAAAACTTTCTATAATAGTTTGGAAGATCACTTTATCTTTTCGTTTCGACCTGTATTTATGTTCCATATTTTTATATGAATCGGATATGTAGTACTGCGTGTTAAACATTATTGTGCCGATATTAAAATCATATCAAAATATATATCATTCTAGGTAATGCCTATATGATGTATGGTTAGTTACAATGCCATAATATGTCATTCTATATTTCAGATTAGATTAGTTTATATCCATTACAAAGTTATCCCTACATTTTCTGGACCTGGGAAGGTATAATAAACCCATGCTTACTATGAGTAGAAAAAATAAAAAAATAAAAACAAAACCCTCTCTCCCCGCATTGATTTTCAAAAAAAATTGCATGAGAATCAAATATCTTTTTTTGTTTGGCCTGATAATAACCCATGCTTACTATGAGTAGAAAAAATAAAAAATAAAAACAAAACCCTCTCTCCCGCATTGATTATCAAAAAAAAATTGCATGAGAATCAAATATCTTTTTTTGTTTGGCCTGATATCAGAAATATGTGATCTCTACCATGAGAAGAGGTTATAAACAGATTATAATTGATGGACGATTTAACAGGCCACACACGTATAAAATTATATTCTGTCAATGTTTGAATTCCGATGTGACCAATCTAAACCTGCTATTGTCTTCGTTGGGACTGAAGAGAGCCATGAACTGAATAAAAAGACCCACCTTAACCCATGTGTATTTGTGGAGGCCATCCATTCCATGCATCTCCTGTAAATAACAGAATCAAATAAAAGATTATACATGTATATTGTCTAAAAGTAGTTTGACGACAATAATGCCATGACACATTTAAATTTTACAAATAAGACAAGTTATAAACTGTAAACTCTCAGTTTCATATGCTTGATATATCCCTGGTCTTACCTTCAAATCATGTCAATGAAAGTTTAGTAATAAATCTTATGAAGAGGTAATATATATGCAAAAATAATTAATCAACAGTCAGATAGAAAATGTTATACCTTTATATAATAAATAATGAATTGATATGATGTGTGAATAAAGGTGTGGTCAGAAAATAAGCTCAACATGTTTTCTCAACATGTCGTCTGCATCTAGTGTCTGAACATCTCAATAAATAGAAATTACCTTGCCATAATCACCATGGTAGAGATTGAATTCTGCTTCTAAAGCCTTCCTTGGAAATGCTGGTAGTCGAAGGAACTCCTCATGAAGAAAATCAACATGGTTCTGGAGCTAAAAAAAACGAAACACATCGTGGTATCATAGTGTACATTATTATATGAATATTGATGACTATCAATCAAACGACCACCTTCAGAGAGATTGAGATTGTATAACGGAGAATTTTTAACTTGGGTTTATTGGACACGTTATGGCGTTTTCATTTTAGAATGAATTGTTTTCCAATTGAACCAAAAGAGAATTGTATATAAAACTTGACGCTGGGATATGCTCAAGCCTTGAAATAATTATTGTCACGGTGCCTGTCAAAATGACAGACACCAAATGCATGGTGGCTGTCATTTTCTGGGCGGTGTCTGTCAAAATTATGTGCTGTCAATTGTTCTCATATTTTATTTTTATGCGATAAATAATGCTGCAATACCATGTAAAATAATCTTCTGTGACCTTAAAAAGTGACTCTCAGTGCTACTGCTGCCATCATGCTTTGTTTTTAATAGAAATTTGTCGATCCATCAACCCAAGATCTATTAAAGTCCTTTCGAATTTCGATTTCCTTGACTTCGGAGAAGCAGTATTTGCATTTTAAAGTGGGTAACAACCCCCTTCTTGTCTGCATCGAATTGAATTTGGAACCACCGAATAAGGTTGTGCTCCGGCAATTCTGAAATCCATTTGTGAATTGTAGTTACTTTTACTGTTCGACCAGTGATCCCCCCCCCCCCCCCCCCCCCCCCCCCCCCCCCGTTTCATTATTTCATTTCATTAAATACTGCTTTAAACTTCCGTACATCTATCGTACTGCTAGACAAGGAGTACAGGCATTTTTTGTTTCTTAATGCTTATATTTAAAATCGTATAAATGACCTTGATTTAAAACGGAAGTGTTAAAAGGTGAACGGTAAGCCAATAATTACGAACCGCACTTAAAAAACGAAATGAAACTTCCAAGTCGCTGACGCGATTAAAGAACAACGCGATTTCTGATATAGTCATAAGAAACTACACGATACATTCACGTATCTAATGGTTTTGTTCGATCCAGATTTGCAAAGAAGCAAATTAACTTGACAGAAATGTCTTATCCAGTTATATTTTATCTGATGGGAGTAGAAATATTTGTTGGTCAAAGCTGTTTTGGTGACAACTTATTTCAAGCCTTGGATATGCTTGGTGCTCTAATCACCTTTTTTTTTAAATTCTGGGTCCCTGAAATAAATGTTTCAAATTCTGGGTACTGTGATCAACAAAAACATGCGAATCTGACCAACTAAGCGAAAGTAACTCTCTATTCTTACCTGATGTGGCATAGTACTCCTTAGAACTGATTCTGTAAACAGCACTTTGCCGACTTCCACAAATTTCTTTAGAAATTCCTTGATAAGAAAATAATGAGATGAAGAGATATTTTTGTGATAAAAAAATATTTTAGCCAAATGTGAATTATTTCTTAATTTGGCAGATTTGGGAAGCTGCAGTTTGAACCATGGTTGTTGCTTAATTTTTGCTTTTCCTTAGAATTATAGAACATGTACAAATAACATATTTGAGATAAAAAATGTCACCTGGAGTTAACAATTTAAACATTTTCATAATTTTTTCTTAGATTCTTTAACAAATATTTATCACTTTTTTATCATTATTTTGTACATTCTTAAAATTTTGTTTTAATTTTTTCTTACATTCTTTAACAATTATAAAAAATTATATAAAATTTGTTAACCCTTTACCCAACAGAACGGCCCTGTGCCAATGCATTCTCTTATATATGCGAGTCGACCACAGGGTTTTCGCAAAAATTCATGAAGCTCCAGTCATGAAAGGGTTAATATAAGCTTACTTTATACAGTAATGCCCTAATTTATCGACTCCTTTAACCACAGCAGAATTATGGGTGACTTTTCAGGATTTAGTCGGAAATATGGCTTGTTGCCATTCATCGGAAAGCTCTCGCCGAGAGCTTTCCGATGAATGGCAACAAGCAATATTTCCCACTAAATCCTGAAAAGTTACCCATAATTCTGCTGTGGTTAAAGGAGTCGATTAATTAGGGCATTACTGTATGTCAATATGATTGTTGCAATTGTCTCAGTGGGACAAATAGTCTATCTCACATCTACCTGTTTTTGCAGTGTGTTGAAGGCAATTTTAGGATCCATCTTGATAAGGTCTAGCTGAGGGTAGACGTTTCGTCGGAAGAAGTATATGTCTCTTATATATGCATTAGTGTTGAGCATTTGACCTGAAAAATTATAAAATATGAATTAGATCACACATATGATGTTACAACCATGTCTTTCTGTCCAAAATCAAAGATTCTGTTTTTCATTAGGTGTTGAAAATATACATCAAACAATCCTACCAAGACTTAACAATCAATATAATGATAGTAAAACACAACAACGACGATGGCTAATATTCGACTCATGTACGTTGAGGTTTGCTGTGAGTGCAATAACTGATTTCTAACTTTGAAGGAGAGATAACATGAATGCGCTCAGAAAAAGTAAAAAGAAACTTGCCTGAGTTTAGTGTGCCTGTCATTTGCATGAGGTCCCCAGAGGGTGAATTTAGTGAAGCTATCCGGCATAGCTGGCTAGCATCACTAAATTCACCCTCTGGAGACCTCATTCTGCTTAGGCCTCATCTGCTATGGGAGACATAGACTCAGATTGAAGTTCCCAAATGGTGAATATTGTGATGTACACACATTGGGTACTTTGATTACGCAATGTGTCTTCTGCCAATTTGGAGATATAGAGAAACTAAACTAAAAAAAGAAATAGAATCTAAGGGTAGAAGTTTTTATAGAAATTTGGTAATAAAGAAACTTTCCCCGAGAAGATGAGGCCCAAGCAGAATGAGTTTCCCAGAAAGGAATACTAGCCCACCATGCGGAACAGTGTCACTAAAATTCACCCTCTGGGAACCTCATTCTGCAAATGACAGGCACACGAAACTCATGCTTGCTATGAAATCTTTTTGAGATAATATGTGCATAACTCTGGTTTAATAGTCGATGCTCAAAAACAGTACTCCATAAATGTGATCACAAAGAAGTCAAGCTTTAACCCTTTCAGTGCCAAGTCCGATTTTTGTATCAACCCATATTTCCTTGATCATTTTTCAAATTTATTGATTATAATAATGTGATACATTGATGGAAAGAGCTCATACAAAAATCGGACTTGGCACTGAAAGGGTTAAAAGTCAATGTTTTAAAGGACAACTATATTTTCGAATTCCCAGATCACATTATATACAACATATACCATATTACCATTTGGAAGAGGAACCAAAAATATATATATTCTACTGGAATACGAAAAAGCCTTGGCCATGGAGTGTCCCAAGCTGCAAAACAGAGTTCAGTCCCCTCGCTACACGATGCCTGAACGCTGCCGGCACGTGTATTTTTTTAATTAAATCTAATATTTTTTATTGAAGTGTTTTGCAAGTTACAATTCATTCTGGCTTGATCTAGACCACTTTCAAATGAATATGGACAGTTCAGTTTCTCAGAATGGTGCAGACTGAATTGTAACCTACAAAACTCTCAAATAAATAAATGCGACGTTTCTTCACATTGCGTGTAGGTGCGAGCAGCGCTAAGTCCTGCGTAGGGGACTGAACTCTGCATGGAGCTTGGGAGTGTCCAAGAGATTCTCAGATTCACACAAAAACTTGCCACAGAATGCTTCATAATTCACAACAAAGAGATAGAGTTATTCCCCTTCCATTGAGAATAATAGACTGGCAGTTCAGACCAGATCAAAATTAAGTACAGAACACACCTCAGTACCTTGACAAAAATAACATGTTTATTTCACTTCAAATCGAATCATCCAAATGATTCCGAATCGCATTGATTCTTGAATTGAATCATTGCATCAGGCATAATAATAGTGAAGATGAATATAATACATGACTCAGTGGCCGTACCAATATCAATTTACTCACTTCGTAATGACAATAAATGATCGTCAGTATACAATGTAAATATTATCTATAAAGGAATCAAATGCATGTCTAACCAATTAAGTGAGCATTCTTTGTGGCCATCTCTGTTATACAATAATGAAACAGAATCAGAAGCATTATCGAAGCCAGAAAGCAATTGCATTCACAAGTTTGACATATATATAAGAAATTTTGCTTGATCAGTTGCATAAGTCTTACAATTATTTGGTGATCTATACTATTCGTAGCTCAGTTGACGGCAATGTTATTTATATGCGTTGATAACATAATATATCTTTGAAAAAAAGAAATGTGGTCCATTGAATTAATGAGAATTCACAAGACAGCCGATTTCTAATTGATTTGAATCAGATGAAACATTCTGAATCGCATCGAATCAAATTGATTCGCAGGGCCTTACCTGATTTTGTATCAGCGAGAACATAATCTCCATGTTCCTCATCGGGTATGTTGAAGAAGTCCAGACTGTCCTGTAGAATCACAGAAAACTGTGTGTCCTGTAATAAAATAAAAAATGGTTAGTCATTAGTTTGATGTACAAATTCAGCAAATATATTAATTTGACACTCCGATTAGATTTAAACAAATTGGATGTTTTGATTTATTTTGAATTGAATATTAAATTGATCCAGGCAAAAGATTTTGACTCCCATAGCATGTGAACTAGAATGTGAGTATTGTGTTTATTTATTTTTGTACCGCTCAGTCACCCTAGAAAATCAATGCCACTGGAAGTTCCACATACATTTTTGGTATATGCTACCTAAATGCAGCCCTTGAAATTAGTATTGTTTCTTCTACAGCCAGGGACCAGCCTAGGGTCAAAATATAGGGAGAAGTGACTTCTCCCTCTTGGAAAAATAAGGAGAAGTGAGGGCTTACCAGGGAGAAGTGGAGCGTTAGTGCGACTATTTGTCGCTAGTAACTATTAATTAGAACTGATTGTTTTAGCTGTTATTATTGTCCACAATAGATTTTCTACATGGGTGAGGATAAACTGGAAGTGTTAAGCTGAGCAGTAGATCATCCAGTCACCAATTCTTCCAGGGAGATTAAAAATTTAACTAAAAAATGTTTTTGTTTTTTTTAGGGAGACATCCACTTCTCCCTGACGTCATTTCAGGGAGACTTGCGGCCACACAGGGCGACTATTTCGCCCACGTCGCCCCCTAGGCTGGTCCCTGTCTACAGCATTTCTTTAGAACTGCATGAAATTCTATAGTGGATTCTACAGCTTTTTCTACAGTATTGCTACCTTTTTCTATCTAGCTAATTTTGAGGCAGTTAAGTGCAAAAATCAATGAGGGGTTTCTCGAATCGCAATAGCTGGGTCATCAATGAACGTACAACTGAAGCTTCCATGTAAGACACCTTATCAATTTTTTTCCACTGGAAAAATTGCCTTGACTGCATCAACAGGCTGAGCTGCTGTCATAAGGGGACCCAAGGCATCGCAGTGGATAAATGTACCAAGAATATAAAAGTCTGTAAAAACATCACCACTAAGAAGAACATGGAGAAATGGATAAACTTTGTTCTTATATTCATTATTTATAGTTCTCCAATAATGAAATTGCGTGTGGAAACCAATGTTAAGTAAATAAAGTAACATCGCTAATTATGTAGTTAAATTTCAAATATTTTGGTTTAAATATGAATTTAAGAATATTTTTTTCAATGCTTTGACCTTTTCCAATGTTTACCGTCGCATGAATGCATTTTGAAGGGTTTAAGTCCCTCTCAATTAAACTTTAAATGGTGAATACCACAATATGGTCCTCACTCTGTCGATTGTGAATTCAAATGACAACTTGTGTTCACAGACTCCTAAAAATCACCCTACTAAATATCACATGCTGATCATGTAAACCCTTGCTGTTAGTAATTGTGATTTTCCTATCAAGCACCTTGTGAATTATTCAGCTGAAATTTCATTTCAGAGTGTCATATTAGTAACATAGCATTTGATTGGCCTAAAGACCATTATCTTACGCCACAGGCCCACAGACTCTGAAAAGCATATCAAACATGCATACGCAAAATATCACAAAAATCTTAAGCGAAAATGTTCATCTTCATTTAGGTTAGTATTATGCAATGAAACAACCGCTACTCAGAGTTATTTGTTTCTATAGGAATCAGTCGCATCTGTCCAAGCGTGCAAATAGTGTGTCTGTCATTTGCAGAATGAGGTCCCCAGAGGGTGAATTTACTGATGCTAGCCCGTGGGCTAGTATCACCAAATTCACTCTCTGGGGACATCATTCTGCTTAGGCATCATCTTCTGGGAAGTATCTATAATCTGAAATTAACATTGTTTTTAGTTACTTTTTCCCTTCTGGGAGTTTCTATATCCCCTAATTTGCAGAAGATGAAATGCATAATCTAGGTGACTAATGAGTGAAAGTCACCAACCTCAACTGGGGAACTTAAATCTTAACCTAGGTCTCCCATGGAAGTTGAGGCCTAAGCAGAATGGGGTCCCCAGAGAGTAAATTTGCTGACGCTAGCCTGCCATGCAGAATAGCGTTACTAAATTCACCCTCTGGGAACCTCATTCTGCAAATGACAAACACATTCTGAGCAGGCTTGCATGTACGGCTATAATAGCAGCAAATCAAGTCCCAATTCATTTAGCCAGGAGCATTCAAAAGCTTGGGTTTTTGAAAATATTCCAACATTAGCATGGCTGCATTGCATTGGTTTGTTGCAATAGTCATTTTGATATGATCATCATGCAATAATCTCCTAGCCATTGGTGATACTTTCATATATCTATATACATTGGGTGCATGATGAAGATAACAGCATATCGTCTTGAATCGGTCAGCATATAACACTGCAAAATGCACTTATTCATTCTACCAATATCAGAGCTATATCATTAACCCTTTACCCAACAGAAGGGCCCTGTGCCAATGCATTCTCTTATATATGCGAGTCGACCATAGGTCGCCTCGCATATATAAGAGAATGCATTGGCTTAACACATTAAAAATTATAAAATTGTTAAAGAATGTAAGAAAAAATGGTAAAAAGTGTTAAAAAAAGATTTTTTTTAGGCCAATGCATTCTCTTATATATGCGAGGCGACCTATGGTCGACTCGCATATATAAGAGAATGCATTGGCACAGGACATAACTGTAACTATCACAATGTGGTCAAGGAGCCGGTTCCAATGATATCCATATGTGTATGGTTCTATTGAGACAGACCGAAGATATTTTAGGCTTATGAAGCTTTATTTGGCCGGTTTTGGCCGGTTTGTTGGGTAAAGGGTTAAGTGAAGCTATATCACCCTGCCTAACCGATTCATGACCTCACAGTGTACAATTTTTAAATATTTGATTAGCAAAATAATACACTATTATTTTACTCTCTGACCAATAACTTGGGTCATTTGATATAAGTTTCTGGAATATCGAACAACCAAAACATTCTCGTCAAAAATGAATTGTGGGGGAGAAAACAGAATCCAAAGCGTGAATATTAGGCCACACCCCAAACCATGATCACATACATACAGTCTGATTAAAACCCGGACTCAGTCTCATTCTAATCGACTATGTCTGGAGATGCCAGGACTCCCTTATTAAAACCCGGACTCGGTCTCATGCTAACCGACTATGTCTGTAGACACCAGGACTCCCTTTATCTCAGAAATGAAGGAGATTCCCAATTTTGTGAATTCTCATTGATATTCAGGTTTTAAAATAAATAAACGTTTATAAATGCGATCGCCAGACACCGCGGACAGGGTTTGGGTAAAGTTTAAAAAAAAATGTTTATTGCCTTTTGTAGGATGCTATCATTTGGGCCGTCAAGAAGAGATTAATATTATTCACAATAAGGTGTCTGACCTGTTCATGTACTCTGGATCATCCAGTTTTATTCTATGTTTCACCGATGTCAATTGTTGGTCTTGATGTATGGGTCAGTATGTAAGACTTGTATGACACGGTATGAGAGGTAACCGATGTTGGTGGCCCAGTATAAAGGTATGTAAGACTTGTATGACACGGTATGAGAGGTAACCGATGTTGGTGGCCCAGTATAAAGGTAATTTGTATGACACGGTATAAGAGGTAACCGATGTTGGTGGCCCAGTATAAAGGTAATTTGTATGACACGGTATGAGAGGTAACCGATGTTGGTGGCCCAGTATAAAGGTAATTTGTATGACACGGTATGAGAGGTAACCGATGTTGGTGGCCCAGTATAAAGGTAATTTGTATGACACGGTATGAGAGGTAACCGATGTTGGTGGCCCAGTATAAAGGTAATTTGTATGACACGGTATGAGAGGTAACCAATGTTGGTGGCCCAGTATAAAGGTAATTTGTATGACACGGTATGAGAGGTAACCGATGTTGGTGGCCCAGTATAAAGGTAATTTGTATGACACGGTATGAGAGGTAACCGATGTTGGTGGCCCAGTATAAAGGTAATTTGTATGACACTGTATGAGAGGTAACCGATGTTGGTGGCCCAGTATAAAGGTGATTTGTATGACACGGTATGAGAGGTAACCGATGTTGGTGGCCCAGTATAAAGGTAATTTGTATGACACGGTATGAGAGGTAACCGATGTTGGTGGCCCAGTATAAAGGTAATTTGTATGACACGGTATGAGAGGTAACCGATGTTGGTGGCCCAGTATAAAGGTAATTTGTATGACACGGTATGAGAGGTAACCGATGTTGGTGGCCCAGTATAAAGGTATGTAAGACTTGGGGGTATTGACCTTCAAGTGTGAAAGTTTTTCGTGTGTCTGGGCGGGAACGTTTAGTAGTCATTTTTTTGGTTTTCCTAAACTCCGGTATTTGTGTTAGGTTCACCTTTGTCGGATTGTTCGACTTCAGTTTCTGAGGTGATCCATACATCTATGGAAGATGATGTGGGTGCAATGTCTGTAGCCATATCCTAAGTAGTTGGGGTGATTAATGGACGGTCAAGAGATCACATTCTTCTCTGCGATTGCTCTCTTGCGAGCAATTTTCATTGAAATGTTAATGGTGTTAACGACATGTTGATTATGGAGAGAAGTCTGTGAGGAGAGAGATAGAGTTACTGCTCATGGATAGCATTTGGTTATTGGAGAGACTTTGTGATTGAGAGAGATAGAGTTATTGCTCTTAGACAGCAAATGTAAATATCGGAAGTGGAGTGCGGAGGTCAAGAAGATACGTCAGTGGGTTTGAATGTTGTGCGGGGAAGAAGGAAATAAATGATCGGAAACAAAATAAATGATGGACAGCAAAAGACTCTGGGCCCGGTGAAGAATGCCAGTTTATAAGGTAAGCTTTGATAATAATTGTTTTCATCTGGTCCCTCCATTTTGAAATTATTTATTCAATGGGAGTCTCGAGACATAGTCGATTAGAATGAGACTGAGTCTGGGTTTTAATCAGACTGTGTACATACATACTGGTAATATATCCTGAATCTACAAATTATTCGTAGCATGATCAGATAAATAACATACATGTAAGCATTCAGTGTCACAACATACATGGGTAACAACTGTCATATATTTAATAATTACTCTGAATACTATGTGATAGCGTCAGAATCAGTTTATTATGCATAGTTTCTGGTGTTTAAAGGATTTATTCGGTCTAGAAACTACAAAACGCAATCGGAAAGCCCTCCCTGTTGTGATTAAAATGATCCAAGTCCCATTCCGATCGCATAATAAATAACCCGTAAAATAAATAAATAATACCACCACCGGTATTCGGAGATTTCCGTGACTAAACTACGAGTGACGTACTTGTGGGGAGCAAATTAAAAACACAGATTCGGAGCCGGAGTTTATTATGCAGACTACGATGACGTAATCGTAAGTAAGCCGATACTAAAATGCGGAGTCGTATGTGCGCGTGTGGTGTATAGATTACGTTACGCTTTGGCCGTTTATCTGGAATAGGAGACAATAAATATGTGAATAAAGTAATTAATAGCGCCTAGAATGGTTGTTGTTTTTGTAGCCATTAATAACATGCCGCACGTGTCTGTTTTGGTAAATAGATGGCAGTAATTAGTGCTTTGATTGTCTCGCGTATTCACTCGGTGAATTGTAATCACTCAGTGACTATTCATCAGTGTCAGTCGCGAACATGTTTGCACTCTAAAATGCCACAAAGTGAATAGAAAGAACATTATCTCTCTGGTCATACATATATAAGAAGCGCCCAAATTTATATAAACACTGGGCTGAATAATGTTAACTCTGTTTAGGCGCTTTTGTTTTGTGTTTGTTTGTTGTTTTACTTTCGATATAAATATCCCGAGTATCTGTCATCTCCACATATTCCAAAAAGACAACACAGTGCGTAATTTAGAACGCTCTTTATTGTCTACCGCTTTTGGGAGACGGAAGCATGGACGCTCTTTATATTTAATTGTCACAATACCACATACAAAATCACCCATGACATATCGAAATAGAGCACGTTCATAATTGAGAACGCTCTTTATTGTCTACACCGCGACGAAAACATGGACGCTCTTTATTAGAGGCAATCATTGGAGTTTTTCTATGCTAACAATTCAAAAAAATCCTCTCTAGAAAGTCAATATGTGCCATCAAAACGTAAAATAAAACGAACAACAAACACAAACTGAAAAACAATGCCAGGCTAGCCTTCAATTTAAAAAAATGTCGTTATGCCAAACTGCAGCCTAACTAATAATTATTGTAGTTTCAACAGTCTGTTGTGTATTCGAGTGAATTATTTTGTTTACTCACTTATCGATCTTGACTGGAAGGATTTTAGCAAGCTATTCACAGTCGTGCACTTCTCCACACAAAATGTTTCGTGTGAAGAAACAGACAGGAACATTATTATGACGAATATAAGCGATCATGATACATGTACTAGAACAATAACCACCACCTTTTTAATCACACCCCATTTGTATTTAATTGTACGCATATAGCGCACAACGGGATGACACTAGTGTGTAAACTAGCTTCCGATATTGGTACCATACAACGAAGAATGAAGTACCGGTATATGGCCTAACTTGTATTCTTTCAGAAACAGTTAAATTAGTTTCGCACGAAATTCCGCTCGCTCATTGCATTTCTGCATAAATTAATCTCATTTCAAACAACTTTTATCGCCTCAAAGTGCATTTTAGCCATCATTATTCGTTATATAATCCAACATTCTAGCAAAGCCAGTTCATAATTCAGCACATTCAAACAGTTTTATTCCGTAATCGCTATTTATCGTAAAGGCTTAGGTAATTAACCAGCGTAATTTATCAACTCGTTACGCGACTGGCGGAATTATTTCAAGCTCCACCCACCGCTGTCATCGGTAAGCGTCGATGCAGATGATCGGTCATGTGCCGCGTTGTGGTCATGTGACCGCGTTGTGGTCATGTGATCGCACTCACGTGACTCACTTCGGATATTTCCGCGATTTTTTTAATATCATAATAATAAAAATACTATCTGCTCGATTTTGAATTTTCTTGGCGAAATGGGTCTGTTAGACATATATTATTAGTATTATGACGATAACAAAAATATTTTTTTGACAGACTAATTCCTTTAAAGGACCATGGAATTTTGTAGTCGTATATAGAACCTGCAAATGCCACACAGGATTCTCAAATTAATTTTTTTTAGACATGAGGATCTGCTCATTTCAAAGTGTTCGAACTTGGAATACTAATTTTCACAGCTGCTTGCCTTTGTAAATTTATAAGAATACATATATATGCATATTATTTTTTTTTTTTTTTTTTTTTATATTTTTACTTGCCAAAAATAATATATATTTTAAAAAACATTTTACAGCATGGAAAAACAAAAGAAATACAGATATAAATTAGTATTAAAGGCATTCTGTCATTTTAAAAAAGAAGGCCAAAAATACAGAGATAGGAAAAAAAAGAGAGAAAATTGCAGAAAGGGGGAGAAAGTAGATGGAGAAGCAGAGTGTGAATCTTTTTTTCAGTCTGTCTTCCTAAGATCCTAAACTGAATAGATTTTCCATAAAGGTAGCTAATTTTTTATTTAGTTCTATCCTGACATGAGATTTCTCCAACTTGACCAACGTGTATCAAAATCTTCATATCTGCAGTATCTGAAATATATCTGTCTTTCAATGTTATAGTAATCGTCTAATTCTCTCTGCATGTCAGTCTGCATGTCGACTCGCATATATAAGAGAATGCATTGGCACAGGGTATATGGGTTGATACAAAAATCAGACCTGGCACTCAAAGGGTTAATATACCAACAGTGCATGTATACACGGTTCTAGGTAATTTCAGTTGTGTACAGAACATTAGGACAAAATACAGTAATACCCTTTAACCACAGCAGAATTATGGAAACATTTTCAGGATATAGTTGGAAATATGGCTTGTTGCCATTCATCGGAAAGCTCTCACTGAGAGCTTTGCGATGAATGGCAACAAGCAATATTTCCGACTAAATCCTGAAAAATTACCCATAATTCTGTGGTGGTTAAGGGTCGATTATTTAGGGCATCACTGTACATGTATAAACTTATTAATTATTTTAATTATCATAAGACATACCTCATGAATCGGAAACTGTGATGGAATGCTCGTTTGATCTGGACCATGAACCACAACCTTTTTTGCACCAGGGACATTTGCAGATATAAGTAAATATGGCTGAAAGATAGAAAATAGTTGATTATGGACAAAATGATATATAATGAATTCAGATTTTAAATCTAATATGAAAAATTTGTAGATGTGGTAGATAAGCGATATATATACACGCCTGCAAATATAAGGTGACCGTTCAGTTCACCTGGTGGTAACCTAAAATGAAAATGTTACGAACGAAAAACAGTTCCCACCAAAGTTTTCTCGTGATCACTGATTCTCACCTTAGTTACGGCTCCATTAAGTTCCAAAATGAGACATTCAAAATTATAGGTCCAATAACAAGCCCATTAGTAGTTAATTATACCAGTTAATTGGAGTGATAATAAGTTTGTGTAACTCTTCTGGTAACATATGAGTAACCTAAACACAAACAAGGAGAATAAAAACAGTTTTCGAAAAACAGATCGCGCACAATTTTAATATCTTCAGAGCACAATTACAAACAATTTGAGAATTTTAACAAATAGGTATATATGGTTAGAACTTAGAAGGCAGAAAGAATGACTAATAAGTACCAGATACAGTAATGCTCTAATTAATCGACTTCTTCTTCTCGGGAGAGCTTTCCGATGAATGGCAACAAGCCATATTTCCGACAAAATCCTGAAAAGTTACCCATAATTCTGCCGTGGTTAAGAAGTCGATTAATTAGGGCATTACTGTATATGCATGTAAAATGAATAGGACGTGAGCCTTTCATATACAAAATTACAAAGATGGCTGAAAGATTATATTCTAAATTAATGCGTCAGATTACAGTAGTGCCCTAAATAATTGACACCTTAACCTCAGCAGACTTATCGGTAACTTTTCAGAATTTAGAAAGCAAATATGGCTTGTTGCCATTCATCGGAAAGCTCTCAAACTAAAAGTTACCCATAATTCTGCTGTGGTTAAGGAGTCGATTATTTAGGTCTTTACTATAGCTTGTGAATGCCACAAGTAATATCATGTGAGACTCATCAGGATTAGAGGATCGTTCTTGTAATGTTATTTATGCAAAACTACCCAGTTGTAATTCCAGATGTTGCACAAAGCTTGTACACATGCCTCGCATATATACATACACGCTTTTTAACCCTTCCTGAAATTTTTCAAAAACTCTGTACCAATGCATTCTCTCATATAAGCGAGTCTCCAATAGGTGTGCATTTTTTTTATATATGCAAGGCTCCCTATGGGAGACTCGCATTTATAATAGAATGCACTGGCACAGGATCTTTAATGCTGCAACAGCGCAGCTCTCGTCATGAAAGGGTTAAATAATTTTTGTATTTCTGGGTCACATGCCAACAAAGTATTCCATCTTGGCATCGGCTGGCTCCGGGTGTAATTTCAGTTACCTGTGGCCATTATTTCTCCAACAGATGTCTGTAAAAAGTTAGTTGATAAGATTCCTTGATTTATTTGATAAAAATGCCCTATGGCCATACTTTACCCAACAGAACGACCCTGTGCCAATGCATTCTCTTATATATGCGAGTCGACCATAGGTCGCCTCGCATATATAAGAGAATGCATTGGCTTAACACATATTAAAAATGATAAAATTGTCAAAGAATGTAGAAATTTTTTAGGCCAATGCATTCTCTTATATATGCGAGGCGACCTATGGTCGACTCGCATATATAAGAGAATGCATTGGCACAGGGCATAACTGTAACCATCACAATGTGGTCAATGAACCGGTTCCAATGATATCCATATTTGTATGGTTTTATTGAGACAGACAGAAGATACTTTAGGCTGTTGAAGCTTTATTTGGGTGTTTTTGGCTGCTTTGTTGGGTAAAGGGTTAAAATGAATCACGTGTATACCAAATGTTTGAATACAATTACCAATTACAGTAATGAATGGAAAATCTGAACTGGTAAACAGGTCAGTTCGAACTCAATTCTGTGCGTGTTTGTACAAAAATGTACTGCAATTATTTGGTACTGATTGAAAGACAGATTATGGACTTGTTCGGGTGCTTGAAATTGATGAGTTAGTACTCAGGCACCATGTACACCTGAGGAATGTAACATTCTACTAACATTGCCGAATATTTCAAAGAAATTGACCACAGAAAACATTGTCCAAACTATGCCCAATTGTAAATATTTACATCTCGATTCGGGACGCAGCGATCGGCAATAAGCGGCGTCATTGCATTTAATTAATATATCAGAATGATGGTGTGTGTGGTCAAATTGGATTAATATTCGTATCTCTTTAAACTTTCCCCGCAGATTGAATGCGAATAAAAATGACGCACGTGTGGGGTTCTCAGTATCTCAGTATTTCTTTTCTGATAAGTAAGATTAATTTGGGCTATTTTTTTTTAAATGCTGAAAATAAATTACAGATATATAAAATTGTCAATAATCAATGTTGTTTTGACAATAAAAGTACTAGTAGTAATATACTGTAATGATAAAAAACATGATCCTCAGTAATATCACAGTGTTACAAGTTCTGTTCTTTGTGAATTCAATGTGTCATTCTGGGATAAATAATGTTCGTATAAAGGTAGTTCAGGTATTTTATCAACCTACTTCAATATCGGGAACAGCCAACAACCCATTTGTTAATATTAACCCTTTCATGACGGGATGCGCTTGTGGAGCATTAAAGATCATGTGCCAGTGCATTCTCTTATATATACGAGTCTCCCATAGGGAGCCCTGCATATATAAGAGAATTCACTGGCTTACAAGGTCAAGGTAAATACTGTTAGGCCAATATATTCTCTTATATATGCGAGGCTCCCTATGGGAAACTCTCATAAATAAGAGAATGCATTGGCACAGGATTTTCGCAAAATTCCAGGAAGCTCATGTCATGGAAAGGTTTTTATATAATTGGTGTCACTGACTCAAAGTTATTTTTGTTATGTCTGTGTCTATACAGAAATTTGAGAAGAGATACACCATTTTTAGCCAACAGATTCCCAAGTCAATTGCCTCATTCAGTTCTGACAGTAGCCTGGATCATGCCATGAATCTCTACTCTGTCTAACACCTGTAGAGATCATATTCCACCAGTACAAATCCTTGGTACTTTTTGAAGTTTTGACAGGGAATGTTATACATTCGAAAAAATAACGTGGGAAATAGATTTCTTAGTGACTATCTGTTCTTAATAATGTACTTCACTGGCGAAGTTCCCAAAATTGAAATTTAACGATGTAAGTGAATTTGTGAGTGATTTTGCTCTGCGTCGCTTACAATTATGGAATTTATCTTGGGTAATTAATTCAGTGTTTATTGCATTATTGGCTCACAAAAGTCAGAGAAAAACATGCAATTTTGAGTTGGGACATTCACCTACAGTGAAGTACATTATTAAGGAACGGATAATAACTAAGAAATATATTCCCCGTGTTATTTTTTCGACATCACAAGGTTCCCTGTCAAAACTTCAAAAAATTCCAAGGTTTTGTACTGGTGGAATATGATCTCTATATACGGTCGTTAGCCAGAATAGAGATTCATGACATGATCTAACAGTAGCCATGTTCATTTTCACATATGTATGACTGTTAACCCTTTACCCAACAGAACGGCCCTGTGCCAATGCATTCTCTTATATATGCGAGTCGACCATAGGTCGCCTCACACCTCACATATATAAAAGAATGCATTGGCTTAACACATATTAAAAATAATAAAATTGTCAAAGAATGTAGAAAAATATTATAAAAATTGTTAAAAAATGTAAGAAAAAATTATAAAATTGTTAAAGAATGTAAGAAAAAATGGTAAAAAGTGTTAAAAAAAAGTTTTTTTTAGGCCAATGCATTCTCTTATATATGCAAGGCGACCTATGGTCGACTCGCATATATAAGAGAATGCATTGGCACAGGGCATAACTGTAACCATCACAATGTGGTCAATGAACCGGTTCCAATGATATCCATATTTGTATGGTGTTATTGAGACAGACCGAAGATATTTAGGCTGTTGAAGCTTTATTTGGGCGTTTTTGGCCGGTTTGTTGGGTAAAGGGTTAAACCAATGAAAAGTCACACGAGTCAGGTGATCATCATGTAACAGGCGGTTAGCAGATTCAGGTAACTGTCCAAGTTAGCCTGTTACTTACTAGGGGTCAAGCCTTGTGTGTCTGTCATTCACATAATGAGAGGTCAGTGATATCTACGTGCAGGTGTGTAGTTTTATTGAGAAATTAACCCTGGGTGTGGTCTTTCGCAAGCCTTGAAATAGTGTGTCTGTCATTTGAAGAATGTGAATTTAGTGACACTACCCAGCACAGCAAGCTAGCGTCACTAAATTCATCCTCTGGGGACATAATTGTGCTTGGGCCTCACCTTCTCGGAAGTAACTATAGTCTCAAATTAACATTGTATTTAGTTACTTTTTCTTTCTGTACAGTTTTTATATCTCCTAATTTGCAGAAGATAAAATACAAAATCGAGGTGTAAAAGTGTAAAACTGTTTGTTTCAGTACTAATAGTTCTGTTCATTTATCACACAGTATTTGTAACAAATAGACATAGAAAATTTTGCTTCAAGGTTCACATATTCACATATTCTGCTGTTCATCATTCGTTATTCTGGAGACAATTATCAGACTAATCAACTTAAATTGCATAGCGATGCACAGGGACCAGCCTATAGGATGACTTGGGAGACAGGGACCAGCCTATATGGCGACTTGGGAGACATTTTCTCCCTGAAATGTGCCACTTCTCCCTATTTTTGTCCTCGGTTGAAGTGACTTCTCTCTCATATACCAGTATGCATATATCCCAACACCATATTTAAACCTTTCAGTGCCAAGTCCGATTTTTTTATCAACCCATATTTCCTTGATCATTTTTCAAATTTATTGATTATAATAATGTGATACATTGATGGAAAGAGCTCTAGAGCTCTTTCCATCAATGTATCACATTATTATAATCAATAAATTTGAAAAATGATCAAGGAAATATGGGTTGATACAAAAATCTGACTTGGCACTGAAAGGGTTAAGGATATCTACTAATTATAATGGTGTTCTTATTTCACTATACTGACATTATAATTTGGCAGTTGTGTTGCATAACAATTATTGGATCAAAGAAGGGTGATTTTGAGGTGTAAATTGAACTTCAGGCATTGTTATTTCTTTTTGATAACAGTCCACTTCGCCCTAATAACCAAACAGGGAGAAGTGATTTCCCCCAATTTTAAACTTCTCGGCTGGTCGCTTCAATAGATACTTCCTAGCAGATGAAGCCTAAGCAGAATGAGGTCACCAGAGGGTGAATTTGGCAATGCTGTGCAGGATAGAGTCACTAAATTCACCCTCTGGGGACCTCATTCTGCAAATGACAGACACACTATATCCAGACTTGTATGTTATTTGACTAGTTGATTCGCCTGCTAACCCTTTACCCAACAGAACGGCCCTGTGCCAATGCATTCTCTTATATATGCGAGTCGACCATAGGTCGCCTCGCATATATAAGAGAATGCATTGGCTTAACACATTAAAAATTATAAAATTGTTAAAGAATGTAAGAAAAAATGGTAAAAATTGTTAAAAAAAGATTTTTTTTTAGGCCAATGCATTCTCTTATATATGCGAGGCGACCTATGGTCGACTCGCATATATAAGAGAATGCATTGGCACAGGGCATAACTGTAACTATCACAATGTGGTCAAGGAGCCGGTTCCAATGATATCCATATTTGTATGGTTCTATTGAGACAGACCGAAGATATTTTAGGCTGTTGAAGCTTTATTTGGTCGGTTTTGGACGTTTTGTTGGGTAAAGGGTTAAATTATAATTGTATTCATTGGAATGGTCTATTAGCCTGTGGGAAAATACAGTTATAACCAAATTCATCAGCAAACTAGATGAGCTGCTTGGGGCCTGAATTTACCCAAAGTGCAAGGCTGCAAATAGTGTGTCTGTCATTTGCAGAATGAGGTGGGCTAGCATCACCAAATTCACCCTCAGGGGACCTTATTCTGCTTAGGCCTCAACTGCTATGGGAGACCTAATATCAGATTGAATTTCCCCAGATGATGTTCGTGATGATCACCCATTAGTCACCTCAATTGTGTATTTTATCTTCTGCAAATTAGGAGATTTGAAACTACCCAGAAGGGAAAAAGTTACTAAAAAATTACTTGTCCCAATTTAAAACTTATAGTCTGGTCCCTGGTGAAAAATTGTGATGCATATCGCTTCTACATGCGCCAGATCACAATTAAGCCCCCCCCCCCCCCCCCCCACACACTTGAGCAATCGAGCTAAAGAATAAAGACTTGCGAGCCCGATTGCTCGTGACTCATGTTCCCCGCAGACTTCAATAATATGGCTCAGCACATCATTTTCTATCACCATAAACATAGAAAGTGAGCGTAGATACTGAGAGCTTTCTGTTGAATGGTAAACAAGCCATATTTCCGACTAAATGCTGTGGTTAAGAAGTCGATTATTTAGGGCATTAGCATGTAGCCTCACCCAATATTTTTCAAATCCCCTCGTGGGCAAGGGACGACACTAGCTATGTATTTTATATATCATAAACATCAGTTTGTGTACAAAGGTAAATTCTATCCTTTTGACGAAATTCCCAATAATATTATGTGCAAGACAGCTATACATTTGTGTTTCATTGTTAGTGGTTCATGTTTCAATGTGCTGATTGTCATCACGTCTATGGCAACTTCTAATATATAGTCACTAACTATTTCTTGGTCCTAAATACAGTTTGCAGTGGTGCTGAACATCTTAACACAATACTGCTCACTAGTGTTATATCACAAATGTGCAACAGTTATTTGTGGCCCATCATTCATTATCATTGCTTCATTTAAAAAAAAAAATTTAAATAAATTCAAAATTTGAAAATACTTGAATTATTTGGCTTAAATATCGGTTCAAAATATTCCATGAAAAAAAAAAACATATATCTTCGCTGAAAAAATAGTTATTTGTCCCAAAAGAATTAAAAAAAAATCAAATTCAGATCAAGAGTTGATATAAATGATTTCCCAAAACAAAATTTCTGCACATATTTCAAATTTTTTTTACTACTTCCTCATTTAAAGTGCACTGATGTATATCAAAAATATACCAAAGTGCACATTTATATTGTAAATTTATTTTCAAATGAATATTATACATTGTAATTCAAATGAGTATTTGTCACTAAAAACAAGCATTCTGATTGGCCGAGAGCGGCTAACTTTAGTTTTCAATTCACCGACATCGGCCGCTTCATGGAGTACCGAAACGAGCAAACCCGCGCGTTGTTGTCTATAGATACCGTTCATCAGCCGCTTCAGCGTGCATCAAATATGAATGTAGCACGGTAAAATTTCATCGGCGCAGAATGGAGTAGCGAAACGAGTTAACCTGCCCCACAGGAAATTGTTACGGAGCAGTGTTCCGAGTAACGCAAATGAACAAACCCAACGATTTGTGCACGGTGACAATGGCAAAATGAACAGTTTTTTTGCAAATTCCTTGCTAGATTGAATTACAATGGAGATAAACGTACCCTGTTTCGTTGTACATTCTGGGATTTGAGCATGAAAACAGTTTGTGAACTCACCGGCAAGCCGGCTCATTCACAAACTGTTTTCATGCTCGAATCCCAGGATGTACAACTCAACAGGTTACAATTATCTCCTAAATAATATAATTATTAGTTATAAACACCTGAGAAACCATGCAATTGGAAAATGAAGAAACTATCAAATAAACCCTATACCATATTTGAGAAAAAATCCATCTAAACATGATTAATTTTTTTCAAAAATCAGAAAACTGCACGAGAATTTTGATAAAATATGACAAAAAACCCTTCTCCAATATGTGATGTGCATGTTACCTATGAATAGATATAATCTATACCTGAAAGTCCTGCAATGTAAAATCATGACAATTTGTTATTCTTAAAACATTATAATTTTTTATCCTTAACCCTGTCATGACGGGAGCTGTGCTGGTGCAGCATTAAAGATCCTGTGCCAGTGCATTCTCTTATATATGCGAGTCTCCCATAGGGATCCTCATATATATAAGAGAATGCACTGGCTTACAAGGTGAAGGCAAATATTGTTTGGCCGATAAATTCTCTTATATACAGTAATGCCCTAAATAATCAACTCCTTAACCACAGCAGAATTATGGGTAACTTTTCAGGATTTAGTCGGAAATAAGGCTTGTTGCCATATTTCCGACTAAATCCTGAAAAGTTACCCATAATTCTGCTGTGGTTAATAAGTCAATTATTTAGGGTATTACTGTATGTGAGGCTGCCTATGCATACATAAGTGAATGCATTGGTACCGTACAGGGTTTTTGCATAATTTCAGGAAGCCCCAGTCATGGAAGGGTTAAACATGATAATCTCCGATTCACACATATTGTATTCATGAAAACGTTCTTTGTCCTGAAATAAAACAAATCATCACTGGTTCATCAACGACATATCAGCCAAATGAAATTTGGTATAATGTAGCATCATGACATCAAGCACTGTATGTGGTTGACCAAAACTACCGGCTCATTTGGTAACCTTTAATACACTAACTGCTATTATACAATAGTCACCAGCCTGCCTCTACACCAGTGTATAATATAATGAATAATTTTAATACCAAAGTGCTTAATGAACTTTTACATTTACATATATATTATATTATTGTTTCCCAATATATATTCTATTTATACAACTCAGTTCTTTGTGTACAGAGGAATTATATGCCAAGCTCTACATTGTAAGTGTCCTGAACACTATTTGTCCATTTTTTATGCATCTCTGACTTTGTGTATCAAGATATATTCTTAAAGAAATCAGCATTAAACAACAAATAGTTCACCTGTTCAAATACAGCAAAAAATCAAAACTTGTTATTTCAGTGAATGAAGCTAAAATCAATTACACAGAACTGACAAATAGAATTTTAACCCTTTCTCCCATTCAGTTATAAAAGTATACATTGGAATGGTCTATTATTCATATGGAGGGGTTTTCAGGAAAAACAAGCAGACGACAGATAATAAAAGTGCTGAAGGAGTCCTATTTATTAGAGGGAAATGTTCAGATAATAAATTAAACAAAATGACCTATGAACTTATTATCTAAATTATCATAAGGGATAACTACTCGTCGATGAGTATTTAGTATAGAAAGGGATAAGGACAAACAAAAAGTTCAAGAGAAATTGTGTAAAGATAAGTTTATTTTACTATGAACTGTGTCAAAACCATTTAATTAGCATTACATGCATGTATGGGTAAGTGAGTTTAACCCTTTACCCAACAGAAGGGCCCTGTGCCAATGCATTCTCTTATATATGCGAGTCGACCATAGGTCGCCTCGCATATATAAGAGAATGCATTGGCACAGGGCATAACTGTAACTATCACAATGTGGTCAAGGAGCCGGTTCCAATGATATCCATATTTGTATGGTTCTATTGAGACAGACCGAAGATATTTTAGGCTGTTGAAGCTTTATTTGGCTGGTTTTGGCCGTTTTGTTGGGTAAAGGGTTAAACGGTACTTCCACCAAATGCATGAATTTCATGCAGGATACAATTTAAGTAAGACAACATCCTCAGTCTTGCATAGCAAACTTGATGCAAAGCAAGTTAAGACTAATTAATGTGTCTGAATTTAACTTATTAGTGAACAATTTTTTTGCATCACTGTGAAAATACATGCAGCAAAAAGTGTGAATAAAGTGTTGAAGTCAGTAATTTTAATCCACATTGAAAAGATTAATACCTACAAACAGCAATTGGGATTTGGCAAACCTAATCAAAGGTTCCTACTAACTTCTAAGAATCAAACTCAGGACTATACGAGAACATTTCAAGGACTTTTACAAGGATTCAGGCAAACTCTTGGATTACTTAAAATCAGTCAGCAATCAACATGCCACAGACAGGTCTGAGAATATAGTGCGGTACATTTGCAAAATGAGGTCAGCAGAGGGTGAGTTTAATGCAGGTACCCCGCACAGCAGACAAGCATAACTAAATTCACCCTCTGGGACCTTATTCTGCTTAGGGAGCATGTCAAAACCTCTTTCGCATATGCGAAAAAAATGCGAAAAAAGTGTGAAAAATGTGGCGTCATTGACGTCGTTTTTTAGACATTATCGGAGTTTTTTCGTCATAATCGCACGCCGTAACGTTGTACGTTTTCGTCAATTTTTCGTCATTTTCGCTGTCTTGGTTCGATGTTTTCGCAATTATCGCAGTTTTGTTTCGCAGTTTTGCTCAACTGTTCGCTGTTCTGTTTCGACATATTTTCGCAGTGTTTGTTTTCGTCAAGATCACAGCATTATATCCGTCAATATTGCTGTTGTGTCGATATGATTGGCAGGACAGTTTGTGTTCAATAAATACTCCATAGTCGCAGTTTTATACTGATGTGTCGCGAACGGGAAGATGTCGATGTCCATGCTGAAATTTCTCAGATCGGAGTGACAGTTTGTGTTCAATAAATACTCCATAGTCGCAGTTTTATACTGATGTGTCGCGAACGGGAAGATGTCGGTGTCCATGCTGAAATTTCTCAGATCGGAGTTTTTATCATAAGAATTCCATTGATTTAATCGGAGTATTCTCCGATATGAAAACATTTACGATTTGATCGGAGTTTATAAATGTAGGCCTATTAGTAAATTTCTCCGATCTACTGAAATCTCCGATTTGGTTAATATCGGACAATTCAAACTTCGTTTAATAATAAACTATTATTAATAGAAGATTATTTAAAGTCCCAAATAAATTATTCCCAGACCCAATTTATATAATAGGATAGGCCAACACAATCATTTCCTACGTTTTGATGTCACACGGTGCCCGCAAATCCGTGGGTTTATAGCAGTGATATTGCATCACTGGTTTACAGTAAATATTACAGTACAGGTTGAAGTCCCCTTAAATCTTGAGCAATAATTGCTACACTGTCGCATTAATACTGCAGAGTGGTACCGTAAACAATGCAAATTTCGAAAATCGTTTTTGTGTGTGATTATGTAACTTGTCTTCACTTTGGGTAAACCGTCACCATTTAATTGTGCGAACTATTATGAATAAAAGAATACAGCTAAGGACGACAATAAATTATTCCACAACCCCGATTTATAGTATACTTTCTGTATGCCACGTAGAGTTAATTTCTACAGTTTCAATCTGTCTTTCTAGACCAGACACATATTTTAATGTGGACGCAAATCAGGGTGTTTACGGCATCGTCGGACAGTCGTAAACAATGCTTTAATTTTCGCAATATAAGTATGAAATCATTGTTTGATATCGGAAGCACAGCGTCATCATGATTAATTCGTCGGCGACTTTTATACTTTTATTCAAATCTACACATTTTATTCAATATATATCAGCGATCAGATGCGACAAAGTTAAGTTAATACAAAACATATTATATAATAGTTTGGAATTTCCACGAATTGCACAATCATGTTATGTTGTGCTATTTTTAGCACTAATTTCCCAGGCCAATCCTAGTTTCGTTTGTGGGTAGCATTGACTGACAGAGGAGTTGAGTGTTATGTTTTTCTCGATTCTTTATTGAATGAATAATAAAAATATGGATAACATACCATTATAAAACAATGAACTTAGGGGGTATGGCTCTATATATGTCTGGCGTTGATACAATGTGATGAGGGCTTGTTCTATATCGGGCCTATTGCTTCAAATGCTGGATCATGTGGATGGACGGTTGTCGCTCCCGTTGTGGGTGGGTGCATCTGGTTTCAAATTTCTGTGTGATTTCATCTTTTTTCTGTTAGATATGTGATACCTGGGGTTGTGAAAACCCTAACTTCTTCGTACTGTCGACCTGTGTAAACTGCTGGTCTAATATTTTCCCAACTGCGTATATGTCCGCTACCGATAGATCTATTCGATTTCATCACTGTTTCTAGCCATGATCGAACTGATATTATGACATCAAGTCGCTTCATTTTGGAATTTTATATATCAGATGTGTTGTTTTTGTCCAACGAGTTAAACCATTGTTCACTAATTGAGAAGACATCACGACAACAACAAAACTGTCGCACAGTTCACGCATAGTTGTGAGGGACCGGTATATACGTCATTATATGTCAGTAGACCTATATGTTTGTATAGCCTTTTGCTAAATGTCACCCCTTCACACATTTGGAATGGGTTGACTATTGTGGGAACTCATAGCTATCAAAACAGTCGAACTGTCAAGTCATTGTACTTGTGTGTTAACCGCATAGAGTTGTTTGTATGGCCTTTGGCTGACAGCCAATAAAAATTCAGCTGGCATCTGATTACGCAGAAGGCAAAAATAAATGCGCGGATTAACATCGTTTTAACTTTTCATCGTTTGCGAATATCGATCAATGTTTCGATGTCGCGACTTTCGCGTTGTCGAAAGTTTCGACATTTTACGGAAATTTTGGTCTGTTGTGGTTTCGACGTTATCGCACTTTTATGGCCAGTCGCTTTCGACGTTATCGCATTATTTTTCGTCATTTCCGACATATCGTTTTTGCACATTTACGTCAATTACGTCAAAACTTTTTCGACATTATCGACAATATTTTCGCATATGCGAAAGAGGTTTTGACATGCTCCCTTAGGCCTCATCTTCTCTGGAAAGTATCTTTATTATGAAATTAAAAAGGTTTTTTGTTTCTTTTTCTTTTGTAGATCAGTTTCTCTATATCCCTAAATTGGCAGATGACACATTGCTAAATAGATAGAACCGCATGAGTGTCTGGATTTTGACGAAATTATCGCACGATATTTGTTGGCGGAGCGATACCTCGAGTGTTGGACACAGTCCCGCACGAGAGGTATCGCGTTCCGCCAACAAATCGAGTGCGATAATTTGTCAAAATCCAGACACTCATGCGGTTATATTTTTATTACATATCTCTGTATCATAGTAAGTTGACTCACAATCGTACATCTCCGGTACAGAAATGTGGATTTAATTGAGTTTTAACGGCATTTTAGGGTTAACGCAACAATCAGACAGGGAGCCCGTCTATCCGCGAGTGACCTTGACCCATCTTTAATGATGCGTTTGAAATTAAATTCTGATAGATTTTCCAAAAATATAACCCAATCAGCACGCTGCGATTTCGGCAAGTGGGTTGTCGCCCTTGCGTTTAAAAATAGTAACGACGAGAACCAGTCTAACAATACTGAATGAAATAGTTCCGTCGACAGATTGCACTAGTGCGATTCTGAGAATTATCACACGCCTGGAAACTCGTGCGATCATGCGAATTACGTTGATAGATATGTAATAAATCGAGGTGCACATCACCTGGGAATTTAAATCTGAGTCTAGGTACCCCATAGCATATGAGGCCATTCAGAATGAGGTCTCCAGATAATGAGTTTTGTGATGCTAGACCACTGTGCAGGCTAGCATCACTAAATTCACCCTCTGGGAACCTCATTCTCCAAATGTCCAGCACCATATTCTCAGGCTTGAGTCAAATGGGCTCAAGACAATAGTGATGTGTGGTTTAATTGTTTCTCGGTTTTCTTTCAGTGTTACAGCAATGCCCTAAGTAAACGACTCCTTAACCACGGCAGAATAATGGGTAACTTTTCAAGATTTAGTCCCCGAGAGTTTTCCGATGAATGGCAACAAGCCATATTTCCGACTAAATCCTGAAAAGTTACCCATAATTCTGCTGTGGTTAAGGAGTCGATTACTTAGGACATTACTGTATTTCAAAACCAAACCGCAACTGATATATTTTATACAACCCATTCTTCAAGTTTCAATTAACCGACACCACTGGTCACTTTTCCAAGATGTGTGGTTAGCGTGCACTTTTGTTTTGTCAGCTGCTATTTGCCACCACTATAGCAGCTTAAATTTTGAACATTTGGGTGTCATATGGGGCAATATTTGCACACACTGCCACGTAGACTATTGAAATCACTGGAAAATTGCTGGTATTATTATGCCATATATTATACCATCTGCTCTATGCATGTACATGTAGTCATTGGTGTATTGAGTAAAACCATAACCGAAACCAAACCATACCGAAACCAAAACCGAAGTGAAATTTTAAAACCGCTCATCACTACAAGACAACCAAGCGATAAACAAACAGACATAGTGGTAAAACCAGTGTAACATGGCACAACACAGCTATCAACCACTCAGGTTTGAAGATTTTGTAGAGTTATCTTTCCTCGTTAACAAATTATGAATGTTTGTCATTCTTCCTGCAACTAAACACCATAATGTCACTTTTTTTTATTTGTTGGATAATTTAACCAAATGAAATTGTCAATGACACTGTAGCTCAACTTGGAGAGAGGATAATGTCATAAATTACAAAATTCAATGGAGCAATAAGGAATGCGGAAAGTTGAAATGTTTAATTAATACAAATGTCAACCCAGAGAGCCATATGACTGTGTGAAGTTCAGGATCAATCGGATGATAAATGTTGTCTGTAAGGCATGCCGAAGAATTAATTTAGTCATGGAAAGAGTAAAATCATGATGGCTGCAGAAAATCGTTCAAATTTGATAACTCCCATCTAGAAGTGATCCTAGATTTGCCTGTAAATTTTCAAAACATTTCTCCAATAAATATGGGCTGCATGCTATGCCAATGGATTCAAATATTAAATCCAAGATGGCCACTGACGGTCATGTTTTTAACTAAATTTTTATCTAAATTTGGAAAATTTTATAGCGCCCATTTAGAGGCTACCCCGAATATTTATATGCTGGCGGCCAAGTTTTTCATCAAAAATCATTCTAATTGAATATCTCCCATGATCGTACAATTTCAGAAATCACATTGACTAAACTACGCAGAATTGTAAATAATTTCTCCTTAATTCGACATTAAAAGGGAAGTGAAAATTAATTTAACCAACCAAGATAACTCAGTTAAATCTACGAACTTGAGCAGTAGCTGTAAGTAAAAACACACCATGCATGCCCACCACCTTGAATAGGCTCATGCAAAATATGTGGCAAAAGGTTAAAAATCTTGTGATAGGGACAATCAGGCTTAAATTGAAAGCAAGCACAAGTGAGGAATAAACGTGAGGATGAGTACTATATTGAACACTTACATCACACTGCTCTTTCTTCAATGTCTGCTTCAGATCTTTGAAGTAAATTCCTTGGACACTTGGGATAACCTGTAAAATAAGTTATTTATCAAACATCACTGGAATGGATGAACTTCTTTCCAAATCGGGGAGGGCAATGCCTTAGATCACACATTATTACTATTAGACAATATAGACTTCAAATATGTCTAGATATATAAATAGATAGATAGATAGTTTATTCTGTAATGCATATCACAGTAAATTCTTTGCAATTTGTAATACTGAAAACAAAACGATATACATTACTGGGCAGGGACATGACCGTATGGTCGTCTTCCTGCCCATGGCCGCAGTATCTTTTTTTGACTCAATGCTCCCCTGAAATAATGTATGCTTATGCATATATTTTTATGAATACATAATTGTGCTTCATCGTATGTTGCGGTGTATTT
The DNA here is from genome assembly GCA_032622095.1 of Siphonodentalium dalli. NCBI lineage: Eukaryota > Metazoa > Mollusca > Scaphopoda > Gadilida > Siphonodentaliidae > Siphonodentalium > Siphonodentalium dalli. Next base: position 34,292,218 of record CP136069.1, on the reverse strand, counting down.
GCCTCATATGGTACAACTATAATACTAGCAATAGATGGTAATCCATGGTAATTCAATGAGATAGAGATTGGTATGTGATAAACATAAGTGTATATTTATAACTTTGTTTATTGGGTTTCCTATTTATTTTTCTGCATTTATATAATAATTTTTATCAATTTCATGTATTTCCATTAGAAATGAATTATAATGTGTGTAATGGAATTCATTAAATTGGTATATTATTATTAAACAATGTCTCATTTTTAATTATCCATAATACCTGGGTAGCAATCTTGGCAATACAGATTTTAATGGCTTTGATTTTGTCAGCCTCAATTTTCGTGGTTTCTTATAAAAAGGCTATTTCATGGGGAGGTGCATTCGTGGTTTAGATAATATATTTATCGACATCAACAAGTCCTACATTAGCAGGTTTATGTCATCTTAGAGAAATCGGACTCCAGTTTATGTATTCCGGCACCGAAAGGGCATCATGCAATCAGTGACTAATAGCTACTGGCTTCATTTCACACGCTGGCGAGGTAGTCATGTATTGTTTTATGTAACCTGCACCCATTAAAACTGTTTGCCTTTAAAAAAAGACCAATCCATTGAGCATTGCTTATTATACAAGCTTTTATAGCAGAGATCAGATGATGTGCATAAACAATCAAATTATTATGAATTGGCCAATGACAAATTCAATTAATAATATTTCATATCATCTTCCATGTTTTTTGTCAACCCTTTTTACGACATGCCGAAAACAGACTTGACTGCCAACTCCCATTCAATTACATGCAAAAAGTACGAGATAACTCGTAGTTGGCACTCAACATGTTAATGCCCGATCTTCATTTCCATATCATATATTGAGATTAACTTTACCAACTCTGAGTAAATTAATTCGTTGGGTGTTGATTTCCTGGTAAAACCACGGAAAACCTGAACAAAACTATTGAACACTCCATTGAATGTCCTCACAGTAGTGAACATCCATACAATATTTCATTAAGATCGGACAACCTATGGTTGAGATATCTGCTATTATACCCACTATTTCCTTCAGTTACAGCGCTATAAGAATGATTTAACCCTTTACCCAACAGAACGGCCCTGTGCCAATGCATTCTCTTATATATGCGAGTCGACCATAGGTCGCCTCGCATATATAAGAGAATGCATTGGCTTAACACATTAAAAATTATAAAATTGTTAAAGAATGTAAGAAAAAATGGTAAAAAGTGTTAAAAAAAAGGATTTTTTTTAGGCCAATGCATTCTCTTATATATGCGAGGCGACCTATGGTCGACTCGCATATATAAGAGAATGCATTGGCACAGGGCATAACTGTAACTATCACAATGTGGTCAAGGAGCCGGTTCCAATGATATCCATATTTGTATGGTTCTATTGAGACAGACCGAAGATATTTTAGGCTGTTGAAGCTTTATTTGGCCGGTTTTGTTGGGTAAAGGGTTAAAGACGTTTTTATATAACCATACATAGGAGAATGTTTGAGATATCAGCGGGGCGATTGCTGGCTGTTGCTGGTCACTAGAGGTTGAACATCGACCAATTTCTACCGATTATGACTACTGTACCGGAAACCTTCTACTGTACGACATTTCTGGTCACCAACAAATTTTCAATTTGTCCGTAACTGTAAAAAATTTGGTGACGTCACAAAATCAGATATAGCCTATGTACGGCCACTGATGTGAGGCCAGTGCTGGTTAAAACAGACTCGACAGCTATGCAGTACTGATTCTGGAGTATTTGGAGGGATATAAATTACCATCAGCAAGTGTTAGCTCTGCGTCGCTAAAAATAATGTCTGCATTGAATGCATGCAGTAAGACAGTGTGGCAGACAATGTTCATGCGCAATTTTTTAGCAATGTGACGAATCTACCACTGTAAAGGCATTCCAACAATCGCCTGATAGGATACATCACTTTCCTGATGATGTTGTGATTGGGTGAGACTGACGTAATAATGCTGGTGGTAATAGAAATTCCCCCCAAATAAGCCAGACTCAGTGCTGCATAGCTGTTGAATCTGTGTTTTAACCAGAACTGATGTGAGGCCCAGAAGCCTTCATGGATGAAGGAAACTTTGTATAAACCACTTACCTGCCAGAGAAGTGACAGAGCACCAGACGCTGCCTGGATTCCGCCATCCACAGGTGATCTAACATGGAACATAACAAACCCAATCTGAAAAGTACAACAATAACAATACAGTACCTTACAATATACCATACATATTCAAGCTTCTCTCTCTGGTCTCAAAAGTTAAAATTTTAAATATTTTTGCACGTATCGGGTTGAGCAGCTTTTTTCAAATGTGTTGGACTAATTACATGTATACTGTTATATGAAAAATGAGTAATTAAACCCAGTCATATTTTGTAACCTATAAATATGTTAACCCTTTCATTATAGATCCTGCAGCATTATAGATCCTGTACCAGTGCATTCACTTATATATGTGAGTTTCCCTTAGGGAGTCTCACAAATATAAGAGAATGCTCTGGCTTACAAGGTCAAGGTAAATATTTTTAGGCCAATGCATTCTCTTATATATGCGAGGCTCCCTATTGGGGACTCGCATTTATAAGAGAATGCATTGGCACAGGGTTTTCGCAGAATTTCAGGAAGCTCCAGGCAAGCCAAAATTTTCATACGGACACAAAATTAAGAAATTCCCAAGTCAAACAAGGGCTGTAACTCTGGTATAAATGAATGGACGAAACCCATAGTATGTGGGCATCATTTACCGCATGGTGGGCTATCACCATAACAAAGCACAACAAAATTGTATGATCCATGCTAAATTAAAAGCTGAGAAAAAATTCACAACTTTGCTATCACATTACCACAGCACAACTGAATCCGATGATCCTGGCCCAAGTTATAAGCTGAAATGTTCTTTTGGACACAATATTCACAAATTTCCAAGTCAAACAAGGGTCATAACTCTGGTAAATATTAATGGATGAAACCCGTAGAATGTGGGTTATCCTTTCCCCCAAACTGTGCTATCACCATGCCAAAGACTAGTAAAATGAAATCTGATAATTGACACATGAGTTACAAGCTGAAATGTTCGAACGGACTGAAGGCCCTCGATTAGTTGCCCGGAACATCCTGTGGGGCTTGGGCGCATAATAAGAGCATCAAAGAAATAAGTGTAACTTACCAAGTAGTTAAATATAGAATGAGCCAGCTGAGCAGGGAGGTCCGATTTTTGTATCAACCCATAAACCCTGTGCCAATGCATTCTCTTATATATGCGAGTATACCATAGGTCGCCTCGCGTATATAAGAGAATGCATTGGCCTAACAATTTTTCATCATTTGTTATTATTTTTTACAATTTTTTACAATTTTGATAATTTTTTCTTGTATACTTTAACAGACTTATTTTGTAGGTTTAACCCTTTGAGTGCCAGGTCGATTTTTGTATCAACCCATATACCCTGTGCCAATGCATTCTCTTATATATGCGAGTCGACCATAGGTCGCCTCGCATATATAAGAGAATGCATTGGCCTAACAATTTTTTTTTTTTTTTTTTTTTTTTTTTTTTTACAATGTTTTACAATTTTAATAATTTATTCTTATATTCTTTAACAGATTTATTTTGTAGGTTTAGGGCCGATGAGATCGGCCCCTGGCACTCAAAGGGTTAATGCCAGGGAATCTTACGTTTGTGTATGTGTAACTTACCAAGTAGTTAAATATAGAATGAGCCAGCTGAGCAGGGAGGTCCTTGAAGTACATTATAAGCTTTCTCAACAAGAACAGTAACTCTTCCTGAAAACGATAAAATATTCAAACGTAATGAAAAGTGACTGTACCTAAAATACCTATGAAATATCCACGGAATATCAATTATAGACATGTTAAATGTTAAATGGATGCTATTTATTAGTGCTGTGACTAGGGAAATCAAACTTGTTATCCACATCCCATCCCTCTCTACTATACACATAAAGTCCATCAGATAAATGCCTATATCGTCTACCAGACAGATAAAGCATTCTCTACTAGACAGATAAACTTAATAGTATGCAACAAAGAAATGTTACAAGACTTGGACCAGTTGACCTCCATCAGTTCGTGAGTGAAGTCACTGTATCATAACAACATTATGAACGCACCTGGCTGGTTTCCGTTGTTAGCTACAGTGTCGTAAGAAACATCAACATCCACAACATATTTTCGTGCAATTGGTCGCAACTCGTTTCTAAAAGATCAAATGATGTGCCCCAAAACACGCTCAAGTAGAACATTTCAATGTTTAGTTGGTGAAGTCTATATATAACTTGAATAAGCAGTTTGCAGCTTTTTACGATTACGTATATGAAAAATATTCTTCCGTGAGTTAGCTGGTGCATTTGCACTAGCGATATCATTGTCAGTGCTAATGCTAAAGCTCAGACTTTCATTAATAAGTTTCAAGTGCAAACAACCAAATTCTCATGATTGCTATACTTGTACACTTCAGTTTTAAATTTGAACGTTTCACGAATCATTTAGATTTTATTAAAAGTTACACCATGCTCAGGGTTCGAGCTGCCGCTTGCCAAATTTGCCAAAGCAAAAAATATTTTCATTTGGCAAAAATTTTGGCAAGTGAGTTTTTAATTATGGGATGTGAACTATCTAGTCAAAACACATCATCGAACATGGGTTATTCGTTACGTGTGCTGAATTACAGACAATAATATGGGAAACCAAAACAAGAAATATATCAATTAATTTATATGTAGCGCAGTCAGCAGTGTTATGTCAACAGTTATATGTAATCTTCTTTAGTTTTCACAAAACGGTAATCCCATCTTTCTGTTAAAATCCAACTTTCATCAAACAGCTAATCGACCGTGGTTAAATTGTGAGTCGGAAAAAGCGATGTTCTTTAAATTTTTCATTGAGGCTGTTGTAAGTACTATCTGAAATGATCTCATTGTAGGTAACCCAAAAGGTAATTATTAGTTTGTTTTAACAGTTAATCCTCCCTTTGTCCGTTTGGATTATGGATGCATGTAGTCATTGTAACAATGCAAAGTAATGCCGACATTATATAGCACGTATTTATGATGTCAGCATTATAATACCATCCAGTATAAGACAATAGTTTAATCAGCCGAATGCGAATGACGACGGATTAATTTATGGCTCATGATTTCAGCAGTAATAGAAGGCGAAATAATATGTATGCTTGATGGCTGTGTAGGCAGGTGTCGCTTAGATATTTATTGCTATTTTTTATATTCATTAATACCACTAACTTGCTTTTCAAGTAGCTCATTTTACCTGTGTATGTGGTTAGTTTTACAGTATATAACAAAGATAAAAACACGATAATTACGCCAATTATACTTGCAATTAAATTTGGCAAATATTTTTTTAATTTGGCAAAAAATAATTTCATTTGGCAAGAGAAAAAAATTTCAGGCACGTATGGCATTTTTCTCTTTCGATCATTTTTTGTACCCACCCACCCCCACCGCCAAATTTTTTTCCATTTTCGGCAGTTTTTTCCGACCATTTTTTGACACCCACCCCCCCTTTTAACACTAAAACAGAGATTTGCGGGGGAAATTCACTGTAAACAGCTGTATATGAATTTCTGTGCATACTATTTATCATGGATGTTAACATGGACATGTAAATAGGAATGAGTCATTTTGGGGTCATGCGGCCAAAAAAACATGGCTGCCAGTGGCCATCTTGGATTTCAAAATTTGCAACAAAATACAACACAATAACTGCCTGCAGTCAGTTTACCAGTTAGAATTACATTATTTCTCTCATTCAAAGTGGTTTTGAAGCCCAACTCATTGCCAAAACACTAAAAAAACAAGCAGGGGATTTTTTTTTTAGTTGCGGAAAAAATTGCTTGTCGGTGGCTTTGACCACCCACCCACCCTGGCATATGTGCCGAAATTTTTTTTCACCCCCCCCCCCCCTGGTCCAGCGCCAATCCTGACCATGCTATGATATTTTTCAGGCATAATTTAGAAATTATAAAGCGGACTATATTGCGATGCAGTCGCATGAATACAAAACTGTTTCATAATTAATTAGTCTCTACTATACAGGTAGAGTCGCTAGGTAGGTCATCACTTCTCTCTAAAAAGCGTGTGAATTTTGCTATGATTTTTTTTACAAAAACTGGTATAAATTACATATAAATTTGTTTGGTGGATAAATAGAACATCCGCATAGTGTCGCGGAAACAAGAATTTATTTTTGCTTGTATGTGGACATCTATTTGGCTCGCCTGCAGGCTCACTGAATAGATACCCACATACTCGCAAAAATAAATTCCTTATTCAGCTACACTATGCAGTTATTCTCTATTTCTCATGACAATATAATATAGCTTATTGTTCATCCGTCAGCGTGTATTTAGTGCCTAAATTTGTACTTTTCAAAAATTAGTTACAAATATTCACATATTTTTGCTTTACTTGCCCATTCAACACTGTTTTCTACATATAAAAATTCTCCCAATTTTTATTAAATCAATATTTTATGGAAGAATAAGTTACTTCTCTCCAGGGACCAGCCGAGAGGGCGACGTGGGCGAAGAAGTCTCCCTATTCCTGCTCACTTCGCCCTAATTTCGCAGCTGGGCAAAGTTTAAGTCGCCCTGAAATTTCCGAAGTTGACCGACGAAAATCGATAAAATATTCCTCCTAATTTACTGCCAACATTGATTGAACCCAATTATCCATTGATAGGGTCATACAAAACACAATAATTCTTATTAACATCTGTATTAATCCGATTTGGGAGCATATTCACACCTTCGCATTGATTGCCGACAGCTGTGAAAAAATCGTAAGGTGTCTACAGTGACAATATTATCACACCTTCCAATGAATGAAGATCGCAACTCATGTGTCAGTTCATCACCCATTTGTAAAGGCCAGAAAAACTTTCAACACAAATTAATTTGTGTAACATATTAATATCTATACCCAGCTTAATAATTAGGCACTATAAATGAGTTAGATTCGATTCACGATGTCGTTTCGTTTTACGGTAAATTGACAGCATTTTTTTCGTATTCATAAGCATTGTTTTAATTTTTTTTCTTTTTTCGTATTCACAAGTGGTTGTAAAAATACTGTTCTGCCAAAATTATTATATAAAATGCTACCATTCTCTCACAATTATGTTTGGAGATTATTCATAGTTATTAGAGTCATGATTTGAACTTAAAAATTCCATATTTGAACCATTGTTTCATCATTTCAATTTAGATATTACATATCTCCTATTTTCGTTATATAGGCGACTACCGAACTTTCAATTTTTATTTTGTCACTTCGCCCTGAAAATCAGGTCTTGGCTGGTCCCTGCTTCTCGCTAACTGAGGAGCACCATCGGAGCTCGTTCACAAACCTGTTTATCTTTGGCGGTAATCTTCTCAAGGAAATGTCTGAGGAACAACACGGGATCCTCAACGATACAGCTCCAAATTGTCTTCTCTGCAACCTCAGCCACTAAACAGACAGAAAAAAGTTAGCAATTGTTCAATCATAGAATATTTTACACTATTTTATGATTGGCTACATTTAACCCTTTACCCAACAAAACGGCCAAAACCGGCCAAATAAAGCTTCAACAGCCTAAAATATCTTCGGTCTGTCTCAATAGAACCATACAAATATGGATATCATTGGAACCGGCTCCTTGACCACATTGTGATAGTTACAGTTAGCCCTGTGCCAATGCATTCTCTTATATATGCGAGTCGACCATAGGTCGCCTCGCATATATAAGAGAATGCATTGGCCTAAAAAAAAAAAATTCTTACATTCTTTAACAATTTTATAATTTTTAATGTGTTAAGCCAATGCATTCTCTTATATATGCGAGGCGACCTATGGCCTCGCATATATAAGAGAATGCATTGGCCTAAAAAAAAAAAATTCTTACATTCTTTAACAATTTTATAATTTTTAATGTGTTAAGCCAATGCATTCTCTTATATATGCGAGGCGACCTATGGTCGACTCGCATATATAAGAGAATGCATTGGCACAGGGCTGTTCTGTTGGGTAAAGGGTTAAGCCTTTCTATACTAAATAGATTCCCCCACTCAGTTATAAATGTATTTATTACATGATCCTACCCTTATTCCATTTAATAAACCCATTCTATAAATTGTGATATACAACATTCGCTGCATAACAGGAAAAAGTGCCATGTGACCTTTGACTTCCGGTTTGACGTCTGTTTACATTCCGTAAGTTAGGTCTCAAAATACTATGGTTTCCAATATTTTTCCAACAAACTCTTATGAATGAAGAGTTTGAAAAGTTATGTCATTAAATAAACGCCATTAATAAGTCAAAGAGTCTTTATTTATCTGGGACTATTTCTTTACGCAGGCAAACAATGCATAGTTACGTGAAACGATATTGCATGCCTTATAGAAGCCGATGTTAGTTTCGCGTGCCATTTGTTGATTTAAGTATGTTTTATTGAGGTTTTGATAAATAGAATCTACGAACACGTCCCCAATTCATAGCAGAATTTACAAAACGAGTCCAGTACATTAGGTCTGGACCTAATTTACTGGACTTGTTTTGTAAATTCCGCAATAAACTGGGAACTCGTTGTAGATCCTCTATATATTGGAATGGTATATTATCCATCTGGAGGGTTTTTCAGGATTAACAGATGACAGATAATACAAGACAGAAGGAGGAGTATAGAAATAGTTATGAGCTTTTCACATGCTGGACATTTCCTAAGGGATAACTACTCATAAATGTGTACAGAGAGGGTTGTATAGTGTACTGGGCCACTATTACAACAACATAACTTTTATAAAAGCCCTTTTCAAGACTATAAATAGAAGTTTTGTGAAAAACACAGACAAAACTGAAGACTGAGTAAATGATTTGTCTGTAGAGGCATAATGAAGTGGTTTATTTCTGATGTATACGTGAAATCTCTTTTAGCTTTTCAAATTAGGGGATATAGAAACTGAACAAAGGGAAAAAGTAACTAAAAACAAATGTTAATTTGAGACTATAGATACTTCCCAGAAGATGAGGGCTAAGCAGAATGAGTTCCCCAGAGAATGAATTTGGTAATGCTAGCTGCTGTGCTGGGTAGCATCACTAAATTCGCCCTCTGGGAACCTCATTCTGCAATGTCAGAAACAATATTTCCAGGTTTGTTAGCTGATTAACATATTTATAGGTTACAAAATTTGACTGGGTTCAATTACGCATTTTTCATATAACAGTATACATATAAGTCCAACACAAATGTACGAGAGGCCGATCATGATCGGCAGATGTTTAACCCATACCTTGGCGATAGTGATTAGCTATTTTAAGCTTGGAATCTAAAATCCATAACATTCAATGTTAATCTTCAAAGATTAGAATTTTTTGTTTGTTTGTTATTTCTGTTAAAAAATCGGATCAAACCCATATTTGAATTCTATCTGTATTTTGGGCTGAGAAACTCACATACCAAATTTGATTTCAGATATATTTTTTTTAGTTATTGCAGCATGCGTGAATTCTAAGTCTAAGAAGGGCCATAACTCCATAAAAAAACAGATAATACAATTTTTTTCCGATCGAATAATTTTTTTTTATAGTTATTGCACCATGCGTAAAGTGTCTACCGACAGCCGGACGGATGACGAGTGGTCAATCCAGACGTCAACATTATGTGTACCATACTATGGTAACATAAAAATCAAAATAAATCAATCAATCAATAGGAGCAAAAAGTGTGTCAAAATTAACCAATATAAAATGAGACATATCGATGAAAGTATCAGGAATGTTGAGAAGTGTTAATTTTTAACTACAGAAATCCATGCAAGTGAATGAGAAGAAACCTGGAGATATAATAGAAGAATGATTAATTTAAAAATATAATAAGAACATCCCATGAAAAATAGACTATTCCAATTAAAACTTTTAGAACTGAATGGGAGACTCCATTGAATCATGAATGGGTTACAGCTTCACTGCTATGTGATATATATGGTGGCTAAAAATAACTCTAATTCAATAAGACAACATAACACTGGTCTCTCTATTGCAGTGAAGCTGGTATTACTGGTAATTAATTGTAAGCTACTTGGGTTATCAAAACCTCAAATCTGTTTAATTCTTAGTTGAAAAAGGGCCATAACTCTGGTATAAGAAATCGGGTCTAATCCATATTGAAACTCGATCTGTATTTTGAGTTGAGAAACTCACATACCAAATTTGGTTCCTATCAGATGAAAAATGGTTGATTTATCGAAGCATGTGTGAATTCTATGTCAAAGGGCCATAACACCATTAAAAAAAATCGAATCAAACCCATATTCGAACTCGATCTGTATTTTGGGCTGACAAACTCATATACCAAATCTTGTTTCAATCAGATAAAAAAATGTTTGAGTTTAATGCGTGAATTCCAAGTCGAAAAAGGGCCATAACTCTATTAAAAAAAACTTGGATCAAACCCATATTTGAACTTGATCTGTATTTTGGCCTGAGAAACCCATATACATAATTTGGTTCCGATTGGATAGAAAATGTTTGAGTTATCGCATTAAGCGTAAAGTGTCTACGGACAGAGGGACAAACAGATGGACGGACGAATGACGAGTGGTCAATCCAGACGTCGACACTATGTGTACCATAGTATGCTATGGGTACACATAAAAACGCTGCTTAACCCAATGTATGCAAAAAGAGTTTATACTTAAGTTATAATCTCACCTGCTATTCCGTCACAGTTGACATCTCTGTCATCCAGCAAGTGAATTATGGGTAAAACCGATGAGCAAATAATTGATGGGAAAAACAACTGAGCGTGTTGGAAATGGTGAGCGTGATCCGGCCGTTCCTCCTCTCCTGTTGGTAAAACACATTCAAGAAAGTTTTAGAGTGAAAAATACACTAAAATGATCCTTAATAGATAGTGACTGAGTATAACCCTTTGACTTTTTTTTTCAAATTAGAAGGTAACATCAGATATCTGTATGATTTAAATGTGGTTCTCAGGTAATGAAGGCCTGTAAACTGAATTGTCTATAACAAATGGAAATCTCCTGGAAATGTCCGAAGCACCTCAATGATGTTTGGTATAGTTAAAGATTTGGATGTTAATTATGAAGCTTTCTGTTGGTTTTGTTATTTGCTTCATTATATATATATAAACATATGATTTTTATATCTAATGTATTTTTCATCCGAAAAAAGCAATATATATATATATTTGAGCCCTCTGTAACAATTGGAATCTTGAACCTAGCCAAAATCTTTAGAATATCTGATATGTTTTTATAACTTATACAAACTTTGAAATAAGTTTAACCCTTTCAGTGCCAAGTCTGATTTTTGTATCAACCCATATTTCCTTGATCATTTTTCAAATTTATTGATTATAATAATGTGATACATTGATGGAAAGAGCTCTAAGACAAGGAAATATGGGTTGATACAAAAATCCGACTTGGCACTGAAAGGGTTAATACATAATGTACGGTAGTGAAAATACATGTATAAAATGACTAATTTACACCTCAAATTCCAATGAGTGAACATAATTGAATGAAAAATATTATTAAACACCATTATATATTATTATATACCATCAAGTTAAAATATTATTAAACACCATTAAGTTAAAATATTATTATACACCATTAAGTTAAAATATTATTAACTCTTTCACTGCCACTCAGCACCACAGACGGATTCCCCACTGCCAAGCATACAATACATGTATACAAGCATTATGGGTGTATATAAGTAACAGGGTATCTCAAGTATCGCTTGGAATAATGTGTTGAAACTTCATATGTGACTAGACATAGACTAGACATAGGCATCGCAAGTTCATAGCCACTCATGCCACCACCATAGAGGTCATGTGACCGTGGCAGTCATCTTGGTTTACAAACTAATGGCTGTGTTTGATGCCTATTCATGCATATATGGGTATATATGGGTGCTATCGAAGCAGAAAATTGCCAAAAATTGGTCATTCTCAACATTTATTTCTCACGTTAGTTGTCATCTTTCAGGGAGGGACCCATACCCGTACAAAATGTGCTATATATACCCATATTTGAATAGGTCACGTGACCGTGGTGATTACCATGAACGTATGCGTGAGTGGTCACATATACCATGTATATACATGTATAGGTGCGGGTAATGCATTAACATTTCAATATATCGTAAATGTCTGACTTATGTTGTTGGACCATATAGACATATTGATATGTTGGAGCCACATTGGCCACCTCAAATTGGTCACGTGACCTTGGTGGCCATCTTGGATATAACACCAGTATGGCCATATGTTTTGGGTATTTTCCGACTTCATTATGTTATAAGCATTTGATGAACATATCATATTGGGTAGGTTGCTGTATTTGAGTTTCCATTTTATATTATTGGTAAAAATGTGATAGCTAGAGATACACACGTGACCTATGAAAAGACCACGTGACCATGACATCACCAAGTGCCCTTATATAACGGTTCGCGTTATATAGTCCTATATACAGAGACTGCCTCTTATCTGCACTATCTCACATGTTTCCTGGTGTTATATAGTCTGGAACTTATACAAATTTCATGTATGTTCCCATCACTAGAACTCATATGCGTCATATTCACTGGACGTCCATATCTACACCACATGTACCCGTCCTGCTGGCAGCATGTACCCGATTTCGACTAAAGTCGCTATCGGCAGTGTATGGGTAATTTGACTGTAGTCGCGATCGGCAGTGAAAGAGTTAAACACCATCAAGTTAAAATATTATTATACAGCATTAAGTTGAAGTCTAATATTAAAATCATTGTCTCAATTTGAATAGTCAAGCTTAGAGAAAATATGGATATCTGTTGATCAAAGGTATATGAAAGATGCTTTTTTAAATAAATCATGTCATCTGGCGATTCCAATTTTTAAATACACACTTGAAACGCCCTCTCTTAGATGAGAATGGTGGAAGGGTTCAATGTGGTTATGAGATTTTTACTGCGCGAAAAATTTAGTAAACTGCATCAAGCTATTTAGAAACTAAAACTGACTGACTATACCACAACTAATATAATATAAAGTTATTATACAATGTTGTGTACAATATGTGTTTTTCTTGTACGAGTCCAGATTCTGGTGAAAAGTCATATTGGACGCAGTGTCGAGTCCAATATGGCTTTTCACCACAACCTGGAAGAGTACAAAAAAATTGTATAAGGACATTTTTATTATCCATCTGTATGTTTATCCAAATTTTGGGAATAAAACTTTAGTGGTTAGTTTTGGTATTTGTTCGGCACTTAATTCTCTATAAAAGCCTGTATTTGATCATCAGAAAGCATGATTTGGAACAGTAAATACGGAAATGAAACGGAAGTGAAACGTCTGCTGAATTCACCAGTGTTGCGTGCGCATCACAATTTCACTGATTCATTTCGCAATAGTTGTTAATTCGTGACGTCACAAAGTCCTGATAAAAATGTCATATTGAACACTTGGGAGTCCAATATGACATTCGGGAGTCCAATATGACTTTTTTCCAGATTACCACGTGGCGGCTTTTGCCCAATCAGAAATAGTGTTAGTTAAGGGATGGATAATAATAATAATTAAGTGGTAGTCTATATACATGTATCTGCTACACTTTATATAACTACCACACCAGGTTTTTATCGACAGGTTTACGCTAAGACAAGAATTTACCTAATGTGTATCATTACAAGTCCTTAAGTTTAACGGTTCATTTACAATATCACGAACAAAATATTAGGACTAACATCTACTGAGGTGGGACATGGGGCCCTAAACGTAGTTATATACTGCTTCTAGACTTTTAGGTAAAACTTCAGTGCTATTATAAACTGATAAAGTACAAAAATGTGAACTATTAAGTAACAGAATGTACTAGTTTGAAAACTTTATGCATAATAATAAACCTATATCATAATATTGCTATTAAATATATTAAAATGTAAAGAATAAATATGAGTAATTATTAAATATAAATAGTGATGTGGAAAGTAAAGTAAATGATTAATTGTAAAAAATTATTTTAATTTTGAGGATGAAAATCTCATGAGATTTAAGAAATAAGATGATACGAATTTGTTACCTTAATATTGAAATCTAGCAATTTATTAATTGTTCCCATTCAGTGGCTAGAAAGTAGATACATGTAAAGGACAAGACTCTGTACCTTATAGCTTCTATATTCTGCAGCAATTTATGCTGAACTGCTAACTACCTTTCATAATTGGACTGACAGTTTATATAATACCTAATATTAGTCACTCAAACAACTATGCAAGACCAGGCAAGACACAATATTATAGAGAAAATATCCTAGCTTAAATATATAACGTAACAAGAGCATCGCTAGGGCATGGCAAAATATACCAGCAGTAATTCCAACAAAGGGCCATTACTCTGGTGAAAATTGGCAGGTGGAACCCAAATTTGTATTTTATTAGTATTTTGGGCTAGAAAACTCACATACCCAATTTCATTCCATTCAGTTAAGACTTACCAAAGTTATCATCCAAAAACGAAAATTGAGTGCAAATTCCAACAGGGGCCAAAACTCAGGTGAAAATTGGTAGGCAGAACCCAAATTTGAACTTGACATGTATTTTGTGCTGGTAAACCCACATACTAAATTTCATTCCATGCAGTTGAGACTATCTAAAGCGAACGGATGGATGGACAGACCAAAAACATAATAAGTCCCATATTTTTTAAATGGGCATATAAAAATAGTTGAAATAGGTTCTGAAAATACTAGAGTATAAATAGTTGAAATTGGTTCTGAAACTACTTAATTAAAAACAGTTGAAAAATTGGTTCTGAAACTAATTAAGTAAAAATAGTTAAATTGGTTCTGAAACTACTTAATAAGTAAAAAAAAGTTGAAATTGGTTCTGAAACTACTGTTTTAAAAACATTCTAGAAGTGAAGGAAAATAATACAAAAAGATTTCTAACAGATCTTAAAGGATTAATCTACATGCATGGCATTCACACAACTCCCCACACATGGCATTCAGGATAACAGGGTGCAAAACACAGCAATTTTCTGATACCAAACCATGAAAGGTGTGTAGAAAGCATTGTTTTATTAGGACTGTCATGCAGCTACACGATTTATTAAACTGTTGACAGTTTCAGACTTGTTAAACTGGTCCACCGGGGCTTGTCGTTATTAAAGAAAGCGAGCAAAATATAATTTAATAAAATCGAAATTAAAAACAAGCATGTCACTTTAATCCTTTCATGACGGGAGCTGCGTTGATGCAGCATTAAAGACCCTGTGCCCGTGTATTCTCTTATATATGATAGTCTCCCATAGGGAGCCTCGCATATATAAGAGAATGCACTGACTTACAAGGTCAAGGTAAATATTGTTAGGCCAATGTATTCTCATATATGCGAGGCTCCCAAATGGAGACTAGAATATATAAGAGAATGCATTGGCATAGAGTTATCGCAAAAATTTCAGGAAGCTCCAGTCATGGATGGGTTAACCCTTTACCCAACAAAGCGGCCAAAACCGGCCAAATAAAGCTTCAACAGCCTAAAATATCTTCGGTCTGTCTCAATAGAACCATACAAATATGGATATCATTGGAACCGGCTCCTTGACCACATTGTGATAGTTACAGTTATGCCCTGTGCCAATGCATTCTCTTATATATGCGAGTCGACCATAGGTCGCCTCGCATATATAAGAGAATGCATTGGCCTAAAAATTTTAATGTGTTAAACCAATGCATTCTCTTATATATGCGAGGCGACCTATGGTCGACTCGCATATATAAGAGAATGCATTAGCACAGGGCCGTTCTGTTGGGTAAAGGGTTAACAAACACATTGCTACTGTTATATATGCTTTATTCCTTGGTGGGAAATGTTCAGATAATAAGTTCAACAAATGTGTTGAACTTATCATTTGAACATTTCCAATGGAAACTACTCGTCAATAAGTATTTTGTCAAGAAAAGGTTTAAAGTGGGGAGCTCATTTTGATTTAGTTTTTTTTCACTCTCTCTCTTAACGACAAGCCTTTGTAACCTGGTCATGCTAAAGTGCTTTGATGTTGGTTATATCAGACTGATTCAGCTCTGATGTTGGTAAACAAACTAACACTGTCAAGGAAAAGTACTGTTATTGCAACATTCAAAGTGTAAGAGAAATCTGAACAATCCAAAACAAGACCATCAATGATTGTTCAGATGAGTCTGTGTTGTTGGTCTGTGCTAGAAAATTGTGAACATCCATTTTGCAAGAATTGATATAAACCTTTGGGTTGAGATGAGTTTTAACCTCAGTTTTAGGTGACATGTCCGTAGCCATATTCCCAGCTTACCATGTTTATTTCCTAATTGTTTTGCAACAAACATATCCAAATTAATGAAAGCTCCTTAAAGATAACTGTTTTTCGTGTGATATCAGTGACATTTGACAACCACAAAAATAACGGCAATTAAACCGTTGCAGCATTTACGATCTTGTGCCAGTGCATTCTCTTATATATGCGAGTCTCCCATAGGGAGCCTCGCATATTCAAGAGAATGAACTGGCTTACAAGGTCAAGGTACATATTGTTAGGCCAATGTATTCTCTTATATATGTGAGGCTCCCTATGGTCGACTCCCATATATAAGAGAATGCATTGGCACAGGGTTTTCAAAAAAATTCGGGAAGCTCCAGTCATGGAAGGGTTAAGTCCTAATAAATTAAACTTTTTTTTCATTTTCAATATCATCTGTTAGAAATATTGGATATGAACAACGAAAATTAATTTGTGTTGTATCTGGAGTATGTTCTTCATAATTTGAGAAAAAAAATTTAATTAATTTCAAAATTGAGATTTAATTTCCTGAGAACACATATATTTTATGTTAATGGCTTAATGTAATGAATAACAGAAGTTTTTCTCAACAGCATCAGTTTGTTCTATCAACATTAGAGCTAAGTCAGTAGGCCCAACTAACCAACAAACTTTAACAGGCCCACTCGACTTTGAGCTGTATATTCTAACTTGTCTACAAAGCTTGCGAAAATTTGCAATGTATCTGTAATAGTTAAAAACAATTTTGAAATTAAGTTGATAACTTGTTCTAATTTAAAAAATAATGAATATTTACTTTAATTTTATTACACTAAGATGCGAACATTCATAAAAATGAACACGAAAGAAAAAATATTGCGAAAATAAGATTTATACTGAAATTGGATGGTTTAAAATAATTATTTGCCTCAATATTTCAAATATCAAGCAATGGGATTGGGGGACAAGTGTATAAATCACTTACTGATACCCCCTCTCCTCTGAAATTGGAATGAAACTAGCTATAAATATGTCATACGAGCGATTACCGGTAAATAAATAAATAAATAAATATTCGGAAGTTTAAATTTTAAGGCTGATTTCATTATGAGGGATTTAAATACCATCCAAAAAAGATCGGACTTGGTTGAAACAGATGAAAATTAATAATTGGCCGTTATAAATGTTGTACGATCTCATTGTTAATTAAATAAGTATGTGTTATACGAGAGTTTGAGTGAGTAAAGCTATATGTTGGAACCCGATCCTTGAGAGCACAGAATGCCATATAAGGAGAGTGAGAGTACGCTGTACCTTCCATTCGTCCCCAGTGTAAACTACTGCTCCTCCACGACAGGCTACGACTTTGGATGTTAGCACGATTAACAGGAGCTAGAGACACACGTCGAGCTGCCAGATTTATCTCCTCCTGCATTGCTATTGGTCAAAATTAAAGCACGTGCGGTTAGCAACTAAAATAACAATGGCCTGGCAGTAAATGACCTTGTAAATTCGCTGTGCATAGACCGCTGAAAATTGATAGCTACCTCGATGGAAATATATATATATGTATTAAATTTATTGAGGCGATGGATGGCTCAGGGTGAGTGTTCATTGATTTAATGTGCATGATCAAATTCTCATTTCCTATTTCCATGGATCGATCAGAAGGGTCTGATTTTCGTCCCTGTCAGGGTTTTAAAAGGGGGCATAACTCCATCAAAAATCAGCAGACCGTCACATTTTTTTAACTTGACTTGCGTCTTAATAAATGTGAACCAATTATATAAAAAAAATCAAGTCAAAAAGGGGCACAACTCTGTCAAAAATCCAAGGTCCGTGACATAATTCAAACTAAGTCCATCGAGGCAGGTATCGATTTTACGTGGTCATGAGTTAGAAGGAAGGAGGAGGGAAGTGTATCGTGATCATTTATTACCAGGCCATCAATGGTGTGTGTTACCAATCAATAGACATATATCATCACAATCATGAACAGATTCAAGTCAACACAAAATTACTCACACAATTCTACATCACACTTAGGTACTGTTCCAATACAGATAGGGTAAATATTCTGCCGGGTAAAACACGATACAGTAATGTCCTAAATAATCGACTCCTTAACCATAGCAGAAATATGGGTAACTTTTCAGGATTTGGTCGGAAATATGGCTTGTTGCCATTCATCGGAAAGCTCTCAGTGAAAATTATATAATTGATTATCTGTTTCCATCAAACAGTAAAAATCATTACTAGGTATCTGTAAAACTCTTGGTCGATCATTGGGCTTACCAAATATATGGGTGTGGAATAAATACAGAATGCGATAAGCATCAGAATTTCAAATCGTTCATCAAAATACGCATCTGATCCATCTTTTCAGATTCTGGTTCAAAGCCTTCTGTAATTACATGTATACTGCAGTGATGTGTTTACTAATTCATCTTGAAAAGTTTTTATTCAAAAAGGTAGAAAGTTCTAATAAAATATGGAATGGTGGACAGGAACTTCTACATCCGTTAACATGAGATACAATAGAACGGTATTGGAATTTTTGGAAATATTAAAAAAGTATGTTCTAGAAAAATTAGCTTCGAATTTAGAATCCAAAGTATATCTACGACTATAAATAACTAAGATAATTGGGAATACTACATTTTAGTTATCAAATTTGACATACTGTATTGGATGATGGGTGCAACTTGGGAACTAACGGGCAAGACATAAACTAACATAGGGCCTGTTAATATTTGTTCTTGATTGAACCATATATCCAATCGAATTAAAGAATGATATGAGAAGTACTACAGCTACATTTATCATCTCAACTTATCATTAGAATTAGATTACCATTAATTATGCTGACGATTAATGAAACGAAATATTAATGTTATTAATGTTAACGAATTAACAGAATCTCTGAATTACAAGTGTCTTTCTTATGAATTTATTTTGCAATTTGAAAAAACATTTAGGATTAAAGACATATTATGGACTTGTTTGGGTGCGTGAAACTGATAAGTCAGCCCTCAGGCGCTATGCCAACTGGGGAAATATAGCATTCTACTAGCATCGCCGAAAATCTCAAAGAAATCGACTGTACCTCTCCATAGAAAACATCGAAATGAACTATGCTCAAGTGTAAATATTTACATCTCGATTCGGGATGCTACTATCGGCGATTAACTAATGCGAATGATTTGGCCATCGAGACTCGTTGCATTTAATTAATATATAAAAATGATGGTGTGTGTTGTAAATTTGGATTAATATTCGTAAAATTAACTACTTTGAGCAAGATTATTCTCCATTTGTATTTGGTCACCCCACCGGAGTGTTTCACATCACTTTAAAGTTTGATAAGCATCATATTTTTTATAAAAAGCAAACTTTGACGTATCCAGATAAGTTCACCTGTCAGAGACAGGCAAACATTTCGAGCCCAGAAATTCTGTATATGGTACAGTGTGATGTACAGTAATGCTCAAAATAATCGACTACTTAACCACAGAAGAATTATGGGTAACTTTTCAGGATTTAGTCGGAAATATGGCCATTCATAGGAAAGCTCTCCCTGAGAGCTTTCCGATGAATGGCAACAAGCCATATTTCCGACTAAATCCGGAAAAGTTACCCATAATTCTGCTGTGGTTAAGCAGTCGATTATTTAGGGCATTACTGTATACAGAGTGAATAATTTCATGTTGACAGGATTAGGCATCAAATTGAGAGGGAGGCTGATAGATATTCCTCAGTGATATTGGAGAATTAAATGTAGTGTCCATTCATAAACACTCACACAAAAACACTCCTTTCATATATGTGCCATGCACTCAGCAAATCATTAATTTCATAAACATGCATACAGCTCAACCCCACATTTAACTAACGCTCAGGTAGTATTATTTTTATATATCTCAATCACGTAATGCAGTAACATTCATGTAAACAATCATTCCCTTTATCTCAATAATTTTTCATTGATTTAACTTTTTCTTTAAAGATGTATAATCCGAATTAACGCTCGCAAATTACTATTTCTTTGGATTCAGGGATACAAAATATTTCATTCGATGATCAGATATCAATTTTTTTAATTTGTTATTTCTCGAGATGTTTACTTATTTTTGTCCTGGATAAAAGTCGTCAAACCAACGGTCTCGGACAAAATTGAGGATGAAGATGGATAACTCTAATATCAAGTAATAACACGGCCATATTTCATTAAACAACATGTTGATAAATAACACATTTTTCTGAAATTTTATGACAATGGTTAGCATTATTTTGTTGTAATTAATCGATTCTGATAACTAAAGCACATTTTGAACAAATGTAATTGTTGTTGTAACTTGATGTATGTGGACCATCTGATCAGATTGACTACCTTTAAACAATGTACGTAGACTACACAGGATTTATATAGTTGACAGTATATATACGGCATATTTACGACCGATGATTTGTCATTTTCATATGATTCAAACAAAACTCGGTGATTCACAGGGCCCTGGTCTCTGTTGGCAGTCTTGGTAGTCTCATAGAAGTTATGGGACTCATTTGTGCACTTCATAATTATGAGGCACATACCATAAAAGTTTTCTTCTTTGAGTCTATATGCATGCTCACATCAAAATTTCTCCTCACACTCCACGCTATACTCTATTCTCATGATAGGAAGACAGTTAGTCATGCCTATATCATACCTAACAATATACATGTATAGTCTATTATATTTATTTGCATCGTACATTCGATGTACGTATATTGTAAATAAAATTTTCCTATCATATCCTACAGTAACGCTCTAATTAATCGACTCCTTAAACACAGCAGAATTATGGGTAACTTTTCAGGATATAGTCGGAAATATGGCTTGTTGCAACAAGCCATATTTCCGACTAAATCCTGAAAAGTTACCCATAATTCTGCTGTGTTTAAGGAGTCGATTAATTAGAGCATTACTGTATCTACCATCTTTACTTTTCTTGTTTCTATGAATATTGTGTCTGCTGAGCTATACCGGTGCTTCACTCGTTCTCCTTTGTATACAACCAACCAGAGATGAATATGATTGATTCATTGGGGTTTATTGTCGCTTTAGCTAATAAGGCCATATCACGACATTGCCAGTTTTAGTGGTGGAGGAAATCCGCACACTTGCGACTAATCTAACAGTTATTTCAATGGCTAATAAACTCGTCAACCATGTGCGGCAAACCACCGGCCATCGGCGAGTAACTGGCAACTCCACCAGATAACGATTTAGAGTTACAAAGTCCACGATGGAAACATGTGGATTTGAACCCTTATCGCCAGCGCTGGAGGGCGAAACGGCTTGGAGTGGTACCCCTAACCGATTGAGCCACCGAGGCCCCCCGAGATGAATATGAATTGAGCTTCAAATAATGCAGTGCCTTATTTCTTGGTTTAGAAATTATTTCTATTATTATATATGAATTTTAATCTGACACATCTTGATTCTAATTCCGCATAGACAATCTCCTCGAGGCCTCCCAATAGCATACAAGCCTTGAAATAGGGTGTCTGTCATTTGCAGAATGAGGTCCCCAGAGGGTGAATTTAGTGATGCTACCCCGCATAGGGGGCTAGCATCACCAAATTCACCCTCTGGGAACCTCATTCTGCTGAGGTGTAAGCAGAATGAGGTCCCCAGAGGGTGAATTTGGTGATGCTAGCCCGCTATGCGGGGTAGCATCACTAAATTCACCCTCTGGGGACCTCATTCTGCAAATGACAGACACCCTATTTCAAGGCTTAATAGCATATCCTCAATCATAACTCGAATTCTAGAAAATTAAGACTAGCTTTCTGCTCACACTCTCACCACTCATAGCACTCGAATTAGATCAAATAAAACTAGAAAAATTAAGACTAGCTTTCATTAAACATTCTCACCACTTGTAGCACTCAAATTAGTATCCAATAAAACTAAAAAATTAAGACTAGCTTTCATTTAACATTCTCAGCACTCGTAGCACTCAAATTAGTATCCAATAAAACTAAAAAATTAAGACTAGCTATCATTTAACATTCACACCACTCTTAGCACTCAAATTAGTATCCAATAAAACTAGAAAAATTAAGACTAGCTTTCATTTAACATTCTCACCACTCTTAGCATTCGAATATGTATCCAATAAAACTGAGGAAGTGTAGAGTTACTAGGAAGCATTCTATATACATCTACAATGGGGAGTGAGTTCTTCACAATGAATTCTCATGACAATCAATCTAGATAAAGTTGATCAATGTGTAGAAAGTTTTGTTCTTATCTCTGATAAAAGATTATTAACCCTTTCATGACGGGAAATGCGCTGGTGCAGCATTAACCCTTTCATGACGGGAAATGCACTGGTGCAGCACTGACGCTTTCATGACTGCAACTTCCTGAATTTTGGAAAAAACACTGTGCCATCTCATTCTTTCGCATAGGATCCCTATGGAAGACTCGCATATATAATAGAATGCATTGACCTAACACTATTTAATGGACTTTGTAAGCCAGTGCATTCTCTTATATATGCGAAGCTCCCATATGGAGACTTGCATATATAAGAGAATTCACTGGCACAGAATATTTAATGCTGCACCAGTGCTGCTCCCATCATGAAAGGGTTAAAGACCCTGTGCCAGTGCATTCTCTTATATATGCAAGTCTCCCATAGGTGGCCTGGCACATATAAGTGAATGCACTGTCTTACAAGGTCAAAGTAAATGTATTCTCTTATATATGCGAAGCTCCCTATAGGAGACTCGCATTTATAAGAGAATGCATTGGCACAGGGTTTTCGCAAAATTTCAGGAAGGGTTAATACTGCTGTACAAGCATGTTATTACAGTAATGCTCTAATTAATCAACTGCTTAACCACAGCAGAAAGTTACCCATAATTCTGCTGTGGTTAAGCAGTCGATTAATTAGAGCATTACTGTATATTGAAGAACATGAGACATCTCTTATTTCATCTTTGAGCCAAGAACTAGTAGAATGGTTTTGTTTAGTAAGTATATGATATATGATGTTAATTAAAGAGATGTTTTCATTTGTGAGATAGAAATAAAAAGTTTAAACTTGACCGAGTAAATTTTCAAATTGGAATCACAAAAATATCCAGGTTAAAACGGCACTTTATAATAATAAATAATAGTAAATAAAATATTTGTAAGCTAAATTTGTGAAAATTTCCAAAGTAATCCCCTCGAAAGATACTAAATTTATTAACCGCTGAATGATAAATGAACAAATTTCATATCTTAACAATGTGATACCATTCTACCAAATAATACTATTTAAAGTGACCTTAGATGCTCAATATTTAAATTGGAAAACTGAGTCAACAAAATTATATTGCAATAAAACCCACATTAACAAAACTTTCTAACGTAGGTGATCAACTTTAAAGTTAGGACTATTTGTATCACTAGTGCTCACCTCGTTTGAAACTAACCATGGAACAGTAGACAGCCTCAGATGAAAAGCGTCTAGACAATTTGAGCTACCTAGTCACACGAAAGCACCCACAGCGTAGCTATTCAGGTCTACTGTCAAACTGGTAACCATTAGTGATACTTCAAGTCAAGATAATAGCCATTGTTTAGATACATGTACATGGGACTACTGATGAGTGTCGTTATTGCAAAAGGAAACCACAAAATCTATAGATGTACTAGCTCCGGCTCGACAAATAACATGATTTCACAGTGGTAGACTGGTACTGATTTAAGTTAACCCTTTTTAACCCTTTACCCAACAGAAGGGCCCTGTGCCAATGCATTCTCTTATATATGCGAGTCGACCATAGGTCGCCTCGCATATATAAGAGAATGCATTGGCTTAACACATTAAAAATTATAAAATTGTTAAAGAATGTAAGAAAAAATGGTAAAAAGTGTTAAAAAAAGATTTTTTTTTAGGCCAATGCATTCTCTTATATATGCGAGGCGACCTATGGTCGACTCGCATATATAAGAGAATGCATTGGCACAGGGCTAACTGTAACTATCACAATGTGGTCAAGGAGCCGGTTCCAATGATATCCATATTTGTATGGTTCTATTGAGACAGACCGAAGATATTTTAGGCTGTTGAAGCTTTATTTGGCCGGTTTTGGCCGGTTTGTTGGGTAAAGGGTTAACAATGCGCTAGGCTGGCACATTGTAAAAACATGAGAGCGCATTGCACTCGAGTGTTTTACAAAATAGTCCCTCAATTATCTCACGTCACCAGTTCAATCAAGTGATTATTCTGCTTATTATATTCCACTATAAGCATCTGAATTAATAGAAATCCAAAAAATACTGCCATTATACCCGTAATGCATACATTTCGATAGCGTGAATGGTTACACAAAGTGTTAAAGTTACATAATTCATTAGTGAAATTATCATTTATACTCACTTGAGAAATCATGGTAAATCACACGTCGGAATGTAATCAATTTAGTTATTCTACTTTAATACCTGTTTCATTGCACGACACTAAGTCTAAATGGCCATCCACATGATGATGCAAAAATCACATGATTTCCTTTGGCAATAGCAACACACATTAGAAGTCGCGCATACACGAACATGAACTTGGATAATAACTTAGGTCATCTGTTGCAGGTCAAGACGGTAATATGCATTACAACCAAGAACATGGTCCAAATTGCTCCTGACGCAATCCCTGTCAGAATATTTTATCACGATCAAATTCAAGGAGTTTTCAAGAGCTCATAAGAGTTTACAAGGACCCCAAAGAGACATTTGGCTAATAAACTTCCAGATACAATTTCAAATGTTCTATATGAGAGACTTCCAATGAAGTCATCATATAGATGTTAGGAATTTTCAACGTATCTCAGACAACAGTGCATGACTGTATTGTAAGCATTTTTTAATTAACACAACAAATAATTATGAATTAACTGTAATACATGAAAAAACATTTTAATAAAATGTTGATTTTAGTAAATAAAAAGCAGTGGCTATTTCAGCCAGTGGCACTAGATGGCGAAGACCCATCAGAAGCAGTTTGCACCAACCGGCAACAGACAACAGAATTCATCAGAAGAACACTTCATGAACACGATCGTAAACTTTCAACAACAAATTTAACACATGTTCATAGAGTATCACTAATACCAAGACTCGAACATTGTGCACAAAACAGACACAGAACTTATCCTATGATATTATGTACAGTAATGCACTAAATAATCAACTCTTAACCACATCAGAATTATGGGTAATTTTTCAGGATATAGTCGGAAATATGGCTTGTTGCCATTCATTGGAAAATTACCCATAATTCTGATGTGGTTAAAAAGTCGATTATTTAAGGCTTTACTGTTTTCAAGCCTGCAAATAGTTTGTCTGTCATTTGTAGAATGAGGTCCCCAGAGGGTGAATTTAGTGACGCTATCCTGCACTACGAAGTAGCATCACTAAATTAAACACTCTGGGAACCTCATTATGTTTAGGCCTCAACTGCTATGGGAGACCTAGAATCAGATTGAATTTCCCCAGTTTTTTTTTGGTGATGTTCAACCATTGGACACCTAAATTCACCCTCTGGGGACCTCATTCTGCAAATGTCAGACACACTATTTCCAGGCTTGTGACTAAGTTAGATGTATTGGGTAGTCAATTTGTGGTCATATATGTTTGCTTAACTTGGGGATACAATAGTTATAATGATAAGATAAACTGACACAATAGCTTATACCGATTTAACCAAATTATTTAATGTTAGATTTTAATATGAGAAAAAAATTATTCATAGTGGATGCAAATTGAATGCACAATGCTCAAGATAAAAGGACTATGGATGGGTTGTGGGAATGGATAAGTGTGTTGGATTTCAAGGTTAACGTGAGTGTGTGAATATTTGTGCATAGATTTATCTCACAAATTATTATAAAGCCTTGCAATAGGATTTGGTAGACACTCAAGTAAATGCTAGGGAAAGATAATTGCTACTGGACTTCAGTGGTTAGTTAGTCAATAATTGTTCCACAACCACAGTAATCATAAGCAATAAAGTACACCATAAACAATAAATTTAAATGGACATGGCTTGTTCATTATACAAAATTATGCATACATAACTTGATAAGAGGTATCTCAAAACATGCCTACGCGGAAGATTTCTGAATAAATTTGTCGATATATAGCGCTGAAAAAACCCGTTTTGTTTCTATGACTATGATTATTTATTCATAACTCAATTCATAACTCAATATAACAATTAATGTATACAAACAATGAGTTATTGGGGACGGCATAACCTGTAAAGGCTGTCTTCCTGTTGTCCCCAAAACTGGAGGATATAAAGAAATCATAGAATTATTTTTTATAATTATTTAAATAAATATAGAATATTTAAATAAATATAGAATAATTTCTTATATTATTAGGTGTATTTTGGAACTCAAACTGCCATGTGGCTTTAAGTCACACAAAGTGGTTGCGCTCCAAAAAAAGAAAAAAGTTTAAATATAACAAGAAAACCATGGTTACTTGTAAATTATAATGTTATCTACGGCGAACATAGTACTTTTCAACTATTTTCAAGAGCATAAAGCTGTAACTTAAGAGAAATAGGGAGCTGAAGAAGTAAAACAAATAATATAAAGTAAAGCATTTGGACCGGTTTTCTTACAAAGTGTAACTCGTCAGTAAGATTCTGTTTTGAAGTGAAGACGAGCAAACAATCGGCAAGCTTAACACTTTCATGACGGAAGCTGTGCTGGTGTTCCAGTGCATTCTCTTATATATGTGAGTCTCTCATAGGGAACCTCTCATATATAAGAGAATGCACTGGCTTACATGGAAGGTGAATATTGTTAGGCCAATGTATTCTCTTATATATGCGAGGGTCCCTACGGGAGACTCGCATATATAAGAGAATGCATTGGCACAGGGTTCACAAATTTCAGGAGGCTCCAGTCATGGAAGGGTCAATATGGGGATGTTAAGTAGCTGGTTTTATAGCTGGTAGCCAGTCTTGAAGACAGCAACAATTTTAGCCATTAGTTATGCTGTATATCTTTATATTTATTTCTAACAGGTTATCTAGCCATGTAACAGTGTTGGTCCTGGTATTATAACCGATGACTGTTTTAACCTTAATATTTTCAAGCAAGTGCAAACAGTGCAAATGTTTTTTCTTCAACAGCATTTAATCTTCCAAGTGTAATTGAAATCATCCACTGAAGACCAGGCAGTGTCAAGGGTTGGTGTTTGGTGGTTGTCGATGGTTGAAATATGGATCAAAGGTGTCATATTAAATCTATGGATCAAAGGTGTAATGTAACGTCAGTGCTGAGATATTTGCTAATCAATTAACGAATCAACAGCAAAAATCTTATCAGCGATGACATTCTTTAGAACAATGCATCAAGGTACCATTCAATATAAAGAGCAAATTCATTGTTAACACCCCTCATGAAGTGGGCCTGCTGAATTCCTATGATGCTCGTGGGACAAATTGAGGCTGTTAAGAAAAAGTAACGTTATATTTCTAAAGTTGTCATTTTCGTGGTGTTTAGCTAACCCAGACGATTTGAGAAAAAGCCAGCGTTTGTGTGAAACATTCAAGAACATGTATATGTATTCCTTGTAAGCCAGTGTATTCTCTTATATATGCAAGGCTCCCATGGGAGACTCACATATATAAGAGAATGCGCTGGAACAGGATATTTAATGCTGCAACACGAAAGGGTTAATAACGATTGGTGACAAATTTTGCGAAAAACCATGTGCTAATTGATGCTCTTACATATGTGAGTCTCCCACAGGGAGCCTCGCATATATAAGAGAATGCATTGGCCTAACAATCTTTACAATGACCTTGTAAGCCATGGCATTCTCTTATATATGCGAGGCTCCCATGTGAGACTTGCATATCTAAATGAATGCACTGGAACAGGGTGTTTAATGCTGCACCAGCACAGCTCGCATCATGAAAGGGTTAACAGCATTATTTTGCCTCACCAACATCATAGAAATTTAGCAGGATCACTTTACCAGGGTGGTTAATTCATTCACTGGGTTAGAAAAATAGCAAACTTCGGTGATGGCTCATAAAATTGTGTTTAAAAAACAATCATTCGGGGCAAATGATAATTTAAATGAATAAACATCTCTTTTAACCCTTTATCTAACAGAACGGCCCTGTGCCAATGCATTCTCTTATATATGCGAGTCGACCATAGGTCGCCTCGCATATATAAGAGAATGCATTGGCTTAACACATTAAAAATTATAAAATTGTTAAAGAATGTAAGAAAAAATGGTAAAAAGTGTTAAAAAAAGATTTTTTTTAGGCCAATGCATTCTCTTATATATGCGAGGCGACCTATGGTCGACTCGCATATATAAGAGAATGCATTGGCACAGGGCCCTTCTGTTGGGTAAAGGGTTAACATGCTGCTCTATATTAAAGTAATCTCTAGCAGATTGCATGTCACAAACCTATGTGTTTAGTAAGCTTTATTAATTTCACTATTCTCTGATTATATGCAAGCACAGTTCACTCTCAATAATGATTTTTGTCAAAAGCAAAACTATTTACGACCAGACTAGCTTTCGATTAAAAGAATTTTTCCCAAATTTAATCACATGCAACTAATTCGGCTGAAAATTAATGTGACCAATAATGTATTAAAGATAATGTATTTCATCCCAGCAAGTTTTATATAGATTCCGGTGTGTTAAATAATAGATATGAATCGAGGATATATGTCCAGAAAAGCTTCTATTAATTAAAATTGATTTTATTTAGAATTTTCTCATTTAATACCTACTTTCGTTATGAAATAATAATATATAACAATATGAGTTGGAAATCCCTGTCGGAAACGCTTCTATCAATTAATATTGATTTTATTTCTATTTTATTTTATTATAATGGGACAAATATGGTATCGATTAATGGGTCATATATTTGTTACTATGTAGAACTTTTTGAGAGATGCCTCCAGCGTGGTGGTCCGAACAAATACGAGCTGCAAAATGTATCTAATGATGGTACAGTAATGCCCTAAGTAATCGACCTCTTAACCACAGCAGAATTATGGGTAACTTTTCAGGATTTAGTCGGAAATATGGCTTGTTGCCATTCATCGGAAAGGTCTCCCCGAGAGCTTTCCGATGAATGGCAACAAGCCATATTTCCGACTAAATCCTGAAAAGTTACCCATCATTCTGCTGTGGTTAAGAGGTCGATTACTGTATCTATTGTAATATTAAGTGCAAATCAAGTAGATAAGACCCAGAGTGCAGCATATGCTTATTTTCAATAATTAAAATAGTAAAAAAAATGCAAATATATATAAGGTGGTTATGAATATCAGAGACCATTATTGAAAGGACAGAATTATTTTATATGAAAAAAAAAATCAAAATAAAATCAATACAAAATGATAGACGCGTTTCCAGACAGGGGTCTTCGATTCATATTTATTATTTCATACCCAGGAAATTATATAAATCATGTTGGGGAAGAGATGATCCATCTTTAAATATGAATATTGTACCCTTAACAAGGACCTCAGATCGAGACTTTACTGATACGAAGTGTCTCTGTTTACCACGCCGTAGATATAAAATAGCCACGAATATTAAATTTACACCATGACTTTAGCATTAGGAATGCTGAAAAAAAAACAGAATACAAAAGGATGTAACTGAATTGTGAATACCACCTTCTTCATGCTCCTCCCCACCGTGGTGCAACGCCGGCTCATATGCAGCTGACGTCGTCACATTTATAGTCGTCATCGGGAAATTTTCACGACCAATTCTTTTACGCTCTTCTTCTGCCAACAGTGCTCTTCTAATCATCTCCTGTTGCTGTTTACGTCGGGTTGTTGTGGCCGTAACTAGTGATTTCTATATAATTGAAAGAAAACTGATGATGAGAGAAATATGTATCGTAAATTCTTAAATATTTATCTCTTATATTCTCGGCACATTTTGTGAAAATAAATAAGAATATTTACATAGCCTGTCCACGATACACTAAATACAGTTTGGTGATTGGTCAACTGCCAATGGGGTCACCCGGTTTACATCACAATAATGCAGAGATCTCTCTAGTGTATCACTAACAGGAAGTTAAAATTGTTGACCTAATCTGACTATTAGTGGTCAGCAGAATAATTGAGCCTGCTGAATTACATCTGAAACCAGTTAATTATATCGATCATGTTATCGTAGCTAAGCGTTTGGAAATCTTATATTGGGCTGACTTAATGTGCTGTGTTGGCTAGTCTCAATTTATCTTCCATTTTTCTGATAATAAATAAGAATACACTCAGCTTTATTTATGGGAATAAATCATCAAAAAGCTACATAAATATAAGAAATGAATGTAGAGGTGTGTATGTGTGTGTTATTGGGGGATACGGCACTGTGGTCGTTGGGGGCACATTTAGTGTAAACCGCTTTACACATGTACTCCAACGACCACAGCACTGTATCCCCTATAACACCACCACCACATTCATTTCTTAAATAAACTTTAGGGGAATAAATCATCAAAAAGCTATATAATATAAGAAATGAATGTAGAGGTGTGTGTGTGTTATTGGGGGATACGGCACTGTGGTCGTTGGGGGCACATTTAGTGTAAACCGCTTTACACATGTACTCCAACGACCACAGCACTGTATCCCCTATAACACCACCACCACTTTCATTTCTTAAATAAACTTTAGGGGAATAAATCATCAAAAAGTTATATAAATATAAGAAATGAATGTACGTGGTTTACACTAAATGGGCCCCCAAATGACCACAGCGCCATATCCCCCCCCCAATAACACACATACCTACGACATTAATTTCTTAATTAACCAAGGCCTAAACTGAGATCTGACAGTGTGATGTTTTTTTCCACAAAAGATAAATGAATCCTCCATATAAATCTTCAAGTAATATTTACCAGAAAACTTATGTTATGTCCATACAAGCCTTGAAATAGTGTGCCTGTCATTTGCAGAATGAGCGGGCTAGCATCACCAAATTCACCCTCTGGGGACCTCATTCTGCTTACACCTCAGCAGAATGAGGTTCCCAGAGGGTGAATTTGGTGATGCTAGCCCACTATGCGGGGTAGCATCACTAAATTCACCCTCTGGGGACCTCATTCTGCAAATGACAGACACCATATGTCAAGGCTTGCATAACATATCAGATGTGCACTCTCCGTGCACCCTACAACCAGTAAGCACTAACAAGAATGACTTCAATTAGTCGCCTCCCATATGAACATAAAATATTCAATAAAAAAATACAATATAGGAAACAAGCCTTGAAATAGTGTCTGTCATTTGCAGAATGAGGTTCCCAGAGGGTGAATTTAGTGATGCTACCCCGCATAGCAGGCTAGCATCACCAAATTCACCCTCTGGGGACCTCATTCTGCAAATGACAGACACACTATTTCAAGGCTTGAATGGAAACAATGTTGTAGGATGAGTTCGTAAAACCAGGCTATTAATAGAAGTTATCTAACCGATGTAAAATTAAATGCCTAAAGCACAAAAATTAGTCAATATATGCAGCTTGAGTCCTGTAAAAGGAAAAAATCAAACACATGTATCAAATTCTTACCATACATATACATACAGATTCTTCTCACAACTGAAAAGCTACAGGGAAGGGAACAATGTTCTATGGCTACACAATGAATTCATGTTCTAAAGCAAGCAACAATGACTCACTCATTGTATCGTGAGAACTAATATTCGCACACTAATCTAAACCATAAATCACCCACAAAACTGAGCAGGTTGTTGACGATTCAAACACCGAGAAATGGCCTGAGAACACCGTAACGTCTTGTTTGTGGTTCGGATGTTCACTCTCCAGTTGTCGGAGAATGAAATTTCTAACACGCAAACACGTTCTTGCTTTGTTCTTGATATGTTCTCAGAGTTTGAATCTTCACTCGCGATTTGTGTCAAACACACAAGAACGCGGATTTGAACACACCCTGAGATATCTTTAATTGTTGAATTTTGGTGGGAAGGTCGAATCAAATATCATTTATGAAGTTAATAAATTTTTCGTAGAATTGCGACGAATTTGAGATTATCACATAATCACATTTTAGCAAAGAAAAATGATCTCAAACCTGCGGGGGTTAAAAAACGATTTTATTGATTTCCTTATCACAACCGAAGAAGAAGAAAAGACACCTTCAAGAAAAAATATAGTTCCACTTTAAATGTGTCTTTTCATGTTGACAAAATTGTTCAACCACCTTATCACCCATGTTTATCTCACAGACAACACTAAATAAATACACATGTGTCTTATTAAAAATATGAAGCCGGGTTTGCAAGCTAATTATGTGATAAAAGAAATTTCCATATGTTGAAATATGCACCAAATTGGGGTAGGGTCAGACATATAGGATCTCACATGAGTTTCTATTTTATACGGAATTTCTCAACCGAGTTCGCTAAATTTGATTTGAGCCGAAGTTTACCGAGGCTCAAATAGAATTTAGTGGACGAGGTTGATAAATTTCATATAAAATAGAACGAGTAATAATTATCGACATGGTTAAAGCATAATAATAAATAGAACACATATGGTGTTTTGAGTGAATCCCATATTATTTCATTCATGACAAGTAGTGGAAATATCAATTTTCAACAAGCAACCGCATCGCTCGTTGAAAATTTATATTTTCACTGCTTGTCACTCATGAAATAATTATAATCATTCACTCGAAAAACCGTAGTATCCTCTATTTACATAGTAAACATGGTATACCTACAATATAATCTACACAACCTATCATGGTTACAAAATAAAAATCTATCGGACAGACACATCACTGAAAAGCAAGCTGTACATTGACAATTTATTTTACATGACATATCTAATATACCAGCCTACTACGACTTACCCAGTTTTGGGTTGTGGCATCTCGCCCCTTCAATATCAGAAATTACAAGGGTAAAATAATAAATCCAATAGTCAAATAAAGCTAGACACAGTGTTTGCATCTTCCAATGTTGAAAATAATAGTATTCTGTCTCTTTTAAAAGCCGATTATCAGATGATTTACAAGTCTAGAATTCACTTTCAGATCTATTTTTCGTAATACAATTTTTCCCAGGGAGCAGCCTAGAAGTCGACTTAAGATCCATTTTCTTCATAAATTGAACCACTTCTCTCTATTTTAGTCCTAGTGAGAACTGATTTCTCTCTTAATATATACACAGTATCCATATGTCCAAACAACCTATTTAAATTGTATTTCCTGATTATAATGATGTAATTAACCTCTCCAAACCGAACCCTCTATAAACCGAATCCCTCTCCATACTGACCAAATTGTCTGGTCCCGAATTCACCCAAGTGCAATGTCACTAAAAATTAGCTCTGTAATCCGGAAACTTTCTATTCCGAACATCGGATGGTTTTTCTGGTCCAAAAGTGAACAAATACATTAATTTTTACCTATGAAATCCGAACGCGAAAAGTGATACCAACCGAACTCACGTGCAGCAGATTGGACAAATTTGATGCTGAACTCGTGTTGGCTTTAGTTTATAGACTGGGGATCCTTTATAAGTTTAAATTTCTAGTCTATACATTCAACTCTGAGTGGCCATTATCATAAAGGCTAATTATAACGGTTATAATCCACCCCGAGGATTTTGTTGGGATGATGTTGGGTGCTCTGATGTTACTCTGATAATGGTATAATCTCCTTCCATGTTTGGTCAGTGAGAGCTTTCCGATGAATGGCAACAAGCCATATTTCCGACTAAATCCTGAAAAATTACCCATAATTCTGATGTGGTTAAGGGGTCGATTACTTAGGGCATTACTGTAGCATCCAAAGAATCATGAAATTTATAATGCATGTATACAAGTTGATGAGGATGAAAATATTTGAAAGTGGGCATTATCTTACCAAGCCTTGAAATAGTGTGTCTGTCATTTGCAGAATGAGGTCCCCAGAGGTGAATTTAGTGATGCTACCCCGCATAGTGGGCTAACATCACCAAATTCACCCTCTGGGAACCACATTCTGCTGAGGTGTAAGCAGAATGAGGTCCCCAGAGGGTGAATTTGGTGATGCTAGCCCACTGTGCGGGATAGCATCACTAAATTCACCCTCTGGGGACCTCATTCTGCAAATGACAGGCACACTATTTCAAGGCTTGTATCTTACGTGGTACAAGAAGCTGAATATCAGCCCATATCCTGATTAGGGGATAAACATAAACAGCTCTCAGCCAATCAGAATGCATGTTTCAGCAACAAAAACTCAAGTTAACAGCTCTCAGCCAATCAGAATACATGTTTCAGCAACAAATATTCAACTTGAATTACAATGCACAATAGACCAATTTTTATCAATTTTAGTCCAATCTAATTCTTCAATTATCATATGGTGTCATCTATTGGTTCCATAATAACTCATGAGCCTAATTAAGTGGCAAAACAATGCCCTCAAGGCTCTTCAACATGAGAAACAAAGACCCGATAATGCAAAGTGACATCTTCACAAAAAATAGGCAATCTGAAAAAAATCGCAGCACTTCCAAAAAAATAGGCAACTTTAAACCT
Source organism: Siphonodentalium dalli (assembly GCA_032622095.1). Taxonomy (NCBI): domain Eukaryota; kingdom Metazoa; phylum Mollusca; class Scaphopoda; order Gadilida; family Siphonodentaliidae; genus Siphonodentalium; species Siphonodentalium dalli. Next base: position 34,257,254 of record CP136069.1, on the reverse strand, counting down.
GAAAAAAAACGTGGCACTACCAAAAAAAAAAAATAGGCAAATTTAAACCTGAAAATTTCGAGGCACTACCAAAAAAATTAGACAACTTTAAACTAGCAAAAAATTGAAGTATGATGGGATAATGGGCCCGGTACAATTGTAAACTCAAGTTTATAAATGTATGCAGTATGGATAAATATAAACTAAATGAGTTTCGGAATATATTACAAGTGATTGCTTGATGGAAATTTTCAACAGTATAACTGGGCACATGCAGTTCTAGTTGTCTGATAGGGTGGTCATAAAATGTGTAACCTCAAAAGAAAACACTCAATTTAATTTTTGAACAACTGCACACATGTATGTTACTGGCAAAAATATATCACAGTCATATAATTTTGGAAGGATAATAAAAGACAGAAGAATTTGTTTGACATGTGATAAATACACTACCACAAAAGTATCTTACTGGCCAAAAACATACACCAATTGTACAATCGTGAAAGGATAACATGAGACAGAACAAGTGGGTCTGGCATGTAATAAACACAGCACCACACATGTATGTTAGTGGCCAAAAACATATGGCAGTCATGCAATCAAACCTGCAAATAGTGTGTCTATCATTTGCAGAATGAGGTCAGCAGAGGGTGAATTTAGTGACGCTATCCCACATAGCGCGCTAGCATCAACAAATTCACCCTCTGGGGACCTCATTCTGCTTAGGCCTCATCTTCTGGGAAGTATCTATAGTCTCAAATCAAAATTGTTTTAGTTATTTTTCTTTCACTTCTGGGGAGGTTCTATATCCCCTAATTTGCAGAAGATAAATTCCATAATCGAGGTGACTAATGGGTGAACTTCACCATCTTCAACTGGGGACATTCAATCTGATCCTAGTCTGCCATAACAGTTGAGGCTTAAGCAGAATGAGTTTCACAGAGGGTGAATTTGGTGATGCTAGCCAGCTGTGTGGGATAGCATCATTAATTTACCCTCTGGGGACCTCATTCTGCAAATGAAAAACTATTAGCAGGCTTGTGAAGAATACTCTCATGCCATTTTTTTTTTTCATTAAATCTTTCAGTGCCAGGTTCGATTTTTGTATCAACCCATATACCATAGGTCGCCTCGCATATATAAGAGAAATTTTCATCATTTGTTATTATTTTTTACAATTTTAATAATTTTTTCTTATATTCTTTAACTCTTTCAGTGCCAGACTTATTTTGTAGGTTTAGTGCCAGGGAATCTTACGTTTTTCATGGGCATCAAAATTATTACTATGAATACTTGGTGATAATTTTGAGTTATAACATGCCCCTAAGGTTTTATCCAGTTTTTAAATTCGCTATACCATGCTTAAGCTTACCCAAAAAATTTCTATAAAAAAAAAAGTTGTTTAAAAAACAAATAATTTATGGCCCATTTTACAGACCGTAAATTAGGGCACTGAAAGGGTTAACTCATGGCCAAAACATATATGTGTGATTTTATGTATTACACCATTTACTTACAGTAGCCTCCTGGTTCAAAGTCACTTCTTCTATCTTGGCTTTGAAGTGAGGAGTCCATGGAGGGTCCACTACACTGAGTATCGGCAAGCCAATTGTTGGAGATGGCAGGGTGAAGTCAATGTTTGGTGGAGGAATCTACAATTTATAGAATGAGAAAATAATTCTGGGGGGTCCACTACACTGAGTATCGGCAAGCCGATTGTTGGAGATGGCAGGGTGAAGTCAATGTTTGGTGGAGGAATCTAGAATTTATAAAATGAGAAAATAATTCTATCAAATAACAAGAGATGGACTGTCGTCCGGTGCATACCCCCTCGTGGCATACCGCCTAGTGTGGGCACATCGATAACTTATGATGGCTATACTCAGACAAATGGACCCAGAAATCAGCATTTTCATATAAACAAAGATGAATAACTATAGAACAAAAAACCAAAACAAACATTTGAATGTGCCATTAAATGTCCTCATAGTGGTGAACATCAATACAAAATTTCATTGAGATCCGAGCATTACTGTTCAAGTTATGAGCTGAACAGACATCGGATGGATCAAACAGCCAACATTTCCAGATAAACAAAGATGAATTACTCTAGAATGGAAAAGCAGAACAGAACAATGGAACCCCCTATTGAATGTCCTCATAGCAGTGAACATCTATACCAAATTCCATTGAGATACCAGCACAACTGTTGAAGTTACGACATGAACAGACACCAGACGGACCAAAAAGCCAACATTTTCAGATGAACAAAGATGAATAACTCTAGAATGGAAAAGCGGAACAAAACGATGGAACCATCTTTTTAATGTCCTCATAGTAGTGAACATCCATACCAAATCCCATTGAGATCCCGGTACAACTGTCGAAGTTACGACATGAACAGACACCAGACGAACCAAAAAGCCAACATTTCCAGATGAACAAAGATGTATAACTCTAGAATGGAAAATCAGAACAAAACGATGGAACCCTCTATTGAATGCCCTCATAGTAGTGAACATCCATACAAAATTTCATTGAGATCCGAGCACTACTGTTCAGGTTATGACATGAACAGACACCAGATGGACCAAAAATCCAACATTTCAAGATAAACAAAGATGAATAACTCTAGAATGGAAAATCCGAACAAAACGATAGAACTCTCTATGTAATGTCCTCATAGATGTGAACATCCACACCAAATTTGGTTGAGATCCCAGCACAACTGTTGAAGTTACGACATGAACAGACACCAGACGGACCAAAAAGCCACTATTTCCAGATAAACATAGATGAATAACTCTAGAATGGAAAATCCAAACAAAACGATGGAACCCTCTATTTAATGTCCTCATAATAGTGAACATCCATACCTAATTTCATTGAGATCCGAGCACTACTGTTCAAGTTATGACACGAACAGACATCGGACGGACGGACGTAAAGGCGCACACACGGACGGACGGACGGACAGGTGCAAAACAGTATACCCCCCTTTTTTTTTTTAAAGGGGGTATAATTAAGCTGGCATAGTGGTGGCTTTTAATTTTGTAGATTTAAAGGTACTCAATCCGATTCGATAGTCCCCATATAATCAGATTACAACAACAACATTTTTAGAAATGCCACTTCAGTTATCAGAATCGATTAATTGCCAAAAAATAATTCTAACCACTGTCAACTATAGTATAAAATTGCCGAAAAGTTTTATTTATCAACATGTTGTTCGACGAAATTTGGCCTTATTATCAACAGAAAGCCTCTTGATTTTAGAGTTATCCATCTTCATCCCCAATTTGGACCACTGTTTTCTGGGCCTCTAATAATTCTTGATGGTGAAAAATAATAGATTTCAAAAATCGATATCTAATATTTCTGAATTTTGATAGGTGGGTTCCTCGACTCGAATCAAATATATTTTTTACCCCCCATATCCAAAAAATAGTAATTGAGAGGCGCTTAATCAGATTATGCATCTTTAAATCTTCCATAATTAAAGCTACATCTTAAAACTAATGGATCCAATGAAAAGCTATAACACTGAAGCAGAGCATGTTGGTTTATTTTCTGGGAAAAATACTGTTAGACGTAGTGCATGCAAAAAATACTGTTAGACGTAGTGCATGCAAAAAATACTGTTAGACGTAGTGCATGCAAAAAATACTGTTAGACGTAGTGCATGCAAAAAATACTGTTAGACGTAGTGCATGCAAAAAATACTGTTAGACGTAGTGCATGCAAAAAATACTGTTAGACGTAGTGCATGCAAAAAATACTGTTAGACGTAGTGCATGCAAAAAATACTGTTAGACGTAGTGCATGCAAAAAATACTGTTAGACGTAGTGCATGCAAAAAATACTGTTAGACGTAGTGCATGCAAAAAATACTGTTAGACGTAGTGCATGCAAAAAATACTGTTAGACGTAGTGCATGCAAAAAATACTGTTAGACGTAGTGCATGCAAAAAATACTGTTAGACGTAGTGCATGCAAAAAATACTGTTAGACGTAGTGCATGCAAAAAATACTGTTAGACGTAGTGCATGCAAAAAATACTGTTAGACGTAGTGCATGCAAAAAATACTGTTAGACGTAGTGCATGCAAAAAATACTGTTAGACGTAGTGCATGCAAAAAATACTGTTAGACGTAGTGCATGCAAAAAATACTGTTAGACGTAGTGCATGCAAAAAATACTGTTAGACGTAGTGCATGCAAAAAATAAACAACTGTACAGCGCAGTACTGCTTCAAGGTGACATGTGCTGATCACGGGACAGTTCTGTGCACTGCTTCAAGGTGACATGTGCTGATCACGGGACAGTTCTGTGCACTGCTTCAAGGTGACATGTGCTGATCACGGGACAGTTCTGTGCACTGCTTCAAGGTGACATGTGCTGATCACGGGACAGTTCTGTGCACTGCTTCAAGGTGACATGTGCTGATCACGGGACAGTTCTGTGCACTGCTTCAAGGTGACATGTGCTGATCACGGGACAGTTCTGTGCACTGCTTCAAGGTGACATGTGCTGATCACGGGACAGTTCTGTGCACTGCTTCAAGGTGACATGTGCTGATCACGGGACAGTTCTGTGCACTGCTTCAAGGTGACATGTGCTGATCACGGGACAGTTATGTGCACTGCTTCAAGGTGACATGTGCTGATCACGGGACTTTGGAGAAAGTTAGGTAACTCCACTTTCATTAATGAACATACTCATGTAGAGTTACTGAACTTGACTAGGAATTTTCCAGAATATCCATAAACTCAAACTTCAATCTTAAAGACAATATTATGTAGTTGTTCGGGTGCATGAAACTGGCAAGTTAGTATTCAGGTGCTATGCCAACTGGAGGAATGTAGCATTCTACTAACATCACCGAAAATCTCAAGCAAATCGACCGTACCACTCCATAGAAAACATTGTCTGAACTACGCACAATTGTAAATATTTACTACTCGAATCGGGACGCTTCTATCGGCGATAAACTAACGAAAACGATTTCGCCATCGGCAGTCACTGCATTTAATTAATATATAAGAATGACGGTTTGTGTTGTCAATTTAGATATAATATTTGTAAAAATAACTACTCTGAACAATATTATTCTCCATTTCTATTTGATCACCTTACCGGAGTGTTTCACATCACTTTAAATAAAATCTTATATAAAATTTGAGCGAAATGGTTGTCAGAGAAGGTAATTAGAGACGAGTAAACCATAAAAAGCTATACCGGAGATATCCTCTTAACCCTTTGAGTGCAGTCGATTTTTGTATCAACCCATATACCCTGTGCCAATGCATTCTCTTATATATGCGAGTCGACCATAGGTCGCCTCGCATATATAAGAGAATGCATTGGCCTAACAATTTGGTTTTTTTTTTTAGTTTTTTTTACAATTTTGTACAATTTTAATAATTTATTCTTATATTCTTTAACAGACTTATTTTGTAGGTTTAGGGCCGATGAGATCGGCCCTGCCCCTGGCACTCAAAGGGTTAAAACAAGAGGGGCTTATAATAGAGGCTAATCCTGCTCTCAGGAACAACCTTCAGTAACCTCAAGTATGTGAGTAACCCCATTTTGCACATACATTTTCTATTGAAAACTGAAAATCAATATTCACCTTGAAAAACATGTTTGCTCCCTCTTCCATTCTTGGCCACACCTGAAATCTACTTCTCCAGAGAGACTGGAATCTGAAAATTTAAATGAAATAATCAAAATTATAATATTTATAAACAATTTGAGCTAAAAATACTCCCCATATCCTTAACCCTTCCATGACTGGAGCTTCCTGAAATTTTTGCGAAAACCCTGTGCCAATGCATTCTCTTATATATCCGAGTATCCCATAGGGAGCCTCGCATATATAAGAGACTACATTGGCCTAAAAATATTTACCTTGACCTTGTAAGCCAGTTCATTCTCTTATATATGCAAGGCTCCTTATGGGAGACTTCCATATATAAGAGAATCATGACAAGGATCTTTAATGCTGCACCAGCGCAGCTCCCATCATGAAAGGGTTAAAGGTAATTTATTGTTGTTTGTTTACAGATCCTCCTACCCAATAAATCACCAGCAACAATAAAATTAAATTTGCAATGAGTACTTATTTGATTTCCTGTCTAATTATAATGGGCCGCATAGCGAAAACAAAATTATTTAGTACTAATATTTTTGAGCATCCAGAAGGCCAGAATATTCTATAGAACTATTTCTGACTATAATTGGGATTAACCCTTTCAGTGCCAAGTCCGATTTTTGTATAAACCCATATTTCCTTGATCATTTTTCAAATTTATTGATTATAATAATGTGATACATTGGTGGAAAGAGCTCTAAGAGCTCTTTCCATCAATGTATCACATTATTATAATCAATATGGGTTGATACAAAAATCGGACTTGGCACTAAAAGGGTTAACCTACTAGATATTCCCTTGTTCACCAATCAGAAGGAGCCTTTTTATCATACCACCCCACCCCCACCACCCCTGCTCCTACCCTATCATTAAAAAGGATTATCTATAAACTAACAATTTTTTTTTAAAGTGGCCTAAAGGTGAGGGTATGACAAATGACTGCCCTGTGTACAATACTGTGTGCACATTAACCGCTTCACATTCTGGGCTATTGATGCTAGCCTGAATATAGAGTGTCTGACATTTGCAGAATGGTGTCTCCAGAGAGTGAATTTAGTGATGTTATCCTGCACGGCATACTAGCATGAGCAAATTCACCCTATGGGGACATCATTCTGCTATGGGATACCTAGATTCAGATATAGTCCCCAAGTTGAAGTTGGTGATGTTCACCCATTAGTCACCTCGATTATGCATTTTATCTTCTGAAAATTAGTGAATATAGAAACTGAACAGACTGGAAAAAGTAACTAAGGACAATGTTAATTTGAGACTATAGATACTTCCCAGAAAATGAGGCCTAAGCAGAATGAGGTCCCCAGAGGGTAAATTTGATGATGGTAGCCTGCTGTGTGGGATAGCATCACTAAATTCACCCTCTGGGGACCTCAATCTGCAAATTTCAGACACACTATATACAGACTTGCATTGATGGCCCTTTTGCAGTAGATAAATAGAACAGGAATATGGTAAAAACATTAAAAATGGCCATTATCAAAAAAACAAAAACATCATGCAATGTTTCAAAGAAGGTTGAGACACATTGATTCCGATGGACAAATTTCTGAGTTGCCTTTATGAATGTTGGATGAATGCTTGCATGTATTCAGTACACAGCATGACATTTTACGCCTGTACTCAGTATGGACATTAGCAGACAAAAATGCGGCAGAAGGATAAATACAAAACATTACTGAATCATCAGGAAACATTGGAAATAAGACATTGGGTCTTTCTTTACTTTATCAACAGGGCCATGAGGCTAATTAAATCTCACATCTACTGTAATGGAGCGTCATTCAGACCTGTTTACTTTTAAAATTGGAAATCTGGAGATTTGTCCTCAAGAAAGAGGGAGATTTAGTGAAAAATCTCGAGATTTTTTTCGATAATAGTATCACGAAAAAAAACTTCATATTTTTCATTTAAATGTCACATAGACTGTTTGTTGCATTTGGTTTGCATCTGCCACAATTAACGGCCTTGACACCGATTACCGAGTGCCTCTAATTTCTAAAATGATAAAAATCATTGGAAATAAAATTATGATTTTCCGATTATGGATCACATTTTATTTCGAATAAGGCAATTCAACGATTAAAACTATATTTGCGCACTATAAAATGGTGCTCTCGGATAATTTTGTCGCCAAATATATTCAGTAACATCAGATAACATCGGTAAATTTAAAGAGAGAGCGTATTGACATAATTGTTTCAAACTTTGAGGTCTGTTCGATTCGTGTTCTGTAATTGCGTATATAAAACACGGAATACCACAAAGACGGAAACGGAACTAAAACAAACAAAAAGTTTAAATCGGCAATATAATAATTTGAGTCGGCGATTTTAAAGCAGTCGGCCGGGACTAGCAGAAACCAACACTTTATTAAGTGTGGCCAAAAAAGGAAGCTTCTTGTTTGATATATTATAATCCTTGTCTGGACATTGAAGACCGCATTTACTTACTCAACGCTGTTAAACAAAAGAGAGTCAACGTTGTGTCAACATTTTGTCACTGTTTGACTCGCAGGCGATATATTCCTAATTGATTTGTAACACTATAGCGTGCATGGCTTAATGCTTAGTACAGCCGTCGGCTAATTTGGGGTTTATCTTTTGAAATCGGGAGATTTGGTTTCCCGATCGGGAGCACATGAGAAATGACACAAAATCGGGAGACTCCCGCCGAAATCGGGAAAGTAAACAGGTCTGGCGTCATTCTATAGTTATAATGACAAACCTGAGAACAGCGTTAATTCTCTGATTGACATCTGTGTGCTGGAGTTCCTTTACAATCATGTCATGGGCTTTATCAGGTGACTTCACAGCGGACAGCAGGAAAACCGATGCTAAAATATTATGTAAATATGAAAGTGTCCATGACACTGTAGCTCAACTTTGAGAAGAAGTTAAATTTTTGTGATGAGCAATAAATCGAATGATGAATTGAATTTTGAAATCCAATATGGCAGCCAAATGACCCCTAAATGACTCGTTCCCATCTACATGTCAATGTTAACATCCATGACAAATTTCATGATGATCAGACCTGTAGCCCATGCCAAAGGATTTAGTCATGCAAAGAGTAAAATCCAAGATGGCTGTCGGTGGCCATGTTTTATGGCCGAAACCACAAAATGATTCGTTCCCATCTACATGTCAATGTAAACAGCTATGACAATTTTATATTGATCCGAGCAAAGGTACGACCTGCATATGTGCAGGAACCATATTTAAAAATTGTGTAATTAGCATACATGCATTCCACTAAACGGCGTCTACAATAAATTCACACCTTGCTTGATGGCACTTGTTGTGTTTCATTTTAATTGGTTTATTCGGGGATAGGAAAGACTATTACATACATGCAGCAGCACTAAGCTCCAAGTCACTCTCCAGCATAAGTTCCCAAGCTACTGGCATTATATCAACGAAGTTATCCTCATGGATGATGGGAGCAGCTTTACATATCATAATCATTGGGCAGTGTGTCAAGCATTTTCCCTGGAATGAAAAACGAATAAAATATCATTCTAATTGACTATTTCACTTTCCAAACAGGTAAATCCAATTTCCGTGGTGCTGACTGGTCAGTTTCCCAGGTGTAGCTGTTGTAAATCATATCAGTTTACGTAGATTGACGCATGCGTTTGAGCTAGAGGCAGAATCAATTATTTTCATTAACCCTTTACCCAACAGAACGGCCTTGTGCCAATGCATTCTCTTATATATGCGAGTCGACCATAGGTCGCCTCGCATATATAAGAGAATGCATTGGCTTAACACATTAAAAATTATAAAATTGTTAAAGAATGTAGGAAAAAATGGTAAAAAGTGTTAAAAACAGATTTTTTTTAGGCCAATGCATTCTCTTATATATGCGAGGCGACCTATGGTCGACTCGCATATATAAGAGAATGCATTGGCACAGGGCATAACTGTAACCATCACAATGTGGTCAATGAGCCAGTTCCAATGATATCCATATTTGTATGGTTTTATTGAGACAGACCCAAGATAATTTAGGCTGTTGCAGCTTTATTTGGCCGTTTTTGGCCGGTTTGTTGGGTAAAGGGTTAAATTGAGTACACACAATGTTTTAACAGAACAATTGTACAATACAATATACCAACAAATGCCAACAGTGTTAAAAGTTAAAACAAAATTTGTGCTACTTAGTAGAATTAATTTCACAAACACCAGTTATGAAGTCGGTATTGTCGCTCATAAATAAACATCGTTGTGTGATGGCCGATCAAAGATAGGGGTATCGGCTGCTGCATCACGTTATATGCATATATCGGGGATGGGACGCAGTGTGGAATAAATTCGGTATGAGACTATGAGTATGGACAAATGTGTCCAGATATGGTATGATGAATGTACATAATACAACGTTGAAAAGAGAAACCTTTACACAATCAAAAGCAAGCCAACTGAGCCAAGGTACCTGGTATTAACTAGCTGGATGGACACAAATTTAGTAGCACGGTCACCGGTTTCCGTCTTCCCCGATCGTAACACCCGTGAAAATGGGAACTCATTAACAGTAGTTATCTCGCAGTGATTTTATAGTACTCAATAGCCAATGGGAATAGGGGTTGTCAAATAGTCGACTTTGATTCTATTTTTGACTGTTGATTAGATGACAACGAAATACCCTAGTCGTTTCAACACTATAAAAGGAATCAGATAATGTAGTATATATAATTATTACCTGTGCACCAAGGTACTTTATAATGTAGTATATATAATTATTACCTGTGCACCAAGGTACTTTATAATTGGCAAATCTTCCTTTAGTTCTTTCGATTTTTCTTCCTTCTTGCTACTTGAATTCATCTTCAGCTTTATGAGAGATACATCTGACTTTATTTTCTCCAGTAAAGGAGTGCTCTCCTTTCGCTTGATAGGTGAAGACGATCCTTGGAATGCTGTGTCCTGCAAAAAAAATGGTAGAGTATAATGAGTAACAAATCCATGTGGAGAGCACAGCGGGCTAACATCCCCAAATTCACCCTCTGGGGACCTCATTCTGCTTAGGCCTCATCTTCTGGGAAGTATCTAAAATCTCAAATTAACATTGTTTTCAGTTACTTTTTCCCTTCTGTTTAGTTTCTATATTCCCTAATTTGCAGAAGATAAAATGCATAAATAAGTGACTAATGGGTGACACATCACCAACTTCAAATGGGGAACTTCAATCTGATTATAGATCTCCCATAGCAGTTTAGGCCTCAGCTGAATGAGGTCCCCAGAGGGTAAATTTGGTGATGCTATATTTAGGCTTGATACCAGACCTGTTAAGTTTTGAAAATGTCAATCCGGGAGATTTTTGCGGGAGGTATGCCCAAATATGTTCATGTTCCAAAAATAATTTTTATGATGAAGATTACATAATTTCTATTTGTGTTTATTTTATAAATATATAGACCTAAATAAATGGTAAAGAATGTCCTGTTGGTAATTGTAATAGAGCTGCTGTGAATGGGAGATACCATGATTTATTAATGTCCTGTTGGTAATTGTAATAGAGCTGCTGTGAATGGGAGATACCATGATTTATTGAAGAGAAAGAAGCAAACACTTTGTATAAACTAAGTGAAAATACTCAGAATTTCACCGGATACATCCTGATATGCGCGAAACCGAAAGTACAAAATCTGAATAAACTACAAAATGGACTTGTCTTACTGTTTACCCTGCAAAAGAAATGCACATTTTCCAGCCTTGAAATAGTGTGTCTGTCATTTGCAGAATGAGGTCCCCAGAGGGTGAATTTAGTGTAGCGGGCTAGCATCACCAAATTCACCCTCTGGGGACCTCATTCTGCTTACAACTGGTGATGATATCCCGCTATGCAGGATAGCATCACTAAATTCACCCTCTGGGGACCTCATTCTGCAAATGACAGACACACTATTTCAAGGCTTGCACACATTCCACCATTTATTAACAAATTTTAAGAAGCAGAATCTTCGTTTAAAATAAGCAAAAAAGAACCCGAGTTACAAAAGTGACAACCGGACATGTATGTGTGAAACCGAAACAACAAAATGACCCGTCTTACAGTTTTACCCGCAAACGAAATGGACACATTCCTTCGCAATGCATACCACTAACCGTTACTGTGAAATGTTCATCAATGGGGCCTAACAATACAGCTTCAAACTTGTGATTATACGTGTTGTATACTGTAACAACACCCTTTATACGTGTGGCTTCACCAGAGTGTGAAAATCCATTAATATCAGTCACAGTTCATCACTGATTAGTGTTCAATCAGAGGGAACATCAAAAGTGAATGTTGATATGTAGGTATTTACGGTACCGGAAATAAGGAAATCCCTGTCATTTGGGGAATCCCTGCAATTTAACGAATTAAAACAAAAAACATTGCGAGTTTTTGCTGAATCCGGGATAAATTGGGGGTTATCCGTATTTGCCATGGCAATTTTTTGGGAGACTCACGGATAATCCGTGAAACTTACTGAGTAATAAATCCAATGTGGAGAGTAAGTAGGGCCCTGCGAATCAGCACTTTTCTGCAGAATAACAATCCAATAATGAATCCGGAGTCTGATGTCGATATTGAATCAAACATTAAATCAAATCAACATTTTTAACACATGTTTGCAAGCCTTGAAATAGTGTGTCTGTCATTTGCAGAATGAGGTCCCCAGCGGGCTAGCATCACTAAATTCACCCTCTGGGGACCTCATTCTGCAAATGACAGACACACTATTTCAAGGCTTGCATGTTTGAACATAGTTACCAAATACATTAATGCCCTAATTAATCGACTCCCTAACCACAGCAGAATTATGGGTAACTTTTCAGGATTTAGTCGGAAATATGGCTTGTTGCCATTCATCGGAAAGCTCTCCCCGAGAGCTTTCCGATGAATGGAGAGCTTTCCGATGAATGGCAACAAGCCATATTTCCGACTAAATCCTGAAAAGTTACCCATAATTCTGCTGTGGTTAGGGAGTCGATTAATTAGGGCATTACTGTACATTAATGAATCGGAAATCTGAACAGGAAAACGGGTGTGTTCGCATGTTTGAATAAAAATCATACCAAAATTATTATATTGTACCAATTTTCCTTGACATCTTAACCCTTTCATGACGAGAGCTGCGCTGGTGCAGCATTAAAGATCCTGTGCCAATACATTCTCTTATATATGTGAGTCTCCCATAGGGAGCCTCGCATATATAAGAGAATGCACTGGCTTACAAGGTCAAGCTAAATATTGTTAGGCCAATGTATTTTCTTATATATCTGATGGAGAATGGTTTTCAAAAATATCAAGAAGCTTCAGTCATGGTAGGGTTAATGACATATTATAGACTTGTTCGGGTGCATGAAATTGATAAACTAGTATTCAGGCGCTATGCCAACAGGAGGAATGTAGCATTCTACTAACATTGCAGAAAATCTCAAGTAAATTGGCCGTACTACCACTCCAGAATGAACTACGCTTAATTAGAAATACTTCCTGATTCGGGACGCAACTACCAGCGATAAACTTATGAAAATGATTTTGCCATCGAGAGTCACTGCATTTAGTTAATTTATAAGAATGGAGTGTGTGTTGTCAATTTGGATATACTATTTGTAAAAAATAACTACTTTTAGCAAGATTATTCTCCATTTCTATTTGATCACCCTACCGGAGTGTTTCACATAACTTTAATGCAAATAAAACGTTGAACGCGTTTGAACGTGCAGGGTTTCGGGACCATGTGCGCGGGCCTGAAATACTGGAAATGGACTTTGTGTGGCTTTACCCTTCTTTTCATCCTGTCTCGTTGACCGCTTTCCGTCCTTGTTGCGTCAACTCGCTTATCATCTTCTCGTTTTTGTTCTTCCTCTGTACAGTTGTAGACCTTCTTTATGGCAGTGACGAGTTTGATGCAGCTTCGTCGCTGTCTCTCGTAACAGTTCGGGTGACAATAATTCTGATGGGTGCAGATGAAGTTAGAAAGGTTGGAAAGCTGAACCACAACCTGTGTTAATAAGAAGAATTGAAATTAAAGCCACATGGCAAATTGTGCTGCTATTTTTTTACCCTGTGCCAATGCATTCTCTTATATATGCGAGTCGACCATAGGTCGCCTCGCATATATAAGAGAATGCATTGGCCTAACAATTTTTTATCATTTTTTTTAGGACATCAAATAAAAAACATCCATTACCCTGCAGGGAGCCCCACACATATATAGAAGCATATAGAAGAGTGTCGTCTGCTCATGTTTGTCTGGGGCTCTGTATGGGTGAAATTATAAAATTGTTAAAGAATACAAGAAAAAATTATTAAAATTGTAAAAAATTGTTAGGCCAATGCATTCTCTTATATATGTGAGTCGACCATACTAAAAAAAAAAAAAAAAATTAACACTTTTTACCATTTTTTCTTACATTCTTTAACAATTTTATAATTTTTTCTTACATTTTTCAACAATTTTTATAATATTTTTCTACATTCTTAGACAATTTTATCATTTTTAATATGTGTTAAGCCAATGCATTCTCTTATATATACGAGGCGACCTATGGTCGACTCGCATATATAAGAGAATGCATTGGCTTAACACATATTAAAAATAATATTCACATCTGAATTTTGTATGACATCAAAATATGTCGATAAATACTTGAAATACCGTTCTGCAAACATAAATTATCCAGAAAGACGCACTGAAGTCATACAAAATACTACTTCGAATACAATGTTCAGGCCCAAACTATAAAATAATAGCATAGTGTGTTTTAACCCTTTACCCAACAGAAGGGCCCTGTGCCAATGCATTCTCTTATATATGCGAGTCGACCATAGGTCGCCTCGCATATATAAGAGAATGCATTGGCTTAACACATTAAAAATTATAAAATTGTTAAAGAATGTAAGAAAAAATGGTAAAAAGTGTTAAAAAAAGATTTTGTTTAGGCCAATGCATTCTCTTATATATGCGAGGCGACCTATGGTCGACTCGCATATATAAGAGAATGCATTGGCACAGGGCTAACTGTAACTATCACAATGTGGTCAATGAGCCGGTTCCAATGATATCCATATTTGTATGGTTTTATTGAGACAGACCGAAGATATTTTAGGCTGTTGAAGCTCTATTTGGCCGGTTTTGGCCGGTTTGTTGGGTAAAGGGTTAATTACCTTGATCCATGGCATATTCTGTGCATATACTGAATCGTCTAGCTCGGGTAACTCAGACGGGCTATCCTGTGATTCATCAGGTGCATTTGCCATAGACTCGAGATCCTCGACACTATGTTCTGGCTCTACAGATCGATTGTCTGCCGAATTAATGGACTGACTGCTGATCTTACGCGATCTTATACTTCCTGGTCGCTTGATGCCTGAATTAAAGAGAGAGGTCGTTGTGATCCAAAGCTAAGTGATGATGAGTCTGAATTATTTTCGGATTTATAATTATTTCAGTTTGATTCTATCAGGGATAGTATGTATGAAGTACACAAAACTGTAGCGATGAATCAAAATCAAAACAAAATCAGGAAATAATATAGTTTTAGTCACTTGCTGACATGCTATACAGTCTCCATTGGGGGGGTGTCCATCTTGAAATTTCCAAACTGCAGCCTCCCCGTGCTTATATCTGACGTTTATGTGGCCAATTTTAAGAAAAATGGATAGTTGGGTGGCTGATTTCCGTTACATGGCTAGCAGTGTTCGCGCTGGACCGAAAAAAAATTTAGCCAAAAGTTTAGCCAAATGAAAATTTTATTAGCCAAATGAAAAAACTTTAGCCAAATTGTTTTTGGCCAAATTAAAAAAAACTATGGCTAATTAAATCATCGTTTTATGGTCGGTTCACAATTAATGACTAAAACGTCAAATCTAACAGGCACAGGTAAAATTCACAATAATTTAACTAATTTTGATGAACTAGAAATATTTTTATATATGTCATTTATTAATCTTTATGTGAAAGAGTGATTTTGGGGGAGGGGGGGTAACCCGGGATTGGGTATACGGACATTTCCCCACCGGACATTTCCCCACTTTCTTCTTTTAAATCATTAAATATTAATTATCCTTGCGAAAATATCTAAGTGACATCGGGAAACTAATAACTTAATATTGTTACGCCATTATCAAATTACAATCTGTCATAAACGCATGCATATTATTTTGAATGTATCGGTATTGACGAAAAATAGCCACAAAATATCTGTCGTGATTCACATTTGGCTTATTAAGCTATTGTCTTACACTTGGTGCTCATAAACCTTGGCCGTCATAAATACAATGTCATCATAAACATGCACTGTGCAGGAGCCCCGTGAGTGACCAAACAGACAATGGGGGATTAGCGGATTAAATGTAAAATAATGATATGACCTTTTGCTGTTTCGTGCAGAGTGACGGGGTTTCCTTTGTACTGTCCGCGATCGGGTTTCCCTTTGTACAGTCGGCGATATATTCCCACTTACGTATACGATGTTTTCGGACTAGATCGTTCACATCACAGAATTAAAAACTCACTTGCCAAAAATTAATGCTTCCATTCTCTTTTTGGGGTCAAAAAAAGTTTAGCCAAAAGTTTAGCCAAATGAAATTTGTATTAGCCAAATTCGAAAAAGATTAGCCATTGGCTAATTTGGCTACCGACAGCGCGAACACTGGTGGCTAGCCACCTAACGGAGTTGAGATCAACTCTTTAAAATGATCTATTTGGCCATATCAGCATATTTAATTTTTTGGCCACTTAATAGTTGGAAACAAAAAGTCCATAGATTTGGACCTCCATGATCTGTCTATAGGAGCCATTAGGAGGTGTTCGGACAGTTATGTGGCTAGCTACCCAATCACGGACATGTCAGTTTCTCCTATTAAACTGTCCTAGTTGCTGTTTACAGGTTTTTGGGTTTCAATCAGCTACTTCTGCTATAATTCCTACATGTTCTGATTCCACAATCAGAAATTGTATCACTTTTAACTCGTTTAGGACGGGAAACGGATATATCCGTTTCCCAAAACATTACCTACAGGACGGGAAACGGATATATCCGTTTCCCACTTCATGCACTTGTTATCATCGCATGAATCTTTTATAATTAAATGTTTTGAGCATAGTAGCATGTATTCAATATAGGCCGATCACTCAGTGAGGGGTCCAGGAAGATGTAACCTAATTTTGGCGTCACGTGGGGGTCGCGTGACGTGATTCGTGACGTCATTGTTCCAAAATGTCGGCGCCCAGTAGCCTAAGCCGTAGACGCGTAGACAAGTTTTCGGTTGGTAATCACCATGGCAGGTGAATCTTGACTCCTTCAGCGGAAGGAAAAAGAAGCGGGAGCAATTTAAGTATATTCCTGGATCATATTTTTTGGAAATTAATTACATTTGATTCAAAATGTCGCATGCAGACATCTCGTATACGAAATTACAGCCCCCAAACGCATAATTTTCCGAAAAAACGGTTGCCATGTCAACCGGTCGCAAGTTGGTGGTACATGTATCTACCCAAAAATTTTGGAAGATTTATAGACCACGGATGATCACCCATATATTATGAGTTGTCACGTGGAGAATTATGTCATGACAAATAGTCTGGCCAGCATTAAATTAACGCATACATTGCTATAAAATGATATAAAAGTAAGCATTTTAACGTTAGAAAACGGGGGTTTGGTGGCCATTTTGAATGGCGCCCTCTGTCGGTGATGGGTGATTTTCGAGAAAGGTTAGTTCTAGATGTTGGCAAAATATTCCTGGATCATTTAACTTGGAAACCATTTATATTTGATTCAAAATATCGCAAACATATCGTCATATAGCGAAATTACAGCCCCCAAAATCATAGATTTCCGAAAATATGTTGCTATGGCAACCGGTCGCAATTTGGTGGTATCTACCCAAAATTCCTAGAAGATTTATAGACTACAGATGCACACCCATATATTATGAGTTGTCACGCGGAGAATTCTGCCATGGCAAATGGTCTGACCCAACATTGAATAAACGCATAAATTGCTATAAAATTATATAAAAGTAAGCATTTCTGTAAACAATCTCGTCTGTGAGTAATGTTTTCTCAAAAGAATCACGTCCCAAACGAGTTAACTACTTGATAGCCACATAAAAGTTTGTCCACTACTTGATAGCCACACAAATTTTAGCCACATTAAATATTTTAGCCGCATAACTCAATAGCCACCTATCTCCCCAAATGTTGGTACGTCCGCTTCAAATTAGAGATGGGCGGTTAACCGTGGAATCAGTTCGGTTTCGGTTGTCGGGAAAAACCGGAAATGACAACCGTGGTAAGTTGGGAAAACCCGTAGTTTCGGTTGTCACAACTTCCTGTAATCATGGCAGAGCACGACGAACAAACGAGTCCTGTGTGGAAATATTTTTCAAAGAAAGATAAGAAATCTAAGTGTGCCGCCTGTAATATATGCAGAAAGGAGTTCGCATGGTGAAATCGCGCTACGAATTAATTACGTTGCTTCCGTGTACACCTATTTTCGCTGTAGTAAACACAACACAAGTCACTGACTCGTAAATTAGTCAGTTTATTTCTCATGTTCTTTTAATCATTAAGGCCGTACAAATACTCTGAAAGGTGAATTTGATAAGCGAGGATACGATATCAAAAGGTATCAATGATTGTTACCCGCATTCCCTATTAGTTTTTATCACTGTTTGGATGTTAAATCGTCAAATATATTTGTGCGCCGTTGATTAAAAATGTTATGCCGGAATCGGAGCCGGAATGAATTATACCGTTTGTCGGTAAAGTTAAACTGTTGAGAAATAGCACTCCTTCACGTGACTTGTATTGGATGCATGTATAGTGTGTACAGTATTATGTTCCCTAAATATGGTAATAGGCAGATAGCCAGATAATATGATTGAGAGATTCTAGTCATGTTTTATTTTCATTTTGTTGTTTATTTCAAATTTTATTTTTCAAATCATAACTATACACATATATCTAGTCACACACATTAGTTTTATGCCAATATAAATGATCATTATATTATTTCACACTTATGATCATATGATGCTGAACTGCAGTCATACACAATACACAGACTCACTTGCATTCTAGCACTGCCACTCGACATGGACATTAACAATATAATAGTAACAATATGATACATAATTTACAATTATAAAAGGACATGTACCTCACAAGTTATGGTAATAAAATTGGTGTGTTTTCTTTGTAATATGGTGAAGCATAATTAGATTTTGTTCACATTAGTCATTTTTATTAATAAAAACCGAAACCGAGACTCAACTCTTTGTCCACAACCGAAACCGAGGCAAATTTTCACAACCGCCCATCTCTACTTCAAATAACTTCGAGAAAATCCATTTGCACGTCTTTGGGTTGGAATTTTCAAACTGGTACTTCAAGCTTTCCAACTGTTAGAAATGTCCAATCTGATGCCCCCGCCCAAAAGTTGGAAAATTTTCAACAGATGGCCATTTCAGTCCAAAATTTTGACCGAAGTTGGAAAATATGCGACTGTTGGTCTAAAAGCAAACAAATTTCAAACTTAATATTGGTTGGAAAATCAAACTATTAAAAGAACACCCCCCCCAACCCCACAAACCCTCCTGTCGCAGTGTTGTCACCGATGAAAAACCAAACAATTGAACCAATCAACCAACAAGATCCCAATGCTTGAATTGTTTGTATACTGATGTACATACTAATAGAACACGTACTTCCCGTTGTGACGCCTCCCTTCTCATCCTGTTGCTGCCGCTTGAGCTTAAAGCTCCGGTTATGTCTGAAGCTGCTGGTCGCATTAGATCCTCTTCTAAAGTGCTTCAAGAGCTTCCCTCTCGACTGTGCCAGCTTCTTTTGTCCGGCTGAAGGAAAATAAAAGAGGAATATATGTTATTAATTGGTTGTTTCCATATTGGCCGAGTTATGAGGCCGAAGTCTGTCGTATTGGCCTGAGGCTGCAGGCCGAAGGCTAATACGACAGACCGAGGCCTCATAACTCGGTCAATGTGGAAACAACCAATTAATAAGTATTTTATTAATTAGCAACAATGGCAATAATTGTTTCACATGATGAATATATTAACATAGATATACCATTGTGTGTTTTATTAAATTAACAATTATTCCAGCAATTTTTATTCTTGTGAACTTTGTGAAGAACTTGCAGCGATTTCACAGTACTGTCTGTTTCCACTGGGAATGATATTGATACGGATACGTGTATTTCATCCACGTACATGTATATTTACTCCCAAAAACAGTGACTGTCCATAATTCATCCGAAATCAACTGCAATCTATCTCCCAATATTCTTTGCCGATCGAGCTAATTACGTATGACGTCATTTACGTTAACTTGACTTATTGGACGCATTTTCTACTTATTAGCCGACTTTTTGTTACTTATGACGCAGGCAGCGTTCTATTTATTGTGGCCAATAACCTATAGCTAATTAATAAAACATATTATTATCCATCAAAGTAAAACCCAAGTCTTTGTCTGTGTGTGTGTGTGTGTGTGTGTGTGTGCATGTCTGTCTGTAACACTGTCACAATTTTGGCGCATTTGAAAATATATGACCCTCATGTCCGATTGCACCCAAATTTTGACCATGTCCGGTTACACCTTTTAGAATACGACACACAAAATTGCAAGCCGATCGGTTAAAGAGGGCCTAAGATATAGCATGCTTTATAAGGGTCATAAAAGCGATATTTTAACTGTAATCATAGCACGGTGTACTACGATTAATTTAGAGTTATGCCGTTTGGATCAGGTGGACACAATTAAGGGTTGAAAGGCGATTAAATTGGCGACGTTGAAATTGAATAGTATTATCGTTGAAGATAAACTTTTATGCATGGGTGTTTTGTCGCGCGAAGACTAGAAGTACAGTTGAACATTCAATTGCTGACCCATATATAAGTGTTGTTTGTGGTGTGTAAATTGAGAATGTTACTGTGGTCACAGAGTTTGATCTAATAAATGGTTTGTTTGTCAGGAGGTCCGGGACAGGGCAAATCTGTATCTCACACAAATGCAACCAGGTGACTCATCACCAGAATTGTACGTCGTCTTGTATTTCAAGATGGCAATATCATTGTATATCCACCGCTCTCAACCTCGATTGACTACATACGGCCTACGAAATAAACATTACATTTATTACGTCATGTAGCTTTATTAGCTCAAGGTAGCTTTATTACGTTAGTACTACTTTCATGATGTAATTATATATGAAAATTGCACAGGTAACTGGGCGACGTCAGCCGACCTAAATGACGTCAATGTCATTTTGGGATGTTTTAACATCCATAATTCAGCACAATTGACAAAATTTGTAATCAGATATGTATTTTCGCTCTAAAACATCTATAAACCATTAGAACGAGGCCAGTTTAGAATAACTAAAAAAAAACGAAATATTTCGCTCTAAGCTGCACTCCGGTTTTCCCCCATGTCATGAATACTAATTAGTTTGCTTGACCTCATAAATGTAAAGGCGTCATTGAAGTAACAAATGTAAAACTGAGGAATATTTACCTCACAAAAGGCAAGTTTTGTGCAATGGATAAATAAAATATGTAGCAGTTTTGAATCTTAAACTGTTTATGTCTGCTCGGGGTATTTGGCATCTATTGGACTCGGCAGAACCTCACCCAATAGATGCTCAAATCCCCCTTATGGACATAAACAGTTTAACCCTTTCAGTGCCAAGTCCGATTTTTGTATCAACTCATATTTCCTTGATCATTTTTCAAATTTATTGATTATAATAATGTGATACATTGATGGAAAGAGCTCTTAGAGCTCTTTCCATCAATGTATCACATTATTATAATCAAAATAATACAAAAATCGGTCTTGGCATCGAAAGGGTTAAGCGACAGCACTAGCTACATATTTTATATTTATTATTAAAGACCTCATATATATATACATCAATCATCAATATAAAAACAAAGTAACCCGATTTAGTTTACAGCCTCAATCCAACAGAATATTGATGTAGCACTCACTTTTCAGATCAGTGACAGCATCTGAGAGAGACGCAGCACTACTGTGTAGGGAGTCTGATCTCTCCGTCAAGACAGCAAAACTAATCTTTCTCTCTCCAGGGCTACCTGTAGCTAAGAATAAAATGCTCCAGAATTACAGTTCCTTACGTATCGTGAACTGAACTTAATGTCCATGAATATATAAAAGGCCGATAGAATAAGGTGGCTTTATTTGAAATGAAAAATATGATTCTGGAAACAACCATTGAATCGAACTTTGCTTCCACCTGTCCATGTTGTTATAATATTTGATTAGATACCAGAATAATAATCTGGCAAATTCTAAGTAAAAAAGGGGCATAACTCCATCAGAAATGGTTGGAACTTGACCTGTATTTTCATGTGATTAATCCACATACTAAATTTTAAAGTTATCGGATAATCATAACTTGATTTATTATCCGGACAAAAAAATAATCAGCAAATTCTAAGTAAAAAAAAGGGGCATAACTCTGGTCAGATTGGATCCAAATTTGAATTTGATCGAAACTTTCTCATAGGAAGGCCACGTTAACTTTCATAAAATTGTGAAATACAATTTTGTTATTTCATTGTGGCTTTTTGTTATTTCACTGTTATTTCAACTTTAAGCATTAATAAGGCACATATAATAAAAAGAAAGCATACAATTTTTGTTTGAATATCTGAAACAGCTTTCGTGTCTGGAAAGAAATATCTAATTTTCACTCCTGGCTTGTGAACAAATTTGATATTTCTTTCCAGACACTCATTAGATATTTCGGTATTAAAACAAAATAACTGTAGATATTTTCTATGATTTAGAGTTTGATACAAGCTGTGCTGGTTAGCAATGAGCTGATTATGGCCAGGGTCCGCACTGGACCGAAATTTACTTTTGCCAAATTATTTGCCAAATGAAAATAATTTTTTGCCAAATTCTTTTAGAATTTGCCAAATATTATCCCTGATAGTAACATTTTCTGCAACCTTGATTGGATCTTATGTTTCGACACTAGCGGTTTGAACGACGTTTTATATCTATAGGAAAGCATTTAGTTAATAATTATACTCGCATCTCTATTGTGGTGTATCATACAACAATAAATCAATCACTGAATAATAATATGATAGAAGGGTTGCTTCATCAGACGGGCGCATCACATTGCAAGAGGATTAGCTATGTAAACAACACCACCACACAAAATACGGGTAATCCCTCCATTAACTTCATCTTAATAGAGGTGTTAACTGTTCCTAAACCATATAAACACCACTAATATAATTATATTGTATAAGAGTTTCCTGAAATGAATGGTATTTCTTCAGGAATTAAAAAGTGACTTGCCAAACGAATATATTTTTTGCCAAATGTAAATTATTTTTGCCATTGACAAATTTGGCAAGAGGCAGCAGCGCGAACCCTGATTATGGCTGTTGGTGCTTCCAAATCTAAGTATTATATAACACATATAAAATATTCTGGTATAATTATTACAATAATCGGAATCAGCATCGGAATCGGCCGATTGTGATCTCAAATAATCGGCAATCGGCACAAGTCTCTTTTGATAATCGGCTGTGCTGGTTTTAATACTCACCGCAAGCAGTATGAGGAAGATCTCCCACTACAGACTCCGTGCTTCGCTCCGAGTGGCCGGGACTACTCGTGCTGATAACGCTGCTGAGGCGCTGTCCCACGGCTGACCTCTCACCCCAGCAGGTATCCTTACGAGGCACACGGCTCTTTGGAATATACTGGAAGGTCTCACGTAGAAATGATGTAATTTCTCCTAATACCAAACATCCCATCATCTTCAAGGCATACGGACAATCAGATCCTCCTGGGTTCACAGTAGCTGGAATTATCATAAGAACGAGTGAGTCAATTCTGTATAGTGCTTAACTGGAGCTTCCTGACATTTTGCGAAAACCCTGTGCCAATGCATTCTATTATATGGAAGCCTTGCATATTAACCCTTTACCCAACAGAACGGCCCTGTGCCAATGCATTCTCTTATATATGCGAGTCGACCATAGGTCGCCTCGCATATATAAGAGAATGCATTGGCTTAACACATTAAAAATTATAAAATTGTTAAAGAATGTAAGACAAAATGGTAAAAAGTGTTAAATTTTTTTTTTTTTTAGGCCAATGCATTCTCTTATATATGCGAGGCGACCTATGGTCGACTCGCATATATAAGAGAATGCATTGGCACAGGGCATAACTGTAACTATCACAATGTGGTCAAGGAGCCGGTTCCAATGATATCCATATGTGTATGGTTCTATTGAGACAGACCGAAGATATTTTAGGCTGTTGAAGCTTTATTTGGCCGGTTTTGGCCGGTTTGTTGGGTAAAGGGTTAAGAGAATACATTGGCCTAACAATATTTACATTGACCTTGTAAGCCAGTGCAGTCTCTTACATATGCGACTCCCTATGGGAGACTCACATATATAAGAGAATATATTGGCCTAACAATATTTACATTGGCCTTGTTAGCCAGTGCATTCTCTTATATATGTTGGACTCCCTATGGAGACTCACATATACAAGAGAATGCACTGGCACATGATCATTAATGCTGCACCAGCGCAGCCATTGATTCATTTGTAGGAACAGCTGTTGCACTTGATAGCTGAACATCCCTACAAATGGACCAGTGGAGTGTTTCCTCGACTGTCTTCTGCTTAGAATATCAAAACTTCCCTACATATGAATAATGGACCATTCCAATCTATACTTTTTAACTGAACTGGAGAAGCCTGTGAATAACCAAACGGTTAAAGACATATTACGGACTTGTTCGGGTGTGTGAAATTGGTAAGTTAGTACTCAGGTCATATCTAAACCTGGGGAATGTAGCATTCTACTAACATCGCTGAAAATTTCAAAGAAATTGACAAAATCACTCCATAGAAAACATCGTCTGAACTACGCTTAGGAGATAAACGTACCCTGTTTCATTGTACATTCTGGGATTCAAGCATGAAAACTGTTTTCATGCTCGAATCCCAGAATGTACAACGAAACAGGGTACGTTTATCTCCATTGTAATTCAATCTAGCAAGGAATTTTCAAAAAACTGTATAAAAAGTATCATTTATTCATTTTCATGACACGAATCGAGACTTTCATTTTGCTGTTGTCACCGTGCACAAATCGTTGGGTTTGTTCATTGCGTTACTCGGAACACTGCTCCGTAACAATTTCCTGTGGGGCGGATTGGCTCGTTTTGCTACTCCGTTCTGCGCTGATGAAATTTTACCATGCTACATTCAGATTTGATGCATTCTGAAGCGGCCGATAAACAGTATCTATAGACAACAACACGCGGGTTGCTCGTTTCGCTACTCCGTTCTACGCCGATGAAATTTTACCATACTACATTCAGATTTGATGCACGCTGAATCGAAAACTAAAGTTAGCCGCTCTCGGCCAATCAGAATGCTTGTTTTTAGTGACAAATACTCAATTGAATTACTATTAATTGTAAATATTTACAACTTGATTCAGGACGCAACTATTGGCGATAAACTAACTCAAGTGATTTCACCATCGAGAGTCATTCCATTTAATTAATACATAAGAATGACGGTGTGTTTTGGCAATTTGGATAAATATTAATAAAAAAATAACTTCTTTGAGCAATATTATTCTCAATTTATTTTGATCACCCTACCAGAGTGTTTCACATGACTTTAAGCTACCTTCATCGAGGAAATCTTCGTCGTCGTCCTCCGCTCTTAGTTCTCGTCTTCTGCTGTCCTCCCTGATGTCTTCGATGATCGTAACAGGATCTGTTGTTTCTTTGGCCAACACATGTTCAAGCTGAGCTCCTAGATTCTGCAAGGCACAACAAAAATAATGATAAAGCTCATTTTGTTTAGGCCTCATCTTCTGGGAAGTATCTATAGTATCTAATTAAAGTGATGTGTAACACTCCGGTAGGGTGATCAAATAGAAATGGAGAATAATTTTGCTCAATGTAGTTATTTTTACAAATATTAATCCAAATTGACAACACACATCGTCATTCTTATATATTAATTAATTGCTCTTCCACATGGTTTTAAGTCCGCCACTCGATCAAAGTTGAATTAAGAACAGCAAACAATATAATTATTCAGAAATTGGCAAGAAATAGATCTTTGATGCTTTCAGTCGAATTTGGAAATATTAGAAGACAATTACAATATCGGTGCATTGAAATCTGTTGTCACAAACGGAATAATTATTTTAACCATGGGTGTCATCTCGAACACACCCCCCCCCCCCCCCCCCCCCCCAGCCAGAATTGAAATAGATTATTCCATAT
This sequence comes from Siphonodentalium dalli, assembly GCA_032622095.1. Taxonomy (NCBI): domain Eukaryota; kingdom Metazoa; phylum Mollusca; class Scaphopoda; order Gadilida; family Siphonodentaliidae; genus Siphonodentalium; species Siphonodentalium dalli. The sequence goes on along the minus strand of CP136069.1, from coordinate 34,231,268 downwards.
TAAACTTCCTTTAGCAATATAAACTTCTGGCAACTTGACCAGAAATCGACAACATGTTGATCTGTGACAGTTATGTCACAGTATTTATATTTAATAAATCATATAACACTAGTACTGGAGGGCACCCCGAAGTTCCATAAAAAGTTTGGTGATGATTGGATGAGAGATGTGACCTGTAGCATGTGCTAAAGGAAATTGTTGACACACGGATGCACACACAGATGGACAGATACCAATCCATGGCAATAGCTCAAACTTGAGCTAAAAATGGTAACAAATTCTAATTTTTATGGAAAATTTCTTCGCATTCTTTGATCAAATTACCTCAGCCCAGGAATGGAACAATTTGCCGGCATTCCGCTGCAAACCAAGATTCCTTCGATAACCAGATGGTTGGCCCCTAGAGTAGAGAGGTGCAGCAGTCTGACGGAAGTTTGGTAGGTTTAACTTCATCCAGCTCGGCCAATCTCCTTTGTTACATCTGTGGATGAAGTATGCAGTTTCCAGCAGAAATGCTGCTCTGGCAACCACAGGTGCATCCTGGGAAAGAAAACAAAAAACATACAATCAAGCCCGAATTTAGTGTGTCTGTCACTTGCAGAACATAGTCCCCAGGAGGTGAATTTAGTGACGCTAACATGCACAGTGGGCTATCATCACCAAATTTACCCTCTGGGGACCTCATTCTGTTTTGAACTCAACTGCTATGGGAGACCTAGGATCAAATTGAAGTTCCCCAGTTGAAATTGGTGATATTCACCCATTGGGCACCTCAATTATGCATTATTATGCATTGCAAATTAGGGAATATAGAAACTGAACAGAAGGAAAAAAGTAACTAAAATTTTTTAATTTGAGACTATAGATCAGGGTTCGCACTGCCACTTGCCAAATTTGCCAATGGCAAATATAATTCACATTTGGCTAAATATATTTTCATTTGGCAAATTTTTTGGCAAGTCACTCTTGATTCCTCTAGAAAATTTAAAACTATTTGTCAACCAATACCACTCATTTCAGAAAACTCTTTCATTAAAGGTATTATTGGTGGTAATGTATAATGTTATGGTGTTAACACCTCTATCAAGATGCATTTAATCTGATATAATTAACATCGACGGGTGGAGGGTTTGCTAGTATGTCTGGTGGTGTTTACATAGCTAGTCCTTTTTGTTTCAATGTGCCTTTCTAATGAAGAAAACATTGTATGATAAACCCAAGTATATAGGCGAGAATTATTAATAATGAACTGCTTTCCTATCGATATCAAAAGTCAAGCAGCGATTGTCGAAATAATCAAAATAAAACACATAATGTTGTAGAAACTGATAGAATTTGGCAACTTCTAACAGCATTTGGCAAAATATTTGGCAAAAGTAAATTTCGGGCCAGCGCGGACCCTGCTATAGATACTTCCCAGAAGATGATTCCCAAGCAGAATCAGGTTTCCAGAGTGTGAATTTGGTGATAGCATCACTAAATTCACCCTCTGGGGACATCATTCTGCAAATGACAGACACACTATTTGCCGGCTTGGTTAGGATAGGATAATTTAGACATATGGCTTGTTGCCATTCAACGCCTATGAATGGCAACAAGCCATATTTCCGACTAAATCCTGAAAAGTTACCCATAATTCTGCTGTGGTTAAGGGGTCGATTATTTAGAGCATTACTGTAATTACTCACCAGTTCCAGCATGACAGCAACAAGTTGAGGGTCAGGAAAGCTTCCGGGCATACAGCAGTCGAGTATGAAGGAGAACCTCCACATTCCCGACTTAACGAGGAACCGATCAACGAGCTTCTTCTCCTTTACGATAATGGGCTCGACGTTCACTTCTGTATTCACAGCACCCTCGAATATAGAACACCGGCGATCTGAAATATATAGTAGATCAGCAGATAATATATGTGGTTAAATTTAATTTGTAAACTTAATCCTTTCATGAAGGGAGCTGCGCTGGCGCATTATTAAAGACTCTGTGCCGATGCATTCTCTTATATATGCGAGTCGACCATAGGTCGCCTCGCATATATAAGAGAATGCATTGGCCTAACTATTTTTTATAATTTTTTTTACATTCTTTAACAATTTTTATCATTTTTTATAATTTGTTCTTACATTTTAACAACATTTATCATTTTTTCGTGTATTCTTTAACAAATTTATCATTTTATATAATTTTTGGTAACATGATTTAACAATTTTTTTCATTTTTATCATTTTTTCTTACATTCTTTAATAATTTTATCACTTTTATATCATTTATCTTACATTCTTTAACAATTTTTTATCATTTTTTATTCATTATTGCTTACAATCTTTAACATTTTTTAAATTATTTTTTTCATTTTTTCTTACATTCTTTAACAATTATAAAAAATAATATAAAATTTGTTAGGCCAATGCATTCTCTTATATATGCGAGGCGACCTATGGTCGACTCGCATATATAAGAGAATGCACTGGCACAGGGTTTTTGCCAAAATTCAGGAAGCTCCAGTCATGAAAAGGTTAACACAGACAATATAAATAGCCATATAGTTCAGCTTATACAGGAAATGATAAAAACAATTTAATGCATTTTGAGAAATCTATCTATATAAAACCCAAATGTGTGTGTGTGTGTGTGAGGGTGTGTGTGTGTGTGTGTCTGTATCTCCGTCACGATTTTGGCGTGTTTAAAAATATATGACCCTCATGTCCAATTGTGCCCAAACAAGCCTTGAAATAGTGTGCCTGTCATTTGCAGAATGAGGTCCCCAGAGGGTGAATTTAGTGATGCTACCCCGCATAGCGGGCTAGCATCACCAAATTCACCCTCTGGGGACCTCATTCTGCTTACACCTCAACAGAATGAGGTTCCCATAGGGTGAATTTGGTGATGCTAGCCCGCTATGCGGGGTAGCATCACTAAATTCACCCTCTGGGAACCTCATTCTGCAAATGACACACACTATTTCAAGGCTTGTGCCCAAATTTTCACCATGTCCAGTTGCACATCTTAGAATACAACACACAAAATTGCACGGCGATCAGTTCAAGCCTGAGATAAAGCACGCTTTCTAAAGATCATTAAAGAGATATTTTACCTGTAATCATAGCGCAGTGTACTACGATAAATTTAGAGTTACACCGCTTGAATCGAGAGGACACAATTAATTGTCCATATAGATAACGATGCCATCGTTGAAGTCCATCATATTTGATAGCCAATTCCCTAGTTCTAGTATATTGTTTCAAGTTATCAGCAACTTGTGTGGATTTGTCAATTCTGACAAATTTTGGACTTTGAATACCTCGCTCTAGCTGACAAATTCTGTAGGCAGACAAATCATTTTGGAGGCAAACAGAAAGACAGTCCAACCAGACGACACAGATAATAAATATGACTGCTGCAGATGATGAGACAATCCTATATATCCTGTGCCAGTGCATTCACTTATATATGTGAGTCTCCCATAGGGAGCCTCGGAGCCTCACATATATAGAATAATTCACTATCATTAAAGGTCAAGGTAATATTGTTAGGCCAATGTATTCTCTTATGTAAGTGAGACACCCTATGGGAGACTCGCATATATAAGAGATAGCATTGGCACAGGGTTTTCACAAAATTTCAAGAAGCTCCAGTCGTGGAGGGTTTAATAGGATGACTATTGCAACAACCAAAACAGCCATTGTTAAAATATCTGAAAATATCTATCTTCTGGAAAGTGTTTTCTGGTGACTCAGAAGATATGGATGAATATCTATTTAATACAGTAATGCCATAAATAATCGACTCCTTAACCACAGCATAATTATGGGTAACTTTTCAGGATTTAGTCGGAAATATGGCTTGTTGCCATTCATCGGAAAGCTCTCAGTGAGAGCTTTCCGATGAATGGCAACGAGCCATATTTCCGACTAAATCCTGAAAAATTACCCATAATTCCGCTGTGGTTAAGGAGTCGATTATTTAGAGCATTACTGTATTAAATAGATATTCATCCATATCTGTATATACGCAGCCATACAAATATTCATTGAACACTGAACAAGTTTAAATGTGTAACTTGAATTTTTTTTTTAAGATCATTATCTGAATATACCAGAAAATGAATGAATGTGTATCCATAGGATGTTACTGTTTCTCTGTCAGCTGCTCATATAATCTGAAGACCCCTACAAATGAAAGATAGACCATTCCAGTGTACACTGAATGGGAGAATCCATTTAGTAACCAAAGGAGAGAACATAATAAAAGTCTAATATTGATAAATTAAATTAATTGAGTGCAGATGTGAATTTTAATAAAGTGCTCTTGAAATAGTGTGTCTGTCATTTGCAGAATGAGGTCCCCCAGAGGGTGAATTTAGTGATGCTACCCCGCATAGCGGGCTAGCATCACCAAATTCACCCTCTGGGGACCTCATTCTGTTTACACCTCAGCAGAATGAGGTTGCCAGAGTGTGAAATTGGTGATGCTAGCCTACTATGCGGGGTAGCATCACTAAATTCACCCTCTGGGGACCTCATTCTGCAAATGACAGACACACTATTTCAAGACTTGGTTATTTTAATAAAGTGCTCTTGAAACATAGAGTGAAATGAAGCGAGGGAATGCTTGAAGCATTCAAAACTAAAAATTAGCAAGGTTGATAAGATAAAATGCATAATCGAGGTGAGTGAGTGAACATCAAAAACTTGCAAAATATCTGATCCCAGGTCTCCCATAGCAGTTGAGGCCTAAGCAGAATGAGGTCCCCAGAGGGTAACTTCACCCTCTGAGGACCTCATTCTGCAAATGACACACAATGGGCAGCATTAAATATCCTGTGTCAGTGCATTCTCTTACATATGCGAGTTACTCATATGTAAATAAGAGAATGCATTGGCACAGAGTTTTCGCAAAATTTCAGGAAGCTCCAGTCATGGGAGGGTTAACCCTTTACCCAACAGAAGGGCCCTGTGCCAATGCATTCTCTTATATATGCGAGTCGACCATAGGTCGCCTCGCATATATAAGAGAATGCATTGGCTTAACACATTAAAAATTATAAAATTGTTAAAGAATGTAAGAAAAAATGGTAAAAAGTGTTAAAAAAAGATTTTTTTTAGGCCAATGCATTCTCTTATATATGCGAGGCGACCTATGGTCGACTCGCATATATAAGAGAATGCATTGGCACAGGGCATAACTGTAACTATCACAATGTGGTCAAGGAGCCGGTTCCAATGATATCCATATTTGTATGGTTCTATTGAGACAGACCGAAGATATTTTAGGCTGTTGAAGCTTTATTTGGCCGGTTTTGGCCGGTTTGTTGGGTAAAGGGTTAAATTATTCCCGTTTGGGAGGGGACTGATTCATGGAGATGCCCATAATGAACACAATATGAAGTAGTTGAATAATTTAATGTCTGGCGATCGTGCAATGTGTGTGCAGCTATATCTAACATTTTTTCATACAATGTGTATCAACATTTAGCTTCAGATGACCACATATTTTCTTTGCAAAATGGATGCTTACAAATTTCCAGGACAAACTAACATTCTGTTTACGGTCTTGAAGCAGTATTGCTCTCTATTAAATTCTCATTCAACATTTGCACTTGTTTAGATCACGTCTTTTTTATGGCAATTAATCATTTCCAATAATATTTTATACTTGCTGAGAACACTGTTCACAAAATTTTCTTTCTACAAATATGATTACAGTCACCTTTTTGACATTTTTTTGTTATATAATATACTTGATGTGGTCTTCAGATAGCATAGATTCCTTCATGTGGTGCACTAGCTTAACAATTAAGTAGTTTTCTGTGTAGGTCCGTCTAAACTTTCTACCCCGCTCTTTGGTTTGTATTTCTTTTACAATTTATTTATTATTGTATATTTATTTGGAATATGAGTTTTACACTGAAGTACACATCATGTTACTTTCTGTATGTACATTGTATAAGGAATATGAGTTTTACACTGAAGTGCACATCATGTTATCTTCTGTATGCACATCTATTAAGAGAATAAATACAAAGGATTGTGTATCCCTTGTGATATTGATATTCGTAATATACTCATAAGGAATGATACAGATATTCTGATTACATACATCAAGATCGCTTCATTTGGGGCTTTTGTTTCCAGCTACAAATTCTTAGAAGAAAATGACAAATCCCTGAAATATTATGCAGGATTCACAAAATATCAACATCTTGCATTCGAACATAAACAGCAAACACTTAGTGGAATCTCTACCACAGAAATCTAAATTTCCAGAATGGTTCACATTAAGTATCTAAAGAAACAGCATTTCAAGTATATATGCTTGAAACCATCACACAGAAGTTACAGAACATCTCCAGCCGCAAAGAGAACTCACTCCTCTCTAATGATAACTACAGTAATGCTCTAAGTAATCAACTCCTTAACCACAGCAGAATTATGGGTAATTTTTCAGGATTTAGTCGGAAATATGGCTTGTCGCCGAGAGCTTTCCGATGAATGGCAACAAGCCATACTTCCAACCAAATCCTGAAAAATTACCCATAATTCTACTGAGGTTAAGGAGTCGATTATTTAGAGCATTACTGTACTGCTAAAACATTTTTGTAAAGAAATATAGTAATGTACATTGATAATTTAAAAATGAATGGTGTTGTTAAAACTGTGACTGAAACCTCAGGGTGAAAATTAATGTGTGCAACAGCAAGAAAAGATTGAACTGTATAAATACATGTATGTGCTTTTCTACTGTGAACAATTCTGAATAAAACAGGCCCAACTCAATCTTTGACTTAGTTTAAAAATAGGGTCATACACATCGTGGATTTACCTATAAATAAATATTATATTCAACTATAATAGGTGAACGTTGATATCACCATATTGTGAATTTGATAAAAAAAGGCATAATCCAATATTCACAAATAAAATTATTCAAAAACAGAATCTTACAAAATAGGTGCCATGTTTGTACAGTAATGCCCTACATAATCGACTCCTTAACCACAGTAGAATTATGGTTAACTTTTCAGGATTTAGTCGGAAATATGGCTTGTTGCCATTCATCGGAAAGCTCTCAAGAGAGCTCTCCGATGAATGGCAACAAGCCATATTTCCGACTAAATCCTGAAAAGTTACACATAATTCTGCTGTGGTTAAGAAGTTGATTACTTAGAGCATTACTGTATGTTGGCGCAAAAGGCTGAAAAACAAATTTGGTCTGGATTATGTGTTCATTTGCTTCAGTATTATTAACCCTTCCATGACTGGAGCTTACTGAAATTTTGATAAAAACCCTGTGCCAATGCATTCTCTTATATATGCAAGTCTCCCATATGGAGCCTCACATATATAGAAGAATACATTGGCCTAACAATATTTACCTTCAGATTGTAAGCCAATGCATTCACGTATATAGGTGAGGCTCCCTATGGGAGATTATCATATATAAGAGAATGCACTGGCACAGGGTCTTTAATGCTGCACCAGCGCAGCTCACATCATAAAAGGGTTAAGAGTGAAATGCAGGATCCCATACTTTCTACGAAAACAGGGAAATAGTGGATTTCGTAAAATTTAACTACTATAGTTGAATATAACTATAATAAGTAAATCGAGGATGTACCGGACCTGAAATAGCTGACGCAAGCTACAAGTTTGTTTCTCTGTTAGCAGATCAGTAGGATGCCGTCTGATTTTACGACATAAAATCATCATCTCTATGCTTTCTATACCCGAAAATAATTGGGCCCATGAGCCCATTATGCCTTGTCAATTAGTCATGGCCATATTGAATCCATTCAGCCCCCGTTTCATTTTTCTAGCGCTCCAGAGTAGCATTCCATAGATGGAGCTTTTGAATATTCATGAATTCCATATATGGAATGCAACTACAGAACTTTAACCTGGAGCACTAAAAAAACAGGATGGGTCTGGATGGATACAATATGGCTGCGACTCAGTGGCAAGGCGCATTAATAGGAGGTTTTATGGCCAGATATTGACTTTCAAAGGACATAGTTTTAAAATGTTTTAAAATGTTTTGAATTTTGGTTGGTCTAGAATAAATTAAAAGGATCGCCCATATAAAGAGCGTTCTTTATTATGAGCTGTTCTGAGATGCTAAACGATGCTAAAAGAGTACTAGTAGGCTTGCTTCAAATATAGCTAAATCACATGAGTTATTGATTGACCCAGGCCTTATAAATGATCAAGCCTTGAAATAGGGTGTCTGTCATTTGCAGAATGAGGTCCCCAGAGGGTGAATTTAGTGATGCTACCCCGCATAGCGGGCTAGCATCACCAAATTCACCCTCTGGGGACCTCATTCTGCTTACATCTCAGCAGAATGAGGTCCCCAGAGGGTGAATTTGGTGATGCTAGCCCGCTATGCGGGGTAGCATCACTAAATTCACCCTCTGGGGACCTCATTCTGCAAATGACAGACACACTATTTCAAGGCTTATAAATGATGATCAGTGAATTCAGTGCATATCAGTCTAAGTTTTAAGACTGCATGCAGTATTAAGCATTAATCATGCAACCATTGACTTTTTTCTCTGCTACTGTTGGTTATCTAGCACAAGTGATCTGGGAGAGGTAAGATGGAAGGTAAATTTTTAGACCTTGCTATTTGTCAGTCTCATGTATAATATCGTATGCATAAAATGAGATATTTTCCATCATTCTTCAGAAATGAAGTCAAACAAGAAGTGGCCAATGGCGGTATTGAGATGTTGGGAATGGGCATTTTAAAAATATTCTAAAAAATATAATTGAAATAAGTTAATATTTGTTAAAAATTTAAATTTGCAACATGAAATATTACAATCAAAGGGCCGTAACTCTGGTAAAAATATATGGCCGGGCCTAGTTTGTGAACTAATTTCAGAAACTATTCTTGTAAACTCATATACCAAAAATCTTTCAAATCCGTTGATAATTATTTGATATAAACCCCGACAACTTTTCGTGGCTGTTAAATGCCAAAAAATGCCAATCAACTGGCTGTAACTCTGGTGGAAATGTACGGCCGGGCCTAGTTTGTGAACTTGTTTCAGAAACTCCTTTTGTGAACTCACATACCAAAATACGTGGATATATTTCACAAGAACTGAAAGTTCAAAATAAATTAAACTATAATGCCATCCAATAAAAGATTTGAGACACTGAAATTAGTTTGATAACAGATTTGATATTTTGATGCATGTCAAATTCCATTGACACTTCTATTTCCATATTTGTAATTTTTATATGAAAAAAGATATCAATCATTCATGCATCAGAAACAACATCAACATGAAGTAGAGACGGCTTGAATTAAAATTCTGGGAGATGGAGGTAAAGAATTTAATGGTGGTGACTCCATTGAATAAACATGCATTTCAAAATTAATTTTAAAAAGATTATTGACAATTATAGGCTTCAGACATGTCAACTAAACGCACGCGTATGAATTTCAGAATCATTACCCAATGAATGAAGAAAGACACCTCAGCATTGAAGTTAGACATGAGACTGGAAAAACAATGGTATTTTTTTTTTTTTTTTTTTTTTTTTTGACACACATGCATGAGTTTGGTATGAATAGGGTCTCGACTAGTTTACCCAACATCGATAGGGAACCATATTTAAACACCAGTTTTCATAATTTGGGATTTGCATGCAACAATTTCAGCCCCTGTTCCCTCAGCTAGATATGAGATATAGACCATAAACAAACCTGACAAAAATGTAATGATCTTATTGAAGGAAATTAATTACCTTACTTGCATATAAATTCGCGCAGTACTATTTTTCGCTCAGTTTTAAAGTAGCGCATTTGAATTTGCACACCATGATGCACAAATTAAAAACTAACAGAAATATTTAGCAAAAGTATTGTATCCGATCAGTTTCGGTTCTTAATCATTCCCAAACACAGATTATAAAACCATAACCATGTGCAGCAAGCAGATTATAAATGTTGAGAGTATTTCTCTACCCTTGTTTTGTTACACTAATCTATATGTATATGACACATGTATTTTAGCATCATTGACAAGACATTTGAATATCATATAATATCAAACTTTTATCGATTGTGATTTAACATTTGACACCTGCACTCTTGTTGAGATTGACTGTTCGTTTTTATAGAGGATATCTAGTGTTTTTGAGTGAATATCAAAAAATATCTCCTGAGTGACCGAGACAAATGTCTATTTTTCGAGCGAAAAAATAAACATTTGTCGCAGTCATGAATAAGACAATTTTTGGCATCCACTCAAGACACTATATTTTCTTTTTATTTTACGCGTGCTGTGCATATACCCATTATAACCAGGTCACATTCAAATACTTCATAATAGAATTATACTAATGCTATTATATATGGTTAACATTTTACAATTCAATGATAGTTATTCAAGAAATTCAGTTACGTCATAGACATCTGAAACATCAAAGTTACAATGAAAGTATAATTTTCTATATCTTCACTGCTAGCAGTGGATAACGATTATTATCTGTTGGCGATTTCTTCTATAATCTATTGCTGAGCATATACTAAACAAAATTATCCATTCAATGCAGGTTTTAACCCTTTGAGTGCCAGGTCCGATTTTTGTATCAACCCATATACCCTGTGCCAATGCATTCTCTTATATATGCGAGTCGACCATAGGTCGCCTCGCATATATAAGAGAATGCATTGGCCTAACAATTTTTCATCTTTGTTATTATTTTTTACAATTTTTTACAATTTTAATAATTTTTAAAAAATCTAAAAAAAAAAAAAAAAACATATTTTTTTTAGGGCCGATTTTACAGACCGTAAATTAGGGCCGATGAGATCGGCCCCTGGCACTGAAAGGGTTAATAGTATATAAAATGCATTACAATAAATACTTTACTATTCCGGGGGATTTGCTTAACTCAGAGTCATGCTATTTTTTGCTCAGTTTTAAATTCGCTCAACTGGCAGTGCGCGAACAACAGTACTGCTCGAATTTAATGAAAGTGTCAATGACACTGTAGCTCAAATAAGAGAGGGGATAATTTCATGTGTTACAGTCAATGGAGCAATTAAGAATGCAGAAAGTTGAAATGTCTAAGTAATACTAGATGGCACGACCTGTAGACCGCGCCAAAGGATTTAGTCATGTAAAGATGTAAAATCCAAGATGGCTGCCAGCAGCCATGTTTCATGGCCGATTGACCCCAAATGACTATATTCCTATCTCAAGTCACTTTTAACATCCATGACAAATTTGATGATGATCAGACAAATAGTAAGGCCTGTAGCCCATACTAATGGATTGAATTTTGAAATCCAAGATGAGCAACTTGCTCCCATCTACATGTACATGTTAATGTCAATAGCTGACAAATTTCAAAACGATTTAGTCACGCAAAGGGTAAAATTCAAGATGGCTGCCAGTGGCCATGTTTTATGGAAGAATGGCCCCAAAATGACTCGCTCCCATCTACATGTCAATATTAATGTCCATGACAAATTTAATGATGATCAGACGAACACTCCGGGCCTGTAGCCCGTGCTAATGGATTGAATTTTGAAATCCAAATTTGCTGAATTACCTCAAAATGATTCGTTCCATCTACATGTCAATGTCAACAGCCATGACAAATTTCATAATAATCCAACTAAATGTACGATCTGTAGCCTGTGCTAATGGAAATTGTTGACGGACATCTCCACACACATACACATATACACACACATGGATGACAGATACCAACCCATGCAATAGCTCAAACTCTACAAAGTAAAGTTGAGCTAAAAAATGAGTAAGGTAACTTGAATCCAAATATTTAAGTTCTGAATACATGAAGTACAGAAAATGTTATTGTGTTTCACAGGCTTTTTATTGTTTTAAATTGCTTGTTCACAAATTGACAAGTTGCATTCTACTGTTACCACTATTAAAGGCACGCATTATTAGACGACTCCAAAAATTTTGATTCCAACAGTAAAAATTCAACTCAAACCTCTCAGATGACTATTAAAGCGAGCCACCCTGATATACTCCAAAAATATTCCTGGCTTTCTTTATTAGTCCTGAGTCGATGATGCCAAGCAGTACCAGGCCTGAGTATATGGTGCCTGTCAGATCCCACATAGCAAGCTAGCATACCAAATTCACCCTCTGGGGACCTCATTCTGCATGGCCTCATCTGCTATGGGAGACATAGACTCAGATTGAAGTTCCCAACTTCCCAGATGGTGAATATTGTGATGTACAGTAATGCCCTAATTAATCGACTTTTCAGGATGTTGTCGGAAATATGGCTTGTTGCCATTCATCGGAAAGCTCTCCCTGAGAGCTTTCCGATGAATGGCAACAAGCCATATTTCCAAATAAATCCTGAAAAGTTACCCATAATTCTGCTGTGGTTAAGCAGTCGATTAATTAGGGCATTACTGTACACCCATTGGGAGCCTCGTCTGCCAATTTGGGGTTATATAAAAACGAAACTAAAAAAAAGAAAAGATAGAAAGATAGAATGAGACATAGACATAGGGGTTCAAATCCTTCCATTCACACAATGTCATTTTCAATCTGTATAAATTTTTTACCCATCTTAGTGAACGTTCAGACACCCACGATACAATCGTAAGTGGAAATATTTCCGTCGTAGGAAGTAACTGATAGTTGGACTGCGCATGCTCATGTCAAATTGTAGGTCATAAAATAATATCAAGCGCTGTTTGATTTTAGATGCAAAATCGTGGCGTATCCTTGGTTACCTCCACTTGCGACGTAATCGCTGTCTTGTGTACTTAAAAATTGTAGCTGGAAATGACCGTAGGGTAGTCAATCACATGCTTTAGGAATAACCTACGATATCATAATGCACGACGACATCGCAATCGTCTGAACAAACTATCCACGATCTCGTCGGGACCGATTCCTCCACTTACGATTACCTATAAAGTTTATTTAGAAACAGACAGGGCTTATCTTATTAATGCCACCGGTGTATACTGTTCTACAAATTTTAGAAATCTGTGGTCCCATGGGGATTTTTTAAACAGATAATTGTTTTTTCCGGTTATTTTGGGACGCGTTCAAGTTGTACTGCGACCCCGAGTCGGGTAAAAGCTGTAGTTGGAATGTCCAAGTTCGTGAAAGCTCTACTGACTATGCTGATGATTTGAGAAGCTTTATTGTTTTAGGATATGTAGGAAGGCTAATCTGGCCGTGTCAAATTGAGCTATAGCGATGGGATATCTCGCAGGACAACACATTTCGGGTTTTCGTGGGGTGTGTATTCGCTGGATGTCTTATAGTTGCAGTGTGTAACTATTATGACTGCGTTAATTGCGTTCGATGTTCGATGTTTAGGTATGAAAAATGGCTGGGCCATGCACACTTGAAGCTTTTATGGCGGGAACACAATTTTTGATCTGCATTTAGAAGCTTTCTGGTTTGGTGAATGAAAAACCTGCAGTATAAGCCGTAGTTTTTTTTAATAATTTGAAGGATTAGTTGTTTTAACGGAATTCTGAGGCAGTGCATTAATGTAACCAATATATTTTATATTATAATTTATATTGATGGCTAATAATATGATCTTGGGGGGCGTTACCATTTCTGACTATGGTTTTCTTATAATGTGTGATGACGGTTTTCATTTTGCAGTAACAGTTTCATGGTGGAGGTGAATTTTCACCTGTGATGTCGATGTCCATGTGGGACAAAAATAATTTAGATAGCTCCAATCCGGATCTCAGCCAAGCCAGAGTTTAGTGTGCCTGTCATTTGCAGAATGAGGCACCCAGAGGGTGAATTTAGTGATGCTATTCTGCATAGCGGGCTAGCATCACTAAATTCACCCTCTGGGGACATCATTCTGCTTAGGACTCATCTTCTCTGGAAAGTTTCTTTATTATCAAATTTCCATAGAAACTTCTTCACATAGATTCTATTTCTTTTTTTGTTTAGTTTCTCTATATCCTCAAATTGGAAGAAGAAAAGTTGCATTATTGAGGTTCCCAATGGGTGTACATCACAATATTCACTATTTGGGAACCATGCAGAATGAGGACCCAAGAGGGTGAATTTGGTGATGCTAGCCCGATATGCGGGATAGCGTCACTAAATTCACCTTCTGGGGACCTCATTCTGAAAAATGCAGGCACACTAAACTCTGGCTTGGATAACTCCAATCCGGATTGCAGCTCATTGGGGAGAAATAATTGTATTTTTTCAGCAAATTTCCCCGCCTACCTCTGTTTGGTCATACGTAAACCAAATAAAGCCCACATAGATTAAAAATAAGGGTTTCCCATCGAAGATGACTTTCTACAAGTTTTTTTTGCCAAAAAGATTTATTTTGTAGGAAAAGAATGTGAAATTAGTTGGCATTTGTTTCGACAGGAATTGGTTAACTTTCGTTGAAGCCATCATGCTTACGGTCTTAAAAAAAACCAGAGTAACTAAGGTCCATAACTCAGGCAAAAATTGGACAATCCTGGATTTCGAACATGATCAATATATTGTTTCGAAATATCAATGCAACAAATATAAATTGAATCAGTTGACATTTGTTCAGGTCTTAAAATTGCTAAACAAATATAAATTAAGGGCCATAAGTCAGGTAAAAAACATCAGACAAACTTGGCTGTCAAATTAGATTGAGATATTGTTGTGGAAGATCTATATACCATATCTTTATAAATAATCCAAGGGTTAGTTAATCCACTTTCCAAGCTGAGGCCGCTCTGATAATCTCAACAAAGATGTAGGGCTCTGCGAATAAGGGGCTTGCAGTCAAATCAAATCTTGCAATCGAATTGGGTTGATATTCGAGAATCAAATCAAATCTCGAATCGAATATATGCATGGGCATGCAAATGGAGATGGCGATGTGAACATGATTTAAGTGTTTTTAATTTACTATATCCAGCAAGTGACTAAACTCAATGTGTGTATGTGCTATTGTTCACACATGAATCACATGGGTTTGGTTTACATTCATAAGATATTTACAATATTTTCAATGACCCTTTATATTTGGGTGATCGGGTGAGATTTACACTGTATTTTCCTTACTGTCACGTTGTCGGCCTTTACTAGTATAGGTTTAGTCAAAATTTAGAACAAGATATCTTTAACCTCATGTGTTTCACAAGATTTCAATGAAGGTGATTCGAAAATATTTGAATCATACGATCGAATCGAATCAGCAGATCGATTTGTAATCTATTAGAATCTCGAGGCTTCGCAGGGCCCTACAAAGATGTTCTGATCAGAAGACAACAACTGAAAGGGATTAAAATAAAATAAAAAAATAAAAATAAAACGAATATTAAGCACATTTAGTAGAATGCAACTGTTTTCCATGCTGTTAGTAAACATTTATAGGCAAAATTTTATTAAAATAATCATTTCCGAACTGTTTTCTGAAAGGCTGAAAAAAAATTAACATGTAAGTATACAAAAATGTGAACATCCATCTTCTTATTCCATATAACACTGACGAGCTATCCCACCCATTGGTCGCACTAACGGCAGGAAAGGGGAGGTAAAATTGAAGCATGCACTGGTTTTTCTAAGGCATTAGGAACTGGCTGGCTTGACGTATTGTCCTTGATAACATCAGGCGCCATTTAGGGAGGATTTAGGTAATAGGCACCACAATTCTTTCATTGTTTATTGAAAACTGTTTGAAAGAAATTTTATCATATCAATTCATTGATAATTTCAAATGAAAAGATAGTTTTCTGAGCAAAACCAAATTAAAGTAACTAAATTAATAAGTGAATCATAGCAGTCATTCCAAACAAACAGAAAATTTGAAAATTTGGAAAATAATAAAAATTCTCATATCTGACTAGTTTTGATAAGAGACTATATAATAATATCACAAATAAAATAAAATCAAAAAGTGTATTTTTTCAAGCATATCGTGAACTGAGCTAAAGCATTCTTGTAAAAACAGATGAATTTTTATGAATTTTCAAATGCACAAGATACAGATTTATTTCAATATGCAGACATTCAGATTTGTTAGTTAGACTCTTTAGTCTTCAAATAGCTACCACATATCATTAGCAAACAATGAATTCAATTGCATATGCCATGAATTAGTATGGGTAAATTAGACTACCTTGCATATACCATCCCCCATGCTTAGGTGTTAGTATGTTACAATATCAAGGTACAGCCAAATTTAAAGCAGTTTGGTTCCAAACAGCCATTATGTTTAGACTGCGGAAATGATTACCGTCCCCTCCACCTAGCTTATTTCTTCGACCCAATTTAAGGGCATCTTCAGCTCGTTTTCTAGCACTGAGAAAAGTCATAGTTGCATGACTCGCAGCCCTAAAAGTCATTTTTCCTTTCAAACGGAAATCACTGCGACCTTGTGTTTTATCACTAGCTGAATCTGCTGTAGTCTCGTCTTCATGGTCGGACTTTCCCTGGCGCTTCCAACCTGATTGAAATATACGTATTATAAAGAATGCAAGCTTAAACGGAACATAACATAAAACAGAACAAAATCACAAGACAAGAACTCTGAGGTGATATTCGGCGGATTCCTGAAAAGTGTGGTGGTAGAGGCAAGCATTTTACACAGCCTTATCAGAAAAGCATCAAGGTTTATTACATGCGGAGTCTTTAAAAACAACCCTGGAATTTCAGTCATACTGAAATACTGAGCCTATCGTAGTCTCGTCTGCAGTCTGTGTAAACACTCTCTCAAGTCATACTGACAGCGGCTAGTTCATTGACCTAGGCAAGGTTATTGCAGAAGACAAGTTTTGTAAATTCCCAGGGATGCCCTCAGCCATTTTCATGAGGTTAATTGAGTTGCATTTCTAGCTAGGTTTATGCTCCAATATCATAATTAGATCTGTTAGAACTAGGCTTCTGCAGAATAGTTCATGCTCTTAACCGTTTACCCAACAAAACAGCCAAAACCGGCCAAATAAAGCTTCAACAGCCTAAAATATCTTCGGTCTGTCTCAATAGAACCATACAAATATGGATATCATTGGAACCGGCTCCTTGACCACATTGTGATAGTTACAGTTATGACCTGTGCCAATGCATTATCTTATATATGCGAGTCGACCATAGGTCGCCTCGCATATATACGAGAATGCATTGGCCTAAAAACTAAAAAAAAACTTTTTTTTAACACTTTTTACCATTTTTTCTTACATTCTTTAACAATTTTATAATTTTTAATGTGTTAAGCCAATGCATTCTCTTATATATGCGAGGCAACCTATGGTCGACTCGCATATATAAGAGAATGCATTGGCACAGGGCCTTTCTGTTGGGTAAAGGGTTAAACTAGTTTCCACTAGAGTTATGACCATCCCAATGAGTTATAAGGATAAGCCTGAGTTTAGTGTGCCTGTCATTTGCAGAATGAGGTCCCCCCAGAGGGTTAATTTAGTGATGCTATCCCGCATAGCAGGCTAGCATCACAAAATTCACCCTCTTGGGATCTCATTCTGCTTAGATGGGTATATAACAAAAATAAGTAAGCCAAACCCAAATTGAAACTTCACCGTATTTTTATGAGTATTCCATTACCAAATTTTAAAACAATCGGATTTTATAAACTATAACTATAGTTATGGAAACCAAAATAATCAGCGAATTCTAAGTCAACAAGGACCATAACTCTGGTAAAAATTGCCGGAATGAACCCAAATTCAAACTTGACCTGTATTTTCAAGTGAGTAATCTATATACACAATTAGAAAACAACAATCAGATAACTAAAATTGAAGTTATCATCCGGAAACCATCAGGAATGAACGGACGGACAGACGGTGTTGTAAAAAATCTTTCTAAAAATATATGCCTTTCCTAAGTCCCACAGATTCCAACGGAAAAAAATTCACTTTGAACGAATACATAGCCAAACTACAGTAATGCCCTAAGTAATCGACCCCTTAACCACAGCAGAATTATGGGTAACTTTTCAGGATTTAGTTGGAAATATGGCTTGTTGCCATTCATCGGAAAGCTCTGCTGTGGTTAAGGGGTCGATTACTTAGGGCATTACTGTATAAATATTGCAACTCACTTTACCTCAGCTCTGTTAGCGTCAGCATGTTAATATTTGCAATTTGTTGAAGCCACTCATGGGAGAATCTGTAGCAACAGGGGTTACTCTCACCAAAAAGTGGTGATGGGTACCGCACAGGCTTTCAGAATATGACGAAGAGCACACCGCCGCAGGTTCAAAGTGGAAATGAGCATGTGAGGTTACATAAGTGATGCATCTATTAAAGATAAGGTCATTCCTACTTTACTAAATACTCATTGAAAAGTAATTCCCTCAGGAAATGTTCAACTAATAAGATCAACAAACAATTTTTTATCTAATTTAAAACTCTTTAACACTTAATACTTTATGCCACCTGGTGACGTGATTTGACATGAATGTAAATTCTCAAATGTTTTAATTAAAAAAATCATGTCAAAATTTTAAATCAGTCACCTGAAACCACATTTTGCACAAACAAAACTAATTTGGAATGAAGCTGTTGAGAAGTGAAGGTGCATAGTGTGACACTTTTGGAAATTTTTATATCTTTGAACATGTGTGTCTTTGTTAATTTTATGCTTGGATTTTTACAAAATATCTGCGGGCAAATCAGTTCATATTGGACCTAAATAATTTGATTATGGAATAAGCCCATATTGGATTTATACCCGTTATTCTGTTGGACGTCGCGGGCCACAGTGAAAGCACATATATAAAGAGCGTTCATCTGGTGCTGAAATAGGCCCACAGTGAGCTTATTTGTTTTATATTTTTATTTATTTAATTAAACTTTTTTAAATCAAACTTTTGAAAAACTAACGCCGTTATAACCTCTGCCAGGGTACACCCTGTCACCACACCAAATTTGGCTGAAATTGGACCAGCTGTCTGGGAGAAAAATCCAGACAGACAGAGAGACATACCTTCTCCTAAGCTTTTCCTCAGTTTCTCCTATGACACAATATATAAGATATCTTTGTGTCTTATTAATATTTTAAATATTTATCTGCCTTAGTAAAACACAAAGCAGATTATTTTCATTAATTAAAATAATATATTTATGATTCATATAAAACACGATATTAGATTAGCACTATGAATGCAAACTGAGATTTTGCATGTGGGTGTCCTCGAAGGTAAGGCCAGTTCTAGTTTTAAGGGTACTAAAATTTCACAGCCCCCCCCCCATGCTTACTGATGGGTGTATACAGTTATGGCTAATTGAGCAGGTGATTGTATCTTCTATCAACGCTAAGTATCTCCTACTTTGTGACTGTCTGATTTCAGAGCAGACGTCTATTAGATCCAACCCTGTGTATTCTTTCCACTTTTACCAAGGGCAGTGTACCATTCACCATATCTGGCAGGTCTGGTTAAAACATAGACTTAACCCTTTACCCAACAAACCGGCCAAAACCGGCCAAATAAAGCTTCAACAGCCTAAAATATCTTCGGTCTGTCTCAATAGAACCATACAAATATGGATATCATTGGAACCGGCTCCTTGACCACATTGTGATAGTTACAGTTATGCCCTGTGCCAATGCATTCTCTTATATATGCGAGTCGACCATATGTCGCCTCGCATATATAAGAGAATGCATTGGCCTAAAAAAAATCTTTTTTTAACACTTTTTACCATTTTTTCTTACATTCTTTAACCATTTTATAATTTTTAATGTGTTAAGCCAATGCATTCTCTTATATATGCGAGGCGACCTATGGTCGACTCGCATATATAAGAGAATGCATTGGCACAGGGCCCTTCTGTTGGGTAAAGGGTTAACAGCTATCGCAGTAATGAATCTGGAGAATTTGGGTGGGGATTTCCATTACCACCATTAAGCATTACATCAGTGTCAGCCAATCACAACATCTATCAATAAAGCGATGCAGGATCATGCAGCCATTCAGGCGATTGTCGGAATGCCTATACAGTGGTAGATTCACCACATAGCCCTATAACTTGGAACATTGTCTGTCACATCGAAAATTTCAAACAAAATTTAGTGATTACGACAAGTAATTAAACTCTAAAATCATACGTGAAGAGTCCATAATTGACCAATAATACCTTGCATGGAGAATAGAAGTAAGTATTTCCAAGAATTTCAACAGTTAACACCAGTTTGAAGCGGGCGGATCTAGAGGATATATCTGTCATTCGTAAATATATTTTGTGCGCTGTGAAGTCATAATGCATGCATTCGATTCAGAAGTTATTTATATCGATACAGAGCTAATGCTTTCTGGTGGTAATGGTAAACCCCCCTAAATTCTCCAGACTCTGGCTTTCTGGTGGTAACGGTAAACCCCCCTAAATTCTCCAGACTCTGGCTTGCTGGTGGTAATGGTAAACCCCCCTAAATTCTCCAGACACTGTACTGCGATAGTTGTCAATTCTGTGTTTTAACCCTTCCATGACTGGAGCTTCATGAATTTTTGCGAAAAACCCTGTGCCAATGCATTCTCTTATATATGCGAGTCTCCCATAGGGAGCCTCGCATATATAATAGAATACATTGGACTAACAATATTGACCTTGGCCTTGTAAGCCAGTGCATTCTCTTATATATGTGAGACTCCCTATGGGAGACTTGCATATATAAGGGAATGCACTGGCACAGGGTCTTTAATGCTGCACCAGCGCAGCTCCCGTCATGAAAGGTTTAAGCAGAACTGCATATTTGTCAATGCATCGTACCCCTTTTCCACTTATTTCTGCTGAGAATCATCCCTTCCGCAATTCTGGGTCATCACAGATTACGAGCGTCCAATCAGAGATAGTAATAGGTGAGATTTAAGGGCATGCAATGCACAAGTTGTCAAAAAATAATGAACCAAACATTGTGCCAAAATGAAGGGTGCGTCAGGACAACTTGGTGAAGTCGAGCATGCAAAATATACCTTACAAATTATCGTAATCAATCTCTATAAACTCATTGTTTTCTGCATTATTTGAATAATAATATTTGGTCTCCTTATACCTTGTCATTAATGAACACTAATTTACTCAAGATCTTGGACAGCAATTCTTCATATGTAAAATTTAATTGCGACGACATGATGATGATGATGATGATGATAGTATTGACGATGATGATGATGGTATTACCTTACAAATTATTGAAATCAAACTATAAATTCATTGTTTGCTGCAACCTATTAAAATGAATAAGAATATTTGGTCTCCTAATACAATGTCATTGATGATGATGATGATAATAACTATGATGTTGATGATAGATGATGATGACGACAACAATGATAATGATGATGATGACGATGATTATGATGATGATGACGGCATTTCAACAACTTATGTTCAGTGGTTGCCACATGAGTACATTCTGTGTTTGTCAATTGCAGAATGAGGTCCCCAGAGGGTTAATTTAGTGATGCTACGACGCACAGCAGGCTAGCAACACTAAATTCAACCTCTAGGGACCTCATTCTGCTTAGGCCTCAACTGCTATGGGAGACCTGAGATCAAATTTAATATTCCCCAGTTGAAGTTGGTGATATTCGCCCATTAGTCACCTCAATTATGAGTTTTATCCTTTGTAAATTAGGGAGACTTGAGATTGTTTTCTGCAACCCATCTATATGAATAATAATATTTGGTCTCCTAATACAATGTCATTAATGAACACTAATTTACTCAAGATCTTGGACAGCAATTGTTCATATGTAAAATTAAATCTTGATGTATAATATCAGGGTTTCCGCTATAGCGGCAGGGGATCCCTTTTTGGGCCCCATTCCCCCAGCCAATTTTTCCCCTTCTGTCATACCACAGGACATATTCCATATGTATACAGGTATAAAGATGTTTACTTCTCAATTTCGTTGGGACAGTACTAAGAAATTTAAATAGTTGACAACTTTATTTTATTTCTAGCGAGAATACACACTCGGACCGATCTAACACGAAGTGAGGAAGTGATCAAACCCGACATCGCTAGAACACATGCTTTGGAGTTCGCTGGTTACGTTGCTGCGGTTAGGTTACCAAAAATGACTGCCGATAATTTATTCATGTTATATTCCGGTATGTTATGCATCCGAACTTTCTGCCGAGTCTTGAATAGTGGTCGTTTAACTTCAACGGGCGTGTTTCCGTATACAGCGATTAATTTTTATCTAATAAATTTTCTATGTTTTAAAGTTATTGAGGTTGATAGCATAGTAACTTAGGTAGAAAATGCAAAACGATCAGCAAATCTACTCTCTGTTTCTTCTATTGGCCGATACAACAAAAGTAGGTGCACTAGTGTTTCCACGACATTGAAAACATTGACTGCATTTTCACCTCGGCGGTTTACAGGACCCGTTCCCCAAAACCTAGCGGAAACCCTGATAATATGAGACTGATATATAGATCCATCCAGTTTTAAAAGAATAATTTCCATTGAATTAGATCTAAACCTGGCAGAAACTCTCTGAGAATGTGTATTTAGATAATAGTTATAGTAAATTTGTAGATAACTCTGATGAACATGATGATAATGATCGTGGTGACGGAATGATGATAATGACGACAATGATGATGATAGTGACGATGATGATGATGTTGATTATGGTGATGATGTTGATAATAATGATAATGACTATGATATTGATGATAGGTGACAATGGCGATAAAGATAATGATGATGGTGATGATGATGACAGCGATGACGATAATGGCAATTCAACAACTCATCTTTAGTGGTTGCCACATCAGTCCATTCTGTGAAAGTACTTTGTTAAACCTTTACCCAACAGAAGGGCCCTGTGCCAATGCATTCTCTTATATATGCGAGTCGACCATAGGTCACCTCGCATATATAAGAGAATGCATTGGCTTAACACATTAAATTTTTTTAGGCCAATGCATTCTCTTATATATGCGAGGCGACCTATGGTCGACTCGCATATATAAGAGAATGCATTGGCACAGGGCATAACTGTAACTATCACAATGTGGTCAATGAGCCGGTTCCAATGATATCCAAATTTGTATCTTTCTATTGAGACAGACCGAAGATATTTTAGGCTGTTGAAGCTTTATTTGGCCGGTTTGTTGGGTAAAGGGTTAAGACAATATTATATGAATAATAGTTCCTAAATACTTATCAAACTGCTTACAGTAATATTTGGAAATTGTTTTGCGAGTTTAACCCTTTACCCAACAAACCGGCCAAATAAAGCTTCAACAGCCTAAAATATCTTCGGTCTGTCTCAATAAAACCATACAAATATGGATATCATTGGAACCGGCTCCTTGACCACATTGTGATGGTTACAGTTATGCCCTGTGCCAATGCATTCTCTTATATATGCGAGTCAACCATAGGTCGCCTCGCATATATAAGAGAATGCATTGGCCTAAAAAAAAAAAAAATTCTACATTCTTTGACAATTTTATAATTTTTAATATGTTAAGCCAATGCATTCTCTTATATATGCGAGGCAACCTATGGTCGACTCGCATATATAAGAGAATGCATTGGCACAGGGCCATTCTGTTGGGTAAAGGGTTAACATAGAAATTTTTTATATTTTATCAGAGCTTGTGGCACAATATCTGAAGCTGGAAGACTGTTCCATTGAGAGGGAATGTTTCTCTCTGAGAATGTGTTCTTCATAAGTCCCTGACTTATAGTAAACATGCAGCTTCCACTGATGTCAGGGGGTTGCCTTGTGTGAACAATCTGCGAATAATTTTGTCAAGCCGATATTATACAGACCATGTGTTATTTGGTAATTCCAATCCTGTCTGTCCTAAAAGCCTATATCTCATGAAAAGTAAATTTAAATACATTATTGTTGGTCATATATATTAGATTACTTTACGAGAGATTTATTTATTTACAACACTTATAATCCTAATTCTTTTTGATGAGGTTTCATTTCTCAAGGTATCAGGTCCACACGGTTTATAAAACCTCACAGTAAAAAATATAAGATGACTAAATCACTATAAATAAGATTTCTTTACATTGCTCCTAACATGACGAAATGTACATAAATATTAAATTATGATGAATGCATAACTTCATCAAATATAATAATAATATCCTAAATCAGAACTTAAATATCAGACACAGTTCTGTAGAAGTAATTAGTCAACTGATCTAAAATATGAAACTTAAGCAAATCTGAAATATAAATATATAGATATAAAAATATTGAAATTGTTCAAAGATCACAGAGGAAAAAGAAAAAAGCGACCAAACCACTCACAATTATTATAAATCACAAAGGCAACTGGCACAATATCGCTCTAGACTCTATATGGTCCAAAAATGATGTATTTCCTATTGTATTATTATAATTTATTAGCCCAAACAATTTGATATATGGAAAAAAACTTGACTGTGGTTAATTATGTAAAAAAAAGAAAAGAAACAATTGGGAAATGGAGTTGTCAGAAAACATTCTGTAAAAAGAATATTGTTTTATGTCTGGTATAGATGTATAGATACTATACCATCAAAGGCAAAGTAGCTTATTTTTTATAGATCACCTTTTTAATTGGCTCAAAACCTATAAATGCCAAAATGAGAATAAAGATTTGGAATTTTTATGTCATTTGTCAATCACTGTGCCAATTGATTTTAGTTTTTATGAGTAAAAGCCAAACCTCACTTTAAAAGACAAGTTTCACCGAACCTTCACAGACATGAGAAATAGATAACGACGATACAACAAAAGCCTTACCCCCAAGTCCAAATTTACTAAACTTTCTGCGAGGTGTTGAGGGTCCGGACGGCAAATCATCTTCTGCTGATATGCTCGTTCGAGGACTTAATTTACCAAGAAATTTTTCCTCAAGAATTTCGGAGTCGCTCATTGAGTAGTTCTGAAGCAACAATGGCTGAAACGAGGACATCAAAAGATTAGGATTTCATTCAAGAACATTTCATGGAGGGTGAAAATTTAAGGACCATTTTATTTTCAGAAGAACCCTGTTCCAAACTACTTTTCAAAAGAATAAATCTTTTACCAAATAATTTTCGGAAAAGATTAAAAACACGAGAAGAAATAAATTCTGACATTTCGTCAAACATTCAGCAAACCTCATCATTCTCCCTTAGTAAGAGGTCAAAGGTCAACAAGTCCAGAATGATCGTCAATATCCGTAAGGAAAGCAGAAATTTACGAGTTCCTACCAAGCCTGAGTTTAGTGTTCCTGTCATCTGCTATGGGAGACATACATGTAGATTCAGACTGAAGTACCAAAATGGTAAATATTGTGATGTATACCCATTATGCAAAGTGTTGTCTGCCAATTTGTAATTTGGTGTTATATAAACTAAACTAAAAAAGAAATAGAATCTTTGTGAAGTTACTATAGAAATTTGATAATAAAGAACCTTTCCAGAGAAGAATGAGGTTCCCCAGAAGGTGAATTTAGTGATGCTAGCCCACTATGCGGAATAGGGTCACTAAATTCCCCCTCTGGGGACCTCATTCTGCAAATGACACACACACTAAACTCAGGCTTCAGTTTAACCGAACAAAAGGTTGGGTCGATATATATACAGTAATGCCCTAAATAATCGACTCCTTAACCACAGCAGAATTGTGGGTAACTTTTCAGGATTTATTCGGAAATATGGCTTGTTGCCATTCATCGGAAAGCTCTCAGTGAGAGCTTTCCGATGAATGGCAACAAGCCATATTTCCATAATAAAACATAATAAATCTCAAGTCGAGAGCTTTCCGATGAATGGCAACAAGCCATATTTCCGACTAAATCCTGAAAAATTACCCATAATTCTGCTGTGGTTAAAGGGTCGATTACTTAGAGCATTACTATAGTTACTCTGCTTCTTATACATAGCTAACGAGTTGCTGATGCATTTACTGGTAAACTAAATCTCATAAATATCATATGTCAAGAAACTAAAATACAATCTCTTGTTCTATTGTTTTTGTTTGTATTTAGCATTGTTAAAGATACGGGCAGTGTTGGTGGTGGGTATGCTGTTAAAATATTCCGCTCTGCCAAAAACCACCATAAACAGAAATAAGAGTAAAATATAGACAGACTTTGTGATTATACCAATCAGAAATATGGCATATAACAGTATGTTATCGTCAAATGTTTTTTCCTTTGTTATGTAAACAAAAGAAAAAAACGTCACAAAACCTGGTTTTTGTTTAGATCCGGATATGGTAAACATAAAGAGCGTTATTTGTTACTGTTTTCCTGATATGGACATAATAAAGAGTGTTTATATCATTTGTGTGTGATTAACCAATAGAATTTCGCTGTTTTATGTAAACAGAAGCAAAACTCCTGTAACATGAGCAGGCTCTTGATTATGTACACCATCGTACATCTTGACGACAATATACTATTTACGCGCTGATAATGTTTGGCATATGAACAAAACTATATATATTTTAATATTCCTTCTGTTGATGGCGATTTGAACAAATATGAATATTTCTGCATTGAACGCCGCCCAAGCCTTTAAAATGTTCTACAATAATAAAAGATAAAAAAAGAACCATGGTGTAAAAATGGAATTATTTGGACTGAATATCTGTGTCACCAATGTAGGGTCATACTGACTTTTGTGTGTTAATTTGTTTTCATTTTTGAAACTCGCCTAATACATTCAATTGTATCTCAACCAATAATAAGTTAAACTCGCAGGACGGTGCTAATATTTGTGGCACCAGTAACCATATGCAAACATTTTTATCAAAATAATCCAATATTCCCAAATATATCAATGGAAATTTCCTTTCCTGCTCTTCTATAACAGACATTCATTCAAAAGACGTTCTACATGTACACATAGAGTCTTGGCATTCACGTAAACATGTGATTAATCATCTGATATGTCCGCGATTAATCTGTCTTCAAAATTCCAACTGTCTTATAAATCTTGTTGTTTGGACATTTACCGGACCTCGGCTATATGCATGTGTGATATCATCATTCTTGAGAAAGGTTGCCCCCTATGTTCCTATACGCAAAGCTTCCATTTGACCTAATCCAAGAACATGCAAGCAAGATAACTCCCGCCCACAATTCTGGGCATAATGTCCGTTATAGAAGAGTAATGGGACTCAGTCCAAAATATCATCAACCCAACAGATATCCCAAGCTGTTGTGGACAGAGAAGACTTGGTCAATGTCAATACACGCTTACCTTCCTGGCTTTTTTCCGCATAAATATTGACTTTCTTGGTTTTGAGAACTGACTTAAATCCTGTAGCATGGCCAATGGGTTTTCTTTGCTCTCATCACTGTCCACAGCCATAGACATACGTCTCCTGCACAAATGATAAAGATGCATAATCCAAATTAACACTCCCAAATTACTATTTCTTTGGCTTCGGGGGTAAAAAATATTTGATTTGAGTTGAGGGAACCCACCCATCAAAGCTCAGAGTGGTCAGATATTGATTTTTCAAATTTGTTATTTCTCGAGATATGTACATATTTGTGGCCTGAGAAAAAGTTGTCAAACCGATGGTCTCAGACAAAATTTCACATGAAGATGGATAACTCAAAAACCAAGCGGTAACGCGGGCAAATTTCGTGATAAAACGGCCATATTGCATTGAACAACATGTTGATAAATAACACGTTTTGGAAAATTTGATACAACAGTTGACAGTGGTAGGCATTATTTTGTTGTAATTAATCGATTCTGATAACTAAAGCGTATTTTGAAGAAATGTTGTTGTAACTTGATAATATGGGGACCGTCTGATCGGATTGAGTACCTTTAATATAAAACTCAAGCTGCAATGTGTTTCAAAGATGCCAGTTGTAGCTATAATAAAAGGCCTCTCGGCCACACGTCCCCACGTAAAAGGTGGCTTTTTTTTTGGCTGGTGGCTTTTTTAGAAACTAAAAATAAGATTCGGGAAACAATCATTGAATCAAACTTTGCTTCCAACTGTCTATGCTGTTAAACCACCTAGTTTTACTTAATTCTAAGTCTAACATGGGCATATTTCTGTTAGAAATTATTGGGCGAGACCTAAATTCAAACTAATAAAATAAAATAAAGGCCGCTATATATTCATGTGATTAACCCTGATTAACCCTTCCATGACTGGGGCTTCCTGAAATTTTACGAAAAGCCTGTGCCAATGCATTCCCATTGGGAGCCTCGCATATATAAGAGAATACATTGGCCAAACAACAGTTACCTTGACATTGTAAGCCAGTGCATTCTCTTATATATGTGAGTCTCCCATAGGGAGACTCGCATATAGAAGAGAATGCACTGGCACATGATCTTTAATGCTGCACCAGTGCAGCTCCGTCATGAAAGGATTAATCTATATAATATATATCAAAGCAAAAGCAATCAGATAACTATAGTTAACATCCCAAAACTAAAAATAAACAACTAATTCTGAGTCAACACAAAGGGCATATTAACTCTGACAATTTTCATCGAACCAAACCCTGTTTTCACAAGAGATTGATCCACATGCCATATCTGAAGGCAATCAAATAACAAGAGCTAAAGTTAGCACCCCCGAAATTAATAAAATCAGAAAATTCCAAGTCGAAAAAGGGTATAACTCCATCAGGAATAGGCTGACTGAACCAAAATTAGAACTTGACATGTATTTTCATGTGATTAATACACATATTAAATTTGAAAGCTATCATATTTGAGCTATCATCCGGGCAACAAAATAATCAGTAAATTCTAAGATGAAAAGGGGCATAACTTATCCCTTTGAGTGCCAGGGGCCGATATTATCGGCCCTAAACCTACACAATAAGTCTGTTAAAGAATATAATAAAATATATTAAAATTGTAAAAAATTGTAAAAAGAAAAAAAATTGTTAAGCCAATGCATTCTCTTATATATGCGAGGCGACCTATGGTCGACTCGCATATATAAGAGAATGCATTGGCACAGGGTATATGGGTTGATACAAAAATCGGACCTGGCACTCAAAGGGTTAAATGAAGACCACATACCAAGTTTCATAAAATTCTGTCAAATCATTATCATGTTATCACCTGAAAAACAAATGTTTCGAACAGATGGACAAATGGATGGACGGACGGTTAAAAGGGATGGATGTACACTGCTCATTTCTATAGCTCTGCTCTCGTGAAATATATCCTTGCGCCATCCGCAACATTTCGATATAAAAATCTTGATTAACCCTTCCATGACTGGAGCTTCCTGAAATTTTACGCAAACACTGTGCCAATGCATTCTCTAATATATGCGAGTCTCCCATAGGGAGCCTTGCATATATAAGAGAATGCACTGGCCAAACAATATTTACCTTGACCTTATAAGCCAGTGTATTCTCTTATATATGCAAGGCTCCCTATGGGAGACTCGCATATATAAGAGAATGCACTGGCACAGGGTCTTTAATGCTGCACCAGCATGGCACACATCATGAATAGGTTAAGATGCATGGTGTGTTCTGTATATGTACCTCATTCCCCTCGGAAGCCTGAGATGGACCTGTGGATCGCCCTGAACGTCATTCTGCTGCTCGCGGCTCGCCTTCTCCTTCTCTCGTGTGTCCACTTCGCGTAGTATTTTCTGCAGGGAGTCTATCAGGCCGCTCAATGCAACCTTTCTGAACGTTCCTCCGTGGATCTCTTTAGAATAGCAGATAAACTGTCTGATGTCACAGAACAAGCTCTGAAGAGCAAAACATAGAACATTAAATTACCTGAATCCTGAAGCTCTGAAGAGCAACAAATAGAACATTAAAGGTACTCAATCCGAATTTGATGGTCCCCATATGGCTGGATTGTCAATATTTTAACGCCAATGCCACTTGATTTTAGAGTTATCCATCTTCACCCGCAATTTGGTCCGAGACTGTCTGTTTGAAGACTTTTTACCAGGCCACCAATAACTACACATCTTGAGAACAAATTACAAAAATCGATATCTGATCACTCTAAGCTTTGATAGGTGGGTTTCTTGACTCATATCAAATAATTTTTACCTCTGAAGCGAAAGAAATAGTAATTTGGGAGCATTAATTATCCATCTTTAAATGACCCGAATTGAGTACCTTTAACCCTTTGGCATGTGGAACGACATTTATGTTGTTTAACGGTTGGTGGGTATATACAGTTATGCTTTAAATAATCGACCCCTTAACCACAGCAGAATTATGGGTAATTTTTCAGGATTTAGTCGGAAATATGGCATGTTGCCATTCATCGGAAAGCTCTCCCCGAGAGCTTTCTGATGAATGGCAACAAGCCATATTTCCGACTAAATCCTGAAAAATTACCCATAATTCTGCTGTGGTTAAGGGGTCGATTATTTAGAGCATTACTGTATGTTGTTTATGGTAGTTTTGGGGAAATATTATGTTACTGTGTCATAACTTCAAAAACTCATCTCCTAAACATAAATTTTTCATGGATATAATGTGGATAGATATTATTTTTATTATTTATATTTATCCGAGCTTTTAATATTGTTGCCTGTATGACTCATTTGTTATAATAGCGATTGTTACAATATTACACAGTTTATTTGCAATACTATATTCAACCATGGATATGACGTCATATAAGACGTACTCGCCCTAGTGTTGAAACGACTAATGAATTTCAAAGTCGACTAGTCGAGGCCCAAAAGTAGCGTTGCGTCGACTAGTCGGTACCCGATATCAAAACTTTCAAACATGGTACAGAAAATTCATTGTACATGGCGTACACTGATGACTGATGCAATGACGGTCTATTGCGTAGCGCATTTCCCTGCATAGACACCAATTTATTGGGGAAATAATACAGTAAACATATTTATCGAACACACTGAATGTAATTATATAATTAGACATGTGGTGGATAATGATTAGAAACACGATCATTTAAATTTTATACAGGTTTTAAATTTAATATCAGCGTTCGAGTTTTCGCTTAGTCACGTGATCACCAATAAACCGGTGCCGAGAGGTGTCACTATAAAATGTTAATGTTCCGACTAAATAAGCCCTATAGTATAGGCTACGTTGTAGAATAAATAATGAAAGTGTCAATGACACTGTAGCTCAACTTGGAAAGGGAATTATTTCATGTGTTAAAGTCAATGGAGTGATTAGGAATGTGGAAAGTTGAAAGGCCTAGTTATGCAAGGAGTAAAATCTAAGATGGCCGCTGGCAGCCATGTTTTTTTGCCAAATGACCCCAAAAAGACTCGTTCCCATTTACATGTCATTATTAACATCCAGTACAAATTTCATGATGATCTGACAAATGATACGACCTGTAGCCTGTGTCAAAGGATTTAGTCATGCAAAGAGTAAAATCCCAGAGGGCTGCTGGCAGCCATGTTTTTTGGCTAAATGACTCCAAAATGAATAATTCCCATCTACTTGTCATTGTTAATATCCGTAACAAATTTCATGAAGATCTGACCAAAGCTACGACATGTAGGCCGCGCCAAAGGATTTAGTCATGCAATCCAAGATGGCTTCTGGTGGCCATTTTTTTGGCCGAATGACCCCAAAATGACTCGTTCCCATCTACATGTCAATATTAACATCCATGACAAATTTCATGATGATCAGACGAGCAGTATGACCTGTAGCCCGCGCCAATGGATTGAATTTTGAAATCCAAAATGGCGGCTGGTGGCCATGTTTTTTGCCGAATGACCCCAAAATAACTCGTTCCCATCTACATGACAATGTCAACATTCATGACAAATTTCATAAAGATCGGACCAAAGGTACGACCTGTAGCCCGTGCTAATGGATTGAATTTTGAAATCCAACATGGCCGCTGGCGGCCATGTTGTTTGTCCGAATGACCCCAAAATGACTTGTTCCCATCTACATTCCAATTTCAACAGTCATGACAAATTTCATGATGATCAGACTAAAGGTACGACCTGTAGCCCGTGCTAAAGGATTTAGTCATACAAAGAGTAAAATCCAAAATGGCTGCTGGCGGCCATGTTTTTGGTCGAATGACCCCAAAATGACTCGTTCCCATCTACAAATCATTGTTAACATCCATGAAAAAAATTATGATGATCCGACCAAATGTATGACCTGTAGGCCGTGACAAAGACTTTAGTCATGCAAAGAGTAAAATCTAAGATGACTGCCAGTGGCCATGTTTTTTGGCCGAATAATCCCAAAAATTACTCGTTCCCATCTACATGTCAATATTAATATCCATGACAAATTTCATGATGATCAGACAAACAGTACGACCTGTAGCCCGTGCTAATGGATTAAATATTGAAATCCAAGATGGCCACTGGCGGCCATATTTTTTTCCCGAATGAACCCAAAATGACTCGTTCATGCAAAGAGTAAATATAAGATGGATGCCGGCAGCCATGTTTTTTGGCCGAATGACCCCAAAATTAGTCGTTCCCATCTACATGTCAATGTTAACATCCATGACAAATTTCATGATGATCAGACCAAAGGTACGACCTGTAGCCCGTGCTAATGGATTGAATTTTGAAATCCAAGATGGCCGCTGGCAGCCATGTTGTTTGTCCGAATGACCCGAAAATTACTCGTTCCCATCTACATTCCAATTTCAACAGCCATGACAAATTTCATGATGATAAGACTAAAGGTACGACCTGTAGCCCGTGCTAAAGGATTTAGTCATACAAAGAGTAAAATCCAAAATGGCTGCTGGCGGCCATGTTTTTTTGCCAAATGACCCCAAAATGACTCGTTCCCATCTACATGTGATTGTTAACATCCATGACACATTTTATGATGATCCGACCAAAGGTACGACCTGTAGGCCGTGCCAAAGAATTTAGTCATGCAAAGAGTAAATCTAAGATGGCTGCCAGCGGCCATGTTTTTGGGCCGAATGACCCCAAAATTACTCGTTCCCATCTACATGTCAATGTTAACATTCATGACAAATTTCATGATGATCAGACCAAAGGTACGACCTGTAGCCCGTGCTAATGGATTGAATTTTGAAATCCAAGATGGCCGCTGGCGGCCATGTTGTTTGTCCGAATGACCCCAAAACGACTCGTTCCCATCTACATTCCAATTTCAACAGCCATGACAAATTTCATGATGATAAGACTAAAGGTACGACCTGTAGCCCGTGCTAAAGGATTTAGTCATACAAAGAGTAAAATCCAAAATGGCTGCTGGCGGCCATGTTTTTTTGCCGAATGACCCCAAAATGACTCGTTCCCATCTACATGTCATTGTTAACATTCATGACACATTTTATGATGATCCGACCAAAGGTACGACCTGTAGGCCGTGCCAAAGAATTTAGTCATGCAAAGAGTAAAATCCAAAATGGCTGCTGGCGGCCATGTTTTTTTGCCGAATGACCCCAAAATTACTCGTTCCCATCTACATGTCAATGTTAACATTCATGACAAATTTCATGATGATCAGACCAAAGGTACGACCTGTAGCCCGTGCAAATAGATTGAATTTTTAAATCCAAGATGGCCACTGGTGGCCATGTTGTTTGTCCGAATGACCCCAAAATTACTCGTTCCCATCTACATGTCAATGTTAACATTCATGACAAATTTCATGATGATCAGACCACAAGGTACGACCTGTAGCCCGTGCTAATAGATTGAATTTTTAAATCCAAGATGGCCACTGGTGGCCATGTTGTTTGTCCGAATGACCCCAAAATGACTCGTTCCCATCTACATTCCAATTTCAACAGCCATGACAAATTTCATGATGATCAGACTAAAGGTACGACCTGTAGCCCGTGCTAAAGGAAATTGTTGACGCATCACGCACACACGCACACACACACACGCACGACGGACGACAAAGCCATGGCAATAGCTCAAACTTTACAAAGTAAAGTTGAGCTAAAAATGTCAGTATCATTATATACGGTAGCACCAATGACGTCACCTTAAGAGACCTTCACACAGCGTCGCATCATAACCCGACGGTGCGAGATCAATTGAAATATACAGTGTCTAGATCAAAGCGGTCTCTGACATACGATGAAGCCGCATCAATCATTGCCATCATGTCGCAGTGATGTCTTTGACATCAAACGACGAGTGAGACATTGTGTTGTCAATTTTATTCTTTCAATTAATAGTCGGGTCATCGTGTGTGTCTATACTAGTAACACTGTCAATTCCGGGTGCCACCAAACGTTATACTTACCGTAACTTACGCGCAGTTAACACCGTTTATGCCAGAATCGATCTTGAAAACATTATACATGTAACTAATACACAATGTTCCACCAAGTCGACGGCAAAATTCAGAGTCGACGTTCTGACATTTCAGCGTCAACTACAGCTAGTCGATTAATCGTTTCAACCCTAACTCGCCCGTCAAAGGGGTTAACCCTTTCATGATGGGAGTTGTGCTGGAGCAGCAGTAATCCTTTCATGACAGGAGCTGCGCTGGTGCAGCATTAAAGATCCTGTGCCAGTGCATTGTTTTTTATATATGTGAGTCTCCCATAGGGAGCCTGAGCCTTGCATATATAAGAGAAGGTCAAAGTTAATATTGTTGGGCCAAAGTATATTCTCTTATATATTCAAGGCTCCCTATGGACATCTGTATGGGTAATAATGGCCACAGGCAACTGACGTTAGTTCTATTATTAAGCACAGAGATAGCTAATGAGAAGGTGGAATGCTTCGTTGATGTCAAGCCTATTGTTTAGTGTGCCTGTCATTTGCAGAATGAGGTCCCCAGATGGTGAATTTAGTGATGCTATCCCGCACAGTGGGACTAGACAGACATTTACAATCCCTTAGCCTGTCAATTCTCATTCTAGGTTGAACCTCAATAAATAATTTTAGCACTCACAATATTTTCATGCCCGAGGATATCCTTCAGACTGTTGCAACATTTTGTCACAAATGGGTTCATCATATTAGCTAGAAGTACGCCCTCAACACCCCTGTGACCGACACCATTGGCACTATGTCCAAAATTGTTATGGTAACCAGATTTACCATGAAGATGTTCCGTTGATGCCTTGTGACCTGCAAATTAAAATGAGTTAACTTCATTATGTTAGATACACTCCATTGCATATTGCAGAAATTCAGAAATGTGATCAGTCCAAGTTTGAGTTTAGTGTGCCTGTCATTTGCAGAATGAGGTCCCCAGAGGGTGAATTTAGTGATGCTATCCCATACAGTGGGCTAGCATCATCAAATTCACCCTCTGGGGACTTCATTCTGCATGGCCTCATCTGCTATGGGAGACATAGACTCAGATTGAAGTTCCCAAATGGTGAAAATTGTGATGTGCACCCATTGGGAACCTCGATTATGCAATGTGTCGTCCGCCAATTTCTGGATACAGAGAAACTAAACTAAAGAAGAAATAGAATCTATGTGAAGAAGTTTCTATAGGAATTTTATCATAGAGAAACTTTCCAGAGAAGATCAGGCCAAAGCACAATGATGTTCCCAGAGGGTGAATCTGGTGATGCTAGCCCACTATGTGGGATAGCATCACTAAATTCACCCTTTGGGGACCTCATCTGCAAATAGCAGGCACACTAAAATCAGACTTGAATACAGTAATGCCCTAAATAATCGATTCCTTAACCACAGCAGAATTATGGGTAACTTTTCAGGATTTAGTCCGAAATATGGCTTGTTGCCATTCATCGAAAAGCTCTGTGAGAGCTTTCCGATGAATGGCAACAAGCCATATTAACTGTAGTCCCTGAGAGCAGAGCGGCAACAGTAATTAACTCTTATTTTAACAAAGTTGAGATGAAAAATATTTTTGGTGAATTTTGTAGTTCCTTTAACCCTTTCATGACAGGAGCTGCGCTGGTGCAGCATTAAAGAATGCTGAGACGGTGGATTATCTTATATATGAGTTTCCCATAGGGAGCCTCGCATATATAAGAAAATGCACTGGCTTACAAGGTCAAGCTAAATATTGTTAGGTCACTGTTAGGTCTCCTGTATATGTGAGGCTCCATACGGGAGTCTGGCAGATATAAGAGAATGCATTGGCACAGATTTTCGCAAATTTTCAGGAAGCTCCCGTCATAGAAGGGTTAAGAATAGCCAAATTGGACTGAACTTTTGATATAATCTGCAGCTCCTTACAAATGAATTGAATATCAGTGTCTGTAAAATTATATCTTATGCAAGCCTGCAAATAGCGTGTCTGTCATTTGCATAATGAGGTCCCCAGAGGGTGAATTTAGTGACGCTATCTCGCAAAGCGGGCTAGCATCACTAAATTCACCCTCTGGGGACCTCATTCTGCTTAGGCCGTCAACTGATATGGCAGACCTAGGATCAGATTGAAGTTCCGCAGTTGAAGTTGGTGATGTTCACCCATTGGGCACCTCAATTATGAATTTTCTCTTCTGCAAATTAGGGGATATAGAAACTTCCTAGAAGGGAAATGTAACTAAAAACAATGTTAATTTGATACTATAGATACTTCCCAGAAGATGAGGCCTAAGCAGAATGAGGTCTCCAGAGGGTGTATTTGGTGATGCTAGCCCGCTGTGCGGGATAGCATCACTAAATTCACCCTCTGGGGACCTCATTCTGCAAATGACAGACACGCTATTTGCAGACTTGATCCTATGACATGTATGTATAGTATCTCCATCAGGCAGCAGTATAGTTATCATCCCAACAAGCCTTGAAATAGTGTGTCCTTCATTTACAGAATGAGGGTGAACATAGTCAAGGCTCAAAATAATTATGTTTTTACTGACTGTCAAATTGACAGGCACCAAATGGATAGTGTTGGTCATTTAAAAATGGTGCCTGTCAAATTTTCAGATGTACTGTATGAGACAGTATTTAAATTTCCAATAGACTTATTATTCGTCAATGATGCGCACTTTTTAGTGAGCGTCCAATTGCCAATTAGGAAAAACCCATGTTATTTTAGTTTTTAAAAGTTCAAAAACTTTACGTCTATTAATAAATACACATGCAATTCGACATAATTATATTCACTATAAATTGATCTGAAATTAAAAAAGAACTATTTTTTACTTTCAATGTCCTATTTGGCCAGAAGTGGCTCCTTGGATAGATAGATTGTTTAAAGAATTGCATTGGACAAAATGTCCGACAGATACAGAAGTGCACTGGACATAAGCTATTTTTCGTCGGACAATGACCGTGACCGGCCACTTATTTTGAACCTTGAACTTAGTGAAGCTACCCTGCACAGCGGGCTAGCAAAACTAAATTCACCATCTGGGGGACCTCATTCTGCTTAGACCTCAACTGCTATGGGAGACCTGAGATCAGATTGAAGTTTCCCAGTTGAAGTTGGTGATGTTTACCCATTTGGAACCTCGATTATGCATTTTATTTCTGTAAATTAAAGGATATAGAAACTCAACAGAAGGGGAAAAGTAACTAAAAACAATGTTAATTTGAAACTATAGATATTTCCCAGAATACTAAGCAGAATGAGGTCTGAGGGTGAATTTAGTGATGCTAGCCCATCATGCGGGACAGCATCACTAAATTCACCCTTTGGGGTTCTCATTCTGCGAATTTCAGACACTCTAAATTCAGGCCTGAGTTTGGCCAAATGTATTCTCTTTGGCCATTGTTGAAAAAATATGGCCATTTGGTCACTACAGCTGAACCTTGGGCTCGTTCCTGCCCCAAGATACTTTTATTATGAACAAATATTATTACAACTTTACAGTAAAAGTTCCCTAAAGTATTTAATAACAAAGTTATACTGAAACGATGAATTTTTATAATGCCCTGCAGTGGCAGGTTGATATTGAAAATTTTGCTCAATAATGACTAGATCATGCAAATAATCTCTACTTTGGCTAACGCCCATAGAGATCATATTCAACCAGTACAAAACCTTAGAACTTTTTGAAGTTTTGATAGGGAACCTTATTAAGTTGAAAAAATAACGCTGGGAATATATTTATTAGTTATTATCTGTCCTTAATAATGTCCTTCACTGGTCACTTAAATCATGAAATTTTGAGTTGGGAACTTCATCTACAGTGAGTTACATTGGCATTAGCCAGAGTAGAGATTCATGACATGATCTATATAACGTCCTGCCGTCTGCCACTTTACCAATGATGTCACAGACATAACAACTGATATTATCTCACCAAAAGGTATGTCACATACAGTGTCCAGATCACACTTCAATTTTTCATTTGAAAACAACAAATGTAAACAAAATGGCTTTGACGTGACTTTCAGGAACAATTGGGATGTACAGTAATGCCCTAAATAATCGACTCCTTAACCACAGCAGAATTATGAGTAATTTTTCAGGATTTAGTCATTAATATGGCTTGTTGCCATTCATCGGAAAGCTCTCACTGATAGCTTTTCAATGAATGGCAACATGCCATATTTCCGACTAAATCCTGAAGTTACCCATAATTCTGCTGTGGTTAAGGAGTCGATTATTTAGGGCATTACTGTACATCCCAATTGTTCCTGAAAGTCACATCAAAGCCATTTTGTTTACATTTGTTGTTTACAAATGAAAAATTGAAGTGTGATCAGGACACTGTATGTGATGAAAGAGTTTCATGAAATGAGTGGTATTGGTAGACAATTATTAACCCTTTACCCAACAAACCGGCCAAAACCGGCCAAATAAAGCTTTAACAGCCTAAAATATCTTCGGTCTGTCTCAATAGAACCATACAAATATGGATATCATTGGAACCGGCTCCTTGACCACATTGTGATAGTTACAGTTATGCCCTGTGCCAATGCATTCTCTTATATATGCGAGTCTACCATAGGTCGCCTCGCATATATAAGAGAATGCATTGGCCTAAACAAAATCTTTTTTTAACACTTTTTACCATTTTTTCTTACATTCTTTAACAATTTTATAATTTTTAATGTGTTAAGCCAATGCATTCTCTTATATATGCGATGCGACCTATGGTCGACTCGCATATATAAGAGAATGCATTGGCACAGGGCCCTTCTGTTGGGTAAAGGGTTAAACTTTCTTGAGGACTCAAAAGTGACTTTGCCAAATCTTTTGCCAAATGTGAATTATTTTTGCCATTGGCAAACTTGGCAAGTGGCAGCGCAAACCCTGCCTCCTAAATCATTTATTGTTATATTATCATAATGATAGAAGCTGTACCTTGTGGTGACTGAAGATTGGTCTGGGGGTCAACACAGAAGCCAATACAGGCATGTAGGAAGTCGACTGTTTCTTGTATCTGCTGGTCTGCCACCATCTGGTGTAGGTATTTCTTGAACAGATCTGGGTTTAATTTGTGTAACCTCAGCATACAGTTCTGTGTCTTGATTCTCAAATGGTCACCGCTCTGACCAAAACCATTCTCACCGCATCCATATGGACAGCCAAGAGCTTTGAAAATTCTTCAAAGGAAAAAAGTAGTCCAACTGAGACTTTAACCCTTTGATTACTGACAGGAATCGAAATGTCCACCTGTCTACATGTCAGGTAATTTTATATGGGTGACAAGAAGATTTTAATTCTACCTGTCACTTATGGCAGGTGAGCTTAATCTGATCCACTTACCGGTATGCCAGTTTCTATTAACCTATTTGGTCTGAGATTGTCATTTCTAGATACATTTTATGGTATTTATCCAGACTATAGACCCACCATTTTCCTAAAATCTTATGAGACTGAATAATTTGACTAATTCGGAGGATAAACATAAAATATTAAACTTCAAAATTCACAATATGGTTATAATGGTTGTAGGCCCCCTGTGAATAGAGGATTTTTGATCGAATCGAATTTTGAACCGAATAGCTCTAAACAAAATTGAAAACAAATCGAAAGTCAAATCAAATATTTCATAATCTTGGTCGCCATAAGATATTAAGATAAAGATATGTTTCCCGTTTTCATCTGTATGTCATAATTATCATGGGGGTTTGATTAAAGGGCTTTGACCTGCACTTTCGCAATGGCATTACAACTGTCATTGCAAGACAAATCTGAGCAAACAGAATCAAATAATGAAAAGATAATACATCTAGTAGCCTGTATGTGCAGTCACGTAACATACTGTTCAACATAATTGGGAAGTATCTTTCCGTCGATCTCCAATTGAATGTCCACGGAATAAGTTAAACTATTATATTCGCGGTTGCGAAAGAAGCAGGTTAGAACAGTTAAAGTTAACTATTAAACAACGTAAGATTTTGAGGGAATACT
The DNA here is from genome assembly GCA_032622095.1 of Siphonodentalium dalli. Classification (NCBI taxonomy): domain Eukaryota; kingdom Metazoa; phylum Mollusca; class Scaphopoda; order Gadilida; family Siphonodentaliidae; genus Siphonodentalium; species Siphonodentalium dalli. The sequence goes on along the minus strand of CP136069.1, from coordinate 34,191,140 downwards.
TGCGGGTGTATCTACTTTTTATACTTTGCAGTAGATGTGTTTTGTTCAAATATTACCGATAAATGTGTTAAGTACGCATTAACTGGTTCGGTATTTTCAAAATTACCATTCGTTGTTTAGGGGCCTAAATGGTTGTAGTGTTAAACAAGCCTGCACATAGTGTGTCTGTCATTTGCAGAATGAGGTCCCCAGAGGGTGAATTTAGTGACGCTATACTGCACAGCGGGCTAGCATCACTAAATTCACCATCTGGGGACCTCATTCTGCTTAGGCCATCAACTGCTATGGTAGACCTAGGATCAGAATGAAATTCACCAGTTGAAGTTGGTGATGTTCACCCATTGGGAACCTCGATTATGGATTTTATCTTCTGCAAATTAAAGGATATAGAAACTCAACAGAAGGGGAAAAGTAACTAAAAACAATGTTAATTTGAAACTATAGATACTTCCCAGAAGATGAGGCCTAAGCGGAATGATGTCTCCAGAGTGTCAATTTCGAGATACTAGCCCGCTGAGCAGTATAGCATCACTAAATTCACCATCTGGGGACCTCATTCTGCAAATGACAGACACGCTATTTGCAGGCTTCTGTGTTAAACACATGGAATAATATCATCATAAATCATCTGATTTTAACATTCCTAAAAGACATGAATGTTTTCATCCCACATAAAGAGTATGCACAAGCAAACTTCTGACGTGACAGGCAGAAAATAATTCTACCTGTTGCCAGTGACAAGTGGATATTTCAAAACATTTCAAGCCCTGATTACTGATGGCGAGATGTACAAAGCTTTTGTGTTATACCATGTATTCATATATGGCACATACTCAAGCAATGCACACGCAAAGTATTTCTTGCATATTGTGCATGAATCCATAGTTGGCCATTTTCTGCAATGGCATAATTGTTTGATAGGATCTTCTAATCCTAGGTCTCCCATAGCAGTTGATGCCTAAGCAGAATGAGGTTCCCAGAGTGTGGATTTGGTGATGCTACGCGGGATAGCGTCACGAAATTCATCCTCTGGGTACCTCATTCTGCAGTTTACAGAGACACGAGTATTTGCAGGCTTGCGCGCCACCCATGCACCAACCTTGTTTCTAAAACACTGGGACAAATACAGTGCTAGTAATGCATTAAATAATCGACCCCTTAACCACAGCAGAATTATGGGTAACTTTTCAGGATTTAGTCGGAAATATGGCTTGTTGCCATTCATCGGAAAGCTCTGTGAGAATAATGCCTTAAATAATCGACCCCTTAACCACAGCAGAATTATGGGTAACTTTTCAGGATTTAGTCGGAAATATGGCTTGTTGCCATTCATCGGAAAGCTCTCGGGGAGAGCTTTCCAATGAATGGCAACAAGCCATATTTCAGACTAAATCCTGAAAAGTTACCCATAATTCTGCTGTGGTTAAGGGGTCGATTTCTTAGGGCATTACTGTAGTTAACTTACTTGACAGTACTATCCATGGTGAGCTCATGAGCAGTGATCTCAGCCGAACTATTTTCTTTTTTAAACTCAGGAAACTTCATATGATCCAACTTGGGATCTGATTTTTTATCCGATTCATCAGTGCTTTCTTCCTTCTCTTCCACTATGCTCATATCGAGAAGACAATTAATCATGTTCAACATCACTTCACAAACCCTCATACTGTGTTCATGAGTGGCCGTAAAATGTATAGCTCGGAGAATAACCTTATAATTCAAATGGCCATTTTTCTGAATATAGTGAACTGATCCGGCTACTTCTGGTTCCTCATCGTCATGGAAATAGTTAATATTTGAGTCTGTTAGACTCCGATGGAGGCCATGGAATGGGGGCACCTCCGGAGTACCTGCCGTGCTTGTGTCATCCAGAATAGTTCCTCCCAAAAGAGGTTTGTGTATGTCAGAATCCGACGAATCACAACTCTTATTGTCTTCCGTTATTGTGATAATCGGATGCCGAGAAGAATCGGTTCCTGCAGTGGGCGGGTCAGTCAGTGGAGATTCTGGCGTTTCCCCAGCATTTGATTGGCTGTCAGACGACTCCTTCTCTGAGTCATCTATTTGACCCATTTGACCCATGAGCTGCTTATGTGTCTCAGAAAAGTCCAGTTTGGGCAAGTTTCGAATTCTGTCGTCGCGATTCTGTCGAGAAGATAGAAGGCTTGAATTAGCCGCAGCGGTTATCGCCTCCAAGTCATTATCAAAGGGAGATAAACGTGGAATGGAATCTCTTGACTGTTTGGCACTGTCGCTACCTTTATCGATTGTGTTTTTGCTATCTGAATCACCAAGGTCATTCTCTGTCTTCTTCTTCCCTATTTTCACACTATCAAAGAACTGCTTCAAGTCAACAACTCGGATCCTTTTGTAAGGAGGTTCTCGATTGGTCTCAGCAATGCTTCCTAGGTTTTGCAAGGGCTGGACTTCACCCATGGAACTTCGCATCCTATTTAATTGTCTCGTTATGTTATCATTTTTCACTCTATCGCTGTTGTTGTTGATAACAAACTTAGGAATTTTCCCGGCCTTTTGTAAGGCACTGATATCGGGCATCGGTAAACTCTGACTCCGCCCACGTTCAGTAACATCCTGTCTTCTATATTCGTCGCAAATTTCGAGAAGTCTCCGATGAAAATATCTCAAGCTCCAATACACGCCCTCTTCTGACCAGTTCATGCAAAAGAGACATCTGAGGACTGCGACGTCAAAGTAGGTTGCACATAAAATGTCCACAGTGTCCTGTCCGCTCTTTGTGCCACTGGCAACAGCACTAGCTAGTTGTTGTTGCACAAAATCCTGGTCGACTGGAGACGTAAGCTTTTGGTAAACTGATTGCCGACTTTCATGAAGAAAGGCGACAAAGCTGTCTTTCCTTCCGCAACGGCATGTCATGTTTGGATCACTAGCAATTGGCCGAAAAGCCATCACAGAATTACAATGCTCGCATATCACTTCGACTGTCGCCGATTGTGAATCTGTTATAGAAGACGCACAAATGTCGCTCATTCTTGCAAGTGGCGCCGTCGTTGGCGAATGAGGCTCACTTTTACATCCCCGATCCTCACATATCGAATTACAAATACTTGATGCATTCCTTTCAAATATCGGAAACAGTTTTTCAGTTGATGTTCCTTTCCCGATATATATGTTAGCAGCATTTGTGTTCCCACGAATCCTGTAGTTGGCTTTGAGCATGTTTCTCTGGGGTTTGACAGCTGTAGTGAAGCAAGGAATATCAGGTTCGCAGTAGTCCCATAAAGATTGCCACAGTCGTAATCCATTCTCCAGCTTCAGCGTCTGGAAATCAGATTCCCTTAGCGCATTGACGAGTGGTGCGAATAGATAAACAAACAGCTGTATCGTGCTGATGGGATGCATATATAGCCCGATATTTTCAATGTTGCTAATACTGTCCGCATCTTCACATTCGGAGGCCGCGTCAAACAGAATCCAATGCAACGTATACAGGAGCTTCGTCTCATTTGAATTGAACTTAAAATAGAACAGAATAGAATTTATTAGCACGATAATCCAAAATACATTAGTAATAGTATTTCTCACAAGCCTGAATTTAGTGTGTCTGTCATGTGCAGAATGAGGTGACGCTATCCCACATGGCGAACTAACATCACCAAATTCACCCTCTGGAAATCTCATTCTGCTGAGGCCTCAACCGCTGTGGGAGACCTAGGATCAGATAAAAATTTCCCCAGTTGAAGTTGGTAATGTTCACCCATTAATAGTCACCTCGATTATGCATTTTATCTTCTGCTAATTAGCAGATATAGAAACAGAAGGGAAAAAGTAACTAAAAACATTGTTAAAGGATTGCTATCCTGATGAAACAACAAAACACTATCGGAAAGCCACCCCTATTGTGATCACAATGATCCAAGTCCCATAACAATCGCGTAATAAATAAGCCCAGAAATAAATAAATAATACCCCTACCGGTTGTCGGCTATCTCCGTCGCAAATCCTCATATGACGTCAAATGAGTAAACTAATTAAAAACACGGAATCGGAGTCGGAGTTAATTGTGTCTACCTATATGACGTCATATGAGTGGCGATGGAAAATGCGGAATCGAGCGCGTGAGTGTAATGGAATTACTGCGGGGCATGGCATGTCAATAACATTGTGTACACGTGGTGAATTTTCAACGCCCGGTGAGTTATCTTCACTTGTGATTTGTCATAAATGCTGCTTGGAAAGTTATTGTTTTGACAAGAATATAAAAGGCCGATTAAGCGGGGTAGTTAACACTTTCGTGTCAAAAATAAAGCTTATAAAAACACGAGCCGACATGTGAACTCTATTCGGGTGCGTGTTCACGATGTTGTTTTAATTTTCCATATATATGCCCTGATTGTCCCGTATTTACAATTCATTCGTAACAATGCCAAATAAATGCAGTGTTTTCGGCTGTGGCCGGTATAGTGACTCTCAATTAGGTATAATCCTGCATTCATTTCCAAACGGCGTTCGTTTACGTGACATTTGGTGGGATTTCTGTGGGAAACCCGTTACTCAAAATCAGAAACTATTGAAGTAGTTGCCAACGAAATAGTCCTGAATTTGTTCCGTCCACTTCGAAAAAATGTGTTTTGAGCACAACGCGAATACACTTGGCCCGAACAGTGGCTACCGACGACAACTCAGAGGAAATGCAACCCCCACGTTAAACAAATGGACCACCGATGAGAATGCCATCCCAAGAAAAACGTCAACTCCCGTAAAGAATATAAATTTGCCGGAGCTTCCAGTCGTGAGTATATCCAATCGAACCTATCGCTAAAAAGCCAATACATATACCAAATAAAGAGCGTTTCATTTGACGAGTCAGTCATGGTTACGAATACATACCATTGCAGTTAAAGTGGGGAGTATATTGATGAATAATTTAGTAAAGTATTCACGATGACAACTCGAGTCCCCATTTTCCTTCACTATGACTCAATAAAGAGCGTTCCATGTTAAGAGTATTCCTTATATGGTGCGAATAAAAAGAGTTTAATAAACCGGAAATTGCTACGACTTTGACGGATATATAAAGCATGTATATCGCAAGTTCGTGTGCATGTATTTAAGTGTATTGGTGTAAACAGTAAATAATCACTATGACAACTGTTCTAAGTCGAGTCCCAATTTTCCTTTACCATGACTAAATAAAGAGCGTTCACAGTAAAATAAATCACAGATGAAGACTTTGATATAATAATAAGTATATTCTACCACGATGTATAAATAAATTATCGTATATTATTTCGGTTTTACGGTCAGTTATCTATATAAACATGTGCTCGTGTTTCTCTTTTTTTCGTTACCGGAATAGTCAAATTATATTATATATTCATATAAAGATTGCATATATGCGAAGACTTGCACAGTTAATACTAATAGACAATTATCATATCGTAAACATCCCAGTGTCCAGATCCTACGTAAAATGCAGCATGGCTTTATAATAACAACACATCGCGATACATATAATAATAACACGATAAAGACGTTTAATTGTGAGAACACGATGTATTTGCATTCGCAGTGTTCTCCCATTATGCGACAAACGTAAAAAACCGCAATGGAATTCGTGATCGCTTTGCGCGTGCAAACTTATGGTATCGTTGAATATCTATGCGTTCTCAATGAGTTACCACGTGGTCGATCACGTGACTATGCTTCTGTGTTACACGTGACAATCATGTGATGTGGCCGATGATCACGTGACTCGTCTACAACACAAAATCTTCGGCTAACTTCGGATTTTTTTTAATCGTTATAAAAATAACGATTAGCTGCCGAATATTAGATTACATGCGCATAATGGACATTTTATGTATATATTATCGGTATATTGAAAGAAAATACTAATTTTTTTTCAGGATCATATTCCTTTAATTTTAGATTATAGATACTTCCCAGAAGATGAGGCCTAAGTAGAATGAGGTCCCCAGAGGGTGAATGTTGTGATGTTTGCCCATTGTGTGGGATAATGTCACTAAATTCACCCTCTAGGGGACCTCATTCTGCATATGTCGACACACTAAATTCAGGCTTGCTATCTCTTCCTTGTAAGTTTTATATAGATTTCAGGAGATAAAATAATATATATATGAATCAATCACATGGGGAATCACGTGGTTTCAAGTTTGGTGAGTACCATGCATTCAAAATGGCAGAGGTGAGCGCAAATGCATAAAAAACATAATATATGAGGAACGGACACAAAACATAGCAGTTTGACTGTTACGGGCATATGGTAGTTTATTTATAAAAACAAATTGATAGCGTATTTGTTCAGAAATACTCAGTAGTTTTCGATTACTTTCTGACCAAAGTTGCCAAGGTTTGTGGAATATACCAGTCCATACATCTATAGGAGAATCCTTCGACTGACAAATTTGGTCAGAATGTTAGAGCAAACAACTGTGCGTTTGGAAACAAATGAGGTATCAGCTTGTTTGAAAAATAGAATAGCATATGCTTGTAGTTGCCAAAATACTATGTCATATCCTGGTTTATTACATTTTTCCTAGTTTCTGGTCACTTTTTGCGATCGCCTCGGCTATTTTGAATGCGTGATGATACTCATCAAGACAAAACCACGTGATTCCCTACCGTGTTGAGGACACCTGTCCGGAAAAGCTTCTATCTATTAACTTCAATTTTATTTATAGATACCAACAACATGATAATTATAATGAAATGAGTTTTTATAATACCATGTTGTTTGCATCGTTCTTAGAGCCATGAGTGTATTTTGCACTATAAATCCAAGGCTCAAATTCATTCATTTGTTGCATATATTCTGTTGAGTACAAGCCTTGAAATAGGGTGTCTGTCATTTGCAGAATGAGGTCCCCAGAGGGTGAATTTAGTGATGCTACCCAGGGACCAGCCTAGACCAGATTTTCACGGCGAAATGACTTCTCCCTACTATAAAAATAAGGCGAAGTGGCCGTTCTATAGGGCGAAGTGAGTCTACAAAATTTAAATTGATCAGTACTACGACAGGAATCGCTATAGAACGAAAACAGGAGAGATGACATATGTCAATTAAACTTATGAAACAATGGTTGAAATATGGAGTCATTATGTTCACTTCATGACCCTAATAACTATTAATAATACCCAAACATAATTGTGAGAGGATAGCAGCATTTTATATCGTAATTGTGGGAGAATGACAGGATTTTATTTCATATTTTTCGGGTTTTTAAAAATGCCAACAATATATAAAACCGAAACGAAACGAAATCATGAACACTTTTACTGCGCTCTGTTAGTAATCCCGTTTGAAATTTTAATATGCTTCACAAATGAATTTGTTTTAAAGTTTCTTTAACCAAACTCCATAGAGGGAGTGATGAATTGACACATTGTGAGAGGTGTGAGTTGTAATCTTCATTGTAAGGTGTGGTAATCACGGTAATCTAAAAATCACAACAACCAGATTAACACTTGAGGCCCGACGATGTTTTCACAGCTGCCAATAATCAGACTCCGTTGTCAACCATGCTTCCAGATTGGAGCAATACAGGTGTTAATTGTTTTATAACACCCTGATACACCCTGATAGTGGAGTATTGTGTGCAATCACAGTTGACAGTTGTAAATTATCATAAATTATTTGGGGCATTTTGCCGATTTTCGTCAGTCAACTTTGGAATTTTCAGGGCGACTTGAACTTCGCCCGACTGCAAAAATAAGGCGAAGCGGACGGCGCTAGGGCGACGAAGTCGCCCACATCGCCCTCTCGGCTGGTCCCTGATGCTACCCCCGCATAGCGGGCTAGCATCACCAAATTCACCCTCTGAGAACCTCATTCTGATTACACCTCATTCTGCAAATGACAGACACCCTATTTCAAGGCTTGGTTGAGTACAAAAGGAGATGTCCCATAAATGGCTGGATTTAGTGTACAGTACCTTTAAGACAATATATTTACAAAGTAATTACGACAAACATTTGAAAATAACTTGCGATACAAAGAGTTAACATTTTAAATTGGACGGCAAGCTCGAGAGAGATTGTTCTACATCACTATTGATGTGGTTGTATATATATATATCACAGTTTATGTTAACTTTATGTTATGTTATGTAAACCCTTCCAGGATTGGAGCATCCTGAAATGTTGTGAAAACCCTGTGCCAATGCATTCTCTTATATATGCGAGTCTCCCAAATATAAGAGAATGCATTGGCCTAACAATATTTACCTTGACCTTGTAAGCAAGTGCATTCTCTTATATATGTGAGAGTTCCAATGAGAATACATTGACCTAACAATATTTACCGTGACCTTGTAAGCAAGTGCATTCTCTTCTATATGTGAGGATTCCAATGGGAGACTTGCATATATACATTGTAAGAGAATAAATTGACCTAATAATATTTACCTTGACCTAGTAAGCAAGTGCATTCTCTTATATATGTGAGGATTCCAATGGGAGACTTGCATATATAAGAGAATGCATTGGCCTAACATTATTTACCTTGACCTTGTAAGCAAGTGCATTCTCTTATATATGTGAGAGTTCCAATGGGAGACTTGCATATATAAGAGAATGCATTGGCCTAACAATATTTACATTGACATTCTAAGTCAGTTCATTCTCTAATATACATGTATGTGAGGGTTCCAACAGGAGACTCTCATATATAAGAGAATGCACTGGCAGAGGATCTTTAATGCTGCACCAGCGCAGCTCCCATCATGAAAGGGTTAAAAGTTTTGCTGGTTGTCGCCAGCCCACAGTACCTTAGCATCTGGATTAGATGCTTTCCTGTTGTTGATCACGGCAGAACATGCGTGCATAGTGTGCGGAAACGCAGCCTTGATGGTTTTCCATCTTGATATGCTGTTGATGGCTTCACACAGACTTGGGGAGAGTCCATGGAGAATGTTCTGGACCACAACTCTCTCAAAAGACTGGAAAAATATGACATGAAAAGGTGAATTATATACAATAATTTAAAGATGCATTATCCGAATTAAAGCTCCTAAATGACTATTTCATTGGCTTTGGGGCAAAAATATTTGAATTGAGTCGAGAAACCCACCCATCAAAGCTCAGAGTAGTCAGATATAGATTTTTTAAGTTTGTTATTTCTCGAGACGTGCAATTATTTGTGGACCAGAAAAACGTCAAACGGACAGTCTCGGACAAAATTGCGGAGGATAACTCTATAATCAAGTGGTAATATTTTGTTGATAAATAACAAGTTTTGGGAAATTTGGTACCATAGTTGACAGTGGTTAGCATTAATTTGCAATTAATTGATTCTGATAACTAAAGCGATTTTGAAGAACTGTTGTTGTATCTTGATGATATGGGGACCGTCTGATCGGATTGAGTACCTTTATGGTGTCATAGCTTCTCTAAGAATCAAGACTAAATTGATACATATTCAGCCCTTCTCTGGATATGGAAACAATTGTTTTTGCACCCATACAAACTCGCAATTTTGAATTCACAGGTGCTAAAATTTATACTCGTCACTCTTGTCATAATGCTTATGGTGACTTTAATTATTGATTCAATCACAGGGCCCCAGAACAAAAATTTACCCCACCCCCAGTAATACTTACATGTAATCCTTTTCAATCTACCGACCCCTTATAGGTTAAGTATTATTGACGGTAGGGTCAATTTTTGTTCTGTGGATTCAATGTGAAAGAGTACCTTTTACATAGTATCATTCGGTCTCTCCCACAACAACATTTTATAGGAGAAAAACCCAACCAATATATTATGGGTGCAATTACACCCGTCTTATGAATTGCGGTAGCAAATAAGTGCTCTCCTTGTGTTTTCCTCATGGGAAGAACTGTATATCTGTTCACATTTTTTGTAATTTCAGGGTATTAACCCTTTATCCAACAGAAGGGCCCTGTGCCAATGCATTCTCTTATATATGCGAGTCGACCATAGGTCGCCTCGCATATATAAGAGAATGCATTGGCTTAACACATTAAAAATTATAAAATTGTTAAAGAATGTAAGAATGAAAGTGTCAATGACACTGTAGCTCAACTTGGAAAGGGAATAATTTAATGTATTACAGTCAATGGAGCGATTAGGAATGTGGAAAGTTGAATGTCTAATACTAGTTTATAGACATGAAGAGAAAAGTAAAATCCAAGATGGCTGCTGGCGGCCATGTTTTCGGCCGAATGACCCCAAAATGATTGTATCCCATCTACATGTCATCGTTAACATCCATGACAAATTTTATGACGATCAGACTAAAGGTACGACCTGTAGCCTATGCTAAAGAATTTAGTCATACAAAGAGTAAAATCCAAGATGGCTGCTGGCGGCCATGTTTTTTGGCCGAATGACCCCAAAATTACTCGTTCCCATTTACATTCCAATTTCAACAGCCATGACAAATTTTATGATGATCAGACTAAAGGTACGACCTGTAGCCCGTGCTAAAGGATTTAGTCATACAAAGAGTAAAATCAAAGATGGCTGCTGGCGGCCATGTTTTTCTGCCGAATGACCCCAAAATGACTCGTTCCCATCTACATGTCATTATTAACATTCACGACAAATTTTATGATGATCAGACTAAAGGTACAACCTGTAGCCCGTGCTAAAGGATTTAGTCAAACAAAGAGTAAAATCCAAGATGGCTGCTGGCGACCATGTTTTTTGGCCGAATGACCCCAAAATGACTCGTTCCCATCTACATTCCAATTTCAACAGCCATGACAAATTTTATGATGATCGGACTAAAGGTACGACCTGTAGCCCGTGCTAAAGGATTTAGTCATACAAAGAGTGAAATCAAAGATGCCTGCTGGCGGCCATGTTTTTTGGCCGAATGACCCCAAAATGACTCGTTCCCATCTACATGTCATTATTAACATTCTTGATAAATTTTATGATGATCAGACTAAAGGTACAACCTGTAGCCCGTGCTAAAGGATTTAGTCATACAAAGAGTAAAATCCAAGATGGCTGCTGGCGACCATGTTTTTTGGCCGAATGACCCCAAAATTACTCGTTCCCATCTACATGTCATTGTTAACATCCATGACAAATTTTATGATGATCAGACGAACAGTACGACCTGTGGCCCGTGCTAATGGATTAAATTTTGAATCCAAGATGGCCACTGGCGGCCATGTTTATTGGCCGAATGACCCCAAAATTACTCGTTCCCATCTACATTCCAATTTCAACAGCCATGACAAATTTTATGATGATCAGACTAAAGGTACGGCCTGTAGCCCGTGCTAAAGGATTTAGTCATACAAAGAGTAAAATCCAAGATGGCTGCTGGCGGCCATGTTTTTTGGCCGATTGACCCCAAAATGACTCGTTCCCATCTACATGTCATTATTAACATTCTTGACAAATTTTATGATGATCAGACTAAAAGTAGGACCTGTAGCCCGTGCTAAAGGATTTAGTCATACAAAGAGTAAAATCCAAGATGGCTGCTGGCGGCCATGTTTTTTGGCCAAATGACCCCAAAATTACTCGTTCCCATCTACATGTCAATATTAACATCCATGACAAATTTGATGATGATCAGACTAAAGGTACGACCTGTAGCCCGTGCTAAAGAATTTAGTCATACAAAGAGTAAAATCCAAGAAGGCTGCTGGCCGCCATGTTTTTTGGCCGAATGACCCCAAAATTACTCGTTCCCATCTACATGTCAATATTAACATCCATGACAAATTTCATGATGATCAGACGAACAGTACGACCTGTGGCCCGTGCTAATGGATTGAATTTTGAAATCCAAGATGGCCGCTGGCGGCCATGTTTTTTGACCGAATGACCCCAAAATGACTCGTTCCCATCTACATTCCAATTTCAACAGCCATGACAAATTTTATGATGATCAGACTAAAGGTACGACCTGTAGCCCGTGCTAAAGGATTTAGTCATACAAAGAGTGAAATCAAAGATGCCTGCTGGCGGCCATGTTTTTTGGCCGAATGACCCCAAAATGACTCGTTCCCATCTACATGTCATTATTAACATTCTTGACAAATTTTATGATGATCAGACTAAAAGTACGACCTGTAGCCCGTGCTAAAGAATTTAGTCATACAAAGAGTAAAATCCAAGATGGCTGCTGGCAGCCATGTTTTTGGGCCGAATGACCCCAAAATTACTCGTTCCCATCTACATGTCAATATTAACATCCATGACAAATTTCATGACGATCAGACAAACAGTACGCCCTGTAGCCCGTGCTAATGGATTGAATTTTGAAATGCAAAATGGCCACTGGCGGCCATGATTTTTTACCGAATAACCCCAAAATTAATCATTCTGGTCTAAATGTTGATGTCAACAGCTATGACAAATTTCATAATGATCCGACCAAACGTACGACCTGTAGACTGCATTGTTGACGCCTTACGTACACACGTACACACGTACACACGCACACACGCACACACGGACGACGGACGACAAAGCCATGGCAATAGCTCAAACTTTACAAAGTAAAGTTGAGCTAAAAAATGGTAAAAAATGGGTAAGATTTTTTTTAGGCCAAATGCATTCTCTTATATACTAGTATGCAAGGCGACCTATGGTCGACTCGCATATATAAGAGAATGCATTGGCACAGGGCATAACTGTAACCATCACAATGAGGTCAAGGAGCCGGTTCCAATGATATCCATATTTGTATGGTTCTATTGAGACAGACCGAAGATATTTTAGGCTGTTGAAGCTTTATTTGGCCGGTTTTGGCCGGTTTGTTGGGTAAAGGGTTAAATATCTAAATAGTAATTCTTCCCATATTTAGAATTTTGCAAAAAACTAATCAACTGACAAAATTTATGAACTGCTTCTAATACTAATGCTTCCAATTTGAATAGCAATGGATGCTCATTAAGCCTGAGTTTAGTGTGTCTGTCACTTGCAGAATGAGGTCCCCAGAGGGTGAATTTAGTGACGCTATCCCACATAGCAGGCCAGCATCACCAAATTCACCCTCTGGGGACCTCAATCTGCATGGCCTCATCTGCTATGACAGACAGACTCAGATTGAGGTTCCCAAATGGTGAATATTGTGATATAGACCCATTGGGAACCTCGATTATGCAATGTGTGATCTGCCAAATTGGGGATATAGAGAAAAGAAATAGAATCTATGTGAAGAAGTTTCTATAGAAATTTTATAATAAAGAATCTTTCCAGAGAAGATGAGGCCTAAGCAGAATGAGGTCCCCAGAGGGTGAATTTAGTGATGCTAGCCCACGGGATAGCATCACTAAATTCACCCTCTGGGGACCCCATTCTGCAAATGACAGGCACACTAAACTCAGACTTGATGCTCATTACATACTACAGGCAAATAAAACCTGATTTTGTTTCTGTTTGAAGGATTAATTTCTATAATCTATTGTCTTTTCATACCAAATACAGTAATGCCATAAATAATCGACTCCTTAACCACAGCAGAATTATGGGTAACTTTTCAGGATTTAGTCGGAATTATGGCTTGTTGCCATTCATCGGAAAGCTCTCAATGAGAGCTTTCCGATGAATGGCAACAAGCCATATTTCTGACTAAATCCTGAAAAATTACCCATAATTCTGATGTGTTAAGGAGTCGATTATTTAGGGCATTACCGTACATATATGGCCAGGCTAGTTTGCAAACTCGTTTCAGAAACTCTTCTTGTTAGTTCATATACCAAAAATCTTTCAAATTTTTAGATAGTTGTTCAAAATAAACAACGGACAACTTTTCCTTGTTGCTAAATGCTAAAAAATTACAATTTAGTAAAAATGTACGACTGGACCTAGTTTGCGAACTCGTTTCAGATATTCCCCTTGTGAACTCATATATTTTGAAATCTATTGATAATTGGTCGAAATGATCCCGGGACAGCTTTTCGGGATGGCAAGATGGACGGACAGACAGAGCCCATTCCTATATCCAACCCCCCCCCCCCCCCCCCCCCCCCTGCCAAAATTTTATTTTGGGTGGGGGATAATTAATCTCATAAACTACAGGTATGTATTAACAGTTTTGTCATTTGTTTTGAATTTTACTGCATAAATTTACACCCCTCTACCCCTGAAATCACAGATTTACATCATGACAAATGATGACAGCAATTGATTGAAACATGTATATATCAAAACACGTAAAAACAAAAGGATCGGGAAAGGAGAGCGGTGAAAAACAGCCGGCACCATATTGATGTATTGGGAAAGCTTGAATATTTCCTTTACTAGCAGCTTCTAGACTGTACTTATTAAGCCTTGAAATAGTGTGTCTGTCATTTGCAGAATGAGGTCCCCAGAGGGTGAATTTAGTGATGCTACCCCGCATAGCGGGCTAGCATCACCAAATTCTCCCTCTGGGGACCTCATTCTGCTGAGGTGTAAGCAGAATGAGGTCCCCAGAGGGTGAATTTGGTGATGCTAGGCAGACCTGTTAACCTCACAAAATATGCGGGGTAGCATCACTAAATTCACCCTCTGGGTACCTCATTCTGCAAATGACAGACACGCTATTTCAAGGCTTGATACTTATTGAGCACAACACACGGGGGAATTCACAGAGCCAATAAAATCAATAATAGAGCCCACTTATTGCGAAGTCAATTTGCACAAACATTCCAGTGGCCACTGACAGATTGACAAGATCGTGCGGAAAACAAAATATGCATCCAGATGGCATGTAAGGCCAAAATAAATTGGTTCTGTGTTTACGGTAATGGGTTAAAAATATATTGGGGTCAGGTTTTCTTTTAAATTTTATTTTTCAAGATACCTTACAAACTGGTAACATGAATCCCTATGAAATTAGAAATGTGTTAAAAAAATTAAGAAAATTAAACAATGCATCCATTTAACCCTTTACCCAACAGAAGGGCCCTGTGCCAATGCATTCTCTTATATATGCGAGTCGACCATAGGTCGCCTCGCATATATAAGAGAATGCATTGGCTTAACACATTAAAAATTATAAAATTGTTAAAGAATGTAAGAAAAAATGGTAAAAAGTGTTAAAAAAAGATTTTTTTTAGGCCAATGCATTCTCTTATATATGCGAGGCGACCTATGGTCGACTCGCATATATAAGAGAATGCATTGGCACAGGGCATAACTGTAACTATCACAATGTGGCCAAGGAGCCGGTTCCAATGATATCCATATTTGTATGGTTCTATTGAGACAGACCAAAGATATTTTAGGCTGTTGAAGCTTTATTTGGCCGGTTTTGGCCGGTTTGTTGGGTAAAGGGTTAAAGGCAGTTTGGGCTTCAAAATACACCTTATAATATTAAGTTTTTTATTTTTCCCGGTATTGAAATAGCTCAATACATACAAGTATGTGAACTACCTTTCTACGGGCATTATATGTCTCAGAAAGATACATGTACATTGAAGTCATATAAAAATATAACTTTTAACACTGTATTCAGGTCCCAAACAAACAACAGCCATGTGACTGGCATGGAACAGAAAAGAACGTTCTGTGTTAGTCTATTCCTGATATGGTAGAAACAAAGAGCGTTTATTTAACTTCTGTGAGAAAAATTGAAAACAGCTCAAAAATGGCTGTGACCATGACAAATATTTTTCAGAGCATCTGAAGCCGCATATCAATAGTTCATGTATTTATCAACCTATCATATACATGTACCTCCTTCCAAATTACAAAGACACAAGACAGAGAACAGAAGAGTGTAAATTGAAAAGAACAAATTTTATGCCTAGAGTATCGAAGATGATTAGCGAAATTAAGAATATTTAGCGATGAAAAAGGCCAAAACCGAGAAAAAAATAGTTTCGGGTGCAGCGTAGAGTTTTGAGTGGGCAGATTACCAGAAACACACAACCACTTTATTTTGGCCTGATATGGAGCTTTATTTCTTAAATGACAGAAGTCAGATCAAATCCACTCAAACCTACAGTGATGCCCTAAATAATCGACTCCTTAACCACAACAGAATTATGGGTAACTTTTCAGGATTTAGTCGGAAATATAGCTTGTTGCCATTCATCGGAAAGCTCTCAGTGAGAGCTTTCCGATGAATGGCAACAAGCCATGTTTCCTACAAAATCCTGAAAAGTTACCCATAATTCTGCTGTGGTTAAGGAGTCGATTATTAACCCTTTGAGTGCCAGGTCGATTTTTGTATCAACCCATATACCCTGTGCCAATGCATTCTCTTATATATGTGAGTCGACCATAGGTCGCCTCGCATATATAAGAGAATGCATTGGCCTAAAAAAAATTTTTTTTTTTACAATTTTAATAATTTATTCTTATATTCTTTAACAGACTTATTTTGTAGGTTTAGGGCCGATGAGATCGGCCCCTGGCACTCAAAGGGTTAAGGGCATTACTGTATATTGATCCTAAATGTAGGTGCCATGGAACATCGGCATTCTGCTTGTGACTGTTCTCATTAGCATACATGCATCAATCGTGACAATATTGATATCTGATGAATGAATAAATGTCTTACAGTAAGCTACATGTAAATACAAGCCAGGTTGTGGCATGTTTTCAGGTGGAGGGGTTTGGATACCACACACCACACTCCAACATTGGTCACAAGTCTGCAAATAGTGTGTCTGACATTTGCAGAATGAGGGCCCCAGATGGTGAATTTAGTGACGCTACCCCACACAGTGGTGATGTTCACCCATTAGTCACCTCAATTATGCATTTTTTTCTTGGATATAGAAACTGAAGAGACGGGGAAAAGGAACTTAAAACATTGTTAATTTGAGACTATAGATACTTCCCAGAAGATGAGGCCTAAGCAGAATGAGGTCCCCAGAGGGAAATTTGATAATGCTAGCATGCTGTGCGGGATAACATCACTAAATGCACCCTCTGGGGGCCTCATTCTGCAAAGGACAGACACACTATTTGCTTAGAAATAATGGCAGTGGGAAATTTCAGACTAAATAGAGGTTAACATTATTCCCATAGCTTGATTTTCCAAGCAATATCTAGTGTAAACTTTGCCATTTTTAGACCAATATTTGAAATAGTAATCATTTGGAAATTTTTCAACCTTTGGGTGGTGTTAGGTTGAAATTATCCAATCCCTGTTAGAAACTTGGATATATCACTTACCAGTAGTGGGGAAACTCCCAACTCAAGGGGGGGGGGGGGGGGGGTGGTAGTGCAAATGAAGTTTGCCAAAGATAGGAAATATGATCATTTCATCATCAAGGGGTGGGAGCTACAGTTGAAAATTCCAAGTTGGACCCCCCTCCCTTCCCTTCCCCTCCCTACCGCCAACAAATAATCTCCAGCTATGTTCTGGGGGGGGGGGCATAAATTATAAATGGAAAGATGGGAAAGATGATAAACTTACCACGCAAGATGCCTCACATAGCTGTCCAAGCTTCGGTCTGATGAATGGACTGAAAGATAAAGTGACAAATGAACAATCTCTGAACATCACACGCGCTGGTGCAGCAGTGCATTCTCTTATATATGTAACTTTTCCAGCCAAGTGTACAGCCATAGCAATACCATAGTAACACACGTTACAAGTTACACGTATGTGTGGCTGAGCCTCGCATATGTAAGAGAATGCACTGACTTACAAGGTCAAGGTAAATATTGTTAAGTCAATGCATTCTCTTATATTTGCGAGGCTCCATATGGGAGGCTTACATATATAAGAGAATGCATTGGCACAGGGTTTTCACAAAATTTCAGGAAGCTCCAGTCATGGAAGGGTGAAACACACAGATCCGCTATTTAAAACAAATGACATTTTGAAATTTAATGATATCTATACTCTGCATTCAAACTCCTTGTGCATGATTGGTTTCACGACCAGTTACCAAATTCATTAGAAAATTTCTTCACAATTTCCCAAAATGACACATGACAAGATGGTATGCTCATATCTGGGACACCAAAGAGTGTCTTCTCAGAAAACTTACCAGAACACTATCTTCCAAAGATGTGGAATTCCCTGGACGACAAACTAAAATGTCTTTCAACACGAACTAGAGGTGTGACTGTCCCAATGGGACTACGGATACCCCCCTGTTTTTAAAATACTAAGATGTTTCACATGTCAGTAAACATTTAGTTAAAATAATAAAATAACAGTTCCCATTGCAGGTGTACAACCATAACTAATGTTTAGTGCATCATCTGGAAAATGTCGAAAAAGGGGGGATAACTCCACTAAAAAAAAGTCCAACAGACGTCATAATCGCAGGTGCACAGGTTCCCATGGTGGTTGATGTCTGTGCCAAGTTTCACGGAAATTGATCAAAAAACGACTGAGAAAAACTCCGGACAAATTTGTGTCCACGGACGGACGACGCCGACGAACGGACGGACGGACGGACAAGCTGACTCCAGTATACCCCCCCAAACTTCGTTGCGGGGGGTATAATAATGTTCAAAAATGATTACTCTCAAAATATTCTATCTTCATATCAACTGAATCCCAAATGTACATACAAAAACTGTCCTGATTGCAACGATGTGTAATAAGTTGTATAGTATTCGTATAGTGATAACTGACATTGTATAATAAGAGAGAAGGATAAATAATACATGCTCATCATCTCCACATCGCAGGAAATACAGGAATGTATTCATCATCATATATTTCACGGAACGAGTCTGACCGACTCTTAGTTCCGGTGCTTACATATTATACAAAAACAATTGAATTACATGTACATGTTCATGCGAAGTCTGTTTGATATTTTATACTGGTGAAATGATAGTCCACTAATTCCTTAAATTGGTTCAACTAGAGGTGTGACTGTCCCAATGGGACTACGGATACCCCCCTTTTTTTTAAATACTAAGATGTTTCACATGTCAGTAAACATTTAGTTAAAATAATAAAATAACAGTTCCCATTGCAGGTGTACAACCATAACCCTAATCTTAAACCTATTGACCGAAAATTGTAGGAATAAAAGCTAGGACAAAAGTATGTATGTTGCGAAAAAAAATTCTAAGTCGAAAAAGGGGAATAACTCCACACAAAAAATGTCGGACAGACGTCATAATTGCAGGTGCACAGGTTCCCATGGTAATAAATATCAGTGTCAAGATAAAAAAACATTGACCGAAAAATGTAGGAATAAAAGCTCGGACAAAATTATGCATGTTGCAAAAAAAGTTTCTAAGTTGAAAAAGGGGGATAACTCCACCAAAAAATGTCGGACAGATGTCATAATCGCAGGTGCACAAGTTCCAATGGTACTAAATATCTGTGCCACGTTTTAAAAAAATTGACCAAAAAATGTATGAATAAAAGCTCAGACAAAAGTATACATATTGCGAAAATTTTCTAAGTCGAAAAAGGGGGGATAACTCAAAACAAAAATGTCCGACAGACGTCATAATCGCAGGTGCACAGGTTCCCATGGTAGTTGATGTCTGTGCCAAGTTTCACGGAAATTGATCAAAAAACGTCTGAGAAAAACTCCGGACAAATTTTTGTCCACGGACGGACGACGGACGGACGACGGACGGACAAGCTGACTCCAGTATACCCCCCCTAACTTCGTTGCGGGGGGTGTAATGATTCGGCTAGGAAGAGCATTACACACAGGTCGGATCCTCTGGGTGAAAAAGTACTTTATCATATGACTCAATCATTATTTACGTTGGAAAGTATGTCATAAATCAATTTCATATGAACTACTAGTTCATATCACCTTCCGATAATTTGATTGGTTTGTTGACAACGAGAGGCCGATCACGATCGGCAGATGTTTAACCCATACCTTGGCGATACCGATTAGCTATAACTGATAATTGGTCAAAGATATGATCACAGTGATACACATATCAGTACCTAACTTAAAATCAAAAGCTCAAATTATTTGTCTTAAGAAGAGGTTAAGGTAATTGGGGTGGGGAGGAGTCGTTTTAAATCTCATAACTCTGTCCCTATTCAACCAATGACCTCTCATTGTGAGATCCAATTGTTTAGCCATTAATCAATTTGACAGATAGGACAAACAATTATCCAGCCAGCAGGTTCATCTTTACCTTCATACAACCACCCCCTAGAGCTATGTAACATATGTCACCACTCAATTAATAACAGATTTCACTTGGAATGACATCTATTAAAGGTATTCGCATGTGCTCTGGATATTGGATGTTCACATGGCAATTTATTGATATCATTATATTACATGCAACTATTTTTTTTTTTTAACTCAATAATTTTTTTTATTATTATAAAAGTTTTTAAATATTTTTTATGTTAAATCGAGCGAGGAAATTCAATCTAAACAAATATGAAAAATCAAAATTTTAAATTTAAAAAAAAGAAAGAAGGGTCATAACTGCTTTAAGATAAATCGGATCGAACTCATATTCACTCGAACTGTATTTTGGGATGAGAAACCTATACACAAAATTTGGTTCCGATCAAATAGAAAATGTTAGAGATATCACATTATGCCTAAAGTGTCTAAGAACTGACAGACAGACAGATAGAGACGGACGGACAGACGAGTGGTCAATCTGGACATTGACACTATGTGTACCATACTATGGTATAGGTACACATAAACAGTTTTATCTCATGCAGAGTACAGGAAAAATACATCAAACTGGTGTGCCCCTTTAATATTTCAATTCACATTTGTAAACAATTGAAATCAATGTCGAAAAAGCTTTTGATTAATATATAGATAAAACAAACTAGACCTACAGTTCTAAGAGTGTTATGAACAATTATTTTGTTCCCATAGACTGATACAGAGCTCTCGTTTTTTAAAGTTTGAAAACCAAAGTTGTCTTCCCATGCAACCAACAAAATTCCAATGGTAATGCTTTTAAACAATGAAACCAGATTATGCCTTTAAGGTGAAATTTAAATAACCATGAATATAAAATATAAACATTCCACCTATGATATGGCCAGAGATACTTATAGAGTATAAAGTATATCTGATATAGCCAACACAACTCCTAGCAGTTAATTAACTCAATACCAGTACAAGAGAGAGAGAACTTCATGGCATTGTAACTGGATAGTATCTCTTGTCTCCATAGCATTGTGAAACTGATTTATTAGATATTATCTAGACAGTGCCACCTGTGTATCTTTGATATATTTTAGCGATGAATAAAATAATCAAAGGGCCATAACTCCAGTAAATAGTACCGGATCAAACCCATATTCGAACTCGATCTGTATTTTGAGTTGAGAAACTCACATACAAAATTTGGTTCCTATCAGTTGAAAACTTGTTGAATTATCGAAGCATTCATGAATTCTATGTCAAAGGGCCATAACTCCATTAAAAAATATCGAATCAAACCCATATTCGAACTCGATATGTATTTTGAGTTGAGCAACTCACATACCAAATTTGGTTATGGTCAGATAATTTCTTTTTGAGTTATGGCAGCATGCATAAATTCTAAGTTGAAACATAGCAGCTCTATTACAATTACCAACAGGACATTCATTGCCATTTTATATTGGTCTATATATTTATAAAATAGAAACTCATAAAAATTATGCAATCTTCATCATAAAATTTTTTTTGGAACATGAACATATTTGGGCATACCTCCCGCAAAAATCTCACGGATTGACATTTTCAAAACTTAACAGGTCTGGTATAGACCTTGATATTAAATATGATTGATAATGGTTGGATATAAAATATTTTAACACAGAATTATCAGATAACTAAAGGAGAGATATGAGAAGGGTCAAATTGAAAATATTAGAGTCATAACATTGGATTGCGTACAGTATACATGTACCTATGGTTAATTTTATTCTAAGCTGATCATTGGAAAGATACAATGTCTGTAACAGCAGTAATATTCAAGAATACCAGAACCATTATTATTATCCTGCAGCCCAAATGCAATAGAGGGAATTTCAAACCAAGATATTTCCTCAAATGATGAATATTCAATTGGTGGCTTATAGAAATTCTTAGTGAACCTGGCCCAAGGCGAAAGAGATAATTTAAAATCTGCCTATCAGATATCATGTGTCTATGGAATAGGTTAATTTTAATCATGAAATACATGCAAGTGAAAAGTGGATCACAATCAACCTGGACATAGAATAGGAGAATGAACATATAATGTGTGGAGAGGGTTAATCATTTCCAATGACATCATATGATGGAACTAATGTGTGGATTAATTTTTTTCTCAAGATAAGACAACAGTGTCTCTGTAAACAACAATTCTCTAAACAGCCATGCTCCAGAACATCCTTCAGATGGACAATGGACTATTTGTATTAATGCCACGAACATGTTTCAACAGGTTGGGTTAAATTACTATTGCACACAAACTGGAGTAAATTATCATCAATCACTGTCAGCCTCTGGGAGCAGCAGTGGTTTGGCAAAGAGTATCCAGTGTCATTTTCTGATTCCAATAATGCAGAAGATTACTGTGTAAAGTTGTTTGTCTTAAATTCTCACAGGGCATATACAATAGGTAGTAAATTACTTGAATTATAAAGGGCCATAACTCTGTTAAAATATACCGGATCAAACTCAAATTCGAACCTGATCTGTATTTCGGGGTGAGGACCACATGTACCAATTTTGGTGTAGATCAGATGAAAAATGTTTTGAGTCATAGCAGCTTGCATGAGTACTAAGTAAACATAAGAGTGAAAAGGGTTAACAAAACGATACCAAAATCGATACAGATAAAGAACGTGCTAACAAAGACCTAGGTAAGAAATATGAGGCAGATCATAAGCAAATTGTTTGACTTAGATGCATCAGATAGAATTTGTGAGTGGGGTTAATTATTTTCTAAATCGATCAACTGATCGATACCAAAAACTATACAGGTGAGGGGTGTGTCATCATAAACCTACATTTTAAATATGAACACAATCGGACAAAAAACACTTGGGTTATTGCATCGGATAGCACATGCCCATGTGTGGATGCAAAGTGTTAATAATTTCTAAACCGATCAACCGATCGATACCAAAAACTATACAGGTGAGGGGTGTGTCATTGTAAACATGCACATAAAATTTGAACATGATCCGATAAAAGATACTCCAGTAATCGAATCGGATAGCAAATGTCTACGGACAGACGGACGGACGGACAGACGGACAGACGGACAGACGGACAGACGGACAGACGGACGGACGAACGACGGATGGTTGATCCGGACGTCAGCATTATGTGTACCATACATGGTATGGGTACACATAAAAAGTGTGTTCTGATTGGCTGAATGTCAGCCTGGGCAGAGCCACATCTCTAACTAAATGCAGGTCAAATTCGTGCACGTCAATCAACGCGATACCGAAATTCTCGCAATTATAATCTTGAAATATATAATTTTGGTCATTGTTATACGATAAATAGAATATGTAATTCGTATTTATCTAATAAACATACGATAAAATGTCACAAACTGAGAACAGAATAGCGCACTATATCTTCGCGTGCATATTATTTCTGCTAGTTCACCAGGTGTAATTGGGCTTCCGGTGCAATGAAGTGACGTCACATTAACCTTTTGCTGCCGATGACATATAGCTATTTAGTGATTTGTGAGCGTTTTGGACATCATAATCAATTTATAGGTGTCATATGATAAATAGAATATGTAATTCGTGTTTCTCTCATAGGATATTTATGAAACTCATCACGAATTTTCAGTTTTCTCTCGCCGGAGGCTCGAGAAAACTGAAAATTCTTAGACTCGTTTCATAAATATCATATGAGAGAAACACTCAATTCATATCCTCTATTTCTTAGGTCTCTGCTACTGCGGTCGATCATTAGTTTTTGATCATGCCCCCTCGTTGCTGTATAAGTCGCAGCAGGAAATAGCGTATCGTGGTCGATATTGTAATGTCCCCTTTTATCTTGTACACCTCTATCAGGTCGCCACGAAGTCTCCTGTATATTAGGGACATAAGATCTAGGATAATGAGCCGGTGTTCATATGGATATTTCCCGCAGCCACGGGATCATGTGGGTTGCACATCTCTGTACACTTTCTAATGTCCTCGAATGTTTAACTTTAAGCAGGTGAGGGCTCCATTATCCATATGCAGTGACCATAATCTATTATTGGCCGCACCATTGAAGAGTAAAGTCTCGTGAAAGTATCTGAATTTAGTTCGGTGAAAGTCCTGTATATGACACCAAGGATCTGATTTGTTTTATTAATGGTGGTGCTGACATGCTTCTCAAGGTTTAACTGATCATCTATATGGATTCCCAAATCTTTTTCACACTGTGATACTATTATAGTAGGTGCTTCCGGTATATCTGTCATTATATATTGCTTTTTCGGGTTATTGTATCCGTAGTGTATCATGTGAATTTTTGACGAGTTGAACCGTAACTGCCATTTTTGAGACCACCGGCAAACTGAATCGATGGCGCCTTGAATATTATTTGTGATGGGATTGGCAATGAGTTTCGTATCATCGGCGAATATCTTGCACATGCATGAAACACTTTCGGGTATGTCGTTTATATATATCAAGAACAATGCCGTTCCAATCACACTTCCTTGAGGAACTCCGCTTGTTACTTTCTTCCAAGTTGGTGGGCTTTCATTCACTACAACTCTCTGTTTTCAATGACTCAAGAAAGTTTCAATCCAGCGAAAAATCTTGCTGCTGAAGCCATATGATTCAAGTTTCCTCAGAAGTCTTACACGCGGAACGATATCGAAAGCTTTCTTAAAGTCGAGATATATTATATCTATAGGGTTCCTGTTGTCAATTTCTGTTGTTAGGAAGTCCAGATGTTCGATAAGTTTTACATGACAACCTTTCTCGAAAACCATGTTGACAAGTTGTAAATAACTTATTGTCTTCCATGTGTTGCATGATGGTGTCTCTGAAGAATGATTCCAGTAGTTTGCATAGAATACAGGTCAAACTGACCGGACAATAGTTTCCTGGGTCGCTTTTGGGTCCTTTTTTATATAGACATGTGACATTGGCCTGTTTCCATATATCCGGAATCACACTGTCCTCTATAGATCTATTAAACAGATAAAAACACAATGGAACACTTATTTCGGTTGCTATTTCCTTCAACATGCGAGGGGGTAAATTATCTGGACCATAGCTTTTGAAGATATTTACCGTTCTTAATTTATTTTCAACTGCTTGTGGTGTGATCTGTAAATCACAGGTAAAGGTGTCTTTATTTGATGACTTCAGAACAGGAATATTCTCTAGATTCTCCTTCGTGAATACACTCGAAAAAAATGTATTCAAAATCTCCGCATTCTCCTTGTTATCTTCTGTCATTTTACATGTCTTGGGACGAATATTTTAACTGACTTACTTATTTACTCATTTGTTTTTTTTTCTTCATTCAAGTTCATGTTATATATATAAAGGTTCTTATGTTTTTATTCTTGTTATCAGCGAAATAAATAATTATCACTACTACCCAACTATATATCCAATCTATCTCCCGACAACCCTTTGGCTTAGAGAGAGAGGGAGAGAGAGAGGGGGAAGAGGGAGAGAGAAAGCAAGCAAAACGACCCCAAAACGACAACTTAAATAAGACATAATCCCTTGGGGCGAGCTGGGCGAGCTGGCTCGGGGCAAGCTGGCCCAGGTCGATTGGGGCGAGCTGGCCCTGGGGCGAGCTGGCCCGTTTCCATTTCTCATGTCTTAAAACTGAAATTATTTCAAAGTCAATTTTTCTAACTTAGACAAATTCTAAGTAATGAAACTCAATCAAATGGTTATGTTTATGTTCTAAATTACTACAATACCGTACCCAAAATATTTCAACAAAATCTCAAATACAAAAAAGTTTGTTATGTTGCTACATATATAGTCTGTACGGTCCAATACAGCAGTGGATCATCGGTACTGGACCATTTTTTGTGGTCCTCTCAGCACCACCACAAAAATCATTGGAATTGTTCATTTAACCCTTTACCCAACAAACCGGCCATAACAGGCCAAATAAAGCTTCAACAGCCTAAAATATCTTCGGTCTGTCTCAATAGAACCATACAAATATGGATATCATTGGAACCGGCTCCTTGACCACATTGTGATAGTTACAGTTTTGCCCTGTGCCAATGCATTCTCTTATATATGCGAGTCGACCATAGGTCGCCTCGCATATATAAGAGAATGCATTGGCCTAAAAAAATCTTTTTTTAACACTTTTTACTATTTTTTCTTACATTCTTTAACAATTTTATAATTTTTAATGAGTTAAGCCAATGCATTCTCTTATATATGCGAGGCGACCTATGGTCGACTCGCATATATAAGAGAATGCATTGGCACAGGGCCCTTCTGTTGGGCAAATGGTTAAAGAAACTTGAACTTAATTACAGTAATGCAACTTGTCGAAAGCTTATTCAATCAGCTGTCAAAACAAGACTGTAGTATGTGAACATAATTAACACTCAACAGTATATATTTTATTAAAATCTAGAAATAAGGTGTTGACTCTACGCAAAATGCACCACGCAACATATGTGGATACATTCAGAAGAATTATTTTCTGACATAACAACCATAACATCTGAGCCGATAATCGAACTTATCTGATTATAATTTATTTATACCATAATTAGAGAAAACGTACCTGATCTGTCGCCAAAAGAACGATTGTATCGGCAGCGGAACAGCCTCATCTGTCGAGATGTCATCAGCTTCAGTACTCTTTCGTTTCGTCATTGTATTTTAGTAGTTTTCGCATCAATAAAATGCGATTTCACAGCGAGATGAGTGATGGAATCTCTCGCAGCATCTTCCGCCATTGATGATAGAACGATATCTGTGAATGGAACCAATTCCTCGCGCATAATATTGACCCAAAACATAAACTCTGCCCTCTGACCTCGAGCACAGGGAGAAATTATTATGTGATAGTAAACAATGTGACCTTGCGACAGGCGCCCGAATGCACGCGCATGTAGGTGCGCGGCTGCAACTGAGCACGTGCCAAGAAGTCGCCAGTGTTTTAGCAGCGGCGTAGTAGAAATGTCCAAATGTACATATGGCGATACAAATTGGCATTTGAGTTATCAAATTATCACAACTTAATAACTCAAACCCAAATAGTAGAATACAGGCACATAATATAAATATTTATACAGGCATGCATATGAAATTATATAAATAATATTCTGACAAAATTTAATTTATATTTATTTCCTGTTTGAACAATGGATAATTCAGGGACGTAACTAGAGAATCTCAGGGGGGGTGTCCACTTTGAAATTTCGAATTGCACCCCCCCCCCCCCCCCCACCCAAACCAGACCAAACTCCCAGATTAATTAGATTAGATTATATTTGAATTATTACTGTCAGCCTTTAAATATGCATAATTCGATAGCCTCTAAAGTAATATTTCTTTGGCGTCAGGGGTACAGGCGTATCAAAAATATTTTAATTGAGTTGATGAACCCACCCATCAACGCTCAGAGTTATCAGATTTCGATTTTTGAAATATGATTTTTTTTTCACCACCTGCAATATTTGGCGGTCTGGCCAAAAAAATCAGCTGACTTCTTCCAGAAACAGTACAGACATGCGCGGGCGCCGTCACGATAGTTCACATAAGGTCACGCGTCGCTGCACGATCAGTAGCGGTCGCAAATTAATTTCGGATTTATACATTATACTTAATTCCGAATCGGTAATCGTGTTTTATTCATGGAAATAGACATGTTATGCAACATATGTGGCCAGGGACGTGGCTAGATGGTCTCTGTTGTGGGTGTCCATTTTGGTCAATTCCAACTCCACCCCTTTAATCCGACCAAACACAAGCATAATTCCATTTGCACCACCTTGCATCTCAGTGATCAGGCATAATAGCCTATATATCCATACACCATACCATGGTTCTATATAACCGGTATGAGAACATTCAGATATTTGAACCTGAAAATTACATAAATTCTACCATCTAGTGGTCCAACTCCAGACAAACGGACAAGAGACCAGGACACACCGGGCCCCATTCTGAACTCCTCGACCTGTGAGAACGGTGACGGAATCTGACGAGGTTTGCCGAATGACCGGGCCCATATGGTTGTTCGGCCCGGTGTGAGAAAATTTTGAAAAATGAACAAGAAAATCGCGAAATCATAGTATCTATATATAGACTGGCCTTATGCGTGCCTAGTGTTGGAATTTCAAACCTCATACTCACCCTTATAGATTGGAAAATTGTCCACCTTATGACCATTTCAGTCCACAATATTGAGCAAATGTAGTAAAATACTGTTTTCTTAAACTAATTAGCAGTTTTTTATTGGCCACGGGGGGGGACCATGGTTCGGCCCGATGTGTGAAAATTTGGAAATCTTAACTAGCAGTTTTTTTACATGGGGGAGGGACCAGTGGTCCCTACCCCATGTCAAAAACCGGACCAGGACAAAAGCTTTCCAAGTGTTGGAAATTTCCAACCTGACACACACCCTCTAATGTTGGAAAATTTCCAACTGATGGCCATTTCAGTCCAAAATATTTACCAAAAGTAGGAAAATATGCAAATATTAGCCCAAAAACAATAAATTCCCCCGATAAATTGTTTGAAAATCAAACTACATGAACATTTTCAACCTATTGTCGGTGCTAAATTTCCAACTAATGTTGTGCCAGCTATATATGAAATTTCCAACTGTTGAAAATTTTGACAAAAGTTGGGAGTGAAACACCCCCCCCCCCCCCCCCAAAAAACATGTCGCCGCCACGTCCATGTGTGTAGCACCATGCTGGTTACACGTGGGGATACTATTTGTTTACATTCTGTGATCAAACGCGTTGGGAATTCCAATTTGAACTTGGAATCATCATATGGAAGTTGTAAACCACACTCGCCCATCTCCAAACTGCCAAGTAAAAACCGTTATTTTATGACTCTTTCGGCAAATATGATATCGTGATTGGTATTGTTGTGAGTATTTGTTGGTAATAAACTAATTTGGATAACTAAAACGGCTTTTGATGAAATTCCGTTGTTGTTGTTGTTGTTGTTGTTGTTGTTGTTGTTGTAACTGAATGATACGAGGACCATCGAATCGGATTGTGTATCTTAATATATCACTTATCGACTAAATGTAAAAACAAAAATAATAAATATCGGCTGGGCGAGGTAAAAAAACGAACAAGAGTTATTCGAAAATACACCTAATAATATTCGCTTTTGAATTTTCCCAGTATCGATATAGGTCGATATAAACACTCCTTGACCTACCTTTATACGAGCATTATATGTCCCAGAAATACTCATTGAAGCAGGGGGGGGCGTGAAAAAATTTACACATACAGGGCCCAAAAAAAAATGTACAGCCCTTTTGCAACCCACCCACCCTTTTTGTGCAAAAACATTATTTTTTTCCACCTGATTTTTTTGGACCCACCCCCTAAAATAAGAAAAAAATCATTTTAAATCTATTCAAGACCAAATCAAACAGAATCAAAGGTAAGTTTTAAATTGGTCCGTTTCTGGCAGATTCCAAGTGTTCAAACAATTGAAAAATTATCAACGGTTATGATGTTGTTTTCGACATTGTGAAAAATACATTTTGAAATAAAAAGTGTTTTATTCTAAAGTGTGCACAGATATTGTGAGGTAATATTTATAGTGCCAATAAGCCAACATTGTGTTTAATTTTTACATAAATAGTCCAGTTACTAATTAATGACTTCTTCACTGTTGCTCCCAAAAAGGTGCCACCAACCATCATATCAGAACACCTTATAGTCATACATGCAATGACAGTTATATAGTATATAAGTATCACTCTTTGGAGCCAAATAAACAGGCTGGCATGTTTATTTTTTAATTTGAGGTATTTTGTTAGCCAGCACTCTGCAGCACTAGTATTATTTGGTCATTAGACATGCCAGAGTGAAAATTCCAGCACTATCAGGCACTATTCAATATTAATTTGAGGTGAAATGCAAACCAGCACTCCTATTCAGTCATCACTTTTATTTGGCACAAGAGAGTGCTTTATCTTATACATACATATGTTCTTAAGTGTTGGTTAAGGTCATAATCTATGTTAGAACACATTTATTAGTGAAAACAACTTGAAACAATTTCCATAATGTGGGTTGAAAAAAATTTGCACAAACAATTTTTTTCAGGCCTCTGAGATGCACCCTCAGAGGTATAGGTATGTTTTTTGGAATATCTCCCCTGTATTACTTATATCTTATACCTACCCTGTTCCTAAGTGTCTGTAAAGGCCATAACCTGCCTTAGAACACAATTATTAATGAATATATTTGAAAACAACTTAAAACAAGGGCAAAAATGTGAATAGAAAAAAATTTGCACAAACTCATTTTTTCAGGCCTACCCACCTACCCACCCCGGCCCTGTATGATAACACTTTTGTGCGGCTCCCCCCTGATTGAACTCATAAATAATACAAATTTTAACACGATGTTTGGGTCCCAAAAAAACGAATGAAGAGCGTTTATTTCACCTCTGTGTGAAAAATTTAAAACACCTGACATCTGGAAAATGGCTGTGACCATGGAAAGTATTTTTCCAAGCATATATGATTCATTATTTTATGAAGTCGGTGTATATGTCAACCTATCTTATACCTCCTTCCAAATTACGTACAGACATAATTTGGAAGCTCGAATTAGCCATGTCCGTTTAATTAAAAAGCAATTACCACGGATCATAACCGAAAATGTAGGCTATACCGTAATGATGTAATAGTTAAAGGTACTCAACCCGTAAAGAGGGTCCCCATCTCAACATATTCCAACAACAACAATCCGATCAGAGGGTCCTATATTACTATTTCTTTGGCTTTGGGGATAACAAATATTTAATTCGAGTCGAGGAACCCATCAAACAAAGCTCAGAGTTAATAGATATTGATTTTTCAAATTTGTTATGTTCTCGAGATGAGTACTAATAACTGCCGTAATCTGCTCTGGATGTGTACTCCAAATCTATTCAAACAGACAAGGATGAATAACTCTAAAATCAAGTGGTAATTTTAACGCAATTTTGACTGAGTTCTGGGCCAGATAGTATTCCCGATAATGAAAAATAATAGATTTCTAAAATCGATATCTAACAAATCTGAGCTTTGATGGGTGACTTCCTCGACTCGAATCAAATATTTTTGACCCCCGAAGCCATTGAAATAGTAATTGAGAGGAGTTTTATCGGGTTGAGTACCTTTAAAACCAGTAACAATGCAATCATGGTGTCCTATAATTATAAAGGCTCAATGCATGGAGAAAAATTAAAGATACATAATCCAAATTAACGCTCATAAATTACTATATATTTCTTTGGCTGGGGGGGGGGGGGGTAAACAAATTTGATTCGAGGAACCCACCCTTCAAAGCTTTTCGAGTTTTGATATCTGTTGTTTTTCACCACCTGGAATATTTGGCGGCAAATATTCGACGAGCCGACCGACATTATATACTATCGATACCAAATTGCGTTGAACAAAATGTTGACATATATATAACACGTTTCGTAAAATTTGATACCAGATTTGACAGTGGTTAGCATTATTACTTGGTAATTAATCGATTCTGATAACTAAATCTTCGTTTGAAGAAATGTTGTTGTTGTTGTTGTTGTTATTGTTTGAATCTGATCACACGGGGATAATCGAATCGGATTGTGTACCTTTAAAGGAAAAATCAATCGGTGAAATAGTAACATGTGTCTTATTATAAATTAGTTTATATCTGAACCCATTTAAAGATTCCATGTCCGATTTGATACCATCATCTGTACGTTTTCTACACCATAAAATAATTACATCTGACCTATGAACCTATATTAATATGAGGTTTTGGTCACATGCAGGGACCTGTAACGCGCTCTGTCACCACCCCCCCCCCTTTGCGCTGCCCTTATACACCGCTTATATACGCGCCTGCTTCACGTTAATGGTACTATAATAAGTCCTTATTATAGTACCATTAACGTGAAGCAGGCGCGTATATAGAGGCGGCGTATAAGGGCAGAACAAAGGGGGCGGGCAGCGTTCAACGCTTTCGTTTCCCCAAAGCATCAGATAATAAAGAGCGTTCGTAAAGAGCGTTCTCAATTATTATCGTTTGTACTCGTTTTCAACATAAAACCAAGTCTAAGTTTAGTTAGCCTGTCATTTGCAGAATGATGTCCCCCCAGAAGGAGAATTTAGTGATGCTATACCGCATAGCGGGCTAGCATCACCAAATTCACCCTCTGGGGACCTCATTCTGCATTGCTTAATCTGCTTTGTGAGACATAGACTCAGACTGAATATTGTGATCTACACCCATTGGGAACCTCGATTATACAATGTGTCATCTGCCAATTTGGGGATACTGAGAAACTAAACTAAAAAAAATAGAATCTGCGTGAAGAAGTTTCTATAGAAATTTGATATATAGGGAAACTTTCCAGAGATGAGGCTTAAGCAGAA
This sequence comes from Siphonodentalium dalli, assembly GCA_032622095.1. Classification (NCBI taxonomy): domain Eukaryota; kingdom Metazoa; phylum Mollusca; class Scaphopoda; order Gadilida; family Siphonodentaliidae; genus Siphonodentalium; species Siphonodentalium dalli. Next base: position 34,158,735 of record CP136069.1, on the reverse strand, counting down.
TGAGGTCCCAAAGGGTGAATTTAGTGATGCTAGCCCGATATGCGGGATAGTGTCACTAAATTCACCCTCTGTGGACCTCATTCTGCAAATGACAGGCACACTAAACTCAGACTTGCATAAAACTGATGGCTGTTTTTGTAGATTGTCATGATATTTATGTTAGTGATTGCAGCTAATTTTTTTCTAAGCTCAAAATCACATTTAAAAAAAGGTTTTGAATGGGACCGTGGATATTTAAAGATATTTAATCCATAAACTTCTAAGGGAGAGAGTAGGTTAAAAGCAATTAAATAATTGAATTTATGCCCCTTGGCATTATTTTGTGCAGGGATAACACAAATACTGACAACTGAATGGTGTATAATAAGAGAAAAAAGAAATTCATAGGCTATATTAAAGGTACTCAATCCGATCAGACCCTCATAAATTACTATTTCTTTGGCTTCGGGGGTAAAAAATATTTGATTCGAGTCGAGGAAGCTATATACCCATTAACGCTCAGAGTGATCAGATATCGACGTTTGAAATATATTATTTTAATTTTAGGTGGCCCAGTAAACAGACGACGAGAGGAATTTCTCTGACCAAATTGCAGATGAAGATGGATAACTCTAAAATCAAGTGGCTTTTTTGTGTCAAATATTTGACAAACCGGCAAAATTTCGTTGAACAAAATGTTTTTGGGCAATTTTATACTATAGTTGACTGAGGTTAGCATTATTTTTGGGCAATTAATCGATTCTGATAACTGAAGCGCCATTTCAAAAAAATTGTTGTTGTTTGAATCTGATGATATGGGGACCATCGAATCGGATTGAGTATCTTTAATTCCTCGGCCATTTGTGTGGGATTGTTCGTCAGGAATCAACGTTGCTCGCCAAATTGGGTAGGGGTAGGGTATTTTTCGATACTGATTTTTTTTTTGCACAAAAAGGGGCAGTTGTGGAAATGCCAAATTATTTCCAGGAATATTAAGTATGGTAAGGCACCATTTCTTTTTTGACAACTTATGTACGACGCATGGTACGACGTGGAGTTCTAAACGACAAAATACACCTATGTCCATATTTGCCTGGCCTAATAGCTCAGTACCGTACTGAATCGAGGAGATGGGTAAACCCTACCCATCAGTGCCTATGTGAAATAATTAGTTGATTGTAACCTATAAACATAATGCGATCAAATTATCAAAAGCATGGAATTTTCTTTGCATTTTCGTGGGTTTTAATCTTGATATATTTTTTAATGTGTAAATTCGTTTCACGTTATGTTCTTTCGTCTGAACTGGCTGAGGACGACACAGACTGCAGACACCGATGCACGTCGGATGGAATTTACACGTGCCCCTTTAAGTCATCGCGTCCCCGATGTGAAGATGGTACACGCGCACAGTTGCATGTAGTGACGAATATTACATGAATTAATTGATTTAAAACAGATCTTGCAAAATCACTAAACTGTGTTAGCGATTAAATGATGCCTCCCCAGACAGGCTGGTGAACAGCATATTTGTAGCAGACGAATTTTATGAGGTTCATTGTAGGAAACACGGATTTATCGAACCAAATGACATATTCTAGAAATGAAGCTGTTTTCGACTTTCCGCCAATATTATCTGTGCTCAATGTAGTAACGACCGAAATTTTTATTTTCAAATTTTTGTTCCACAATAAATATGTTCGATTTGAATTACGAAATTAAGTGTCGGAACATTGTGACCCGTCGTGGGCCCCTAAACGTAGTGACTGTGTGGCAAGAGTAGACACGCGGCGCCCTTTACATGTCTGTCTGTCTGGCACCTTGGTAATTGCCGTTCATTGTGTAGTCGGGTCACCGGTCGGCTTTTATCAAAACAGTTATTTCCTTCAAAACATCTTTCTGGGTGCGGCTCAGAACATTTTTCACTTTAGCTTTCGAGAATTGTCATCTCTGTGAAGTTCTCAAACTTGGGACATATGAGAAAAAGTCAGCTAACTTCTGTCTAGACTTCGTGGTCTTAGGTAATACATTCGTGATTTTCTCGGTAAGTCAGTGCATGCATTTTTCTTTCCAGGCATGGAATATAGTGATCTATAGTGTTACTCATACCTTATTTTTACAGCTCATATGACGCACAGAAGAGTGTCACGCTGTTTAAATTTCGTCTGCTATTCTGTCGTTTTAACCCCTTAACGATCGCGCATGTGCGTACGTGGTTAACTGTCATGTTCCCAGACAGGAAATCCTGCTGTTTTAGTGTGAAACATTATAATGTAGATTCCGAGATCCGGGTAAACGGGTTATATCAATTTAACCAACGCCGATGGGTACTTAATATTTAACCCTTTCAGTGCCAGATCGGCCCTAATTTACAGTCTGTAAAATCGGCCGTAAAAAAATTAAAAAATTAAAAAACAAACTGCATAAAACATTAGGGGCATGTTATAAATCAAAACTATCACCAAGTATTCATAGTAATAATTTTGATGCCCATGAAAAACGTAAGATTCCTGGCACTAAACCTACAAAATAAGTCTGTTAAAGAATATAAGAAAAAATTATTAAAATTATAAAAAATTGTAAAAAATATGGGTTGATACAAAAATCGGACCTGGTACTGAAAGGGTTAATGCTCCATATGATAACTTGAGGTTTAAAGATGCATTCAGGGTTCCAGACCTCCAGTTACAACAACAACAAAAAAAAACAAAAAAATACACAAACAATGGTAGTAACATCGTTTTCTGATTTTGCTGTTGAAAACCAATTATGACACATACACTATACCAGTATATGCCAAATAATCTCATTTTGTACATGAAAAATTCACAAAATAATTTCTGGTGTCCCTTTAAAGTCCTTCTAAATGTTATATTTATTGACTGATAATTTAAAACATAATTTTAATTAAAGATGCATAATCCGATTAAGCACCCCTCAGTTACTGTTTATTTGGATTTGGGGTAAAAAATATTTGATTTGAGTCGAGGAACACCTATCAAAGTTCAGAGTCATGAGATATCAATTTTTAAAATCTATTATTTTTCACCATCAAGACTTATTAGTGGCCCAGTAAAAAGTTGACGATTTGACGGTCTCAGATCAAATTACGGATGAAGATGGATAACTCTAAAATCGAAGCTTGTGTTGATAATAAGGCCAAATTTTGTCGTACAACATGTTGATAAATAACACGTTTCGGGCAATTTTATACTATAGTTGACCGTGCTTTGTGTTATTTTTGGGCAATTAATTGATTCTGATAACTGAAGCGGCATTTCTAAAAATGTTGTTGTTGTTGGAATCAGTTTGTATGGGGACCATCAAATCGGATTGAGTACCTTTAATATTTAACAATTATATAATGTTATAATATATATTACTGTATTATGTATAGTATAATTATCTCATATATATTTTGAAGACCTCTGTCTGTATGTTTGTTTGTTTGTCTGTCTGTCTGTCTGTCTGTCTGTCTGTCTGTCATTTATACAAATCTACGATTCTCGACCGATCGGGACGAAACTTGGTACATGTGTGTAGTTTGACCAGGCGGTGAACGTTGTCGTATTGGCGATCCCGTGCGGCACCCGCTTCGCGCATGCGCAGACGAGATCTCGGAAACGGGTGGAGCTATCGACTTGATATTTGGTATGTGAATGTATCTTGCCCCGGATGCGAATTTTATCGGGTCGCCGAGCCCGTGCGACGCCAGCTTCGCGCATGCGCAGACGAGATCTCGGAAACGGGTGGAGCTATCGACTTGAAATTTTGTTTTTGAATAGCCCGGACAACGTCGGGCTCATCGGCTAGTATTATATAATTAGTAAATATTACTTACAATTATTTTTTTTATCATTGAATAATTACAACATTTAGTAGGGGTATTAGTACTGTACACTAAATCCAGCCATTTATTGGACCATCCTATAACTCAACAGAATATATGCAACAAATGAATTAATTTGAGCCATGGATAAGTGCAAAATACATTCATGCGCTCTATGAACGATCTTCATTCATTTGTTGCATATATTCTGTTGAGTATAATAAGAGATGGTCCCATAAATGGCCGGATTTAGTTATCAAAGAATTGAAGGACAAACCATATGAAGATCGAATAACATTTTTGGGCTACCTAGTAGTAATACCTACACTAGAATATCATAGAGAAAGGGGCGCTGTAGTGCAGATGTATAAAGTTGTTCATAAAACAGACGAGGTGTCATTACCATCACTACAAATAATAGAGGACTCCCATACAAGAAGAAACAATAAGAAGATACAAAAGAAGCGAATCTAATGTACAGTAATGCTCTAAATAATCGACTCCTTAACCACAGCAGAATTATGGGTAACTTTTCAGGATTTAGTCGGAAATATGGCTTGTTGCCATTCATCGGAAAGCTCTCAGCGATGATTTTTCAAAGTTACGTACAATAATGCCCTAAATAATCGACTCCTTAACCACAGCGGAACTATGGTTAATTTTTCAGGATTATTCGGAAATATGAATTTTTGCCATTCATCGGAAAGCTCTCACTGAGAGCTTTCCGATGAATGGCAACAAGCCATATTCCCAACTAAATCCTGAAAAGTTACCCATAATTCTGCTGTGGTTAAGGAGTCGATTATTTAGACCATTACCGTACCAATAGCTGGAACAAACTAACAAATGAATGTGTTTTGGCAGACAAATTTCATATCAAACCTTAATGACTGTTGGAGAAATAAGCCAAATAAATTTCAAAAGAGAGTGAACGCACAACAAAAAAAAAACTCATGAAGATGACATATGGCCTCGACAAGCAGTAGTGCTTAAAATTTGGCCGAAGATCAAAGATAAATCAGTACCCCTTTTACCCTTTGGTGGGTAGAACAACATTTATGCCGCAGTACAGTTTACAGTAATGCCCTAATTAATCAACTGCTTAACCTCAGCAGAATTATGGGTAACTATTTCCGACTAAATCCTGAAAAGTTACCCATAATTCTGCTGTGGTTAAGCAGTCGATTAATTAGGGCATTAATGTATGTCGTTTATTGTAGTTTTATGGTAATATATTACCGTGTACATACCGTAATGCCCTAAATAATCGACTCCTTAACCACATCAGACTTATGGGTAACTTTTCAGGATTTAGTCGGGAATATGGCTTGTTGCCATTCATTGGAAAGCTCTCAGTGAGAACTAGCACGGTGGGCTAGCATCACCAAATTCACCCTCTGGGGACCTCATTCTGACAATAATATAATTTTGAATATATACAGGGGCGCCAGAATGAATTGTGGGCAAATGGGGGGGGGGGGGTGTGACACTTTCTAAAAAAGTGTACTTTTTCAGTCAGAGGTAAATATAGCAATGTTATTTTAGCTGATATTTGAGGTACCTTATTTATATTTAAATTCGCGCAGTTCTATTTTTCGCCGAGTTTTGAATTCGCGCACTTTAAATTTGCGCAACTATCTGCGCGAATTAAAAACTGACACAATAATTTTGTAAAAGTTGTATCTGATGACAGTTTAAGTTCTTTGTCATTTCGGAAGATTATTAAACACAATCACAGTGGATTTGCATCATGTAGACCATAACTGCATCATCATTTTTAGCTCACCTGAGACAAAGTCTCCGGTGGAGCTATAGTCATCACTCCTCGTCCGTCGTCCGTCCGTCCGTCCGTCTGTCCGTCAACTTTTTAAAAAACATCTTCTCCTCTGAAACCATCATACCGAATTGGTTCATATTTGGTGTGGATGTTCCCTAGGTGACTCTCATTCAGATTTGTTCAAATGAGGTCACTGGGTCAAATAGTTGCGAAACCAGGGCCATAATTCTATTCCTCCACAGTAATTCTTACAACAACTTCTTGTCCATAACCATTGTGCCGATTTAGCTAATATTTGGTATGGAGGGTCCTTGGGTGACTGGTGTTCAGATTTGTTCAAATGAGGTCACCCGGTCAATCAGTTGAGAAACCAGGGCCATAACTCATAGTAATTCTTACAATGACTTCTTCCACAAAAATATTGGGCCGAATTAGCTTATATTTGGTACTGAGGGACCTTGGGTGACTGGGAATCAGATTTGTTCAAATTGGGTCACTGGGTCAATTAGGGGCAGAGCCAGGGACATAACTCTAAAAACCAAAAAATTACATTTTTGCATTTTGATCATATTTGGGGTGGATGTTCCCTAGGTGACTGTCATTAATATTTGTTCAAATGAGGTCACTGTGTCAAACAGTTGCGAAACCAGGGCCATAACTATATTCCTCCTTGGTAATTCTTATAACGACTTCTTGTCAATAACCATTAAGCCGATTTAGTTTATATTTGGTATGTGGCGTCATTGAATGACTGGGGTTCAGATTTGTTCAAATGGGGTCACTGGGTCAAATAGTGGTGGAGCCAGGGCCATAATTCCCCAAAAAATAATAAAAAATTCAGGAACTCCTTGATCAATTTAACATACAAACAAAAAATATCACCCCCCCACATGTCCCAGAACCCCACCCCCAACCAACAGCATTCCACCCTATCTCATATCCTAACTCACAGGTAAATAAAGTATATTTATTTAAATTCCCATTACTAGGCAACTCTCCTATGAACTGATAGACATGGCAAGGCAGATAGAGAGATAAAGATTCTGCAGCCTTAGACAGAGTCCCCAGGGAGTGTATTCATGTCATCCATAATTTAAATGAGATTAATGGTGTTATCAATGAAGCACCCTTGTTGTTTATATTATCACTCAGTGGTCATTAAAATCAGATTAATTTCATTTTCTCAAAGAGTGCCTGGCAGAGCCAGAATGAGGTTCCCAGAGGGTGAATTTAGTGACGCTATCCTACACAGCAGGCTAGCATAACCAAATACACCCTCTGAGAACCTTATTCCGCTTAGGCCTCATCTTCTGGGAAGTATCTAGAGTCTCAAGATCTCATTCTGCTTAGGCCTCATCTTCTGGGAAGTATCTATAGTATCAAATTTACATTGTTGTTAGTTAAATTTCCCTTCTAGGAAGTTTCTGTATCCCTTAATTTGCAGAAGATAAAATTCATGATTGAGGTGCCCAATGGGTGAACATCACCAATTTCAACTGGGGAACTTCAATCTTATTCTAGGTCTTCCATAGCAGTTGAGGGCCTTATCAGAATGAGGTCCCCAGAGGGTGAATTTAGTGATACTAGCCCGCTGTGCAGGATAGCCTCACTAAATTCACCCTCTGGGTACCTCATTCTGCAAATAACAGACAGACTATTTCAAAGCTTGATTCAAGGCTAGCATCACCAAATTCACCATTTGGGGACCTCATTCTGCTTAGGCCTCATCTTCTGGGAAGTATCTATAGTATCAAATTTACATTGTTGTCAGTTAAATTTCCCTTCTAGGAAGTTTCTATATCCCCTAATTTGCAGAAGATAAAATTCATAATTGAGAGGCCCAATGGGTGAACATCACCAACTTCAACTGGGGAAATTCAATTTTATTCTAGGTATTCCATAGCAGTTGAGGACTTTATCAGAATGAGGTCCCCAGAGGGTGAATTTAGCGTCACTAAATTCACCCTCTGGGGACCTCACTCTGCAAATGACAGACACACTATCACACTATTTCAAGGCTTGTTGTATAATACATTGTGTTGCTTGAGGCCAGGCATACACAATGTAGGAACAGACACGCTTTTTGTGATGCTATCCGGCACAGCAGGCTAGCATCACCAAATTCACCCTCTGACGACCTCATTCTGCTTAGGCCTCATCTTCTGGGAAGTATCTATATTATCAAATTTACATTGTTGTTAGTTAAATTTCCCTTCTAGGAAGTTTCTATATCCCCTAATTTGCAGAAGATAAAATTCATAAATGAGGTGCCCAATGGGTGAATATCACCAACTTCAACTGGGGAACTTAATTTTTATCCTTATCAGATTTGTGAAAATGGGATCACAAAGTCAAATAAGGGCAGAGCAAGAGACTTAACTATTTCACTACATAGTAATTCTTAAAATATGTTTGCAAGAACTAGTTGGCTTATATAGAATGGAATGTTCTTCCTTGACTGCAATTCAGATTTTTTTAATGGGGTCACCTGGTCAAATAGGGGCCAAGCGAAGGACAGTTTCCCTCTTAATATGCTTCCTTCACAAGGACCATCAGGTCTATTTGACTGATATTTATGATATGTATGAAGGGTTCTTTGGTGTCTGGGATTCAAATTTATTCAGATGGGGTCACCAGGTTAAAAGGGTGGGACCAGGGACATAACTATATGTCTCTATAGTAATTCTTAAAATGTCTTCTCAAGGGATTTTGGACTATTTAGCTTACATATAGTATGGAGAAATCAGGAAGATCCTTTAGTGACTGAGATACAGATTTGTTAAAATGAGGTCAACCTGTCAAGAAATGGCAGTCTATGGGGAGTTAACACTTTTGTGTCCAATAAAATCATAGAAATACCAAATTCATTAAAACATCTACCTTGGAACCACCTGACTGATTGGTCTGACATACATGTATTGTGTTTTGGGTCCATGGATAATTGGGCTTCAAACATGTTTAAATGGTTTTAGAAAAAGGCGCTTGTGAGATTGGAAATTTCCAACAATTGAGAAAGTTTGAGGTGTCGGTTGTGAAATTCCAACCTAAGACTTGGGAGTCTGGATCCCGGTCGGGAGGGGACTTGTTGAGCTGGAGGAGGGGGGTGATCAGTAGTGTACAGTTTGCAATTTCAAGGTGGTTTTTTACCAAGCTACATACTTGAAGTCTCTCTAGCCACATATCCTGTTTAAATCTACTTCTTTTAAAGTGATTATGAAAAGTGCTCACTGTTTTGGTCTCCAGAGTCCCAGTCTTATCAGTCTTTGCAGTCTGGTGAGCGACCCCACAGTCATTGACTGTCTTGTTGTTTGCGGTGATGGATGTTTGTATGCTCCCAATAATTATTCTGATATATTGAAATAGTGATGGACTGAACATCAATGAAATGAAATGAACACAAAAACAGAAAATCACAACGGTGAAGGCAACTGTCTTCAGAAACATCAACACTTGGCTGCGGGTTGTGATGACACAACTAAAGCTGTCTGAATGATCACGGTGTCACTCACAGGTGAATGATCACGGTGTCACTCACAGGTGGCGATGTCTATTCGTGCACATGTAATCTAGAATATGTGTATTTCTTACAAGCATTTCAACATCGTTGACGTTACCATGATTTGTATGTCACTTGGCATTGAGTAAAGGTTTTGAATTGTTTATATTGGTTGACCAAATGTAAATATAGGCCTATACATGTATATAGGCGCAAATTCCTATTCAGTGTCGGACGTTTCATAATGTATGTAACTAAACTGTTTTCCCTGTGGTATATTTTAAATTCAGAGTCATATTATTTTTCGATTAGTTTTAAATTCACACACCGTTGTCAGTGTGCGAAAAATAGTACTGCGCGAATTTAAATACGAGTAAGGTATTTCTTGCCAACATATAAAGAATTGGTGGAGGGCAAGTGGGGCCCTGCTGTGGTACCCCTGGATATATATACAGTAATGCTCTAAGTAATCGACTTCTTAACCACAGCAGAATTATGGGTAACTTTTCAGGATTTAGTTGGAAATATGGCTTGTTGCCATTCATCGGAAAGCTCTCCCCGAGAGCTTTCCGATGAATGGCAAGAAGCCATATTTCCGACTAAATCCTGAAAAGTTACCCATAATTCTGCTGTGGTTAAGAAGTCGATTACTTAGAGCATTACTGTATCTATAATTTGATTATAAATAATTATACTCCTTTAACCCTTTTGTGACGGGAGCTGCGCTGGTGCAGCATTAAAGATCGTGTGCCAGTGCATTCTCTTATATATGTGAGTCTCACATAAGGAGCCTTGCATATATAAGAGAATGCACTGGCTTACACAGTCAAGGTAAATGTTGTTAGGCCAATGTATTCTCTTATTGATGCAAGGCTCCCTATGGAAGACTCTCATATATGTAAGAGAATGCATTGGCACAGGGTTTTAGCTAAATTTCACAAAGCTTCAGTCATGGAAGGGTTAAATGAGTAATAATTATATAAATTCAATTTCAGGAATACAGCCGGGTCCAAAAATATTCAGGAATACAGCCGGGTCCAAAAATATTCAGCAGTTCATAGAAGTCTGAGAAATCCGAGGAGAAAGATGATACTAGCTCGTCTCATACCATAAAAAGAACCTTATTATTCAACATCATCACTCACCATTGACCATACAACAACATCACTTGCCATTGATCATACAACAACATCACTCACCATTGACCTTACAGCAATATCACTCACCATGGACAAGGAACTTGAGACAAATATGGTGATAGATAAATATATCAAACATTTACAAAGATAATAAGTGGAAAAACAGGTTCAGATGATCAGGAGAAAGTTAAGTTGAGAGACAACTTAAGTTAGAAACTTGTAAAATGGATAATCTGTCTTCCACTGAACCTATTCATGATCCAGATATACATGTATTAGCTAAGCAGTTTGATGTTGATGACCAGAGCAAATCAGTGTCACAACATGAATTCACAGAAAATAACTTAGCTATATCTGCCGTTACATGTGATTCAAATAATGAAGGTGATAAGGAGGGCCCAGATATGTCGCTGAATCAAGTTTCAGTTGATAATGACGGGAAATTAGTTTCACTTCGTGAAAATAACACTGCCATAGATGATGCCACCAGTTGTGCTTCAAATAATTCACATGCTAACACTGATCCAGAAGTATTGTCAAATCAGGTTGAAGTTGGCAAAGACAGAATATCAGTTCCACCACAGGAACCCACTGAAAATAGATTTGCGATAGCTGCCATCAGTTGTTCTTCAAATAATGCAGGTGATAACAAGCTTAAGGACCCAGATATATCATCCAATCAAATTGAGAGGGATCCAGTTCCACCACGTAATTTTATTGATAGAACTGTGAATATGTGTGCGTTAACTGGCACAGGTGTTGAGGAGGACATGGATATATTAGCGCATCGAGTTGAAGCTGATATTGCGACAAAATCAGTTTCACCAACTGCATTTATGGAAAATAACGACAAATATAGACCTGTGATTATGTGTACTTCAAAGGTAACATGTGTTAAGGAGGACCCAGATACATGTATATCAGCAAATCATGCTGAACTTGAGAAGGTGAAATCAGTTTCACCGCAAGTATCCACGGAAAATAACAAAGATAGATCTGTAATTATGTGTGCTTCAAATGACACTGGTGTTATGAAGGAGGACATAGATATATCATTGAATCAAGTTGATGTTAATGATGAGAGGAAATTGGTTTCACCTCATGCATCCACAGAAAATAACATTGATAGAACTGTAATTCTGTGTGCTTCAAATGACACAGGTGTTAAGGAGGACACAGGTATACCATCGAATCAAGTTGATGGTAATAATGAGAGGAAATCGGTTTCCCCGGATGCATCCACTGAAAATAACATTGATAAATCTGGAACTGTGATATTGTGTGCTTCAAATGACACATGTGTTAAGGACGACACAGATATTTCATCGAATCAAGTTGATGAGAGGAAATCGGTTTCACCACATGCATCCACGGATAATAACACTGCCAATTCTGGAGAGGTAGAAAAATCTCCGCAGCTTTCAAAAGAAGCGACAAAAGATCAGACAGATAGAGAATCCAGTAGGACAGATAGTTGTTCTCCTGAAACTGGACATGGGCCAGAAGAGTGGTCCGATATAACCACAAAGTCTGGGGAATCAGACAACGAACTGGACAACTCTGATGCAGACTGTGAAAGCATTTCACAGAGCAACTGCCCTCAAAGTGTCGGGAGTGTGCTCTCAGATGACGTCACAATAAAACTTTCTCATACATCTGAAAAGGAATCACCATATGAGAAGCCTGGTCGATCAGAAGCCATCTCTGGGACGAACGTTACAGATATTCCAATAGCATCTCAGTATGACAAAGTACATACTTCTGTGCATTCTTCAGCCATTATTGATGACAGCTCAAGTTCCGATTCCCTATACGATTTCATTCAGTGTGACGACCAGCTTCAAGAAAAGAAGTTTGGTATATACGAAAACCTTCTTGACTATTCACAAGTATTATACAAATGTACGTTGTGTCGGAGCCTTCCGAAAGTTTTAAAATCTAAAGAAACTTTCATATCTCATATTCAGGAGATACATATGTGCGAAGCCGAGTTCAAATTTGTAACATGCTACAATTGTAATCTAAGATTTTTCACAGATGAGGACCTCAAGTTTCATTTAACTTACTGTTCAAAAATGATGAATGGTAAAAGACTGGAACATGGTCATTCATCGGATATCTGTTGCAGAGTGTTGAATAGGTGCATTCATCAATCTAAAGGCAAAAATGCATCAAATAAGACGTACAAATATCATAAGCGTAATCAGATTCAGACGAGTCCTGGAAAATCTAGATTTCAGTACCGCGATTTAAATTCCGTCGGGAGATTCTGTACGGATATTAGTTCTGGATCAGCTTCGAGACCAAAAGCCTTTAGAAATATGGAAAATACACCAAGTGCAGGCTGTGCAGCGAGTCTTTCAAATGCTGCAAGTCGATCACCAGAGTTTGGAAAATATACAAAACTCATACGAGAAGGTGGAAATGTTATATATTTCTGTCAGGTATGCAACTTGAAATCGCAAATAAAATTTGGCTTTCAAGTGCATTGTAACACGGAACATCATCGAAATAAAGTGCGATTGGCTGACATGAACAGGTTCGATCTTTTAGAAAATCAGTCACCGAAGTGTTTAAAAAATGCTAAAACTGCACCTCCGAGTTATGGTATACCAAGAGCTGGTAACATAAATTTCGAAACAAATGGAGCAAGCATAGTGCAAGAAACTGAGAAAAATATCTTAACATCTGTGCATGTTCTTAATGCAAAAACACAAAGAGAAAATGTTAGCCTGTATTCAAATTTTAAGGAAAAAATTGCATCAATATCCGATTGTCTTATACTCGAAAGAACGGATAGTTCTTCTGCTCCGAGTGTGGCCAGTGTTTTGTCTCCGTCATGTTCGCATATACATGAAAGAGCAGACAGATCCGGAGCTTCAAGTGTGTCAAGTCTTTCTATTATGTCTCCACCATGTTCTCGTGTACCCGAAAGAGCAGATAGTTCCAGCACTCCAAGTGCGTCCAGCGTGTATATTATGTCTCCCTCTTTTCCTGAAAGGACTGAACTTGAAGAAGGTGCTTTGATTCCAAGTGCATCAAATTCAAGTGTTCTGTCACCATCTTGCCAAAGTATTCCTGAGAGAGCAGATAGTCCACATGCTATAAGCGTGTCAAGCGCTGCGTCTCCAGCTTCAAAGTTAGATGATAAATCAGAAGAAGCTGATTCAAATTCAAAAGAGCGTCATGTATCAACTATGTTAAATTCACCAGAACAGCGAGCGAGTTCACCACCAAATGAACTGAAAAGGCTCTTGATGAGGAACACAAACATGCTATCCCATGATTCATCTTTAGAGTGCAGATTAGACATTAGCGGAAGACTACATGGTGGGAGTTGTAGTTTATCATCCGCAGATCCATTTTCAGAAAGACTTAAAAAGTTCAATAGTTTAGCTTCAATGAGACCAGGGAACGTTACCGTGAGTCGATCGGGTGATATTTCGGCCTATGTTCACAAAGACGATAACTCGAAGTTGATGAAAAAGAACGATACAACTGACGGCTGGAGGGATAAATACGGCATCTGGAATTCAGCAGAAATGTTACAGAGAGAAAATAAAAAGAGGTCATTTCCCATCAATATTGGAGCTTTATCAGAAAAATTGATATCTGAATGTGTTGCACATTCAAGCGACTATTCGGGATTTTCTAGTAATGTGAAGAAACCAAAAGTGATTCCGAGTGAAGCCATCAGCACCTGGCCGATTCTGCAAAGAGATTTGAACATGTACGCAAACTCGTGTGATATACTCCAATGTTCTCATTGCGAATTCACTACTATGGATATATCGACATACAGGAATCATTACGAACAGTCTCACGGTGTTATATATGTCGAGCCTACAGAGCCGGAGCCGCGGAAGCCGGGAATCGAAACGGTTAAAGTGCTGCACCTTAGAAGAGTTCTACAAGGTAAGATTCATACTCAAAGTTAACCCTTCTATGACTTGATCTTCATGAAATTTTGCAAAAACTATGTGCCAATATATACTCTTATATATGTGAGTCTCCCTATGGGAGCCTCGCATACAATGTATATAAGATTATAATTGGCCTAACAATATTTACCTTGACCTCATAAGTCAATGCATTCTTTTATATATGTGAGGCTCCCTATGGGAGACTCGCATATATTAGAGAATGAACTGGCGCAGCGTAGCTCCAGTCATGAAAGGGTTAACTCTTTTACCTCTGAACAGGTTCCACGCTATCAGCGGCCAAATTGGCCAATGGCCAGATTTTTTTCGAAAAAGGCCAATCAAAATTTCATTTTGCCAAAAAGTTTCAAGCCCATAGTCCGCAAACACCTCTCATTTGAACCATACATTCGATTATAATCTATTAATCGTACCTAATATTAATAACATCAGTGGAAGTATTCCGTAATATGGCCTATTGCAGTATTGGGTGGGTGCGAGCTAACTGCTATCGCTGTTGTTTGAGACATCGGCTGATGTAATTTTTATGTTAATAAAGTGCATCATAAACCACCGGTAATGACTAATGAGCACAATGTATTCAATACGAGCACAGTTCTCGGCGATGTCATGGTTATAATAGTTGTGAGTTCATTGGAACGAACGTAGCGATTAATTTAATAGCCAAACATACAAGCAATATAAAAGTATGAATGCACGACGGACTGACGGTGGTTCCTGAAAAAGGGAATCTAATGTTACTGAAACTATAAGTTTCAGCAAAGTTCCAGATAACAATAACAAAGGTGGGTCCCGCCCGCAAATTTCAGAACTCAGAACAAGTTAAGTATTTGATAATAGTCAATTTCATTCAGCAGTCACCGCACAATAAGCGATAGCCTGTACTCGTAACATCTAAGTATACTAAGTATAGTTGCTGCAAATGACACCGCAGAGAATATCACTGATTAAAATGCCGTAGGTTCCCTGGTTTTGAGAGAATGTCCCCTTTGGTCCAATGAGATTCAAGGGCGAGTGCATTCAGTTCATTGACAGTCTGCCCATTTCAAGACATAGTGCCACTTTTCTTGAAGAAATATACAACGACATCGGCATAAGATCAAAGCTGCAGTGCCACCAATTTGAAGAATATACAACGACCCGAAGAATAACCATGTCACATGTACTGCCGACTGTTTGCAACATATATTAGTAGTACTATTGTTGTTGGAATCTCTTTGATACATGATCAAAGGTTGTTAACACCTCGGTTGTAGATTAAACTGTGTAAAACAATTAGGGTATTCAACAATAACTGGCATTTTCCAACATCCGAAATAAATAACGCAGATTAATCGACGATGGAAATGGTAATCAATTATCGGCTTTATCAACGGTTCATCGATTATACGATTAACCCTTTACCCAACAGAACGGCCCTGTGCCAATGCATTCTCTTATATATGCGAGTCGACCATAGGTCGCCTCGCATATATAAGAGAATGCATTGGCTTAACACATTAAAAATTATAAAATTGTTAAAGAATGTAAGAAAAAATGGTAAAAAGTGTTTAAAAAACATTTTTTTTTAGGACAATGCATTCTCTTATATATGCGAGGCGACCTATGGTCGACTCGCATATATAAGAGAATGCATTGGCACAGGGCATAACTGTAACCATCACAATGTGGTCAATGAGCCGGTTCCAATGATATCCATATTTGTATGGTTTTATTGAGACAGACCCAAGATAATTTAGGCTGTTGCAGCTTTATTTGGCCTTTTTTGGCCGGTTTGTTGGGTAAAGGGGAATCGATAATGGAAATGGTAATCAATTATCGGCTTTATCAACGGTTCATCGATTATACGATTAATCGTGGCACCCCTAATAGTTAGCAGTAGTTTGTTCACCTGTGTATTTTTTTGTAACAATGTACCAGAAGTCACACTTGCTTACTTATCAGATTCAAAATTTACTCTTTGGTAACAGAATTGTCACTGATGGGTGTTTTCCTTTGGCTATTGTTGAACCTAGAACATTCCTACTTATGCAGAATAGACCATTTCGCTGTATAAATTTATAACTGAACTGGAGGAAATAAGGGGTAGAACAGACATGGCTCGTTTGAAAGCCAAAATTACTTATACTTAATTTGGTAAGAATTATCTCAAAACATACCTATGCGGAAGATTTCCGAACAAATTTGTTGATATAGCGCTGAAAATACGTGTTTGTTTCTTGTATTTTTCGATAAATTTTATATCGTTTCGTTTCTGCGGTTCAATTTTTTAAGTCGGCGGTCACTAAAAATTGCAACTTTAGACCATTTTTATGGTATTACATAATTTTGATGATTAAAATAAAGAGAAAGCAGGGCATGAAGTTTTTAAATAGTTTTGTGTTAACCCTTTGAGTGCCAGGTCGATTTTTGTATCAACCCATATACCCTGTGCCAATGCATTCTCTTATATATGCGAGTCGACCATAGGTCGCCTTGCATATATAAGAGAATGCATTGGCCTAACAATTCTTATATTCTTTAACAGACTTATTTTGTAGGTTTAGGGACGATGAGGGTTAAGATAACAAAATATACCTTTTCTGGACATTTTGTTTCCGATAAATGAAAATGGCACCATTCATAATTGTATTTTTTATGACTTCAATGCATGTTTCTGTGACATATAATTCTGCCACAATGTGGTTTTAATATTATATTGATACCTACATGTAATGGTTAATGAAATAGTGTAATAGCATTATATATAGCCTGCAGATAGTGTACAGCAGGCTAACATTACCAAATTCACCTTATGTGGACCTCATTCTGCTTAGGCCTCATATTCTGGAAAATATCAATAGTCTCAAGTTAACTTTGTTTTTAGTTATTTTTTCACTTCTGTGAAATTTTTATAAATTCCCCTAATTTTCAGAAGATAAACTGCATAATCAAGGTGCCTAATGGGTGAACACCACCAACTTCATCAGGGGAACTTTAATCTAATCCCAGGTCTCTCATACTGGTAGCTGTGAGGCCTAAGCAGAATTAGATTCCCAGAGGGGGAATTTGTTGATGCTAGCCCACTCTGGGGACCTAATTTTGCAACTGACAGACACACTATTTGCAGGCTTGTTTCCTTATGAAATGGCCTTTTATGTAAAGTAATGCCCTAAATAATCGACTCCTTAACCACATCAGAATCATGGGTAACTTTTCAGGATTTAGTCGGAAATGTGGCTTGTTGCCATTCAACGGAAAGCTCTCAGTGAGAGCTTTCCGATGAATGGCAACAAGCCATATTTCCGACTAAATCCTGAAAAGTTACCCATAATTCTGCTGTGGTTAAGGAGTCCATTATTTGGGCATTTCTGTATATACCATTTAAATTCCAACTGATTTTCCTTTTCAGAGTTTGTGAAGTCAGAAGCCAGCAAGCATATATCAAGAGACCTTTTACTTCAGAGACTAGCTGAGCATATAGAGATGCCGGAAGTTGTTATGTGGGGTCCAGCTTGCAACAAGGCTGTGCGAGAAGTGTTCCCAGAGTGTGTGGCACAGCGGAAGGGAAAATTCAAAAAGTATCTTTTGAATATTCTACCAAGTAGTCCAAGTTTACCCTTTCTATACTAAATGGATTCTCCCATTCAGTTATAAATGTATACATTGGGATGGTCTATTATTCATTGTGAAGATATAATCCGGTAACCATCTGGGACAGACATGTGGATGATAGGATGGACACTGGTGATTTCTATAGTTCCCCAAAAATAAAATTGGGGGAGGGGGACAATCCTTTGAATAGGGCTATCATCACCATATTCACCCTCTGGGGACCTCATTCTGCTTAGGCCTCATCTTCTGGGAAGTATATATATATATATAGTCTCAAATTAACAGTGTTTTTAGGTACTTTTTCCCTTCTGGAAAGTTTCTATATCCCCTAATTTGCAGAAGATAAAATGCATAATCGAGGTGACAAATTGGTGAACATCACCAACTTCAACTGGGGAACTTCAATTGGATCCTAGGTCTCCCATAGCAGTTGAGACCTAAGCAGAATGAGGTTCCCATAGGGTGAATTTGGTGATGCTAGCCCACCTAAATTCTCCCTCTGGGGGCCTCATTCTGCAAATGACAGACACACTATTTGAAGGCTTGGACATAGGGTGTTCTATCAGCTGATCTTGTTTTGATGGAAAGTTAATTTTTCTGTGCAATGTAAAGTTACAGTAATGCCCTAATTAATCGACTCCTTAACCACAGCAGAATTATGGGTAACTTTTCAGGATTTAGTCGGAAATATGGCTTGTTGCCATTCATCGGAAAGCTCTCGGTTAAGGAGTCGATTATAATTATAAACCAGATAATAAAATTCATGTGACCTAATAGCCATGTACAGTAATGCTCTAAATAATCGACTCCTTAACCACAGCAGAATTATGGGTAACTTTTCAGGGTTTAGTCGAAAATTTCCGACTAAATCCTGAAAAGTTACCCATAATTCTGCTGTGGTTAAGGAGTCGATAATTTAGGCCATTACTGTAGTTTCACAAGGATTCTTTTTATTCTGCCAGTTTATTCTAACGTAATCCTTAACATACATCAGGACGTACTATTTTGGTGTTCAGTTTGTCGACGCTGTGCTGGATGAGCACAATACAACAGTATGTGAGACAGATATGCAAGGAATACAGAAAACAGCGACAACACCAAACCCCATGAGAGATACATCACAGGATTTAGAAATCGTCCTTGAACATTTATCAGGTAAACCACCACTTCATAGTATTGCGATATCAGGTGAACTTACTAACTAGATAAATTTATGGAATTAAAATCTTCGCATTTAAATGCACGGATGGCCTTCGTTATAGGATATAATTTAGAAATGACAGTTGCCAAATTATGAAAATTTCCTCAAGAATATACATGTACTAATTGTATAGTATTATGAAAGTATGAATGCAATATTATCCAGAAAACAACATTATGTGAGCCGAGCGTTTGTTTATTTACAGCACATAAATAGTGAGCGATAAGCAAAAACTGAAAACCGTGGCAATTTTTTTAGGAGAGTGATTCAAGGTGAACAATTCAACACCAAAATCGTAAGAGGTGAGATCGTAAGAGGTGAGATCGTAAGAGGTGAGATCGTAAGAGGTGAGATCGTAAGAGGTGAGATCGTAAGAGGTGAGATCGTAAGAGGTGAGATCGTAAGAGGTGAGATCGTAAGAGGTGAGATCGTAAGAGGTGAGATCGTAAGAGGTGAGATCGTAAGAGGTGAGATCGTAAGAGGTGAGGTTGTGGCAAACGCTATACTGGTATGTTGTAAACAACTTGATGGCATTCTAACCAATGTTCACCAATTGGGGTCTCTTCTGGTCTCTTCGGTATTGAGTGTTTTGCTTATCGCATACTCTTTACGTACCGATTGTTTACATAACATGTCATTTGTTTACATAAGACATAGTACTAACATGGGAATAACATGCAATTTACCCGATATTTATAATTGCTATAAGAACAAAGTTTGTCTATAATATAATATTCTCTCTGTTTATGGTGGTTTTAACGGATGTGACTATTTTAACAGCAATATCCACTGCCAATGCTTACCGTATCTCTAAAGACTGAGACTCTATTTCAGTTCGTTTTATATTAAATGATGTAAAAATAATCATTCTAAGTTAGATATCAGTACATAGTAATTTTGTTGGAATGATGCCTCTTTGGTGATTGTCATCTGTGGAGATTTGGGCCCACAACTTACTATGTTTATATATGTTTATACTTGTACATATATCTTATTATTTGTTTTGATTATTGATGCTAAGTACCAGTAACTGTCGCATATAAGAGAATGCATTGGCTTACAAGGTCAAGGTAAATTTTGTTAGTCCAATGTATTCTCTTGTATATGTGAGGCTCCCTATGGGATAATCACATACAGTAATGCTCTACGTAATCGACTCTTTAACTACAGCAGAATTATAGGTAACTTTTCAGGATTTAGTCGGAAATATGGCTTGTTGCCATTCATCGGAAAGCTCTCGGGGAGAGCTTTTCGATGAATGGCAACAAGCCATATTTTCGACTAAATCCTGAAAAGTTACCCATAATTCTGCTGTAGTTAAAGATTCGATTACTTAGAGCATTACTGTATATAAGAGAATGCACTCGCACATAATCTTTAATGCTGCACCAGCGCAGCTCCTGTCAAGAAAGTGTTAACAATTAATTTGACTGCACAGGCGATTTTTTCTTGTAAGCTCATTTCTAATAAACATTTCAGTTGGCAGATTTATTAACCCTTTCTTTACTGGAGTTTCCTGAAATATTGCGAAAAACCCTGTGCCAATGCATTCTTATATATATGTGAGTCTCCCATAGGGATCCTCACATATATAAGAGAATACATTGGCCTAACAATATTGACCTTGTAAGCCAGTACATTCTCTTACATATGTGAGGCTCCCTATGGGGCCTCGCATATATATGAGAATGAAATGGCACAGGGTCTTAAATGCTGCACCAGCGCAGCTCCCATCATGAAAGGGTTAAAAATATGTTGTTTGTTGGAACTGGAAGTCTGGAATCCTTAACACATGACATCATTAAATATTATTAATATTACAGAGATCGTTCACTGGACAGGCGACATGGAAACTGGGGTAGCACGGGACGATGTTTTCACAAGACTCCAACAGCGACTTCCAGCGTCTGAAGTAAAATGCTGGAATGTAGCCCTAAACAAGGCAATCCGAGCAGTGTTCCCATATGCTGAAGTGAGGCGAAAAGGCAAATACAAATGGTATCCTTTTACTATACTCTTCGGCTCCAAATAAAAGTGCAGGCCCAAATAATAGTGCAGGGGGGAAATTCCATTGAAAGTTAATAAACGTGCAGACCCAAATAATAGTGCAGGGGGAACTGTGAGCAAAACATCAACATATTATCGGTGGTTAAACAAAAGTACTTTCATTATAGTATAGGAATAAGTATCAAGTATATGAATCAACAAAGTATGTGTCATGTGGTGTTTTATTCAATATTTAAATGTTCACATGTATGCCATATACATGTACATGCATAAAGTTATACCGGTAAGCTCACCATTTTGATATCAGAATCATATAGAAATCTTGAGTTTGTGCTGATTTCAGTTTTCATAGCCTCAAAATGAATAAACGTGCAGACCCAAATAAGCACTGTGCAGGGGGGGGGGGGGGGGGGGGGGGGGGGAATTACCCAAGAACATAATAAACGTGCATGCATGTTTATTTGGAGCCCAAGAGTAGTTTGTGCAAGGCCACATTTAAAAATATCTATTCCCTGTTAAAACAGATTATTATTCTAACTATATAAGGACAACTCTACTGATTAGTGATGATTTTGAAATATTTAATAATTAACAGATGGGGAAAGGAAAGGACAAAAAAAGAGGCCATTAAATAGAGTAAACCAAAAACTTATCTGAGAAATATTATTTTAAACTTTAGTGGCATGTCTGGGATCACCTCTTGATGAGAACAACATGTACCAATTTTTTTTCAGAATTTCATTGGAAAAATATGGTCACAGGCAGACATTTTGGATTTTACTCTTTGCATGACTTACTCCTTTGGAACAATCTACAGATAATATCCACGTTATCGAGGGAAATATCAAGCAAGGAGATCAGTATCTGTGTGCACCATTATGCGAAGGGAAGAAGGTCGGGTCCTTGACCAGTGATACCAAAGATGCATCTGCGATCGAATTAGCAGGTGGAGGTTCGGAAAGGAAAGGACAAAAGAGAGAGGCTGTTGAACTGAGTAAACCAAAAATGATTAACATCAATGAACTTCTACAGTAATGCCGTAAATAATCGACTCCTTAACCACAGCAGAATTATTGGTAACTTTTCAGGATTTAGTCTGAAATATGGCTTGTTGCCATTCAACGGAAAGCTCTCACTGAGAGCTTTCCGATGAATGGCAACAAGCCATATTTCTGACTAAATCCTGAAAAGATACCCATAAATCTGTTGTGGTTAAGGAGTAAATTATTTAGGGCATTACTGTATGTTTTATGGTGAATAAATTCGTGAAGCTGACAATTGATGTCCTCGTAAAGCTGTTCCAAAAAATAAATTTTGACAAAACCGAAATTGAGCAAGTGAAACTTCTCTTGTATGACATGGAAAGTGGGTAATATAAGGTGAAAGGGACAAGACAAAAACTTCAACAATCTGAAAGATATTCCTTTGCTATTGCGCGAAACGGACGTGGAAGAACTGCCACTTTTTGTGGCAAACGATTTATCTAAGCTCTCACATATAGATAATGATCATGTGGATATTTCCACATTATCGAGGGAAATATCAAGCATTAAGTCGCAATTCAAGGACCTCAAGGGTGTTATCGCAGCTGAGTATGTCAAGATAGACAGACGCGTTAACAAAACTGAAAGATGACCGAGTCGATTCACGCAAACACGACTTGATATCTGGAATAGGAAAAGCACTGAAGTCAGCAACGATAATTTCAAAGGCAACGGGTGGCCTTTGCAGAATTTGGAAGAACACAGATTTATCGAATGACGTCAGTACAAATATTTCTGTGAAATTGCGACCAGAAAATCCAGCTCTGACACGATAAAATATTATTGAGCGTTCAGATATGCCCGCTCCACTTCGACCATGGAGTAGAGTGGAACATGACCGCAGACTATGGAATAGAGTGGAACATGATGGCAGAACACGAAATAGAGCAGAACATGACAGCAGACCACGGAATGAATGCATATGCCGAGATTTTGGATGTTGCTCCGAAAACACAAAATACTATAGAAACGTTTCACAGAAAAAATGATGAATATCAAACAGTGAGGCGAAAAAATAACAGAAATGGTATGGGTAAACATAAAAACAGGTTTTTTTTATATATTTTAGAAATATTTTGTATGTGCATCATTCTAACTGGAAATGAAAAATACATATATGCTCAAGACTGCAAATAGTGTGTCTGTCATTTGCAGAATGAGGTCCCCAGAGGTTGAGTTTAGTGGTGCTATCCCACATGGTGGGCTAGCATCACCAAATTCACCCTCTGGGAACTTTTTCTAACCTTATAACACACCACTAATAGTAAGGCTTCTCTAAAATGAATGGTATTGAGTGATCAGCACTTTCAAATTTCTTGAGAAATTGAATAGTGGCTTACCAAAACCTTTGCCAAATGAAAATATTTTTTGCCAAATTATTTTTATATGCTCGTTTTAAAAAAATGGGACGTATTATGTTATTGGTACTTCCGTCTGCTTTTTGCATTTCCGGATGAACTGAATGGAATGAAATTTGGTATGTGAGTTTACTAGCCCGAAATACGAGTCAAGTTTGAATTTGGGTTCCGCCACCAATTTTCACCAGAGTTATGGCTCTTTGTTCTTATTGCCATGGGTACAGTAATGCCCTAATTAATCGACTGCTTAACCACAGCAGAATTATGGGTAACTTTTCAGGATTTAGTCAGAAATATGGCTTGTTGCCATTCATCGGAAAGCTCGGGGAGAGCTTTCCGATGAATGGCAACAAGCCATA
Source organism: Siphonodentalium dalli (assembly GCA_032622095.1). Classification (NCBI taxonomy): domain Eukaryota; kingdom Metazoa; phylum Mollusca; class Scaphopoda; order Gadilida; family Siphonodentaliidae; genus Siphonodentalium; species Siphonodentalium dalli. The sequence continues at coordinate 34,135,012 of CP136069.1, read as the reverse complement.
TTTCCGACTAAATCCTGAAAAGTTACCAATAATTCTGCTGTGGTTAAGCAGTCGATTAACTAGGGCATTACTGTATATTTTGCCATGCCCTAGCGATGCTCTTGTTTGCATTTGGCAAATTGCAGTGTGAACCCTACTCCAATTATAGCAGATTGATGACGACGGTAAATAGTAAGATAGTAAGATAGTAAAATTGCTCATTATTATGGCACCTTAACACAAACCAGCACATATTACTTTGGGATTGACTTCGTAGACAACTCAGGATCTCAGGTATGTTAACCCTGTCTATACTGAATGGATTATCCCAACTGAATAGATTCAGTTATAAATGTATACATTGGAATGGTCTATTATTTCAACGATGACCTATTTCCTAAGGGAACTACTCTTCAATGAGTATTTAGTATAGAGGGTTAAGTTGAATATGTACATTGTTCTCCCTGGTAGGTTGCTGTGAATCGGATCGAGGGTTTTCATTTCGAATCTAATCTTGAAATATAGAAGTGCAGGGTGGAATATTTTTAGAAATTTAATAATAGTGCAGGGCAGAACAGAAGTATGTGGTGGAAACATAACAGATAACGAACAATTATTTTTGTAGACTTCAGTATAAAGCAAGTTTTCGCAATTGACGTACTTATAATTGATACATGCATCAACATGCACGGAAAATGTGACACTCGTTGTCTACATGCCCCATGTACGCAACATCTCGAATGAGAAATCAAATCAAATTGTACTAGTAATTAAACTAAATTGTACTGCATTTACTAATCAAATTTAGAACAGAACCATCAATCTTTTTTAAAAGTGCAGACCCGTATAAGCATCCTGCACAGTGGATTTTTCTCATAAAATTAATAAAAGTACACAAGAGTAATCAAGAATATGAATGCAAATTAATTTTTGTCTTTATAATTACTGATGTGAATGTGATGATTGAATTAAATTTTAAGCCGACCTGAGCCGACCCCAGATTAAAATTCAATGTATCATAAAAAAAACTAAGATAGTTAACAAGAAGGACCATAATCAAGCCTGAGTTTAGTATGCCTGCCATTTACAGAATGAGGTCCCATAGGGTGAATTTAGTGACGCTACCCTGCATAGCAGGCTAGCATCACTAAGTTCACCATCTGGGGACCTCATTCTGCTTAGACCTCATCTTCTCTGGAAAGTTTGTATATTATCAAATTTCTATAGAAACATCTTCACATAATTATATTCTTTTTCCTTTTTAGTTTAGTTTCTCTATATCCACAAATTGGCAGATGACACATTGCATAATCGAGGTTCCCAATGGGTGTACACCACAATATTCACCATTTGGGAACTTCAATCTGAGTCTACATCTCCCATAGCAGATAAGGCCTAAGCAGAATGAGGTCTCTAGAGGGTGAATTTGGTGATGCTAGCCTGCTATAGGGATAACTTCACTAAATTCATCCTCTGGGGACCTCATTCTGCAAATGACAGGCACACTAAACTCAGACTTGACCAAAATACACTACAATGTGTCTAAATTTCAGTCGATCAGATCATCGGGACATACAGAGGCTTCTGAGCAACGAATGGACTTTCACTTCTCACCAGGCGCGCTATCGCTCCGTGATCAGGACAGTAGTGTGCACAATCAACACAGAGAGACGTCATATCAGCCACCTCAACAGGTGAGCAGCTCGGGCATCACAGGAGCTATTATGATGGGAGAGATTTTTATATCTTGTAATATTATTCGACAGGTGTATTTTATACCTGTATTAAGTTAAAATAATAAATTTCCTGAATTGGAAAGTTGCTTCTCTTTTCTTGAATACATTACACTGGTTATCTAGAACAGTAAATATAATTTATTGTTCATTCTCACCCAGAACACTTGTTACATGCAAATTGTTTTTAAAATTGTTGAGTTGGCCTGCACTGAATATAGAAACATGCTTCCAAATATTTAAACTTGTTGTGAAATTTGACAACTTTGTAAAATTAAACTGTCAGACCGGTAAAACGACAATTGACATGGTCAAGCCAGGGACCAGAGGTTTCAAATTGGGAGAAGTCACTTCTCCCTGTTTGGTTATTAGGGAGAAGAAGCAATAGCCTAAGTTAAGTTTACACCCCAACATCACCCTTCTATGATCCAATTAGTAACATGCAACACAAGAGCCCATTTATAAAACCATTTTAGTGAGTAACGATACCATTATAAGCAAATATACTTTAAATATGCTGTCGGGACGTGTGCATACTGAGATATGAGAGAGAAGTCACTTCTACCTGGGACAAAAATAGGGAGAAGTGGCAAATTTTGGGAGAAGATGTCTCCCATGTTGCCTTAAAAAGTACACGTAATGCTCTAAGTAATCGACTCCTTTAACCACAGCAGAATTATGGGTAACTTTTCAAGATTTAGTCGGAAATATGGCTTGTTGCCATTCATTGGAAAGCTCTCGGGGATTACTTAAGGCATTACTGTACACGATCTCAACTAGTGAAATGCTTGATTGACTATCTAACCCTTTATTGACGCGAGCTGTGCTGGCGCAACATTAAAGACCCTGTGCCAATGCATTCTCTTATATATGTGACCTATGATCGCCTCGCATTTATAAGAGAATGCATTGGCCTAACAATTTTTATCATTTTGTCTTTATATTCTTTAACATTTTATCATTTTTATAATTTTTTCTCACATTCTTTGACAATGTTATCATTTTTTTATATAATTTTTTCTTGCATTCTTTAACAATTTTTTTTATTTCTTACATTCTTTCCCAATTTTGTATCATTTTTTTCTTGTATCATTTTTTAACAATTATAAAAAATAATATAAAATTTGTTAGGTCAATGCATTAATTCTCTTATATATGCTGTGCAGGGTAGAGTCACCAGATTCATCCTCTGGGGACCTCATTCTACATGGCCTAATCTGCTCACAGATTTAAGTTCCCAGATGGTGTAGATTGTGATGTGCATCCATTGGGCACCTGTATTATGCATCATAGTGTCGCCATTTTGAGATATAGAGAAACTAATCTAAACAAGAACAAGAAACTTTCTAAAGAAATTAAAAAACTTTCTCATTTGATATTAACCCTTTCATGATGGGAGCTGCGCTGGTGCAGCATTAAAGATCCTGTGCCAGTGCATCCTCTTATATATGAAAGTCTCCCCATAGGGAGCCTCGTATATATAAGAGAAGGTACTGGCTTACAAGGTCAAGGTAAATACGGTTAGGCCAATGTATTCTCTAATATATGCGAGGCTCCATATGGGATCGGGACATCGCATATATAAGGACGCTCGTCATGAAAGGGATAGATATTTTCCAGAGATGAGGCCTAAGCAAATTGAGGTCCCCAGAGGGTGAATTTAATGGTGCTAGCCTGCTATTGAGGTCCCCAGAGGGTGAATTTGATGGTGCTAGTCTGCTATTGAGGTCCCCAGAGGGTGAATTTAACAGTGCTAGCCTGCTAATGAGGTCCCCAGAGGCTGAATTTAATGGTGCTGAGGTCCCCAGAGGGTGAATTTAATGGTGCTGAGGTCCACAGAGGGTGAATTTAATGGTGCTGAGGTCCCTAGAGGGTGAATTTAACAGTGCTAGCCTGCTATTGAGGTCCCCAGAGGCTGAATTTAATGGTGCTGAGCAGAGCTGTTAAGTTCCACGGATTGTCCGTGAGACTCACGGATTTCCACGGCAATTCCGCAAACACGGATAACCCCCAATTTCTCACGGATTCGTCAAAACCCCACATTGAAAATCCCAAAACGAATTTTTTTTTATTTTTTAAATTCGTGCATTTGCGGGAATTCCCCAAATGACAATGACTTCCTTATTTCCGGTACCGTAGATACCCACACATTAACATTCACAGAATGTATCGTCGGTAACTTTTGATTGAAGACTCAATTTGTGGTGAACTGTGACTGATATTAATTGATTTTCACACTCTGGTGAAGCCACACGTATGGAGGGTGTTGTTTTAGTAAACAATACGTATAATCACAAGTGTGCAAAGTTCTGTATTGTTAGGCCTCATTGATGAACATTTCTTAGTAACGGATTAGTGGCATGCATTGCAAACGAAATAAAACAATACGTTTAATCACAAGTGTGCAGCTGTATTGTGAGGCCTCGTTGATGAACATAAGTAATGGATACTTTATGATTTAAGTTCACTGATAGTGGTATGCATTGAGAACGGAATGTGTCTTTTATTTTGCGGGTAAAACTTTTAAGACGGGTCATTTGGTACTTTCGGTTTCACGCATACATGTCCGGTTGTAACCTGTGTAACTCGGATTCGTTTTGACTAACTTTAAACAAAGTTTCTGCTTCTTAAATTTTTTTAATAAATGGTGGAATGTGTGCATTTCTTTTGTGGGTTAAACCGTAAGACGAGTCCATTTTGTCGTTTATTACGATGTTGTACTTTCGGTTTCGCGCATATCCGACTGTTTCCGGTGGAATTCTGAGTATTTTTACAAAGTGTGATCTGCTTCTTTCTTTTTAATAAATGGTGGTATCTCCCACACAGAGCAGCTCTATTACAATTACCAACATGACATTCATTGCCATTTTATTTAGGTCTATATATTTATAAAATAGAAACTCATAAAAATTATGCAATCTTCATCATAAATATTATTTTTGGAACATGAACTGCTGAGGTCCCCAGAGGGTGAATTTAATGGTGCTGAGGTCCACAGAGGGTGAATTTAATGGTGCTGAGGTCCCCAGAGGGTGAATTTAATGGTGCTGAGGTCCCTAGAGGGTGAATTTAATGGTGCTGAGGTCCCCAGAGGGTGAATTGAATGGTGCTGAGGTCCACAGAGGGTGCATTTAATGGTGCCGAGGTCCCCAGAGGGTGAATTTAATTGTGCTGAGGTCCCAGAGGGTGAATTTAATGGTGCTGAGGTCCACAGAGGGTGAATTAAATGGTGCTGAGGTCCCAGGGGTGAATTTAATGGTGCTGATGTCCCAGAGGGTGAATTTAATGGTGCTGATGTCCCAGAGGGTGAATTTAATGGTGCTGAGGTCCCAGATGGTGAATTTAATGGTGCTGAGGTCCCCAGAGGGTGAATTTAATGGCGCTGATGTCACAGAGGGTGAATTTAATGGTGCTGAGGTCCCCAGAGGGTGAATTTAATGGTGCTGAGGTCCCCAGAGGGTGAATTTAATGGTGCTGAGGTCCCCAAAGGGTGAATTTAATGGTGCTGAGGTCCCCAAAGGGTGAATTTAATGGTGCTGAGGTCCCCAGAGGGTGAATTGAATGGTGCTGAGGTCCACAGAGGGTGAATTTAATGGTGCTGAGGTCCCCAGAGGGTGAATTTAATTGTGCTGAGGTCCCAGAGGGTGAATTTAATGGTGCTGAGGTCCACAGAGGGTGAATTAAATGGTGCTGAGGTCCCAGATGGTGAATTTAATGGTACTGATGTCCCCAGAGGGTGAAATTAATGGTGCTGATGTCCCAGAGGGTGAATTTAATGGTGCTGATGTCCCCAGAGGGTGAAATTAATGGTGCTGATGTCCCAGAGGGTGAATTTAATGGTGCTGAGGTACCAGATGGTGAATTTAATGGTGCTGAGGTACCAGATGGTGAATTTAATGGTGCTGAGGTCCCCAGAGGGTGAATTTAATGGTGCTGAGTTCCCAGGGGTGAATTTAATGGTGCTGAGGTCCCCATAGGGTGAATTTAATGGTGCTAGCCTGCTATTTTGAGGCCTGTTGCTACTCTACTTTCATTGCATTTTTATTTCAGGCCAAATTGAGCATTGAGCAATCTAAAATTAAGGTTGAGCCTGGTTTGAATGACGGTGATAACGTGCCGATTGACTGTACAGTTAGAAAGCCACAGATGACTGTCTTTGACTATGGGTCGTCTGTGATTGATGCCCAGATTAAGAAAGAAAAAGAATAATTGCCGAGGAAACACAGCTTCTTCTTGCTTCGAATGTACAGTAATGCCCTAAGTAATCGACTCGAGAGCTTTCTGATGAATGGCAACAAGCCATATTTCCGACTAAATCCTGAAAAGTTACCCATAATTCTGCTGTGTTTAAGGAGTCGATTACTAAGGGCATTACTGTAGGAGACTTGTGATATGTGTACATATTTATTCTTGTCTTTAAAAGACCTTGTGATGATTTCTATTTTGGGTTGTGTTTTTCTTGCAAACCAAACTATGCGTACTTGCCATACCAGGTATAAGCTTCTCAGATACTGCAATATCGATGTACATGTAGTTATCCTTCCAAACAGGACTTGTTGCCAAGTGCAACAGAATAAACAATGAAGGAAACACCAACCAGGACATAGCGAGCGATCAGTGAGACTAACATAGCCTTATACCACACCATCCATAATCTCCACATTAAAAAGATTAGTCTCCAGTCAACCTTTCTGGAGCAATGTATCAAAGACCGAGACCCACAAGCCAGACTCAAAGAAATTGAATGGATCTACATCCTTCGCAAGCTTCAAGCCTTGAAATAGCGTGTCTGTCATTTGCAGAATGAGGTCCCCAGAGGGTGAATTTAGTGATGCTACCCCACATAGCGGGCTAGCATCACCAAATTCACCCTCTGGGGACCTCATTCTGCTTACAACTCAGCATAATGAGGTTCCCAGAGGGTGAATTTGGTGATGCTAGCCCGCTATGCGGGGTAGCATCACTAAATTCACCCTCTGGGAACCTCATTCTGCAAATGACAGACACACTATTTCAAGGCTTGGTAAGCTTATACTACTTGTCCTCAACAAGGACTTTTAAGTCGTCTCTTTCATAAAAAATCAGAGATTTCCAGATAAAGGATAAGAAGGACAACTCTGGAATGGAAACACAAACGTCATTGGCCCCTCTTTTTAAAGCAGTCATAAAGGTGAACCCGTGTCTTGAGATCCGATAACCCGTGTCTGAGATAACTGCCCTGACGGACAGAAAACCACTATATCCAAATGAACAAAGAAGGATAACTCTTAACAGAAAAGCGAACAATGTCATTGGGGGCTTTGTTTAAAGTACTCCCGATGCCGAATATCCATACCACATTTCATTCAGATCCGATAACCATGGCTGAGATATTTGCCCAGACAGACATCTCCAGTATAAAAGTGGGGGTATATTAAAGGTACTCAATCCGATTCGATGGTCCCCCCAACCTCAACAACAACATTTTTTGAAATGCTGCTTCAGTTATCAGAATCGATTAATTTCCCAAAAATAATGCTAACCACTGTCAACTATAGTACAAAATTGCCCAAAATGTGTTATTTATCACCATGTTTGACGAAATTTGGCCTTATTATAAACAAAAAGCCTCTTGATTTCGACTCGTTAACTGTTACTGTTACTGGGCCACTAATAATTCTCGATGGTGAAAAATAATAGATTTCAAAAATCAATATCAAATACATGTAACTCTGAGCTTTGATAGGCGGGTTCCTCGACTCGAATAAAATATTTTTTACCCCGAATCCAAATAAATAGTAATTGAGGGGTGCTTAATCTGATTATGCATAATCCGAATTAATGCTCCCAAATTACTATTTCTTTGGCTTCTGGGTACAAAATATTTTATTCAAATCAAGGAACCCACCCATCAAAGCTCAGAGTGATAAGATTTTTTAAATCTATTATTTTTTACCACCTGGGAAAAAGTCGATGAGCCGACAGTCTCAGACCAAATTGCAGATGACGATGGATAACTCTAAAATCAAGTGACTTTGGGAGTTAGATACTTAACAAACTGGCCAAATTAAAAAAAAAATTTGATATTAAAATAACAGGTGTTGGGCAATTTTATACTAGAGTTGACTGTGTTTAGCACTATTTTTTGGGCAATTAATCAATTCTAATAACTGAAGCGCAATTAAACAAATGTTGTTGTTGGAATCGGATGATAAAGGGACCATCGAATCTGATTGAGTACCTTTAATTACAATGTTTGAATTGGATTGAGTACCTTTAATTACAATGTTTGTCTTCTCAATGATGTAACAATAGAAAAGAGTTATTCGTTAATCCTTCCTGAAATTTTGCGAAAACCCTGTGCCAATGAATTTTCTTATATAAATGTATGCTAGTCTCCCATAGGGATCCTTTTATATATAAGAGAATACATTGGACTAACAATATTTACCTTGGCCTTGTAAGCCAGTGCATTGTCTTATATATACGAGGCTACCTATGGGAGACTCGCATAAATAAGAGAATGCACTGGCACAGGATATATTTGTCATGAATTAAGAAATGAAAGTTTAAGAATGTTGTTAACATCATCTATTATTATCAACCTCATTTGATGAATTCAGCATTACAATCTCATCAAGGTCATCGTCAATCCCTAAATGTTGCTCGACATATTCCGACAGAACTGACAAATCGTCCTCGGCTTCTTCTGAACCTGACATCGATAGTCCAGTGAGGAATTTCTCAGGAGAAACTAAATCCTCGCAATGTTCAATATTTCTAATGACATCCTCCATCTTCCAGTATTTCATTAGGAGAGAATGATCGAGGTTGAAGAATCCGTCACGTATCCTCCGAATCTGTGAGCAAACGGCTGTCGATTTCAACTCCAGCCCAATTTCGTGCACCAGGTTTTTCAAGTACATGCATGTTTCGTTTATGGCATGTATTTCTAAAAAAAAATTGAAATTCAACAAAGATCAATGTAGAATGTAGTACAGACATCGTATAATCAAGCCTGAAAATAGTGTGTCTGATATCTGCAGAATGAGGTCCCCGGAGGGTGAATTTAGTGACGCTACCCCGCAGTGGGTTAGCATCACCAAATTGATCCTCTGGGAACCTCATTCTGCTAAGGCCTCATCTTCCCCAAAAGTATATATAGTTGTAATATTAACATTGTGTTTCAGTTACTTTTTCACTTCTGTTCAGTTTCTATATCCCCTAATTTTCAGAAGATAAAATGCATAATCTAGGTGACTAATGGGTAACATCACCAACTTCAACTGGGGAACTTCAATTGTATCCTAAGTCTCCCATAGCAGTTGAGATCTAATCAGAATGAGGTTCCCAGAGTGTGAATTTTGTGATGCTATCCCACCGTGTGGGATAGTATCACTAAATTCACCTTCTAGGGACCTCATTCTGCAAATGTCAGACACTAAATTCAGACTTGGAAGTATGGTATTTTTGTTATTTGTGTTTAAATGAAAAATTCAGTCAAATTTTAGACTATAATTGCCCTGAGTGTTGTAAATTTCATAGGTGATAGGTTGTAATTTTCCGAAAGCCGGAAATCCTGAGTTACCAGCTTTACAATTTTAACCCAAGGGTGGGGAATTGGAGCAAATGACATTTCCCATAGTTGAGAATATTGTCTGATAGAGACAATCGAGCCATTTCTTTACAAGCAGATACATTGACAAGTTTTAGTGTCATAACTATAAATACACATATAATACCTAAGGTGAAGTCCGGCGGTGAAAAATCAATGCATTTGACACTGTATAACATTGGTGGAGTTCTGGTTGAGCGAGGTCGCACTAATCCTCTCGATGCCAACTCATAAGCATCCTGTGATTCAGGTAGGACACCAGCATATCTGCAAAATAAAATAAGTTTTGAGGTCGCTGACTGAAATCTCCCTGGACAGTAGTGTTACTTACTAGTGGTCTGGGTCTTTTAGTCACAGCAATTGTCTGTATTCCCACGAGTACTTTACGCCCAAGAGCCGCCTCGCTTTCGGTTTTACCGAGTACTACAGCGAAACAACTTCCGGTCAGATATCCTTTTGCCGTGCACGGCCGGTCATATTAACACTCCACTCTCTCTGTCTTTTTATACGAAAACTATACATACACATGTAGTCCAACAACACGCACAATTGAGAATATTTTACATTATTTACACATTAAGTCCATTGGCATTTACTCAAACTTTCCATCCTCCATGAGCTTTAACAAACTCAAAGGGGACGCACCCTTCTTCGTTAGGCAGTCCGCTAACTGATCTTTAGATGGACTCCATTTGATGTCAGAAATCTGTTTTGTTTGTAGAAGCTCTCGTAAGCCTGCTATGTCTATTCTGAGCCGTTTCTCACATGTCATGTTGTTTGTATGAACATTATCATACAAGGAATGATTATCTGTTATACATTCAATGTTCAGTACATTAGGACATGATTTGCCATATATCAACTCGGTGTATAGTTGCGCCAGATAAATACCACAATCCACAGCCTCCGACATGGCTAAAGTCTCAGAAGTTAAAGTACTTCGAGCAACTCTTCTAAGTCTTTTGGACTGCCATGATATGATTGAAGCTTTGCCATTTTCACCTTTCAGCAAAATTAGATAACCACCTTGACTTTTACCATCCGATAAATTGCCAAGCGATGCATCACTAAACACAACCATTTTTACAGACTTCTCTGCACCAAGATGCCAAAACTTAACCCTGACCAACTCTGCTTTAACTTTCTTTAAAATCTTATTAAATTCAAGCAAACTCTCAACTTTGGCATTACAAATAGATGAGACCAGACAACAAGCATCAAACATTATATCAGGTCGAGATTATCCAGCGAGCCATAGGAGCTGTCCTGCCTTGGATCTTAATGACTGTACTTCGTTACTGTCCAACAACGATTCCTTTTGCATAGATCTCTCCTTTCCAATTCTTATAGGTTGTAAATGATTAGAATATTCTATCTGATCAAGAGAAATATGACTATCTTCAAGACCAATGTGCAAACCAACATACTTGAATGAATCAGATTCCTCTCTGCCGATATGCAAGCTTTTCCTAATTACTTCTACAACCTTATCCTCAAATCCACAATCCCCTGCCCAAACAAAATCATCCACGTGACAAGCTAACACACCAAATACTTGTTGACCACAAATCCAATAAAAAACTGCTGGATCAATTGCTGAAATAGAAGCTCCAGTGCTCAACATAACCGATTTGACCTTGTTGTACCAAAATAGTGAAGCCTCACAAAGCCCATAAATACATTTGTTTAGATGCCACAGAATGTCTTTACAATTGGGAACTTCTCTCGGCGGACGTAGATAAATATCTCTGGAAACATTCGATCCCTGCAGGAAGGCTTTTTTAACATCCATCGATTTTGGTGTCCAGGACTTCTGAGCCATTACCGCTAACATTACCCTCAGTGATTCTTTTGAACAGGTGGGTGAGTCTTTCTCTACTGAATCTTTCTCCAAATCCTCAAACCCTCTTGCTACGAGGCGGGCTTTCTTTATTTGTCCTTCAGGTGTATCTTTCAGACTACATACCCATCTGGTTGAAATACATTTCTGACCATTGTTTGGTACCTCTTCGAAGACAGCATACTTTTTCCATTCAGACATTTCATCATCTTTTGCTTGCTGAAAGTCAATATCTTCAAGCACCATAACAATCTCTTCATCATGCTGTGCATTTCCATCGTCTGACTGTACAATCTGTGGATCTTCTAACGTTGCAAAATCCATGGAACACTTCGTACCAACTTTGTTAACAGGATCGGTAAACTCAACATTGAACCAATTCTTGTTCTTTCCAGTAGCTTTACCAGCTCTCGATAAAACCTTCACAGTCGTTGAAATATCGCCAACATTGAACTTAATATGCTGACCTACTTCAGGCGTACATACATTTCTAGGTTGAGCCTGACTCTGAACTGTCACGTCTATAGGAGGAACCTCCAACTCATCAGTTTGTGCCAATTCATCATCTGAATCCTGTTGATAAACATTTTCATTCACCGGTAAAGAGTAGTCACTCATCGAATTTCCATTGTCATCACCCAGCTCTGGCACAGGAGGATAGATATTTTGAATGCTAGACCTACTGGGCGCTTTTGACAGCCTACATTTATGAACCCTCACATAGGTACCTCCATGTCTGACGAATACGACCATCCCATCTTCGCCAATCACCACACCAGGTCCTCTCCATTTATCATCATGCAAACGTTTATAATATACAAGGTCACCTGTAGAAAAATGATCGTAGTTCCTTGTTTGTTTACGAAGAGCTCTTCTGATTCTCTCTGAGGTTTCATTCTCCATAAATGCTCTTCTTGATGCATGTAGTGACGACAAATGCCTAGCAACATGCTCACTCATAGTTGTTGCTTCCAAAGCGGGTAATTCATCTGTTAGGATAGAAGGTAGTATACAGTTCTCGCCATAAACAAGCTGGTATGGACTAAACCCATGAGTATTCGCTAAAGAGTTCTTAGCATTTAACGCCCAAGCCAAAGCTGTCTCCAAATCAGTGGTAACATCACATAATACCTTGTTGAGAATTCCTGTTAGCACACCATTATGTCTCTCAACAATCCCATTGCTCCAAGCACTTTCTGCTGCAGTGGTTCTGACTGTTATGTTCAAATTTTCTGCCATATCGTGGAACTCCGTCGAAACAAATTCACCGCCATTGTCAGTGAGGCAGAAAGTCGGTGGTCCATGGAGACTGACCCAATGTTGTAGAAACTTCTGCACAATAACACCTGTCTTTTTAGTTTTGATAATACATGCAGCACTATATCTGGAAAATAAATCGATCATGTGAAGATACCAAATGCCCTTTTTTAGTTCATGTAGGTCCATGGCAACCATCTGATTGAATGTTTGTGCCAGCGGTAAGCAAACAGCTGGTTTTGGTTGAGGTCGCCTGTACTTGGCACATGTGTCACATTTGTTGACAACATCCTCCATTCTCTGATGAACATCCTTATCTGTAATCCCAGCCTTCTTGAGAAGCGATAAAAGTCTATCAATGGATGCATGTCCAAACTGTTTATGAAGTTTTATCATTTCTTCTTCACTATCTATAGACACTGCTAAGACTTCATTAGTTTCACATTCTTGTTTACTACCGGTAGCTGACTTGGGCAGTAGATCAACACAGTAATGACCACTTGATGTAAATTCTAGTTTAACATCTTTTCCGAACATCCAAGCTTTATCACAACTGAGATCAAGTTTTGTCTGGGCCCGCTTTAGAGACTCTTTACTTAAAAGCAGAGGAATATTACAATCAACAACTTCACTTGATATGTAGCAATTTGTCGAACCTACTACAGCTGGGAAGACAACATTCTCCTTAGAAACGACACGCACACCATCACCAAATCTGAACTCTTGATGACTATCGGACCGTGATACACTGCTCTGATCACTTGAAGACAAGTGTTTCAAATAATTACAAAGCCAATCAGTTCCACACACTGTTTTAGTGCATGCCGTATCAATAACTGCAGCACAGAAAGATTCAGCCACAAAAATCTCATTTGGTTCAAACTTCTGACAATCATTACTGAAGAGAGTTATATTAACAGACTCAAACTGTTCTGAACCGATGTCCATCGTAGCATTAACAGACTCAGACGAATGATCCTTTCGATGAGGACAGGCCTTGTACCAATGAAACAAAGAATCACAGCATGTGCAGCGAGATCTCTTACCAAATCTATTTAGTGGATTAGTACCCTTTAGGTTGGAATTATTTGAAGCATGACTGTAAGAATTTGCATCACTACTAGCATGGGACTGATAGCCACGACCACGATACTTGTTTGAAAAGGCACCTCTTCTCTCAGCATAACAAACACTTTGAGACTCCAACTTGATTCCAGAAACATCACATTTTGAATCCAAAGTCCCATCACCTGCCGAGTCACCAAAAATACGTTTCAGTGCAGATTTCATCGATTTGAATGTGACATCACTGCAAGCTGTTAACACTAACTGTCTCTCTTTTGTTTCAAGGTTAGCATTGTCCAACAGACGAAAAGCTAAAACTGCATCCGATAGAACTAAATCATGTTCTTTGTATCTTTTGTAGAGGAGTTCGTACTCAGTGATGTAATCATGCATCTTACTATTTTCTGTCCTTTTGAAAGTTTCAAAATCACGATATGCTTTGTAAGCTTCATCCTTTGCATCACCTTTGTAAACTTCATCTAACGCTGTCAATAATGTAGCTAAACCAGTGTCCTTAGCTAAATCCGCGGCAGGTACACCAAGAGCAACTTCGCGTGCTTTACCTGTGAGAGACAGGGCTACTACCGGGCCAATTTTTTTTGCTTCTAAATCCGTAACTAATTTCCAGATTGCAAGTTCGTTTTTCCATTTCTCATACGGCAAATCTGTCGTGAACCTCGGCGGTTGTTTGTAGTTATTCATGTTCATGTTCGATGCCATTATCGAACAACCTCGCTCTGCTACCACTGTTACTTACTAGTGGTCTGGGTCTTTTAGTCACAGCAATTGTCTGTATTCCCACGAGTACTTTACGCCCAAGAGCCGCCTCGCTTTCGGTTTTACCGAGTACTACAGCGAAACAACTTCCGGTCAGTCCGGTCAGATATCCTTTTGCCGTGCACGGCCGGTCATATTAACAGTAGTGTCCCACGTATACTCATTTCCATTTGAACCAAATATTGAATGAGATACAAACTAATATATGTGAATGGAATTGAAGGTTGGCCCGTTTAATTTGTTAAGCCAGACACGGGTCGCGCCAGCCTAATTAGTGCGAAAATGACAAAGTCCAAGATAGCGCGACTGGGGCACGATGTATAAAACAAACTGGCTCATCAGAATATCTCTGTCACGACCCGATGTGCTTCACGTCTGTGGCTCAATGCTGTTTTATATGACATGCTAGACACGGGTCGATCTAATATGATTCAGGGAAAATCACTCCCCATTTAGGACCCCTTTGATGGAGAGCAATTTGAAGTTTATAGCGTCATTACATCATCCCTGGGTCATCCTAGTGCGACCTGTGTCTGGCATGTCATATAAAACAGTGTCGGGCCACAGACTTGTTGACTTTTGTCCATTGTTAATATGTATTTAAGGCTATGGTACGGTACTACAGGGACATGCATGTATCGACTGACAAGGGATGTTTCTAACAATTTGGGAATAAATACTTTGCAGAGATATGTACAAAGGTTCAACGAGTGCGTTTCCGAGATTCATGAACTGTAGAAGTATTATAAAGACATGAGGGCCAGTTTATAGTTCCTTGTCAGAGGACACTAACACGTCATATTTTTGTGAACTCCCAAGGGAAATGATGACAGCATTTTATATCAGAAATGCTAAAGTTTGCCCTTTCTCAACTTCAATTTTTTTTTATTTTCCACTCCTGTACAGTTTAGAGCCCTGTTGACCTAATTATCTGAACATTCCCCAACGGAAATACTCATCCGACCGTGAGTATCGAGTCATCAAAGGGTTAAATTGCAAATGGGGGGGAAAACGGTACTAAGATCTCTGTATAAGCTGCATGCCCATGAGGTACAAACTGTTGGAAAAGCAGTTAAGATACCCCAAACATGACAGATCTTAAGTATAAAATACATATGACTTACGTGAACATTAGCTTTCTGTGTCCTGCTTCAGATTTGGCACATATTTTATCTAACTTGGATTTGCTGATGTGATCTACAATATAATAAGGAATTTTTTAATATGAAAATGCATATTAATGGCGACATTGTATACCACGTATTTATGATGTTCGTGTTTTATGACCAGCGAGTATAATACAATAGGTTAATTAGCCAAATGTGAAATGCGACGAATTAAGATGTGGCTCATTGCTGTCTGCAATGATACTGGGCGAAATCATATATAGGCCTTGATGTTAGATACTTGTAGTAGTTTTTTGACTGTATAGCAATATAAAACCTAGTTTCTGGGTGTTGCATAGATATTTATTCACTACTTTGATATTTATTAACCCTTTACCCAACAGAACGGCCCTGTGCCAATGCATTCTCGTATATATGCGAGTCGACCATAGGTCGCCTCGGATATATAAGAGAATGCATTGGCTTAACACATTAAACATTATAAAATGTAATAATAAATGGTAAAAAGTGTTAAAAAAAGATTTGTTTAGGCCAATGCATTCTCTTATATATGCGAGGCGACCTATGGTCGACTCGCATATATAAGAGAATGCATTGGCACAGGGCATAACTGTAACTATCACAATGTGGTCAAGGAGCCGGTTCCAATGATATCCATATTTGTATGGTTCTATTGAGACAGACCGAAGATATTTTAGGCTGTTGAAGCTTTATTTGGCCGGTTTTGGCCGTTTTGTTGGGTAAAGGGTTAAATATACTAACTTGCTTTGCTAGCTCATTTTACCTGTGATCAGTAGAATTACAGTATATAATGACAAAGATAAAAATACAAAAATTTCCCCAATTATACACTCATTTAAATTTGGCAAATATTTTTTGAAATTTGGCAAAACATAATTTCAGTTGGCAAACATTTTGGTCCAGCGCCAACCCTGCCCATAAAAAATATTACTAGAAAAATCCCAGAATCGAACACAATTTGTATTTTGAGTCAGTTCAGCTCGTACCTTATATGGCAATTAAGCGTGTGCATCATAACATTTCTTGTTTTCATCAATAAAAGATGGCGATTCCCTGTGATGCAATGGAATTATTACTTGTATTTATGTCAACTAAGGTATAGTTGGTGGGATTTGTCTGGTTTGGTATCTAATATAGCAGAATTCATAAATAACAAATAGATTGATTTGCGTTATAACACAACGCACCCATGAACGGTTTAACGCACACAACAGATCATGTCAATGCAACAGACCAAAGCAAAAATTTATCTGAATGCTACCTACGGTAAGTTGTTCTCTCAACAATCTTCCCTTTTGGTGTGAGATCATCTGTGGCCCATCCAAATCTCCCTTTCACGTGGTAGACCTTAAACAGGTGTGGAGAACTTTCTATTATGAATAATTTTTTTTCACTACATGCGATGTGATTTTGACAAAAGAATGAGCAAAAACTACAGATAATAAATCAATAGCATTCAATGAGTTATTTAATTATATAGCAATTTTACTTTGATGCACATTTACTTGAACATAGCCACACTTGATTGATTACTATGATAATTGAAATCTGATAACCAATGTCTAATTATCAGAGAACAGATTGACACAGTTAATCCAGCACATCAGAAATTTCATCAAATATATATTGTGAGATCCAACTGCTCAATGTGGTACTTTAAAGGTGGATTATCTCTTTGTAAACATGTATTATATAGTTACCGGGGTATAAAATATTAGATATGAATCAAAGACTCCTGTCCGGAAATTTTCTGGTCTAAAATGGTGTGGTTGTTTAGCTAACGAACAATAGTGGTTACTGTTAACAGAGGTCAGAAATTTTATTGTGTAATTTTGTCACAAGTAAACATTAATTATACTCATTATAGCTTATAACTATGGAATAAAACCATACAACCAATCAATCTGGGACATTTGACGTTTGGTATGTAGCCATAGGAACAGCCTAATGCTCTCTATCGCTATATGGTATCACCCGAATGGTCTGTTCTAAAAATAGACAAATAAAGTTTCCCAATTAATCGTCTCATTTCATAATAAAATATTCGAAATAAAATCAATATTAATTGATAGAAGCCTTTCCGGACAGGGGTCTTCAGTTCATATTTATTATTTTATACCCACGCAATTATTTTAAATTTGTTATTTAACCCTTTACCCAACAAAACGGCCAAAACCGGCCAAATAAAGCTTCAACAGCCTAAAATATCTTCGGTCTGTCTCAATAGAACCATACAAATATGGATATCATTGGAACCGGCTCCTTGACCACATTGTGGTAGTTACAGTTATGCCCTGTGCCAATGCATTCTCTTATATATGCGAGTCGACCATAGGTCGACTCGCATATATAAGAGAATGCATTGGCACAGGGCCGTTCTGTTGGGTAAAGGGTTAAAGAGATAATCCATCTTTAAGTGATTTTGTTAACTCACACGCAGCTGTCTAGATTCGTCAATGAATTCAAGATCTTCTATATTCTCCCCAACACCCATAACTACAATGAAAAACAATCTGGTCATTAGAAATTTCATTTAATAAGTGATGTCATATATCTTGTCAGTAAAACATTAACAATGATTAAACCTACAGCTTATTTAAAAACTCATTAGCAGATGCTGCAGCCACTTCTAAAATTTGAAAACAGGCTTAAATGATATGATTTCAAAGATAATATATGTTAATCATGTAAACCTCTGTGTTATGGTATGGATGCCAGTCTAGAAGATCTTAGTGTTTGCTGAATTTATTAGCTTAAAGGTGGTTTGAGGTATCAAATTCCACTCAGTAATTCTTCTCAAAATATGTCAATAAATAAGTGATTTCAGAAATAACTCATTTTCAGTTATGCAGAAAAAAAATAAAAAAGTGTTAATATTTTCTATTTTCAGTGTCACTGCAAGAGTTTTCACTTTTTCCATTGTTGAACAGCATTAATCTTGCCCACACGATTCATCACCCAACATATGAAAGTGGTATTTGAAGAAGAATTGAGCATTTATTTCTGTAAAAAAAATTACAGCTCAGGGTACAGATTGTTCACAACGCTAGTGATCTTGAGGCACAAGTAAAGCCTCAATTCTACAGTAATGCTCTAAGTAATCAACTTCTTAACCACAGCAGAATTATGGGTAACTTTTCAGGATTTAGTCGGAAATATGGCTTGTTGCCATTCATCGGAAAGCTCTCTGTAATGAAGCCAATATTTTTATTAGTAATAAAAAAATTGGCTTCATTACAGAGAGCTTTCCGATGAATGGCAACAAGCCATATTTCCTACTAAATCCTGAAAAGTTACCCATAATTCTGCTGTGGTTAAGAAGTTGATTACTTAGAGCATTACTGTAGAATTGAAGCTTTACTTGTGCCTCAAGATCACTAGCGTTGTGAACAATCTGTACCCTGAGCTGTAATTTTTCATAAGATAAAGATAAGATAGTTTATTACAATACACCAGTGCAGGCAGTTGCAAATAACATAAAGTACAAGCAAATTAAACATAATACATAATATATGTGCATATAACAGTAAACAAACCTATAACTATATCGTACATACGATTCTTAATGAAATATAAATTTCCCATAATTTTCATTTCCCGATATTTATATTTGTTCTCCTTTGGAAGAATAACCGGATAATGTTGCACACGGAATTCATAATTACTTTGTCTTCATTTTTCATTATAAAAATGAATTTATCATCATCGTTCATGTTTGTAAAGTGTATGTTATTAGTGTTAGCAACATCAAATAATTCTTTCCTAAGGTCAGTGTAATGCACTGCATTCCATTATGAAATGTTTTTCAGTTTCAACTTTTTTCCCAAACACACATGAGACAAATTCAGTCTTTTAATAACGTCTTTGGTTGTGTGTGTCGGCCTTTTTCTATAGCTAATATATGATTGCTAACACACAGTCGGGTGAACATTTCTCTTGCCGTTGGTGATCGGACGTGTTTGAGGTATGGTTCTATTTCATATTTGTCTTTGAACGTTCTATATGTTCGTAGTTTATTAGCACCATTCTTTTTGTCGTCATCGAATATATCTTTTTTGAAATTATTTACATGTTCTGATTTTAGTCTCTCAATTATAAGTTTGTCGGTGAATCCTATCGTTTTATTAGACTTTGATATATTGATACCTCTTTTTGCAAGATGTGTGTCCCACGTTGGAAGATTACATAATAGAGATTCTGTGAACGAATCATGTATTATATTTCCCGGTTGTGCAAAACGAAGTTTATTTAGATATTTGAACATATTCCCGATGGCATTAACTGCTATGGGGTATCGACCTAGTTCAGCCCTCGAAGCCTGATCAATAATAAAATAAAAATATATTTTTATGAGAGGCCATTGAAATATTTTGAGTAGGGAGTTTTATTTAAAGTAGGTAGGGTCAAGGGAGCCTCGCATATTTTACAGAATGCACTGATTTACAAGGTCAATGTAAATATTGCTAGACCAATGCATTCTCTTCTATATGTAAGGTTCCCTATGGGAGACTCATGTATATAAGAGAATGCATTGGCACAGGGATTTCGCATAATTTCAGGAAGCTCCACTCATGGAAGGGTTAATACACTCACTGATGACACCTGATGAGAATTCATCCATCCTGTGAATAAATTGTATGTCCATGTCACTGGGTAGGTATCTTGGTCCGATCACTGGAAAAAAAAGGAAGTTATAAATATTATAAACTGGTAGTTCAAGCAATATTATTGGACAATATTGTGATGCTATCACAAGTTTTGTGTTGATAAAGTTTTAAAAATATAGATTTTGAACATTTGAATATGATATCTCAGTGTAAAGAGTCTTCAAAATCAGTCACAAAATAACAATAAAAATCAAAAAATATCACCAGCCAACAACAGACAAACATAGAAATGAAATATGAATTTGAAGTTTGGTGATGATGAAGCAACCATACGAAAAGTTATGAAAAGGAAACCAAGAAAACCAAAATTTCCAAGTTGAAAAAGGTCTGTCACTCTGGTCAAAAATGGCGGACAGAACCCAACATCGAACTTGACCTGTACTTCATGATTTTAAACATGCATGTCAAATTTAATTTCGTTCAGTCGACATTAAACTGAAACTACCATCAGGAAACATAGTTCAAGTTTCAGTCGTTGTAAACCAACTTGTGATATATGTAGGATATATATACTGCTCTACGTCGAAGCACCTTCCCTATATGACGTAAGCACCGTGTGATATATTAGGGTATATACAGCTCTATGTAGCAGCACCTTCTTCTCTACACGAAGTAAAGCAGTATCAATCACAAGCTGGTCTACATGCAAGGAAACTTCAAACAGACAGACCAAACATAATATGAACAGACGATCCAAACAGATACTACTCCCATTATTAATACAGGTGACATATATACAAAGTTCACTAACCATGCTATTAACCCTTTACCCAACAGAAGGGCCCTGTGCCAATGCATTCTCTTATATATGCGAGTCGACCATAGGTCGCCTCGCATATATAAGAGAATGCATTGGCTTAACACATTAAAAATTATAAAAAATGTAAGAAAAAATGGTAAAAAGTGTTAAAAAAAGATTTTTTTTTAGGCCAATGCATTCTCTTATATATGCGAGGCGACCTATGGTCGACTCGCATATATAAGAGAATGCATTGGCACAGGGCATAACTGTAACTATCACAATGTGGTCAAGGAGCCGGTTCCAATGATATCCATATTTGTATGGTTCTATTGAGACAGACTGAAGATATTTTAGGCTGTTGAAGCTTTATTTGGCCGGTTTTGGCCGTTTTGTTGGGTAAAGGGTTAACCCTTCATGACTGGAGCTTCATGAAATTTTGCAAAAACCCTGTGCCAATGCATTCTCGTATATATGCGTGTCTCCCACATACATTGGCCTGACAATATTTACCTTGACCTTGTCAGCCAGTGCATTCTCTTATATATGCAAGGCTCCCTATAGGAGACTCGCATATATAGGAGAATGCACTGGCACAGGATCATTTTTTTTTTAATGCTGCACCAGCGAGCTCCAGTCATGAAAGGGTTAAATTTGTTGTTGTTGTTGCCTAATGCCAGTGTGTTAACCCTTTCAGTGCCGAGTCCGATTTTTGTATCAACCCATATTTCCTTGATCATTTTTCAAATTTATTGATTATAATAATATGATACATTGATGGAAAGAGCTCTAGGAGCTCTTTCCATCAATTTATCAGATTATTTTAATCAATAAATTTGAAAAATGATCAAGGAAATATGGGTTGATACAAAAATCGGACATGGCACTAAAAGGGTTAAAGATTATCGTTTCAGACTTAAAACCAACCTAATCTATGCTCTGAATAATCCACCAATCCTTCAGGTACTCGGTTCAGTGATGGCTGTGTAACTTCTCTGTTTGGTTGAACTATCGGCACAACCCTCTCATGTGCATAGCAAGGGAGAGCATTCAGGTCTGTAGATGTAGATAATGGGATTTGATGTGAACTCTAACAAAGGAAATTTAGATATCATTCATCATAAACATATTGAAGTGTGTGATGAACCTCTGATTTGACACCCCTGAATTACCTTGTTTTCAGTTTTATAAGTTAGCTAGCTGAAACAGGCTCACTATGGGAGCCTTTATTCATTCAGCGGCAGGGCTGGCAGCCCCTGCATAAAAAGGCCAGCAGCCCCTTTGTATCCCTTTGTGCACATGTTGATCTTTCATACATTTGGCTCTGGCCCGTAAACAACTCTTTGTGCACTTTGAGTACATATAAAACCAAAACAAATATTTTTATATTTTTTTTAGATTGTCCTGCGCAATATGATAATTAATTTGTTTTAAATAAAAATTTTGAAAAACTAACACTGTTATAACAACTGATGGGTTCCCAGAATCACCACAACAAACTTGGTCTAAATCGGTTTAACCCTTTACCCAACAGAAGGGCCCTGTGACAATGCATTCTCTTATATATGCGAGTCGACCATAGGTCGCCTCGCATATATAAGAGAATGCATTGGCTTAACACATTAAAAATTATAAAATTGTTAAAGAATGTAAGAAAAATGGTAACAAAATTTTAGGCCAATGCATTCTCTTATATATGCGAGGCGACCTATGGTCGACTCGCATATATAAGAGAATGCATTGGCACAGGGCATAACTGTAACTATCACAATGTGGTCAAGGAGCCGGTTCCAATGATATCCATATTTGTATGGTTCTATTGAGACAGACTGAAGATATTTTAGGCTGTTGAAGCTTTATTTGGCTGGTTTTGGCCGGTTTGTTGGGTAAAGGGTTAAGGGTCTGGGAGAAAAATTGCAGACAGACAGATCCTACTCTTTTATATATATACATGTAGATAATATCAACATTGGGGCAAGGAAGCTCAGCTCTATTAGAATTATATTTTTTAAGTATTTATCGCTTTAATCTCAATATGTAGGTACTGAGCCTGGACCCACTTCAGCGCAATTGCTGTTAGTTGTTCTTAAAGGGGTACTTACACTAAATCCGACCATTTTTGGGACCATCTTCTTTTATACTCAATAGAATATATGCAACAAATAAATGAATTTGAGACATAGATTAATGCAAAATACACAGGTAATTCGCAATAAGGCATGTTATACATTAAACGTGTTAACCCTTTCAGTGCCAAGTCCGTTTTTTGTATCAACCCATATACCATGTGCCAATGCATTCTCTTATATATGCGAGTCGACCATAGGTCGCCTCGCATATATAAGAGAATGCATTGGCCTAACAATTTTTCATCATTTGTTATTATTTTATACAATTTTTTACAATTTTAATAATTTTTTCTTATATTCTTTAACAGACTTATTTTGTAGGTTTATAGTGCCAGGGAATCTTACGTTTTTCATGGGCATCAAAATTATTACTATGAATACTTGGTGATAGTTTTGAGTTATAACATGCCCCTAAGGTTTTATCCAGTTTCTTTTAAATTCGCTATAGCATGCTTAAGCATACCCAAATAAAATTCAACCCAAAAAAATCTAAAAAAAATTAAAGGGCCGATTTTACATACCATAAATTAGGGCCGATGAGATCGGCCCTTGGCACTGAAAGGGTTAAACACTCAGTTAGGATTACTGGTGCATTACTCACCCTTTGCGATGTTCTTCTGTAAAATGTGAACAACTCTCTCACAGGTCATGTTAGATGGCTTGTAAGCACAGAACACTCCATTCAGAAGGCGATAAGCATCAGGCCCCCAATTGAACCGCATTCTCCTTTTATCTAAAAATACATGTACATTAAAGTGATGTGAAACACTCCGGTAGGGTGATCAAATAGAAATAGAGAATAATCCTGTTCAAAGTAGTTATTTTTACAAATATTTCATCTAAATTGACAACACACATCGTCATTCTTATGTATTAATTAAATGCAGCGACTGCCAAAGGCGAAATCGTTTTCGTTAGTTTATCGCCGATAGAAGCGTCCCCGTTGGAGTAGTAAATATTTACAATTTAGCGTAGTTCAGACAATGTTTTCTACGGAGTGGTACGGTCGATTTGCTTGAGATTTTCGGTGATGTTAGTAGAATGCTACATTCCTCCAGTTGGCGTAGAACCTGAACACTAACTTATCAGTTTCACGCACCAGAAGTTCAGAACAAGTTCATAATATGTCTTTAACCCTTTGAGTGCCAGGTCCAATTTTTGTATCAACCCATATACCCTGTGCCAATGCATTCTCTTATATATGCGAGTCGACCATAGGTCGCCTCGCATATATAAGAGAATGCATTGGCCTAACAATTTTTTTTATTTTTTTTTTTTTATTACAATTTTAATATATTTTATTATATTCTTTAACAGACTTATTGTGTAGGTTTAGGGCCGAAAATATCGGCCCCTGGCACTCGAAGGGTTAAAGGCATGTTGCAGTTTGAAGTCTGAAATAATACATATCATGTCATGAATCTGTACTCAGGCTATGCCCGTAGAGCTCATACATGTAGATTAGGGCCCTGTAAATCGATTCAATTCAATGCAATTGGGAATCTTTCATCTGATTTGATTCAATTAAAAATTGGCTGTCCTGAATCGAATTGTATCGAATCATTAGCACCAGTTGCATTCTCATTACAGTACTTCAATGGACAACATTGCTTTTTCGCGAACATAGATTATGATACAAATGAAAGACCACACATACAAGTACTGCTGTAGATCGAGCTATACTATATAGACCACCGAAGCATTGTATGACTGATATAACTGATAAAGAAAAATTATAAATATCATATAAATATCAAACTTCAGCTACGTGAATGCAATTGTTGAATGTTTACTGACTTCATTATTGCTTATGATACTGTTTCGTTATTTTATAGCAGAGATGGCCACAAAAAAATTGCACTTAAAAGTCAATATAGATACTTGTTTAACCCTTTCATGATGGGAACCCTTTCATGACGGGAACTGTGCTGGTGCAGCATTAAAGACCAGGTAAGCCAGTGCATTCTCTTAATTATGTGAGTCTCCCATATGGAGCCTCGCATATAAAAGAGAATACACTGGCTTGCAAGGTCAAGGTAAATATTGTTAGGCCAATGCTTTCTCGTATATATGCGAGGCACCGTATGGGAGACTCGCATATATAAAAGATATTTTAGAGAATAAACTGTGACAGGGTTTTAGCAAAATTTCATAAATCTCCAGTCATGAAATACATGTATATTTCTTAGTTATTACCTGTTCTATAATAATGTATTTTACAGTAGATAAAGGTTGCAACTTGAGATTACATGCTTTGGTGATTGTTGTGAACCGATTTTGCGATAAACATAAACTGATTCCCATGCTTTCATTCAACTGATGGAATTAGTCCAAGGGATAGCCTTTACTGATTTAAGTTGAGCATCTTCCCCATTCATTTCCATATCGGAATTTAATAATGGTAACAAAATCATAACATAATCAGCTGCCGGTGACATGCATACTGCAACGAGTAGTCAAATAAAAAATAGGTCGGTTACACACAGCATTTTTCAGCACTCGGTAGATTTTTTATAGCATTCCCCACAAATACATATTTTTCATTGTAAAATTGCTAGCAGAAATTGGAAATTGCATTGCCCTAAAGAATCTGTATCTGTATTTTTACATCGTAGTAACCAGTTCTGGCATATCATAATTGAGTGGAGGCACTAGATGTTGACCTGTAGATACTCCTGGAACAGGGTTGTAGAGTACAGGCTATCTAAGAATTTCCCATCCAGCTGGTTCCAATCTATTTTTGCTCTTTATAAACCCTGAATGTTTGTATTCTTCTGTATTTATTTAACAAGCAGAAGTTCGAAGTATCTTTCATAATTTCCTATGAGATTCTGGGGGAAGTTAGATGTTTTGTATCCCTCCAGATTTTTGTTTGTTTTTCTTCCGAACTCGTTTTGGAGAGTAATTAGCATATTTTTTGGAGGGAATGGCTGGAGAGTCACCGTCCACTAATTTGTGTTAGAATGTCAGCCTGTTGGTTTTCCTCTTATTCTCGAGTGGTTGGAATTGTAGGTCAGTTTAATAGCATGTTTGTGACCGCACCCTCAAATCTGCTTCCATAATCTTTTTTGATGAAATGGGCTGCCCTTCTTGTGGTATAATTTTCTGTTAAATTATATGTTTGGTAGCTATCCTTTCCTTTTACAGAATAAATAAATGAAAACAACTCTAGTTAGGGGTGGGAGGGTCATCAGAATTTGCAGGTCTTTTCTTTTTGGCCTAAGATGATGCACCTTTCCGGCTTTCATCATTTCATGAACATCCAAGAACGAGCATTTATAACCTAGTCATATGGGATGACGATACATAAGAAATGAAAGGCAGTTTCAATGTGGTCATGGGATTTTGACCGCGAGAAAACTTCAGCAAACTGCATGAACCCCAAAGGGGTTCTTGTGGAGTTTTTCTGAATTTTTATCGCGGTCAAAACCCATGACCACGTTGAATCCACCGTTTATTATCTATATTTATATACTTAAATTCATTATCAGCTAGGATTGTCTCTCTTTCCCACTATTTATTCAACTTTAAATGAACGCATGTAGTTCAGTTCGGACAGTTTGAATCCTCGCTTTTTAGAAAACCAAACATTGTCCATTGACGGAGAGCGGAAAAATGTAATTTCACAGTAAAGTATACATATATGACGAAATGTCTTGTTTAGCTTGTAATGAATGTAGACGTGTTGATTTCAAGAATGATAATATCTGAAACTAACAATTAAGTTTCGGTTGTGGATGATAAGAAATTGACAACACGCCGTTCTACCATAATTATATATTTGTGAGGTAGTGGGTTGTGTAATCATGCAGAGGAGATGAGATTTAGGTGCAGGGTAACAACACTGATTACTAGTATTAGAGGTGCCACGATTATTGATTTTGATAATCTATAATCCGTCGTCAATAATCGAACCTAATAACATCAGTGGAAGTATTCCGTAATATGGCCTATTGGCTGGGTGCTGGTTAACTGCACTGTCGCTGGTTGTTTGAGGCATCGGCAAATGTAATTTTACGTCAATAAAGTGCATGATAAACCACTGTTAATGACCAATGAATTCAATACCAGCACAGTTCTCGACGATGTTATAATATTTGTGAGTTCATTAGAACGAACTTAGCGATTAATTTCAGTGTTATGAATAGCCAAACATACAAACAATATAAAAGTAGGAATGCACGATGGATGGCCGGCGGTTCCTAAAACAAGGAAACTATAAGTTTCATAAAACTTCCAGAGCGTGGATAACAATCACAAAGGTGTGCCCCCACCCGCAAATTGCAGGACTCAGAACAAGTTAAGTACTAGTATTTGATAATATCAAGTTTCATTCAGCATTCATTGCATGATACACAATAGCCTGTACCAGTAACATCTAAGTATACTTATGCAAACAAAGTACACTCGCAAATGACATCGCGGAGAACATTGTTGACTAAAATGGCGTAGGTTCCCTGGTTTCCAGAGAATGTCAATCAACTCCCCATTGGTCCAATCAGATTCAGTTCATTGAACACAGTGACAGTCGGCACATTTCAAAGACATAGTGCTGCCTTTCAAGTATAAATATACAATGAAGTCACCATAAGTTCAAAGCTGCAGTGCCGCCAATTTGTAGAATATACAATGACCCGAAGAGTAACCATGTGCATCATCAAATGAACTGCCGACTGTTTGCAACATAAGTTAGTAGTACTCATGTTTTTGGAATCTCATTTATACGCAATCAAAGGTTGTTAACCCTTCGGTTGTAGATTAAACTGTGTAAAACAAACAAGGTATTCAATAATATCCGGCATTTTCCGACATCAAAATAAATAATGCAGATTAATCGACAATGGAAATGGTAATCAATTATCGGCTTTATCAACGGTTCATCGATTGTACGATTAATCGTGGCACCCCTACTGATTATAGACAAAAACAAATTGCTTGCCAAATCTGGACGTGCTGAATAGTCAAGCAGTCGTTCATGTCCGACAATCCCCGGTGATTTATGGGATCTATGTGTTCATAAAACTATGAACAACATTGAAAGTGACATCACGTTACATTCATGAACACATTGTCTACCATAATGCTATGGGAAAATCGAAAGCGATATTAGGTGTATGTAAATATATATATATGAGGCCCCCACCCCCCCTTTTCGTAAACCGTATTCCATGCCCTGTTATGAGGTACGCCGTATTCCGGCCCCTCTGTTAGGAGGTATTCGGTATTCCAAAAATACCGGTATTCGTACGCCGACCTTCGACACCTTCCAAAAAATTATCATAATAATAATATAAATGCGATTTTGTCACAATAAATTCACAGTTTGACATACAGATCGTCGATCATCTTAATTCATTTTAGATAATTTTAGACGTGGACACTGCGGGATGACCGGCATTCGTACGGCAATAGAAAATTTATCTGGAAAATTCCATATGGCTGTTAACGGATCCTACTATACGCAGCAAGTCCCTGGATATGCAGCAAGTCCCCGGTAAACGCAGCAAGTCCCTGGTAAATGCAGCAAGTCCCTCTAAATTAGGGTGGATTAGTGGAGTTGTTGATGAGTTTAATCAGTGTTTTATTATCCATTTGATTTATGATCTGTGGCAGTTGATTAGAGTTGATTGGAAATCTTTATCCCTTTATAATTATTTAAGATGGGTATTTGTAGATTTTTATATATGAAATAAAAGTTTTTCTAAGTTTTATTAAGTTGCTATTTCTTTTATTCTACTCACTATTTAATATAATTTAATTAATATGCTTTATATTTCTTTGTGATATTCCTGTTTTCACTGTGTAAACACAGTTACATCACGTTTTACTGTAAATCATGTTCTTTCGACAGCAACGGTGCATATGATGTGTTAAAAGCATTAAATAGGTTAGTAATATTTGCTAGTTAGTCAATTCCTTATATGGTATAAATAAAGAGCGTTTACATCACTAATGTGTGAACATTTTACACCTAATAATATTTGACATTATTATAAAAGCATTAACTATGTTATTTATAGTAATTAGCGTTTATTTGTTAGTCTATTCCTGCCGCGTGAGGCTATGATTTAAATAAAGAGCGTTTATTTCAAAATATAATATTGACATTATTATAAAAGCATAACTATGTTAGTAATTAGCGTTTATTTGTTAGTCTATTCCTGCTATGATTTAAATAAAGAGCGTTTATTTCACTGATGTTTCATTGACATTATTGTAAAATATTCACAATATGTTTCCCTATTTTCCAGGCTGCACGAGTCATCCAGTAGGAATGACATGCCAGCGATTGAAGCAGCAGTTCAGTCCGAACGTCTTCTACTTACAACCTACGAGATTGCACTACCAACATCTTCAACCAAACAACAGCAGAAACATGTATCTAAATATTTTTTTATTCACTAAAAATCTTCCCAAACGAATGCCTCAATATCTTGGTTTTTTCCCTTCCTTACTGGCCACATATATATACAATTTATTCTAATAAACTTTTCTTTCAGCTCACTGCTATATGTATATTTATAAAAACTATTTTTCTTTTGTTGCTATTCTACTATTCTCATGTTACTTGTTTGCATTTACCAACAAAAACATCTAAAAAAAATCCAACTCTTAATTTTATCATTCAATGATTCAGTCCCACAATTCAGTCCAATTCCCTTCAATAATCTATCAGTATTACGATCAAATTAAAGCCCTTTGATTAAAGCCCTTTGTAATCAGCACCTCCACTGATTAAACATATCGTTGTGTAAACACGCATGACTAATCCACCGTAATCCACCCTAGGTGTGAGGGACTTGCTGCATTTACCAGGGACTTGCTGCGTTTACCGGGGACTTGCTGCATATCCAGGGACTTGCTGCGTATAGTAGAACCGCTGTTAACTGGTATTCCGTATTCCACCCTCTGTGTTAAGTGGTATTCCGTATTCCAGTGGGGTGGAGGTGGGGGGCCTCATATATATATATATGCATACAGTCATATTATTGTATCGTCATAGTGTATATGACTTAGTCGAAACAAGTGTATGACTAACTTAAGCAGGTCAGGGAGAACCCAAAATCAATGTACTAAACCTCGATTTGTGTAAAAAACCTTGATCGAGGTTCTTCGAGATCATGTGACCAGTTACATGGACTCACTACCATAGTGTAAGATGAAATACTAAAACACTATATTACTTCCATTACTGGCATTAGTATCATATTTGGTTTAGAGTGGTTCCCCTTATATCATGGGTGAGTATTTTGACCAGTGGCCACATGATCTCGAAGAACCTCGATCGAGGTTTTTTACACAAATCGAGGTTTAACTTTAGTACCGTACATCGATTTTTGGTTCTCCCTGACCTGTTAAGACCGTGACTTGTGAGACGTACATGAATGTTATGAATGTAGTGTGCTACCCTTCTGTTGGGAGTAGCAATCTTTGAATTATCATGTTGACCTACCAAGCTAGTGGGATATGCGCACCTTTCCTTTGGCTTGTTCAAACAGCTGACAAATTTCTGAAAATTTCAATTGCAACAAGTTTTCTAATCGAGTTCGCTCGTTTCAGCTGATGGCTAACTAGTAACTCTTGATGACAATAGCTGATATGTTTTCTTCTTAATGTGAATAAGACACTTGAATCTACCAAAGAACTAAACGATCGCGTCCTTCTAGATAATTAAAAAAAATGACTTTAGTTTCTTGAGTTTCACGAATAAAAATAAATTTTACCGGATGTTATCAATAGCGAAAGTAGTTATGGAGGTTACATTTTCGTACGTCAATATTACGTACCTGAGCTCTCCCAGCGTCGATTTTTATCCCCCCACCCCCAATGTTATTATTATTATTTATTATACTTATTACTTTTTTGTAATCTTTATTTCTCAGAGAGTATGACATATTGAGACTTGAAATAAATTGGTAGGGTATATAGAACGTATTGACCCTTTCATGACTGGAGCTTCCTGGAATTTTGCGAAAATCCTGTGTCAATGCATTCTCTTATATATTATGCGAGGTTTTGCTTGTCGCTGATTCGAACAATTTTACTGTCATGTATCTATGGGCGTATTGATGATCCTCCTAAAAGAATTTTGTAAATCCGTTGGGAAATGTCCAAGTTATAGGCCTAGCTCATAAAATGTTTTAGCTATATATAATGCAAGGCTAATATATATAGGATCAAACTGGCCACCGAATGAACAGAGTAAATGTGCGAGTACACTACACTAATGGAGGAGCAACTCACTACTCAGTTTTTGTTTAACTCACATCAAAACAGTAATA
Source organism: Siphonodentalium dalli (assembly GCA_032622095.1). Taxonomy (NCBI): domain Eukaryota; kingdom Metazoa; phylum Mollusca; class Scaphopoda; order Gadilida; family Siphonodentaliidae; genus Siphonodentalium; species Siphonodentalium dalli. The sequence goes on along the minus strand of CP136069.1, from coordinate 34,103,802 downwards.
GCATAATCAAGTAGACCCAACAGAACACCGGTTATTAATCCCAGTTTTCAGCAAGGAAAAAAACAAAAGAAGTCCGCCAGCGAGAATTTTTTATTTCCTCTTTCGAATGGGAAGAGTGAATGGGACCGGAATCGACATTCTAAAAGTGTTTTTCCCTTGCAGAGGCCATCGATATAATTATGGCGAAAGGCAAAATTCACCTATATACAAATCTAAAGCTAAATCTAATTCTGGAGCAGGTAGTGTAGTTATGATGTACTGAACTACATAATAATATATTATTAGTTATCAGTTCAGCTACAAATACTTCTATAGTGCCTCTTCCCATGGGTAAGAGTAAATGGGACCGGAATTCCATATTTAAAACGATATTGTTCGTGGCGCTGGCCCAATACGGAAAAGGGAGGAATTTTCCGAATTTAGTATAAGTAAGTCCCGAATGTTTGACCCGATAGCACACAAAGGCATCACGCCTAACGGAGAGGACGCATCGGAATAGAGACTTTCGGCAAATTCCACAAATTGGCCTAAAGGGAAAAAATCAACAACAAAAATCCAAAGGGCCGAAACGTTTCATAAAGTTTGCCCATTATGCGGGAGCTACAGTCGCACATTTGTGCAACATTTTCCCCATTACCAACCCCATGGAGAGGGGTGCGTCATTGTCATAATGATCACTCTTGACCTTTAAGTCAGTTCTAGTATTCGGGTATTGTTATAGGTCTATATATATTTTATAACAGTTCACAGTATTCTACTACTCAAATATCATTAGGATATCATATCATATCCAGCTTTAACCCCATCCATAGTTTTATTTATTTCATTCAGACTCTCTCTCTCTCTCTCTCTCTCTCTCTCTCTCTCTCTCTCTCTCTCTCTCTCTCTCTCTCTCTCTCTCTCTCTCTCTCTCTCTCCCTCTCTCTCTCTACCCCTCTCTCTCTCTGCACTATATAACATGCATAATGATCGAACAGCTTGCATCTTACTCAACCCCCATCATGCGCATAGTAAAACAAGAAAACCATAATCAGAAATGGTAACGCCCTCAAGATCATATTATTAACCATAAATATAAATTATAATATAAAATATATTGGTTACACGAATGCACCGCCTCAGAATTCCGTTAAAACAACTAATCCTTCAAATTATTACAAAAAACTACGGCTTATTACTGCAGGTTTCTCATTCACCACACCAGAAAGCTTCTAAATCGGGATAACAAATCGGAGGCATTGTGTTCCAGCCAAGAGTAGTGCATGGCCCAGCCATTGTTCATACCTAAACGTCGAAAGCAATTAACGCGGTCATAATAGTTACATATACTGCAACTATAAGACATTCAACATCACACATTTCAAAGCATTGTGTTAGATAAATACAAAGAAAAGCAACGAAACTAGTTCGTCAAATCAAAACTCTATGCGACCGAGACCGAATGATAAGACTCAATCTGATGTCTTTAAAATATCGAATATTTAGAGGAGATCTAATCGAGGTTTATAAACTGTTGAATGGTCATTACATGATCAATGCCTATAACATATTAGAAAGACATTCATCAGGAAGAACAAGAGGACATAAAAAGCTACAGATACCCATTGTTAACAAGGCCATATATAGGAAAATATTTCTTCACGCAGAGGGTGGTAAATAGCTGGAACTCTCTGCCAGACTTCGCTGTTGATGCTCCAACATTCGATCGATTCCAAATATACATAGACTCATTCTCTGCTATTATATAAAATACGAGTTCGACGACAAGTAATATGTTCAAGTGACTCACAAGTAAATATCGAATGACGATACATATATTTGTAAACAAGCATTGTAAATAATGTTATTGGAACGAAAAGTCGCAAGACTTGTTCCGTATTATGATGATGATGATGATGGTTATTATATGAATGAACAAACCACTATTTTGATGATCGTGTCGTTATTTGTTTAAAATACGTATCAATTATACGCACCCGTTTCCTCATTAAAATCAACATATTTCTACCATTTTATGAGAACTCCGCGAATTCGGGGACCTCTGCAAATAGACTTCCGCAAATAGGGACCTACTGCGAATTGTCACAACCGAAAAACCCATTATCTATAAATAAAACGCCTAGCGAACCATGGCTTTCTAAAATATATAGGACAGTATACACCCGAGGGCGTTAATTAATGAACTGTGTGGTCTTTCCTAAATCAGTAAAACCGTTTTTAGTTTTTAGTTTAGGGTTAGTGTTAGTGTCAGGTTCAGGATTAGAGTTTATAGTGTTATATATGGTCAGGTTAGATATATAATTAGGGGTATGATATAGGGTTAGAGTTAGGGTTATGGTTAGGGATAAGTTTAGGGTTTATGGCATGGCATAGTATTTAGGGTTCATGGCATGGCATAATATTGGGCCTGCGCATAGTAAAATTAACGAACTGCATGTGTGGTCTTTCCTACATCAGTAAAACCATTTTTAGTTTAGGGTTAGTGTTAGTGTCAGGTTCAGGATTAGGGTTATGGTCAGGTTAGGCATATATAATTAGGGGTATGATTATGGTTATAGTTAGGGTTATGGTTAGGGATAAGTTTAGGGGTTATGCATGGCATGGCCAGGTTAAGGATTATAGAGTTAGGATCGGGGTTAGAGATAAGATTATTATTAGGGCTTTTTGTTAGGGTTGTTTGTTGGTTAAGGGTTATGAATTTTGTCAGGATTGTCCATATGCTAAGGGTTATGCATATGCTTAGTGTTTGGGTTATAGTTAGGGCTATGATCAGTGTCATGGTTATGGGTTAGTGTAGAGTCAGGTTAGTATTTGGATAGGGTTAGGGACATCGATGCGGTATGAGTCATCGTTAAGTCTAGTGCCATGGAAACGGTTAATGTTCACATAATAATGACTAGGGTCATTGATACATAAGGCTTATTTTATGGTTTAATGTTATATGTATGGTCATGGTTATAAACAGGGTTAAAGTTGTGGATTATTATAGGGTTAATGATAAAAAGTTGTCCGTGTTGTGCAAAGAATTGTGGTTATGGTTTGGCTTGTTTGTATATGGTTACAGTAATCGGAAGCATTAGGGTTTGTTTTAAGGATATGGTTATGGATATGGTTAGCGTGAGTGTTATGGATATATATAGGGTTGTTGAGGTTATGGCTATTAAGGATAGGGTTGAGGTTAGTGTTTTGGATATGGTTGTGCATGGATAGCGTGTTGATCGGCTACGGATATGAATGAGGCTATGGATGGGATTAGGCTTAACAATCAGCTGCGGTTATATAGATGGAGCTATAAAGATGGGGTTTGGGTTATGGAGTGCATGGGTTAGGGATATATATGGGAGGGATATGACTGGGCATATAGGTTAAGATTAAAGATGGGATCGGGGATGGGGAATATTCATGAACGTATCAACGTTGTGCTTGCAGAATGTTATAACCCTTTAATAATTAAAACATTTTTCAGACAAATCGATCCGTATATGCAAACAATTAAACAATATGCAATATATACAATCACGGACTATGAAAGACACCACACTAAGTAGGTTATGGATGGCCTGTATAGTTACATAATTATATTACCTATTAAGGTGCGCTGTGAGAAACAAACCCCCAAGAGAATATAGAGCAATATATTCGAGATCGTATATAAACTAGTATAATATATATAAATTTGACACACTCGCGTCATTCACACAGGAATACTGTCATGGCGACATGCATATACATAAATGTATAACTGGTGACTTGAGACGATTGGGCGCATGAGTTACAGACATCAGTTTGAATTTGACCAAAAAAAAATATATATCGTATGGACAAAGTCTGGTACGTTTTAATCATCCTATAACTTGAAGTCGAAATAGACACGTCACCATGTAGGAGGAAATTAATTTTGCTCTTTAATTTCCCCGAATCACACATATACGGTGCAAGGTCTTTCGTCCACGCCCCCTCACTATATCTGCCATTCTTTTTTATATATGTTTATCGCCACCGAGACGTTGACAGAGATGTCCTTCTGAAAGCTATATAATATACTCAGAACACCGGAACGGGACTGGGCCAAGCGTGGCGCTTTAGATTTAACAGATCTCACACAATTATGACGCCTGTTCACATGAAAATAACGAATCCGCCTGTTTTGGAGCCAAATCGTGAGCTAGACACCGGGAAATGGATTGTTTGAAACTTTCTGATTAGAGGAACCCTTTAGGCTTTTCCCATGCATGACGTGTTGAATACTTTGTTGGTGTGATCGAGTAAGATTATTCAGACGGAGAGATGGAAGCTGGTCCAGATGTAACTGTTCTGAATCGTGCACGTCATACTACCTTACTCCTATTTAAATTCGCGCAGTACAATTTTTCGCTCAGTTTTGAATTCGCGCACCCGCGGCTGCGCGAATTCAAAACTGACAAAAATATTTTTCTTAAAAATCTTGTTTCAGTTCTTAATTATCCCTGAAGATACATGTGTATATCAAAGATCATCTTGGAGAAAATTTTCATCGAATAGAAGACATCAACTAAGTAATAATTTTGTTGTGAATATATACGGGTGATTATTATGTATGGTCCAAATAAGCATTCTGATATTTAATAAATATTTATGTGCATCATGGGTGCATTTTAAATGTATAACTACATATAACACATATGCTGTTTGACCACGGTGTCAATACAGGGATGTGAATACGGGGACATGTTTTCGTGCACCTTCAATCTGGAAGCATTTCAACGTCAAAGATCTAACCGCAATTCATTGCTTTGCATGTACATATGATTAATGGCGTTGAGATGTACATGTATTGGTTGCGCTGCCCGTATATGTACATATAGGTGTTTATTATCTATATAAAATACGCTCTTATTTCCCTATTGTTTGGTATAAACTTATGAGTCGTACTATTTTTCGCTCAGTTTTAAATTTGCGCACCGATAGGTGCGCGAAAAATAATACTGCTCGAATTTAAATACGAGTAAGGTATGACAATTCGGCACAATATGGTTATGGCCATTATTGGAGCTTACCAGAGAATGGATTTCGAAATGCCACATCGCGATTATTAACTGTGGAGTTTCGTCCTTCTATAGATGGCTATACTACAGTAATGCACTAATTAATCGACTCCTTAACCACAGCAGAATCGAGGGTAACTTTTCAGGATTTAGTCGGAAATATGGCTTAAATCCTGAAAAGTTACCCATAATTCTTCTGTGGTTAAGGAGTCGATTAATTAGTGCATTACTGTAGCTATATGTTATGCATTTGGAGACGTCTTAATTATAGGAACAGATAGATACTTTATGTACCGGTTCGTCTGTATATATCGATATGTGAAAATTAATATGTGAGCACATCGATTTTTCAATTTCTGGCCACCAATTTGGCCGCTATCTTGAATGTGAGTATCAATTGCCCAACTCAAACGAATACGTTGTATCAATGTTCCCTACCATGCTATCCCCACGTGGGTAGAATTCGCTTAACAATAACGCCCATTGTCAGAAAGTGAAGGAATTTAGACGTGTTTTCAATTTTGACGATTTTCAGCTGTGTTTTTTTTGTCAGGCTAGAAAAATTCCAATGGTTGTCTCCGATCAAGAGCGTCAGTTCTTTCGTTTCTAAACTTATAATTGACAATAAAGAGCGTTCTCGATAATGATATCTTGTTACTCGTTTTCAACATAGAATTGGTGATGATTTTGTGGATTTCGCGATGCCTTCATGGCTCTGGAACATGTACAAATGATGGTGATGATTTTGTGGATTTCGCGATGCCTGCATGGCTGTGCCACATATAAAAATGATGGTGATGACTTTGTGGATTTCAGCGATGCCTACATGGCTGTGCTACATATAAAAATGATGGTGATTATTTTGAGGATTTCGCGATGCCTTCATAGCTGTGCCACATATACAATTGATGGTGATGATTTTGTGGATTTCGCGATGCCTTCATGGCTCTGGAACATGTACAAATGATGGTGATGATTTTGTGGATTTCGCGATGCCTTCATGGCTCTGGAACATGTACAAATGATGGTGATGATTTTGTGGATTTCGCGATGCCTGCATGGCTGTGCCACATATAAAAATGATGGTGATGACTTTGTGGATTTCAGCGATGCCTACATGGCTGTGCTACATATAAAAATGATGGTGATTATTTTGAGGATTTCGCGATGCCTTCATAGCTGTGCCACATATACAATTGATGGTGATGATTTTGTGGATTTCGCGATGCCTTCATGGCTGTGGAACATGTACAAATGATGGTGATGATTTTGTGGATTTTCCGATGCCTTCATGGCTCTGGAACATGTACAAATGATGGTGATGATTTTGTGCATTTTCGCGATGCCTGCATGGCTGTGCCACATATACAAATGATGGTGATGACTTTGTGGATTTCGCGATGCCTGCATGGCTGTGCCACATATACAAATGATGGTGATGATTTTGTGGATTTTCGCGATGCCTTCGTGGCTGTGCCACATATACAAATGATGGTGATGATTTTGTGGATTTCGCGATGCCTGCATGGCTGTGCCACATATACAAATGATGGTGATGATTTTGTGGATTTTCGCGATGCCTTCGTGGCTGTGCCACATATACAAATGATGGTGATGATTTTGTGGATTTCGCGATGCCTGCATGGCTGTGCCACATATACAAATGATGGTGATGATTTTGTGGATTTCGCGATGCCTGCATGGCTGTGCCACATATACAAATGATGGTGATGATTTTGTGGATTTTCGCGATGCCTTCGTGGCTGTGCCACATATACAAATGATGGTGATGATTTTGTGGATTTCGCGATGCCTGCATGGCTGTGCCACATATACAAATGATGGTGATGATTTTGTGGATTTTCGCGATGCCTTCGTGGCTGTGCCACATATACAAATGATGGTGATGATTTTGTGGATTTCGCGATGCCTGCATGGCTGTGCCACATATACAAATGATGGTGATGATTTTGTGGATTTTCGCGATGCCTGCATGGCTGTGCCACATATACAAATAATGGTGATGATTTTGTGGATTTCGCGATGCCTGCATGGCTGTGCCACATATACAAATGATGGTGATGATTTTGTGGATTTCGCGATGCCTGCATGGCTGTGCCACATATACAAATGATGGTGATGATTTTGTGGATTTTCGCGATGCCTTCGTGGCTGTGCCACATATACAAATGATGGTGACGATTTTGTGGATTTCGCTATGCCTGCATGGCTGTGCCACATATACAAATGATGGTGATGATTTTGTGGGATTTCGTGATGCCTGCATGGCTGTGCTACATATAAAAATGATGGTGTGGATTTCGCGATGCCTTCATAGCTGTGCTACATATACAAATGATGGTGTGGATTTCGCGATGCCTGCATGGCTGTGCCACATATACAAATGATGGTGATGATTTTGTGGATTTCGCGATGCCTGCATGGCTGTGCCACATATACAAATGATGGTGATGATTTTGTGGATTTCCGCGATGCCTTCATGGCTGTGCCACATATACAAATGATGGTGATGATTTTGTGGATTTCGCGATGCCTGCATGGCTGTGCCACATATACAAATGATGGTGATGATTTTGTGGATTTTCGCGATGCCTTCGTGGCTGTGCCACATATACAAATGATGGTGATGATTTTGTGGATTTCGCGATGCCTGCATGGCTGTGCCACATATACAAATGATGGTGATGATTTTGTGGATTTTCGCGATGCCTGCATGGCTGTGCCACATATACAAATGATGGTGATGATTTTGTGGATTTCGCGATGCCTGCATGGCTGTGCCACATATACAAATGATGGTGATGATTTTGTGGATTTCGCGATGCCTGCATGGCTGTGCCACATATACAAATGATGGTGATGATTTTGTGGATTTCGCGATGCCTGCATGGCTGTGCCACATATACAAATGATGGTGATGATTTTGTGGATTTTCGCGATGCCTTCGTGGCTGTGCCACATATACAAATGATGGTGATGATTTTGTGGATTTTCGCGATGTCTTCGTGGCTGTGCCACATATACAAATGATGGTGATGATTTTGTGGATTTCGCGATGCCTGCATGGCTGTGCCACATATACAAATGATGGTGATGATTTTGTGGATTTTCGCGATGCCTGCATGGCTGTGCCACATATACAAATGATGGTGATGATTTTGTGGATTTCGCGATGCCTGCATGGCTGTGCCACATATACAAATGATGGTGATGATTTTGTGGATTTCGCGATGCCTTCATGGCTGTGCCACATATACAAATGATGGTGATGATTTTGTGGATTTCGCGATGCCTGCATGGCTGTGCCACATATACAAATGATGGTGATCATTTTGTGGGATTTCGCGATGCCTGCATGGCTGTGCCACATATACAAATGATGGTGATGATTTTGTGGATTTCGCGATGCCTGCATGGCTGTGCTACATATAAAAATGATGGTGATGATTTTGAGGATTTCGCGTTGCCTTCATAGCTGTGCCACATATACAATTGATGGTGATGATTTTGTGGATTTCTCGATGCCTTCATGGCTGTGCTACATATACAAATGATGGTGTGGATTTCGCGATGCCTGTGCCACATATACAAATGATGGTGATGATTTTGTGGATTTCGCGATGCCTTCATGGCTGTGGAACATGTACAAATGATGGTGATGATTTTGTGGATTTTCGCGATGCCTTCATGGCTGTGCCACATATACAAATGATGGTGATGATTTTGTGGATTTCGCGATGCCTTCATAGCTGTGGAACATGTACAAATGATGGTGATGATTTTGTGGGATTTCGCGATGCCTGCATGGCTGTGCCACATATACAAATGATGGTGATGATTTTGTGGATTTCGCGATGCCTTCATAGCTGTGGAACATGTACAAATGATGGTGATGATTTTGTGGGATTTCGCGATGCCTGCATGGCTGTGCCACATATACAAATGATGGTGATGATTTTGTGGATTTCGCGATGCCTTCATAGCTGTGGAACATGTACAAATGATGGTGATGATTTTGTGGATTTCCGCGATGCCTTCATAGCTGTGGAACATGTACAAATGATGGTGATGATTTTGTGGGATTTCGCGATGCCTGCATGGCTGTGCCACATATACAAATGATGGTGATGATTTTGTGGATTTCGCGATGCCTTCATAGCTGTGGAACATGTACAAATGATGGTGATGATTTTGTGGATTTCCGCGATGCCTTCATGGCTGTGCCACATATACAAATGATGGTGATGATTTTGTGGATTTCGCGATGCCTGCATGGCTGTGGAACATGTACAAATGATGGTGATGATTTTGTGGATTTCGCGATGCCTTCATAGCTGTGGAACATGTACAAATGATGGTGTGGATTTTGTGGATTTCCGCGATGCCTTCATGGCTGTGCCACATATACAAATGATGGTGGTGATTTTGTGGATTTTGCGATGCCTTCATGGCTGTGCCACATATACAAATGATGGTGATGATTTTGTGGATTTTGCGATGCCTTCATGGCTGTGCCACATATACAAATGATGGTGATGATGGTGTGGATTTCGCGATGCCTTCATAGCTGTGGAACATGTACAAATGATGGTGTGGATTTTGTGGATTTCCGCGATGCCTTCATGGCTGTGCCACATATACAAATGATGGTGATGATTTTGTGGATTTTGCGATGCCTTCATGGCTGTGCCACATATACAAATGATGGTGATGATTTTGTGGATTTTGCGATGCCTTCATGGCTGTGCCACATATACAAATGATGGTGATGATGGTGTGGATTTCGCGATGCCTTCATAGCTGTGGAACATGTACAAATGATGGTGATGATTTTGTGGATTTTCGCGATGCCTTCATGGCTGTGCCACATATACAAATGATGGTGATGATTTTGTGGATTTCGCGATGCCTGCATGGCTGTGGAACATGTACAAATGATGGTGATGATTTTGTGGATTTCGCGATGCCTTCATAGCTGTGGAACATGTACAAATGATGGTGTGGATTTTGTGGATTTTGCGATGCCTTCATGGCTGTGCCACATATACAAATGATGGTGATGATTTTGTGGATTTTGCGATGCCTTCATGGCTGTGCCACATATACAAATGATGGTGATGATTTTGTGGATTTTGCGATGCCTTCATGGCTGTGCCACATATACAAATGATGGTGATGATGGTGTGGATTTCGCGATGCCTTCATAGCTGTGGAACATGTACAAATGATGGTGATGATTTTGTGGATTTTCGCGATGCCTTCATGGCTGTGCCACATATACAAATGATGGTGATGATTTTGTGGATTTCGCGATGCCTGCATTGCTGTGTCACATATACAAATGATGGTGATGATTTTGTGGATTTCGAGATGCCTGCATGGCTGTGCTACATATACAAATGATGGTGTGGATTTCGCGATGCCTGCATGGCTGTGTCACATATACAAATGATGGTGTGGATTTCGCGATGCCTGCATGGCTGTGTCACATATACAAATGATGGTGATGATTTTGTGGATTTCGAGATGCCTGCATGGCTGTGCTACATATACAAATGATGGTGTGGATTTCGCGATGCCTGCATGGCTGTGTCACATATACAAATGATGGTGTGGATTTCGCGATGCCTTCATGGCTGTGTCACATATACAAATGATGGTGTGGATTTCGCGATGCCTGCATGGCTGTGTCACATATACAAATGATGGTGATGTTTTTGTGGATTTCGCGATGCCTTCATAGCTGTGCTACATATACAAATGATGGTGTGGATTTCGCGATGCCTGCATGGCTGTGTCACATATACAATTGATGGTGATGTTTTTGTGGATTTCGCGATGCCTGCATGGCTGTGTCACATATACAAATGATGGTGTGGATTTCGCGATGCCTGCATGGCTGTGCCACATATACAAATGATGGTGTGGATTTCGCGATGCCAGCATGGCTGTGCCACATATACAAATGATGGTGTGGATTTCGCGATGCCTGCATGGCTGTGCCACATATACAAATGATGGTGATGATTTTGTGGATTTCGCGATGCCTTCATAGCTGTGGTACATGTACAAATGATGGTGATGTTTTTGTGGATTTCGCGATGCCTTCATAGCTGTGCTACATATACAAATGATGGTGTGGATTTCGCGATGCCTGCATGGCTGTGCCACATATACAAATGATGGTGATGATTTTGTGGATTTCGCGATGCCTTCATGGCTGTGGAACATGTACAAATGATGGTGACGATTTTGTGGATTTCGCGATGCCTGCATGGCTGTGCCACATATACAAATGATGGTGTGGATTTCGCGATGCCTGCATGGCTGTGCCACATATACAAATGATGGTGTGGATTTCGCGATGCCTGCATGGCTGTGCCACATATACAAATGATGGTGATGATTTTGTGGATTTCGCGATGCCTTCATAGCTGTGGTACATGTACAAATGATGGTGATGTTTTTGTGGATTTCGCGATGCCTTCATAGCTGTGCTACATATACAAATGATGGTGTGGATTTCGCGATGCCTGCATGGCTGTGCCACATATACAAATGATGGTGATGATTTTGTGGATTTCGCGATGCCTTCATGGCTGTGGAACATGTACAAATGATGGTGACGATTTTGTGGATTTCGCGATGCCTGCATGGCTGTGCCACATATAAAAATGATGGTGATGATTTTGAGGATTTCGCGATGCCTTCATAGCTGTGCCACATATACAATTGATGGTGATGATTTTGTGGATTTCGCGATGCCTTCATGGCTGTGCCACATATACAAATGATGGTGATGATTTTGAGGATTTCGCGATGCCTTCATAGCTGTGCCACATATAAAAATGATGGTGTGGATTTCGCGATGCCTGCATGGCTGTGTCACATATACAAATGATGGTGTGGATTTCGCGATGCCTGCATGGCTGTGCCACATATACAAATGATGGTGTGGATTTCGCGATGCCTGCATGGCTGTGCCACATATACAAATGATGGTGATGATTTTGTGGATTTCGCGATGCCTTCATAGCTGTGGTACATGTACAAATGATGGTGATGTTTTTGTGGATTTCGCGATGCCTTCATAGCTGTGCTACATATACAAATGATGGTGTGGATTTCGCGATGCCTGCATGGCTGTGCCACATATACAAATGATGGTGATGATTTTGTGGATTTCGCGATGCCTTCATAGCTGTGGAACATGTACAAATGATGGTGATGATTTTGTGGGATTTCGCGATGCCTGCATGGCTGTGCCACATATACAAATGATGGTGTGGATTTCCGCGATGCCTTCATGGCTGTGTCACATATACAAATGATGGTGATGATTTTGTGGATTTTGCGATGCCTTCATGGCTGTGGAACATGTACAAATGATGGTGATGATTTTGTGGATTTTGCGATGCCTTCATGGCTGTGGAACATGTACAAATGATGGTGATGATTTTGTGGATTTCCGCGATGCCTGCATGGCTGTGCCACATATACAAATGATGGTGATGATTTTGTGGATTTCGCGATGCCTGCATGGCTGTGTCACATATACAAATGATGGTGATGATTTTGTGGATTTCGAGATGCCTGCATGGCTGTGCTACATATACAAATGATGGTGTGGATTTCGCGATGCCTGCATGGCTGTGTCACATATACAAATGATGGTGTGGATTTCGCGATGCCTGCATGGCTGTGTCACATATACAAATGATGGTGATGATTTTGTGGATTTCGAGATGCCTGCATGGCTGTGCTACATATACAAATGATGGTGTGGATTTCGCGATGCCTGCATGGCTGTGTCACATATACAAATGATGGTGTGGATTTCGCGATGCCTGCATGGCTGTGTCACATATACAAATGATGGTGATGATTTTGTGGATTTCGCGATGCCTGCATGGCTGTGTCACATATACAAATGATGGTGATGATTTTGTGGATTTCGCGATGCCTTCATGGCTGTGCCACATATACAAATGATGGTGATGATTTTGTGGATTTTCGCGATGCCTTCATGGCTGTGCTACATATACAAATGATGGTGTGGATTTCGCGATGCCTGCATGGCTGTGTCACATATACAAATGATGGTGATGATTTTGTGGATTTTCGCGATGCCTTCATGGCTGTGCTACATATACAAATGATGGTGTGGATTTCGCGATGCCTGCATGGCTGTGTCACATATACAAATGATGGTGATGATTTTGTGGATTTCGCGATGCCTTCATGGCTGTGTCACATATACAAATGATGGTGATGATTTTGTGGATTTCGCGATGCCTATACATGGCTGTGCCACATATACAAATGATGGTGATGATTTTGTGGATTTCGCGATGCCTTCATAGCTGTGCCACATATACAAATGATGGTGATGATTTTGTGGATTTTCGCGATGCCTTCATGGCTGTGCCACATATACAAATTATGGTGATGATTTTGTGGATTTCGCGATGCCTGCATGGCTGTGCCACATATACAGATGATGGTGATGATTTTGTGGATTTCGCGATGCCTGCATGGCTGTGCCACATATACAGATGATGGTGATGATTTTGTGGATTTCGCGATGCCTGCATGGCTGTGCCACATATACAAATGATGGTGATGATTTTGTGGATTTCGCGATGCCTGCATGGCTGTGCCACATATACAGATGATGGTGATGATTTTGTGGATTTCGCGATGCCTGCATGGCTGTGCCACATATACAGATGATGGTGATGATTTTGTGGATTTCGCGATGCCTGCATGGCTGTGCCACATATACAAATGATGGTGATGATTTTGTGGATTTCGCGATGCCTTCATGGCTCTGGAACATGTACAAATGATGGTGACGATTTTGTGGATTTCGCGATGCCTGCATGGCTGTGCCACATATACAAATGATGGTGATGATTTTGTGGATTTCGCGATGCCTTCATGGCTGTGCCACATATACAAATGATGGTGATGATTTTGTGGATTTCGCGATGCCTTCATAGCTGTGCTACATATACAAATGATGGTGTGGATTTCGCGATGCCTGCATGGCTGTGCCACATATACAAATGATGGTGATGATTTTGTGGATTTCGCGATGCCTGCATGGCTGTGCCACATATACAAATGATGGTGATGATTTTGAGGATTTCGCGATGCCTTCATAGCTGTGCTACATATACAAATGATGGTGTGGATTTTGAGGATTTCGCGATGCCTTCATAGCTGTGCTACATATACAAATGATGGTGATGATTTTGAGGATTTCGCGATGCCTGCATGGCTGTGCCACATATACAATTGATGGTGTGGATTTCGCGATGCATGCATGGCTGTGCCACATATACAAATGATGGTGATGATTTTGTGCATTTCGCGATGCCTTCATGGCTGTGCTACATATTCAAATGATGGTGTGGATTTCGCGATGCATGCATGGCTGTGCCACATATACAAATGATGGTGATGATTTTGTGGATTTCGCGATGCCTTCATGGCTGTGGAACATGTACAAATGATGGTGACGATTTTGTGGATTTCGCGATGCCTGCATGGCTGTGTCACATATACAAATGATGGTGTGGATTTCGCGATGCCTGCATGGCTGTGCCACATATACAAATGATGGTGTGGATTTCGCGATGCCTGCATGGCTGTGCCACATATACAAATGATGGTGATGATTTTGTGGATTTCGCGATGCCTTCATAGCTGTGGTACATGTACAAATGATGGTGATGTTTTTGTGGATTTCGCGATGCCTTCATAGCTGTGCTACATATACAAATGATGGTGTGGATTTCGCGATGCCTGCATGGCTGTGTCACATATACAAATGATGGTGTGGATTTTGTGGATTTCGCGATGCCTTCATGGCTGTGCCACATATACAAATGATGGTGATGATTTTGTGGATTTCGCGATGCCTTCATAGCTGTGGAACATGTACAAATGATGGTGATGATTTTGTGGATTTCGCGATGCCTGCATGGCTGTGCCACATATACAAATGATGGTGATGATTTTGTGGATTTCGCGATGCCTTCATAGCTGTGGAACATGTACAAATGATGGTGATGATTTTGTGGATTTCGCGATGCCTTCATGGCTGTGCCACATATACAAATGATGGTGATGATTTTGTGGATTTCGCGATGCCTTCATGGCTGTGCCACATATACAAATGATGGTGATGATTTTGTGGATTTCGCGATGCCTTCATAGCTGTGGAACATGTACAAATGATGGTGATGATTTTGTGGATTTCGCGATGCCTGCATGGCTGTGCCACATATACAAATGATGGTGATGATTTTGTGGATTTCGCGATGCCTTCATAGCTGTGGAACATGTACAAATGATGGTGATGATTTTGTGGATTTCGCGATGCCTTCATAGCTGTGGAACATGTACAAATGATGGTGATGATTTTGTGGATTTCGCGATGCCTGCATGGCTGTGCCACATATACAAATGATGGTGATGATTTTGTGGATTTCGCGATGCCTTCATGGCTGTGCCACATATACAAATGATGGTGATGATTTTGTGGATTTCGCGATGCCTTCATAGCTGTGGAACATGTACAAATGATGGTGATGATTTTGTGGATTTCGCGATGCCTGCATGGCTGTGCCACATATACAAATGATGGTGATGATTTTGTGGATTTCGCGATGCCTTCATGGCTGTGCCACATATACAAATGATGGTGATGATTTTGTGGATTTCGCGATGCCTTCATAGCTGTGGTACATGTACAAATGATGGTGATGTTTTTGTGGATTTCGCGATGCCTTCATAGCTGTGCTACATATACAAATGATGGTGTGGATTTCGCGATGCCTGCATGGCTGTGCCACATATACAAATGATGGTGATGATTTTGTGGATTTCGCGATGCCTTCATAGCTGTGGTACATGTACAAATGATGGTGATGTTTTTGTAGATTTCGCGATGCCTTCATAGCTGTGCTACATATACAAATGATGGTGTGGATTTCGCGATGCCTGCATGGCTGTGCCACATATACAAATGATGGTGATGATTTTGTGGATTTCGCGATGCCTTCATGGCTGTGCCACATATACAAATGATGGTGATGATTTTGTGGATTTCGCGATGCCTGCATGGCTGTGCCACATATACAAATGATGGTGATGATTTTGTGGATTTCGCGATGCCTTCATGGCTGTGCCACATATACAAATGATGGTGATGATTTTGTTGATTTCGCGATGCCTTCATAGCTGTGGTACATGTACAAATGATGGTGATGTTTTTGTGGATTTCGCGATGCCTTCATGGCTGTGGAACATATACAATTGATGGTGATGATTTTGTGGATTTCGCGATGCCTTCATGGCTGTGGAACATATACAAATGATGGTGATGATTTTGTGGATTTCGCGATGCCTTCATGGCTGTGGAACATGTACAAATGATGGTGATGATTTTGTGGATTTCGCGATGCCTTCATGGCTGTGGAACATGTACAAATGATGGTGGTGATTTTGTGGATTTCGCGATGCCTTCATGGCTGTGGAACATATACAAATGATGGTGATGATTTTGTGGATTTCGCGATGCCTTCATGGCTGTGGAACATATACAAATGATGGTGATGATTTTGTGGATTTCGCGATGCCTTCATGGCTGTGGAACATGTACAACTGATGGTGATGATTTTGTGGATTTCGCGATGCCTTCATGGCTGTGCTACATATACAAATGATGGTGATGATTTTGTGGATTTCGCGATGCATGCATGGCTGTGCCACATATACAAATGATGGTGATGATTTCGCGATTTCGCGATGCCTTCATGGCTGTGCTACATATACAAATGATGATGATGATTTTGAGGATTTCGCGATACCTGCATGGCTGTGCCACATATACAAATGATGGTGATGATTTTGTGGATTTCGCGATGCCTTCATGGCTGTGCCAAATATACAAATGATGGTGATGATTTTGTGGATTTCGCGATGCCTTCATGGCTGTGCTACATATACAAATGATTGTGTGGATTTCGCGATTTCCTGCATGGCTGTGCCACATATACAACTGATGGTGATGATTTTGTGGATTTCGCGATGCCTGCATGGCTGTGCCACATATAAAAATGATGGTGATGACTTTGTGGATTTCAGCGATGCCTATACATGGCTGTGCTACATATAAAAATGATGGTGATGATTTTGAGGATTTCGCGATGCCTTCATAGCTGTGCCACATATACAATTGATGGTGATGATTTTGTGGATTTCGCGATGCCTTCATGGCTGTTGAACATGTACAAATGATGGTGATGATTTTGTGGATTTCGCGATGCCTTCATGGCTGTGGAACATGTACAAATGATGGTGATGATTTTGTGGACTTCGCGATGCCTTCAGCATGGCTGTGCCACATGTACAAATGATGGTGCTGATATTGTGGATTTCGCGATGCCTGCATGGCTGTGCCACATTAACAAATGATGGTGATGATTTTGTGGATTTCGCGATGCCTTCATGGCTGTGGAACATGTACAAATGATGGTGCTGATATTGTGGATTTCGCGATGCCTGCATGGCTGTGCCACATTAACAAATGATGGTGATGATTTTGTGGATTTCGCGATGCCTTCATGGCTGTGGAACATGTACAAATGATGGTGATGATTTTGTGGACTTCGCGATGCCTTCAGCATGGCTGTGCCACATGTACAAATGATGGTGCTGATATTGTGGATTTCGCGATGCCTTCATGGCGTACAAATGATGGTGATGATTTTGTGGATTTCGCGATGCCTTCATGGCTGTGGAACATGTACAACTGATGGTGATGATTTTGAGGATTTCGCGATGCCTTCATAGCTGTGCCACATATACAATTGATGGTGATGATTTTGTGGATTTCGCGATGCCTTCATGGCTGTGGAACATGTACAAATGATGGTGATGATTTTGTGGATTTCGCGATGCCTGCATGGCTGTGCCACATATACAAATGATGGTGATGATTTTCCTTTTTTCTTTTGCGTGGAAAGATGAAAATTAATGATTTGGTGTCAAATCGGACATATATTATTTTTTAAGTTTGTGACACATTAATAAAAATTAAAAAGATACCAAATTCAAAAAATCACCGTAACAATTTAAAAACAGGCATATATTGTGAAAATAAATTTCAAATATCAGAAATTTTATATAAAATGTGCACCTAGGTCATGATCATGACAAAGTTATTATACGTTTTGTCTCTCTGATAAAAACGCAATTATGACTTCGTAGGTGACATCTGTCATATTTGATTGGGTGAAATGGCAAGGCAGTTAGAACATAATTTCCCGCGATGTCAGCATACGAACGTATAACATGTAGACTGATAACGACAATTTTCGACATCGGTGTGACCTTTAATGCAGGTCCCTTTCTTAATAACAATTCCATGTCGGACCTTTGAACACCCGCGCGGTGCTAGATTGTCGCAGATAACAATCATGGACTGCTAATTTGGAATCAAACGGAAGTCGTTCGGGTTAATGAGAATCCCGATGTAATACTGATAGGAGCGTCAACAATCTCAGTCAAAGCTTTCATCACAGTAAATCCCGCCATTTACATAATGTCATTTCATGTACTATAAAAGCCACTAGGAAAATATCTGCATCATTATTAGAAGAGTCGCCAGCCGATACAATTCATCTCAATCACATTCAGGAAGCGAATATGTGAGTATTTTTTTCTTAATACTTTCTAAAGCAAGTTTGTTTTGTCATCAGTTCATAACTACATGTATATAGGACATGATCCACAGCCTTGTAATCACTTGAATCTCAGAAATCTTGCTAACTTTCAACGAAATCGAGACATTATCATATTAAAGATGCATAATCCGAATTAACGCTCCTAAATTACTATTTCTTTTGCTTCGGTCGTAAACTCGCACATCAAAGCTCAAAGTGATCAGATATCGATTTTTGAAGTTTGTTATTTGTTATTTCTCGAGATGTGCAATTATTTGTGGCCCAGAAAAACGTCGTTAAATGGACTGTCTCGGACAAAATTGCTGATGAAGATGGATAACTCACAAATCAAGTGGTAATACGGCCAAATTTCGTGATACTCAATACGGCCATATTTCGTTGAATAAAATGTTGATAAATATCACGTGTGGGGAAATTTTATGCCATAGTTGACAGTGGTTAGCATTATTTTGTTGTAATTAATCGATTCTGATAACTAAAGCGTATTTTGAAGAAATGTTGTTGTATCTTGATGATATGGGGACCGTCTGATCGGATTGAGTACCTTTACAATTCTAGAAGTATGTAATTATAAATTACACTATCTTGGTGCAAACAAATCTCGTTTCTCTACTTTTATGTCTCATGTTACCCCATTTTAAAAAAAAACACACACAAAAAACAGCGATTTTTGCTGAATTTTGCCTCTCAAAATAATTTTTTGCATCATTTGTATATATTCACCCGGGTCATATCTGGTGCGCAATGTCATAACCTTCAAAATGATGTATCACAAGCCTGCGTGTTTGGTTCCGATGGATTAAACACCTACTGCTATAGTGAGCTTTTTGAGTGCGCCCATTCTGTACTAATGTATATTCATTCGAATGCGATTCCGTCCAAATTTCGGTTCTCGTAAGTATATATATACGCCCGTTCTCATGCAGTGTTCAATTTTTCTATATATACGATGACGAATTAAAACAAAAACTAACAGGAGCGTAATTCAAAGCAATTCTATATTATTTCTTTATTCAACCCGTCAGTAGACCATATATTCGACCACAGTGTTGTCAATATATATAAGATCAATCGACTCGGATAATGCGCTGCTCAAATGTTCATTGGGGACACTGTGGGCCCCTGGGGAAAATTAGTAAATACCAATATGTGACCCGCCATATCAAATCCAGTCTTAAGTCGGGATTTTTTTTACCCTGTGCCAATGCATTCTCTTATATATGCGAGTCGACCATAGGTCGCCTCGCATATATAAGAGAATGCATTGGCCTAACAATTTTTTATCAATTTTTTTAAATAAATGTTTCTTACAATTTTTAGGACATAAAATAAAAAACATCCATTACCCTGCAGGGAGCCCCACACATATATAGAATCATATAGAAGAGTGTCGTCTGCTCATGTTTGTCTGGGGCTCTGTATGGGTGAAATTATAAAATTGTTAAAGAATACAAGAAAAAATTATTAAAATTGTAAAAAATTGTTAGGCCAATGCATTCTCTTATATATGCGAGGCGACCTATGGTCGACTCGCATATATAAGAGAATGCATTGGCACAGGGTAAAAAAATCCCGACTTACGACTGGATTTGATATGGCGGGTCACATAGAGACTATACCATGCAGCGTACTGGTATATTGGTATTTTACTAATGTTCCCCAGGGGCCTATGATTGGGGATACATAGAGCAATATATACGACAAGAAAACTAAGATGCATGCATCAGGTCGGCCGTGAACTATCTACCATAGAATTGTTGTAGCTATCGATTATACATTTTGAAACACCTGTCTGTATGTATGTATGTATGCGTGTATGCGTGAATGCATGTGTGTATGTGCTATAGACTCTAACACTGCTCGAATTTGGTATTTAACGTGTCAACTTGACCTCGCTCATAGGCATGTTTCTGGACCTTGACCGATCCGACTAAAAATTTGTGTGTAGGACTACTTCGATCCCGGGAGCAATATGGACGGGTCCAATTTCACGTGGGACCATGTTCTCGAACGTGCTGATATAGGCATGTTTCTGGACCAATTGAACAACAGTTTGGCCAGACGCTGTATATACTGGGTACTGTCCAGATGGAGGCGATCACAAAAAAAATCCCCAACTAGCCCGAACGAAGTCGAGTACATCAGCTAGTTTAATATATATTTTGGACATTTGTCTGTCTGTTTGTCTGTTAGCTATGGCCGGGAAAACTGCCGGACAGATTTGACGAAATTTGATACCTAGGGGAAATTATTTCCAGGGAGTATTTTGGACGGGTCAAATCTTGATACCGACCTGACTTTGACATTCAAAAAGATCAATTCAAGGTCAAATCTGGTAAAACGGAAGTATTTCAACGAAATTTTATACCTACTGTTACTTTTGTCCCAGGAGTGTTTCGGGTGGGTCAAATCATGACCCTGACCTGATCTTGACATTCAAAATTGTCAATTCAAGGTCAAATCGGGTATAAAGCCGGGCGGATTTCGACGGGTACTTTTGTCGTGACTTTTGTCCGGGGAGTGTTTTGGACGGGTCAAATCGTGACCCCGACATGACCTTCACCTTTAAAATAGTCAATTCAAGGTTAAATCGCGCATTTCTCCGAAAATCAGAGGGGAACATCCCGGACGAAGTGGGGTCCACGAGCTACTATTATATATTTCTAGATTTAGTTACAAACTAAATACCTGTATATTGTACAAAGAAATGTTTGACAAATATATCTGTATCAATATTACCATACGGGTCATTAAAATAGATACGACGAAACAAATTTTGAAGGGTGCATGTATCAGGTAAATTTTTATATTTCAAATGATGACAGGAATGCAGAAAGTTGAAGTACCTACGTAATACTGGCTATCCGCATGAAGAGATATACATGTATATAAAAACCAGATGAGGGATATGTCTGTACAGTTGCTAAACAATTCAGTCATGCAAAAGAGGATCAAAGAGTAAGATACCAAATTGCTGCCTGTGGTAATGTTTTTTAACGAAATTCGGGAAAATTAGATTACTCTCACCCTGTTTATCCAGAAGATAATTGTGGAATCTGATGACGATCGGACAAGGGGTGTCGTCTGTAGGATCAACCAAATTATTTAGCCATAAAAATAGTAAAATTGAAGATCACCGCTGGCAGTGATGTCTTCACAAGGACAGTTTGAGAACAAAATATGGCTCACATCTAGCGGTGACCCAAAATATCCACATAAGAAAAATTCTCCAATAAAAGCTGGCTGCAGGGTGCGCCAATTGATTCAAATTCGAAATTTAGCAGGGTGTACTGCTTGTGGCCATGTTTTCCCCGCAAATTTGATAGACTGATGGACAAAACCACTGAATCCGTTGAATCAATATACATGTATACATGGATTAATTTATATGCATTGTTATACACAGTACTGGTATATAAAGGTACTGAAAATAACTATATTACTAGTATACACAAAATAAACCATATATCATGGCTATGGGTTCTAATATCCGAACATGACAGCTGAGAACTTGGTGTGAATTAAAGAGTGATGGTTTCTCAAGCATATCTAACCCTCCACGTTAGAAACATGCCATTAAATGTCATAAGTATAATCTAGCTTGAGGACAGAAGTGATCCATAAAACCCCCCTTAATTCAACCAGGTCCTCGCGCGATGTATGATCGATCACATGATGATCTAGGGGGATTATAATTGATGTATAAAAACAGCACTGCATGTAAATATAAAATAAAATAGTGCTACATCTTATTACAGATTATTGCCATATATAATCAGTGATTATACAGACAGTCTGACAAAATAAAGTTTCAGTGACACTCTATCCGAAGAGGGGAATAATTTCATCTGTTACAGTCAATGGAGCAATTATGAATCTGGAAAGGTGAAATTTCTAAGTAATACTAGATATCGACATGACGCGATAAAATATAACGTAAATGCAATATGGCCGCTGGCGACCATTTTTTCCTATGAAATTAAAAAAATATTTGATAGCTCTCATCTGATAGATCAATATCAAGATAAATATGAAGTTTGGTGATGATCGGATGAGTGAAGTGGACTGTGGTCTGTGCTAAACGATTTAGTAATGCTTAAAAAGATTCTTACCTTAATATTTTTATGTTCACTTTATAAACTTCACTGAGTCATCTTTGTCATGTATTGAGTTTGATATCTTTTTTAACAGATTATAATAAATCATGTATGTCTCATGTTTGTTATTTTAATTTATGTGTTTATTATCATTAAATAAAGTTGCATTCCTTAAAAAGATTCTTACCTCAATGTTTTTATGTTCACTTTATAAACTCCACTGAGTCATCTTTGTCATGTATTGAATTTGATATATTTTGTTAACAGTTTATAAATTATGTATGTCTCGTGTTCGTTATTATATTATATACACTTTATAGTGTGTTTTCAGAACGAAAACAAATTGAATAAAATCAACAAATTTGTAAATTTAAAAACAATTCAAACGTTGTTGTATTCCATGTCCCAGCCCGGACATATACACCAAATTTCAATAATATTCATTGAGAAACAACGGACCAAACGCTATATAACACCCGTATACATCTTTTATTCCGTATCGGACTCGGGTACATGTTATAGTAGGTACCGAATTGACACACGTCGACTGGGCGAGTTGGCCCTGGGGCGATTAGGCCGATTCCGGCACATTCTAGAATTTACCGTATGTATCCGTTTACGCGTAGTTTACTTTAGAAAGTTCCGCAATTAATACCGTAAATAGAGCGACCTTATTTGACAGAGAATGCCTCTGTTATTGATTATCAAGTTGCTGTACATTAAAAACGACAAATTCACATGCTCGTTCAAGCGCAGTTAGTCTATTTTCCCCATGTTAAAGGACATCCACAAATACTAAATAACGCTAACCTACTGCCGAATGTTTGACACGACAACTGTTAACATATTTGGGCTGAATTCATCTGACGCGGTATTATTCCTCAAAATAAACAACAAAACCATCGTTACTTGGAAATGTAGTTTGGGCTAACATTTACATAAATCCTCCAGATCAATTATCCGACACACACGTCAGATGAAAAAGTCACATGAAGTAACCGGCCAAATTGGCCGAAATGACGAATTAAAACAAAAACTAACAGGAGCGTAATTCAAAGCAATTCTATATTATTTCTTTATTCAACCCATAAGTAGACCAGATATTCGACCACAGTGTTATCAATATAAGATCAATCGACTCGGATAATGCGGCTGCTCAAATGTTCATTGGGGTCACAGGCCCCTGGGGAAAATTAGTAAAATACCAATATGTGACCCGCCATATCAAATCCAGTCTTAAGTTGGGATTTGTTTTACCCTGTGCCAATGCATTCTCTTATATATGCGAGTCGACCATAGGTCGCCTCGCATATATAAGAGAATGCATTGGCCTAACAATTTTTTATCAATTTTTTTAAATAAATGTTTCTTACAATTTTTAGGATATAAAATAAAAAACATCCATTACCCTGCAGGGATCCCCACACATATATAGAATCATATAGAAGAGTGTCGTCTGTTCATTTTGTCTGGGGCTCTGTATGGGTGAAATTATAAAATTGTTAAAGAATACAAGAAAAAATTATTAAAATTGTAAAAAAATGTTAGGCCAATGCATTCTCTTATATATGCGAGGCGACCTATGGTCGACTCGCATATATAAGAGAATGCATTGGCACAGGGTAAAAAAAAAACCGACTTACGACTGGATTTGATATGGCGGGTCACATATAGACTATACCATGCAGCGTACTGGTATATTGGTATTTTACTAATGTTCCCCAGGGGCCTATGATTGGGGATACATAGAGCAATATATACGATGACGAATTAAAACAAAAACTAACAGGAGCGTAATTCAAAGCAATTCTATATTATTTCTTTATTCAACCCATCACTGCCATCAGTAGACCAGAGATTCAATCACAGTGTTATCAATATAAGTATAGAGCTTAGGTCCGGTGCTGTTTTAGAAATATCGCAACCCCATACCAAATGTCTGTTCGAAAAATGTCGCAACCCCATACCAAATGTCTGTTCGAAAAATGTCGCAACCCCATACCAAATGTCTGTTCGAAAAATGGCAATAACTTCATTATCGGCGTCCCCACCAGAAATATTCTTTCCATGTCCATTTCATACCATTGTGAGGATAAATTTGTAGAGCTCATCAATGAAGTTATATTATTAGTGACGATTTCAATTTTCGCAGATCTAAACCTAGCTATCAAATCACAATGACGAAGTAATCTTCCAAACTCCACGCAGCGCCCTCTACGTTAGCACTGCGATATAGCACTGTCACAAGGATGGCACTTTGCGGACCGATTCATATTATTTTTACATATCGTCGGAACTATATTTAGTCACCTGTTATCTTATTTTGACCAACAAAAGTTTGCAATAATGGTAATTCTTTCGGTATTGATAAGAACAATATAGACTGAGCCAGACATAATCAATTTTAATCCTAAAACATAAGAACAAAGAACACGTAAGAAATCCTTACCAAATGTGCTTATGACAGTGATATTTCAGCGGAGCGATGGGAGATAACTCTGCCTGGAGTTCAATCGACTCGGATATAATGCGGCTGTCCGAATTTTCATTGGGGTACAAACAGCAATATGCTGAAAACATTGAGTACATGCCATGAGTTTCCATTGAAAATGCATGTACAAAAATAACGAGTTCTCGATAAAGGTGGGATGTTCTTCAAAAAATTGCCGGTTCAACGCTATTCCAAATTATGTTCAACGGTTTTCCCCACTTTGTTACATGTCCCATCCTATTCAGCACGAAGCGTGACTACCTTAGTTATTCGAACTATTCACTGTTGCTCACCTGTTCCCCGATAATCATTCCTGTCACGTTTTATGTTCCACTTCGATTTTGATTGTTTAATGTTTTTGGAAGATGAAAAGGCTGGAAAACTTAGACAACACGGCATATGTGAGTTTGCCAACATGTATTTTGGTCATTGTGAGGGTGATAAATAAATACAGCTCGTATCGAACTGTTATTTCACTCTTATTTCCGTAGCATTTTAACTAATTCAAGTGTTCATACAATGGAAAAATGTTGAGTTGATATAAAAACGTCCGTTGCATACATAGCATCGTTTGTGTCATCATTTTTGGAACAAAGCCTTCTTGCAATGCATGCACACCTTTCATATGTGTGTTTTCTCGCACGACATTTGCACTATATGACTACTATAGTCGATCATTTTTTAGCTCACCTGCGACGAAGTCTCCGGTGGAGCTATAGTCATCACTTCTCGTCCGTCGTCCGCACATCGTCCGTCCGTCCATCCGTCAACAATTCTTTGAAAATCTTCTTCTCTAGATCCTTTGGACCGATTGAGTTCATATTTTGTGTGGATGTTCCCTAGGTGACTCACATTCAGATTTGTTCAAATGAGGTCACCCGGTCAAATAGTTGCGAAGCTAGGACCATAACTCTGTTCCACCATAGTAATTCTTACAGCGACTCGTATTTCATTGGGCCGAATGGGTTCATAGTTGGTATAAAGGATCTTTGGGGGTCTGTGGTTCAGATTTGTTCAAATGACGTCACTGGGTCAAACGTGAGCGGAGCCAGTGACATAACTCAAAAAAACATTGTTTGGTTAAATTCAGGTTTTTTGAATTTTCAGGTCGACCTTGTTTAATTTAACAAACAAACAAATTTGTTTTTAAACATGTTATACAATTTTTTTTAATTTAAAAAAAAGTGATACCATTATAACATCTGCAGAGTTATGAAACTTTACTCTTTAATGAAATTATGGAAACATTCCATTACCCACCCACTCCCACATGGCCCAGACCCACCCCATCAACCAACACCCATGGCCCAGACCCACACCCACACTGCCATCAACCAACATCCATTGCAAGCCATATCTCCCAATTAAATACCTCTTCTCACCACAGAATGTATGCAAAGACACAGGTCATTAATTTAGATTAGAATAATAGATGTCATCTGGCATGCTTATGTAAACATAACTGCTCAGCAAATTAAAACAAACTGCTGTTCCCAAAGTTAGGTGATGACTGACGGTTATTGGTTTCCCTGCCATACAATGGTACGGTGAACAGCTTATATTTTTTCAAGTCTGGAATAGTGTGTCTGACATTTG
Organism: Siphonodentalium dalli; assembly: GCA_032622095.1. NCBI lineage: Eukaryota > Metazoa > Mollusca > Scaphopoda > Gadilida > Siphonodentaliidae > Siphonodentalium > Siphonodentalium dalli. The sequence continues at coordinate 34,076,816 of CP136069.1, read as the reverse complement.
CAGAATGAGGTCCCCAGAGGGAGAACTTCAATCTGTTCCTAGGCTTTTATTGGCCGTTGATGCCTAATCAGATTGAGGATCAATTCGGTGATGCTAGCCCGGCTTGCGGAATATTGTCCTTAAATTCACCTTTTGGGGACCTAATTCTGCAAATGTCAGACACACTATAAAATTCAGGCTTGTCCGTATCATATTGTTTTCTTAACCACCACTTATCCAGATGAAATCATACCCTGATTTTTCAAAGAAAAATTGGGGGGTATATATTGGATTGAATTAGTCTTCTATCTGTCAGGCTTCCACCCGTCTGTCTGTTGGGATGTCTAACCATCCATCTATCAACAATTGTTTTCTTCTCCATATCAAAGACCGAATATGTTTATATTTCAGTGTGCATGTTCCCTAGGTGTCTCACAATCAGATTTGTTCAAATTAAGTTCATCAGATCAAATAGATGCGAAGCCAGTGCCATAACTCTTTTCCTCGATAGTAATTATTAAAACAATTTTTTCTTAAGAACCATTGGGCCTATATAGCTTATATTTGGCATGGAGGGCCTTGGGTGACCGGGGTTCAGATTTGTTCAAATGGGGTAATTTTTAGGAACTGAGGTCCCCAGAGTGTGAACTCGGTGATGTTAGTCCACCTTGCGTAATAGTGTCATTAAATTCACCTGCAAAGGTCAGATACACTGAATACAGACTTGGCTGTTCCAATATTAGTTTATTAACCACCACTTATCCAGGTGAAATCATGCCCTGATTTTTCAAAGAAAAATTGGGGGTATATTGGATATTGCGGGTATATAGATATTACCAGATGAATGGATCTCAAAGATGGGGATTCACTTTTGTTCTAATAGGGCCACAGATAAGAGAATTAACTCTCCTCTATGCTGTTTGGTACTGGTAAGTCTTCTCAGTCTTTACAGTCTGGTGAGCTACCCACAGTCATTGACTGTCTTCTTTTATAAATGATGGGTTGTGGGCGAACTCCGATGACAAACCGCTCGGTCCGACAAAGAGCCCTACCATTGGTAGACAATATACACCATATTCTTCTATCAGCAGTATTATTTCCTCTGAGGAACGACTTAAAGGTACTCAATCCGATTCGATGGTCCCCATATCATCAGATTCCAACAACAACATTTTTTTAAAATGCCGCTTCAGTTATCAGAATTGATTAATTGCCCAACAATAATGCTAACCACAGTCAACTATAGTATAAAATTGCCCCAAACCCGTTATTTGTCAACATTTTGGTCAACAAAATTGTGCCGGTTTGTTTAGTATCTGACTCAAAAACGCCACTTGATTTTAGAATTATCTATCTTCATCCGCAATTTGGTTAGAGAAATTCCTCTCGTCGTCTGTTCACTGGGCCACTAAAAAATTATAATAATAGATTTCAAACATCGATATCTGATCACTCTGAGCTTTGGTGGATGGGTTCCTCGACTCGAATCAAATATTTTTACCCCCCCCCCCCCGTAGCCAAGGAAATAGTAATTTTCGAGCGTTAAATCGGATTGAGTACCTTTAAATAAAATGGAGATAAGTTGTCTTTGATGATTTGTGCTCCCCCGAGAGTAATAACATCGGTGGTATTATATGAATTAATATTACCGATATAATATGTGGCAATTATACATAATAAATGATATAATATTCACAACGGGACATGTCTTGTTGTGAATATATACCAGTTAGTATATATGTGCACTTAATGAATGTGAGTGTTTATATAGGAGTGGAATATATGGAGAAAATTGAGTGATGTATGGGTCATTTCCCCAAAATTTCTACCATTTTGTCACTGTCAAAATAATATTACCCACAATCACTAAAACAGTCATTTCTAAAGGATTCCTTGTAAAAACTCAATGAATCGGAACATGCTGGATTCCTGGAGCTGAGATGGGGAGCATATATGTTAACTAAGAAGTGCATGGTACCCATATATGGTCCGGCGAAAAGTAATACCCCATAACTATAATGCTTGAAACAACACGCGTAAAGTGACAATACATACGTTACAATATCAAATAAGCAGCGACTCTATACATCAAAATAAATAAATGAAGATGAACTGAAGTAACTCTATAGCACAAGTATTATAATTATAAGTAACTCTATAACACATGTATTATAATTATAAGTAACTCTATAGCACATGCATTATAATTATAAGTAACTCTATAGCACATGTATTATAATTATAAGCCATGCACATGCAAATTGTGAAGCTGATTGGTCAACACTTTTAAATCTACGATCCAAAATCACTAACGGAACAATACAAAAACCAATGCAAATAAAACAACTATAAAAAACAACTAAGTCACAAAAACGTAAAACTGTTGTCTGACCCATTCTGGATCTTGTGCACATATATTTGGTAACTCAGTTGTCGAAAAATAACATAAATTGTTTGCCAATCGGTTTTTAAACAAGTATACCATCAAAGTTGTAAACTCAGACTGTCAGTGGGAATGGAGAGAGTGAAGAACGATAGAACTGAATTTTGTACATTATATATTTGTTTCTCCAATAAAAACATATGCAAAAAAAAAACAAAAAAAATGGTACCCATATATGGTCCGGCGAAAAGTAATACCTATTGCCCACAAATATAATGCTTGAAACAACACAGGTTGTGAACCGTTTGTAAAGATGTAGTTAATCTTAATTTACTATCGCAGGTTTGTTGAACTATTTTATGCTACCGAAATGTCCACTATTTTGTCGGTCACTGAAGAAAAATGGGAAATTTGTTAGTGATCAATGTAAATTTCGATATGACTAAGAATGTGCAACCAAATAATTTCCGTAGTTTGAATATTATCGTTGAATATTATCTACCAATCCTCGATGCAAACTGCGACAAATCTAACTATGATAACTCATCTTGTTCTGTTCGGGTGCCTCCATCTTGTCAAAAAATCGCTGAGAATGTGAACAAAAATCAGCTTCGAAGTGAACATAAAACGGGACGGGAATGATTTGTTATTTTATCACATGCGGCTTTATTTTCCACTCGATTCGTTATGCTAATAAGGAACTCTTACAAATTGGCAAAAAATCGACACCAAAATCATATATGGCGGCCAAGATGGCGGCCAAAATGTAAAAATTCGCAAATATTTTCGACATTTCAGCACATCTCTTTTGTTTCTGTGGGAAAACATCGACATCTTGGCGTGATTTTATACACTCATCTTATAGAAGAGTCATTTACGAACACGATGTGGCCATATTATACATTCCAGACCGAATAGTGTTGCCCGATGTCACGTTTTTCCCAAATGCCGGTATAATCCGGTCAAAACCGAATCGACGCTAATAACGTTATTATATATGTCTGTTTCAATTCAGTGGGTGTTATTGTAATTATAACCCCAAAAAACAAACCATTAACAGCAGATAAGACAAGACAAGAGATAAGAGGGACATTTTTCTTCCTAATATGTAGTGTAATTTACGGAGCAGGCTATAGTCATTTGGCGAGATGGCCATCCAACAGAAGCGGGAGTAATATAGACCCAAATTAGTTATAATTATCCTATAATATGGCGTATGATATGGCGTATGGGAACAAACTACCGAACTCCAGTGATTTTTTTTTATAGTGAGGTTATCAGCTTATATTTACAAGATACAAGCTATAAAATTTTATTGCAATAACACCTCAATGGCCAGTTGCAAACATATACTATAATATAAAGCACACACGTACAGTAAGAGCATAAATTAAAGGCCCACTTAATTTTCGAACCCCCAGATTACATTATATAAAATATATGGCATATTATATACCATTTAAAAGAGGAAGCTCCAAAACATTGTATTTTCAACTTATTCGATGTAATAAATTGTGAATATGTTGTTTTTGTTGAGTTGCCAACGCGTTTTGTCATCAAGAATGAAATAAAATCAGTATTATTTTCAATGCAGGCGGAATAACTATATATATTAAAGATAGAGTTCTTCCCCTTCCATTGAAAAAGTTTGAATTATGTTGCATACTGGGTGACAGAGGGGGGAGTCTTCTATTTATCTGTTGGCATCTTCTGAGACACAGTTGTTTCAAATAGTCGTGAATTATAGCATTTTAATCATATTTTATGGCATAGACTGTTATTAAAACCGTATATCAAGTCACTATAAAATTGGCGACTCGAAAATTAAGTGGTCCTTTAAACAAAAACCCGACTCAGTCAAAATTTATATTCTGTATACTCACTCATAAAGTTGTTCTTATAATTATTATGCACTTGATAAACTCTGCCGTTTTTCAAAGAAGGTTCAGATCATGTTGCATATGATATTTATGTCGACAATGTGCCTATTTTCCATCATAAGATGAAATTTACTGTCTTTTTAAAGCTGCTTTCACATACGTGCGCTTAACGCGTGCGTTTTACGGATGCGTTAGGCGGACGTGCGCGTAGAGCTTTCACATAGCTCCGTTTACCTCTGCGCACATAGTGTAGGTAGTTAGCGACAAAAAATGCTCGGATCGATACAAGTCGGATAAAAGCGCCATTTTTTAGTATCTTGTAGAACAGCATCTCTAATCTAGGAATTTTCTCAAGAACCAACTTTTTGACCAACGTAGAGCCGAAAATTCAAGATGGCGTCCAAGATGGCCGCCGGTTTGACGGTGGCACACCTAATATATTTGCTTCTCGATTTGACATGGCAAACATAACGAATTCCCCCACATTATCTAATAATGGTGTTTATAGAATAAAAACCGCGACATTTAGTTGAGAAATGGCCACAATTATTCAAGATGGAGTCCAAAATGGCGGCCGAAACATGAGAAATTTGTTTTTTTCCATATTTTTTTTTAAATACTTTACAATTTTCGAGATAATATAAGAGACGATATCAACTATGTGTTCATTATTCGAAAGGATAACTTATGTGGACGAGTTGTGCACATTAAAGGTGAAGTAGTATTGTTCGTTCTGGTAGAAATGTGAGGTAGAATCTGTGCTATATAAAATGAGTGAAATTATTTTCATTCTGTAAATGCTTAATAACCAACCGTGAATGACACTGATGTCATCAATTCTATTTGCGACACTACTATATGGTTAGAACAATTGAATACAACTTTGTATGTCGAGATGTTTGCAAATAAAAAATAAATTTAGAAGTGGATTTACCACGAATATAGGAAACACTAAACGACATACCCCATATTCATCAAACTCAATTTGGTTCTCAAAAAACAAGAACATATGGAAGGTATTCTGCAACATATCTTCATCATCGTATTCAAATTACCAATACTTAAATTCAGTGTTTTTATGTTCAATTATACACAAAATGATCGAACTGTATACTCGAAAGTATATTTGAATTCGGAATAAGAAATAATATTATTTCATTGTATCATATAGGGTCCTCAATTATTCCAGCAACAGAACATGAAAAAATCATGCGAATAGCCCAGAATCAATAATATATACATTAGTGCAATGTATTGCATATATATGCATATGTATAATTTTGTGTGTTATATTGTTGCTGGGATATACTCCAGGGGGCCATGTGGTGTGAAGATGGGATCAGTAAATATGAAAATACACTTTGTTTTAATAAATTGAATTGAACAATTCACTACTCATAACCACATCTGCACAACTACCACATGGAAGTTTGCTTTTTGAACATTTGCACGTGGTACAAACCGATTTGCAAACACATTTAATAAATTCTGTGGTTGTCATCCATACAGGAACAAAAGAATCATTAATAAATATCCACCAGAAGGAGTCACATTGGGGGAAAACTGTTTCACCAGAATCAATTCTACCACCCTTCCGGTTCCGTCACCATCAAATTAAGTTCCGACTCTTCCGCGGTTTGTTAAAACATATTCAAAGTTTTGATAGGCTGTTTATACACTGAATGTCAATACAGAAAGTATTCTCCAATAACAATCAACAGATTAGGTCTTTGTGTGTGCAAAATCGGCTGCGTGTGGTGCACATTTAGAGACGTGCATTTGTGGGTATTTCCCACGAGAATTTAGCAGCAGTTTGATGCTCAGATTTAATCACATTTAAATTGGGCTGGAACTTGTCAGGTTTTATGATCGAAAATGTGGTTATTATAGTGTCCTGGTGTTCGATCATACAGTGATACATGTTCCACCCCAACTAAAAGTGTCAAGGCCGATAAACTTATCAAATTGCCGCTTAATTTAAATAGGAAATGCACAAAAACGCATCATGCCTCTAAGTGCGCACACAAATAGCTGAGTTCGCATTATTATCATCAATAAGCATGAGCAAAGACCTAATCTACGGATATTTGTTTAGAAAATAGTTCTGTTTTGACATTAAGTGTATAAATGGCGGTCAAAACTTTAAAAAATATTTGTTTAAAATCGCGAAAGAGCCGGGACTTAGTTCGATAGAGACAGAACCGGAAAGGCGATAGAATCGATTCTTGTGAAACAGTTTTCCCCCAGTGAGTGGCGGTAACTGTTCATGTGCGCGGCCTTTGCTGAACATTTCATGTCTATCTTCATTAACTGAGGTCAGATTCGCGGATTTGTCATAAACAATCACGACGAACTGTTAAATACACTCAAATAGTGGTGATGGGACATCAAGTACCACAAAAGGATTCCTCGTAATTAATATCAAGCATTCTGTTAGCTCTGGGTAAGCTTTTCAGGCATCCCAAAATGTGCGCTTATCCTTACCAAAGAAAACGGAAGTTGAATTGCACCCTGATATCGCATGGATATGATGGAATATTGGAAGCACAGTTGAATTTTCTGAGCCCAATTGAATTGTACATATCAACTATGTTGCGGATAACATGGGATTTAGACTTGCCGAAAGACACATTTTCAATTCTTTGCATTGGAGTAGCATAGCATGCAGATGTCACAACAGAGTCACGATAATATCCATGTCAACAGTTCGAACAATAATCGATGAATAATGAGTTTGTAGCATATGAGATATATGTCCGACTAATCTACTGTCAGTTTCTTCATATGTACATCCAAAGAGAATAGGTTCCACATTAGGACCGTGTTAGCATCCTCTGTTACGAAGATGGTTTTCCCTGTCAGGGTTTCCAATTTAAAGAGACATTCATTGACCAATGCAAAAATTTCTTGCCTGTTGGTGGTGTTTCTTAGAAAGTCATTCCAATTCGGTGGAATTTTTGTGGTAAGCCCCAACCTTACATCGAGTGCCGCAACCACGTTTCTCTGACGTTTCTGTTTTTATAATACCCTCTATTTCCCTGTCCAAAACCAAGTCAATTCTTCTACAATCCGCGAGCTGCATCATAACATATGGAATAAACGTTGTGCTGATATACATTGAGAAGGCAAGCCCGACTTCAGGTGTCAGTAAGTGTATCAGAGCACCCCCGTCGAACACCTTACACTCGACCTTTGGATTTGGCTCTGCAGTGTATATGTAGTTTGAATCTGATGGGACCTTCATGCAGCTTAGGAAGTCACATTTATTAGCCCCCCCTCCTTTTATAGATGGGGGAACCGCTGGATTTGGTGTGAGAAGAACATATATGTCATATGCCACAAACCGATAATTCATTGATTATTGTTCGTAATTTTGACACATATATTATCGTGATCATGTTGGGACAGCTGCATGCTATGCTTCTTCCATGCAAATATTTGAAACTGTTTGTCTTTCGAGAAGTCTAAATCCCACGTTACCTACAACATAGTTGATATGTGCAATTCAATGGGCTAAAAAAAATTAACTGTACTTCCAATATTCCATCCAATATCAGGATGCGACTCAACTTCCCTTTTCCTTGGTAAGGGCAAGCGCAATTTTGGGATGCTTGGAAAGCTTAGCTCACATAATGCTTGATGCAAATTACGAGGAATCCGTGTGTGGTTCTTGATGTTTCATCACCACTATTTGAGTGTATTTAGCATTTCGTATTGATTGTTTATGACAAATATGTGAACCTAGACAGGAAATGTTCAGCACTTGAACATTTATCACCAACGAGGAACATGCTCTTTCAAATGAAAATCGTGCTATATATATCAGGCTGGTATCTGGACTGTAAGCCCCACAGTAGATGCAAAGTTTCCAGCACCTGAATTCTTTGGATGGAAATTGAATGATGGTTCTTTTGTTACTGTATGAATGACAACCCAGAAGCAGATAGAGAGTGCACAGAGTTGATTAAATGTGTGTGGAAATCGGTTTGTTCCAGGTGAAAATGTTCAAGAAGCAAACTTCCATGTACGAAGTTGTGCAGACGTGGTTGTGAGAAGTGAAATGTTCAATTCAGTTTATTAAAACAAAGTGCAGTTTCAAATTTCAAAATATTTGTAATTTGTATACGAGGCCGGATGATGAAGATGTGTTGCAGAATACCTTCCATGTGTTCCTGTTTTGAGAACCAAATTGAGTTTGATGATTATGGGTTTTGTCATTTGGTGTTTCCTAATTTCGTGGTAAATCATCTGCTAAATTTATATTTTATTTGTAAAGATCTCGATATTCAAATTTTTATTCAATTGATCCAACCATATAGTAGTGTCGCAAATATAATTGAAGACATCAGAGCCATTCATGGTTCGTTTCTAAGCATTTACAGAATGAAACCCTGTCTGAGAATAATTTTGCTCATTTTACATAGCACATATTCTACTACAAATTTCTACCAGAACAAACTATACTACTTCGCCTTTAGTGTGCATGACTCTTTCACAGAGGTTATTCCATCGAATAATCAACACGTTGTTCATATCTTCTCTTATATTATCTCGAAAATTGCAAAGTATTTTAACAAAAATAAGGAAAAAAACAAACATTTCCATGTTTTGGCCGCCATTTTGGCATCCATCTTGAATAATTGTGGCCATTTTTCAACTAAAAGTGGGGGCTGTTATTCGATAACCACAATTCTTAGATAATATGGTGGAATTCGTTATGTTTAACATATAAAATTGAGAAGCAAAACTATTAGGTGTACCACCGTAAAACTGGCGGCCATCTTGGACGCCATTTTGAATTTTCGGCTCTACGTCGGTCAAAAAGTTGGTTCTTGAGAAAACTCCTTGACTAGAAATGCTGTTCAACAAGATATTAAAAAATGGCGCTTTTATCCGACTTGTATTGATCAAAACGCTAACTACCTACACTAACACGCGTCCGTTAGCGGATGCGCGAATAATTATTTGTGTTTACATATTGTCCTTTCGCCATGGGTTCCCCCGGCGACGAGGACGTTTAGCAATATAATTTGGTAATATATCCCATGATATTGATATATTTAACAGAAATACCGACATACCAAAATGCTGATTTATGGTATAGTGAATATTGGATATATATTGATGTTGACTTGAATTTATAGCGTCAGTTAAAACAACCGATGAACCACCCTCCCCAAAATAAACAACAAATACTATACACACTGTGTCACCCTGCCGCCATGCATGCACCGAGAGCTTAATGCCTTCATATTCTCCATGTCCCGAGTTCTTCATGTCGTTTATAATAGTTTCCCATGAATTATGGGACATCTGTGTATCGTGGTATCCAATATTTTTAGGATTGAAGAGGTGGTCATATTTCCGTACTGAATCTATAAGTTCCTCGTCAAAACAAGCGTCGTACCTATTCTTTTTAGGCATGGTATATACCTGGTATACCTATGCTCATATATGCGAGACTGCCAGCAAAAATGCTAACTTCCCACAAAACCATGGCATGCATTCTATGTCAGTTAATGTATATTTTGACCTATAACTGCCATCACAATTATTTAATTTTTGTTTAATTTGACCCAAGAATAGATAACATGGTGCCAGCTATCATATACGCCCATGCACATAATAGCATTCTCATTCGTAAACACCACAAAATATCTGCGGTATATATCCCATGATAATGACATCGCACCGAATACCCCTGTCCGCCTGTGCGCAAAGCGGATAGGTTTTCGGTCTTGGAACGAAAAGTTGTGCGCGCGCGCGTTTTGCAGATGGTATGTGAAAGCCCCGGTGATAACATTGGAGACCGAAACGATGCGCGTACGGATGCGCGTACGGATACGTAAAACGCATGCGTTAAGCGCATGTATTTGAAAGCAGCTTAATATGTCATTCTATGGAAATCGGTTAGATATTCGCCTATTTCTGCGAAACAACTGATGCGAAGGTTTTCGTATGCTGGACATGCAATTCATAAATTGTAATTCGGTCTCAACCGAGTTGGTCTTACAGACATGGCATATTCTATCGTCTATTTTTGACCGGGGGGGGGGGGCTGTTTGTGTCTTCCCTTCTCAATCTCTAGCTTGTGATTACTTACTATGTATTTACTCCATTTGGAAGCGCAAGGTTGTGGCGAATATGAAATAAAATGACTGAATTCTTTGTTTTCGCTGTAATCGGTATCCAGAAATTCCATGGCAGGTATGCAATTGCAATCCAGCGGAAACACACGGAATCCGGCGTACGGAAAACGGGGGTGCTTTGGTCTCATATAATTACGCCCCTACTCTAACCGTAAAACTGTTCTCTTCTTTTAATTTCAGAACTATCAATATGAAGATAGCGTGTATCCTGGTAGCTATTTCGCTTTTCGCCGCAGCGGTGAGTAAAACTATCTCACACATGCATTATGCCACCGCGCGTGCCTATAGCAGTCTGATACATACCCAGAGTCCGTCTCATTACTTATTCAGACTGGTGACTAGTTGGACATTTTCTACATCATGCAGTGGGTGTTAACTGGTGATGAACTTATACCCCGGCCCCAACTTAACTCATCAACATAGAAGCAACCCTGAACCATTTGGCTATTTAAAGTAAACAATGACCGCCGAAAATGGTTCACATGGCCAAGAAAATTTGTGCTGAATAACCCATCCACCCTCCCAGTGATAGGAAACATTTGCAGACCCCCCACCCCACCCCGGGGTCATACCGTGAATGCCTATTCTGGCTATTAATATCAAATTCCACCAATTCAAAACCTGAGAACTATTTAAAGGTGCGACTGCGATCACTCGAAAATTGTCATTTGCAATTACGTAGGTGGGTATTTAAAATAAAATACATCTGTTATATATAGTCCTACACCACCAGAATAAACTTTACTTTTATTTTTGTGCGAGTGGGAGATGCAGCTCACATCCACAATATTACATGCATGTACCGCAATGTTTCATTTTCCAACTAACGCACAACACGTGGGCCAAAACGTTCCTGTTTTTCGGCACTGCAGAGACCACTGATCTCTGCTGTATATATGAAACAACTGAACAATCCAAAATGGTGGACAAAACGAAACAAAACACTGTTAATATGGAGTTGTTATAATATTAGATCGTTCATAACTTCATACATATGTACATTGTATCTGATAATCTATACATTAGATATAATATTAGATTGTTCATACACATGTACATTGTATCTGATAATCTATACATTAGATAGAATATTATAATATTAGATTGTTCATACACATGTACATTGTATCTGATAATCTATACATTAGATAAAATATAATCCTACTAATTCATTTATCAGACAGAAACATATCATTACGAACAAAGAAGAAAATACATTCAGTTTCACGTGGAAATTCTGTCAATGGTGATTATGAAAGCTACATGATGTTCGTTGAAATAGACATGCGTGGTGGCGATATGTTATGGATGAACATTATTAAATGAATACGATGAAATAATAGACAAGCTTCTCCATATATAATTGCTAATTTCAGTATAAGCTCACACTCGACAGTAAATCTTGTTTTCGTATTTAGATACTTTGATGTGGGTCATTTTTATTCCACAATAATTTGTACCTGAGGGACGGCTTCTTGTGTTCTAAAACTGCGAGGTGGGAAATCTTCGGTTTATATTTACATTTGTAATCTTGAATTGCGACGCGATTGAGTGGTTACCACGAAAGAACGATGACATTACGATTTGGTCTACCCCATCGACGAACACATGTGTACAGAGTGTAATTAATCATAATCGTCCCACGAAATAACCCTTCTGTTGATCAATGAAACATTGGGCTGATATGGGTTATATGTCATATATAGGTTCATATATGTATAACCAAATCCCACGCAGCTAACCACCATATCTCTATTACTGCGCCACTAACTCTATTTTACTGACCGGGTCGGGTCACTAATGGCAGCACACCATTATTCTCTATAGGCGACAGTGTTATTATCCGCGGGTATGCTTTATTCATTGTGAATGCTGGAACTGTCTAACCTAGTCAGTTTTGAAGAATGACTCTTCGGACCAAAAAAAATTAATAGGTCCGCGTGCCTTTTCCGTTTTTAAATTTACCGCTTTTTGATACTACCCTAATTCTGCACAAAAAATCAACACATTTTCAAACATACCCCATTAAATGTCAGGTTAATTATTTCACCCACTCTGGATCAATATTCATCTATAGGTATAATATTTCCATGGTGGCTTTGATTTTTTCTTCTTTTTATTTAGCTAGTGTTTTAGCATTAATGTTATCCTAATCACAATCAACCATTCAGCTGCCCGATATTATTTTATGCTGACTTGACCAAGGGGGATATTTTTTTATATTTGGTGTACGCTAACGTACTACGTTTTCAGTTTTTTTCTCAGTTTTGGACCATGCAGTCGATCCAATAAGAGACATTGAGTGAGCGCCAATACAGACCCAAGAGTCACAACAACAGCGTCAGATGACAACTTAGATAGAAATGTTCTTTTGTATCATCTGTGAGACGGAAATATATTGTTTATATGTACTTTTACTCCCGCGGAGTAGAACCTTAAGATGGATGTTGCCGAATTTCGCGAATTAGACTGGTCCTTCCAACCAACCGCCCGATTCGTAGTAACCAGCCGCCCGATTCGTAGTAACCAGCCGCCCGATTTGTAGTAACCAGTCACCCGCTTCGTAGTAACCAGCCGCCCGATTCGTAGTAACCAGTCACCCGATTCGTAGTAACGTACCAGCCGCCCGATTCGTAGTAACCAGCCGCCATATTCGTAGTAACCAGCCGCCCGATTCGTAGTAACCAGTCACCCGATTCGTAGTAACCAGCCGCCCGATTCGTAGTAACCAGCCGCCAGATTCGTAGTAATCAACCGCCCGATTCGAAGTAACCAGCTTGCCGCCTGATTGGTAGTAACCAGCCGCCCATTTCGCAGTAACCAGCCGTCCGATTGTTAGTAACCAGCCACCTGATTGGTAGAAACCATCCGCCCGATTGATAGTAACCAGCCGCCCGATTCGTAGTAATCAGCCCTCCAATTGGTAGTAACCAGCCGCCCGATTCGTAGTAACCAGCTAGCCGCCCGATTCGTAGTAAACAAACCGCCCGATTCGTAGTAACCAGCCACCAGATTCGTAGTAAACAAACCGCCCGATTCGTAGTAACCAGCCGCCAGATTCGTAGTAACCAGCCGCTCGATTCGTAGTAACCAGTCACTCGATTCGTAGTAACCATCCCCCCGATTCGAAGTAACCAGCTTGCCGCCCGATTGGTAGTAACCAGCCGCCCATTTCGCAGTAACCAGCCGTCCGATTGTTAGTAACCAGCCACCTGATTGGTATAAACCATCCGAGGGATTGATAGTAACCAGCCGCCCGATTCGTAGTAACCAGCCCTCCGATTGGTAGTAACCAGCCGCCCGATTCGTAGTAACCAGATAGCCGCCAGATTCGTAGTAAACAAACCGCCCGATTCGTAGTAACCAGCCGCCCGATTCGTAGTAGCCAGCCGACCGATTCATAGTAACCAGCCGCCCGATTCGTTGTAACCAACCGCCAGATTCGTAGTAACTAGCCGCCCTATTCACAGTAGCCAGCCGACCGATTCACAGTAACCAGCCGCCCGATTCGTTGTAACCAACCGCCAGATTCGTAGTAACCAGCCGCCCGATTCGTAGTAGCCAGCCACCCGATTCATAGTAACCAGCAGCCCGATTCGTAGTAACCAACCGCCCGATCCGTAGTAACCTAGATAGATAGATAGATAGATAGATAGTTTATTGACAAAGTGCGTACAACAATAGTATGGTACAGTTAAATGTGAAATAAAGATATGGATAATTAAAGTGACACAAAAGATATTTTGTTTAACTATACAGCTCATTACACAACTTACAAACCCCGAGTTGGGTGCACTTTGCCGGAGTGGACGTGTAGTTGCCTCCCGCCCGATTCGTAGTAACCTAACCCGTTTTCTACTATTTATTGTTGTGCAACACGCATGCTACGCTTTCCACCTTCAACAACCAATCTTTTCACATTACAGAACGCTAGCAGTCTTCGGCACCCACACCTATTTAAACGTGAGTATTTAATAACATACGTCTCGGATAACGAAGGTAGACTAATCAGGAGTGGGCGGGTTAATTATTAAATATATATTTATTTTTTATTTTTTATTTTTAAAACATCCATATCTGAAGGCTATTTATATGTATTTTGTAATCCATCTGTTTCTTTCCGTATGGCCTAGACACTATTATTGGGATAAGCATGCATTGAGGTTTTTTACATTTCAGATCAGTTCCTCCAAATATATGAACACGCAGATATATAGATAATAAAATAGATAGATAGATATGCATATATATATGTATAGGTTTGAAATGCATAATTTGTTTTAATTTTTGATAATTTGGTCAGAAGTTAGCCAAAAGCCTTTGAGATTTTCTGAATCCTAAATTACACACTAAAGGTTTAATCCTAACATAAATACTAAAATAAAAAAAATAAAATGATGCCAAGATATCCCAAGCTCAACAAAAATAATAGGAAATATGTGGTTTATTATCTATATATATATATGGGTGTATGACGATGTAGGTGACAGAAAGGTGCTAATTTGACGCTATTAATGACACTTAATTTAACATTTAAAGATAAAATAATGTGAGGTCTGAAATTCTGAATTGTGAGCGGAAAGTTGGGTTGTAAGTTGTAGACGCACCAAATTAGGGGTTTTACAACCGACGTATAATGCGCGCGAATCTAAATAAAGAAATGATGCAATATCGTGACTCTGCTTGTAAACAATTCACTGCGCTTTTTGCGAGACATTAACATCACTCGACCTGCATTTTCTCTGACACAAAGAGTGTTTTGTGAATAGTATCGCCTTCATATCATCAGTATGCTATACTATTATTTCTTGAGAAAAAATATCATAATTTGATAAATGTTATTTCTAAATTATAACCTACAACGAAGGCCGCCTGTCCCTTTAATCATCCTTCCGAACTCCTAATATCACGGATAAGTCATATTTGAATAATTAAAACATAGATACATTTATTAATTAGATATGACATTTTGTGAATATCGCTTCAATTTTCCCTTAAACCGAGTGATATTATTTTATTACATCACATATTATATTTTATGATATGAATTCACGCATTCACGGGGCGCCGTTCTATTTATTACCTATTTAGTGATATCAATAATCCATTTTATGATATCACTAAATGAATATATGATATCATAAAATCGAATATATGATATCATTAAATATTTTATGATATCACAAGCTGATTTTAAGATAACACTAATTCTAATTTTTGATATCACAAATTAATTATTTTATATCACAAAATCAAATTATTGATATCACAAAATAGTAAGCATTTAGAGGTATTAATAATTCGATTTTGTGATAACTTGGTCTAGTCATAATGACTATGATGGTGTTAGTCCTAACGATTAATATCAGCTTAGTCAAACTGAGTAGGATTGAGTCATAGTGACTCACCTTATGTTAGTCATATTGATCCTAATGTTTTCTTTGTGTACAGACAAAAATTCAAAACCTGGGAAAGCCTACTAGTATACCTGCTCTGATATTTGACCACAAGAATAATCTACGAATTTAACCCTTTATCTAACAGAACGGCCCTGTGCCAATGCATTCTCTTATATATGCGAGTCGACCATAGGTCGCCTCGCATATATAAGAGAATGCATTGGCTTAACACATATTAAAAATGATAAAATTGTCAAAGAATGTAGAAAAATATTATAAAAAAATGTAAGAAAAAATTATAAAATTGTTAAAGAATGTAAGAAAAAATTGTTAAAAGTGTTAAAAAAAAAATATTTTTTAGGCCAATGTATTCTCTTATATATGCGAGGCGACCTATGGTCGACTCGCATATATAAGAGAATGCATTGGCACAGGGCATAACTGTAACGATCACAATGTGGTCAATGAACCGGTTCCAATGATATCCATATTTGTATGGTGTTATATATTGAGACAGACCAAAGATATTTTAGGCTGTTGAAGCTTTATTTGGGCGTTTTTGGCCGTTTTGTTGGGTAAAGGGTTAATGAAGAGATTTATCCCACAGGGAGCCCCACACAGATGGAAGCATGCACTGTAGAGTGTCGTCTGCTCCAGTCTATGTGGGGCTCTATAAAGGGTTAAGGGATTCATACGATCGATCTCATTAAACATAAAGCTAAGGGTATGTTCATACGCTGGCAAGTTTGCACGGTATGCTTTTGCGGGCATTTCGTCATAGAAAACCACATGTGCCAGAATATGAACGGAAACATGCACATAACATGCATCTTTACCAAAGCGAAAGACATGTGTAACGTATTGGACGTATACTAATAATTGGTTATGGTTTCATGGAGGCTGACATTTATTTAATGCCTAATGCGCGCATCCGCGATTATACAAAATCATAAAACAAAGGTGCAAGGATCAATACGTAGTGTCAATATATAACAACATGAGAGGTAAAATTTATGTCGTTCCACTTGTAGCGGTGCTACTGGAATTTGCCTTCAAATACCTGTATGATTTATTCTTGCGAGATCATTACATGCTATTTACAGGCAAATTCCGGTATAGCATCGCTACAGGTGGAACTACAGAGATTTTACTTAGCACGTAGTTAGCTGTGGTACAGGTGCAACTTATATGCTTGTTTCCGTTCATATTCTGGCACCATATCGTTTTCTACGACAAAATTCCTGCAAAGCATACCGTGCAAACTTGCCAGTGTATGAACGTACCCTAACAGTGAAATATTCAGAAATAAAAATGTTTATATTGTACAGGAGCGGCGTGGCCAAATATGCCGTCTTCCTGCCCCCCCCCCCCCCTGTATAGAAATGAAACTTATATAGTAAAATGACAACATAGCAAATATAGTAACATCTAAATACGTGAATACAATATGAAAAAATATGTATGAATGGCGTATCCAAACCATTTACATTGTGTACATAGTATGCTGGTATATAATGGTTGAACCAAGCACTGGGCCAATATTACTGTATCATAAGTGCAATGAGTATGGCTGAATTATTATAGTTTTAGACTATATGTGACCCGCCATATCAAATCCAGTCGGAAGTCGGGATTTTTTTTACCCTGTGCCAATGCGTTCTCGTATATATGTGAGTCGACCATAGGTCGCCTCGCATATATAAGAGAATGCATTGGCCTAACAATTTTTTATCATTTTTTTAAAATAAATGTTTCTGACAATTTTTAGGACATAAAATAAAAAAAACATCCATTACCCTGCAGGGAGCCCCACACATATATAGAAGCATATAGAAGAGTGTCGTCTGCTCATGTTTGTCTGGGGCTCTGTATGGGTGAAATTATAAAATTGTTAAAGAATACAAGAAAAAATTATCAAAATTGTAAAATATTGTTAGGCCAATGCATTCTCTTATATATGCGAGGCGACCTACGGTCGACTCGCATATATAAGAGAATGCATTGGCACAGGGTAAAAAAAATCCCGACTTACGACTGGATTTGATATGGCTGGTCACATATGACCAAATAAGAGCCTTTATAAGATCACTGTTCATTTTGTTCATATTCATCAGTTCTGTTCATAAAGGGAAAGGCTACATATCATCCAGCCAAATGAAAGGTGAACATACCAGGCTTTTTACTATAGCAAGTCTAACAATTCCGGAGCTCATGTCGTGTATTTAGGCATAACTTCACAATTTCGACAAAAGTATTGTTGCATTTAACCCTTTACCCAACAGAACGGCCCTGTGCCAACGCATTCTCTTATATATGCGAGTCGACCATAGGTCGCCTCGCATATATAAGAGAATGCATTGGCTTAACACATTAAAAATTATAAAATTGTTAAAGAATGTAAGAAAAAATGGTAAAAAGTGTTAGGGCCAATGCATTCTCTTATATATGCGAGGCGACCTATGGTCGACTCGCATATATAAGAGAATGCATTGGCACAGGGCATAACTGTAACTATCACACTATCACAATGTGGTCAAGGAGCCGGTTCCAATGATATCCATATTTGTATGGTTCTATTGAGACAGACCGAAGATATTTTAGGCTGTTGAAGCTTTATTTGGCCGGTTTTGGCCGGTTTGTTGGGTAAAGGGTTAATTTTAGACGAAAACGTGCGAGTAGTATATTTAAATATACATATTCTAAATCCCCCCAGGATTATACAACCCTCTGACAGAAGACAGTGATGTGTATGTAATTGAGTTTGATAGAAATCGAAGCGATGGACTGGATCAAGAGGAGTTAAGTGATTCCATAGACTTGTTCATTCCCAACTCTGGAAAAGCATTTGCTGAGAAGCTCCTATCTGACTTCGACGAGGATGGCAACCAAGAAATTTCACAAAAAGGTAAGGCTTCGTCCACAAACTCGAATTTATCTGGAAGGTAAGGCTTCGTCCACACACTCGATTTCGATTTATCTGGAAGGTAAGGCTTCGTCCACACACTCGATTTATCTGGAAGGTAAGGCTTCGTCCACACACTCGATTTATCTGGAATTTATTTGCATGCAGGTATTTCGACGGAGAAAGCTATACAATGCGTCAGAAAACGAACGCAAATATGATGCTTATAATATGATGCTTATAATATGATGCTGCTTATAATATGATGCTTATAATATGATGCATTTTACCACATCAGCTAACTATATGTGAGAAGTAAACACTCCGTAGTTTCATTTTGGTAGCGATGCTACCAACAACCTGTATATATAGCGATGCTACCAACAACCTGTATATATAGCGATGCTACCAACAACCTGTATATATAGCGATGCTACCAACAACCTGTATACATAGCGATGCTACCAACAACCTTTAATAGCATGCAATTATCTCCCAAGTGTTTGAAGGCAAATGTTAGTAGCGCTGAAGGGGTCACTATCACCAAAAAAAGTGCTGAATGGTACACAGGATTTTCAAAATGTGCTGAAGGTACACAGGGTTTGAAATGTCGTTCTAAAGGACGTCCAGTTTTCGTATCTGCCATGATTTCTGTTAGAGAATAATTGTTTACGTTCCAATGAATATTAAAATGTACTGAAAACAAACTACCAATGGGCACCATACTTTCATAAACACAATTTAAGTTATGGTTTTTGTGCCAATCACAAACCCTGTGTACCCTTCAGCACATTTTCAAACCCTGTGTACCCTTCAACATTTTTTTGGGGTGAGATTGACCCCTTCAGCGTTAGTAGCACCGTATACGTCACACGTGGAATTACATACATGTTACTTCTCATGTCGTTAGCTTTGGCAGATATATTTTATACCAACGTTGCCGTCCATATTCCGACACACACTCGTACCCTAAAGCCGTGTTCAAACACTCGTACCCTAAAGCCGTGTTCACACACTCGTACCCTAAAGCCGTGTTCACACACTCGTACCCTAAAGCCGTGTTTACACACTCGTACCCTAAAGCCGTGTTCACACACTCGTACCCTAAAGCCGTGTTCACACACTCGTACCCTAAAGCCGTGTTCACACACTCGTACCACAAAGCCGTGTTCAGACACTCGAAAATGTGCCTGACATTTTTTGCAGGCATTTTGATACAGAAAGCTAAAATGCGACAAAAAGAAAAGAAGAAAAAAAACGTATGCAAATAATGCTTATATAAAATGCAACTATACTGCAGTTAAAGGTACTCAATGCGATCAGACGGTCCACATATCATCAAGTTACAAGAACAATTTTTTTTAAATGCCATTAATTACAACAAAATAATGCTAACCACTGTCAACTGTGGTATAAAATTTTCCAAAAACGTGTTATTTATCAATATGTTGTTCAACGAAATATGGCCGTATTACCACTTGTTTTTAGTGTTATCCATCTTCATTCGCAATTTTGTCCGAGACCGTCGGTTTGACGAGTTTTTTCCAGGCCACAAATAAGTGCACATCTCGAGAAATGACAGATTAAAAAAAAAATCGATATCTGATCACGCTGAGCTTTGATAGGTGGGTTCATCGACTCGAATCAAGTATTTTTACCCCCACCCCAAGCCAAAGAAATAGTAATTTGGGAGACACCATTATTAACTTTTCTTGATGTAACATGTTCTTGGTTTGAGATAAAAATAAATCGGTATATGATCACTAGGTGGGTTCCTCGACCCAAAACGAATATTTTTTTTACCCCCGATGCCAAAGAAATAGTAATTTGGGAGCATTAATTCGGATTATGCATCTTTAACTACGTGAAAAGTAAAAACACTGTATGAAATTTTCCTGTAAATAGCATTCAATTATTGCTTCACAAGAACAATCATACAGGTATTTGAAGGCGAATGTCATGCCTAATTGGCCAGTCCTTCCTGTAAGAATACACTAACCCTATAACTCTAACCCTAGCCCTAACCCTAACCCTATATAACACATATGGGTGGTGTGTGGTTTCGTGTATTCTTACATGAAGGATATACCGGCCAGTGTGCATGCGCAACCGACGCAAGCTGTTCCCTTGTCATGTATATGTGCATTCCCTCGTTTTACACTGAAATAGATTGCGCAAATGATTTTGTATGTCCATTGCGCCAATGGAAATAATATATATTCAGGTTCGATAAATATTTGCATTTGTGCGTTGTTCAAGCGCTGTGTTCTCTGAAATGGTAAAGCCAATGTGATTGGAATTTTCACCATTAGTTGATTGCTATATGTGACCCGCCATATCAAATCCAGTCGTAAAGTCGGGATTTTTTTTACCCTGTGCCAATGAATTCTCTTATATATGTGAGTCGACCATAGGTCGCCTCGCATATATAAGAGAATGCATTGGCCTAACAATTTTGTATCATGTTTTTTAAATAAATGTTTCTTACAATTTTTAGGACATAAAATAAAAAACATCCGTTACCCTGCAGGGAGCCCCACACATATATAGAGCATATGGAAGAGTGTCGTCTGCTCATGTTTGTCTGGGACTCTGCTTAGGCCTCAACTGCTATGGGAGACCCAGGATCAGATTGAATTAAGTCCCCCAGTTGAAGTTGGTGATGTTCACCCATTAGTCACCTCGATTACTGTCGATTGTTTATGCAATTTATCTTCTGCAAATTAGGGGATAAAAAGAAACTGAACAGAATGGAAAAAATAACTAAAAACAATGTTAATTTTAGGCTATAGATACTTTCCAGAAGACGAGGCCTAAGAAGGGTGAATTTGGTGATGCCAGCCGGATGTGCGGGATAGCATCACTAAATCCACCCTTTGGGGCCTCATCTGAAAAAATCAGACGGATGGATGGGTCTTGTTTAAGGGGCGGGGCGTTCAATCCTAAGTTGGGCAGTCACAACGGAGAGCTTCTAGCGTCCCTGCTCTCAATCTCGATCGGGGTGCGTTTCACTTAGAACTTATCACTAATGACGATGAAATTCTTTCTATTTTCAGAGATGGATAAGGCATATGAAGCCAAACTATTCCACGGAAAGCCATAAAGTAAAACATGATTGCTTCTAATAAATTATCCAAGACACATATAATCCTTTCTTCACTAACTACTCATTTAGTAGTCCCCTTAAAACATGTGTTTACATAATAAATTCAACAATCATCTAAACACCCCATGATGAGTATAGGGGTCCTTCTACCATTATAATAATAATAATGGAGCTTATATAGCGCGTATCCCCGCGAGGGCCCTAAGCGCTTCACATTATTAAGTTGAGTAATGCCATGTTGAGTAATACTTAAACGCATGCTGCCATAATAGCGCTTCACAAGATTACCTAACAACCATGCAGGTCCCTATTTCTCGTCCAGGTACGACGAAGCGAGCACAGTACAAGTGACCTTGCCCAAGGGTCACAACCTGGCGTGAGATTTGAAACAGCGTGTGGCTATATTTTTAGCACACACACCGCTTAGCCTGGCTAAGCCACCGTTGTGGAGACGATAGTCCACCGGCCGGGCGCGAACTAACGCCGGTGCAGTAACACCATTACAAGTCCGACACTCTATCCACCGGGCTACCACTTCCACTGGGCTACCACTTGTGTCATCTGTTCGTCAAACTGGCTTTCGTCTGTGAATATTTCCTGGACACCCCTCCAGATGAATATTATACCATTCCAGTGTATGATTTTATAAATCAATGGAATAATCCATTCAGAAAAGAAAGGATCAACGAGATTATCATTCCCGCAATAGGGTTATTCATCTACATGCAGAGAAAGTCAAAGGCATGTGTTTGAAAACATTTATTCAACGATACAGTAATTCCCAAAGTAATTGACCACTTAACCACAGCAGAATTATGGGTAATTTTTAAAGATTTAGTCGGAAATATGGCTTGTTGCCATTTATCGGAAAGCTCTCGGCGAGAGCTTTCCGATGAATGGCAACAAGCCATATTTCCGAATAAATCCTTAAAAATTACCCATAATTCTGCTGTGGTTAAGTGGTCAATTACTTTGGGAATTACTGTAGATACATCAACAGATGGTTCAATATTCTCGTTTTCTTTAATTCAGGTGGATTTCCACGCAAACAATTCTGTTATTGAAACATGTACAAAAGAATGTCATGTAATGTAGAAAAAATAGTCCCCGACCTCCGAAGAGAGCCTAACATCTTATTGGTCTGTTTGATGGGGTGGTGAAATCATATGATGCAATATAACACCCTCCATGCAATGACTGACGTGTCATGACTCCATATACAGATCCGCTGGTTTACGTGTAACGTATTCAAGATGGAACAATAAGAATCAGACAGCCACTCGTCAGCGAATTTATCACTTAAATAAAACTAATTGATGAGGGAAACGTTATAGAGTATGTTTATGGTGGACACTCAATATTGGATGCTGTCTACAGAAACCTAATTTGTAAAACTGACCGATTGATTACATATATAGAATTTCAACGTCTGACAGAATACAGACACCATTTGTATATGATTTGATATAATTAATTCTTGTAGGCATCGCCGTTAGCTATGTTTATATTGGCCTCCCAATACTTGCATTAATATCGCCCATTATTGGGCGTCCACCATAAACATATGCTAAGTAAAGACGCAAAGTGTACAATGCACTTAAGGGGGGAGATCAAATGAACAATTTTGAATGAGGATTTCCATGCAAATCTGCGGAGCAAAAGTTACAGAGTTGCAGATACTTCTGAGTGTGACTTAATGTGGTATTGGAAACAACAGGTATTTATCTGGCGGGTCCGCTTGGTAAATTAAAAAATATATATTTTTGAGAATTTTTTTCTGGAATTACATCACTTGACTTTTGAAATATCAATATAAAATTCAAAAATAAATACACCAACTTCATGGAATAAGTTTCAAGCTACGCAGATTTGCATGCAAATCCCAATTCAAAATTGGTCACTTGACCTCCCCCTTAATTCGACGTCCACTTATTCATCTATACGATCGGTTACTGCTTTGGTGGCCGAGAACCCTGTTTTTCCTCAATCAGAGTAACACAAATATGCCATGCACACGCAGGGAGGGCGATATTGGCTTACGTTGCACGCATAGGATAACATTTCACTGAACATAAATTGTGAAAGATTAACAAATCAAAACAACATGAAGAAACAACGTTATTCGTCAGCCTAACCAAACATCTTTCAAGATTAACCCTTTGACAGTGTTTGATTACTCAGTGGATTCCCCATTACGTTCTAAAGGTATCAGTTGGAGTGATATGGGTTACAAGCAACTAATTATATAGAGTTACGCTTCTTGAATTTGTGTAGTGTAAACTAGAGTCAGCATAAAACAAAATTATAGCTGCTGGTTGGTTGATTATCATTGAGGGAAAATTCCTTTGGCGGGAACAGAAAATCATAGCCCACGTAAATATGGCGATCATTTATGTTTAGGTGGCCATGAAGAGTCTGGTGGGATTCCCAAGTTAAAGGAAGTGGTCTGGGTATTTTTATGCTGCTGATTTTTGTGCAGTAAATGGGGTGGTTGTGGAAATGAAAGGTTATCGTTTGAAAACAAAATACAGAACAGGGCGCATTTGTTGTCGCAGACTGGTGTATCGGATGACGTTCTAAGGGGAAATTGACCACTTGAAGTTCAAGTAGGTTTAACCCATAGCCGTTAAAACTGTCGCCTATGGAAAATAATTAGTTGTTTGTAACCTCGTTGATAAACGGAAGTAACTGATAATACGCGACTTCGTAGTACTGCAATTCGAGGCAGAAAATAACCACCAAAAGTTGCTTTCCTCGTATATCGGTGCTATATACGATAAGCTCTATTTCTAAGCCAAATTTGTCCCGTCCAGAACACGGGTACGGACTTAGAACAGTACAACGACGAACATCCTAATTTCGAGCAAACGACCAGCAAGATTTGTCTTCAAGGAGTTATTGGACAATCACCGAAACTGGACTCTATAATACATTCGGCTATCACACGTGACACATCTGATGTTTAAATCTGATTGGCTGTGTTGTTATAACTTTCTAAAATCGTTTTCTGGCGTCCGGGTGTTGTCGCCCATTGTACAGACATTATAATAACACTCCGCCTCGAAGTACAGTACACATGTACTACGAAAACTCGTACAAATAATCACTTCCGTTCATGCACATCAACAGAGCATATATAGCTGGATGACAATGTAATGACACGTTGAGTTAATAAGTTCAACATCAACTTTATGACATTTAATTTATTAACCCGTTCATGACGGGAGCTGCGCTGGTACAGCATTAAAATCCTGTGCCAGTGCATTATCTTATATATATCGGAGTCTCCCATAGGGAGACTCGGATATATAAGAGCATGTACTGGCTTACAATATCAAGGTCAATATTATTAGGCCAATGCATTCTCTTGTACATGCAAGGCTCCCTATGGGCGACTGGAATATATCAGAGAATGCATTGGCACAGGATTTTCTCAACAATTCTGGAAACCATAGTCATGGAAGGGTTACAGCAGTATCTATCCCTATATACCGATTTCAATAGCTGCTTCACGTCGAAGGGAACTTGCATTAAAGCTCTCCTTGGCCGACTAACTTAGCGATATATAGGTATGGTCAAATACTATCAGACAACGGGCAGAGGAACTAACTTATTGATACATATATGTGTACTGAATAATACATATATATATATATATATATATATATATCATTGGTGGGAAATGTTTAGATAACAAATAAGTTCAACTACATCAAAGGTAACTTACTAAAAAGTTGGTAGAAGACCTCTTCCAAAGATAAGAACCGAGGAATACAGAACATTTAATTATCATGGATCATGTATGGGTAATGGTTTGTTCAACCAAGCTATATAATCACCATACTATGACTATATATTATGTGCATTTAACATTTGCTGTATCTGGTTAACCCTTCCATGATGGGAGCTTCCTGAAATTTTGCGAAAACCCTGTACCAGTGCATTCTCTTATAAATGTGAGTGTCCCATTGGGAGCTTAGCATATATAAGATAATTCGTTTTTCAGTTTTCCTATCAAATACTACAATCGGACAACGGGAGGAGGAACAATCTAAAATCCATATTTAGAAACATTCAGCTAATAAGTTCACAAATCAACACATGGTTGTCATTGAACTCACCAGCTGAACATGCATACAAACAAATCAATGGACATTTGGGAATCCATAAGCTATATTTACAATCGAGTATCCAGTTACAGGACCGGGATCTATACGTCATTATTTGCTAGCATTTCAACATTTTTTTCTTCTTCCATATTTTCCCCAAGATATCAACAATTTATTAGAGCAATCCCACCAACTCATCTGGGATACAGCAAAAAAAAAAGTTCAAGTTTCACTACCTCGAAAAATCACGGTGGGGAATCACGTGGTTTCGAGTTGATGAGTATTACCACAGATATTTGGCACAATAGACCCACCACCACAAAGACATACATATATATAAGAAATGAACGGCGGTTTCAATGTGGTCATGGGATTTTGACCGCGAGAAAAAATCAGCAAACTGCATGAACCCCGAAGGGGTTCATGCGGAGTTTGCTGATTTTTTAACGCGATCAAAACCCATGACCACGTTGAATCTGCCGTTTATTATTTATATTTATATACTTAAATTCATTATGAATTAGGATTGTATGTCTTTCCCACTATTTATTCATCTATTTAAACGAACGCATGGAGTTCAGTTCAGACAGTTCGAATCCTTGTTTTTTGGAAAACCAAACATTTTGAGAATCCATTCATGGAGAACGGAAAAAACGCAATTTAACAGTAAAGATATGACAATATGTCTTGTTTAGATAGTACCGGTAACTAATGTAGACGTGTTGATTTCAAGAATGATTAATATCTGAAACTAACAATTAAGTTTCGGCTGCGGATAAGAAATCGACAACACGCCGTTCTACCATAATGATATATTTGTGAGGTTCGGGGAATATTTGTAGCGGCAAGGAAAATGATAAAACCCTATTGAGTAGCGCGGTTTTTTTTACCATCAACGCTCAGTAACACAAAGCAACAACACTGATTATAGACCGAAACAAATTTCTTGCCAAATCCGGACGTACTATATACTCAAGCAGTCGGTAATGTCCGACAATCCCCGGTGATTTCCGGGACCAATGTGTTCATAAACCTATGAACGACATTGGAAGTGACGTCACGTTACGTTCATAGGTTTATGAACGCATTGAATAAGGGGGCGTGTCCACCGTAACGCTATGGGGAAATCGGAAGAGATATCAGGTGTATGTAAATATATATATATAAGACAAGGTATATAACTATCTATCAGACGGCCCATATTCCCACCACCTGGCGTTGTCAAGCTGTAGCTAACATATTTTTAAAAATGTACGCAAGCGAAACACTTTGATTGTGTCAAACGTTACAGGCATCAGAACAGAATCATTCTGGTCAAAATTTCTGGTCGGACATTCACTGGGCACATCTGCTGAAAACATTTACGATCAGACCAGAGAGTGTAGCCCATTATTTGTCGGTGACATTCGTCAAGACTTACATTGGATTAATTTCTGGTAAATTTCAATTGATTTCATCTCATAAAAGAATCTCCTCTTGCACCCATGACAGAGATATGCAGTTAAACAGCTTTCACGAAAGTGGGAGACGTAATTTGTCTTCCATTTTGGCGACCGTGGGACAAATTACGCTTCGCACTTTCTTGAGAGCTATTTAACTGCATAATGCCATGAGAGCCATAAGAAACATATTTTATTGGTTGAAATGAATCAAAATTTACCTGAACTGTCAGGGGGGGGGGGGGGGTGAAAAAAAAAAATCCGGCACGTATGCCGGGGTGGGTGGGTGGTCAAAGCCACCAACAAGCAATTTTTTCCGCAACTAAAAAAAAAAATGCTGGTTTTTTTAGTGTTTTGGCAATGAGTTGGGCTTCAAAACCACTTTGAATGAGAGAAATAATGTAATTCTAACTGGTAAACTGACTGCAGGCAGTTATCGTGTTGTATGTTGTTGCAAATTTTGAAATCCAAGATGGCCGCTGGCAGCCATGTGTTTTGGCCGAATGACCTCAAAATGACTCATTCCTATTTACATGTCCATGTTAACATCCATGATAAATAGTATGATGAATGTCACCGACGACAAATATCGGTCCCCTCAGAAAACTCATTTAGTCGGTGTGCCCAGTAAATGTCCGACCATAAATTTTGGCCGGAAATTTTCTGTTCCGATGCCTGTAACTTTTGATACAATCAACCAATCGAGTCGCGTGCTGTGCCAAACAAAACCAGAGCCCTTCTTGAACAAAATAGGCTTTATAATCTGAATAATATAACTAACATTTTAGCCACAGCTTGATAATTTGGGTCATCTGATAGTTACCTTGTATTATATATATATATATATATATATATATATATATATATATATATATATATGTCTTTAGGGTGGTGGGGGTCTATTGTGCCAAATACCTGTGAGTAGTACGCATTCAAAATGGCCGAGGCGATTAGAAACGCGATCAGAAACGAGGAAAAGGGTAATAAACTAAGATATGACATATTACATAGTATTTTTTGAGCCACGAGCAGATGATATAATATTTTTTCAAACAAGCTAATGTATCATCTAAATACATTTCCAAATTCACGTTTTTTGCTCTAACATTCTGAACTAAGTTGTCAGTCGAAGGATTATGGACTGGTGTTTTCCACGCACCTCGGACTGGCAACTGGTCAGAATGTTCTAGAAAACCACGGAGCATTTCCAAACAAATAAGGTATCAACTTGCTTCAAAAATAAACTAGCATATGCTCGTAACAGTCAAAGTGATATGTTTTCTGACAGTTTCTATATTATGTTATTTGTGCGTTTCACCAGCTTCGACCTTTTGTATGGTGGTACTCACCAACCACGAAACCACGTGATTCCACACAGTGGAAGTGATGACAGAAGTCACTTGGACTCTTATATCCCACCAACAGTCATATTTATATGTGGACAGGATTCCTATATAGTGAGCTGGTAAAATAGATATACAGCCCATTCACATTTTTTTTTATTTTTTATTATTGTTGAGATATTTATATATCGGCGAAGAAAACGATGAATCTTGTCGCTATTTTCCAGCAAATTATGACGTAGGTTCCTGGCCCGAAGATATCAAAGGGCAAGCTCCATGCAGAGTTCAGTCCCCTACACAGGACTTATACCGCTGCCAGCACCAACGCGCAATGTGCAGAAATGTCGCATTTATTTATTTGAGATTTTTGTAGGTTACAATTCATTCTGCATTATTCTGAGAAACAGAACTGTCCATATTAATTTCAAAATGGTCTAGATCAAGCCAGAATGAATTGTAACTGGCAAAACACTTAAATAAAAAATGTTAGATTTAATTTTAAAAATACACGTGCCGGCAGAGTTCAGACATCGCTTAGCGAGGGGACTGAACTCTGTTTTGCAGCTTGATCAAAGGGTTTTAAAAACGTCATGCACACTAAGTTGAATAACAGCTTCCCTCGCAGACTAGAAACGGCATATATGTACAAGTATGGCACTGTAAGAATTCACAAGATATGATGAAAACTACAAGGCAGAGTTCTGTCACATCGCCACACTGGTCAGACGTTGTTCGTTCAATGTTATAACGTCCGCTGTCGGGACAGGTCAGACTATCAAAAAGTTGTTCCCGGGTTTGAATCGGCGGAATGTGATCTCCATAGGCGTATAGACAGCGCAGAGATTCACGGCATGCTCTGACACTTACAGTAATGCTTTAATTAATCGACTTCTTAACCACAGCAGAATTATGGGTAACTTTTCAGGATTTAGTCGGAAATATGGCTTGTTGCCATTCATCGGAAAGCTCTCGGGAATTACCCATAATTCTGCTGTGGTTAAGAAGTCGATTAATTAGATCATTACTGTATGTAGCACGATGTGACAGTGGTCGGACCAGCGTAGTGAGGGGACAGAACTCTGCCTAGCAGTTTTTATATGAGATATAAATATAGATGATATGAACAATATGAAAATATAGATGAGGATTTTTGGTCCATTTCAAGTGATGTCGACTAAAAAAGACGAGTGTATTTAAACGTACTCAATCCGATGCGATGGTCCCCATATCATCAGATTCCAACAACAACAATTTTTTTGAAATGGCGCTTTAGTTATCAGAATCGATTAATTCCCCAAAAATAATGCTAACCTCAGTCAACAATAGTATAAAATTGCCCAAAACCTGTTATTTATCAACATTTTGTTCAACGAAATTTTGCCGGTTTGTCAAATATTTGACACAAAAAAGCCACTTGATTTTAGAGTTATCCATCTTCATCTGCAATTTGGTCAGAGAAATTCCTCTCGTCGACTGTTTACTATAATAGATTTCAAACATCGATATCTGATCACTCTGAAAAGCCCACTTAATTTTCGAGTCACCGATTAATTTTTTATAGTGCCTTGATATACGGTTTTAATTACAATCTATGCCATAAAATATGATTAATATACTAGAATTCATCACCATTTGGAACGTCTGTGTCTCAGAAGGTGTCCATAAAGTAATAGAAATTAGCTGAAATCATAAAATAATTTCCCCCGTTATGGCTCCCAGAATGCAACATAATAGAAACTGCAGTTTATTTTCAATGGAAGGGAAATAACTATTTCTAAATATATAGAGTTATTCCCCCTCCATTGAAAATAATAGACTTTATGCAGGAAACTTGAGCACAGAACGTATACACCGATATCTGAACAAAAACTAAATGTTCACAGTTTATTACATCGAATAAGTTCTGGAGCTTCCTCTTTCAAATGAAATATAATATGGCATGTTTAAATGTTATGAAAATAAGTGGGCCTTTAACCTTTTGAGTGCCGGGGGCCGATCTCATCGGCCCTAAACCTACAAAATAAGTCTGTTAAAGAATATAAGAATAAATTATTAAAATTGTCAAAAATTGTAAAAAAAAAAAAAAAAAAAAAAAAAATGTTAGGCCAATGCATTCTCTTATATATGCGAGGCGACCTATGGTCGACTCGCATATATAAGAGAATGCATTGGCACAGGGTATATGTTTTGATACAAAAATCGGACCTGGCACTCAAAGGGTTAATAACTTCTCGTTTTATTTTAGTAAAATGTGTGTTCAATAAAATGAACCGTCTATTCTCGTTTTAACTTTTTTATATCAATCAATATATGTTCCATTAAAACTAAATTTATATGAAAATTTATGAAACTGAGGGAACTTATCTTTTTATTTTATTTGTTTGTTTGTTTGTTTTTTGTTGCTAGCCACGTTTCCCTTCTGATTAGAAAGATATCGGCAACATACCCAAACACAAACCAGTACATGATGATAGAAGGATATCGGCAACATACCCAAACACGAACCAGTGCATGGTGACAGTGCATCCTCGCGAGTAATAACATGAAGAAGTATGCATTGGATTATCAATGACCAATATGTGTCCCATTCTACCATCGCAATTGAAAGTTGTTTTGTGACTTTTCAAATAGCTTTCCACAATTGAAGCAACAATTCAACAGACAAGTCTAATGCACGGCGAGGAATCATGTGGTTTCGAGTTGATGAGTATCACGCATGGGTCCGCGCTGGACCAAAATTTACTTTTGCCAAATAATTTTCCAAAAATGAAAATATTTTTTGCCAAATTCTTTTAGAATTTGCCAAATGCTATCCCTGATAGTATAATTTTCTGCAACATTGAGTCTTGTTTTTTGGTTTATCATACAACAATAAACCAATCACCGAACAATAAAATTGTAGAAGGGTTGATTCATCGGAAGGGCACATTGCAAGAGGATTAAACACCACCATACCAAAGACGGTAATGCCTCACCCATCAATACTAATGCTATCATATTTACTGCATCTTAATAAAGGTGTTAACTTTTCTAAGACCATATAAAACACGACTAATATAACATTGTAAGAGTTCCCTGAAACGAATGGTATTGATTCACCAATATCTTTCAACTTTCTTGAGGAATTAAAAAGTGACTTGCCAAAAACTTTTGCCAAATGAAAATATGTTTTGCCAACTGTGAATTATTATTGCCATTTGCAAATTTGGCAAGTGGCAGCGCGAACTATCACGAACTATCACGAACTATCACGAATTCAAATTGGCCGAGGCGATCGAAAACGCGACCAGAAACTGGGAAAAGTGTAAATAAACTAAGATATGACGTAATTATTACATAGTATTGTGTGAGCTTGAACAGATGCTATAATTATTACATAGTATTGTGTGAGCTTGAACAGATGCTATAATTATTACATAGTATTGTGTGAGCTACGAACAGATGCTATACTATTTTTCAATCAAGGTGATACATCATCTGTGTCCAAATTCACATTTGTTTGCTCTAAAGTTCTGACCAAAATTGTCAGTCGAATTTAAGGATTATGGACTGGTGTATTCCACGCCCCTCTGACTGGAAGCTTTGGTCAGAATGCTATAGAAAACCATGGAGTATTTCCGAAGAAATGAGGTATCAACTTGCTTAACCCTTTACCCAACAAAACGGCCCTGTGCCAAGGCATTCTCTTAACACATTAAAAATTATAAAATTGTTAAAGAATGTAATAAAAAATGGTAAAAAAAGGCCAATGCCAATGCATTCTCTTATATATGCGAGGCAACCTATGGTCGACTCGCATATATAAGAAAATGCATTGGCACAGGGCATAACTGTAACAATCACAATGTGGTCAATGAGCCGGTTCCAATGATATCCATATTTGTATGGTTTTATTGAGACAGACCGAAGATAATTTAGGCTGTTGAAGCTTTATTTGGGCGTTTTTGGCCGGTTTGTTGGGTAAAGGGTTAAAAAATAAACTAGCATATGCTCGTAACAGTCAACATGCTATGTTTTGTCAGTTCCTCATATATTATGTTTTTGGTGCGTTTGCACCAGCCTCGGCCATTTTGTATGCGTGGTATTCACTAACCCCGAAACCACGTGATTCTCCACCGTGTAATGGGTTTGCAATCTATTGAAACTACACGACAAACCCTCAACCACGCCTTATATGAAAGTTAATGTGGAACATCCGTTCAGATTTTAGGGTATGTCAAATTAGGCACTATGCTATTGATGAATTGGCCATTGTCGCATGCATGGGTTCAGGAACTTGATTGCCCAGATCTCCAAAAACGATGACCTCAAACGAGGATGAACACAATATTATTAATAAACAACGAACTATTGAGTTTATCTGGCTTACCAATGTCAAACATGGCGACCATTCACAGTGATTAACTCATTTTCATTATAATCACCATGTTGTTTAAATCGTTCATAGAACAAATGAGTGTATTTTGCACTCATCCATGGCTCAAATTCATTCATTTGTTGCATATATTATGTTGTATAAAAGGAGATGGTCTCATAAATGGCCGGATTTAGTGTACAGCCCCCTATAACTGCTATACAGTATTCACCCCTCTGTTAACTGACGTTCAGTTTCACCCTGTCTGTTAATTTTAACTGGTATGCAGGATTCAGGGGGAGGGGGTCACACCACAGAACCCACATATATAGTGGACTCATGGCTGTCGCGGCGAGATAGTGGCATTGTCAGTAACCATTGTGAGTCAAGGAAAGGGATACTATACAAAATAATCGAGATATTCTGATCACTTCACGTTGGAGGAACGGTACATGTAACTGGTGTGAGGTGTCCGATATCGGTCAACGACGCCTCTTCTTGGACGTCGATGCATTCGTTATCCGACGGCACTTCTGACGTCACCGGTATAGCTTTGGGCGGAGATGGGGCGAATAGTTCTGGCTGCTGCTTCAAGAAAATTTCACCGTCGTCTGTTAAAAACCTATCGGCGGACTCCTGAGTGCCGTTTGAATATAGTTCATGTTGGTGTTGGCGGTAGGTTCCGACTGACGTCATAGGCAAGAGAGTTGGCGGCGGCGGGTTGCTAAGCGCGGCCAGGACCGCTGAATGCTGACCTTGAAACAAGCTCGGGTAACTTGCGGCCTGTTGTGGTATGGTGAGTGTTGTCATCTCTGTCACTATAAAACATAATGAAATATTTTCCAACAGTAGTTCTCTGTCAAATATACACATTTCAATTTACAACCAATGTTGCCTAAACAATGTCTAGAGACACACCTATCACAGTACGATGGCACAGTAGGTATGGCGCCTTACATATGGTGACAAGTGGTCGTTATAATTACTATGCCATATATATTGTTAGTTATGTCGACTGTCGACTTTCTCGGACAATGAGTCTACCAAGCTCTACCAGCGTCTTGTCAATCCTCGCTCGGATTTATCTACTTGAACGCATTGACATGTGAAGGTCTCAAGGCTCAATTAACATGCAGTCTTATTTTATAAGCTCACATAAAGTTTTACTAATTGGGGAACTGTCGTAATCTGCATGAAATAACTGTAAGTATAGAAAACATACACTTATGCCCTTGAATGTTTGTAGCTATGCTTTGGCAGTTTTCTAAATGCCGGTGCTTGCAACTTCATCATATAGAGTGTAGAAACGCAAGCAGAATTTAGTTTAGCAGTGGAAATGAACATAACACGAAACTTTTCGGGTCAGATATATGGCATATAGACTGAAGAAAATGGGGCAAAGATATATTGAAAGTGTCTGAAATGTAATCCGTGTTACACACCCTTGCACTGAAGACTGGCAGTGGAATAACAGTAGGTCTGTTTATATAGTGTTGATGTTGTCTGCTTGTTTGGGGTGGCGACCGACAAGACATTGAACATATCCACATACAACGTCCCATAGTCTGCGTTAAAGACATATTATGGACTTGTTCGGATGCATTAAACTGATAAGCTAGTAATCGGGCGCTGTACCAATTAGGGGGATCTTAAATTCTACTAACATCGTCGAAAATCTCAACGAAATCGACCACACCACTCCATAGAAAACACCGCCTGAACAACGCGCAATTGTAAATATTAACATATATATAGATTCGGGACGCAACAAACGGCGATAAACGAAAGCAAATGATTTCGCAACCGAGAGTCATTGAATTTAATTGATATATAAGAATGACGGTGTGTGTTGTAAATTGGATTTATATTCGTAAAAATAACCACTTTGAGCAAGATTATTCTACATTTATATTTGATCACCCTACCTGAGAGTTTCACATCACTTTAAACCATGGATTAGTGCAAAATACACTCATGTGCTCTATAAACGATGCAAACAACATGGAAATGATACTATGCATGCAAATGAGTTAATGAATCGGGTCATAAACTCATGTTCATTATAATTAACGTGTTGTTTGCATCACATTAGTGTATATTGCACTAATCCATGGCTCGAATTCATACATTTTGTTGCATATCATCTGTTGAGTATAAAATGAGATGGTACCAAAATTGCCGGATTTAGTGTACAGTCACCCTTTAATAAAATATTTATGAGAATATAATATATGCTTGGATACTTTGAGAAATCACACACAAATGTACTGCGGAACTTACTTTGGTCGGAAGATGATTTAGGAACGTTAGTGAGATCGAGCAGACCATGTGTGCCATTCATGTGATGTGCTCTGTCAGCTGATTTCGAGGACTTTGAGCTTCCTTTTGCTTTCCGTTTTCTCGTTTGAATCCCATCTTTCTTCATAGACATTGGTCTGTTGACCTACATAGCATATCAAATCCAAATTAATTGTTCTCATCTACTTCATCATTATTCGACACAATGGCAATGGTAATTTACTGTCTTGTGGGAAGAAACCTTCTTATGCTATACAATGATACATCGTGTAGGTAAAGCAGATACATTAGCTAACAAATTTGTCAATATTTTAAATTAATTTCATTTCTGAACAGAAACTTCCAAAAAATATTTCCCAGGTAAGAAAATATTTCCTATTTAGAGATGTATTTTCTCATTTAAAGAAATAATTTTCTTATTCGAGAAAAAAGTCAAGAAAAAATTATCCAACTGGTGCACATTTTGTTATATCTAGAATTGTATTCTAGACAATAAGTAAAAATTTCTGTTCAGATTACAAGAAAAAATTTCTTATGTCAGAAAAAGTGATTATGTGATTTTTTATATTAATTTTTTTGTTTTGCTTTTAAATAAAAAGTCTTTAGAGAACAAGAAAATTGTTCTTGTGTTAGAAAAAGTGATCATGTCATTTCTTATATTAACATTTTTTTCTGATCTTAGAAAAAAATATTTAGAGAACAAGGAGAAATAGAGTTATCACATTTGGACCACATAGTGTTTGTTTATGTGTATTTTTTTCAAGAATAAAACTATTTTATATGCACCTTGTTGGCATGCTATAATTTTGTAATTTAGTAACTTTGTACCTGATGTAGTTTAAAATAGAGTCCACATGCGTTGCAGACCGGTTCCCCTTCTGCATTTCTCCTCCACAACGTTGTTGTAGTGGTGTTGCAATTAGCACAAACGATACCCATACGCCGAGCGCCGGTCTACAAGAAATGAACATTTAAAGGCACATGTAATGTTCGAGTACCCTACTATTTATATATGTGACCCGCCATATCAAATCCAGTCGTAAGTCGGATTTTTTTTTACCCTGTGCCAATGCATTCTCTTATATATGCGAGTCGACCATAGGTCGCCTCGCATATATAAGAGAATGCATTGGCCTAACAATTTTTTATCATTTTTTTTTAAATAAATGTTTCTTACAATTTTTAGGACATAAAATAAAAAACATCCATTACCCTGCAGGGAGCCCCACACATATATAGAAGCATATAGAAAAGTGTCGTCTGCTCATGTTTGTCTGGGGCTCTGTATGGGTGAAATTATCAAATTGTTAAAGAATACAAGAAAAAATTATTAAAATTGTAAAAAATTGTTAGGCCAATGCATTCTCTTATATATGCGAGGCGACTGGATTTGATATGGCGGGTCACATATACTAATATAGTTTATTGCCACGTTTCAACAAAATTGTGCTCACTGTGCTTTACAATAAATACATACATGTGAGCTACTACATACACAGATAAATAAATAACTATACATTTACATTTTAAGTGTCTAAAAACTCTTTCAAATAGATGAGTCTTGAGTCCAGATTTAAAGTCATCAAATTGTATAAATGGATCTCTTAAACTATATATCTGGAAAATGGTTCCAAAAGAATTGACTAGATATGATGAATGGCCGATCCCCACCTGTAACCAGATCGACTGATTCCACCTTTTGTAATTACATGTAGCTGACCTCAGACCAGATTTATATATAGGATCATTAACATACAGACTTGTTTAATGATTCGGGCCATAAATAGGAACACATTCACTATTTCACGAATTATATGGAATATCTGCGGCGTAGACGTGTCCATCAAGTAAAAGAAAATCGCTCAATCCAGTTATTTTGATTTAAACAATATTTATTTGGCCCAATTAATATTACATTTATGATGAACAACATTTTGATGATGGAAACATGTTATTTTCTCTATCACAGCGCACTTAGCAGAGTCGACACACTCCTTGTATCTGGGCATTTTTTTCCCAATTTCTTAACCGGGACAGTGCATGCATGGTATTACGGGGTACCGGTACCCGACATTAGTATGCTATAGTACATGTATAGGTGTAATCTCATTAAAAACTTGACAAGAGAAAAGAAAACTTGAATCATTCACCCTCAATTTGAATATTGACTTGAGTGGAAAATTAGAAATATTGTGGAAACATTGAATTGAGTTTCATCAGTTATATGGAGACATTATTTTGGTATTACATTATAGCGCTATACATATATCCCAAATAACAAATTAGGATTTAAATGCCCACTCTATATATTTAGATATATAGTTATTCCCTTCCATTGAAAATAAACTACAGTTTGAATTATGTTGCATTCTGGGAGCCATAACGGGGGAAATGATTTTATGATTTCAGCTATTTTCCATTACTCTATGGGCACCGTCTGAGACACAAATGCCCCAAATGGTGATGATTTATAGTATTTTAATCATATTTTATGACATAGATTGTTATTAAAACTGTACATCAAGGCACTATAAAAAATAATCGGTGACTCGAAAATTAAATGGGTCTTTAACAGCGCTATACTGCTTATATCTTCCATATAGCTCAACCATTCAAGGGGCAGCAATTGCAATACCAACCTTGTCGAACTTGCCAGTGATGTCTGAGTACTTATGCTTATTAGCCACCCTGTCTGAGTCAGGTTCCTGGAAGAATAAATATGAAAGATCGAGATAAAACCATATAAGGCATATTTATTGTTATCGTCATCATGACGACGATTTTGATTATACGACGATTGAGTTATTAAAGGTACTCAATCCGATCAGACGCTCCTAAATTACTATATATTTGGCTTCGGGGTAAAAAATATTTAATTCGAGTCCAGGAACCCACCCGTCAACGCTCAGAGTGATCAGATATCGATGTTTGAAGTTTGTTATTTCTCGAGATGTGTAATAATATGTGGCCCAGAAACACGAGGTCAAACGGAGGGTCTCGGGCAAAATTGCGGATGAAGATGGATAACTCTAAAATCAAGTGATAATACGGTCAATTGCGTCATACTTTAGTGATAATACGGCCATATTTTGTTGAACAAAATGTTGATAAATAACAAGTTTTGTGAAATTTGATACCACAGTTGACAGTACTGTTGTTAGCATTATTATGTTGCAATAAATCGATTCTGTTAACTAAAGCGTATTTTGAAGAAATGTTGTTGTATCTTGATAGTATGTGGACCGTCTTATCGAATTGAGTACCTTTAAAGAAAGCCATACAGCTATGATAATTTAGTTGTAGTTGAGTATTCGCACTTTAATGGTTGGGTCTGTAGACTTCAAGAACCAAACGAGCTTCAATTATACGAACTGAAAATAGCCACCATGAACCAATTAATGATGGTTCTTTCGTAATTTATGTTACACATGTATGGAACCCCATTGAAATTGCACTTTTAAACTTGCTCTACAATGTTATGTTTTTGCATGTGATGTGAATTTCACTGTTATGTTACACATGCATTCTGGATACCCGTGCGGAACTAAAATGGACGGGGTTCTATAAGAAATGAATGAAGTGTGTGTGTGTTATTGGAGGAAACGGCATTGTAGTCGTTTGGGGCACATTGTGTAAGTCGCGGTTCTCACTAAATGTGCCCCAAACGACCACAGCGCCGTATCCCCCAATAACACATACGTTCAATTCTTGTATTATGTTGCCTTTTCATGATTTGTTCCCATAAAAGGCTGAGTATATTCTTATTTATTTGCGCAAAATCTGTCGAGAAATTGAAACTAGCCCACGCAGCATATTAAGTCAGCCCAAGATGTCCAAGTACTAACAACGATAACGTGACCGATAAATAAATTACTTCAGATGCAATTCGGCTGATCTTTGAAAAGCATGCCCAATTATTCTGCTGCCCGATTTTGGTCAGATTGTGTCAACAATTTGTGACGTCGTGTTACGGTCTACAGGTGTGTTACTGTGGTAAATATATATTGTATATATTCAAAGCAGGTCGTGATATATCCGCGAAAAGGCTCGATGTGTGCCGAGAAGTCGAACGATCGGGCGACTTCACATTCCCCTGCATGGGGGGGGGGGGGGGGGATAAAAATCTCCTTTGGTGTATATTATTGGTTTATCTGTTTTCCTCGGGGGCATGTGGGTGACTTCTAAAAATAACAAGAACGCTCTTTATTATTTACATCAGTAACACGAATTTTCTAAATGCAATTACTCATTCAATAAGTACGTTTAAAGGTATTTATGGACCTCTTTTGATTCCCGGAGCATGACATGTAACAAAGGGAACATAATTTCAGACCTCAAGTCACCGCGGAGGGGGGGGGGGGGGTAGATTAACGGGACTCAATGCCTTCTCAGTTGGTAAATGTGCAAAAAAATTAAAGTCTGTAAAATCATAACCACCAAGAAGAACATGGAAAAATAGATAAACTTTATTCTAACATTAATTACAAATAGTTCTCCAATAACGAAATATTGTATGTTGAAACCATTGTTATGCAAACAATAACAGTACAGTGATTTGTCAACAAACATAACTAATCGTGTAGTAAGTTCAAATATTTAAGTCTAAAATAATTTTCAGAAGACTTTTTCCAATGTTTTGACTTTTTTTCCCAATTAAATGCATGTTTACCGTCAAGTTTCGATTAAACGTTAGTATCTTATTAGATTAATGGATGTTGATCGATAATGCCACTGTAACAGTAATGTTTACATAACAATTGTTTCGATATCGAAATATTGTTTGTGGAGGGTTATTAATAATGAAAATAAGAACTATTTGACATGTACTTGTTGATGATAGTTGTTATACAGACGATTATAGTATTTCTCATTAACCCACTAGGCCTCAGTCCCTTTAATCGTCCCTTTAGAGGGGTGATGTACGCCATTTTCAATAAATTCCTGTAATAACAACGATCTAATATCGATAATATATAGAAAAATAAGTAATTTCAGTGGAAGATGTATTCTGTAAACATTCAGGTTAATAGGTTATCTTAAAATTAAAGTTAGCAATTTGATGGCTGGAGCCATAAATTAAATTACGAATTTCCGTGTACAAGACGTAAATTGACGGATAGTGGATTGGGCAACATGTGGCACACGCGATCGTGCAAATCAATTTGTTGATATACGGGCGTAAATTCAAGCCACTCACTGTGACAATAACTTAAATGAGTATATGGGACTATAGTATGGATATAATATAACATTTATTTCATACATTTTTGCTTGAAAACTGTACTAAAATTACTAAAACGACAATTTGTATTTTCGCATTCCGGATTATCTGCCATTCGTAACATTTATTCGTACTCAACAGACTTTGAAACAATGGAAAACTAATTACCTTATTCTACGACTCAGAGACTATAGAAACCAACAACAACATTTGAGTACAATACTCCTTTAAGGCTTCTGGGGAGAAACACAAAATACTAATATGGACTAAACCTGTCACTGCATGGTAGTCTATATATTGGCATTTTAGTATTTTCATCATGCAAGAGCCTGTGATTCGGCCTGCATGAAGAGAGAATATCTTGAGGAATCGCAGATTACTTACTGGAGATGAGATCTGGCTTCGGCCCAGGCCGTTTGTTTTATGATACAATCCACAAGCATTGCACAGATAGTGACCAGAGTCGTCTCGCCTCCACAGGGGCGTGGAAACCGTCCCGCAGTTAACACACTCCCGTCCTTCGCCGTAAAACTCTCCCTGGCTGTCTGGAATGAGATATCAGCAGTTAAAAGACGAAAAACATAGACAGAAATGGTAACGCCCTCAAGATCATATTATTGGGAATATATATATAAATTATAATATAAAATATATTGGTTTCATGAATGCACCACAGTTAAAACAACTAATCCTTCAAATTTTTATAACAACTACGGCAAATTATTATCACTGCAGGTTTCTCATTCACCACATCAGAAAGCCTCTAAATGCGGACCAGCAATGTTAGCTGTTATATCATACATTGTGTTCCCTCAATAAAATCTCCAAGGGTTGCCCAGCTATTGTTCACACCTAAATACCGAAAGCAATTAACCCTTTACCCAACAAACCGGCCAAAACCGGCCAAATAAAGCTTCAACAGCCTAAACTATCTTCGGTCTGTCTCAATAGAACCATACAAATATGGATATCATTGGAACCGGATCCTTGACCACATTGTGATAGTTACAGTTATGCCCTGTGCCAATGCATTCTCTTATATATGCGAGTCGACCATAGGTCGCCTCGCATATATAAGAGAATGCATTGGCCTAAAAAAAACACTTTTTTACCATTTTTTCTTACATTCTTTAACAATTTTATAATTTTTAATGTGTTAAGCCAATGCATTCTCTTATATATGCGAGGCGACCTATGGTCGACTCGCATATATAAGAGAATGCATTGGCACAGGGCCCTTCTGTTGGGTAAAGGGTTAACACGATCATAAAAGTAACATACTGCAACAATGAGACATCCGCGAATACATACATCCTGCAAAAAACAAAAGTCTAATCGGTACGCAATATAGCAAGTACATTTTAAATCTTATTTCCTAAAATAACTCGCATCGTCTGAATCGCGAGATGTGTTGTTCTGCGAGATATTTCCCATAGCTCCATTGACACGGCTAGATCACGCTGGCAGTATACACCCATAGGGCGTAACAATAGATGGATAAGTGTCCGACACAACGACAGAAGAAACCATAACACAAATGCAATATAAAATTGAAATTTCCATTGAAGAGCCAGTCTGTACGGATTTTTCTCCCAGATCCCTAGACCGATTTTGACCAAATTCGGTGTGGTGACTCGGGGTACCCTGGTGGAGGTTATGACAGAGTTAGTTTTTCAAAAAAATATTATCTAAAAAAATGTAATTAAATAAATAACCCCCCCCCCCCCCCCAAAAAAATACACTCACTATGGGCCTATCAGCACCAGGTGTACGATCTTTATAGATGTGTTTCGTTGTGGCCGCGCTATCCAACAGAATAACGGGTATATAAGTCCACTATGTGCTTATATCAGAACCAAATACGTCCAATATGAACCAATGTCAACATTTATGTCCAATGTGAACCTATTTGGCCGAGGACATATTGAAGTAGCATAATAATATGATCAATTTATATACAAGAATATGATCTGGCGGTCATATCCAAGAAGCGCATACATGGGCCAAATGCCCCTAACGCACAAAGGGGTCGCAGGCCCCTCCGACGCTGAATAAATGGGAGTCTGTTTCAGCCAGTCTATTTATAAAAGGGCATAGTATGGAAACTTATTCGAATATGGATTATTATGACCATGTACGTGTAGTGCTCTGAATTTAACGCAACGAGACAGACAACCGGGTGACAACGCGCCAATAAATGAAGATTGAATGCAAGTCTAAATTTTGACTTATGATATAACTGCCAAAAAACCCCATTATTTTGAGTTTTGTGCTTCGTAATGATAGAGAAATTGAGTCCATAAATATTGAGGGACTTCAAATTCACACGACGGGTTGTTCACTGCAACAAAGAGTTCACGATGTGTACCTTGTGGGTCGAATCGATTTTTACAAGAGTGATTCTGGGGAGGAACAAACCCAGAGATTCAGAACAAACATCATAAATCATGACGTGGTAATACCCGGCCCGGTCTCACCCACCGAAAGAAAGAAAACCGGCTCGTTTGTCATCTCATGGGTAAATAACTTGTCATCGCCGAGGATTTATGTACACATGTAAACTAGCATGCATGTCTTATTAGGTGAACTGGATGACATTCACATTGTTATTCTAAAGGGTATTTTTCTCGGATTGGCTAGGAAGGAAGCGCGGTCTATATATCATGCATTGAATATTTAGGCTGTGGCGACGATGATGATGACGACGACGATGATGATGACGATGATGATAATGACGATGTTGAACATGATTATAATGATATGATGATGATGATGTCGATGATGACGATGATGATGATGTGATGATGATGATGATTGATGATGGTGATGATGTTGAACATGATAATGATGATAATGACGATGATGATGACGACGACGATGATGACGATGATGATGTGATGATGATGATGATGATGATGATGACGACGACGATGATGACGATGATGATGTGATGATGATGATGATGACGATGGCGACGATAATAATAATGTTGATGATGAAGATGATGATGATGATGATAATAATGACTCGGGTTTTTCGATATACAAAATGTATAGAATAACAACTTTCCGATAAGAGCACAAATGAAGCAAACAGTTCAAATATTCGTTTTATCTAATTATATGCAAATTAACCAATACCACAACTTGTGGTTTTGGGGACCGGTGAGGTAGTAAATAAGATTTATGTTTCTAGTATGTATAAGTATTTATTAGTATTGCAGTATTCGAGTTCACTCCGGTAACCCATGCCGTCGTCTTTGATGTGGAGATGGACATCTTATCACCGAGGAGACCGGAATACTACCACAACCCGGTGTTCCCCATCTCTGTCAACGGCTTTGATCAAGACATCAGGCAACATAATAGCGGGAAGAAAACCA
This sequence comes from Siphonodentalium dalli, assembly GCA_032622095.1. NCBI lineage: Eukaryota > Metazoa > Mollusca > Scaphopoda > Gadilida > Siphonodentaliidae > Siphonodentalium > Siphonodentalium dalli. Next base: position 34,032,872 of record CP136069.1, on the reverse strand, counting down.
CCCATCGATACCACTCAGCTTGCAGCAATCAGCTCGCCACAATGTGCGAGAAAATTTTGAAAACTATACAAGAAAATGGCAAATCCTAGCATCTAGATTGGCCTCAACTGAAGCTTTACTGGTGTTTGAAATTTCCAACATCATACTCCCCATCAGGTTGGGAACTGAATTCAACTGATGACCATTTCATTCCATAAGTTTGACCAAATGTAGTAAAATATTATTTGGTAAACTATTTAGCAGTTTTGTATTGGCCACGGGGGATGGACAATGACACACCGGGCTGACGTTGGTTCGGCCAGGTGTGCGAAAATTTTGAAATCTGAACAAGAAAATCGCAAAATCCTAGCATCTAGACTAGCCTCAAGCCTTTCTAGAGTTGGAAATATCAAACCTGACTTAGGTTGGAAAATTTCCAACTGATGACAATTCCAATGACAATGTTGACCAAATGTTGTTGACAATATTGTTTTCTTAAATTAACTAGCAGTTTTTGACTGGCCACGAGGGAGGGATCAGGACACAAGCTTTCCAAGTGTTGGAAATTTCTAACCTGTCACCCCCCCTAAGTTTGGAAAATTTCCAACTGATGACCATTTCAATAAAAAAATTTGACAAAAGATAGGAAAATATGCAAATATTGGTCCGAAAACAATTAATTCCCCCAATAAGTAGTTTGAGAATCAAACAACAAGAACATTTTCAACCTATTGTTGGTGTGAAATTTCCAACTAATGTTTTGGCAGGTATGAAATTTCCAACTGTTGAAAATTTTGACCAAAGTTGGGGGGGGTGAGACACCCCCCCCCCAAACCCCCCTTGTCGCCACGTCTCTGCATATCCTCCCGGGCTCCTCTCCGAGCCAATCCACTAATAAAGACGTATTAGGTTGAAGGGAATTCCGAACATCCTGCCCGGCCTTCAAAGGGAAACAACTCAACTATAACCTATGTGTTTTGTGATGTTAACATGCTGCACTGTGTGTGCTTGGTGAAGGGGATATTCCTACAATACAATATCATGCCAGCGAGTGTCAAAACGGTGAGTTCAGTGATTATCCCATTGTTGCATATGGGCACACTCAATACTAATAGACAAATCGTATGGTTTCTTTAAAGTGGGACCATTCCGTGTTGTTTCGGACATATCTATTCGAATACAACGGCGATCAGTGCATGTTAATTACGTTGTTGGGCGTGGCTAACCGGCTATTGTGTCTAATCGCGACCAGCGCACGAATTGTACCTCCTGGTCAAAACACGCTCAGTGGCACATTTCCAGTTGATTGTATTATGTGGGATCAATTGTGCTCTAAGTCGGTCAGAGCACGCGAGTAGTTATTTCTTAGAATAAATCTCATCTTCGACTCGATAGATTCTGGTAAAGAACAATTATTGTGCTCTAACCCTTACTTAATTAACCATTTGAGTGCCAGGTCGATTTTTGTATCAACCCATATACCCTGTGCCAATGCATTCTCTTATATATGCGAGTCGACCATAGGTCGCCTCGCATATATAAGAGAATGCATTGGCCTAACCTTTTTTTTTTTTTTTTTTTTTTTTTTTTTTACAATTTTAATAATTTATTCTTATATTCTTTAACAGACTTATATTGTAGGTTTAGGGCCGATGAGATCGGCCCCTGGCACTCAAAGGGTTAAGTGTTTTGTCAGTAACAATTCATTCTGGCTCGACCTGGCCAATTTTCAAATGAATATGGACAGTTCGGTTTCTCAGAATGAAGTGTAACTGACAAAAGACTTAAATAAAAACATGAGTGATTTCCTAAAATTATGTGTACGTGGTGGCAGCGGTCAGGCCAACGTAGCATGGGACTTTGCAACAGTTCATGCAATGCCGGATCGACTAAGAGGAATAGGATGTTATTTTTCGGTTAGACGTCACCATTGTCCCAACCACAAACACTATAATGGTCATACGCGGTGACCCCAGTTATTGTTCAAACAGATTCCTTCTAAATGTTGCAACCCGTTGAATCATGTGACAACATAGCTCACAAAAGAACCGTCCCTATCTGATAAGCAAGCCGATAAAACACCAAAAGCTACTTTTTCTTATCAGGGCGCTCGTCAGCGTTATCTCCTGCATGGCGCAAACGTGTCAACGGTACAGAACAATTGTTTGTTTGACTCCAAACGAAGCAATCCAGTGCCTGATAAGGAATTTGTGCAGCTTTTTAGAACCTTCACACGTGACCCCATTGGCTGCGCAAATTCAAACTTGATTCTACATAAAGATGTTAGAGTCTCAACGGAACCTGTCGAAATATATATATATGTCAACATAATTAGCCCCTAAACCCGGCCTTATATATGTATTATTGGCCCGCGCAGTGACGTAAGAGCTTAGTGCAATGATACCGATCAATGTATAATTATTATGTTAATCAGAATATAATTATGATATTCAATTTGTGTTGGATTATTTAGTTTTGACTGTGGGACAAACATGGTTGATAATGGTGGTTGAACAATTTTAACAACACGAAAAGACACATTTAAAATGGAACTACATTTTTTCTTGAAGGTGTCTTTACTTCCTATTTGGGTGTGATAAGGACATCAATATTAATTTGTTTTAACCCCAGCCGTTTCGAGATAATTTTTCCTTGCTAAAAGGATATCAAATTCGTCCCAATTCTATATACGTAATTTATTCACCTTTCCACTAAATTCGATTCGAAACTCACAAAAGCTCGGCTCGAAGTGCACTCGGTTAATAAATTTCGTATAGAATTGCGACTCATCAGAGATCCTTTATATATATCCCATATGTTGCAAATTGTTACGGAAGAGCACGAGTATCAGAGTTACTCCAAATCTACACAGAGAACAAAATCGGGTCAATATGACTAACTTAGGGCTATAGTCACAAACATTTGGAGTAACTTTGACTAACCCACACCTTTCAGTGAGTCACTACGACCAACTCTGGTGTCAATCATAGTGACTAAGTTACACACAGAATAACTCTAATGGCATAACTGCCTTAAATAATGCTCAATATTCATTGCTAAATATTGCATTGCACCACAGTTCCATTGGATCGACAATTGAAAGAATATGATGGGAGGATATAATGGCATATATACTAGAAATTCACTCCCACATCAAAGGCTACACCATTTGGATAAAAGGTTCTTATTCCATGACACATAGACATCTCGAAAAAATGAACTAGTTAAACAGACCTAAACCGCACAATATTTGTTGTACCTCTCAACAGACCAGGGCCCTGTACTATAGATTCACAATAGCCGTGTTTTGACTGTGGGGGACGTGTCGAATACTATGGATACCGGCAATTTACAAGTGTGTGCGATTTCCCGTCATTTATAAGAACAGACAAAATCCAGTACTACAGATCTCCTTTGCTGCGCGTGGAGGAGAACACTTGTTAACGGGTAAAGGGAACTTACTCTAATGTTATATATGAATGGATATGGCAATGCCTATTTGAGTCAGTTGGCGAGTGCATGGTTTAGTTGATGTATAAACGTACATCTATGTGACAAGTTTCCGATAGTTGAGTTATTTTGTCCACAATTACATGCGCACGGAGAAAATTCATTCCATCGGTAGTTCGTGGAATACTTGTTATCACGTTGAGATGTTTTATCCCACATTGATTGCGTATTAGAGCGGAATATAGGGAATTCAATTTAGGTATAGTGTGATACCCCACCTCAATCTATTCATATCTGAACCCACATGTCCCATGGCTGTCAGCTTGCTCCCTGTCCGATTTGACCAGGGGGGGGGGGTCGGGAAAAAGTGACATGACATTAGGCTGAAATAACTTTTGGCCTGCTCTTGGGTACCCACCACCCCCCTATTTGAAGGAACAAATATTTTTTCCAATTTCATGCGGGGTACCCACCCCCTTTTTACCTCCAAATCTGTAATATCACACCATTTAAGCTTGATGGTCAGTATTACAGTTACCCTATTTCCATTTCTGGTTCTTCTAAGTCATTCCAACTTTTGTAACAACACGAAACAGGTTCTAAAAAAATACCTGGAAAAACCCAAAATAACACACAGAATACATGTGCTGATCAGTAAATTATTGATTGATTCTTCCCCAAATATTGTCTAAGGTAGCTCATAATGCTCATTATACATGTAAACAAATATAAAAGCATTAGTGTACCTTCTTTTCATCACAGAAAGTGTAACTTTAGATGTGTCCCATAGTATCACATGAATTTATGTCAATTATGATTTTTGAAAAAATTATTAGGGCAACACCACCTGGCAATTAACTCTCCAACAATACAGGTATTCAGCTAAAATCCACTATGTATCACAAAACTAATTTTCATTTCCATGAGCTGAGTTCTTGGGCTAGGTACTGTGCTAAGGCCAGACCCAGGTCAAGCATTCATACAAATACATGTACTGCGTGTAAATAGGAACTTGAAAATAAGACGGTCATATGCAGTCTGCAGAATAAGCTCAAAGGAGGGTGAGTTTTGTGATGCTACCCAGCAGAGTGGGCTATAGCATTACCAAATTCACCATATGTGACCCTCATATGTAGCTAGTTCTCCATGGTTGGTCGAGACCAAAATAGAATGAGGTCTTTAGAGGTTGAATTTGTTGATGCTATGCCGGGTAGTATCGCCAAATTCGCCATCTGCAGACTTCGATCATTTTGCTGATGACCAGCACATTATTTTTAGACTTGCATATTATATTAAGTTATATTATATTTTCTTTCCCTTCTTTTCACTCATCTGTTCTGATTTAGTTTATTCCACTTAGCAGCCTTCTCCATATCTACACATTCAAGGTCTATGTATGCTCGCCCAATCTTTTATCTGGGTCCCACCATCTCAAGATTATTATCTCAGTGATATGCGTTGTTGCAGTCTACAGTCCCATGCCAAGTTCCGATACAATTTTGACTGAGTCATCTGGTCTGATCAGGTATAATGAGTAAATATTAATGAGATAAATGAATAGCTTTTTTCATTTTATTTATATTAAAGTTTATTCATGTGCTACATAACTGTCCATTTTCATCTGGAACCAGTAGCATTGGTACATGGCAATGTGATCGGATGTAAAAGGCGAATTCCTGAGAGTTGGTTCGTAATCTGGATTTCTGAGAAGCATCATGCCCATATCCACACTAACTACCCCCCCCCCTAAGCACTGCCCTAAGTGTCATACACACCTTAACAATGATGCTGAACACTTTGAGGCATTTATATTGAAGAAATGTTGTAAGAGGAAAAAATTGCGACCACTCAGGAAAAAAGTTACCTTTTCGCAGCTGAACCAACCACCCACCCCGGCCTAGTGTATGGAAAAAAGTGGATGACCCACCCCCCCCCCCTGATTTGACACCAAAATTTATTTATAAAGTTTATGTTATGTGGGAGCATGAAAACTACTTGCAAGCACCATCATCCCAATGGCACAAGCATCGCGAAAATACACAAACGCTTACATCATTTTACACTGAACACGAGTACAAAAGATCATAAACGAAAACGCTCTTTATAAGAGATAGATATTTTATTGACCAACACCATAGAAGACTATATATACAGCTTTTCCTGGCTTTCCTGGTATTTACATGGTTCATGGTCAAATATATTTAATGATGAATGTACGAACACAAAGGGATAGAGACGGATTGAGCGATCACAAATAAACCCCACCGACAGAAAAAACCTACACATGGTGATTATATGGCGTCATATTGAACAGGAACTTTTAACTGGATGTCGAAAACATACGATTTGGATACATGTACAATGTAATTGAAAAAAAAATGAATTGGCGGAGATAACAGACTGATAAAAGTATTTCGAAGTGGAAAGGGTGCAAATATATAATTCAAGTATATTTTCCAAAGGGTTGGTGTCACTTTTTGTTTAATAGTGGGGGGGATAATTACAGGAAAACATAAAAATCGTTCACTTTGTGATAGAAGCGCCAAACTTTCAGAATTTGTTAAGTGGTTGGTGAGTATCACTAAACTGGCTGGTTCCAGATTTTGGAGGTCACCTTGACCTTCAATTTGACCTTGACCTTTTTGAAAATCTAAGTTTTTGGGTTGGGTGGTTTATGCTATCCTTTTCTTGTGAAAATCGCATCTTCTCACAGATTTCTCAATACAATTATAGTTGGGAGGTGACCACGGTTCATTTGGGCCAAAACATATCTAAATTATCATAAGATGGCCGCCAATATGGCCGCCGGAAGTTGAAAATATGACATTTTTTCACAAATATCTTCTAGTTCATTTCCTGCTGTTTGGAACTGGTTGAGTAATGCAACTTTATTTTGTGTTTTGTATATTAACCGATCATTGGAGCAATTAAATATGCAATTATTGGGGCCCTAACCCCTTCCAATCCGTCAATATCACAATTGGGATTCTAGTCATATTTCAACTAGAAATGAAAAGAAAATTGTAATGCAAGTGAGGCATATCATTACCTATAAATATTCCAATTCTCTGGAACCAAAAATCTTACCTTGGCTCAAAATGGCTGCCAAAATGGCCGCCAAAATATGGAAAATTGTAAATATTGCACCAGGGTGTCATGCAATTGCTTACAAGTTGTGGTTGATGTATAACATTGGCTAATCTGTATTCTATACATTGAATACTAACATGTCTGATACACCATGTGTCATTGTTACTATTGTCACCACTGACATCACCAGGTATATTGGATTTTTCTCTCACAAACTTGACATATATATCGGCAAAAAATCACTTTTCAAGGTTCGACCATTTTTTCAAATAAAATGCAACTACCTTTGGTATCAAATGTGTTTATTGTTTTGACCTATCTTAAATGTGTCACACTATGTTGTTTATAGACTAAATTGCTCAAGATGGCTTCCAAAATGGCAACCAAATTTGTAAAAAGTAAATTTTTTACACATATCCAGAAAATTATTCTCTGCGTTATCCGAAAAGGTAGCAAATTGTGACTCACTTGGTTATTATACCTGTTAGTTAATTAACTGACAACTATGTTCTATTATGTTTATCCTAGTTCCGTATGGGGCATGACAAATTCATTTTAAAGTTGCAGTATGGAATTTTGCGGATAACCTCTTTTGTGATTATGGCCATATTATTGAAAGGAAATGGGCAGAACTTTGAGACGGAACTGAGATGAACCATGAGATGTGGGTATAGTCTGGCCCATTATGATAAAAATTTATCAACTGGATACAGGGTGGAAGCCAAGATGACAGCCAGGGAGTTACTCTATGATCGTAGATGAGGATAATAGGTATACCGCGAGTTATTGTATGGTCATGGATGATGTGTGGGTATATGGGGAGTGCCCTGTTGGCAACGGCGGGTTGTATATTTATATATGTTGTGGATGTGTTATCATTGATGGTGTATGGGTAGTAGATGCATGATCATGAGTATGGCAAGTGTGGAACTTATGAGATGTTGTATGTGCGGGTATTGGTATATCTGGAAGGGCTCACCATTGGTGATGTGCATATGTATAACTGGATTTACTCTATGGTAATGGATATGCGAATAAGTATACATGTAGTGGCTGTATAGTCCACGGTGAGGTGAATAGGTATACAACGCGTGACCGTATGATCGTGAATGCAGTGAATATGTATACATAGAGTGACTATATGGCCATGTGTCGGGTGTATGTGTATACCTGGTGTTCATACATGGTGACTCGTGGCTGTATCGTCGTTTGTGGTATGTATGGGTATAACCAAGTATGGCTGTATGATCAGGTGTACGTGTATAAAGTGGGTGACTATGTTGTCATTTGTGTTGTGTTTATGTAAATATGGAGTGACTGAGGTAATGGGTGGGTTGTACATGTGTACCTTGGGTGACACAATAACTCAAGGATATGTTAATCAATGGAGAGGTCATGTCAGAGAGTTCTCTATCTTGATGGTGTTTAAAAACATGGGGGGGGGCGTTAAACACGGAAAACGATGGCCACCTATTACCACACAGTCATTACTTATATACATAAACACCACAGACATAACAATATAGTGACCCACTGTATAAATGTACACCTGACCCATGACCACGGGTGACCTTACAGCCACGCGTCACGATACAGGCACACCGGGGATACATCTAAACATGACCGATAACTATATAGTCATTCCTTGTATACCCACTCAGTTCACCATTGGCCATAAGGTCATCCACTGTATACATATTCTCCAAACACGTGGTCAAATAGACAATCAATATATACATCAACAATGACCATAAAGTCACTCCGGGTATACATATGCACCTCACCAATGGCCATATAGCCATTCGCTTCATACACATACCTTCACCAATGGTACCTGACCTATGGCCATATAGTCACACCGTGTGTACCTATTCAAAACATTCATACACGACCATGGTCAATCCTTGCATACATATTCACCTCAACATTGGCCATGTCACTCCCTGTATCCCTATTTGTCACACCATAGCCGCATAGTCACTCAATATATACTAATACATCCCAGCCATGTCAGTATAGTCACTCCATGTATGCATATGCACTTTATCCATGGCCATATAGCCACTTGCTATATACACATATCCCTTGCCCATGACAAAAAGCAACACATGTGTATACTGATATAACCTACAGATGACCATACCGCCACGAGTCACCAAACAGGAACACCAGGTATACTCATACGCCTGACACATGACCATTTTAATAGTCACCCCCTGTATAGATGTCCATTATATTTATGACCATACTGTCACTACTTGTATACATACATGTACTCATCTCACCATTGACCATACATTCACTACCTGTATACCTATATCGACACACATAGTCATATAACCACTCAATATACATATACAGCCCACCCTAGACCATAGATTCACTCCAAGCATACAAGTAAACCTCACTAGTGGCCATTCAGCCCTTCCAGATATACACACAACCACCCAAACAATCCATACTTGCATATACACCTCACACATGACAATTCAGCAATTCACTGTATAATCATACATGCCATCCATGATAATAGAGCTAATCCCTATACACCAACCAATGATAATACATCCATAAGATATATAAATATGCATCCCACCCGTTACCACAAAGACGCTCCCTATATACTCACACACTCGACAATGTCCACCAAGCTTACTCCAGGTAATCATATTCAATCATGTCCGTACAGTCATTCCATGTATACCTATACACATTACCCGTAACCATCAAATCACACCCTATTTACCAACACACCCATTTATGATCATACAGACAACACATGTACATCACACCCATGCCCTTAGAGTCACTCCATATATACATAATCAACACATAGATGACCATGTAGCTATATCCATACACCACACCAATGCCCATACAGGCACACCTAGATATACACAATCATACACTATACAGTCACTCCATGCATACCGATTCACCTCACACCTGACCATGACATCTCCTTGTATACATATATCTTACAATGGACAACCCACGCATAACCATATAGTCACTCATTGTATACCTATTCACATAAGTCATGACATACAATAACTCACTGTATACCTATTCACCTCACGTATGATCATAGAGTAACTCCCTGGCTACGATCTTGGCATCCACACTGTATTCAGTTGACATTTTCTTAGCATAATGGACCAGAATAGCCAAATATTATGGTCCATCTCAATTCTGTCTCAAAGTTCTGCCCATTTCCTTTCAATAACTATGGCCAAAATCACAAAATAGGTGCTCGGCAAAATTACATACTTTAAAATGAATTTATTTTGCCCCATACGGAAGTGGGACAACCAGAATAGAACATTTAGTTGTCAGTTAATTAACTAACACGTATAATAACCAAGTGAGTCACATTTTGCTACATTTTCGGATAATGCAGAGAATGTTCGGGATATATGTAAAAAATTAACATTTTACAAATTTGGTTGCCATTTTGGAAGCCATCTTGAGCAATTTGGTCTATAAACACCGTAGTGAGACACATTTAAGATAGACCAAAACAATAAAAACCTTTCAATCCAAAGATAGTTACATTTTACCTGAAAAAATGGTCCAAACCTGAAAAGTGAATTTTTGCCAATATTTATGTCAAGTTTTTGAGAGAAAAGTCCAATATTTTTGACGATGTCAGTGGTGACAATAGTAACAATTAACCATGGTGCATCAGACATGTTAGTATTCAATGTATAGAATGCATAATTGCCAATTTTATACATCAACCACAACTTGCAAATGATTGCAGGAGACGCTGGTGTAATATTTACCATTTTCCATATTTTGGCGGCCATATTGGCAGCCATTTTGAGCCAAAGTAAGAATTTTGGTTCCAGTGATTTGGAATATTCATAGGTAATGATATGCCTCACTTACATTACAAAGTTATGTTCATTTCTTGTTGAAATATGACTAGATTCCCAATTGTGATTTTTTGTGAAATTTTATACCGCATCCTGTAAAATCGAAGTTTTGAGGGATCGGAAGGGGCTAGGACCACAATAATTGCATATTTAATTGCTCCAATGATCGGTTAATATACAAAACACAAAATAAAGTTGCATTACTCAACCAGTTCCAAACAGCATGAATTGAACTAGAAGATATTTGTGAAAAATTGTCACATTTTCAACTTCCGGCGGCCATATTGGCGGCCATCTTATGAAAATTTAGATATGTTTTGGCCCAAATGAACCGTAGTCACCTCCCAACTATAACTGTATTGAGAAAACTGTGAGAAGATGCGATTTTCACAAGAAGAGGATGGCATAAACCACCCAACCCAAAAACTGAGATTTTCAAAAAGGTCAAGGTCAAATTGAAGGTCAAGGTGACCTCCAAAATCTGGAACCAGCCAGTTTAGTGATACTCACCAACTACTTAACAAACTCTGAAAGTTTGGCGCTTCTATCACAAAGTGAACGATTTTGCAACTATCCCCCCCACTATAAGGGGAAACTTAGATTTTACAACCAAAATTATACTGAATGTAGGAAAACATCATACTAGTGGTATAAAGTATAATTTGCAGTTATATTAGCTGGAAATTTTTAGCTATTGGAATGATTACAACCTATTCTCCAGTCTTAATTTTCAAACTCAGTGCCATTTTCTGGCATGGAATCGCGTTAACATTCATGTATAGGGTCTCCGCTGCCCGAGTGCACCTTGAATCAGATAATATTTCCGAGACCGGAAAACTATATTTGCACCCCATTCGGTTGAAATTCTGCAATGGTTACTCAAGATTTCCAACTGTTAGAAATCTCCAACCCAAATCAACTCCTACCGATCGACACTTCTCAACTGATTGCCATTTAACTCCATAATTCAACCATATGTGGGATCATCGTGAACTTTGGAACGAAGATTACAGTGATGCCCCAACCCCCTATCGACACGTCCCTGCATGAAATTCCCAATTGTTGAGTATTTTGGTGAGAATCGCCCCTGTCACAACATAATTTATGTGGAAACCCTTATTTATCACCGGCAACTTCTCTCTGTTTCATATCTATATATGCCCATGCATAATTTGAACCCAGCATATGACATTGATTTTATTTGTTTTCCCCCAGGATAGACAATAATTTTATTCGCGTACTATAGAATAACAAAAAGATGCAGCGTTAGGTCACTCCATTCACCCCAAGAACACAAGTCTCGCTTTACTGTTGAAATGAATTTCGACTATTGTTAAATTCCAATAAACAATGCAAGTCATTTACAAGAATACAATTGCTCGAGTACTATAGAACACCAGTCTCGCTTTACTGCTGAAATGAAACCCTGTTACAGATGGCTCGCGGAGAATATCATATAAATCAGTTCACAACGATGTATGATGTGAACAAAGGGTATTCGACTATTGTTAAATTCCAATAAACAATGCAAGTCATTAACAAGAATACAATTGCTCGAGTACTATAGAACACAAGTCTCGCTTTACAAGACTAGGAAATTACCGAGGAACGTTCTCCGCGTGTTCAAACACGGCCATTGGAAATCTACAGTACGTGCCCCTGTATTGAAATCTGTGTTTTAGAGGAGGGCTTGAAAGTTTGACCTGATTTCAATTTCTGTCTCTGATTCTGGATAATATGTCATCTGGTTGAGTATTGAAAGTATTTGCAAACAATTTCCACCAAATTGAACGTTCACATTCCCAGTTACTCAGAAAAAGTTAGTCATTATGACTCAATCCTTGTCATTTTGACTAACATAATTGTAGTATAATGACCTAATTATCCCATTTGACTAACCATTTCTTAATCAACCCTTTTCAATTTTCAAAATTTGACTAACATAATTGTAGTCTAATGACCTAATTAGTCAATTTGACTAACCATTTCTTAGTCAACCATTTCTTATGACTAACATCGCCCTTGTAACATTTTCTGCATTAGTCATAATGACTGAGCTAAGTTAGTCATCATGTGGACAAACAGTTGACTAACCTAAGTTAGTCATATTGACTGACTATTTTTTCTTCATTGTAGAGCGGGCGAGATGGCGACATACTGTTTGACAAACAAGTGGAGATTTGAACAAACAAGACTTAGCTGCATTCTCTTGGTTACAATGGAATGATTGTGATCAACATAGCCGCGCACAATAATATATTAAACGAAAAACCGCCCAATAGTACCCGCATGATTTACCTTATACGTAATGGGATTGTTTTAAATTTTCTATGTGTTAGAATATTTGCTGAGGTTTTGACACAGAAACCATTGGCCGACAAATTGGTCCTTAATTGGGGTAATATATAAACTCTTGGCAGATTGAATAAAAGGTACGAGAAATAATATATTTTGAAATAGCATCAGACTTGTAATGTCTGCCATGGACGAAGTTGTATTTTAATTAAAAATAAAAAAGGTCGCCGACCCCACATCCCCCCGAAAAAGGTGGCGCGTTTATTTGGACTTGGCTTTGGTATCGCGTTACACTATTATCAAGGCTATTTAAAGGCTCACTTATTTTCGAACCTCCAGATCACATTATATAAAATACATGCCCTAGTATATACCATTTGAAAGAGGAAGCTCCAAAATATTGTATTATCAACTTATCAGGTGTAATAAACTGAACATGTTGTTTTTGTTAAGGTACCGACGTGTTTTTTGTGCTTAAGTTTTGTGCAAAGTCTATTATTTTCAATGGAAGGGGAATATCTCTATATCTTGGTTTGAATTGTTTTGCATTCTGGGAGCGAGACGGGGGAATGTTTCCCTGATTCCAGCTATTTTCTATTTCTCTATTGTCACCTTCTGAGACACCGATGTTCCATCTGGTCATTAATTGTAGTATTTTAATCATATATGTCATATGTATGTATGTATGTCATATATTGTTATTAAAAGCCTATATCAAGGCACTACAACAAAATAATCGGTGACAATCGGCGAAAATTAAATGTGTCTTTAACATAACTCTAGATTGTTTCATGTATTTGAGATTCAACATCCAGTACTTCCGCCATAGCAAAACTTCAGGTCTACTATACGTTTGCCTATTTTCACACTGATTATCAATTTTGGGATGTCTTGCAGTAATAACAACAGGTGGTATCCTGAACAGGCATGTCACATGATCGCTATTTACAAAATTTCAAAAGTTCAATTTGACTCAACTGTCAAAAAATGGACCGTGACCATGCAATTTCGATCTTGAACTGCGACTTTTCAAATGTGAACCATAAACCAGATATTGAGAAATGTTCTTGAACATTGCCCCAATTATCATCCGGACAACCAGGAAGTAGAAAAAAAACAGCATAACTCCGTCAAAAATCATCGGATGGTGACCAAAAGCGAAGTTGTTATGAAGTATCAACTACACACGAAACCCCATGGCGTTCTGATTAATATTGCCCAATTTGTGATCCGGACAACCTTGACGCGCTGACAAGATACACGATTTTATTGCAATAACACCTCACTGGGCAGTTGCACACATATAGCATATAATATAATATAAAACATACATGTACAGTAATAGGACGAATTAAACAAAAATCCGACTCAGTCAAAATGTATGTTCTGAATACTCACTCACAAGTTGTTCTTATAATTATTATGCAATTAATAAACTCAGCCGCTTTTCAAAGAAGGACCGGATAATGTTGCATATGTGTTTAAAAAATATCAAAGTTAATTAGACTGATAAACATTTCAAGACACAATGAGTCAATGACCCACCATTGTCGGAAATATGTCAAACACGTTGTTTTGTTTCCTACCAGGGTGCATGGTGTCATGTCCCCGGCCTGGAATTTATATTCAACCTCGCCTCGAGTCATAGTCATTATGCGCTAGGGCGGCTAGGTTGAATATAAATTCCAGACCGGGGACAGGATACGATTAAACATGGCAGGAAACAGAATAACTTATTCTATTCAAATAACAATCTAACCCTCCAGAATTTTGTCTCGAAAAGCGATGTGCATCTTTAAATGGCCTAATATACGCAACAAACATTGTGGATCATCTGTAAAAGTTTATATTCAAAGTATATACTGTGTTATTGCAGTGCCACCATGTTAACTGCGGCAAGCAATGCTGCAAACAATGTTTGCGCACCATGTTTTAATTATAGTAAACTTAATTTTCCCTGCATGTATATACGATGATCACTTTACTGAAAAGGGTAATTCATTCACATGTACATGGTACGGACCGCTTTGGATCGGTCCAGGCAAGGGTACCGGGTCGGGATTTCCCGGACAGGACCGTACTGGACCGCATAATCTGTGGACCGGACCACATATAGAGTTGTTCGGCCCGGTCCGCACCACTAACTTGTTTGCAAGAAAACGTAAACCCTCTTTTTCAGAGGAGATCCTGACAAAAATTCAAAACCTGGTAAAACATTCTCTGTGAAACAATCATGCAAATAGCGTGTCTGTCATTTGCAGAATGAGGTCCCCGGAGGGTGATTTAACATAGCGGCTAGCATCACTAAATTCACCCTCTGGGAACCTCATTCTGCTTAGGCCCTCAACTGCTATGGTAGACCTAGGATAAGATTGAAGTTCCCCAGTTGAAGTTGGTGATGTTAACCCATTGGGCACCTCGATTATGCATTTTATCTTCTGCAAATTAGGGGATATAGAAACTTCCCAGAAGGGAAAACGTAACTGAAAACAATGTTAATTTGATACTATTGATACTTCCCACAAGGTGAGGCCTAGGCAGAATGAAGTCTCCAGAGGGTGAATATGGTGATGCTAGCCCGCTGTGCGGGATAGCATCACTAAATTCACCCTCTGTCGACCTCATTCTGCAAATGAATGACACGCAATTTGCAGGCTTGCTGTGAAAGTCGATATTTGATCACACAAAAAACAAACCTCACACAAACGGGCTTATAATATAGTTTGGTATGATCTCGGCTTGAGTATTTTAATACACATTATAGTTTTGTGTTGGTAAACCGGATAGGAGAAATATTTCAAACGTCCTTGAAACTCCAAGTTCTTCTCGAAGTTCTTCATGTATAGTGCTTGAATGCGTGTTCATTTCGTGAGAGGCTTCAGTTGTATAGATGCTTTATTCGGACAAAATTAATATCCGTAAGTATCAGCACCCCCCCCCCCCCCCCAGTATATATTTTGCTAGAAATTCACCCATGCAGTATATATTCATAATATTTTTCAACTATACACTGAACATTATTGAATGGAAACAATGGTCAAAATAAAACACTAAAGTGCTACTGTACTCGAATGTTGCTGTTGGTTTCTATAGTCTCTGAGTCGTAGAATAAGGGAACCAGATTTCTATTATTGAAAGTCTGTCGAGTATGAAGTAATGTTACGGATGGCATTTTAGCCGGAATGCGAAAATACCAATTGTCGTTGTCGAGTAATTTTTGGACAGTTTTCAAGCAAATGTATCAAATAAATGTTATATTATATGCACACTAGCCCCAAAAACTCATTTAAGTCATTGAATAATCACTAGCCAACGAGTGGCTTGAGTTTACGCCCTGTATCAACATAGTTTTGTATACGAACATGTGTGCCACGCGTTCCCCAAATCCACTATCTATATTTTTTATTACGTCTTGTACACGGAAATTCGTAATTTAATTTATGGCTCCATTTTTTTACTTTGATTTTAAGAAAACCTATTAACCTGAACGTTTACAGAATACATTACTTAGTTTTCTATATATTATCGATACTAGATCGTTGTTATCACAGGGAATTTGTTGAAAATGGCGTATAGTACCCCTTTAACAACACAAAATAACCATAACAATTTGACGAAAACATTGCCTTGTGGTTGAAACAAGTACCCAATTTCATGGCAAATATTGTGGTCCCCTGATCCTCAAGAGTTGTACGCTCTTTGTACCATAAACTAATGAAATAAAAAAAATCTAAGCCCGCTCATACATGTGGAGTAGCGACGTCAAACAGGTTCTGAATTTTGGTCGGGCGTCCAAAACTTCAAAAGAACACCCATGATAAAGAGCGTTCATGGTTTCCTTAACCATTAACATTAAAGAGTGTTTTCAAAACTATGCCTTTATGCATATCATTATCACATTGTATTGCATGGATGTTCCCATGCAAACTCCAAGGCAGATTTTATTCTTCCTTCTGTTAGTGAATGTGTAGCTTTATGCTACGGTCTGTTGACATATATCTGTATTTATTGTCAAGTTTTTGTGTGTGCTTGTTTTTATTTATATAATTTTATATTTATTTATTTACTTATTTATTTATTTTTTCTTATTGTTTTCCCCACCCAGAAATAACGAAGAGCTTGTGTGTGTTTAATGTTAAAATTGTGTGAATGTGTGCTCGTGTATCATGTGGCGGGAATTACTATTTACTTTCCTTTCTATATTTATAATTTTATTGTAACATTGTAAAAAATACTCTCCTAGCTGGATGAAATAAAGATATATATATGAATATAGATGGACATTGTTCTTATTTTAATTATTTATAACTCTCTAATAATGAGATTTCGCATGTCAAAACCACTTTTTAACCAAAAGTATGTTAAACAACTACCATCAATACGTACATGAAGCAAATGAAAATATAGATTGACTCTGCTCTTAGTAGTAACTCTCCGATAATTAGATTTCGCATGTTAAAACTACTGTTTTGTAAACATTACTGTTACAGTGGAATTGCCGATAAAAGTCAAATTATTCCAATAAAATACTTCATAAGATACCAAAGTCTCATTAAAACTTGACGGCACACATTGGAAAAGCATTGAAAGAAAATCATATTAAGATTATAATATTTGAACTTAATTACTACACGATTAGCGATGTTTATTGAAAAATCACTGTAAAGCTTTGTTACATAATAATGGTTTCAACACACAAAATTCGTTATTTGGAAACTATCAACAATGAATATAAGAACAAAGGTGATCTATTTCTCGGTGCTCTTCTTATAGTGGTGTATTTGTGACACATTTATCCAACGCGAGTGCCTTGGGTCCCTTTAAGGGTGGCGCATGCGGTGACAAACTTTGCTCCCTCGCAGGAATTTCAAGTCTTCACAGTTGGAAATTTAGAAGACTTGGTGCCACTGAATTGAATCAATTGTAAACTAGCTATAGACATACTTTATGAACTATATACTGTAGGCACTGTATAGTCCAAATCTGCTCGTATAATTACTAAAACCAGCTAAGATATATTAAAGCTAGCATCTCGCTATCCCAATATCTTAGCTGGTTTTAGTAAGAGCGGACTTGGACTGTAGGCACTGTTGAAATTGAAAATGAGAGAATTCATGACTCAGAACAGAAATGGGTTACTTTTTTTTCAACAAAACAAAAAAATAGTTCTAAACATAAAATTACATTGAACTTGAGTTTGAAACTTTATGAAAATTAGAAAAAACTGAAAGATGCATGGTATTGTTGTCTAGTACACTCACTGGTTATTAATTTAAATAGATTCATGTTAGCAGGAAAAATGTACTGTCATGAAAGCCAAGAAGTGTAGTTTTGGAAGACTATATATAACACATGAGCTGAGCTGGTGCAACATTAAAGATCCTGTGCCAATGCATTCTCTTATACACGCGAGTCTCACATAGGGAATTTACGATCCAAACTCAAGTACAACATACATAATATAATTTACATTGTTTTGTGCTTTGTTCCGTTGAAAACAAAATATGACATGTCAATTGGACTAATAAATTGAGTTTTCCATGTAATGGTAATGCAAAAAATGTCAAGTAATGGTAATGGTTATGCATTACTTTGCAATGTAATGGACCCATCCCTGGTGTTTATTATATTTTCTATGCCAGTTTGGTACGACCCATACAACAATGAAACACACGGTTAGACCTAATTCGTTCTTAAAGCTACAACATCAGCAGGCATTTCTGTTAAAATAATACACAAGGATACAAAATGACGCAAAAAATGACGTCATGACGCAGTGCTCAAAGTAGGATAATATCTTGAGAGTAGGATAACACGCGCGGACTTCTGGGAGTGGGGATACGATATATATATTTTTACGTAAAAGGTTGATGGACATATAATAAAAGTAATATATTAGACTCACCATTATCATGGATTCTCTCGTCATTCAGGGATGACACACTCTGATAGTCATTGGTCCAACCGGAAGTCAAGTTTATGTCACTTGGGTACCCTGGCGGTTGGTACGATGGTGTGTTTCTGGTGGCATACTGCATGGAACTTAGGGCGTCTGTTCTCAGCGTCGTCTGTCCAGGAACAATTTCCGTCGACGGCAAGTTATATTTGGAAGTCAGGTGACTAGTCAATGTAGGAGTAGATGCGTATGGTGAACTGTTGATCGGCGGCCATACAATGTTTCCACTCTGACCATCACCAGAGGGCGTTAGGTAAGGCATAGGTAACGAGCCTATAGATTTCGTGGTCGGAACTAATACAGAAGGTAACGAGTAGTTCGATAAGTAGCTTCCGGGTTGGAACGAATTCCCGGAGTACGGAAGAAGTCCTACCGAATGTTGACCTTGAAACCGACCTTGGGAGTTTGGGGATGAAGGTGGCGATGAAGATGACGGGGTGTTCGTTAGTTGAGTTAAATTAGCACTATCCGGGTTGTATCCGCTAGGAAGAGAAACACTGGTGATTCCAGTTGGTCGCTCGAGTGTGTTAAAGAACACTTCTACATCCTGCGGCAGTAAATGTCCAGGTCCCTCGTGTGTTCCAGGTGGCATGTGATGAGTGACAATGTGCGAACCTGGATACCCCTGCTGTATGTAATAGGGTCGCCCTAGACTCGCGCCCTGGCCTGGCAGTCCCGATGTAATAAACTGTTCTCCGAAACCTGGTGGCATCCGACTGTGTCCCTGTCCAGTCGCGTGCCCCAAGTGTGATATTGGCGTGCCATTGTGAGTCAGTAGGTATTCCAGTTCCGGTTTCGAACTTTCACCAGAACCATTCAGTCTGTTGTCCATTTCGTGAATTGAGTCACACATACCATCGCCGTATGTGTGGGCTTCCACCGACGTTTGTGATGGGGTAGAATCCGGTGATAATTGGTCGTCACTGTCACCGATAGGTGTCACTCTGTCGACAGAACCTTCCGCAACCACGTGACCCATCATTTGTGAGGCAAGTTTCGTCGGAGAAAGCCTGGCTTCCCATTCCTGGGATTCTAGTGATGTCGTCTGCGAACTTTCAGGGATGTAAACCTGAGGAGGCAAATGTAGCGGTGATGAGTTGTGTTCCCATTGGCCAACTGTGACGTCTGTTGAGACAATGGTCTGGTCTGGATCTGGGGGTTCGATTTTGATTGCCGGGGATGAATTGGTTTCCCAGTTTTGGGAGTGAAGAGTGGGCGGTGATGCCTGACGCTCCCAAGCATCCTCTTCTTGCGACATGACCATCTAACACGGCTCCAGTGTCTCCTATTTCAGAGACCTCTCTTCCATCATAGCTGTTGTAGCAAACCTGGAACCAAAGCAACACATCGTATGCGAACTTAAAATAGGTAAAATAACGCACTATCCAATCTGAGCACAGAATAGAGTTAGTGTTCTTTAATTGTCTTAATATTGCACTCACACAGCTGGCAAAATGTTCTGACTTTAATGAATGGAGCTTCCTGAAATTTAGCGAAAACCCTGTGCCAATGCATTCCCTTATATATGCGAGTCTCCCATAGGGAGCCTTGCATATAAGAGAATACATTGGCCTAAACATATTTATCTTGTCCAGACCTTGTAAGCCAGTGCATGCTCTTATACATGCGAGGCTCCCTATTGGGAGACTCGCGTAAGAGAATGCATGCACTAGAAAAGGATTTTTAATGCTGCACCAGCGCAGCTCCCGCCATGAAAGGGTTAATGACTGTGCGTGTATCATCTATTGTTTTAATGCTCGACCACGAGTGAAAACATAATTGACTCGTGCCATTTATGTGAAGGCTAGTTTCTGGCAAATGTCAGTAGCAGCATAACGATTTTTATAAAGCGCTTAACCCTTTACCCAACAGAACGGCCCTGTGCCAATGCGTTCTCTTATATATGCGAGTCGACCATAGGTCGCCTCGCATATATAAGAGAATGCATTGGCTTAACATATTAAAAATTATAAAATTGTCAAAGAATGTAGAAAAATATTTTGTTTAGGCCAATGCATTCTCTTATATATGCGAGGCGACCTATGGTCGACTCGCATATATAAGAGAATGCATTGGCACAGGGCATAACTGTAACCATCACAATGTGATCAATGAGCCGGTTCCAATGATATCCATATTTGTATGGTTCTATTGAGACAGACCGAAGATATTTTAGGCTGTTGAAGCTTTATTTGGCCGGTTTTGGCCGTTTTGTTGGGTAAAGCGCTTATCTAAGGCTCTAAGTGATGTAACAATCAGATTATTACCCCAGTACTCTGCAGTACTGTTGTTGAACAAAGTCTGATCTGCTGCATGCTGTCATTTTACACGCGCTTTACCGGGGCGGCTTATGCTTACCCAATAAGCCAGGTGCCTATTTCTAGTCAGGATACAAAAACTTGAGCACAAATATTATCATGCGTTTTTTTTACCCTGTGCCAATGCATTATCTTATATATGCGAGTCGACCATAGGTCGCCTCGCATATATAAGAGAATGCATTGGCCTAACAATTTTTTACAATTTTAATAATTTTTCATGTATTCTTTAACAATTTTATAATTTCACCCATACTGAGCCCCAGACAAACATGAGCAGACGACACTCTTCTATATGCTTCTATATATGTGTGGGGCTCCCTGCAGGGTAATGATGTTTTTTTTATTTTATATATGATTACCCAACAAACCAGGTGCCTATTTCTAGTCAGGATGCAAAAACTTGAGCACAAATATATCATATCCCTTGTACTATATATGGTCATGCACACAAATCTATATATATACAAGAGTATGCTCTGTCTGTCTGCTGTCCGTCCGTCTGCCTGTTCGCAGTTTTCTCCCAGACCCCTAGACCGATTGCAACAAAATTTGGTGTGCTGACTCGGGTACACTGGCGGATGTGTTTTCACTGTGGCCGTCGCCATCCAGCAAAATAACGCGTATAAGTCCACTATGGTGTTATATGAGAACCAAATAAGTCCAGTATGAACCAATGTCAATATTTAGGTCCAATATGAACATATTTGCCTCTCGATATATTGAAGTAGCATATAGGAAATGAACGGCGGTTTCAATGTGGTCATGGGATTTTGACCGCGAGGAAAATTCAGCAAACTGCATGAACACCGAAGGGATTCATGCGGAGTTTGCTGAATTTTTATCGCGGTCAAAACCCATGACCACGTTGAATCCGCCGTTTATTATTTATATTTATATACTTAAATTTATTATCAACGTTGTCTGTCTTTCCCACTATTTATTCAACTTTAAATGAACGCATGGAGTTCAGTTCGGACAGTTCGAATCCTCGCTTTTTAGAAAACCAAACATTGTGAGAATCCGTTGACGGAGAGCGGAAAAACGCAATAAAGTGTACACATATGACGAAATGTCTTGTTTAGTTTGTAATGAATGTAGACGTGTTGATTTCAAGAATGATAATATCTTAAACTAACAATTAAGTTTCGGTTGTGGGTGATAAGAAATTGACAACACGCCATTCTACCGTAATGATACATGTGTGAGGTCGTGGGTTGTGCAATCAGAGATGAGTTTATGTGCAGGGTAACAACACTGATTATAGACCAAAACAAAATGCTTGCTATATCCGGACGTGCTGAATATTCAAGCAGTCGTTTGTGTCCGACAATCTCCGGTGATTTCCGGGATCAATGTGTTCATAAACATATGAACGACATTGAAAGTGACGTCACGTTACGTTCATATATAGGCTAATGAACACATTGACTCAGGGGGCGTGTCTCCCATAACGCTATGGGGAAATCGGAATATGTAAATATAATTATATGATCAATATATATAAAAGAATAGGATATGTCTGTCATGGGCCACAGACCCCTTTGTACAGGGGCCGTAGGCCCTCCGATGCTGAATAAAGGCTCCCGAAGAGATCCTGTTTCAGCTAGTTTTATGTAAAACAAATTGTTTGCCGTTTGTATCACAGTGTATCCTCCATATACACGTATCCCTCTTGTTGCGATGAATATTATGCACTTAATTACGCCAGTTGTTCAATTGATATCTCAGTAATATAAGGCAGTGTGCCCAATGCTGGAATGTAACCATAAAGTACTAACTAACAGCAAGCCCAACCTATTAACCCTTTACCCAACAGAACGGCCCTGTGCCAATGCATTCTCTTATATATGCGAGTCGACCATAGGTCGCCTCGCATATATAAGAGAATGCACTGGCTTAACACATATTAAAAATGATAAAATTGTTAAAGAATGTAAGACCAATGCATTCTCTTATATATGCGAGGCGACCTATGCCCAATGCTGGAATGTAACCATAAAGTAATATAAGTCAGTGTGCCCAATGCTGGAATGTAACCATAAAGTAATATAAGTCAGTGTGCCCAATGCTGGAATGTAACCATAAAGTAATATAAGTCAGTGTGCCCAATGCTGGAATGTAACCATAAAGTAATATAAGTCAGTGTGCCCAATGCTGGAATGTAACCATAAAGTAATATAAGTCAGTGTGCCCAATGCTGGAATGTAACCATAAAGTAATATAAGTCAGTGTGCCCAATGCTGGAATGTAACCATAAAGTAATATAAGTCAGTGTGCCCAATGCTGGAATGTAACCATAAAGTAATATAAGTCAGTGTGCCCAATTCTGGAATGTAACCATAAAGTAATATAAGTCAGTGTGCCCAATGCTGGAATGTAACCATAAAGTAATATAAGTCAGTGTGCCCAATGCTGGAATGTAACCATAAAGTAATATAAGTCAGTGTGCCCAATGCTGGAATGTAACCATAAAGTAATATAAGTCAGTGTGCCCAATGCTGGAATGTAACTACAAAGTAATATAAGTCAGTGTGCCCAATGCTGGAATGTAACCATAAAGTACTATAAGTCAGTGTGCCCAATGCTGGAATGTAACCATAAAGTAATATAAGTCAGTGTGCCCAATGCTGGAATGTAACCATAAAGTACTATAAGTCAGTGTGCCCAATGCTGGAATGTATCTCAGTAATATAAGTCAGTGTGCCCAATGCTGGAATGTAACCATAAAGTACTATTTCCTGTAAAGACGTATTATTTGCTCACTCTACTTCAACTGATATTTTATGACCCAGCCACTACACCCCATTTGTTTAATGCGTCACAAAAATACCATTGGCAAAACAGTAGAACTAACATACATAACAAGCTTCAGAACTGACATCAAGCCCCACCTATTCAAGTCACACCTCGATCACCGTCATCAGAATCAGAATTAACATCAAGACCAAAAAATAACTGATAATTTTCGTTTGCATGCATAATTATAATTATATTTATCACTGTTGATTTGTGAAATATGTTAGAATGTGTGTGTGTGTGTGTGTCATATATGTGCGTATGCAAGGATGTCATATCAAATATCCTTGTTTTATGCTTTTGTGTTCAATTGTATGAGCAGCCCTTTGAGCCTTCTGGGATCAACAAATACCCTCTAGTATTATATTACTAGCTGAAACAGGCTCCATTATTATTCAGCGTCGGAGGGTCTTGCGGCTATCAAATTGCTAACTTTGATATTATGATAACCTATTAACCTGAGCGTTTGCAGAAGACATCTTCGACTCAAATTACTTACTTTTCTATATATTATCGATATTAGATCGTCGTTATTACCATGCAGGAATTTATTGAACATGGCGTATAGAACCCGTTTAAATAAATATTTAAAAAAACTAACGCCGTTATAACCTCCGCCCGGGTATCCTGCGTCACCACACCAGATTATGGTTGAAATCGGTCTAGGGGTCTGGGATAAAATTCAGGAAACGTCAGTTAGATAGACGGGCGGACAGACAGACAGACATATCCTACTCTTTTATATATAGATTATAGTCAACACACTGAACTGCGCAAACAAACATTCTTCATTCGACCCGAACAAATCGCCGAGAAACAAACGAGAATGATTTCACTAACGAAAGTTACTTATTTACTTCATATAAAAAATTGACGTGAGCTGGTCATTTTGATGAACAATTTATTTAAATATTATCATGCGTTCAGCAAGCTTATTCGCCGTGAGCTTCAGCGGAGTGTTTCAAATCGCTTTAAGAAAATCTAATATCATAGCTTGTACTATTTAAAAAAAAACCCAACATCTTACAAAGCAAAAATGTAAATACTAAGTATTTGCAACACAACTTGAATCCTATTTATTAAATATGCGCGTTCTTTTGTCCGTAAAACCATTATAGTATTCTGTACGAACAGGGTACTCTTGCCAAATAATTTGCAAAATGAAAATATTTTTTGCCAAATTCTTTTAGAATTTGCCAATGTTGCTATCCCTAATAGTATCATTTTCTGCAACATTGACTCTTATTTTGTGGTGTATCATAAAACAATAAACCAATCACCGAACAATAAAATTGGAGAAGGGTGGCATTATCAGAAGGGCACATTACCAGAGGATTAGCTATATAAATACCACCACCACACTAAATACTGGTAATCCCTCATTCATCAATGCTAAGGCTATCAGATTAACTGCATCTTAAATTCTTAATAAAGGTGTTCCTAATAAAGGTTGTCATATATAGACCTTATAAAACACCACTAATATAATTCTATTGTGATAGTTTCCTGAAATGAATGGTATTGATCGGCCAATATTTTTTCAAATTTCTTGAAGAATTGAAAAGTGACTTGCCATAACTTTTGCCAAATGAAATTATTTTTTGCCAAATAAGAATTATTTTTGCCATTGGCAAATTTGGCAAGTGGCAGCGCGAACCCTGTGTACGAAAGAATGACTTAGTGTTTACATTTTTGCTTTGTAAGATGTTGGGTTTTTTTTTTAAATAGTACAAGCTATGATATTAGATTTTCTTAAAGCGATTTGAAACAGTTTCATGGAAGAAATATTTTGCTATTTTCTGAGTCCAAACACGGTCCCTATTTAAAACCAATGGATGAAACCCATACTATGGGGGCATCCTGTCCCTCATACCACTATACCAAAATATACTCAAATATAACTGTTGGCATGCACTTGAATAACAACGCTAAATAGGTCACACAGACTCACACAGATGGCAAATCTCGCTGTTTTGTAAGTTCAACAAGAGCAATAAGTCTTGAAAAAATTCCACGGGCCAAACTCACTACAAGCATGCCAGCATCCTTCAACAAACTCACTACATGCATGTCAGCATCCTTCAACAAACTCACTACATGCATGTCAGCATCCTTCAACCAATGCTGATCTACATGTATTAGCAGTAAAACTAACATTTAAGTCTGACCATTGATAATGTGGTTAAAATTCAAAATGTCGGCATTTCCATGGCAATTGTTTCCATAATCACGCGCCAGCCCAGATAGCAATGATACGTTGGGCCAACGTTGGCCGAACATTACAACCGTTGGCATAATGTTGGCCCAACGTAGGGCCTACGAACAAAACTACGTTGGCCCAACGGTATGCGCCAACTTTGGCCCAACGTTTAGCCAACGGTTGTGTCAACGTTGGGCCAACATATTATTGCTATTTAATTTTTTTCTTTTGCCTAATAAGCTGAGAATTTTCTTACAGTGAAGTTTGACTAATTTAGTGTCAAATCTGACGCTCGATCTTTAATGTCAATGCAAATCATAATCTTCAATCCTCTATTTAAAGGCCCACATAATTTTCGAATCCCCAGATCACATTATATGCAGCATATTCCATTTTATATACCATTTGAAAGAGAACGCTCCAAAACATTGTATTATTAACTTATAATATGTGAACATGTTGTTTTTGTCCAGGTCCCGACGTGTGTTGTCTGTTTATTTTCGATCTGGCCTGTACTGCCAGTCTATTATTCTCAATGGAAGGGGAATAACTCTCTCTCTTATAGTTGTGAATTATGATGCTTTCTGGGGGGAAAAAACGGGCGAAGTCTTGGGATGAATCTGAGAATTTCTATCACTTGGTGGACACTCCTGTACCACAGCTGTTCCGTATTCTCTTCTACTTCTACTTCTTCTTCGTCTTCTTCCGATTACAGTCCACCATCATCAGGCTGATGATTATGACTATATTTATTTTGCCAACGGCTGGCGATAATTTGTCTTAGGATTTGTAATAATATAATTTAATTGATTTGAGTTTGAATTTAGAGTGTCATGATTGGTTGATTGGATTCTTTACTTTCATCGAGTCCTGGTATTCTGGTGGAATATTATGTTTGGTCCCTCTTGGGAGTGGTATATAATATGGAATATGCTGTGAGTAATGTGATCTGGGAATTCGAATATTAAGAGGGCATTTAACCCTTTACCCAGCAAAACGGCCAAAAACGGCGAAAATAAAGCTGCAACAGCCTAAATTATCTTGAGTCTGTCTCAATAAAACCATACAAATATGGATATCATTTGAACCGGCTCATTGACCACATTGTGGTGGTTACAGTTATGCCCCGTGTCAATGCATTCTCTTATATATGCGAGTCGACCTATGGTCGACTCGCATATATAAGAGAATGCATTGGCACAGGGCCGTTCTGTTGGGTAAATGGTTAAACATAGCAAATTCTCGCTTATAGAAATGATGGTCTCAGAGAGCTGCCTCAGAGAGAATAATATGGTCCCTTTTCCCAGTATGTAATAAAGGGCGTTCTCTGTTAGTTAGCTGTGGAACAGATGAATTTTATAGATTTAGATTTAGATTTTTTAGATTGTTATTAAAAACTTAGCCAATAACTTTTTGATATAGGCTTTGATATAATAGAAACACGTATTTTATAAGCATTTGTGCGTTCGTTTCAGGGCACATTATAGGTTCCTGTTTGCGAGTGAGTGAACGTACTCCCAGTGTACAATCGCTGAACACGGGCGCCTCTGAGAACACTACTTCTGGTAAAAACATTACGGCCGTGACTTTCGTCTGCTTTTAAAGATACTCAATCCGATTTAACGCTCCTAAATTACCATTTCTTTGGCTTCGGGGGTAAAAATATTTGATTCGAGTCGATGAACCCACCCTCAAAGCTCAGAGTGATCAGATATCGGTTTTTGAAGTTTGTTATTTCTCGAGATGTGTAATAATATGTGGCCAGAAACGCGTGGTCAAACGAAGGGTCTCTGGCAAAATTGCGGATGAAGATGGATAACTCTAAAATCAAGTGGTAATACGGTCAAATTTCGTGATACTTTCGTGTTGAATAAAACGTTGATAAATAACAAGTTTTGGGAAATTTTATGCCTAGTTGACATTGCGTCGCATGAGAACCAAATGGTTCTATGTCCATTTTGGCGGGAAAATGAGTTATGGGTATCATTGGAATCGGATGAGAATTTTCTATCGAGTGAACCAAACATACTTTACCCTATATGCACCGTTCGTTCGTAAAACGCAGTGCATTTAGGCTCTATGTCCATAACGAACAAATTCGTCCGAGCAAAAAGGTTCTATCTCCTTAGCCAATGAAAATGACGATATACAAAAATTGACGAATGGCTGCTATGAAAAATATGCGATAATATACAATGATGTAAACAGGCATTTCTCAAGATTTGTTCATATCACTTTCATTCTATATATGTTAATCTTACGCAGATATGACCCTGCTACCAATTTACATATTTTGCTACTCATTGCTTATCGTTTAACCCCGTACCGCGGCTTGTTTTAGTCGGTATATGGAGATAGAACCCTTTTGCCCTGAAATAATATGCAGCAAAAATCCATGCCACTGCATAACGTTGCGGGAGATAGAACGTTCTTGCTCTGGCAATTCCTACCCTAGTTCGTCCTCCTCTCTTGAGAACCTTCTTATTTCGATATATTTATTATTATATACATGTATATTATTTATGACTATATATTAAATTGAACTAATACAAAAATAGTATGGTTATCGTATATATAGTGTACTTATATTCCCAAAGTTCATGCAAAGTCCCCAAGCACGCAAACATAGCCATGTATAGGGACGCCGGAATGTTTAGTTTATGGGGTTTTGGGTCTTCCTGTTCGAATTTGCTAACATGAAAATAGTCATAGTTGTAACATAATTTTGCGGGATATGCATTGTACACCCACATGACACATGTACGTTCATATATAACATATTAGGTTATAATCAGAAATGTTCAACCAGGCAGAAAAATGGGACCACTTCTATTTAAGCCTCATCGGATATTGCGTATGAAATAGAAACTCGTCTGATATTTAGAAGTTAAACATACTTATTCTGTTCAATATTGGTCAAATAGACGGCGAAAGATCTATTGGAGAAAGAACCTGAAAGGCGAGTTCTAGCCAAAATCGAACGAAACGAAGTTTGTTTATCTCCATTGTAATTCATTCCATCAGAAAAAAGATAAAAACTATAAATGTGTCATTTAATTAACCAAATGTATGAAAAGTTGGATAGGAAATGCATTCAGGAAATTAGAGACAACCTATTTGTCACCCCAGTTCACATGGAAAGGGGTCTCGGTTGTCTAACGTGTAATGTTTATGACTCCACGCCAATAGACCTCTCTGCGCTGGAGGTACGACGCGTGACTCCCGTTCTTAGCGAATTTGGGACCAGCTTTTCCGAGGGAGCTGCTGGTCATGCACTCGCCCACGGTAGGTGGTTTGTCTATGAAAATATCCCAGTAATTTCTCTTCTCTACGACCGCGATATAACCCTGACCGCCGAAATCGACAATAAAAACACAAAATAAATAAATGTTCACGTGGAATTACATGATTTGTCAACATATACACAATAAATATAGACTTTCTACAACAGTACATCCAGCATGTTGCCTTGCATGATTGTGTAGACAGTAGACGAGATAAGTCATATCATCCATTGGTAAGACCAAGTGCAACCAATGGTTATGCTCTTTCATGTTGCAAGATGTTGTAGAAATCCGACTCAATTAAGAAATAACCCGTGTGTGAGTTAGGTCTTTGCGGAGTTGAAGTTTATTGAGGTAAGCTTAACCTTGAACAGCAGCAGACTCATGATCTGCATCAAGTTCTAGCTACGGTTAAGACAAAAAAGCTGCCGGCAGAGAAGGTCAAGGACATACGAAGTATGATGCGATGGATGCCCGCAATCGACAAGGAGTTATATGATGTAATATTTTCGCAAATAACTCTCTAAAATTGTAAAAGTACAGTAGCACAGTGCTATTTGCATCTTTACTCTTTTCGAATGATTGTTCCTGTAGAAATAACTTTTATCAAATGAACATGAAGACTTTAGCATGGTACACTTTAACAAACAATAACATAAGTGGGTCCAGAATCACACCATCCGATAATATGAGATAAGATCAATGTTATTTATAGTCGGATATGTACAACGATATAAAACACACATTGTTGTATATATATATTATACATGCATATCCGATTAAAAATAAAATTAATCTGATCTCATCTGATGTTGTAATTTTGGACCCATTTATGTTATTGTTTGTTAAAGTGTACCAAGAGTGTAGACAAGATCTGAAAACTGAGTTATTCCAAGTGATTAAAATCTATGCCGCGAGTTTACACACCTGAGAGCCATTGTGACTTTAAGTTTAAAATATTATTATTATTATTGTGATGTGGTGTTAATTCGGGATTGCTAAGAAAATATTATTTGCCGAATATCATGTAAATTGTTCATTGAAGTCAAGAAGTCATTGCATTTACTCTCATGTGTTGAGTTCTTTCCAAACTGGATACTTTTTCACTAAGATATTAACACAGATGTGTCTCAGAATATAAGTTTTCAATAATGTCTTCAATGGGTATATATTTTAATCATAGCCAAAATGTGCCAACGTTAAAGTCCTTGTGTCCCTTTATGTCAGTTTTGCCATGTTTTAAATGTGTAACTTTAAAACCCAGTCAGGGTGTTTTAATTTGTGTCTGTTTCTGACGCGCATAATTTGCTTTATAAGATTTTTCGTTGCACGGTCTCACCCGAAGGAGGCGTGAGCAGCTGCTCTCCTACCTTGACAACATATTACCAATTGAAATGGGTGTTATATCGGCCTCGTTTTTAAAAAGGAAATTAAATAGTATTATGCCGTTTGGCCGTTACCGAGTTAAAATAAAATAATCTTGTTCCCAAGTTTATTGAATGATTGTGTGGAATTAGAGCAGTGTACAACGAGTTAACCATCATATTTAAGTTGTCTCATCCCAGTGAGGATGATAGGGTCCCACGTCGCGTGCGAGGGTTTCATATCCGACGGAGGGCGCGATTTGAGACCATGTCACCCCACTGTGCTGAGACAACGATGTTGTCAAATGATTGGTTTATCTAGATTTTTGTGGCGGAATCTGTACGGATTTCCGATCGTCAGTAACTTCGATCGTTTTACCGACATTTTAAAAGCTTTAAGAATTTTCGCCTGTTGTTAAGTTTTCGACTATAAAATCCTCGTTTGATAAATATCGTGCGATTAACACTGACCTGATGTGTTCAGAATATTAGACTGTGTGTATTTTGGATTCGTGAGTGTCATTAGCTTGAATTAAAATATCATTCGAATACAACGGAGAAATTCTTTTTCCCGCATCTTCCTAGAAATCAACAATATATAATATGTGTGTAACAGACACGCTACAACATACCTAGCAACGAACCTAAATTAATCGTAAGCAAATGCAAGAACACGAACCCGCAGTACTGACCACTTACCAGTACCTTTGTTGAACCCTTTAGTCCGCACCAAAATATGCAGTTCCGGTGAGCCATATATATATAACGTTCTATCTCCGAGTGCTTGTTAGCCCGGAGACAAAGTGGCAGTTTTGTGCATAAAAGTTCTATCTCCAAACACGTTTTCACGTTTTTCACGAAAACTCTTTGGTTTTAGGTATTAATATTTCACATGGAATCACGTTGTGATATATTGTAACCGTTTAACTCAACTACAACAACATTACAGCTATTTAAGTTTGAAGAATCGGATCATGAATCTTCAACATCGATTTCCCACAAAACGTGCCAATGGGACATAGAACCCTTTGGTTCTCATGCGACGTTAAATTTGGTTAGCAGTATTTTGTTGCAATAAATAGATTCTGATAACTAAAGCGTATTTTGAAGACATGTTGTTGTTGTATCCTGATGATATGGGGACCGTCTGGTCGGATTGAGTACCTTTAACTACTTTTCGAACATACAACTTTACATTGTTATCGGCAAGGAACGAAATTACTATATATGCGTCGTTTGATGCGTGCAGCTTCGCTTTAAATTGACATTTCTTACGCGAGTCCACCACGTGGGTGCTGGAATATCAGTTAAGCTTGTTTTATATGATTACATGCGTTTAATTATATATTTATTCTACAATATATGTAGAAGAAGTCTTCTCGGCCCACAACAACTTGGGATATTGACTATACAAAAAAGGTTACATCTTTCGATGAAACCATTTTGAACAAGCAAATGGAGCTAAAATGTATTAAAACGCTTGTGTTAAACGGACAGTTAACGGATAGTTCAACGCACTTATGTTAAAACTGAACGCGCCGTGCGTAAACTAAACGCATGCGTTAAACTCATGTATGTGTAAGCAGCTTAGAATCATTTCAATATATACAAAGCGCATACTATGCCTTTATTTCAAAACGTCGAAATAGTACCCATACATGCATCATGATGGAGTCGCTCCGGCTAAATTTTTAAAGGAAATATCTGTCACGGTATTTTCTTATTTAGATATATACCTCCGATCCAAGAATAGTCATTTGAA
This sequence comes from Siphonodentalium dalli, assembly GCA_032622095.1. Classification (NCBI taxonomy): domain Eukaryota; kingdom Metazoa; phylum Mollusca; class Scaphopoda; order Gadilida; family Siphonodentaliidae; genus Siphonodentalium; species Siphonodentalium dalli. Next base: position 34,000,497 of record CP136069.1, on the reverse strand, counting down.
ATTGCAATTATTTTGTAAAATATCTTTTCTGTACATGTATATCTGTATTGTTTTGTAAACAGATCCCAACTCACAAGACATTCTTCATCGGTTTTCTTTGTAGAAAAATTAATTACGTACTTATAGACCGTATATAAATGTAATATTTATTTCAAAGAAAATAAGCAATTTGTGTATATATTTTATAGTAACTTCTTGTATTTAAAACATTAGAATTTAAAAATTAAAAGTCCGTTTTTAAAACAATTTTAAGTGAATATGTGTAAAAGCATGTAACATTAGATGTTTCTCCTGCATGTGTTTTGGGGAATAACAACGCAAAAGTGCATTCTGAAAGTGTTCCAGAAAAATATTTGTTGTTGTTATTGGAAGTAATGCCGAGAAGAGATCTTGAAAAGAGCATCCGTAAAAGTAAAATTCAGATAACACCCCTCATTTTATTAGAATATAAAACGGAGCAAGCGATAATTAACGAATATTGTAGATAACACATATATGTTGATTTTTTTTGAGTGGATGTGGTCCGAGGCAGACATATCAGCCGTTATAATGAAGATACCATATACATATGGTATATATATATATTTTGTGACAATTAAATTTTACATCACGCACCACTGACAAGGGTTACTGATTCTCTAAATCTTAAAAAAATATATAAACTAAACAAAACGAAATTTTCAAACAAGGTAGTTTCGTCTGTGTGGCGCTCATCGGCTCAAACGCATTGTTTTCTATATCACTCCCCAAATGAATTAAGGGAGATATAATTCGTAATAAGTCTGGAATCCTGATTACATATTTATTTATATGAAAATGCTATGAGGTTACGTCTGTAAAGTAAATATTAATGTTTAAACGGCAAAATACAAGGCTAAATGTACAAACCAAACACAAAATTTAACTCTAAAATTTGATATCTCAAATATTAAATTTCGGTTCTTATATACCTTTCTGAGTCGAGGACATCGGTCAAAAAGTATCAAATTTTTGGCTCATTTATTCTGATAATATCGAGAGATTTAGACGCTGCCAATGAATATAAATTCGACCAATAGCGCTATCGGTATTTATTTAGTTGTAAAAATCATCTCATTATTATATTGACATTTATAAGATCTAAGATTTAATGCAAAATATACCCACATGGGTATAGTTGAATACATGAATAGAATGCAGAGAATTTGACAACAAATTAACAAACCCGATTATACAAGAGTAACATATATGCATATATATATACATGTACAATTCAGTTTCCTACGATTTTTTTCTCTTTTTGTTTTAGTTATAAAATCGAATTCATCTGCCGTAAATCATAAGTTGTCTAGCTTTTATTGGAATCCCGAACGGTGGAGAAAGACCAGACCATGCCACACATAACATTAATGGTTTTTTGTTTGTTTATTCTTCATAATAAATTATTCAACAATTTCTCTACTTCCGCGATGTCTATTCCGCGTGAATAGTTATGAGAGGTTATAAAAAACATTTTCGAGATAGATCAGCCATTCGTGGCGTTGACTTGAGCGCATAATTTGTTGTGGTTGTTGTCACCCGACGGAACTTTTTATTAAAAATATACCATCAGTTTTAGCGATATATATATACACCCGTATTATATCCCAAATTTTCCGAATCGGTTCGCATTGTTGTGGATAATTATATACATGTACTATATTTACTTCCGAGAAGCTGAAGAAAAGTGTTGGTATATTAATGGGTTTGGTTAATTGTGTTGCACATAATATATAAAAAGTATCGCCGTGGGAAACTAAGTGCTCGCATTGTATACTCGTTCATCCATGCAATTCTCAGATAAAAAATCTGTTCGACGACGAGACAAGTCCGATTCTAAGAGTCTGATTCTCCGACGCAAATTCGTATAATTTCTGATTATTGATAGGATAAATATGCATTTCAAGAACACTGGAAGGTATATATTGATCGATCATTGGAAGGTATATATTGATCGATCATTGGAAGGTATATATTGATCGATCTTTAGAGAGTCTTTTTTTAATACTATTTCTAACAGGCAGCTTTGGATTTTTACCTGACACAAAACCACATTATGCTATCACAATCGAGCTATACAATATATATAAGTCGATATTACTCGGGCCCTAAAAGTCAAATATGAAATCAACTACATGTAATTTATATGGCAGACGGCATGCACGCAAGCCTGGTCCTAGTGGTGCTATATATCCTCTACAGCCCTGCATTTAAATTCCACCCAATACGGACCAACATTTGTCTATAGTAAAACAAATTTGTTAATAAATATTAGTCGTCGATACAGGCTAATATTGGATGCCAACCAAATAAATAACAATGATAATTGGCGAAATAACGGAGAAATTTTAAAATTTTAAATTAGCAGTATTCACTATCCGGGCTCTGGCATCTATTTTGGCAAGATCGCCCTTCCACGGGTAATACTTGAAGTGTTTTAATGAGCCTTTCCTCGGGTAATAATTGACCGTTGTCTCTACTTCCGGCGTGTCTATACGCGACTATGTTCTGACTAGTTTTAATTATATACCTCTGTTGGTTTAATCGGGAACAAATATTATTTTCCCAGGTTTAATCCTTCGATTAAAGATATGGCTCCATCCTGAAAAACCATAATCGACACAAACTATAATCCGGTTAATAAATCGCAGCACTAAAAGGAAGCACCACATTGCCGGTTCCATACAGGCCATCCAGTTTCAGTAGGTTATTGTACGTTCGCGAGTAATATATCCAAACAAACTGTGAATACTAATAGGCATAGCCCCAATGATAGCGCATGGTAGAACTGAAGTGAACTGAGATCCGATCCACAAATTTTTATCACTCATAAACGGTGGTAAAACTGGAATAGTGAGATATCAGGGGCCGGGGTATTGACAGTCAGAACGAGTGTGATAAATCAGAATAAGTACCCAAGATACCTTACCCCAATCTATAGTCGAGATAAAACACGGGTCCAGATAGCAAGTCCGTCCAAGATAAAACTCCGGACCATTTGCAGACAAGGCGAGAAAACACAAGAAACAAGGGCGATCCGTCAACTTCGACATGCAACATTTGCATATTTGTTCAACGTTCGAAACCCGGCATCGACCGGGTACATAATTTGGTTGCCAAGTTGGAATCATTTGGTCAAAACCCAGGTGCAACATCAGAAATACAAACAAAAGAATTAGCAGATAAGGTGATTTATGCCTGGTGTGGGGGATAAACGATAAAATATGGTCCCTACCTGATATGCCTGATACGGGTAGCCGACTTAGATTAGAATGAGGATAAGTTGAGATAAAGCCTTATATAGGTAGGCCGGTGTGAAAACAACACATTCCCACAAGCGTATCGAACCGTATGTGGCTGTTGATTCTATTCCTGTGTCCTGGGAATATTCCGAAATTTCGTGCCGAAATGAGAAAATTCGTCTTGTAAAATCGCGCGAATGCTTCTTCTTGAGTACATCCAATTTTCAAGTATCGGCAATGTTTGCGCAGTACGAGCCTCGTGGTCAGACATATCTTTCTCACAATCGAAGGTCAATTTCTGGACTTTTGAATTCGAAAGGTAACAAACCATTGTTTTAAGGTAGATATCAACAAGCAGACGACACTTCTTCAAATGGCGGTTCGCAGTCTCGCAATGGAAAAGATAACATATAAACCTTCTTACCAGATAAAATCTCCCAAACTTTATCGTAGGTCATGAAAGATGACACTCTAATATGTAAATTATAAAAATATTTTACAATTCTACATGCATTTCCTATTTGTCTACCAGCAAATTTAACCGATCCTTGAGTCCAAAGTACGTTGTCACGTGTTTAGTTTCACACAGGTTGATTGGTCGGGTGCTCGAGTCGTATTCGTAGGAAATCGGATTTGGGTGCCGATGTGAAGTGTACAGGTGCGTCTGGGTTTCATAGTTGTTTGTTTTTATGGGAGATAAGTGGACGAGATGACATATTTTATTGCTTTATACACTTGAGTTCGATCACTGCAAATTAATATTTAGTGTTGCTTGGAACGAAATAGGATTTGCGTCCGGAATGAATTTCAAACAACACTGACACGGAGGTTTATAAGGGGAACAAGCGCATTAGCTATTTGCCAGACAGCGTCGGTCAACAAAACGCAATATATCCGTATATCCGATGACATGCATGGTGTGTTTTCAAGCTAATGTTTACGATGATTCGTTCAACCTTATATAAAGATTACCTGTGTTTTATGCAATGGAGTGTCGTAAGTCACCGAAATAAAATTTTATACCGGCAATAATATAGATATTAAAGGTACTCAACCCGATAAAACTCCTCTCAATTACTATTTCAATGGCTTCGGGGGTCAAAAATATTTGATTCGAGTCGAGGAAGTCACCCATCAAAGCTCAGATTTGTTAGATATCGATTTTAGAAATCTATTATTTTTCATTATCGGGAATACTATCTGGCCCAGAACTCAGTAAAAATTGCGTTAAAATTACCACTTGATTTTAGAGTTATTCATCCTTGTCTGTTTGAATAGATTTTGAGTACACATCCAGAGCAGATTACGGCAGTTATTAGTACTAATCTCGAGAACATAACAAATTTGAAAAATCAATATCTAATAACTCTGAGCTTTGTTTGATGGGTTCCTCGACTCGAATCAAATACTTTTTACCCCCAAAGCCAAAGAAATAGTAATATAGGACCCTCTGATCGGATTGTTGTTGTTGGAATCTGTTGAGATGGGGACCCTCTTTACGGGTTGAGTACCTTTAAATTGCTTGGCCTCATGCCACTCGAAATATGGCTTTATGTGGGTCGTGGTTCTTTTTAGAAACGAGACATTAAATTATGGCAAAATTATTGGACCAAATTTAGACTCCATGAACTGTACTTTTCGTCAAAAACAAATACGTATCTATTATTTCGTCCACTGTTTTTAGATCATAACGTCCTTGGTGGACAAAAAGAGAATTTCTATTTTATAACTCGCGATAACATCCGGAAAAAAATATTCGACAAACTATATAAATTTTATAAGACCAAAACAAAAATGAAGAAAGAAATAATTATGAGAAGTGAAAAAATCCAGCTTCAACTGTCTTTTTGTGTGTGAGTAATCCACATACAAATTATGGAAGCGATATAGGTTGGATAAGACCGGCGACCCGGCGCCCGGCCATGGGCCCCGACCGTTTTAATTTGATTGATTTTTCAAAATTTGTATACGCGCCGAGATTTTATTTCTGTGTAAACCGATTCATTTCTGTTAAACAGTCGGACTATACTAAGTTATCACCGGACACCAAAAATAATTAAAAAATAATTTATAAGTCGACAATAAATGATCGGTCATATTTAGACAGTGAATACAATTATGCCAAAATTGTAGAAGTATCAAATAGTATATACAAGTGATTAATTATCCTGTCAATAACGGTTTCGGGTGAAGCATTGACACCGCTCTTTCTATATGTTTCAAATCATCGTGACTAGATTGCCATTGATATCCAAATTTCAATAGCAGCATGGAGTTATAGACATTTGTTATTTGGCTCAAAATAAAAACGACCGAATGAGTCAATTGTTACAACATTCTGACATCCGTAATGTTATGTGAGATTATGACCTCACTGAACACATTAACCCTTTACTCAACAGAAGGGCCCTGTGCCAATGCATTCTCTTATATATGCGAGTCGACCATAGGTCGCCTCGCATATATAAGAGAATGCATTGGCTTAACACATTAAAAATTATAAAATTGTTAAAGAATGTAAGAAAAAATGGTAAAAAGTGTTAAAAAAACTTTTTTTTTAGGCCAATGCATTCTCTTATATATGCGAGGCGACCTATGGTCGACTCGCATATATAAGAGAATGCATTGGCACAGGGCATAACTGTATAGCCATCACAATGTGGTCAATGAGCCGGTTCCAATGATATCCATATTTGTATGGTTTTATTGAGACAGACCCAAGATAATTTAGGCTGTTGCAGCTTTATTTGGCCGTTTTTGGCCGGTTTGTTGGTTAAAGGGTTAAGGGCAGAATAATTAATGTACAACTTCATGTTCTTTGTGACAGACATCTTTGTATTTAAAGATGCACAATCCGATTAAACGCCCCTCAATTACTATTTATTTAATGTAAACATATATTTATTTCCAAATCCAAACAAATAACATAATAATACAAATGACACATATATATGCAAAATAGAAGAGTTAATGTATGGAAACGAATATCAGACAACAAGCCCGAGTGCTTATATGAAGTCTTCTCCTCTTTGGCGACATGCCCCGTCCCCAAATAAGTGAGGGAGGGGTATAGATAAGATTTACAGAATCTATTTATTTGGATTGGGGGGGGGGGGGTAAACAATATTTGATTCGAGTCGAGGAACTCACCTATCAAAGCTCAGAGTTATTCGGTATCGATTTTTTAAATCTATTATTTTTCACCAGCGAGACTTGTTAGTGGCCCAGTAAAATTGGACGAGCCGACGGTTTCGGACCAAATTGCGGATGAAAATGGATAACTCTAAAATCATGAGGTTTTGTGTTGATAATAAGGCCAAGTTTATACGAAAAACATGTTGATAAATAACACGTTTCGGGCATTTTTATACTATAGTTGACAGTGGTTAGCATTATTTTGGGGCAATTAATCGATTCTGATAACTGCAGCGGCATTTCTAAAAATGTTGTTGTTGTTGTTGGAATCTGATTATATTGGGACCATATATTATCCTGCATCTCAGCGTATCTTTTCGGATGAATATGCTGGATCACAATAGTCGTACATGTTACCGACCGTTCCGTGGGACTCGTCTCTGTGCACGGTGATATCGAACGTTTGAAAGCTGGACCGGTGTGTTCCGCCATGTGCGCGATAAGCTAGCGCTTCTGAAAAGTTTCACTGCATCCACCCTCGTTGCATGTATATGCATTTCTCACGAACGAACGAGGTGACCTATATGTATTCTGCGATATATTGTGTTCAAGTATAACCAGGGCTCGTGTTGAAAACGATTAACGCAAGCCAAACCGCTATTTAATATTAATTTTACTTAAGTAAAATAAAGTGTCATTTTATTTTACTAAGTTAAATAAAGCGCCATCTACATGGTGTTATTTTACTTAAGTAAAATTAAAACGCACACTAATTTTACTTTAGTGAAATAAAATGACCTTATGTTGCGCCTTTTTTTTATATTACTTAAGTAAAAAAGAATTGTACTTAAGTTAAAACATGGTTATTTTTACTTAAGTAAAATTGTTTTTTACTTAAAGGTACTCAACCCGTAAAGAGGGTCCCCATCTCAACAGATTCCAACAACAACAATCCGATCAGAGGGTCCTATATTACTATTTCTTTGGCTTTGGGGGTAAAAAATATTTGATTCGAGTCGAGGAACCCATCAAACAAAGCTCAGAGTTATTAGATATTGATTTTTCAAATTTGTTATGTTCTCGAGATGAGTACTCATAACTGCCGTAATCTGCTCTGGATGTGTACTCCAAATCTATTCAAACAGACAATGATGAATAACTCTAAAATCAAGTGGTAATTTTAACGCAATTTTGACTGAGTTCTGGGCCAGATAGTATTCCCGATAATGAAAAATAATAGATTTCTAAAATCGATATCTAACAAATCTGAGCTTTGATGGGTGACTTCCTCGACTCGAATCAAATATTTTTGACCCCCGAAGCCATTGAAATAGTAATTGAGAGGAGTTTTATCGGGTTGAGTACCTTTAAGTGAAATAAAAAATGTCCGTTATTTTACTTAAGTAAAATAAAATATGATTTTATTTCACTTACGTCAAATAAAGTGCCATTTTATTTTACTTAAGTAAAATTAATATTAAATAGCGGTTTGGCTTGCTATAGTAAATATGCACAACAATTGGGATTGGGACACAAGAGGCTACACTTAGATTTGTCCCGTTCCCAAACAGGAGTCAGAAGGCATAGACCGAAAAGTCAAGGGGAATATAAAGTTTACACTTGGATCGGATAAGACAAAGATGCATGGGGCGTTATAATGTTGAGCAGTAATCTGCGATGTCATGCGCACTGTTAAAAAATAGGTACATGAACTAAGCTGAAGAACCAGTAGTTTGTTCTTCGTGCTTCAAACACATGCAGTTGTAGAACCAAAATTACCTACAATTACTGCTGTTTTGGTTCTTGAGAATTGAAGAACCAAAAGTGGACAGACGGATTATTTACAACTAAACTTCAATCATCGTCGTCGTTATCATCGTCGTCATCGTAAGCATCTTCATCGTCATCGCAATCGTCATCGTCAACGCCGTCGTCATCATCATCGCTGTCGTCATCGTAGTCATCAACATTATCATCATCACCATCTCTATCTTCGTCGTAGTCACAGTCATCATCGTCGACGTAGTCATTACCACCATCGCTGTCGTCTTCGTCGTCATCATCATCACCATCGCTGTCGTCGTAGTCATCATAATAGCCGTTGTCATCAACGCTGTCGTCGTCTAAGTCATAAACATCACTATCATCGTTGTCGTCGTAGTCATCATCATAATCATCGAGGTTATCGGCGTAGTCATCATCATAATCTAATCATCGATGTTGTTGTCGTAGTAATCATACTCGCTGTTCGTTATCATTATTGTCGCTGTCGTCATCATAATCATCGTCGTCGTTGTCATCATCTCCGCTATTGGCAGCATGCCAGCATCATCCTAATTATTACCATCATCACCATCGTCGTGTAGCAACATGGTCAACATCGTTATAATATAGCCACCGTTGTCGACATCATCATTATCATCGACGTCATCTGTGTCAATTACGATAACCGTCGTATGTATAGTTGTTGTCGTCACCATCATCGCTATCACTTTCACCACCCGCACGCATTAAAGCCGTCCTCGTTTTCGTCGTTATCGTCAACATCACCATCTATTTATTACTAAACGACGACAGCAATGATGATGACCACGACGACGACAGCGTTGATAATGATGACCACGACGACGACGATGATGACAACGACGACGACAGCGTTGATAATGACCACGATGACTACGACGATGGCAGCGATGCTGATGACTACGACAGCGTTGATGGTGATTACTACGACGACTGCGATCATGATGATGGTGACTGCGACGCGACGATGATGATGACGATGATGATGACAATGTTGATAACTACGACGACGACAGCGATGATGATGGTGATGAATATGACGACGATGAGGATGATGCTATAATAACCATCGACGACGATGATGTTTGAAGTTTAGTTGTAAAAATTCCGTTTGTCCAATTTTAATTCTTCAGACGTACCTCTTGTTTTTTCAATTTCAAAGAACCAAAAACAGCAGTGATTGTAGGTAATTTATGTTATGTTTCCCCTAGTTTTTTATCAAATATCTTTCTTGGTATATTTTTTATAACAATTTAATTTATACCAAAAAGAAGTAAATTATGTGAGGAATTTAATCATATTTATTATATATTTATTGGCATACTTATACTTTTTTTTATCGGTTTCGTAACTTTTGCAATCGATATTTCACACCATTATTTGAACAGTTCGAGAACAGTCGACGAGACCTCGGCTTAGGACAGTTTCCTACACCTCTAAGTTTGTGACATTGCACATCGGTACCCTAAAATGGTCACCCCATCGGACGGGACTTCCACGGTATGGGTTCGCAGCCTGAGGAGGACGAGTGGTCCTGACTGACTGACGGACTTCCGCTTCTAGCGGGGACTGACCCCGACAGGCAATTTGACCATCTCGTAAGGGTGGGCCACCTCTTTCGGGATGCTCCAGCCGATACGAGTGGTCCGCAATAGCCCCGGGCCAAAAAAAACAACAAAAAAATGGTCACCCCATCGGACGGGACTTCCACGGTATGGGTTCGCAGCCTGAGGAGGACGAGTGGTCCTGACTGACGGACTTCCGCTTCTAGCGGGGACTGACCCCGACAGGTAATTTGACCATCTCGTAAGGGTGTGCTCCAGCCGACAAGAGTGGTCCGCAATAGCCCCGGGCCAAAAAAAAAAAAGGGTTAAATGATTGACTCGTTTGGTTTCCGAATTGTTTACTAGCTTTAGACGACGGAAATTCTTAGATATGCATTAATTTGCATTTGTCCCTTATGAAAAAGGAAATCGGTTCTCCACGAAGAACCAAATCGGTTCTTCATTAGGATCCGATTTGGTTCTCCGTGAGAAGCCCATCTGGTTCTTCCCGAAGAACCAGATGCGTTCTTCGCAGAGAACCAAATTGGGCTTTTTGGTTCTTGGAATTGCCCCGGACAATTCGGTTCTTTGTAAAGAACCAAGAAAATTTATGAGTAACCAACTGGTTCTTGGGAAGAACCAAATAGCTTAGTTGGTTCCGCCACTGGGACAGTTTGGTAATTGTAGTAATTGTAACACAGTTGTAGAACCAAAAGTTTGGTTCTTGGTAACAATTTTGGTTCTTCATTTGGTTCTACAGTGATGTCAAAAATATTTCTTATTTGGTTCCTCGTCAAACCATTTGGTTCTTCGTCAACAAAGATGTTTGGTTCTTCAATAAATGTGTAAATAACCAATTGATTCTTCGACTCTGTTGGTTCCGCCAGCGGGACAGTTTGTAGAACAAGCTTATCTGGTTCCCAACATTATTTGCAGTGTGTAGTCCATCATGTAAATATATAAGTGATTCAGTGAATACTGGTTACTGAGGGGGCCGTGAACATTACTTTATTTATGGTCTGGTGAATGTTGGGTGCATTACGGCCAGGTCGGTGGTGCCATATGTCAATTAGTGCAAACAGGAAAATGATATATTGGGTAACTCCAATTATGCATATGCGTGCATGTAATTCATGATGATATTGTTTTGTAATAAAACTGATCCAAGTCCACTGGGTTCACGAGAAACGTGCAATGTATTTATTGTATTATCACTATCACTAATTAAGGTGTTTCCGATTTACTAAGGTTTCCGGTGTTATATTGCCAAATTGTATCAAACTGTCGAATACTGTTCCTGTTTAATATGTGCATAGTATGCACATTCAAAGAAGTAATGATAAGCACCACCCGATGAGGCTGCCACACCCGCATGGTGGGTATACATGTATACAGCTATATAATTTATCAAGATTCAGATCACTATATGCAACAGCACCTCATTCTACAATGAAGAATGTTCAGTTTACGTGTCTGTTTACCGTTATTGGAGTATCTTGGTGTACTAAGTTTTGTCATTTTAACATCGATATATATTTTTTAAAAGGTCGGTTTTCTGAGATCTCTGCGTGGGTTCTAACACACTCTTATAACCAATGTGTAGAAATGATTACACATGTAATGTGTAAACACGATTAATACACTCATCAATGTGTAGTTTTACATATAACTACATGGACCAAGGGCCATTCTATACATATTGTGTATATTTTGTTACACACCATTGTGTAAGAACGTAAAGCATGCGCATTGCGGTACTTTCAGATTCATATCTTCTGCTGCATGACGGCCATATTGTTTGATAATTTTTTTCGGAATGCAATCTATACAGAGATCGTATAGACAAGGATTGTAAGTTCAGAATTCCAATTTGTGGGTATAGTATTAATAATATATGAGGATTTACTTGTTAAATCTTTCATGGCGATTACTGCCCTTAGACTCTAAGACTTGTTATGATTGTTGTAATAATACTAATATTATGCAATCACGCCACGACCCTGGTTTTTTCATTTAAAACAAAAACTCACACAGTACAGAACAAAATAGTACATACCACTATGCGCCATGAAAGTTTTAACATATAAATCTGCATATATTTTTAATATTACACCTTCAGGTCGGACTACTGAACTTACATTTCTTGTCTACGAACTTTGTGTGTAAGAACCTACACAAAATGTGTAAGGGATATGCGTTGATTTTAGGCACACAGTTGTGTATAAATGTGTACAAATTTACCCATTAATGTGTAAAAATTGTTACACAATTTGTGTACGAATAAGAAACTACACATATACTACACAAATATGTTTAAGATCAAAATTTAATAATGATTATGTAGCAGAGCTACACATTTAGTGTAGAAAACCTACACATTAGTCATAAGAGCGCAGGTTCCACTCATTAACACAGGGTGGAACAAAATAGTGTGGAAACTGGGTGCCGCTCGAAAGTCGAAAAGGAAGAAAGTTGGCACCGTTCCTCATGCAGGTTGTAATCTGGAGAAGCATCCACTTTCTGTGGTATAAGAATATAATTGGAGTTGTCTCCGCGAAGGCGATCTATGAAACACTGTCATTTTTAAAAAACATGTCTGCGTTCAGATCAAGTTTTCCAACCAGCTTCTGAGAGTAGGCGGACGTTGGGTTAAGGATGTGTATACAGTCGGATAGTTTTCCAATTTTATGAGGTGAATATCAGCGTTACACACCCAGGCCGAGCTTGCATATTTGAAGATGGGTCTAATAAATGAGAAGTTACATACTTTCTAGTGAGTATTCAGAAGGTTCTTTAATTTTCGTACCTGTGATAATCGGGATGATGCTTTCTTGTAAATTGATAGAATGTATATATCCCATTTTAAATTAGGTTGCAATTCAACACCAACAGATGTTCATGTGATTAGGTAAAGCTCATCGATGTCTCAGGAAAATTAAGGTAAAATGTTTGCTCGGGTTAACCCTTTACCCAACAGAAGGGCCCTGTGCCAATGCATTCTGTTATATATGCGAGTCGACCATAGGTCGCCTCGCATATATAAGAGAATGCATTGGCTTAACACATTAAAAATTATAAAATTGTTAAAGAATGTAAGAAAAGATGGTAAAAAGTGTTAAAACAAGATTTTTTTTAGGCCAATGCATTCTCTTATATATGCGAGGCGACCTATGGTCGACTCGCATATATAAGAGAATGAATTGGCACAGGGCATAACTGTAACTATCACAATGTGGCCAAGGAGCCGGTTCCAATGATATCCATATTTGTATGGTTCTATTGAGACAGACCGAAGATATTTTAGGCTGTTGAAGCTTTATTTGGCCGGTTTGTTGGGTAAAGGGTTAATATATAGAAGGGCGTTGGTTTTGTCCCGGTTGAAATTCACTGGCCACATTGCAGCTCAATCTTGCAGGAAATTTAAATAACAATTGGGTTGATTCAAATATCTTCTGTAGTAAGTGCTGTTTGCATTATACATGTGTGATCAGCGGCCTTATTATGCCCCCGATCTCCGATGGAGATTTGGGGGTATATAGTGGAGCCCTCCGTCCGTCCGTCCGTCCTTCCGTCCGTCCTTCCGTCCGTCCTTCCGTCCGTCCTTCCGTCCGTCCGTCCTTCCGTCCGTACGAACATTTCAACTCATAACTTTGGTTTCGCTAATTCAATTCAGTTGATCTTTGGTATGCCAATAGACCAGCCGGGGGGACAAGATGTCCCCATAACTGCGGTTTCGTCCGCCCATTTTTTCCAGAGTTACGCCCCTTTTTGGACTTAGAAAATTCAGGTTTTCTGCTACTTTTTTTGGTTTCCAGATGATAACTTGATTTTGGATTGTTTATTTGCAAAACCCGTTTTTTTGTGTATTACCAATATCGCAATACAGGTCAAGGTAAAATTTCGGTTCAATCGGATAATTTTTGTGAGAGTTATGACCCTTTTTCGACTTAAAAAAATTCAGTTTTTTTTTAGAAAATTCAGTTTTCCTTCTATTTTTGTGGCACCAGACCAAATTTGAAGCTAATATAGAACAACATGTGGCATTTTTATAGCGCTTAACCAGAAAGTTTCTCTGATTGTACAGTCGGGGGCGTTACCTCCGCCTAGCGGTGCACTTGTTTAATGTTGTATTTAGTATGGCAGGTTTCATCTCTCATGACAACTATATAACGAATTCGCTGTGCTTCTCTGTACAGACTTCGTTTGGAAATTTGGATTTATGGTAGACTGAGATTGATACCACAGATCACACTTACATGCCCCAATGGTCCATACTGGCTGCCAAAGACCAGTGTGGATTATGGGTTCATGTCGGAAAACAGGTCACATCGTGAGACTTGAAAGTAAATCAACCATATTTTACTCATTGAAACAAGTGAGAAATGACTATATACTCTGTTGATCGCCCCTCCCTCCCCCACATTCCCCATCCGGTCCCTGTATTCATTTCAACTCCACCTCGTGTACATAAGCACTGCACCTCGTGATATACGTTGATAAAATGCTATCTGTACATATTACCATAAAGGGCCATGCCTTGATAAGTTGAACTTTTGCAGGGTCCTGTTTTCACATTATTATTATGAAATTTGGTATAAAATAAACTATTGAATCTTGAGAAAATAACTGGCTGACTGGAGCACAGGCCCCTGGGGAAAATTACTAAAATACCAATATAGACTAACTGGTATAGTCTAACTGGTAGTCTATATTGGTATTTTAGTAATTTTCACCAGGGCCCTATGGACCAGAGGAGCGGATATCTGAGTTGGTTTGTGGGCGGCATCTAAGCTACACCTTCGACACGGTCGAGGGTTCTATAATCCAACATGTTATCGGATGGTCTTTGTGTCACCATCTGCATCCCCAGTACCATGGGTTCAGATGAATAAAGAGGGATAACTCTTGAACGGAAAATACAACCAACATAACTGAACCCTCCTTTGAAAGCCCTCATGATGCCAAAGTTTGTATATCCCCTAATTTGCAGAAGATAAAATGTATAACCAGGGTGATTAAACATCACCAACTTCAACTGGGTAACTTCAATCTGATCCTAGCCTTTCCTAGGTCTCCCATAGCAGTTGATGCCTAAGCAGAATGAGGTCCCCAGAAGGTGAATTTGGTGATGCTAGCCTGCTGTGCAGGATAACGTCGCTAAGTTCACCCTCTGGGGGCCTCATTCTGCAAATGACAGAACACTATATCCAGGCTTGAATATCAGTCAGACTACAATGACTGCTGTACAGATTTCAAAATTTGGCAGATGGATTTTCACTCTAAAGCTGCTTTCACATACATGCGTTTAACGCATGCGTTAGGCGGACTTGCGTTTAGAGCTTTCACATACCTCCGTTTACCTCTGCGCGTACGTGTCCGTTAGCGGATGCGTGAAGAATTATTTGTGTTTACATATTGTCCTTTCGCCATGGATTCCTCCTCCGATGAGGACGTTCCAATGATTGCTTAATCAGGTATACTTCTCCACATTGTCTTCAAATTTAGTACTAAATGAGAAGGAAAAAAAACGCAACGTTTGGAGCGGTTTCGCAGATTTAAAGCCATATTGCTTTTACATTTCATTGTCCTCCATGCAACGAATCCATGAATCGTTTTAGTATTGAAACAAATGTGTTCAGTTTCACTCACCAATATAGGGACAAACAAATACACATATGTAGACTAAATGAACAGAAATTTAGCAATATAATTTGTTAATATATCCCCAAGATATTGATATATTTAACAGAAATACCAACATATCAAATGCTGAATTATGGTATAGTGAATATTGATGTCGACAAGAATTTAGCGTCAGCTAAAACAACAGATGAACCACCCTCCTCAAATAAACAACGAAATACTATACACATTGTGTCACCCTGCCATCGTGCATGGACTGATAGCTAATTGCCTGAACATTCTCTATGTTCCGAGCTCTTCATGGCGCTCGAAATTGTTTCCCATGAATTTTGCGATCTCTGTGAATCGTGATATCCAATATTTTTCGGATTAAACAGGTTGTCAAATTGGCGTACAGAATCTATCAGCTCCTCGTCGAAACAAGCTTCGTACCTGTGTTTAGGCATGGTGCACCTACGCTTCTATATGAGAGACTGCCAGCAAAAATGCTACTTCCCATAAAACCAAGGCATTCAATGTCATTTTATGTATATTTTGACCTATAACTGCCATCACAATTATTTCATTCTTGTTTAATTTGACCCAAGATTAGATAGCATGGTGCCAGCTGGCATACGCCCCCACATATTATACCATTCTCATTCGTAAACACCTCAAAATATCTATGGTACATCCCATGATTAACGACATCGCACCGAATACCCCTGTCCGCTTATGCGTAAAGCGGACAGCTTTTCGTTCTCGGAGCGAAAAGTTATGCACGCATGCACGCGCGTTTAGCGGATGGTATGTGAAAGCCCCAGCGATAACATTGGAGATCGAAACGATGCGCGTACGGATGCGTAAAACGCATGTATGTGAAAGCAGCTTAAGGGCAATAACTCTGCAACAAACGAATGAACGTAATCCATTCCATGTGGATTTCCCTCCCCCATGGCAGCTAGCGTGAGTTTAGTATGCCCGTCATTAGCAAAATGAGGTCCCCAGAGGGTTAATTTAGTGACGCTGTCCTGCACAGCGAGTTAGCATCACCAAATTCACCCTCTGGGGACCTCATTCTGCATGGCCTCATCTGCTATGGGAGACACGATGATGCAATGTGTCATATGCCAATTTGGGGATATAGAGAAACTAAATTAAAAAATAAATAGAATCTATGTGAAGAAGTTCTTTAGAAATTATATAATAAAGAAACTTTCCAGAGAAGATGAGGCCTAATCAGAATGAGGTCCATATAATTTAGTGATGCTAGCCCACCTTGTGGTATAGGATCAATAAATTCACCCTCTGGGGACCTCATTCTGCAAATGACAGGCACCTTATTCTCAGGCCTGTATCAAGATTGAATCCAACCTATGACTGAGATAATGAGCTTCAAAGTTGTTACGGACGGATAGATGGACAGACAAAACCCAATTCTATTTCTCCTGCCAAACTGTTTATAGGGGGATTAAAAGTCTTATATTTTAGCCCACATAACAAACAGATGTTATACATTCTACGCTTTTGTCATACTGGGATAATCATCCATGACTGAAATCAGGTATGTGTAAATACAGTAATGCTCTAAATAATCGTCTCCTTAACCACAGCAGAATTATGGGTAACTTTTCATGATTTAGTCGGAAATATGGCTTGTTACCATTCATCGGAAAGCTCTCATTGATGAATGGTAACAAGCCATATTTCCAACTAAATCCTGAAAAGTTACCCATAATTCTGCTGTGGTTAAGGAGTCGATTATTTAGGGCATTACTGTATGCCTTCTGACACTAACAAATTTTGACTCAAAACTTAAAACAATATCAATGATTTAATAATAACAAATATGTGCAGATATACATACTTACAAGGATTTTTATGGACATATATACACAAATGTTTTAACAATTATAAATACAAAATATGAATACAAAACTAAACTCATTAAAATAAATGTGACCATTTAACCCTTTACCCAACAGAACGGCCCTGTGCCAATGCATTCTCTTATATATGCGAGTCGACCATAGGTCGCCTCGCATATATAAGAGAATGCATTGGCTTAACACATTAAAAATTATACAATTGTTAAAGAATGTAAGAAAAAATGGTAAAAAGTGTTCAAAAAAGATTTTTTTTAGGCCAATGCATTCTCTTATATATGCGAGGCGACCCTTGGTCGACTCGCATATATAAGAGAATGCATTGGCACAGGGCATAACTGTAACTATCACAATGTGGTCAAGGAGCCGGTTCCAATGATATCCATATTTGTATGGTTCTATTGAGACAAACCGAAGATATTTTAGGCTGTTGAAGCTTTATTTGGCCGGTTTTGGCCGGTTTGTTGGGTAAAGGGTTAAAGTGAATAATAGTTGTGGTAAATTTCACATTATCAATATAAATAAGCTTAATAATTAGGCTCATGTCCTGTTTAAGAATTCTGTTTATTTTTTTTACATGAAACAAATGCTAGGAAATGTATAGAAAAGCAAAATAAATTGTTTATACCTGTTACACCTGTCATTATGATTATACCTGTTATTATGTTTATACCTGTTACACCTGTCATTATGTTTATACCTGTCATTATGTTTATACCTTTCATTTGTTTGCCAAGAAATGGCTTTGATGAGGGCCAAAAATACCCGATATTTAAATAGAACATCCTCTGTGTAAAGCATGCATGAGATAAGAACACCAGCCATTCTATTAATGCATAAATTTAAGAATGTAGCTTCAATTTTGGATGAAAACGTTTCCGAAAATTTGCTATGACCATGAATCTGAGCTTCCTTAACCCTTCGATGACTGGAAAACTCTGTGCCAATCCATTCTCTTATATAATTATGCGAGTCTCCATAGGGAGCCCCGCAAATAAAAGAATACATTGGCCTAACTTGGGGTCATTGGTTTTGTCCAGCAGATTCACACACTTTGTTTAATTACTCTGCCAGTCAAAATCCAATGACACCAATCAATCTTCAAGTCATTTCTTAAAGGTCCACTTAATTTTTGAACCCCCAGATTACATTATATAAAATATATGCCATATTATATACCATTTGAAAGAGGAAGCACCAAAACATTGTATTATCAACTTATCCGGTGTAATAAACTGTGGACATGTTGTTTTTGTTGAGTTGCCAATGCGTTTTGTCTTCAGGATTGAAGTAAAAATCAGTTTTATTTTCAATGCAGGGGGAATAACTCTATATATTAAAGATAGAGTTCTTCCCCTTCCATTGAAAAAGTTTGATTCTTTTGCATTCTGGGTGCCAGGGAGGGGGGGGGGGGGGGGGGAGAGGAAGTCTTCAGCAGTATTCTATTTCTATGTAGGCATCTTCTGAGACACAGATGTTTCAAATAGTGATGAATTATAGTATTTTAATAATATTTTATGGCATAGATTGTTATTAAAGACATATTATGGACTTGTTCGGGTGCATTAAAGTGATGAGTTAGTACCCAGGCGCTTTACCAACTGGGGGGGATGTGAAATTCTACTAACATCGCCGAAAATCTCAACGAAATCGACCACACCACTCCATAGAAAACATCGCCTGAACAACGCGCAATTGTAAATATTTACATCTCGATTCGGGATGCAACAAACAACGATTAAACGAATGCAAATAATTTCGCCACCGAGAGTCATTGAATTTAATTGATATATAAGAATGACGGTGTGTGTTGTAAATTTGGATTTATATTCGCAAAAATAACTACTTTGAGAAAGATTATTCTACATTTCTATTTGATCACCCTATCTGAGTGTTTCATATCACTTTAAAACCGTATATCAAGTCACTATAAAAAAATAATCGGCGACTCGAAAATTAAGTGGGCCTTTAAGTAAACATACTATTCAAGCCTTGAAATAGTGTGTCTGTCATTTGCAGAATGAGATCCCCAGAGGGTGAATTTAGTGATGCTACCCCGCATAGCGGGCTAGCATCACCAAATTCACCCTCTGGGGACCTCATTCTGCAAATGACAGGCACACTATTTCAAGGCTTGAACATACTATTACAAATACTTTTACAGTGCCTGTTATTTTATCAGTGAACATCTCCAAAGAAAATTGCAATTCTAATGTATTGTTTGAAAATCTGTTTTGAGGAACATTTTTTGAATGGTCTTGAACAACACTAATTTGTACTACATGTACCATCAAGTTTTTATCAAACTTGGACCAACTGTTACTGGATAAAATGACATGCACTATAATAGTAGTGCTTACATTACAATTGTTATAACACATGGCAAGTGATTTGGAGGCTTACACACGGGTGAAGTAATATGTATCCTTTAATGAGATATTGTAGTTTGAGAACTGTCCAGCAATATTAAATGTAGTTTCCTGGTATAGCTTACATATTTATTACTACTTTGATATATATATATAAATAATACTAGCCTGCTTTAACAGTAACACTAGCTCAGTTTACCTGTGTATGTGGTTAGTTTTTATATTATATAACAAAGATACAAAAATGATAATTGCCTTCAATTTCCCCCAATTATATACCCTCAATTAAATTTGGCAAATCATTTTGAAATTTGGCAAAACAAACTATATTTGGCAAAAAATTTGGCAAGAAAAAAGGACAACCCTGGTATAATCTTTTTGCAGGGTAACTAGGTGTCTAATATTTTCTTGCAGATCCATGTAAACTCGTCTTAAGTATGCCACATTTATTTTCCAAATGTTAAAGGTACGGGAGGCCTTGGCGGTGGGTATCCTGTGAAAATATTTTCACCCGTCAATAACCGCCACAAACAGAAAGAATATTAAAATGTAGATAGACTTTGTTCGTATACAAATAAGAAATATCACATAAACAGTATGTTATTGTCACATGTTTGCCCATTGTTATGTAAACAAAAGCATAAAAAGTTACTTTCCTGGTGTTTGTTTATATTATGATGGTAAACATAAAGAGCGTTCTTTGTTGCTGCATTCCTTATATGGAACTAATAAAGAGCGTTTATATAATTTCTGTGTGTTTAGCCAATAGCATAGTGCTGTCTTCTGTAACACAATCAGGCTCTTGCTTAGGTAAAATATAGTAGGTCTTTGTGATAGCATGCTGTTTACACGATGGTCATGGTATATATGAACGAAACTTTATGCGTTTTAATGTTTTTCTGTTTACGATGATTGGAACAAATATGAATATTTTCGACAACTAAGGCCTCCTGTGCCTTTAACCTAACCACATTGTTTTGTCCCCAACTCTACCACATAGTTATGGTCCCAACTCAACAAATTCACATGTAAAGTTCTTCCCCATGGATAATACAGACCAATTTATTAATACCATTCATGGAGAAGATGCCAAAAGGATCAGAGACTGTTTTGGCTTTTCTGAAAAGTGCCCTATTTAGAGGATTAATTTGATTGATGGGGTCATTTTCACAAGGCATCGATCACATTCAAAGCCAACTTTTCAAATCAGTGACAAGTTGTAGGCTTGAGCTTGTAACTCTCAGAAAAGTTTAGGTGAGATTTCAAATATATATTTTCTATGATTCCCCTTTCATCATGTGAGAAAAACAAATTTTTATTTATTTGGCATTGTGGCAAGTCCAACATCCTGGTTCCTGCCCAGCTTTCATCTCACGCGGAGCAAGTCCGTCACACCATGTGTTCGGCCATTTTATGGGAATGGCTGTCAGTTGATTTCCTGAGATGTTAGAGGCGCTCTGTGTCACTTCCCGAGTGGTCGATAGTGTAACGTTAAATCTGAGGACTGCTTCCATATGAAGTGTTTTACAGTTCGTAAATCCATGTTCGGATCAAGAACCTGAAATAATAAAATGAGAACATAGGGCTAAGCTTAATTACCCAACTAACCTACACATGAATAAATAGGTAAAAATGAGAACATAAGACTTAGCTTAAATACTCACCCAGCCTACAATAAATGGGGAATACTATATTTCTATATTCTACTATTGAGACTCGCATATATAATAGAATGCACTGGCACAGGGTTTTTGCAAAATTTAAGGAAGCTCCAGTCATAGAAGGGTCAAACTTTGCTGTCCAGTCATCTGTATCCATGTCCAGTGGCATTTCCTGTTCAAGGAAATCGACCGATCAATACAAAATATTATGAACTGGAATTTGTTTTATTATTTTTTATTGAGGAAGTAGATACAAGCACAAGCATTATAGTAATGATACATTGAGACATATTATATTCTTGCACTCACTTTTGCACGCTCCCAAGTGAATTTGGCCCACTTGGGCCACTCCCTCACTGGCGACATTAATGAAATCATGCATGAATCATATAGTTGTTGTGGTGTAGTTTTTGTAAAGAGATAAATAGATTGTTATTCCGTTGGCCATTGGGCGACACAACGTTTGTGCACTTAGTGAAGAGTATCATGTTATACAGTTATATAAAGAGTAAGTTTGGTGCAGATAAATTCGTGATGGCTTTTTGGTGAT
This sequence comes from Siphonodentalium dalli, assembly GCA_032622095.1. Classification (NCBI taxonomy): domain Eukaryota; kingdom Metazoa; phylum Mollusca; class Scaphopoda; order Gadilida; family Siphonodentaliidae; genus Siphonodentalium; species Siphonodentalium dalli. The sequence continues at coordinate 33,978,667 of CP136069.1, read as the reverse complement.
CGAGTTAAGAAACGATTATGTAAATTTGAGTGATAGCCTATTTTCGTTGTATGCTTTAATATAACGCAAATTTGGATATACATATATTTTTTTGCAATGTAAAAACGTTCAACGAGGTTGTTGACATCCAGTACGGCAGGGCCTCGCACATGAAACAAAACATTAATTTGTTTTCTCTTATAACTGGATGGGAGAACCCATACAGAAATACAGTTTTAAACTTAATAATCACATGATCAATGCACATTAAACTTAATAATCACCTGATCATTGCACATTAAACTTAATAATCACCTGATCATTGCACATTAAACTTAATAATCACCTGATCATTGCACATTAAACTTAATAATCACCTGATCATTGCACATTAAACTTAATAATCACCTGATCATTGCACATTAAACTTAATCATCACCTGATCATTGCACATTAAACTTAATAATCACCTGATCATTGCACATTAGTTCGACTTTTTCCTCCGCTATTGATGATAAATCCTCTTCTTTCTCGGCATCACTCTTTTCTTGGTTATTCCCGTGAGCTGTTTGTGAACCTGCATCTGACCCTTGACCGAGGACCTTCTCATAAACATGCTCGATCACCTTTCTCACCTGAATCATGTCACTCGCCGATAATCGATCTCTGTAAGTAATTGATGAAATAATTATTCATTATAATGCCACGAAAAGTCCATTTCCCCATGTGTTTCTCACACCTACGCACATGGTCCCGAAACCCTGGGTATGCAACCTTTTATTTGTGTTTAATATGTTGGGGAAAATTATGATCGGTACAACATAATAAAAGTATGGTTTTAAAGAAACATGCATGAAAGTGTGATCGAAATATACCTTATTCTGCCTGGCCTCATCTGCTATGGGAGACATAGACTCAGATTAAAGTTCACAAATGGTGAATATTGTGATGTACACCCATTGAGAACCTTGATTATGCAATGTGTCATCTGCCAATTTGGGGATATAGAGAAACTAAACTCAAAAAGAAATTGAATGTATGTGAAGAAGTTTCTATAGAAATTTTATAATAAAGAAACTTTCCAGAGAAGATGAGGCCTAAGCATAATGAGGTCCCCAGAGGGTGAATTTAGTCAAGCTAGCCCGCTATGCGAGATAGCGTCACTAAATTCACCCTCTGTGGACCTCATTCTGCAAATAGCAGGCACCTTAAACTCAGATGTTGAACTACATCAGTAAAAAAAATTATATTGTTATTAATCAGCAGAAACAATCTAATGGATACAAGATACCAAGAAAAAAAATAACAAGAACATTGCATGAGTTTAATTAAGAGCTAGGTACACCTACTTTTTGATCATCTTAATCCCTGTACTTGGATGTGGTTGTAGGAAGAACGGAATCTTGCTGAACTTTGGTGTGTTTTTCTGAGAAAAAAAAGAGTAATAAATGAAGATTTTATCACAAATTTGCAGATATAAAAATGGAAAATTTATAAATGATACCTAAATTCTAACAAATTTTGCAGTGGAACAAAACTAATAGTAATATATAGATAGAACGGCACAAGTGTGTCAACTGGTAAACGTTATTGCATGAGTTTTTTGTGACATGATGGTAAAATGAGAATTGGAGGTTCAAGTTTTACATCACAGCACGATAACTCGTACAACAATGTGTTATTTATTTAGACTATACCTCATAATTTAGTCAATATTTTTTTGTTACAGCTGACGCCGTCAATCACATCAACATAATCAGTTTGTATTGTTCAAGGACAAGACATATTTTTTTATTGTACGTTTGGAAATCTTTTCGCTGTATTTTGCAAAAATAAACCGAAGAGTGTGCAATAAAAAATGATATTCTAATGAATTATAATTGTTAGTATGTCTTCATGTGTATTATATTCTAATGAATTATAATTATTAGTATGCGTCTTCATGTGTAAACTTTGTAGTAGTACTGAAAAAGGCAAAGGGTTGATTTCTGCTAAATAAGTGTTGATACTTTCTTGATGATTCTGACCCTCGTTTAAATGACGAACTTCAATACATCAATAGTCCGGGAGCTAATAGGGGTACCCTTGCACCCCCCTGGGACTTAACCCCGCTCATTTTGTTCCTTATTATGTCCTTCAACTTTTAAGCAATGTTAACAAGAAAAAAAAAAATGGCCTTTTAGACTCCAGACAAGATGGCGTCCATCATGGCCGCCGTTTTTCAGACAAGACCCTAAGTCAGATTTATGCAAATTATAGCGGGAAAATATAGTAAAATGTATACAAATGTATATATTTTCTTGAAGCCAAGTCATATTGACACTTTTTTGGGTCGAAATTGAAACTCACCATCCAAGATGGCTGCCAAAATGGCTGCCGGAAGTTGAAAATATGACATTTTTTCACAAATATCTTCTAGATCAATTCATGCTGTTTGGAACTAGTTGAGTAATGCAACTTTATTTTGTGTTTTGTATATTAACTGATCATTGGAGCAATTAAATATGCAATTATTGGGGTCCTCCCCCCTCCGATCCCTCAAAAATTAGATTTTACAGAATGCGGTACAAAATTTCACAAAAAATCACAATTGGGATTCTAGTCATATTTCAACAAGAAATGAACAGAACTTTGTAATGTAAGTGAGGCATATCATTACCTATGAATATTCCAAATCACTGGAACCAAAATTCTTACTTTGGCTCAAAATGGCTGCCAATATGGCCGCCATAATATGGAAAATGGTAAATATTACACCAGCGTGTCCTGCAATCGATTACACGTTGTGGTTGATGTATTAAATTGGCTATTCTGCATTCTATACATTGAATACTAACATGTCTGATGCACCATGGTTAATTGTTACTATTGTCACCACTGACATCTTCAAAAATATTGGACTTTTCTCTCAAAAACTTGACATAAATATTGGCAAAAATTCACTTTTCAGGTTTGGACCATTTTTTAAGGTAAAATATAACTATCTTTGGATTGAAAGGTGTTTATTGTTTTGGTCTATTTTAAATGTGTCACACTACGGTCTTTATAGACCAAATTGCTCAAGATGGCTTCCAAAATGGCAACAAATTTGTAAAATGTTAATTTTTTACATAGATCCCGAACATTCGCTGCATTATCCGAAAAGGTAGCAAATTGTGACTCACTTGGTTATTATACGTGTTAGTTAATTAACTGACAACTACATGTTTTATTCTGGTTGTCCCAGTTCCGTATGGGGCATGACAGATTCATTTTAAAGTATGTAATTTTGCCGAGAACCTCTTTTGTGATTTTGGCCATATTTATCGAAAGGAAATGGGCAGAACTTTGAGACAGAACTGAGATGGACCATAATCTTTGGCTATTCTGATAAAATAAATGTCAACAGGATACAGTGTGGATGCCAAGATCGTAGCCAGGGAGTTACTCTATGATCATATGTGAGATGAATAGGTATACAGGGAGTTATTGTATGTCATGACTGATGTGAGTAGGTATACAATGAGTGACTATATGGTTATGAGTGGGTTGTCCATGGTAAGATGCATCTAGGTATACAGGGAGAGGTCATGGTCAGGTGTGAGATGAATCGGCATGCATGCAGTGACTGTATGGTGTATGATTGTGTATATCCAGTACGGGTTCACCCGGTGTGCCTATGTGGTCATTGGTGTGGTGTATGGATATAGCTACATGGTCATCTATGTATTGATTATGTATATATGGAGTGACTGTAAGGTCATGGTGGGATGTACATGAGTTGTCTGTATGATCATGGATGGGGTGTGTGGATAAATAGGGAGTGATTTTATGGTTACGGGTAATGTGTATAGGTATATGTGGAGTGACTGTACGATCATGATTGAATATGAATACCTGGAGTAAACTGGGTGGACATTATCGAGCGTGTGGGTATATAGGGAGTGTCCTTGTGGTAACGGGTGGGATGTATATTTATATATCTCGTGGATGTATTATCAATGGTGGGTGTATAGGGCTTAATTGTATTATCATGGATGGTGTGTATGATTATACAGTGAATTGCTGAATTGTCATGTGTGAGGTGTATATGCAAGTATGGATTGTTTGAGTGGTCGTGTGTGCGGGGTTTTTTTTATATCTGGAAGAGCTGAATGGCCATTAGTGAGGTTTACATGTATACCTGGAGTGAATCTATAGTCTAGGGTGGGCTGCATATGTATATTGAATGGTTATATGACTATTTGTGTCGAATAGGTATACAGGTAGTGACTGTATGGTTAATGGTGAGATGACTACATGTAGGTATACAAGTAGTAACTGTATGATCATAAATGTAATGAACACATATACAGGGGGTGACTAAATGGTCATGTGTCAGGCGTATGAGTATACCTGGTGTTCCTCGTTGGTGTCTTCGTGGCGATATGGTCATGTGTAGGTTATACCAGTATACACATGTGTTGCTTTATTGTCTTGAGCGAGGGATATGTGTAAATATTGTATCTCACGTGACTTTGTTATTGAAATCAAGCTTTCCGATTGGTTGGCTACTCGACTCTATTAGTCGTAGTTGTATACTACGCCTTCAAGTCTCTCCCGTCGTGCACTATGCATATGTAGTTTTGACTACTAAAAATAGTAACGAACACTACATCAAACTTTGTTCTGAAACTACTTGTTATTTCGCCGCTGATCCAAATTAAAGCTTCAGTAAGGCGAACATCAATTGTCTGAACTTAGTAAAAGTTGAAAATAGTAGTTTCCTACTGCTAAATCCAAATTACTAAGAATTAATTAAAAAACAAACAAACAAACAAACCTGAACAAAGAGGAATTTAAATATTTTTTTATTTTTTTTACATATTATTTTTTTTTCTTTTAAAAAAAATGGTGTTTGCCCACTGGTTTGCCTTTAATTTCTGCATTTGTTCGATACAATATAATAATTAGAGCATGACTTGTCGTGAAATACGCCGATATAGTGCATAGTGCGGTTGTGTAGTTCATTCCGCTTCGCGTCGTGAACTACACAACCTCACTATGCACTATATCGGCGTATTTCACTCCAAGCCATGCTCTATTTATTAAATAGAGAGTGGTTATATGGCCATGGATGAGGTGCATATGCATACATGGAGTGACTATACTGACATGGCTGGGGTGTATTAGTATATATTGCGTGGCTATTCGGCTATGGTGTGACAAATAGGGATACAGGGAGTGACATGGCCAATGTTGAGGTGAATATGTATGGATTGACCATGATCATGTATGAATGTTTTGAATAGGTACACACGGGGTGGCTATATGGCCATAGGTCAGGTGAAGGAGTATACCAGGTGACATGGGTGAGGGTATGTGTATGAAGCGAGTGGCTATATGGCAATTGGTGAGGTGCATATGTATACCGGAGTGACTTTATGGTCATTGTTGTGGTGTTGATGTATATATTGATTGTCTATTTGACCATGCGTTTGGAGAATATGTATACAGGGGATGACCTTATGGCCAATGGTGAGATGAATGGGTATACAAGGAGTGACTATATGGGTATGGGTCATGTGTAGGAGTATACCCGGTGTCTGCATTGTGGCGTGTGGTTGTATGGTCATCTGTGGTCATGGGTCAGGTGTACATGCATACAATGGGTCACTATATTGTTATGTCTGTGGTGTTTATGTATATATGTAATGACTGTGTGATAATGGGTGGCTATCGCTTTCCGTGATATGACTCTCTGACATGACCTCTCTATTGATTAACATATCCTTGAGTTATTGTGAAAAGCGATAGCCACCCAAGGTACACATGTACAACCCACCCATTACCCCAGTCACTCCATATGTACATAAACACCACACAAATGACAACATAGTTACCCACTTTATACAAGTACACCTGATCATACAGCCATACTTGGTTATACCTGTACATACCACAAATGATGACACAGCCACGAGTCACCATGCATGAACACCAGGCATACACCTACACCCGACACATGACCATATAGTCACTCTATGTATACATATTCACTACATTCACGACCATACAGTCACTCATTGTATACATATTCACCTCACCATGGACCATACAGCCACTGCATGTATACGTATTCGCCATACCCATGACCATAGAGTCAATCCAGGTATACATATGCGCATCACCAATGGTGAGCCCTTCCAGATATACCAATACCCACACATACGACCACTCATATGTTCCATACTTGCCATACTCATACAAGCCATCCATGATCATACATCTACTCCCCATACACCACCAATGATAACACATCCACAACATATATAAATATACCACACACCGTTACCAACAAGGCACTCCCTATATACCCACACATCATTCATGACCATACAATAACTCCATGTATACCTATTATCCTCATCTATGATCATAGAGTAACTCCCTGGCTGCCATCTTGGCCTCCACGCTGTATCCAGTTGATAATTTTTTACCATAATGGGTTCATCTCAGTTCCGTCTCAAAGTTCTGCCCATTTCCTTACAATAATATGGCCAGAATCATAAAAGAGGTTCTCCGCAAAATTCCATACTGCAACTTTAAAATGAATTTGTCATGCCCCACACGGAACTGTGACAAACATAATAGAACGTAGCTGTCAGTTAATTAACTATAATGTACAATAACCAAGTGAGTCACAATTTCCTACCTTTTTCGGATAACGCAGAGAATAATGTTCGGGATATGTTAACTTTTAACTATTTATAAATTTGGTTGCCATTTTGGAAGCCATCTTGAGCAATTTAGTCTATAAACACCGTAGTGTGACACATTTAAGATGGACCAAAACAATAAAGACCTTTGATACCAAAGATAGTTGCATTTTACTTGAACAAATGGTCGAACCCTGAAAAGTGAATTTTTGCCGATATTTATGTCAAGATTGTGAGAGAAAAATACAATATTTCTGGTGATGTCAGTGGTGACAATAGTAAAAATTATCCGTGGTGCATCAGACATGTTAGTATGCAATGTATAGAATACAGATTAGCCAATTGTATGCATCAACCACAACTTGTAAGCGATTACATGACACCCTGGTGCAATATTTACCATTTTCCATATTTTGGCGGCCATTTTCGCAGCCATTTTGAGCCAAGGTAAGATTTTTGGTTCCAGAGAGTTGGAATATTCATAGGTAATGAAATGCCTCCCTTACATTACAATGTTCTTTTCATTTCTTGTTGAAATATGACTAGAATCCCAATTGTGATTTTTTGTAAAATTTTGTAAAATTTTGTACCGCGTTCTGTAAAATCGAATTTTTGAGGGATCGGAAGGGGCTAGGACCACATTAATTGCATATTTAATTGCTCCAATGATCAGTTAATATACAAAACACAAAATAAAGTCATATTACTCAACCAGTTCCAAACAGCATGAATTGATCTAGAAGATATTTTTGAAAAAATGTCTTATTTTCAACTTCCGGCAGCCATTTTGGCGGCCATCTTGGATGGTGAGTTTCAATTTTGGCCCAAAAAAGTGTCATTATGTCTTAGCTTCACAAAAATATATACATTTGTATACGTTTTACTAGATTTTCCCGCTATAATTTGCATAAAACTGACTTAGGGTCTGGTTTGAAAAACGGCGGCCATGATGGACGCCATCTTGTCTGGAGTCTAATAGGCCACATTTTTTTCTTGTTAACATTGCTTAAAAGTTGAAGGACATAATAAGGAACAAAATGAGTGGAGTGAAGCTAAGTCCCTAGGGGGGGGGGGGGGGGGGGGGGGGGGGGGGCAAGAGTACCCTATTATGTTATTTGGTTAAAATGCTTACATTAGCAGGCAGATCTATGACCCAGTTAGGGACGGTAACTCTTACATTAACAGCTACATCTAAGTCCCAGTTAGGGAGGGTAACTCATAAATTAATAGGCAGATTTATGACCCAGTTAGGTATGGTAATTCTTACATTTACAGCCACATCTATGACCCAGTTAGGGACGGTGTCGTTGAGTAGCATCTGTTCAGTCTCGCCACCAGCATCTCTGCAAAGCAACCAAAACAACGTCCTTCCACCGATTTCACTGTAATAGAAATCCAACAATTTATAAGTAGGGCCAAATAAAAAATATTATTTGAGTCTCGGACATCGCCGCATTGAAATTAATGCCCTGCATTGGATGTTTATTTCAATTTTTGATATCATAACCAAAAAAATTGTAAAAAAAAAATCAAGTTTCTTTCCATAATTATTTTGGAATGTTTTTACCACCATGTTCATACGTATTGAGCATTAATTGCAACATACATGAACTCATAACATATCTCTGTGATTGATAGGTTAACTATCATGTATACACATAGTGACATAGAACATTAAGTAAACAACTTCATTGAAGAAAATGATTAGCTGATCATCATAGTTAGAACATAATAGGTAATCCCTTTTTGGCTATGTCATACAGGTATACAAGTAGTACATTGTAATCAGAAAATCAACATGTTCATTTACATGCTCATGGTAATTTGGAGCAGATGGCTCCATTTGTAATGTTATCATCTCTTAAAGATATTCCGCCTGATTTGTCATTACCAGACCTCTATTTGTACATTTTCTATACTTGAAAATAATTAGACAACCTATGAGACAAATTATGGAAGGTTTTGGTTATCAGATATCCGTTTTGATTTTTTGTTGGACGAGCAAAAATTCAAGTGATCACCTCTGACAAAAAGCATTCATGATATCGTTGTGCAAAAGTGGTAGATATTAAAGAGCGTTTAAGCTAGTTCTCATCATAATATCTTAATACATCATAATACCGTACCACTCCATAGAAAACATCGTCCGAACTACGCTAAATTGTAAATATTTACTACTCGAATCGGGACGCTTCTATCGGCGATAAACTAACAAAAACATTTCGCGATCGGCAGTCACTGCATTTAATTAATATATAAGAATGACGGTGTGTGTTGTCAATTTAGATATAATATTTGTAAAAATAACTACTTTGAACAATATTATTCTTCACTTTTATTTGATAACCCTACCGGAGTGTTTCACATCACTTTAAGAGAAAAATAATCTTCACAAGAATGTTATGAAATCTAGTTCAATAAACCAAAACGCGCAGTATTTAGGTTTTGTTTTGAATGCAAGAAAATCTGAAACTGTACTAGAAGGTTTTTCAACCGAATGTTACCACTTCGCAAGTTGATGTCGTTCCTGTGAAAACAAATTTCACAGTAATTTTTTTATTTCATTTGGACATGTCTTAGTAAATTGGTGGACTGTATATTTATTTTTGAGATTGTTGCCTCTCATCATTTATTTTTGCATGCTAATTTGGTACACTAACAATATAGAACGCAGCTCTCGACCAATCAGAAGGCACCATTTCTGGGTGAGGTGAAAATATCTTTGAACTTATTATCTGAACATTTCCCCAAAATATATAAAACTCCTTCTGCACTTTTATTATCTGCAGTGATGTTCCGATAATGAAAAAGCCCATCCGACCGATTTCCGATAAATGGAGGCACAATCGGCCAATTTCCGATTCCGATGCTTATATATACTGTGCGTTTACTCCCATAATGGACCTATATACATTCATTGCACTCCTATCCCGGAATAGTTTCAAAGCCAAAAATACATCAAAGAAATATATTCCACTGTTGCGAAAGTATTTCCGATGTCAGTTGTGCGCTGCCTTTGATGTATACCGGTAAAGTTGTTTTGACAAAGAGATCAAAGGTGCCGACTCAGAGTAACGTTATGACCGGGTGTGGAACACTTGCACGCGGTGTAAAAGTCTTGATTGAATACTTGTAAGTTGCGACAATGTATGGAATGGCGATGATTATTAACTAAATTTAGATTGATGGATAACAATTGCTGTCATATTTGTCTGAGATTTCACAAGTTCCCATTGGTCACACCTTTTGTCTTTTAACAACTGGGAAGCTTTTATAGTTCCGCCTACTCAATTTTGTTTTTGCATATTTCATAGCATATGCTGTACAGACGAAAAAGCTAATTATGCTCCTCCTCATGTTGTTCTGATCACAACTGTACTAATTCATTCAGTGTGTGCTTCAAATAATTGACATAGCATGTGATGTCACATGCTCAACAGAAAGCTACACTGTAATGAGGTCAGCTGTTTAAAGCTTCTTTGAATCTATTTTGTGTCAACGCGATTGAACCAATAACTTCATTTTACACGGGATGTCGGGTGTGTGTATTGCCATGCTTATAATATATAATCATATCAGACTGTTTGGATGATGCCAATGGCTTCTTTTTAGGCTGTTACAACTGCATTTTACATTCAATAAGTACTACGGTTGTATTGCGTACGTTTGTTAAAGCGTGCATATTGCGCTTAGATACTAGAATGCTTTTATTTGTTTTGACAATCGGTAATAGCCGATGTTCAACTGAGAGGTAAGATTAATATCCGATGGGCTATTATCGGCCGATTCCGATTATCGGAACATCACTAATTATCTGACGTCTGCTTATACTTCTTGAAAACCCCTTCAGATAAATAATAGACCATTCCTATGTATACATTTATAACTGATCGGGAGAATCCATTTAGTATAGAAAGGGTTAAAATGGGTCATCCTAATGATGTTGAAAGAAGCAATGGGGCCATTAAACAACCAAATACATTTAACTTAGGAAATATGGATTTTGTATAATAAGGATAAGAACTGATCAAACAATTGTGCCATACCTGAATATTACAGGCGTGTGCCCTGGGGCACTAAAATGATGTGTGTCATTCTTTCTTTCCGTTTCATCCATCTCTCCATCTGTGAAAATTGGAAAATATTATTGTGAGGCCACATAAAAAATACTAAATACTATTTTATTTCCAGGTTCCTCACTCAATGGTTTTGAGGGCATTATTCGTCTTATCAAAATCTCAGAGAGCCAGAGCCAAACAGCCTGTGTCAACAATTGATGGTTTATCATAAGTACACTAACATATTTACATATCTATAATGGTGTAAACATATTGATATGGTAGATATTTGGCACAGCTGCATGTCATATGTACTATCTCCGAGACATTCCGAGCATTACCATTTGTATATGTCTGGGACTATATTTTAGAATCTGCATGGGTTTTTGAGCCAGTGCAAACTAAAAAAAAAAATTGGGGGGATTGGGTGAATTCGAACCCCGTCGCGTGATGGCGAGTGCGCCTTGCGACTCAAAGTCCAATGTCAATACCACACGGCCACCGAATCGACCCCAATTTATATTTATATAATTACAACTACTTTCGTTTTCAATGAAATGTGGGGATTTGATTGGTCGAGAGGCTAGCGGGTGACTTGATCTATCAGTGCATAGATGTTGCAGTAGGCGAGTCACATCACGTAGTGACACTTTAAGAAAAATGGGTGAGTCTATAACCGGCGTCCCGGATGACGCAAAAGTGTGGAACAAGAATTCCATTAAAATTTCAGTGAAAAAACAACTCGAAAACTCAATGCTAGAAACATTTGAAAAAGTAGTTGATGTTGATGCTCGACTGAACACTCAAAGTTTGTGCCGCGTTTTTCATTTCTCCAATTTTCGAAAGAGCGCCCATGACAACGTGTATAGTTACTGTGAAGACAAATTATCATGAATCAGACTGATCAACAGGCTGATGAACATGGATAATTTTATTGGGAATAAATAAAATGTGTTACCCGATTACAACCCTATTAAAAATGTTCTGCTTCATAACAATGGTAATGACATGGCATTTGTTACGAGAACATTAGATGTGATCAGGGCATTTGTTTACAAATTACATGGGCTGGAGTCTGGAGTTAATAATTTTACTGGAGATCGCTATCCAAACGCTTCGGATTCGACTCTGTGTGTGTTGATAATTATTGAGTTGTTATTGAGTCATTTTAAACGTAAATCGTAGCCAAACAAGTAATTATTGTTATCGTGGAGAGTTTATTGCTGAAAAGTTGAGGTGTAAATAATTATTTGCTGAAAGTTTGTTTGGTTGTTGACAATTTAGGCAAATTTATTTATGGTCCATCAACCAAATTCGGAGATCGTCCAATGGAAAATCCTGTTGTGACAATTAATTTTCTGAGATGGATTAATAGTAGATAGCTGAAAATAAAGTGTGATTGTTGTAATTATAAGCCATCAACGTCGTTTTTCGGTTGATATATGAGCCTATAGATCGATCAATAGACGAATAACATACTTAGTATAATCCGCTTTGCGGAATTATAAAGTATGTTATTCGTCTACTGATCGATCTATAGGCTCATAGATCTACCGAAAAACGACATTGATGGCATATATTTATTTCCAATGCTAATAACATACAAGTAAAATATATAACATAAGTTCAAACAAAAAGAAATATAATAGCACACATCCTGGAGAGGGGATTAAACAACAGGAATTTATCTATACTATCTGAGGGCCAATCTGGTTGTCTTTGGCACTAAACAACCTAATTAGGTCTATGATAAAATGCCTTGTGCTTCATTGTTATTCCTGAGAATAATCAGCTAAACAGTGACTTCAGCCAATAAATCATGCAGGAACAAAACTAATAACTATACTTCCATGTCACTGAATGTTGTAAATCAATTGTCTGAGAATAATAATAATAATAGAATTTTGAGGTGTTTGCTGCTAAGTTTTAAGTGCAACACATTCACAACATCTCATAAGAGTTGCATGAATTAAAGAGACATGGCTCGTTCTAATCTCAAAAATATGGATACATAATTTGGTAAGAGGTATCTCAAATCATAACTACATAGAAGATTTCTGAGACGTGTTTTGTTTCTTGTATTTTTCAGTAAATTTGAGATGGTTTCGTTTGTGCTGTTTAAATTTTTTTAAATCAGCTATCACGTATTGCACCTGTTGATGGTCGAAAGAAAAGATGTCATCACTCTGTAAATTTTTTGAGACTCCATCATAAATTAGATGATTAAAATGAGGAGAAAGCTAAAATAGTTTCTAGTTAAAATAAGGCAATATAGGTTTTCAAGAGTTGCGGATTATTCCATCCATGAATCCTAAATTTCAAGGAATACAAATGGTGTGCCAAGTGGCCTGATAACAGTGTTCAAAGTTGCAGTATTTTTTATGACCTCAATGTGTCTTTCTTGGACATGTAATGGTTCTGAAAATGTAATTTATGTATTTATCAACCTATTTCGATACCAGAAAAAAGTCAAAAGCAAATATTATTATAAGTATTTTGGAGCGCAAATCACCAGGTGGCTTAATAACAAAGTATCTGAGATATAATAATAATACTTTTAGAAATGAAAAAGATGAATCATTATATAATCTATTGAGGAATCAAAGTTTAATCACAAACTAGCTTTTACATCATACAATATGAAATAAAGAACGTACCTGCACTCTCCACCATTTGAGCTTTAGGCCAGTGTTCTAATAAAGCTTGCAGTAGTGCTGCTCCGATATTAACTGGAAATTAAAAAAAAAATTCCCCACATAAGAACTGCATTCACTTGAGAATTGTACAGCAGTTCCATTGTGATTCCATTCCATGATTGCGAGAAAAATTCAGCAAATGGATGAATCCTGAAGTAGTTCATGCAAAGTATTCAGATCATATGCGTTTTGTAACATTTTGCACCGATTTATTTTATGTTAATAATAATCACACAAATATACTTTCCTAAATGACATTAAAATGGATACACAATCACTCTTCGCTGGTCTATTGTGAGTCTTCACACAGTAGTGGCTTGGCTGCTTTAGGCAATGTTCAATTGTCCGCGGTTTCAAATCCTGTGCAAAGTTGTGACCCTTGAGCAAGGTTGTTCGTACTGTGGTGGCTTCACACCACTCATGCGTTAACCCTTTACCCAACAGAACGGCCCTGTGCCAATGCATTCTCTTATATATGCGAGTCGACCATAGGTCGCCTCGCATATATAAGAAAATGCATTGGCTTAACACATTAAAAATTATAAAATTGTTAAAGAATGTAAGAAAAAATGGTAAAAAGATTTTTTTTTAAGCCAATGCATTCTCTTATATATGCGAGGCGACCTATGGTCGACTCGCATATATAAAAGAATGCATTGGCACAGGGCATAACTATAACCATCACAATGTGGTCAATGAGCCGGTTCCAATGATATCCATATTTGTATGGTTTTATTGAGACAGACCCAAGATAATTTAGGCTGTTGCAGCTTTATTTGGCCGTTTTTGGCCGGTTTGTTGGGTAAAGGGTTAAGCGAGTACCAGTCACCTTGTCATACTGTGGACTATCAGTGCATGTTCTGATCAAACTAGAGCAACGCCTCCAATGGCTGCAGCCGATTCATTGGTTGGCTTGTACAAATGACTGGGGTAATATTGTAATGTTTAAAAGCATGTCGGAGCAAGTAATTGGTTAAATGCTATCATTAAAAACTGTCATTATTATTTTTATTATAATTGTTGAATATAACTATATTAGGTAAATCCAGGATGTGTCTGACTTGGTGTAAGAAAAAAAAAGCAAAATTGCAGGTTTCAAACCACAGCTTGAAAAATTTAATAAATACACTGAATTGTTGACTTTCATGGCATCAAAGATTGTTACATTGCTCATACTTTTAGTATCTGGTCCATCTGGAGGGGTGGGTATACCCATTTCTTTAGCTGACATCCATGCAGCAAAACAGTCAGCTTCTTCTAAATGAATAGTCAACATCTACAACACAAAGTGATCATGTGAAACAAAAGGCATGTGATTGTCAGCATTTCCCTACTAATATTAAAGAATAGTGTTGATACTTTACAAATACTTATGAGTAGTTGCTTGATTGCTTGATTCCCATTGATTCTTGTGGAAATGTTCAACGAAAAATTCAAGCAGAATAGGTGATAGCCAAAATTAGTCAACAGAAATGACCAATATACATAAGGCCAAAACAAAAAAACTTCTCTGTTTCCGATAACATTGAGAAAATTTTCCAAACAGGCAGGAAGTTGTTGTTTTTTGTTAAACCTTGGATAAAAACATGTTGTCCCTTGTTCATTCACTCTGCAGTAAGATCTCTACCAATGTGGAGGTTAATACCCACCTATTTTTACTTTTGGTGTTGGGAAAACAATAAATATTCGCATTGACACTCTAACAGGTAACTAACTATATAGTCTAGCTTTCTGGAGAAAATTGAAAAAAAAAATTGAGGCAGGCAAGAAAATCTCAGGCAGGGTATCGGAAACAAAGAGGTTTTTTTTTTGGCCTAAGCTTCAAACTTCTGGATAATTATTAGTCATCAAGCCTGCAAATAGTGTGTCAATCATTTGCAGAATGAGGTCCCCAGAGGGTGAAATTAGCATCACCAAATTCACCCTCTGCGGACTTCATTCTGCTTAGGCCTCATCTTCTGGGAAGTATCTATAGTCTCAAATAAACATTGTTTTTAGTTACTTTTTCCCTTCTGAAATTTTATATATCCAATTTGAAGAAGATAAAATGCATATTCGAGATGACTAATGGGTGATTATCACAAACTTCAACTGGGGAACTTCAATCTGATCCTAGGTCTCCCATAGCAGTTCAGGCTTAAGCAGAATTAATTCCCCAGATGGTGAATTTAGTGATGCTAGCCCACTATGCAGGGTAGTGTCACTAAATTCACCCTCTGGGGACCTCATTCTCCAAATGACAGACACGCTATTTGCAGACTTGTTAGTCATCTAAACCTATTAATCTTACTAAAATAACGGAGAGATGTATAAAGCTTGTGTATACACATGTGTATCCCGGGGATATATACAAAAAAACTTATCCGTTCTTTTGCAACTTATCCTCATGTCGTGTTTGGGCGATTGGTCATTCGTATCAGTTGATAAACATAACCATTGTCTTACAAGCCTGCATGCTGTGACCACATAGGGCGATCGGTCATCCATATTAGTTGACAACACAATCATCGTCTTATACAGGCGATCGCGTGATTAGAATACATGGTCGTTTCCATTGACTGTATATATAAAGGTATCTATTACTATACCAGAAATCAAAATTCCGAAAGAGAAATATAATTATTAAGATGCAAAATCCGCCATTGACAAATTTTCATGAAAAGTAACAAAACATCATATAGCAGACAATGGCCAGCTGTGGCTACACAAAATAAGCAAGCAACACTTTGCGGCATGCATTGCTTGAGTATATGACTTGGAAACAATCACGAGCAACATACCCCAGTTTTGAGATCAACAGTGAACCAGTTTGGCACAAACACTGTCTTGAAATGCTTCTTTATTTCTTCTTCAAAATTTGTTCTTCCTAAAGTATCGAGCCTTCTTGCCTGAAAAAGAGAAGAGGATATTATAATGAAAGTATCAATGACACTGTAGCTCAACTTGGTGAGGGGATAGTTTCATATGTTACAGTCAATGGAGCGATTAGGAATGCGGAAAGTTGAAATGTCTAAGTAATACTAGATATCAACATGAAGAGATATATATAAAGACAAATTCAAGATGGCCACTGGCGGCCATGTTTTCCAATGAAATTCAAAACATTTGATAGCTCCCATCTAGTGGTCACCCCGAAGATATATTATGAAGTTTGGTGATGATCAGATGAGGGATGTGGTCTGTAGGTGAGCTAAAGGATTTAGTCATGCAAAGAGTGAAATCCAACATGGCCACCAGCAGCCATGTTTTCCCCAACAAAATAGATTCAATTTGAAATCCAAGATGATTGCTGGTGGCCATGTTTTTTCACAAATTTTGGAAAACTTTGATAGCTCCCACAGAGGTCAACCCGATGATCCATATGAAGTTTGGTGATGATCAGATGAGGGTGTGTGGTCTGTAGGTTGTGCCCAAAAATTTAGTAATGCAAAGAGTAAAATCCAAGATGGCTGCTGTCAGCCATGTTTTGTGGCCAAATGACCCCAAAATGACTTGTTCCCATCTACATGTCAATGCCAACAGCCATGACAAATTTCATAATGATCCGACCAAAGGTACGACCTGTAGCCAGTGCTAATAGAATTGTTGACAGACGTCTCCATGACGACACACACACACACGAACGACAAATACCATGGCAATAGCTCAAACTTTACAAGTAAAGTTGAGCTAATAACTGTATGATCATCTCACACCTTCATATCAGATGAGAGAATGTTTATTCCTCCACTCAAGGGAGACATTATATATATCAATAGATACAATTCCATAATATAGAGACAATAAGATAGGTTGCTATTCAGGATGACATGACATTATACATGCATGTCATACCAATAACAACAGTGTTGTTTCTTACTCCACGTGAGTGATGGTACACACACACATGAGGACTAAATGGTGCACAATATGCATATGAATGAAACACATTTTACAAAAAGTCCACCCCATGTTTATGGTTGAGGAATCCAACCCACTCAGCAACTGGCAGCCAAATGAATACGTCAAGAAAACTTGTGGCGATAGGCGATCCAGAATTAGGAACATCAATAAATCAAAGGTATTAATTATTTGATGCCAGAAGTGGTTTTTGAGATCAGTGATATGCGGTGCAAGAACATATGTGACCCGCCATATCAAATCCAGTTGGGATTTTTTTTACCCTGTGCCAATGCATTCTCTTATATATGCGAGTCGACCATAGGTCGCCTCGCATATATAAGAGAATGCATTGCCCTAACAATTTTAATAATTTTTTCTTGTATTCTTTAACAATTTTATAATTTCACCCATACAGAGCCCCAGACAAACATTGGCACAGGGTAAAAAAATCACGACTTACGACTGGATTTGATATGGCGGGTCACATACGATCTACTTGATTATGGCACAATTTCCCACAATGTTTGCAAAGAGAATTGTAAGTTGTCCTGTTGAGGACGTTAGCCATTCAAACTGATATGGTGAGATACTTAAGGCTGGCCCAACATAACTACCCCCCCCCCCCCCCCCTTTCAGGGGGATGTACAACGTGGCTTCACATTCCGAAAGAAATCGTGAGCCGCTACTTTTTCTACTTTGAAGTGTTTCAGGTGAGGATGTCATATAATACAAAAATTATTGCTTCAATATAGACTTCCATTGTGATTATTTGAGAAAGAAGCCCATTTCTGCAAATGTGATCATGTACTGTTTCCGCAGAATAGGGATAATATCTTCCTTTTAATAATATCGACCCTTTTTGTTGGTATTTGCACAAAATTTTCGTTGCCGGATGACAACTTTAATTGTCAGTCTGAACTGAATGAAATGTAATTTGGTATGTGAGTTTACTAGCTCAAAATACAGGTCATGTTTGAATTTGGGTTCTGCCTGCCAATTTTCACCAGAGTTATGGCCCTTTGTTGAAATTACCATGGGTGTATTTTGCCATGCCCAGCGATGTTCCAGTTAGTAATATGAAATACTGATCAGTTGGTGACATGTAGTACGTTTGACTCAGAAAGTGATGACAAACTCACAGTGAGCACATCGTATATGGCCACATTATCATCTGTGTCTTTGGTAAGTATGTGTCGTTTATCATTCAAAACAAAATACTGTCGTATGCTGGCTCCACCTGAAAGGACAGAAAAGTTGCTGTTAGTGATTAACTGGTAAAAATTATTATTTATAATAGGGCCAAATAAATAAATATTCTGTGTTCTCGGACACCTCCCTCGTCACTGAAATATCTTTTAAAAAGCCTTGTCAAACATTTTTTTCAATATTTCTGTTAGAATGGAACAACGAATATATCAGTCTGGACAACAAATAATTCTTGTCCGTCCAGTTAATGTTAAAAACAGTAAACAACATGCATCTGTCAATAAAAAAGCTTGCCAATAATGGCTAATGGCTGCTGGCGGCCATGTTTTTGGAAAAAAAAATCTATGACTCCCATCTGGAGGTCACCCCGAAGATCCAAATAAGTTTGGTGATGATCTGATGAGGGATGTGGCCTGTAGAGTGCGCGAAAGGATTTAGTCATAAGAAGAGTAAAATCCAAGATAGCTGCCAGTGGCCATGTTTTTAATTGATAATTGTTCAAATTTGATAGCTGCCATCTAGAGGTGATTCCAAACATGCCTGTAAATTTTCTAAACAATTCTCCAATAAATGCAGGCTGCAGGGCATGACAATGAATTCATATTTGTACTCAATGTAACCAACGTAGCAACAGGGTACAAAAGTTATGATTTTTTTTGCATACCAAAATTTGCCATATATGTGAAGATCCATTTAGTGATATTTCCAAAACCACTTCTCCCAGCGAGACGTAGACCACCCAACCTTTTACATATTGACATATTGACCAAACCAAACTCCCACAACCGAGAGGCATCACTGGAAAACTTTTCCCTTACCCATCCAAACTGCGAGGTTATCATATAGCACTATAATGTACACTGTTATTACCTTTTGTCATATACTCTGGCTACGTACACATTGGTTTGGGTTTATCATATAGCACGTTGTTATCATAATCTCCAGACATCCCTACTATAATGTGCACTTAACTCCCGAAACCATATATGAAATAACAGATTGCTTTATATCTGTTATAGACCAGAGGTGTACCTGATGAGCTGCTGTGGCCAAACATTTTTTTTATAGGACCAACTTTCGGTACAAAAATATGATTTCGGAACGGACTTAGTAAACATTTTCCAAACAATTGATTCCTTCTGTGTTATCAAGCTAGTACGATAAGTCAAAAAATAAACACTAAAAAAATAAACACTCAAATACAGTAAATATGACATGTTTACATAGTTCCACATGTCAACACCACTTTAGAAACAGGACCCGTTAACCAACAAACCATTTAACGTATGGATGTTGATGGTATACATGTATGTGGGATGGCCCACGCTTTTGTCTGCTATCACGATAACAAATTGTATGCATTAGAACTTTGAACACAATTCCAACCGATGTACCATATATATACGTAACTGTTATATACTCTATATAAGTAAAGAGCGTTCACCATGTCATATGTATAGGTTTGTAATTGAATTACTTACTAACAACAGCCCTATTTATCAATTATCATGACAAGTGTAAGAACTAAGATGGACATGTTGTCGTGTGATGTGTGGATGCTTGCTGCATGTCTGGCCTTTGACCCGGGCTGCTGTGTTGCATGAGGATTTGTTTATTTATTATTTTTTTAAATACGGACTTATGGTTGCCGATGATCAAACAACGGGACCTCACTTGATCAGTAAACGAAATAACCTGTCACGATAGTGTGGATAATTCGATAATTTAAAATTTTCAGTGTTGGTATCTTTTAATAAGTATATAAATATTATGGTTTACATATTTATACAAAGACGGGGGCTCCGGACCCCAGAGTGTCAAGCATATAAACACGTGCGTGTGCATGTATTTGGATAGCGTTGGTTGTTATGAATATTGCGGACTCCAACGGTCCAGCTCCAGCCGCGCATACAATCAACTCCTTGACACATAAAAGTCGCTAATACATATTTAATATAATGTCGGATAACGTTTTGTGGCCGACATTCCGTGTCTGCCGGTTGTTCAGTCCGCCCGTCCGTCCGTGTTCGTCTGTTTTCCGCAAACGATTTTTATGTCTCACCTGGATGCCATAATTTGTGTATACCAATATTTAATATGTAAATTCGCATATATGATAGCGCGGAAATATTTAAAATGTAGGAATTTATACGCGCGATGCGATCTCGTTGGATTCAGATACCACCCGATAACAACAAGGGCATAGTTATAAACTAGACTTTTCCATCACTTATTAACTATAAATTCTATAAACTAGTCTACCTGTTACTACTTTGAGGAACTTTACTACCTGTTACTACTTTGAGGAACTTTACTACCTGTTATTATTTTTAACAAGCACACTGCCTATATGGCATTATTATAATATGTATAGACTTTAACACATTTATTAATATAATATATAAACAATTTATTATCTTATGTTAGTATCACATCCTAGTGTTGAGTTTCGGGGTTGCTTTGGACTATATACAACCACACTACATATATGTTATTTGATATTATAAATATATATATAATTACATTACTTGGTGGCTGACAAAACTTTGTGTCATAGATACACCACAAACTGATTTATGTTGGGTACCAGATAAGAATTTAAGGTTTATGGCCATGTGCCTTGCTGGTTGAAGCACCGGGGCCGCCTCCGTAGTAATATTGGATACCGGGGTCCCCTCCATAATATTGTATACGACTTACTAATTATATCACCCGGGTCCTTCCATGAGAATACCATGCACCTTACCGGTTGAGGCACCGGGATCCAACCCGTAAGAGGGTCATACACGTTGATGACTGGGACATCGGGGTTTCCGCGTGGGAGTTCGTGCGCATTGCTGACTGGGTCATCGAGGTCCCCTCCATTTAGTACCATGTGCCTTACTTACTGAGTCATCGGGACGAGAACTTAAAATATTGCCAAGCATAGTGTGTGTAGAGGAGACATTGCAACATAGCCTGTGTGTTTTGTGTCCAGCAGTATTGCGTGAACGATTCTTTTGACAAATATGTTTTAAGCCGTTTTTTGCTCTTATCCTCATTTGACTTTTCCAAAAGGCCTCTGGTCTACCTGCCGGCATCTCACTTTGACTTGTTTTTGTCATTCTGGTGTGCCAGGTTTGGTGTTCACTACGTCTCGGACAACGTGTTACCTGGTCAGACACCCACTTAGCAAATATTGCTTACACATAAAAACTTTTCCCTTACCCATCCAAACTGCGAGGTTATCATATAGCACTATAATGTACACTGTTATTACCTTTTATCATATACTCTGGCTACGTACACATTGGTTTGGGTTTATCATATAGCACGTTGTTATCATAATCTCCAGACATCCCTACTATAATGTACACTGTTATTACCTTTTATCATATACTCTGGCTGCGTACACATTGGTTTGGGGTTATCATATAGCACGTTGTTATCATAATCTCCAGAAATCCCTACTATAATGTACACTGTTATTACCTTTTATCATATACTCTGGCTGCGTACACATTGGTTTGGGTTTATCATATAGCACGTTGTTATCATAATCTCCAGACATCCCTACTATAATGTACACTGTTATTACCTTTTATCTTATACTCTGGCTGCGTACACATTGGTTTGGGTTTATCATATAGCACGTTGTTATCATAATCTCCAGACATCCCTACTATAATGTACACTGTTATTACCTTTTATCATATACTCTGGCTGTGTACACATTGGTTTGGGGTTATCATATAGCACGTTGTTATCATAATCTCCAGAAATCCCTACTATAATGTACACTGTTATTACCTTTTATCATATACTCTGGCTGCGTACACATTGGTTTGGGGTTATCATATAGCACGTTGTTATCATAATCTCCAGACATCCTACTCTGTAGGTTCTTCATAGACTGAAATGAGAAATACTGAGGTTATGGAAGGGGGACTGTACACTAAATCTGGCCATATATGGGACCATCTCCTATTATACTCAACAGAAACTATCCAATAAAAAAATTGCCCTGAGTCAAGAATGAGAGTTAAATAAATTCACATACATAAAGAACCACATATAACCTGATAATTAGAAAAATAATTAATAAATGGCTCGATCCATAAACTCATCTCCACGTTGTTTACATCATTCATAGATCACATGATTGTATTTTTCACTCATCAATGGCTCAAATTCATTCATTTGTTGCATACATTCTGTTGACTATAATAGAAGATGGTGCCATAAATGGCCCGATTTAGTGTACAGTACCCCTTTAAGAGAGAGAGTGCTATACCTTATTGATGATGAGATATTATAAAGTTATTATACATTGTTGTGTACAGTATGTGTTTGTCTTGTACAAGTCCAGGTTGTGGTGAAAAGTCATATTGGACGAGACACGCTAGTGTCGAGTCCAATATGACTTTTCACCACAACCTGGACGAGTACAAGAAAAACTCATACTGTACACAACATTGTATAATGACATTTTTATTATCCATCTGTATGTTTATCCAAATTTTGGGAATAAAACTTTTGTGGTTATTTTTGGTATTTGTCGGCACTTAATTCTCTATAAAAGCCTGTATATTGATCATCAGAAAGCATGATTTGGAAAAGTAAACACGGAAGTGAGAAAAAAAAAACTCAACGCGTAATGTTTTGGGCGCATTTGGATTCGCGCAGGATTGACTTAATAAATCATCGGGTTTCAATTGTTCCTGTTAACTTTTGCCAAGTGTGCTATGGGTTATTTTGGGCTGGTCTTGTCACGATACACTTTTCGATTTAAATACATTTACCAAAGTGTTTTATTCGCTAAATGTATATAAATATAAGGATTAACTGTCATGTGGAATGTTTTTATGGAGATTTAACCGTGAGGTAAGTGGTCATAACGGGTTTTACACAAGTTATGACCACTTACCTCACGGTTACATCTCCATAAAAACAGTCCACATGACAGTTAATCCTTATATAATACATAGATAGAACGACACAAGTGTGTGAACATGATAACATTATTGCACGAGTTTGTTCTGACGCGATGGTAAAACGAGAACCGGAGGTTCAAGTTTTACCTCACGGCATGACAAACGAGTGCAATAACATTAACATGTTCACAAAACTGTGTTGTTCTATGTTTATTGCACACTCTGTAAGATTGTAGCTTGTACTATACTAAAATTTTGGTCTATGTTGTTTATTTAATTGCACAAACGTGTGCTTAGTGTAGACTATACCTAATAATTTAGTGAAGAAATTGCCTGCTACGTTGACGTCGCCAATGACTTTGACGTAATCGGTTTGTATTGTTCAAGAACAATACGCAATTGTTTATTGAACGTTTTGAAATCTTCTGTATTTTGTCGTATTTCGCACAAATAAGCAATTGAGTGTGCAATAAATTATGGATCCATACACAACATGACTTTGATTAAAAATTAATGATTCTCAAACAATAATTTTGCCATATTATCAAAACATCCCTGCAAATAAAGAATAGACCATTCCAAGGCATACTTTTAGAACTGAGTGGGAGAATCCATTCATCATTCAAGGATTAAACAGAATGGTTTACTCTTTAACACTCAATGATCTTGGAATGTTATCCAACCCAGCCCTGACATGTAACATTAAGGTAGATAATGGGGTGTAATAAGCAGCAAATTTGTTGTGTATTGATAATTTTATTAGCCTGTGTTGCTACCTCAAATTTCTCGAACACCGCCAAAATAGGTAACATTTGAAGCCCAATTGTATGCGTTATTCCACAACTTATTATCAAACCAAAGTGTTGATTGGGAGAATCATATATATCATGCATGAATTGAGAAAATTCATTTTTATATATGCCAAACACTGAACAGATGGTGCAATTGGGGGAAATCCAAATGATGCATGGACAACACATAATTCAAACTTTTGTGAAGAAAACTGGATAAATGGAGCTTTAACCCTTTCATGATGGGAGCCACGCTGGTACAGCATTAAAGATCATGTGCCAGTGCATTCTCTTATACCAGTATATGCAAGTCTCTCAAAAGCAGCCTCGCAAACGGTACATATAAGAGCATGCACTGGCTAACACGGTCAAGGTAAATATTGTTAGGGCAATATATTCTCTTATATATAAGAGATTCACTGGCACAGGGTTTTTGCAAAATTTCAGGAAGTTCCAGTCATGAAAGGGTTAATACTGAGTTGATAATTTTATGTTATGATGTGATCCGCTGTTTGCGTCATTTAGCCTGTTGTTCAGATAACGGCTTCTTTATTTATCTGGCAGTCGCTTAAATTATCAACCCTTGAGTGTTAACCCTTTCATGACTGGAGCTTCGTGAAATTTTGTGAAAACTCTGTGCCAATGCATTCTCTTATATATGCGAGTCTCAAATTCTGAAAGATTTGGTTCTTTCTGATCTATCACAAAAGTTAAATAAACTCCCAAAGCACAACCCTATTTGCATCCAGCCTGCTCCACTCAACTTCCATCCACATGACAAGATCAATTATTTGACGCCACTCAAATTTTTTTATGTGTGATATGATTTCTAATGAGGAGAAGAAGAGCTTATTCTATGTTTTGTAACTCGTGTACCCGATCCCCTGTGCCTTCTGTTTGTAGTATTGTACCAGTACTGTACATGTTATGTTTTTGAAATGAAAAGAGTCTCAAATAGGGAACCTTGCATATATAAGAGAAAGCATTGGCCAAGAGAATGCATTGGCCTAACAATATTTACCTTGACAATTGTAAGCCAGTGCATTCTCTTATATGTGAGGCTCCCTATGGGAGACTCGCATATATAAAAGAATTCACTGGCACAGGATCTATAATGCTGCACCATAGCAGCTCCAATCATGAAATGGTTAAATAGTTAATGATTGGAGTCATGTGTAAAGTTAACTCACCCAACTCTTTATACTTGACTCTGTTGTCGATACCCAGGCACAAGGATGGTCTGTGTTCGTATTGGAAACTTCTACCTGGAATAGTAATCCATTGGTATTACAAAGTCTAATTTGTATGACAATACAGTAATGCCCTAATTAATCGACTCATTAACCACAGCAGAATTATGGGTAATTTTTCAGGATTTAGTCGGAAATATCGCTTGTTGCTGCGAGAGCACAAGACCTCGACCCACTTACTCAGAAAAAATTATCGATTGCTGATCGTGACAAACACCTGAAGAGCTTAACCCAAGCGAAATCAGTAAACCTTATTACCTAAGAAATCAGTAAATACTTATTACCTAAGTTATCATACTTAACAAGCAATTAACTTACTAGACTCAACTCTACAAACGCTATACTAAGACAGTTAGGCTTCCCTTGCTAAATTTTAATCTTGTAACTAATCACCCCGACTACTTACTATATGACTACAAACAGACACAAAAGTCGGAACAATCCGACACAGGTGAACCAAACTCGAACAAGGATAATAGGAACGCAAAACGAAAGCGTGTCCTATCACATCCCGCCAGAAAACATGATAGACCTCCACACATGGAAACCAATATCCCCCTTCACAAAAGTCCTTTATACAAGGCCAGGACCCATCACCTATCTTTTTAAACTCTTACAACAAGAATCCAACAACACATCAGGGATATACCAAATGCTCACTAAAGCTAGCCAGCAAACACATCTACCACTCATGTCATGTCACATGTCTCAAACACTGACTCAGACATCGAGCACAATACTCGACGTCGGCGAAACAATATAAAACTGGATGTTCCTACTAAGGACAATATATCCAGAGGGCATGAACAGGTCAGACACCTTATGGTGAATAATATTAATCTTTGTCTACAAGCCGTTTAACTGTCTAACTGTTGTTTTAATTCATGAATATCAGCACTAGAGCTAAGTAGTGTTAACCCTTTACCCAACAGAAGGGCCCTGTGCCAATGCATTCTCTTATATATGCGAGTCGACCATAGGTCGCCTCGCATATATAAGAGAATGCATTGGCTTAACACATTAAAAATTATAAAATTGTTAAAGAATGTAAGAAAAAATGGTAAAAAGTGTTAAAAAAAAGATTTTTTTTAGGCCAATGCATTCTCTTATATATGCGAGGCGACCTATGGTCGACTCGCATATATAAGAGAATGCATTGGCACATGGCATAACTGTAACTATCACAATGTGGTCAAGGAGCCGGTTCCAATGATATCCATATTTGTATGGTTTTATTGAGACAGACCGAAGATATTTTAGGCTGTTGAAGCTTTATTTGGCCGGTTTTGGCCGGTTTGTTGGGTAAAGGGTTAACATAGATACCCTGAGAACTGGGGCCTTCTCTTCACATATCAACACTCTGTAATCTGGATTCTTTATATCAGTTGCCCATATCCGCCGATCCCTGCCGCCGGAGTACACTGTTGAGAAATTATCGTTGACCTAAAAAAAAAAAAAAAACACTCAATGATGATTCAGACACTCAGCCAGAATAGAGACATTGAAAAACACTGGTTCTTTCAAGATAGTGTCTCTCTTCCGGGCCGCATAACAACAACATCATTTTTATAAAATCAGATTCAAAACTAAAAATAGCTTTTTTGTGAATAAAATACACATAAAACAGAAGACTGAGTATATTATTCGCCCATAATGATTGAGGGTTCTAACAAGATAGAGGTCTCCCTCTTGGTGGTACACTCCGAATGTTTTTCCAAGATTTCTATTTTTTTCAAATAGCTACTCTCACTGTCCTGTGAATGTGATGGGGAAATTCTGAATAAAATTGATATTAATTGATAGAAGCTTTTCCGGACAGGTGTCCTCGACAGGTGTTATCACACCATAGATTTTGTTTAGTATGTGGCATAAAAAATGTTTGGCTAAACAGTTATACGGGGAAATGAAATGAGATGCTAATTATACAAGACATTTTATATACTATCTTGTAATGGGTAGAGCATAATTACCTGAAGTGTCCAGACACCTTCATCGTGGACTCGGAATGTAGATATACATCGTTGCTGACCTAATGACCATAAACGGATTGTTCCATCGGAACTACCAGACAAACACTGAAATAAGGGAGAATTATTATGAGTAATCTTGCAAAAAATATAAAGTTAAATAAAAGGTCGGTAGACCTCATGTCCGCCTCTAAGTGTCGGCTTGATACGACCGTTGTTTGCGCATAAAAACCTGTCTTTAGTGCTAGTAAACCTACATACCAAATTTAATTTCATTCAGTACACATTTACTAAAGTTATAATCCAGAAACCTCAAATTGGCAAAAATTATAAGTAAATGAAAGTGTCAATGACACTGTAGCTCAACTTTGTAAAGAAGGTAATTTTTTAGGAGTGTAAAAAATGAGCAGTAAAGGATTTAGTCATACACAAAGTAAAATCCAAGATGGCTGCTGGTGGCTATGTTTTTTGGCCGAATGACCCAAAAATGACTCGTTCCCATCTACATGTCATTGTTAACATCCTTGACAAATTTTATGATGATCAGACTAAAGGTACGACCTGTAGCCCGTGCTAAAGGATTTAGTCATACAAAGAGTAAAATCCAAGATGGCTGCTGGTGGCCATGTTTTTGGGCCGAATGAACCCAAAATTACTCGTTCCCATCTACATGTCAATATTAACATCCATGACGAATTTCATGATGATCAGACGAACAATTTGACATGTGGCCCGTGCTAATGGATTGAATTTTGAAAACAAAGATGGCCACTGGCGGCCATGTTTTTTGTCCGAATGACCCAAAAATGACTCGTTCCCATCTACATTCCAATTTCAACAGCCATGACAAATTTCATGATGATCAGACTAAAGGTACGACCTGTAGCCCGTGCTAAAGGATTTTGTCATACAAAGAGTAAAATCCAAGATGGCTGCTGGCAGCCATGTTTTTTGCCCTAATGACCCAAAAATGACTCGTTCCCATCTACATGTCATTGTTAACATCCATGACAAATTTCATGATGATCAGACTAAAGGTACGACCTGTAACCCGTGCTAAAGGATTTAGTCATACAAAGAGTAAAACCCAATATGGCTGCTGGCGGCCATGTTTTTTTCCTGAATGACCCAAAAATGACTCGTTCCCATCTACATGTCATTGTTAACATCCATGACAAATTTTATGATGATCAGACTAAAGGTACGACCTGTAGCCCGTGCTAAAGGATTTAGTCATACAAAGAGTAAAATCCAAGATGGCTGCTGGCGGCCATGTTTTTGGGCCGAATGAACCCAAAATTACTCGTTCCCATCTACATGTCAATATTAACATCCATGACGAATTTCATGATGATCAGACGAACAATTTGACCTGTGGCCCGTGCTAATGGATTGAATTTTGAAAACAAAGATGGCTGCTGGCGGCCATGTTTTTTGTCCGATTGACCCAAAAATGACTCGTTCCCATCTACATTCCAATTTCAACAGCCATGACAAATTTCATGATGATCAGACTAAAGGTACGACCTGTAGCCCGTGCTAAAGGATTTTGTCATACAAAGAGTAAAATCCAAGATGGCTGCTGACGGCCATGTTTTTTGGCCGAATGACCCAAAAATGACTCGTTCCCATCTACATGTCATTGTTAATATCCATGACAAATGTTATGATGATACGATTAAAGGTACGATCTGTAGCCCGTGCTAAAGGATTTAGTCATACAAAGAGTAAAATCCTTAGATGGCTGCTGGCGGCCATGTTTTTTGGCCGAATGACCCAAAAATAACTCGTTCCCATCTACATGTCATTGTTAACATCCATGACAAATGTTATGATGATCAGACTAAAGGTACGACATGTAGCCCGTGCTAAAGGATTTAGTCATATAAAGAGTAAAATCCAAGATGGCTGCTGGCAGCCATGTTTTTTGCCCGAATGACCCAAAAATGACTCGTTCCTATCTACATGTCATCGTTAACATCCATGACAAATTTTATGATGATCAGACTAAAGGTACGACCTGTAGCCCGTGCTAAAGGATTTAGTCATACAAAGAGTAAAATCCAAGATGGCTGCTGGCGGCCATGTTTTTGGGCCGAATGAACCCAAAATTACTCGTTCCCATCTACATGTCAATATTAACATCCATGACGAATTTCATGATGATCAGACGAACAATTTGACCTGTGGCCCATGCTAATGGATTGAATTTTGAAAACAAAGATGGCTGCTGGCGGCCATGTTTTTTGGCCGAATGACCCAAAAATAACTCGTTCCCATCTACATGTCATTGTTAACAGCCATGACAAATTTAATGATGATCAGACTAAAGGTACAACCTGTAGCCCGTGCTAAAGGATTTAGTCATACAAAGAGTAAAATCCAAGATGGCTGCTGACGGCCATGTTTTTTGGCCGAATGACTCAAAAATTACTCGTTCCCATCTACATGTCATTGTTAACATCCATGACAAATGTTATGATGATACGATCAAAGGTACGATCTGTAGCCCGTGCTAAAGGATTTAGTCATACAAAGAGTAAATTCCAAGATGGCTGCTGGCGGCCATGTTTTTTGGCCGAATGACCCCAAAATTACTCGTTCCCATCTACATGTCAATATTAACATCCATGACAAATTTCATGATGATCAGACGAACAGTACTGCCTGTAGCCCGTGCTAATGGATTGAATTTTGAAATCCAAGATGGCCGATGACGGCCATGTTTTTTGTCCGAATGACCCCAAAATGACTCGTTCATATCTACATGTCAATGTCAAGAGCTATGACAAATTTTATAATGATCCGATTAAAGATACAACCTGTAGCCTGTGCTAAAGGAAATTGTTGACGCATCACACACGCACACACGGACGACGGATACCAAGCCATGGCAATAGCTCAAACTTTACAAAGTAAAGTTGAGCTAAAAAGGGACATAACTCTGGTGAAAATTGGCGGGCGGAACCCGAATTCGAACTTGACCTGTGTTTTGCTGGGAGAAAGACACATACCAACTTTGGTTCAGATCAAATAATCCAAACTGGAGTTATCGGTCGGATACCAAAAATGTTAACAGACGGTCAAATTCTAAGTCGAAAAGGGGGCATAACTCTGGTGAAAATTGGCGGACGGAACCAGAATTCGAACTTGACCTGTCTTTTCTGCTAGTAAACCCACATACCAAATTTAATTTACTTTGGTTCGCTCTAACTAAAGTTATCATCCGGAAACCTCGGACGCACTCACGCACGGACACACGCACAGGCTGATTATAATAGTCCTCCGAACCCGTTGGGTCGGCGGACAATAATAGAGTAAATTTCAGTTAATTTCATATCCCAAATATTTGCATAAAATTTACCAGTAAAAAGCATTATCCTTCTGTAAAAGTCTAATTTTTACACATTAACTTGAATGGAAATCACATGACATTCGGATTGTTTGCTTATGAAAACTTCCAGCATGAGGCACAAACTGACACACCACAGATGAATTGGTCGCCCTTTTTTTAAAATTAAAATTGATTAAAAATATGTTTTTTTTTTATAAAAGAGAATATTGACAAAACTTTTTCCAAGCAAAAATATACATTATTAAGAAATATAACACATAAAAACTGCTTATATTTAAAACTACGGTCTGGCAATTCTTATAATTTGAAGATCTTGCTTCACCGACTCCAGGGGAGGAGCCAATTATAGTGAATGAAGTAAACTTCTAAGGTAAGGCGTCTGCATATATACGAGAACAATCAGATTTAAGATTTTGCTATATAATTATACAACAAAGAGGAAGCTGAAGGTCATTCTCAAATTCATGCAACAAGCCTAAATGATCGTGTAGTCCAAAATTATATTGTTGGCGATGGCTGCCATTTTGTACTGATTAATTCCACCTCAAAGTTAGTGTAAATTGATCAAACTACCCAAGATCGAAAATAAATAACTGGTTTTCTGCAAATGTTATTCCACATCGAAGTTAGTGTAATTGATTAAACTGCTGAAAATAAAGTTAGTTAAACTCCTTTATACTGTAATGATTGGGCCATTAGCTATCAAATTAACTGTGAAGGAATTGAAAATAAATCTGATCTGTGAAATCACAATGACAATTGATTACTCGTTTTGGGAATGGCTCCCCGGCCCATTCCATTGGGAAATTTGAGCCATAGAGGCTTATAATTGGGAATATATAGCGAATATAGATTTTTATGGTGAACCTTAGTGTAATCGAACCATATGATGTATTTCTTAGATTATTACAAATATAATCCTTCCATGACTGGAGCTTCTGGAAATTTTGAGAAAACCCTGTGCCAATGCATTCTCTTATAAATGCAAGTCTCCCATAGGGAGTCTCGCTTATATAAGAAAATACATTGGCCTAACAATATTTACCTTGAACTTGTAAGACAGTGCATTCGCTTATATATGCGAGGCTCCCTATCTTTTGTTCAGAAAACAAAGAGACTTTCTGTGAATTGGGGCCCACTTTCGGCCCCTGTCGTTCCAAGTCTGAATTTAGTGTCTGACATTTGCAGAATGAGGTCCCCCGAGAGGGAGTTTCCAGTGGGCTAGCATCACCAAATTCACCTTCTGGGGACCTCATTCTGCTAAGGCCTCATCTTCTGGGAATATCTATAGTGTCAAATTAACATTGTTTTTAGTTACTTTTTCCCTTCTGGGAAGTTTCTATATCCCCTATTGCAGAAGATAAATTGCATAATCGAGGTGACTAATGATTAAACATCACCTGGGGAACTTCAATTTGATCCTAGGTCTCCCATAGCAGTTGAGGCCTAAGCAGAATGAGCTCCCTAGATGGTGAATTTGGTGATGCCAGCCCACTATGTGGGATAGCGACACTAAATTCACCGGGGACCTCATTCTGCAAATGTCAGATACACTAAATTCAGGCCCCTGTCGTTGCTTAAAAAAATCCTATTAGACCCCTGTCATTGCCTAAGAGAACCCTTGAATGAGTAAGGCTTACCTGTGTTCCAACCCGATTAGAACCCTGTCATTGCCTAAGAGAACCCTTGAATGAGTAAGGCTTACCTGGGTTCCAACCCGATTAGAACCCTGTCATTGCCTAAGAGAACCCTTGAATGAGTAAGGCTTACCTGGGTTCCATCCCGATTAGACCCCTGTCATTGCCTAAGAGAATCCTTGAATGAGTAAGGCTTACCTGTGTCCATCCCGATTAGACCCCTGTCATTGCCTAAGAGAATCCTTGAATGAGTAAGGCTTACCTGGGTTCCAACCCGATTAGACCCCTGTCATTGCCTAAGAGAACCCTTGAATGAGTCAGGCTTACCTGGGTTCCAACCCGATTAGACCCCTGTCATTGCCTAAGAGAACCCTTGAATGAGTCAGGCTTACCTGGGTTCCAACCCGATTAGAACCCTGTCATTGCCTAAGAGAATCCTTGAATGAGTAAGGCTTACCTGGGTTCCAACCCGATTAGACCCCTGTCATTGCCTAAGAGAATCCTTGAATGAGTGAGGCTTACCTGGGTTCCAACCCGATAAGAACCCTGTCATTGCCTAAGAGAACCCTTGAATGAGTCAGGCTTACCTGGGTTCCAACCTGATTAGACCCCTGTCATTGCCTAAGAGAACCCTTGAATGAGTAAGGCTTACCTGGGTTCCAACCCGATTAGAACCCTGTCATTGCCTAAGAGAACCCTTGAATGAGTCAGGCTTACCTGGGTTCCAACCCGATTAGAACCCTGTCATTGCCTAAGAGAACCCTTGAATGAGTAAGGCTTACCTGGGTTCCAACCCGATTAGAACCCTGTCATTGCCTAAGAGAACCGTTGAATGAGTAAGGCTTACCTGGGTTCCATCCCGATTAGACCCCTGTCATTGCCTAAGAGAATCCTTGAATGAGTAAGGCTTACCTGTGTTCCAACCCGATTAGAACCCTGTCATTGCCTAAGAGAACCCTTGAATGAGTAAGGCTTACCTGTGTTCCAACCCGATTAGAACCCTGTCATTGCCTAAGAGAATCCTTGAATGAGTAAGGCTTACCTGGGTTCCATCCCGATTAGACCCCTGGCATTGCCTAAGAGAACCCTTGAATGAGTAAGGCTTACCTGTGTTCCAACCCGATTAGAACCCTGTCATTGCCTAAGAGAACCCTTGAATGAGTAAGGCTTACCTGTGTTCCATCCCGATTGAGGATGAGAGCCTTGACGTTATCTGCGTGACCTTTGAGTTTCATGAGTTTTTGGCAGCTTCTTGGGTCCCAGACCCGAAGCACTTTCTCTGTTGACCCGGATACTATCACAGTTCCAGCTGGGTTCATGGCTAAGCTGTATATGGAATCCTTGTTACCGTTCAGACTTGATGCTGAAGAAATAATATACCAAAATTTATTTAAAGATACATAATCTGATTTAATGCCCACAAATTACACTTTCTTCAGATTCAGGGTAAAAAATATTAGATTTTGAGTCAAGGAACCCACCCATCAAAGCCCAGAGTTATCAGATTTTGAGAAATGTTGTTGTCAAAATATGATGAAATGGGGACCATCAAATCATATTGTGTACCTTTAAGATGGTACAGTAATGCCCTAAGTAATCGACCTCTTAGCCAGAGCAGAATTATGGTTAACTTCTCAGGATTTAGTCGGAAATATGGCTTGTTACCATTCATCGGAAAGCTCTCGGGAGAGCTTTCCGATGAATGGCAACAAGCCATATTTCCGACTAAATCCTGAAAAGTCACCCATAATTCTGCTCTGGTTAAGAGGTTGATTACTTAGGGCATTACTGTATATCTCATTCTCGAACTTTCATTATTGGTTCAGGGGTATAAACAGAAGCTTCTGTTACTAGAAAATAATGACAGTTGACAAATGAATGAAATCAGACTAACTTGTAACAGTGTTGTTGGTAGCAGTAAGGGCAGTCAATGTATTTACATCCCACAGGAATATCGCCCGATCTAAACCAGCCGAGGCCACCTGCTCCCGATCCCGAGCGTAGGCAAGAGACTTCACATAGTCCTGAAATAGATAAAATACTGGTTACAAAACAATAACGCCTACTATCCCAAGCATAAGACTTCACATAAAAGTCTTGATTTTAGAGTTATCCATCTTCATCCGTAAATTTGTCAGAGACCGACAGTTTGACGCTTTGTTCTAGGCCACAAGTAAGTTCACATATCGAGAAACAACAAATTTCAAAAATTTATATCTGATCACTCTGAGCTTTGATGGGTGGGTTCTTCGACTCGAAATAGATATTTTTACCCCGAAGCCAAAGAAATAGTAATTTGGGAGCCTTAACTCGGATTATATATCTTTAACTGCAACCACCTATTTATTTTGTACATAAACATGCTCCAACACATTTAAAAAATAGTTTAATAACTCAAACTTAATTGGAATGTATGTAGATTATAGGCTACAACCAGAGGATGCGATGTTAAAGTCTGATTATAGTGTGTCTGTCATATGCAGAATGAGGTTCCCAGAGGGTGAATTTAGAGGGCTAGCATCACTAAATTCACCATCTCAGGACCTCATTCAATCGTGTCATACAACCACAAGTATGTATATATAACCCCAATCATGGCATACAACCACAAGTGTGTATATATAACCCCAATCATGGTATACAACCACAAGTATGTATATATAACCCCAATCATGGTATACAACCACAAGTATGTATATATAACCCCAATCATGGTATACAACCACAAGTATGTATATATAACCCCAATCATGATATACAACCACAAGTATGTATATATAACCCCAATCATGGTATACAACCACAAGTATGTATATATAACCCCAATCATGGTATACAACCACAAGTATGTATATATAACCCCAATCATGATATACAACCACAAGTATGTATATATAACCCCAATCATGGTATACAACCACAAGTATGTATATATAACCCCAATCATGATATACAACCACAAGTATGTATATATAACCCCAATCATGATTGAAGTTCCCAAATGCTGAATATTTTGATGTACACCCATTGGGAACCTCAGTTATGCAATGAGTCGTCTGCCAATTTGGGGATATAGAGAAACTGAACTAAAAAAGAAAAAGAATCTAGTATGTGAAGAAGTTTCTATAGAAATTTGATTATAAAGAAACTTTCCAGAGAACATGAGGCCTAAGCAGAATGAAGTCCCCAGATGGTGAATTTAGTGATGGTAGCCCGCAATGCGAGATGGTGTCACTAAACTCACCCTCTGAGGCTTCATTCTGCAAATGACAGACACACTAAACTCAGGCTTGGCGAAGAATAAACTCCTGACCATCTTTGAAAACCTGCATATATGTACAAGCTACTGTGCACCAGCGGTGAGCTGATTCAATTTGAGATTTGATATCAACATCGGCCCCATGAGCCAATTCGCAGGGCCCTAATTGCTTAGTTGCAACTTGAAGATTGAATATAGCTTGAACCCATGGGAATGGCTTCAGATAAAATCTAATAATGAAGGTTTTGAATCAAATCCTATCTTCAACTGTAGGGCCCTAGTTTAAACACTTGTTAAATACTGATAAAAAACATTCTTATTGACTGTAATAATACCTTGTGTGTTCTTAATGTTGACATACAGAAACCTTTGTGCGCATTCCATACTTTAACTGTTGTGTCACTGGATGCAGAAATCACTGCAAAGAAGAAATTAGGCAGCTGTTTAAAGGAACATACGGATAGTGTTTGAACATTTAAATTTTTTTATTTATTCGAGCAAACTACAGCAGGCGGTGATTGGCACAGTATACTAAACTCTCCAGCCTGGTATACCATGTCCTGACAGCCATGGATAGTCGCTCTTTGAGGGAGCCCTACACATCAGTTGGATGTTACTTCCTGCCGTTATCCAATAGGTAAGATGACAACAACCACAAACTTTTAAAACTGAAAATGTTGATACCATGCTCTGCATACATAATAGCAATTTTAATTTATTACTCAGAGCAATATAATACATAAGGGACATGAGGCAATCGCAGTGGGTTCATGCAAAACATAAACATAAAAGTCTGTAAACAACCATCATCAACAAGTACATGAAAAAATAGATTGACTTTGTTCTTATTTACATTATTAACCCTTTACCCAACAAACCGGCCAAAACCGGCCAAATAAAGCTTCAACAGCCTAAAATATCTTCGGTCTGTCTCAATATAACCATACACATATGGATATCATTGGAACCGGTTCCTTGACCACATTGTGATAGTTACAGTTATGCCCTGTGCCAATGCATTCTCTTATATATGCGAGTCGACCATAGGTCGCCTCGCATATATAAGAGAATGCATTGGCCTAAAAAAAATCTTTTTTTACCATTTTTTCTTACATTCTTTAACAATTTTATAATTTTTAATGTGTTAAGCCAATGCATTCTCTTATATATGCGAGGCGACCTATGGTCGACTCGCATATATAAGAGAATGCATTGGCACAGGGCCCTTCTGTTGGGTAAAGGGTTAATAACTCTTCTAGAATTAGATTTTTCATGTCAAAACATTGTTATGTAAACATTACTGTTACAGTGGAATATGAATAAAAGTCCAATTAGTCTAAATAACTGTCTAATAAGACACCAAAGTTTAATCATAACTTAAGGTAAACATTGGAAAGTGTCAAATCATTGAAAAATAGTCTGAAAATCATATTCAGACTAAAATATTTGAACATACTACATGATTAGTGATGTTTGTGGACAAATCAATGACAGAACTTTTTGTTTACATATACATAGAGCAATAAATATCTCCCATAGGGCGCCTCGCATATATAAGAGAATTCACTGGCTTACAAGGTCAAGGTAAATATTGTTAGGCCAATGTATTCTCTTATTTATGTGAGGCTCCCTATGGGAAACTTGCATATATAAGGTGTTGCATTGGCACAGGCTTTTTGCTAAATTTCAGGAAGCTCCAGTCATGGAAGGGTTACAGTGATGCCCAAAGTAATTGACCACTTAACCACAGCATAATTATGGGTAATTTTTCAAGATTTAGTCGGAAATATGGCTTGTTGCCATTCATTGGAAAGCTCTCGCCGAGAGCTTTCCATTGAATGGCAACAAGCCATAATTCCGCCTAAATCCTGAAAAATTACCCATAATTATGCTGTGGTTAAGTGGTCAATTACTTTGGGCATCACTGTAACACACTCCTGACAGTCATTCTGTGTATGTACAACATAGAACGATTCAGGATCCCTGAATACATCTATAAAACTCACATGTTCTCCCGTTACCGCACAGTATATAAAACTCACATGTTCTCCCGATAAAAGCACAGTATATAAAACTCACATGTTCTCCCGTTACAGCACAGAATATACAAGAGGTGGCATCAGAGATGCTGTGTCTCGTTTTCGGTGGCTTACCGCCGGTGGCTACCGCCAATTGGTGTGCATCAGTATCGGTAGACTAATTAATAGGTAAAATCGAAAAATATTTGACTAATTAAGGGCCATAACTCCATCAAATTTTATCGGGCTAGGCTGGTTTTCGAACTAGTCCGAAATATTCTTGGCAAGTATGTCTATTCCAAATTTTAAACAAATCGGAGGACGTTTGTTGAAGTTATCGCGCTAACGAGCTAAAAATTCACGAAAAATTACTAATTAAGGACCATAACTCTATCAAATTTTATCGGACCAGGCCGGTTTTCGAACTCGTCCGAGATATTATTGGAAGACACTTATATACCAAATTTTAGTTGAATCGGATGACGTTTGTTGAAGTTATCGGGCTAACGAGCTGAAAATTCGTGAAAAATGACTAATTAAGGGCCATAACTCTATCAAATTTTATCGGACCAGGCCGGTTTTCGAACTCGTCCGAGATATCCTTGGGAGACACCTATATACCAAATTTCAATCAAATCGGATAACGTTTGTTGAAGTTATCGCGCTAACGAGCTGAAAATTCGTGAAAAATGACTAATTAAGGGCCATAACTCTATCAAATTTTATCGGACCTGGCCGGTTTTCGAACTCATCCGAGATATTCTTGGGAGACACCTATATACCAAATTTCAATTAAATCGGATAACGTTTGTTGAAGTTATCGCGCTAACGAGCTGAAAATTCGTGAAAAATGACTAATTAAGGGCCATAACTCTATCAAATTTTATCGGACCAGGCCGGTTTTCGAACTCATCCGAGATATTCTTGGAAGACACCTATATACCAAATTTCAATCAAATCGGATAACGTTTGTTGAAGTTATCGCGCTAACGAGCTGAAAATTCAAAGGGCCATAACTCTGTAATAAATGTGCGGACGAACCCAATTTTTTGTCTGCAGCTTACGTGCATGGATATGTACTCACACACCAATTATTTTTTAAATCCGTCAATAAACGGTTGAGTTATAAGCAAAACACGCCGCCCGCCCGCCCACCGTCCCCCATCAAACTATAAGTCGAGTTTAGAAAAAAAACTCGACTAAAAACTCACATGTTCTCCCATTACAGCAGAGTACGATATCATTAACCCAGTCTGTGTGGTGTTCCATTGATGATATGTATGGATCCTGAAATCAAGATAAACATTTCTTATAAAGTGAGTCTGAGATGAAATCTATTTACATGCACATACATGCATTAGGTTACATTCTTATGAAAATGTTCATGTAAGAAATGAATGTCGTTTGAGTGTGTTTTATTGATGGTAGAGCACTGTGGACCTTGGGAACACTAAATGTACTCCAATGGCCACAGCGACATACCGATCAATTAAACAACTACATTAA
Organism: Siphonodentalium dalli; assembly: GCA_032622095.1. Lineage (NCBI taxonomy): Eukaryota > Metazoa > Mollusca > Scaphopoda > Gadilida > Siphonodentaliidae > Siphonodentalium > Siphonodentalium dalli. The sequence continues at coordinate 33,939,473 of CP136069.1, read as the reverse complement.
TTTCTTATATTTATATAGCCTTTTTCCTTATTAATTTCTATAAACTCAGCTAGAATTTGTTATAATCTATCTGCAGTTAGGATAAGCACTGAAAGTTAGGATAAGCACTGAAAGTTAGCTCAATAATCTACATGTGAATTAACACACACAGGTACATGTAAATATGTATGTGACATATAACGGTACATGTACATTTACTTGATAAAAACAGTAACATCTAACACACACTATGAATACAAAAAATTATGAAACAAAACATTAGATTACTGACCTACATACAGCACTAGGGGAGGCATTCTCGCAATTGTATGTCAAGACAAGTCAAACTGAGTTTTTGCAACTTAACCTCTTGGTTGCTATATGTCAATGCTCAGTGTGGACGCAAAATGTCACGCTGTGTGCTATAAGTCCATACTGAGTACGGACATACTTCAGCATAGTAGGTGTTGATCATTGTTCATAACCGGAACTAAGTAATTAGTAAATCGGAATCATTGTATCTCGACATTTGAAACAGTGTATGATGTTCCAGGGATGTGAATGATAAAAGCCATTCTACAGAGTCAGTGTTGAGGTGTTTTAGATATTCCCGTTATATTTTTCAATTAGAAAATAGCCAGAACCATCAATGGCCGAGCACACGTCGTCATGACGTCATTCAACAGTGAGGAGGTTATGTAGAGTGGATTCAAAATGAATCCCAATTTAACCCTTTCAGTGCCAGGTGCCGATCTCATCGGCCCTAATTAACAGTCTGTAAAATCGGCCCTAAAAAAAAAATAAAAAATATTTGTTTTTTTTTTAGATTTTCTTTTTTTTGGGTTGAATATTTTGTGGGTATGCTTAAGCATGCTATAGCGAATTTAAAAAACAAACTGGATGAAACCTTAGGGGCATGTTATAACTCAAAACTATCACCAAGTATTCATAGTAATAATTTTGATGCCCATGAAAAACGTAAGATTCCCTGGCACTAAACCTACAAAATTAAGTCTGTTAAAGAATATAAGAAAAAATTATTAAAATTGTAAAAAATAATAACAAATGATGAATTTTTTTTAGGCCAATGCATTCTCTTATATATGCGAGGCGACCTATGGTCGACTCGCATATATAAGAGAATGCATTGGCACAGGGTATATGGGTTGATACAAAAATCGGACCTGGCACTGAAAGGGTTAAAGGGTTAAAATATGAACAAGCCTGGATATAGTGTGTCTGTCATTTTGAGGTCTCCAGAGGGTGAATATAGTGATGCCATCCAGCAACGTGAGATAGCATCACCAAATTCACCCTCTGGGGACCTCATTCTGCTTCTGGGAAGTACCTATAGTCTCAAATTAACATTGTTTTTAGTTTTTTTTCCATTCTCTTCAGTGTCCATATCCCATAATTTGCAGATGATAAAATGCAAGATCGAGGTGACTAATGGGTTAACATCACCAACTTCAACTGGGGAGCTTCAATCTGGTCATTTAATCTTCATAGCAGTTGAATCTTAAGCAGAATGAGGTCCCCAGAGGGTGAAATTGGTGATGATAGCCTGCTGTACGGGATACATGTAGCTTCACTAAATTCACCCTCTGGGGACCTCATTCTGCAAATGACAGACACACTATTTGCAGCCTTGATGAAGTTTATACCTTTGTTGCTTTTGTGTTCCATATCCTGATGATGGAGTCTCTCCCGGCTGTATACAATCTCTGTAACTGTGAATCATACTGGAGGGCATTAACCCCGGATCTGTGATGGCGTTCCACTTCATCTCTAATTACAAAAGAGACCTTAAATATAAACAAAATATATACATGTACCCTGCTGGACAAAACAAGTGTCCACTTAACCGTGGTGTGGTTAACATTGCCACCGCGACCGAAATGCAACTACACCGCAGCTCCACCGGCTAACTACAGTTGGGCCGCGGCGTACTTGCCATTCAGCCATGGTGTAGTTGCAGCGGTGTACGTTCATTAAACTGATAAAAGACGATACAAACCAGAAATCTAACCATGGTGTACATGCCATTCGGCCGCGTTGTAGTTGCCTTTCGGCCAAGGTGTACTTGCCGTTTGGCCACAGTGTACATGCCGTTCGGCCGCGGTGCTCAACTGCAGTTACAAATTCTGACACCGCGGCTGAACAGCAAATACACCGCGGTGCCAATGGACACTTGTTTTCTCCAGCAGGGTATATAATACTGCAGGGGCACATTCTCAAATATGTCACTCAACATGTAACTACCATTACAATAGTTGTGTCAAGATATTTTTGTGTCATGGTATGATACATATCTAGATATATCTTGAGTCGATGATACCAGTACCTAGATGTGGTAATGTTCTATTTAATCCAAATTCCAGCTGATGGTAATGAAATATAGATGTACACATGGGTGTCTTATAACGGGGGAACCCAGCCAAATATGGCAATATATAAATATATCAGAAGAATAAGAAAGTACAGTTAGGTGAGTATAGGCTATGCAGTTGTCATCAACTTGTCGACAATGTAAACAAATATGGATTGACACCAAACAAGAAAATGTTTTAATATAGGCAAGTCTAGTGTTGGTATTTAAGAATAAAATCCATAGACTAGTCCATAGACTTGTTTTTCAGACTCATTACCCACTATTGTTGAGTCATGAGATCTCAGATCTGATAACAACTTTGCATTATTAACATGTCAAAGAGCATGAAACATGTGCAGAAATAACTTGATTATCAATCATGCCGCTGACACTGAGTTATCGGGGTGTGAATTACCATGTGTCAATGTTTCGTCCGCAGTGTGCATTGGCTGTCTCTTTGATGTTTATAACTGCATGTATAGCCAAGATGTCTGATGTATGGCTATCCTCAAATTAATGGACAATAAAAATGGGGTGATGCGCCTGTGATGACCAGTAATATACGGTATCTACAGCAGTAACGAGACACTCCCTGTGGCAGGGTTGGGGTAATTGTAATCAAATTAATCGATTACATAATTTGGAGTAATCGCATGTAATCAGAAATCATGAACTTTTTTTTATTACAAGTAATCGTAATAGATTACCTTCAAAGTACCTGTAATCGTGATTATATTTTGATTACTTTTACTGTAAAATGCATGGATGGATATTAGATACAGTAATGCCCTAAATAATCGACTCCTTAATCACAGCAGAATTATGGGTAACTTTTCAGGATTTAGTCGGAAATATGGCTTGTTGCCATTCATCGGAAAGCTCTCTGTTTCCCGCTGAATGGCAACAAGCCATATTTCTGACTAAATCCTGAAAAGTTACCCATAATTCTGCTGTTTTTGGAAATATGTCTTGTTGCCATTCATCGGAAAGCTCTCAGTGAGTCGCCTGGAGCTATCAATTTTGGGCACACCACCAAAAAGCGCACTGAATTGACTTCCATTAGTTGTGTACCACTATCCCATCTACAAAGAAAGAATAAACTCAATGACTCACCACGCCTTTTATACCTTTTGTCAGCGTGATTCAACATTATTCTGTTTTGGATAATTTACCATTAGAAAGAGTAAGAAAGAACCATAAAAATATGTTTATCGGAGATGAAAATCTTCATCCAAACTATCGGCGGTACCACAAAGTGCCATTCGCAAGTCTAGAAAACGCTGTTTTGTAAGCTAGCTCATATCTGATTGGCTGCATTAAGTGCATTTACGGCCACTTTAGTGATACATTCTTAAACTGCAGAGCTCTGTTGGAATGTACAGGAACAGACGTTAACAACCATGACATAAATCACGAGTGTTTCAGTGAGGTGCCTGCACTCTCTACTTTTCCTAATAAAATCTGATATTTTCACAAAACATACTACATGTACCGGTACCAGACAGTAAGCCTTAATTAAATTTAAAGCATTGTCAATTGGGCTTAGCCGCTTAAGCCGCAGTAAGTGGTTGAGTTTATTGTTTCTTTGTGGATGTGATAGTGCCATTAATGCTAATACAGTAATAGTAATCAATGAAAAAAGTTAAAGTTAATGAAACTTGAAACCACAGGCCTTCTAAACAGTGACTGTCAGAGATCTTAATAAATAGAAATTTAATGCATCTATTCTCTATATCACTTAGTATAAGAAGGAGAAGGTTTGAATCAAAACGTTTACAAATTTACAAAGATCGACCCAACATTTTTCAAAGTGATCAAAACTGTTCAAATATTACATTTTACAACTATAATATACTCCAACATGTGCTTCTAACTACGATAAACACGAATCCACTGTCCAAATTGTCGTAGGATGCCCTCTTCTCAAATTATCTGTCATTTTAGATGGTATGTTTTGCCCGTTATTTTGACTAAGATGGCTCGACGTGGTCTACTACAGGAAGCGAAGAAATGTTGGGTCTCACTAAAGGAATACCGGCGAAGGCCGTCGGTGACCGACGAAGTCCCGTAGGTGTAAAACAAAATCAGTTCTTTGTTATTAATGACACAAAAAATAAACAACTGCAGCTAAACTAAAGCATAGTGAGTATGTCGACGACTGGATATTTAAAATCCAGCATAATATTTATTTTTTTAAGCCGCTTGTCCACGTTGGACTTCAACAGTCTTCGGCGGACTTCTTTTGAGTGACCGTTTCAATTTCCAATTCATTTATCACGCGATTATACTATGGGCCGATGTGCAATGCAAATGGCTGAAAAAATAAGTCATATTTGTTGAATATTAATAATGAATAATAGACATGATACAGGTGAGATACATTAATTCTGCCAACGGCATACCGGTATGTTTCTTCAAAAATAGAGGCACTAGTTGCTGTAAAAACCTTGGTAAATTGTATGATAAAATCGACTTTAACCTATTTTTTTTATCGACATGACAAAATTTCGCCCAAAATTCTTGATACATACCTGGTCCATTTATAGTATGGTAAGTGGACTAATTACTTCAAAAATATATAATATCACTCAATTATCGCTGAAGCAGTCACTCTCACCAAAAAAAGTGCTAAAGGGTACGGTACACAGGATTTTAAAATGTGCTGAAGGGTACACAGGTTTTGAAATCTCGTTTTAAATGACGTTTAGTATTCGTATCTGCCATGATTTCTGATAGAGAATGATTGTTTGCGTTCCAATGAACATTAAAATGAACAGAAAACAAACTGCTAATGCCAGTAATGGGCATCAGACTTTCAGAAATACAGTTTTAGAAACGGTGTTAATCACCGTAAGTTAGTGCCGATCACAAACCCTCTGTACCCTTCAGCACATTTTTCCAAACCCTGTGTACCCTTCAACACTTTTTTGGGTGAGAGTGACCCCTTCAGCTCAATTATCACTGTTTAGAATAGAAGGCCTGTGCAGTGTGCTTGAAACAATGAAAGTCTATTTGCACTTTTAGTCTTTTATCGTTGCATGTCCAAAATCAATATATGTAAATCACATTATAAATGTAGCTTAAGCAGTCTATGATATACAAAACGAGATACGTAGCTAGTTTTGGATGTGTGCCCGACCTGTTGATGTACCAAATACCAATGCTATATTGTTAATGTAAACAATTGCAACGAAATAATGCAACTTAGTCGGTCAAAATTGGGTGCGAAAATGACACAATGGAACATTGACGAGCCGATAGATTTTGACAACTGTCTCTACCATGTTTTCTTAAGCGATTTGTAATTCGCATGAGCATCGTTGACACCCCAAAAAGCATCAATTACTTGTATTTTTTGGCGACCCTGGCCGGACGTATTTCGTTGGTGAGATGCCATTTTCAATTTCCGTGTGTGTGACGTCACCATTTCGTGCGTACTTGCAGTTGGGTCGAATATTTTGCGACATCGGGTTTCGGACTAAATCGAAAATAGGGGCCAACCATATAACAAGCACGACACACACATGAACGTCTCAATCAATAGAAAGCAACAGATGTTGCTGTTTTCAGTGTGCTTATAATATATTGTTCAATAAATGCATTTCTGTTTATCCAGCTCAACTGTTCAATTTATTTGGAACAACTTGAATTTCGCAACAGGAGGGTATAATTCCCCGTCCCGGGTTTCGAACCGGGTTTATAACCCGGGGTCATTCACACGCAAAGCGAACGCTCTACCACTATAAGCTAGATCACCAAACAGATATAATTTTCCTAGTTTGCATACTTTATTAAACTGATTTCATTTAATTTAAATTGATTGCACGGTGTACTTGCACCACCTTTAAATTGATTTTTCCATAATTCCCTTAAAATTAATTCTAAAGGTGCTTATCCAGTATATTTCATTCAAAAGTTAATGTTTCTTAACGATTTTCGGGCAGTCGTCGATCATTTTTTTTATCTCTAAATTTGAAAATATTCAAATTTTCACACCTTGTGACGTCATAGCTAACTTTCAGGGCTAAAATAGGGTTCTTGATATATGAAGAGCTAATAGACCATTTTGAAGTTTTATATATTAAAGACAGGGGGGGGGGGCGATTTTGTTTACGAGACATGAGGTGGGGGGGGGGGGTGGGTACACGAGGCCGGAAACAGTTTTTGACCACTTTTTTTTCATTGACATATTTTCAACTGTTTTAAACATATTTGTTTATATGTTGTGGCTTGTTGCAATATGAGAAGCACTAATACATTCAATATAGTTATAATTACCCCCATAAGTTGATATCAAATGGAAAAATAGTGAATATTGTGGGGGTGGGTCCCAAAATTTTCATTTATTTTTTTTGCGCGCAATTTGTTTTTTATTGTGTCTGTTTCAGCTTGCTTGGCAGTTTTTATATTGAAAATTGTCTAGTTCACGGTGTAGTTCAATAACAAAATACTTCAGATAGCTCTAAGGTAGGGTGAACTTAATGCAGTCTGACAATATCAGCTAACAACTCATGACAGAATATTACAATAATTCGTATACGTCATGACAGTCTCTTTACTCATACACTTAGTTGATGCATGAGTGTAATGTATGAAACAAGTATTGTATCAGTGTTTGTATACTAAAATTGATTATTCTCATAATGTATCAGAATAATGTATAGTTAATAATATATATTAGACACAGGTAGACATATAATAGTAAATCAAGAGTACAGCCGGTATACTGTAAACAGAAGACCAAATTGGGGTTATCTTCCCTACACCAACACAATGACGTTACGCTTACGGTGACCTCGTCTCCACGGTCACATGTCACTAAAGTGCACATCCGTGTATATGGATTTGGCACTAAATTGACCATTCTATTTTTTTTTCACCACCGGTACTTTTTGGCGGCATGGCAAAAAGTCCACGAGCCGACGGTCTGGGCCAAATTGCGGATGAAAATGGATAACTCTAAAATCAAGTGGCTTTGTATGTTAGAGATTTGACAAACTGGCCAAATTCCGTTGAACAAAATGTTGATAAATAACAGGTTTTGGGCAATTTTATACTGTATATAGTTCACATATATAGATTAGCATTATTTTTGGGCAATTAATCGATTCTGATAACTGAAGCGGCATTTTTAAAAATGTTGTTGTCGTTGGAATCTGATGATATGGGGAACATCGAATCGGATTGAGCACATGCGTGATAATATATTTGTTGCTAAATATTTTTCCAGTTAATTATAGTTATAAATTATTTCCTCAAAACTGATGTTACACGTGGAACGGTACCGGTACCAAACATTATGGAATAGAATTGAGACCCTGGTTCAATATGCATATGTATAAGGCAAATTATAAAGCTCCTCAGTATCGCAACAGACATGTCTCTTGATAAATATACTGGTTCCTGGTCCAAAAACTGTGAAAAGGTGAAAACGTAAAAAATGGGTAAATTAACCATTCCATGCATGCAGGGAGTTTTAAATAACATCTTGGCTATATACGTCAGTATTAAGTACGGTCGTAAAAAAAAAATGTGCTTTATTCGTCAGCACACTTTAGCAGTCTGTCGTTATTTATAACTGGAAATCAGAGATTAGTGCATCGGGACAACAGTTAAAGGTACTCAATCCGATCAGAGGGTCCGCATCTCAACAGATTCCAACAACATTACTATATTACTATTTCTTTGGCTTTTGTGGTAAAAAATATTTGATTCGAGTCGAGGAACCCATCAAACAAAGCTCAGAGTTATTAGATATTGATTTTTGAAATTTGTTATTTTCTCGAGATGAATACTAATAATTGCCTTCAACTGCCGTAATCTGCTCGAGATGTGTACACCAAAACACTATTCAAACAGACAAGGATGGATAACTCTAAAATCAAGTGGTAATAATAACGCAATTTTGACTGTGTTCTGTGCCAGAAAGTATTCCCGATAATGAAAAATAATAGATTTCTAAAATCGATATCTAAAAAACCTGAGCTTTGATGGGTGGCTTCCTCGACTCGAATCAAATATTTTTGACCCCCGAAGCCATTGAAATAGTAATTGAGAGGAGTTTTATCGGATTGAGTACCTTTAAGTACTTAAGTAAAATAAAAAAAGGGCTATATCTATATGCCTATAGTTACTTGTCTTTGTTAATACGTATGTTCACTGAGTCGCGGCCATATATATATATATCGTCGCATCAGTGCTATAAGGTCGTAACTCCATTTTGGCGGGATATGAGTATTTGATATCATTCGAATCGTGAGAAAAAATCCAATCCAATGGGCCAAACTGTTTTTGCATTGGATGGCAAATATTCTCACAAACCAGTGACACAAATGTCGTATCTCCAGCGATCTTCACAATTATTCGTTCTATAAGGTCGTATGTCCAACATCAGCCAATCGGATGCTTCAGGTTGTCCACGTGACTTCTGTTTTGTGTTTGTAAATTCTCAAATGGGTGCTGTATATGGTCGTATCTCCATGTTAGTCAAGTGATCATTTGGTGATTTTAATTTTGTGATTTTCCACAAATTTCTGTATGAATTGATAATGCACATGAGTGAATATTCATAATGTAGGATAGGCACTTTTTAGTTCATAGACACATGCGATTGCCACCATATTTAGCTTAATCTGTATTTATTAGTACAACTTCATTATAGCACGGAAACCAATCGTCATTGGCGTACGCAAAAGGTCGTATCTCCAAACAAGTTATTGCTTTTTAAAAGAAAACGAGGGAGTAGGCCTAAACAGAAACAATATGTGGTTCAATGGACAGCTAATGTCAGTTTTCATTGGGATAAATACAACAATTATACATCATGTTTTGTCAGTATTAGGAGAAATGTTGTCTGACTGAAAACTTCAACCTTCATTTTCTCGGAAAGTTGAAAATGTGGGTTACGACATTATAGCACTGATCAATGTGGGAACAAACCTTACGACATTATAGCACTGATCAATGCGACGATATCAGTCCCGTTCCGTAGGTTTAGTGCAACAGGTACTCAAAGTTCTGGAGTAGCATTTCCATATATGGAAGTCATGAATATTCAAAAGTTCCATATATGGAAATTCTACTCGAGAACTTTGACATGTAGTACTAATACCACTGAACGCTGGATGGATCCAATATATATGGCAGCGAGTTCATGGAGTTAGTGACTAAACTTGTGACCTGAGCAGTATATATTCTCAACCAGAATGGAACATAGTAGGTCGAGATTAATCCGGTCCGAAAATCCTTCACGGACAGTTTATTTTCACGCATAAACTGATGACGTAGCGCACGCATGAGATCCTCCTTGTTGCTCTCGAGGCAAGGTGATTACAGCCCCTCCCCAAAGAAGCTGGAGGAGTGAAATGTCCCCATTGTAAAACACCAGAAGAGAAAAAAAGTGAGAATATGAAGCACTGTTTCATTCACACGATGACACGAAATTTGAATGAATTGCACAGAGGTCCAAAAAATAACAATAACATACCTGAAAGTTTTCTAAAGTTGGAGGCCGTCTTCTAAGTTCTATTCTAAAAATATAGAGCGGGAGGAGGTCACGAGGAGGGACAATACGTGTCCGTATCAATCCGCTTCCATTTTGAGGGGAGGGGCACGTTCCTGTTGCGGAGGTAAACATATTTCTACCGTTTATGGCTTTGCTTTTTAATGTCATAATCTATAATGCTATGATCGTGAAATTGAATTTACTTAGTGAATTGAAGTTCCACTCACTTTCACTTTCAGTTGTTTACTTTCAAGTTTCACCTGTTGTCAGTGTTGAGCGAAACACTTCAGAAGTTCAGATGAGTTTTCAAAAGAAAAGTGAATGACTGATACAGTCATATTCCCACAACTACATCTAGTAGTATGATCTATTGATCTAAGTAGTACTAGTACATGTAGTTCTTCCAGAAAATATGGATACTAGTTAAAACAAACATTCTGAATAATTAAAGACATATTATCATGTCAGGCACATCCTGAATTCCACTATATAGTGCTACTGCTATTCGACTATTATAGTGGTATATGACCAAAACATATTCATGTTTCCTTTATTTGCATCAGGAACAGTAGACGGCGCTTACCAGTACACTAGAGCCCGAAGCCGCCATCGTACGCTGCCGCCGCCAGCCATATTGGCCACAAGCCGCCGCCAGCCATATTATTTCTAACGCCAGCCACATTTAAAAATCTCCGCCGCCGGAATTGTAAAATGGCTGAGCCATGTGCATGGGCTTATATGTCAAGCACAACTGTACTGTGAATCGCAAAGAACTAAACCGCATTGCCTAATATTGGCATACTCGCATGGTTGTTATATTATCAGAACACCTGGGTCGTTGTCATAATGTTTTATACATAGATGCACACCTTGTGCATTTCTGTATACATAAATGCACAACAGTCTCGCATAGTGTCACGTGAGATGGGTCATTGTCGTAAGGTTTTCTACATAAATGCACACGTGTTGATATTTTTTGTAAGTTAATTTTCTTCCGTTCATCGATCAAACAACCATGGAGTTCTTTCGGTCACAGTTTAATAATAGGAACAATATGCGACCGATGATAAATTTTATTGCAGTTCCCTCTTTGTGATAAAAGAATGCCTTTATCAGAACTTCGGAAGATAAATAGTTTTGTCCCCACATCCGGTTGTAACTAGCAATCTGATTGGCTACAACGCCACGTTTAAATCACCATGTCCCCCGTCACCCTTGACAGCGGGGTATAAGAGAACGTGCGCCAAACATCGGGGGTATATCAGCACGTGAAACATCGGGGGTATATGAATGACCCTTGAACTGGCAGTTTCCAACAATCGTGACGTTGCTCTGGTACGCCGAATTTGACGTCACCTGACGCCGGGTCCTTAGGTCAGCTACTGAATTATTCTTATTGGTGTGAATTAATCGGATAACCTATGAAAAACACACTTAAATTAAGGAGACATGGTTATTGTTGTGGGGACAAAATCGTTATCTCCGGCCACATCGTGGGATACATGGAGATTTAATACCGGGATGTCTCTTTTTGAACCCCCGGCTCTGCCTCGGGGTTCAAAATCGACATCCAGGTATTAAATCTCCATGTACCCCCGATGTTGCCGAAGATAACTAATAATGAATTGAAGCAGACGGCAATTATTTATGGCAACATTTACATTCAGATTATTTATTGGTTTAGATTATTTATTGGTAATTATACATATCTATACAATTTATACAAAAGATGACACATGTATACAATTTGAATTAGCAATATTAAATAATTTTGGATACAAATGCAGTCGACATTAACATATATCTTTAAGCTCACTATTTAGATGTACCCTGCTGGACAAAACAAGTGTCCACTTAACAGCGGTGCGGTTAGCATTGCCACCGCGGCCGAAATACAACTACACCTCGGCTCCACTGGCTAACTACAGTTGGGCTGCGGTGTACTTGCCATTTGGCATGGTGTAGTCGCCGCGGTGTACTTTCATTAAACTGAAAAAAGACGATACAAACCAGAAATCTAACCTTGGTATACATGTCATTCGGCTGCGATGGTAGTTGTCGTTCGGCCGCAGTGAACTTGCCATTCGGCCACAGTGTACTTACCGTTCGGCCCGCGGTGCTCAACTGCAGTTACAAACTCTGACACCGCGGCCGAACGGCAAATACACCGCGGTGTCAATGGACACTTGTTTTGTCCAGCGGGGTATATAATCAAAAAGAAATTTAACCAATAAAGTTTTAAGATGGTTAGTCGGTGGTATTAATATTTATAAGCCTCTATAATTAAATATATCATTACCAGGGATAACACTTTAAAGAAGGACAAAAAAATCCCTCTTATTTCCATAGTGGTCCCTAAAATTAATATTTAGGGAGTAATGACTAATGTCGCGGAAGGTGTAGAGTTCGTAGGTTTTTCATGAATTGTTGTTCTTAGGTTTTTAAAACAGATTCTTATCTACAGGTCCGCACTTGCAAAATATTGGTACTATATGTGGCGGAATGCTATTTATTGACTTAACACAGATTCAAGAAGAAATCTCACGTAAAGATTCACACCACTAGCGGTGATGGTATTTCCTTGGTTGAACTTGTTTGTTATCGCTACCGGTACCGTACTCTAGTGTCCGGCTTATGACAAAAAAAGATGATCGACTTGTTTATTTCTGGATACTCTCATGTGCCTAATAATCATGAAGGGCTATTAATAGTGATGGGTGGAGATTTCGGCTGAAATTAATAATAGTGATGGCAATTTCACTCTGTCTCAATGTCAAATAATATTGATCATTGGGGAATTTTCTCCAAAATTAATAATCGTTCTGACACAGATATTAGGCACCTGGGAGTATGGCAAGTACACTGCGGCAAGTACACTGCGGCCAAACGGCAAGTTCGCTGCGGCCGAAAGGCAACTACCCTACGGTCGAATGGCATGTACACCGTGGTTAGATTTCTGGTTTCTATTGTCTTTTTTCAGTTTGACGAAAGTACACCGTGGCAAATACACCATGCCGAATGGCAATTACACCGCGGCCCAACTGTAGTTAGCCGGTGGAGCCGCGGTGTAGTTGCATTTTCGGCCGCGATGACAATGCTAACTGCACCGCAGTTAAGTGGACACTTGTTTTGTCCAGCAGGGTATCTGATGTATTGCCGATGTAAAGATTCACACCACTGCTAGTATCCGTGATGTTGTGAACTGATAGTGTTTATTTGGTTGAACTTGTTTGTTATCGCTACTCTAGTGTCCGGCTTATGACAGAAAAATACGATTGACTCATCTGTCTGTTACTCTTGGGCTCCAAATAAAAGTGCAGGGGGGGGAAATTCCATTGAAAGTTAATAAAAGTGCAGACCCAAATAATAGTGCAGAGGGAACTCTGAGCAAAACATCAACTTTGGTTAACCCTTTACCCAACAGAAGGGCCCTGTGCCAATGCATTCTCTTATATATGCGAGTCGACCATAGGTCGCCTCGCATATATAAGAGAATGCATTGGCTTAACACATTAAAAATTATAAAATTGTTAAAGAATGTAAGAAAAAATGGTCAAGGAGCCGATTCCAATGATATCCATATTTGTATGGTTCTATTGAGACAGACCGAAGATATTTTAGGCTGTTGAAGCTTTATTTGGCCGGTTTTGGCCGGTTTGTTGGGTAAAGGGTTAAACAAATTATTTTCATAGTAGGTCAAGTATAGGACTCATAGGAGTCAACACAGTGGTGTTTTATTCAATATTTGAATATGTACATGCATAAAGTTATAAGCTTATCATTTTGATATCAGAATCATAAAGAAATCTTGAGTTTGTGCTGATTTAAATTTTCATAGCCTCAAAATTAATAAATGTGCAGACCCTAATGAGCACAGTGCAGGGGGGGGGGGGGGGGGTATCCCAAGAAAATAATAAACGTGCATGCATGTTTATTTGGAGCCCAAGAGTATTTCTGTGTATATACTTGGTTAGCCATTGGTGTACATGTATATATGGTGCATTTTGTTTGCTCTGGGAAATAGAGTAGTACTGAAAGTGTATGTAATTATACATCTACTATATATTTTGAGAACTACGTATATAAATATATATGTGTATATATACCCCACTGGACAAAACAAGTGTCCATTGGCACCGCGGTGTATTTGCCGTTCGGCCGCGGTGTCAGAGTTTGTAACCGCAGTTGAGCACTGTGGCCGAACAGCAAGTACACTGCGACCGAAAGGCAACTACATGTACACCGTGGTTAGATTTCTGGTTTGTATTGTCTTTTTTCAGTTTAATGAATGTACACCGTGGCAACTACACCGCGGCTGAACGGCATGTACACCGTGGTTAGATTTCTGGTTTGTATCGTCTTTTTTCAGTTTAATGAATGTACACCGCGGCAACTACACCGTGGCCGATCGGTAAGTACACCGCGGCCCAACTGTAGTTAGCCGGTGGAGCCGCGGTGTAGTTGCATTTCAGCCGCAGTGGCAATGCTAACCGCACCGCGGTTAAGTGGACACTTGTTTTGTCCAGCAGGGTATATACATGTATATATATATACTTTATTGAATCGAAAATGGCTGCATTGATGGAGACCAAACTTCCCATCTAAAGGGTAAAATCCCATGGGACGCGTCGTAGCAGCGTTTTGGGGAAGCTCCAAGCACCCCTTCTCCACCCCCAGTCACCATTCTTGGCACTGTGGGGTTAATCGCGTTGATAGTTAAAGAGCGTTCGTATCTGCAGTGTCGTTGATAAAGAGCGTATGCGTGTAGTGTGATTCTTATGTCTGGGTCCAGACGCGTGGCACCGGGGACCATAATGGAAATAAATGGGCCTCGGCCTGCTTATTATGTTATCCCAGATAACATTAAGTCACATGACGGTGCATCTGATTTTCTAAATTTTAATATTTACTTGCAGATGGATAGTGCCATTCAGTATACCTCGACAAATCACACAGATGAACTCCTACAGAAGATATGTAAACATCGCAAGAAAAGAGAGCTGTGTGACCTCATCATTTCTGTGGGCGGAGTCAAGATACTTGCTCATCGTCTCGTTCTTTCAGCATCGTCACCTTTCTTTTACAATACATTCCAAAATCTTCCGATCAACCAAAGAGAGCTACGATTGGATACAATCGATTCTGAAGCTATGAGGAGTCTAATAGAATACTTTTACACGTCTTCGATATCCATTGACGAGAAGAACATCTTCGCGATTGCACGCACCGCACGGGTTATTGAACATGATGAAATCGGCCAAGTATGCTGTGATTTACTGTCAGGTGTCCTCACACCTGAAAACAGCCTACGATGCTACCAAATGGCATCTGATTGGGGAATGGACGAGCAAATGAGGGAAAAGACTCGTGTGTTGGCTAAAGAAAATTTTGATTCAGTAAGTTTTAAGTTCTATAGTGTATAATATGCCATAGTCTTTGTGATTAAGAAACGTTTTTTATTTAATTTAAAGATACGTTAAGCATTGGTAGTGGTTATTATTGTTAAAATAGTCATATCGTTTAAAACCGCCATACACAGAAAGACTATTATATTATAGACAAATTTTGTTCTTATACCAATCATAAATTTCACGTAATTTGCATGTTATTATCACGTTACTCAGTAGTACTCTGTGTTATGTAAACAAATGCCATGTTATGTACACAGACAGTACGTAAAGAGCATGCGATAAGCAAAAAACTCACTACTAGTACTACAGTCAATTCCAGTTAATTGCATATCGTTTAAATGCATATTTCGGCTATTTGCATAAAATATGCATGCACCAAACCATTTTCTCATAAAATGACTATTTTTTAATCTCTATTCCGTTTTTATGCATACGAAAATCGCCAAAAATGTTGATGAGAAGGGGTAAAAAGTCACCTCATGGTGCCGAAATTATAGCAATTTGTAAAACTATTTACCTTGAAAAACGTATTTTATGGGAAAACTTAATACAAAGTTGATGAAGATGACCATCGCGAGCGAAGACGGCAATTTTCGATTTCACAACACACGTGGTTTTCTATCTCTTCTCATTAACAAGCTTCTGTTGACACACATTTCCTGTATGTTTCCATATTTATTTTTTAATTGCATGATTTATTTAAATTTGAATATTTATTTGGTTGTTTGTTGAGTTTGTAAACGTTTGTAAAAACCTGAAGTTCCAGTTGCAATTCTGAGGATTCAAAGTGAAAGGAAGATTTTCCCGGGAATTCCACCAACAAGGAAGCCAATTACTAAACCGAAACCGAAACTAACGTGCTTTTCTATTTCTTCTAACATGCTTCTGTTCAAAGGGTACTTTGAAATGCCACCTAGTTGTTTACAATATAACGTTATAGTGCTTGCTAATTCATTCCTCTCAAGATTTTTGGTGTTGAATGGGTCAACGTGAATCACTCTCCTAAAATAATCGCCACGGTGTTGAGTGTTTTGATTATTGCTAATTACGCGCCGTATATAAACAAACGCTTGGCTCACACAAAGTGTGTTTTGTGGATAATATCACATATCATTATACTATACTATTAGCATATTCTTGAGGAAATTTTCATAATTTGATAACTGTTATTTAAAAATTATAACGTATAACGAAGGCCATCCGTGCCTTTAATATTTGGTTGAGATATGTTAAATTGTCCTGGAGTAATCTGTTACACAGTTGCTTAGGTAGTTTAGCCTAGTAATATTTCATGACACCAGTATTTGAAGTGCACTGGTAAATGTTTTGAATGTTCATTGCCGACCATGACTCACTATAATTTCAAGTCCACATGTTTATCATCAAAGTGATTTTGAATCAGCTCAAATACGCTATACAACTTTGCAGGACCCTTAGTTAAACAGTCATGACTCAATTGAACCTACATAATTTGGAAGGTGGAATAAGATCAGTCGCTTCCATGAGAATTTAAACACGAGAGCAACTACATTTTCTCCAAATTATTCAGAATACGTATGGTCTGGTCGTTGAGACTCGATTATGAGGTGAACCTATTGTAGATCAAGTTGGTACCAAGCTGATTTTTTACGTCTTGCGTGCGGTGTGGACATGTTTGTAGAACAGCATCTGCTGAGATCAAGCGAGAATATTTGAGAGCTGTTCAAACTTAGCATGATTTTCTTCCGAAAGCCTGATTATTTGGCTAGGGTAGCAGCATGGTCTATAGATCGTAGAATCTAGACAACATTAGTGACAAATCATTCTTGTGCAGCATGAATGACCTTGGGAAAAACATTGGGGGGGGGGGCACTCTGTTCAAGATGGTACACCTTACATAGAAACTGTTACCTTTGTCATATTTCATACACTTGGCTGTGTTCAAGACTTCAAGTTCATAATATAATACCCATGTTGACCAAATAATACAACTTGGCTGTCAAAATGGCCATCGCTAACTTCAAAATAAAGAGCTTCCCATTTTCAGAAATGTCCAGTGTAACAGCCCGAGCGTAACACAATATTTTATATTTTGTCTCGAAATGTATTAACAAAATTAATAGAAGAGATATAAATAAATATTACATAAACTAAAATGTAGATATAAAATCATATTTGGGGACCAATATGGCCACAAAATCTTAAGATGGATGCTAATATTGATGCCGATTTGAATATAAATGGTGAATGTTTTGCATATCAGTCATAACATCATTGTCGCCATAGCGATTACTCATGAATATTCACTTTATTTCTTCATATGTATGTTGCCTTATGCTTGCACTGTTAACACACTAACTGGTTGCATCAACTTGAGATAAGATGGCATCCAAGCTGGTTTTCGTTGCTAACATCCACTGAGTTTTATTGCTGAGAAATGTAATCAACAGAAATGTACTTTTTAGCTCAACTTGATAAAGTCAAGTTTGAGCTATTGCCATGGATTGGTGTCCATATGTGCATGTATCTTTCCATCAACAATTTCCTTTAGCACACCCTGCAGGTCACATCTCTCATCCGATCATCACCAAACTTCATATGAATCTTCAGATTTTTCTGTATTTCGTTATTTTCAGATTATTGGTGATGAAAGTGTATTGGACTGCTGCCTTATTGACTTCCTCTCCTTGTTGGACCTTCTTACAGACATATGGACACCAGACCAGATAATAATGGCAACTAAATGCTGGATTTTACATTCCATCGATGACAGGCAATTTGTTATCGATAAGGTGAGACTTTCATAATATGTTTCTATGTGCTTTAGATATACCGGTATGCAGTATTATTATTGCCAACATTATTTCTGTGCATTTACGGAAAAATTTGACTGAATCGGGAACTGATTACAGCAGGAAGGATTTTGCTTTATTCTACAGTAATACTAAATAATCGACTCCTTAACCACAGCAGAATTATGGGTAATTTTCCAGGATTTAGTCGGAAATATGGCTTGTTGCCATTCATCGGAAAGCTCATAAATTGAACAAACAGTCTTATGCATTCAATGTTGTTTGTTATATCCCAAAGCCTGAGTATAGAATTCTGTCATTTGCAGAATTCCCCAGAGGGTGAATTTAATGACACTATCCCACATAGCGGGCTAGCATCACTAAAATCATGCTCTTAACCCTTTGAGTGCCAGGGGCCGATATTATCGGCCCTAAACCTACACAATAAGTCTGTTAAAGAATATTATAAAATATATTAAAATTGTAAAAAATTAAAAAAAAAAAAAAAAAAATTGTAAAAAAAAAAACGGTAAGCCAATGCATTCTCTTATAAATGCGAGGCGACCTATGGTCGCCTCGCATATATAAGAGAATGCATTGGCACAGGGTATATGGGTTGATACAAAAATCGGACCTGGCACTCAAAGGGTTAACTATCAAATTTCTATTAAAACATAGATTCATTTTTTTGTTTTTAGTTTAGTTTCTCTATATTCCCAAATAGGCAGATGACACATTGCATTAACAAGTTCCCAATGGATGTACATCACAATATTCACCATTTGTCTATGTCTCCCATAGCAGTTGAGGCCATGCAGAATTGAGGTACCAAGAGGTTGAATTTGGTGATGATAGCCCACTGCGTCACTAAATTAACCCTCTGGGGACCTCATTCTGCAAATGACAGGCACACTAAACTCAGACTTGTATATTCCCTTCAATCGAAGTGAATGGGTATACTGAATTACATACATTCAGTCGTATATCTGCTATTGGTTTTGCCAGGGTTTCCGCTATGGGGGCAGCGGGTCCTTTTTAGGATCCCTCTCCCCTCACTAAAAGTTCCCCTCCGACATTTTCTGATTATTCTCCTACCCGGTCCACAGATTAATTCCTATAAACATGTGTATCTGCCACTAAATAAAACCAACAAGGAGTAATAAACAATAATTTTATTTAATATTTTTCGGGGCTATACATTTTGACAATTATTTTGCCTTATTCTGAAAGATATCGCAGTTGACATCGCTAATAGCCATGTGGTTGATTTTGCCTGGTTACATTGCAATTACATTCTCAACTAACACTGTCTTGACTGTTTTTAATTAATAATTATGTAGATGACATCCAGATGATAGCCACTGAAGGATGATCAGGAATATTTCACGGTACATGTTGTATAACATGTTGTAATGAATGTAGTGAAGTTGGATGTAAAAATAAATTGCAAATTTTTAATAACAATTTCCTCTACCGTTGATGGTGGCAGTACGAAAAATTGTCAGTACACTTATTTTACATGTGAATTTAACTTGACATTTTGTCGCACAATTTACAGTACAGGTAGAGTCATCAATGTTTATATGCAGTGCCAAATGACAACATCCTTACATTAACCCTTCAAACTGTCATAAATAAAACAAAACGGCAACGATATATTCATCCAATGCCGGTATAGTAAGAAGAGTTAATTCTACCATGGTGCTCAAATATTAATTCAACCATGATAGGGGCTGATCTAGGCCTATATCAAGCCCAGGTTTGGGCATATGGAGTGTGGTCGTCCAAACAAACTTTACTTTGGAGATATCAACCACCAATAATGAACTTCCTCCCTGTTGGGTAAAGAGTTAAAGAGTCGATTACTTATGGACAGAATAGAATCAAACCAACAGATGTTGCTTGAACAATGTGATGCGGTAAGAGAATTTAGTGCTGTCGTTTCATTTTCTACAGAACAATTTCTAAGATTGCTTTCAGCAGCAATGTTTTTCACCAAATGATTTTGATATTCAACCATGTCTGTAAAATATCATAAGTTTATACCCAAAAAAATAAGAAAATACAAGGGCTAAGATAGATAATTATATTTAAAACAGAACGGCCCTGTGCCAATGCATTCTCTTATATATGCGAGTCGACCATAGGTCGCCTCGCATATATAAGAGAATGCATTGGCTTAACACATTAAAAATTATAAAATTGTTAAAGAATGTAAGAAAAAATGGTAAAAAGTGTTAAAAAAAGATTTTTTTTAGGCCAATGCATTCTCTTATATATGCGAGGCGACCTATGGTCGACTCGCATATATAAGAGAATGCATTGGCACAGGGCATAACATAAGATAATACTCTGTTGCTAGATTTATCACACAATTGTATTATAATAGAAATGGGCGTGTTATAATTTGTGTAATTTTTTATTGCCAAAAACAACGCTAATCAAAATGGTTTGCATCGACACTGAAAGTAGAATGTTTGCATATTTCCTGGTAGAGGTTATTAAAAAACACAGAATTAACCCCCGATCAACAGGATTCTTGAATACCTGGACCATTCACAAATAATTTATTTACCCACAGAATACGATTGACACCTCGGTATGATGTTTATAGGTGAATATAGTAATGAATGATAAGCTATCTTAACGACGATATTTTTAAAGGTTGTGGAACGTACAGCAATATCGGAAAGCAATTTATCCAGAAGCTTTCGTGTCGGTAATTTTAAAACTTAATCAACAATATATGTCACGATCGAAAATGAATGGTAATACCCATAATAAATCAGCAGCCACCTATCGTTCGGGCCATTCAAGTTACTCATTATTGAGTTTGTCAAGCTAAAATCCTGTAACAAACGTTTTCTCAAAACCTAGTCATAGATCTGATTCCAAAATGAATTATAAAATAACAATATTTATTAAATAAAATTAGATCGGATTGGCAATGGTATCGAGACTATTATAGACTACATATGTTATACTTATGGACGCTTTTATAAGGGTGCCAGTAGCACCGACCAGATATTATATGATCTATAAGTTTTGTTAAGATTCATTGGAAATAAATGTGTTCAGTTCTATCTCTCTCTATCTATCCCCAATAAATGGGAATCCGGTTATATATAGATATTTTAAGATGAAATATTTTAGATAAGGCCAGTTTTATTTGAAAAAATGATTTGCGGGATATTTCTGCAAGATGATTTGCCAATTTTTATGAGTTGGTCGGTATTAAAATAATAAAAACAAACTAGGGTTGCACATCAAAGATGGCTCTGGTTGAGTTTGTTTGGACCATAAGAGTGAATCTGTTCAACAGAGAATCAGTAAAAACGGACAATTTAATTTTTTTTAAACTAGTATTTCAGGCCATCGGATCCGCAAATCATCTTTTTTCAAATAAAAATAGCCTAATGAACAAAGTAAATGCAGAAAAACTGCCTACACATCTTTTAAACTTTAGGTAGGGCAATAAAATTTTTATTTATAGTGGCCTAATGGGTTTTGGGATTAAACATGATTTAATGCATGCATTATTCTGGATGTGGTATTTCACTTTTGTCACAATGAACACCATTACATGAATATACAGTGCTTGGTGTTTCCAGCATAATGCATGCGAGAGATCTTTGGGGCCAAAATAATTCACATTTTCATTTCTTACCTTTAAGTTTCACATGTGTCAGAACTCCCAGCAAAACCTCTATTTTAAGCTTGATTTTTCAAAAAAAAAAAACCTGGGGAAACCCCCATTAACAGGAGGGGGTACTTCCCCTCCCCCGTGCATAGGATTCCCAAACTCTAACTCTAGATTAGACCCTGCATCACATGTATGTCATATTTCTCCATATGTATTAAATGCATTTCTAACGTACTGAAAAAGCAACCTTTAACATCATTCTTCTATTGCAGTTGATTGATCATTGCTCAATGTTGGACGATCAACTCAATGAGTTTCTTCCGGAGGAGATGGCTAATATGAATGGAAATAACTCAGGTTAGTTTGGGAATAATGCCATTAAATAAATTTCTGGGCTCTCCGGTAATATCTCATATCTGGAAAATTGGATGAGGGAGGGAGGATTCCCCCCCCAACAATTCCAGTAAAAGGGCTATTATCAGAGAATTTCATAAGGGAACTACATATCAATGAGTATTTAGTAAAGGGAGGGTTAAGGTTAATGGATATATGAATGTCAGGAGAGGTTTTGATTCGAAAGTTTAGAAAACCATTTTTTGGGTGGAAAAATAATTTGATTCAAATAATTGACAAATGAACTAAATAATCATTAGATTTAAAATATTGAAAAAAATTACATATATTTCAAGCCAAGTTAACACATATGCATTATAGAAGCTCACTGTTGATATCCAGTAGATGGGGTACAAATTCAAGTCTGAATTTAGTGTGTGTCACATTTGCAGAATGAGGTCCCCAGAGGGGGAATTTAGTGACACTATCCCACACAGTGGGCTAGCGTCACAAAATTCGCCCTCTGTGGAACCTTATTCTGCTTAGGCCTGATCTTCTAGGAAGTATCTGTAGTCTCAAATTATTATTTCCATTCTGTTGGGTTTCTATATCCCCTAATTTGCAGAAGATAAAATGCATAATCAAGGTAACTAATGTGTGAACATCACCAACGTTAACTGGGGAACTTCAATCTGATTCTAGGTCTCCATAATAGTTGAGGCCTAAGGAGAATGAGGTTCCCAGAGGGTGAATTTGGTGAAGCTAGCCCATTGTGCGGGATAGCGTCACTGAATTCATCCTCTAGGGACCTCATTCTGCAAATGTCAGACACACTAAATTCATGCTTGGACTCATTTATATCTATTTTATTTCTAAATTGTCTGTAGATCTATATGTACTCACTAGAGCCCGAAGCCGCCATCGCACGCTGCCGCCGCCAGCCATATTGGCCACAAGTTGCCGCCAGCCACATCTCTAACGCCAGCCATATGAAAAAATCTCCGCCGCCGGAATTGTAAAATGGCTGAGCCGTGCATATGTGCATGGGCTTATATGTCAAGCATAACTGTACTGTGAATCGCAAAGGAATATTTAAACCGCATTGCCTAATAGTGGCATACAGACCTTCTCAAAATAAGTGGCCCTTTTAACGCGGTCCTCAAATGTATATGTTTTGTTTTTAAATATTTGATGAGGACACATAAAGAAACTGAATTTCAGTGATTTAATTCTGGTGAGAAAAACAGAATTTAACTGAATTATTAAACTTATATATACTACTAGTACGGTAAAAAGTAAGTTAATATTTACTATACATGTATGCTTGCCAATACAATAGCGGACAATTACTGAAACATGTAACGTCTCTTCGAAGCAAACGTTGAGTAAGTTTATTTCATCATCGTGAAAGCGACACGGCCTCATTGAGTGATCATTGTGGCACACGATGTCCGCTAGCCAATCAAAACAGACAAAGTTATGCTTGCACGTGTCAAGTCGAGAATTCTGTGTTTGAATCACAGTCAATCAATACAGAATACAAGCTGGTAGGAGGAGTCATCTTCACAAAGTTGCTACATGGTATAAAAATATCTTGCAGAAATTCCTTTGATCTAAATTTAATAATAACTTCAAATAACGAGACAATGTCACCATTCAGCAGCGTGCGTGGTCCAATAGAGGTTCGCGATGGGGAAGTTATGTTTTCCTTGTATTAAAGGGGCACTGATATCTGGATAATATTTTACGAACTACCGACGAGAGGCTAATGAAAGTCCGAATAATCAAGTCATGGTATTCTTCGACATAAATCACAAATCGTGTTTATTTTATAATGATTATTGGTTTATTTAATGCTATACATGCACGTGGATAGTGGTATACATAACGAGCGTCGTGAACATTTCTGGAATTTTTCATGGCGTTTGTTTATGGCGTATATAAACGCGCTTTATTGTTTCATACAGTTTCGGCCGACATCGGAACTGACACAATACCCTTGGTCTATACATGAGCGTACAGGTAATCGACATTTAAACGGATATGACGCTGAATATTAAATATTCAAATAACACACCTGTATACATGTACATGTACATGTACATAGCGACGTGACATCAATATGTTTTGTTTGTTAGCTGTCTCGATTACGTTTCCATTAATTCGTGCAGCGTGATCAACGTGATTTACATTAATTTATTATTTTTTCCCGGAAAAAATCTAAATGTGGGCCAATATGTAAAACATTTTAACACAAATCTATCATGCATTTCTCCCATCACGTTAACAACATTGTATTATTTTGGAAACGTTCCATTTCGTTGATGGTTATCTCGACTGCGTTTGTTGCGTAACGGTTTACTCGACCGCGTTGTGATCAACATTTATTTATTAGTTTTTTCCCGGAAAAATCTAAATGTGGGCCTATATGTAAAACATTTAACACTAATCAGAATGCATTACTCTCGTCACGCAAACAACATTGTATTATTTTGGAAACATTCCATTTCGTTGACGGTTATCTCGACTGCGTTTGTTGCGTTGACGGTTAACTTTTTTGACCGCGTTTGTTGCGTTGGCGGTCATGCCGATTTTTACATAATGCATGTATTATTGTATATCTATGTTTTATATTATATGTTATATGCTTGCAACTGCCCATTGAGGTGTTATTGCAATAAAATCTTGTATCTTGTACAAATATCAATCAATTTTCAAATATGGGTGGAGTTACAGAAAATTATCTGGTGGTGGTGTGTTTTTTTTAGCGGGACATTAAATTACCGTATATATTTTGTCCGGCATCGGCGTTTGAAATCAAATGGGTAAGCCATTATGTGTCGACTGTAGACTTGTGATTTGAATTGTTAATATTTTACGATGTACTTGTCAGTAGAAATGATAACGAATTTCGGAGAATACTGTAAATATATGTGCAAAAGAACTTTTTATTATATGAGGTTTTGATGACTAGATATCGGCTTTCAAGAGAATACATTTAACTCACTTGCTGTCAGTCTTGCAAAAAAATTCAAATTATTGCTTCTAATAAAGAGCGTCCATGTTTACACCGAAATAAAGAGCGTTTAAATTATGATAGTTTGTACTCGTTTTCAATGTAAAACCACAAACGTATGTAGATATAGATCGATAATAAAACGGTGGACATGCGTGTGTTTTTTTTTGCGATTTCTGTGACATAATAATTGATGGTGACTATATTAAAGTTTTCTTTTATAACCCGGAAATCTAGAAAAACAATTTTGTCTAATTTGGTATCGTCAGACGGCGCTTGGATCTTCAAATGTACATTGTACATTGTAATTCAATTGAGTATTTGTCACTAAAATCAAGCATTCTGATTGGCCGAGAGCGGCTAACTTTCGTTTTCGATTCACGGACATCGGCCGCTTCAGCGTGCATCAAATCTGAATGTAGCACGGTCAAATGTAATCGGCGCAGAACGAGTAGCGAAACGAGCACACCCGCGCGTTGTTGTCTATAGATACCGTTCATCGGCCGCTTCAGCGTGCATAAAATCTGAATGTGGTACGGTACAATTTGATCGGCGCAGAACGGAGTAGCGAAACGAGCCAACCCGCCCCACAGGAAATGGTTACGGAGCAGTGTTCCGAGTAACGCAATGGACACACCCAATGATTTGTGCACGGTGACGACGGCGAAATGAAAGTCTCGATTCGTGTCATGAAAATGACTAAATGATACTTTATACAGTTTTTTTGCAAATTCCTTGCTAGATTGAATTACAATGGAGATAAACGTACCCTGTTTCGTTGTACATTCTGGGATTCGAGCATGAAAACAGTTTGTGAACTCGCCGGCAAGCCGGCTCGTTCACAAACTGTTTTCATGCTCGAATCCCAGAATGTACAACTCAACAGGGTATGTTTATCTCCTAATTGTTTTCAAATATTTGATGAAGACAAATAAATAATTGAATTGCAGTGATTTAATTCCGGTGAAAAAAAAACTGAAGTTAACAATATTATTCAACTTATATATCCTACGGTAAAAAGAAAGTTAATATTTATCATATGCTTGCCTACACAATAGCGGATTATACATTGTTGGTCTCTTCGAAGCACCATTGAATACGAATGATGTCGTTATTTCATCATCAATGAATTAAGTAACACCTGAACAAGACTTCATCGAGTGCATGGTCACTAGCCAATCAAAACCGACGAAGTTATGACAGCACGTTTTCTATTGACACCGCTGTCAATCATTCGCGGCATGCTTTTGATCCGCGGTCTGTTGGTTAAAGTGACAAGTCACTGGTAACCAAATCTGAGCGCTGTTTGTTTTACATGTATTTCACAACACATGGATAATTAATATTCTAAATTATTTGCATCACTGTACATGTATATCCATGTGTCTATTACGAACGTGCGTGTAAATGTAGATGTGTGTTTTATCGTACCCTCACGAAGATTTCAAATGACATCGGACCCTTGGCGTACAGGTTATTGACCTTTATTAGGAGGTGACGCTGAATATTAAATATTCAAAGAATACATGTACATTGCGACGTGAACTCAAAGTTTTTTGTTTGTTAGAAATCTCAATTGCATCTCTATTAATTCGTGCAGCGCGATCGATGTGATCTGCATTTATTTATTATTTTTTTCCAGAAAAATTATAAATGTAAAACATCACCAATAAAGCATGCATCACACAAGCCAAACACACGGTCACCGTCTCGATTGATTACAACACTTCGTTCTGTTTCCTATCGGAAAATTGTACGAAACTAAAAGTGGTGGCCGTCGTTCATTTTCTCTTTTCAATTTAATGTTATTTTAATAAAATGAGTTCATGTCTCAAAGTTCATGTTTACAATGTTATTCAATAATTATTATTACAGTTGATAAGCTATTCTCCCGACCTCATTTGTTGCGTTGACGGTTATCTCGACTGCGTTTGTTGCATTGGTGGTCATGCCGACCGCGTTATGTTGCGGTTTCCTCGACCGCGTTTGAGTAACGTTACGACCGCGTTGGAGTAACGTTACGACCGCGTTGGATCAACGCGGTCGTAACGTTACTCCAACGCGGTCGTAACGCGGTCGGGAGGGCCATTACTTTTGAGAAGGTCTGTACTCGCATGGACACGGCATGGTTGGGAAACTACATAGTACATCCATGACAGTCCTTCGTGTAATTTCGCCATAATGAAAAAGAATACTTGTGGTCTGGAATTCTACAGGTTCACCACAAACGCTAAAACAAATGGGGTCTATAACCGGGGATTAGGAAAATTTCGGAAATGAAAATACGCCGAATGATAACGTCTCAGCCGGCTGAGCCGCCATATTTCGTCAGCCACGTTCGTCGCGACTGAGCCGGCTTAGCTAGCTAACCAGCCATGAAATTGGTTGAGCCAGCCGCGAAAACTATTTGTCGTGGCTTCGCGGTCTAGTACTCACTACATGTAAGGGTGTCTTTTTCTTCCTTCAGGTTCACCAGAACATGATGCTAGTGAATGGCCTTCACCCCTAATGACCCCAGACAAAAGATCACTACATACATATTACAATAACGATTCATCTCAGGACAATGACAGCTATGCATCTTATATCAACAGCATCATAGCTGGATCAAGGGAGTCTACTCCGAGTAGACCCGATGTTGGTGAAAAACCGACCAGTGCTTCCAAATCGAGTGCCTCTGGTTACAAGGACTGTCCCGTTTGTGGAAAGAGCATCACGGCTAATAACCTCAACAAACATATCCGAACTCATGGCGGGGATCAGTATACATGCAATGTATGTCCCAAATCCTACACAACCAAGTCCAACCTGCAAGCTCACCTTCGCACACATTCCGGGGAACGTCCGTACAATTGTACCATTTGTGATAAGGATTTTGCTACATACTGCATTCTCAAGGTAATTTGTATTATTAATTAATTATTTTTAAAAATACTGACAAATAGCATCCTCATAGTTCGGCTGAGAAGTCGAAAAGTTTTGTAATTTGACATCAAAAGAATCAATTTTCTCTCGTCTAAGTGTGTGATTCTTGTTTCAAGAACCCTAAAACGTGAATTTTCTTTTGCTTAGATAAGGAATGTCTTAAAGGCGGACTGTACACTAAATCCAGCCATTTATTGGACCATCTCCTATTATACTCTACAGAATATATGCAGCAAATGAATGAATTTGAGTCAGGGATGAGTGCAAAATACACTCATGTGTTCTATGTAAACAACATGGTAATTATAATGAATAAATTGGCCTAACAATATATACCTTGACCTTTTAAGCCAGCGCATTCTCTAAAATATGTGAGGCCCCCTAAGGGAGACTCAAATATATAAGAGAATACATTGGCCTAACAATATTTACCTTGACCTTGTAAGACAGTGAATTCTCTTATATATGTGAGGCCCCCTAAGGGAGACTCAAATATACAAGAGAATACATTGGCCTAACAATATTTACCTTGACCTTGTAAGACAGTGAATTCTCTTATATATGTGAGGCCCCCTAAGGGAGACTCAAATATACAAGAGAATACATTGGCCTAACAATATTTACCTTGACCTTGTAAGACAGTGAATTCTCTTATATATGTGAGAGGCCCCCCTAAGGGAGACTCAAATATACAAGAGCATACATTGGCCTAACAATATTTACCTTGACCTTGTAAGACAGTGAATTCTCATATATATGTGAGGCCCCCTAAGGGAGACTCAAATATACAAGAGAATACATTGGCCTAACAATATTTACCTTGACCTTATAAGACAGTGAATTCTCTTATTTCTGTGACACTCCCTATGGGAGACTTGCATAGATAAGAGAATTCACAGGGTCTTTAATGCTGCACCAGCGCAGCTCCCATCATGAAGGGGTTAACAAATGTTTAACATACAAATCCAAATCAGCACAACATATAAATTGGACCCCAACAGTGGTCATAATAAATGTCATCCAGGGATCGTCTGCTCGAGCAGAGTGCCCAAAGAAGTCACATTCAGGTTTCAAAGTTCACCCTGATACAACAGTTAGGTGAAAATACCCCGCCCTCTAAAACCAATATGACTCTTATCAGAGCAATGTCCTATGTAGATAATTTTGTAAAAATAAATCTAAACCGAGAAGCAAGTCTGTTCAATCTCACTTCTTCGTGTTTTTATAAATTGTATAAATAATGTGCTTTAATTATTTCGTACTGATTAAAACTTTCCCTGATAGATTGCATGTGAATAAAAAGCAGTCCTTAAAATCCATAGCACTTTATGAGAATCAAAAGATAGGATTTCTAAAGTGAGTCAGCTGCTTCTACGAGAATCAAAAGATAGGGTTTCTACAGTGAGTCGGCTGCTTTTACGAGAATAAAACGATAGGATTTCTACAGTGAGTCGGCTGCTTTTACGAGAATCAAAAGATAGGGTTTCTACAGTGAGTCGGCTGCTTTTACGAGAATCAAACGATAGGATGTCTACAGTGAGTCGGCTGCTTTTACGAGAATCAAAAGATATCAGTTAAATAGGATATATCTAGATAGAATTTGTTGTGTGATGTTCCATATCCCTGTATTGTATTGATAGGGTTAATTATGTAATGGTTAAGCACTGTGTAAAGGGAGAGGCATACGAAACGATAAATACGAGCTTACACATCTAAGCAACTCGAGCATACCTTAATTGTCGATGACTGGTTGCATTCATTGTACAACGCAGGTATGTGAGTAGATAATAGACTGTTCCAGTATCAATTGTGTGATATACACTATAATAAAAGTATAGATAACATGGATATCATGATACCTCAGACCTTATATGGACACATGATACCAGCGGCACTGAGAATAACTATACATTCTTGATAGCCAGAAGGACTTCACTTCTGACTTTCCTACCGACAAGACCTTTCCATAACCTGTCTACACAGTGCTTTTCCGGCAGACTATTTTACCTACATAAAGTTATCAAACATACGGACGTCTGATCTGAATTGTTCCCGAAATCACGGCCAATCAACCGATCTATACCCTCGCTTCGGGACACATTGCCTTAGGTATGTAAATTATATTGGACTACATGATTTCTGTTATAGGTACACTTGCGGACTCATACAGGAGAGAAACCGTTCCACTGCGAGACCTGCGGACAGTCGTTTGCCAAGAGCATCCACTTAAAACGGCATGAGGCAATCCATACTGGTATTAAACCTCATCAGTGTACTCTCTGTGGAAAACGATTCAGTCGCTCCGACCACCTCAAACGACACGTTCAAAGCATTCACAGTTTGAACAGGCCGCACATATGTGTGTTGTGCGGAAAGGATTTTGTACGTAAATATGAACTTGAGAAACACATGAAGCAGCATAGCGAGTCAGTTTCCGCGGTTTCCGGCACGTCAGGTGATAATTCGCTCATCGATTTGAACCGCGACGTTCTTCCACTCAATAACAATAACTTTGTGAGTATGATTGACTTTCAAGGACGGAATGTTCTAACTGAAGGTCAAAATTCCCACGGCGAGAGCCTGCTGCTTATGAAGCAATCTCCGCAAAACTTGTCTTCCAAGATAAAACTAGAAGAAAATGGTGTTGATATGTTGACGGAGGAGAGTATAAAGGTAGAGGTCGGAGATGTTGAGGTTAAAATGGAAACCTCGCCTATAGCAGCTGTGGATGTTTGATGTCCACATTGATTCATGTTTTGTTTATACATGTATACCAATGAAAAACATGGAAACAAAATTTTCTCTTCCAAAATATTTAAAGCGGTCTATCTTCCATGCTCTTTTTTTTATATAGATAAAAAATAATATAAATTTGTCTTTCATTTTTTTTTCACATAATAAGAACATAGGACAGCAAATGTTACTATTTTAAGAATTATTTGCTATTTGTCATTCATGTGCTTGATTTTGAAGTAAAGATATCTCTGTTTTATCACTTTTAAATTGAAACTGGGAAAATCATATTTAAAAAAACATATAACCATGGCTGTTCTGCCTGCTGAATGTTATCGAAGATTACGGAAATCTGGTTTTCCGTACAATACGTTAGTTATGACAATATCACCACTTGCATTTATTCATTGATTTTTTGGGCAGAGATACAACCCTTAATTAGTTGATCTTTATGAATTTTGATCTCAATATTACAATAACTTTTGCGAGGTCGGTTCGCAGGGGAATATTTGTTATGTCAGACTTCCTCAACAGTGTTGTGTATGATAACCAGTTACAATTAATGCATGTTCAATCCATGCCCATATTTGGTATAGCTACTACAACTCGGCCCCCACATAAGACCTTATTCCATGAATTTTACTGTGTGTCGCTTCACTTCTTGCATACAGTAATGCTCTAATTAATCGACTCCTTAACCACAGCAGAATTATGGGTAACTTTTCAGGATTTAGTCGGAAATATGGCTTGTTGCCATCCATTGGAAAGCCATATTTCCGACTAAATCCTGAAAAGTTACCCATAATTCTGCTGTGGTTAAGGAGTCGATTAATTAGAGCATTACTGTATATCTTACAAAAATGAAGGTATGAGACTTTAATGTTAGATAAAAATTGGGGAATTGAAAGTGTCCCCAATGAAGAAAACATCTTAATTATAGAACTGCCTTGTTTCAGAGATCGCATGTGTTGACAGCAAAAAATATGCGTCAATGTTTTATGGCAGAACAGCCTGATATATATGACACAATAGCTTTTTCGTATCATTAACCCTTTCAGTGCCAAGTCCGATTTTTGTATCAACCCATATTTCCTTGATTACAATTTATCATAATGTGATACATTGATGGAAAGGGCTCTAAGAGCTCTCTCCATCAATGTATCACATTATTATAATCAATAAATTTGAAAAATGATCAAGGAAATATGGGTTGATACAAAAATCGGACTTGGCACTGAAAGGGTTAATGGCTTAAATGTTACAGTAGCAACATTTATATATTCATATTGATTTCTATATACATGTACCATTCAATAAAATAAAATTTCCCAATTATTTCAAGGATGATGGCAGCTGACAGCTCGGTGACGAGAGTGTGAAAAATCAATTCACAAATATAATTGTCATATATTTTTATTTCTCAGTTCTATTTATTTATCCAGAATATTCAAATAATAGTGGTCAATAAAATTGATCTGTTCTCATAAAATGTATTTACTGAATGCTGAAGGAATCAGATTGTTCGGTATGTGACTATTTTCAAAAATATTATCTACTATGTTATTTATTGTTTAATGTTGAAATAAATTTATGTTATTTTGGCAGCAAAACTTGCATTATCGCAATGGTTCTTTTCGAATTAGGAACCAGATGTAAAATCTGGTCACAAAAAAAATTAGATAATTAGCGTTTTTCTGTGATTCAAGTTTTTCAGTATGGCAATAAGTAATAGTAATATACAGGGTGAAAAAACATGTTAAAAATCAGGAAGTACCCTTCAAATTCCACTGGAAAGTGACTTGACACACAATTTTTGTGTAACAAGCAGATCCAGAAACTTGAATAAATTAGCAAGTAACAAAAATTTTGTCACATAAATGTGTCATCAGAAACAAGACCTTTACAAACTATTTTTGTCAGTTTTGAATTAGTGCAGCACAGTGCCAAATTCAAAGTGCGCGAAATTTCCATAGTGTTCAATTTTAGCGATTCCAAACATCTCGCAGTTATAAAGTATCATGTTACCAAGTGTTCTTAGTATTATATTATTTATGAGTTTTTGTTAACGTCGTATCATAGCTAAAAATTAGAAATGATGCTGATTCATTTGTCTATATAATTTCTTCATACAATGTACCATTATCAATATAACTAACAAATCTGCTGAATAGAAATGTGATTACCCATTATTGGGGTTGTACTATGAAAATACATTCCATTTATATACTCATCTCAAGATACTTACAGTAATGCCCTAAGTAATCGACTCTTTAACCACAGCAGAATTATGGGTAACTTTTCAGGATTTAGTCGGAAATATGGCTTGTTGCCATTCACCGGAAAGCTCTCGGGGAGAGCTTTCCGATGAATGGCAACAAGCCATATTTCCAACTAAATCCTGAAAAGTTACCCATAATTCTGCTGTAGTTAAAGAGTCGATTACTTAGGGCATTACTGTATTAATGTATTTAACCCTTCCATACTGGAGCTTCCTGAAATTTTATGAAAACCCTGTGTTAATGTATTCTCTGATATATGCGAGTCTCCCATAGGGAGCCTCGCATATATAAGAGAATCCACTGTCACAGGATCTTTAATGCTGCACCAGCGCAGCTCTCGTAATGAAATGGTTAAAGACATATTATGTACTTGTTCGGGTGCATAAAACTGATAAGTTAGTATTCAGGCACTATGCAAACTGGAGGAATATAACATTCTACTAACATCACCGAAAATATGAAGCTAAACGACCGTACCACTCCATAGAAAACATCGTCTGAACTACGCTCAATTGTAAATATTTACTACTCGATTTGGGACACATCTATCTGCAATAAACTAACGAAAATGATTTCCCCATCGAGAGTCACTGCAATTAATTAATATATAAGAATGACGGTGTGACACACAGTGTGTTGTCAATCTGGATATAAATTTGTAAAAATTACTATTTTGAACAAGATTATTCTCTATTTCTAATCGATCACCCTGCTGTAATGTTTCACATCACTTTAATTATTAGTCTGATCCCATTCGGTTGTCTCAGGCATGTACATGTATAAAGGGGAAGAATTTAGCTCAGGGAGATGATGATGATGATCAATGGACTTGAGACATGTTACAAATACGTTAACTCTTTCATGATGGGAGCTGTGCTGGTGCAGCATTAACTCTTTCATGATGAGAGATACGCTGGTGCAGCATTAAAGGCCCTGTTTCAGTGCATTCTCTTATATATAGTTTAGTGTGTCTGTCATTTGCTGAATGAGGTCCCCAGAGGGTGAATTTAGTGATGCTATCCCGCATAGCGGGCTAGCATCACCAAATTCACCCTCTGGGTTCCTCATTCTGCTTAGGCCTCACCTGCTATGGGAGACAGATACTCAGATTGAAGTTCCCAAATGGTGAATACTGTGATGTACACCCATTGGGAACCTCGATTATTCAATGTGTCTTCTGCCAATTTCGGGATATAGAGAAACTAAACTAAAAAGAAATAGAATCTATGAGAATAAGCTTCTATAGAAATTTTATAATAAAGAAACATTCCTGAGAAGATGAAGTCTCAGCAGAATGAGGTCCCCAGAGGGTGAATTTAGTAATGCTAACCCTCTGTGCGGGATATCGTCACTAAATACACCCTCTGGGGACCTCATTCTGCACTCTAATTCAGACTTGCTTCAGTATGTTGTGAGGAGTATGATTTTGTTGTAAATATACACAGTGCTATTAACAGAGAATAACATTAAATGTTGATGTGTATTAAATTGCTCACTAATATTTATTTTCATTGAATTTTCTCAGAATGCAGTTCATATTATTATTTGTGATTCCTTTACAATATGTTGCATGAAACCATACAGTAATGCCCTAAATAATCGACTCCTTAACTGCAGCAGAATTATGGGTAATTTTTCAGGATTTAGTCGGAAATATGGCTTGATGCCATTCATCGGAAAGCTCTCACTGAGAGCTTTCCGATGAAAGGCAACAAGCCATATTTCCGACTAAATCCTGAAAAGTTACCCATAATTCTGCTGTGGTTAAGGAGTTGATTATTTAGGACATTACTGTATATAAATGCAGTTCATTTATATTTGTGATTTCTTTACAATATGTTGCCTGTTATGTTTGCTATCATATTTTTTTAATTACACAGAAGTTAAATTGTCAGTCTGAATTCTCTTCAGATGGCATTCATATGAATTGATTTTTTCAGAAAAGAACGGGATTCCCAAGTGTGACAGGCCTCTTTTAATGGCTCTTAACCCATTTATGATGGGAGCTGCTCTGATGTAGCATTAAAATCCTGTGCCAATGCATTGTCTTATATATGCAAATCTCCCATAGGGAGCCTTGCATATTTTAGCGAATGCAATGGCTTACAAGGTCAATTTAAATATTGTTAGGCCAATGTATTCTCTTATATATATGTGAGGCTCCCTATGGGAGACTCGCATACTGTATATAAGAGAATGCTTTGGCACAGGGTTATCGCAACATTTCTGGAAACTATTTGCTAGGCTGCCAAATATTTCAGGTGGTGAAAAATAACAGATTTTAAAAATCAATATCTATTAACACTTAGCTTTGATGGGTGGGTTCCTCGAATCAAATATTTTTACCCCCAAAGTCAAAGAAATAGTAATTTAGGGGCGTTAAATCAGATTATGTGTCATATAATAGTTTCCACAACACAGGTTTTTCAGTTATCAAGTCTTTCCTTGAAAAATGTATTTGCATGAATGTCATAAGACTATGAATTTCAAGTTATTGAATTTATTCTGACTGTTTATTTGGAGAGAGAGTGGCCTTGAAGAAGTG
The DNA here is from genome assembly GCA_032622095.1 of Siphonodentalium dalli. Taxonomy (NCBI): domain Eukaryota; kingdom Metazoa; phylum Mollusca; class Scaphopoda; order Gadilida; family Siphonodentaliidae; genus Siphonodentalium; species Siphonodentalium dalli. Next base: position 33,903,963 of record CP136069.1, on the reverse strand, counting down.
ACCTTGAAGAAGTGACCTTGAAGAAGTGACCTTATGAAATCCACTGTGGTTTAAAGCGACTCGATTTTGTCACATTAACAAGCAAGCCTTGAAATAGTTTGTCTGTCATTTGCAGAATGAGGTTCACAGAGGGTGAATTTAGTGATGCTATCCCGCATGGCAATAGAAAATGTGGGATGGCATCAATTCAAGTCTTGCTTGGTAATGTGACAAAAGTGAGAAATTTCTATGTAAAAATTGAGGCTTAACCCTTTACCCAACAAACCGGCCAAAACCGACCAAATAAAGCTTCAACAGCCTAAAATATCTTCGGTCTGTCTCAATAAAACCATACAAATATGGATATCATTGGAACCGGCTCATTGACCACATTGTGATAGTTACAGTTATGCCATGTGCCAATGCATTCTCTTATATATGCGAGTCGACCATAGGTCGCCTCGCATATATAAGAGAATGCATTGGCCTAAAAAAAATTTATAATTTTTTCTTACATTTTTTAACAATTAATATGTGTTAAGCCAATGCATTCTCTTATATATGCGAGGCGACCTATGGTCGACTCGCATATATAAGAGAATGCATTGGCACAGGGCCGTTCTGTTGGGTAAAGGGTTAAAGAGTATTAGTCGATTCAGGTCTATCAATCCTTGAATTATAATCACACGATTTTGCTTGTCTTCCTTTTCTGTTAATTGCATGCTAACCACATGGATTTAATTTTATTTTTATTTTGTTTGATCAGAATTCAAAAACATTATGTCAATTGAATAAATCAACTTTACCAGCTTCCTTCGTCTTCGCCAGCAAGTAAAATATATAGCGACAGAATGATGGCGGCAAACAAGAAGTGCCATCCCATGCTTCACCTACATTTATTCCACATTTGTTGCCATGAGAATCAAAGCCATTGAATACATATTCAGGGTTTCCGCTATAGCGGCAGGGGATCCCTTTTTGGGCCCCATTCCCCCAGCCAATTTTTCCCCTTCTGTCATACCACAGGACATATTCCATATGTATACAGAATAAAGATGTTTACAGTACTACGGGACAGTACTACGAAATTTAAATAGTTGACAACTTTATTTGATTTCTAGCGAGAATGAGGTCCCCAGAGGGTGAATATACACTCGGACCGATCTAACACGAACTGAGGAAGTGATCAAACCGGAGTTCGCTAAAACACATGCTTTGGAGTCCGCTTGTTACGTTGCTGCGGTTAGGTTACGAAAAATTACCGCCGATAATTTAATCATGTTATATTCCGGTATGTTATGCATCCAAACTTTCTGACGAGTCTAGAATAGTGGTCGTTTAACTTCAACGGGCGTGTTTCCGTATACAGCAATTAATTTTTATCTAATAAATTTTCTATGTTTTAAAGTTATTGCGGTTGATGATAGCATAGTAACTTAGGTAGAAAATGGATGCAAAACGATCAGCAAATCTACTCTCTGTTTCTTCTATTGGCCGATACAACAAAAGTAGGTGCACTAGTGTTTCCACAACATTGAAAACATTGACTGCATTTTCCCCTCGGCGGATACAGGACCCGTTCCCCAAAACCTAGCGGAAACCCTGACATATTGGTGTATACCCCACATTGAATACAAGCTGGACCTACTACAGTAATGCTCTAAATAATCATCTCCTTAACCACAGCAGAATTATGGGTGACTTTTCAGGAATTAGTCGGAAATATGGCTTGTTGCCATTCATCGGAAAGCTCTATGTGAGAGCTTTCTGATAAATGGCAACAAGCCATATTTCCGACTAAATCCTGAAAAGTTACCCATAATTCTGCTGTGGTTAAGGAGTCGATTATTTAGGGCATTACTGTATATAATCAAGGAGACATAGGATCAGTTAGAAGTTCCCCAGTTAAAGTTAATGAGATTCTGCATGTTGAAATCTTTGTTTGTAAACACGTGCTGTACAGAAATGCCCTAAATAATCGACTCCTTAACCACAGCAGAATTATGGGTAACTTTCAGGATTTAGTCGGAAATATGGCTAATTGCCATTCATCGGATAGGTCTCAGTTAGTCGGAAATGTGGCTAATTGCCATTCATCGGAAAGCTCTCACTGAATGGCAACAAGCCATATTTCCGACTAAATCCTGAAAAGTTACCCATAATTCTGCTGTGGTTAAGGAGTCGATTAATTAGGGCATTACTGTAACCAAGTAGTATCCTATTTGTTAATTAGATTGCCTTCAAATGAATGACGTCACAAAAATTGATATCTACACATTATTTAGCATTTAAGTAGATTTACGGCATATCGTAAAACCATATTACTCGGATTTGTGATGTCGTTAAATGGTATTACTCGGTTTGAGGGCAAATTCAAGTGATGTTCACATAGTTCGATAGAGAAAAATGTCATATCTAATTAATAAACACTGATACAGTGCAAATATGTCATATCTAATTAAAACACTGATATGGTATTACTCACACATCAGGTTGTTATTCGATTGACAAAGTTTTAATAACTTTCTGTCCACATTGCGAACGCCTTGGGGGCCTTTAAGTGAACTATGTCACTCTTGTTTCTTCCATTGTTATCTATCATTGTTAGGAAGATAGCCTTAACCCTTTCAGTGCCAAGTCCGATTTTTGTATCAACCCATATTTCCTTGATCATTGTTCAAATTTATTGATTATGATAATGTGATACATTGATGGAAAGAGCTCTTAGATCTCTTTCCATCAATGTATCACATTATTATAATCAATAAATTTGAAAAATGATCAAGGAAATATGGGTTGATACTAAAATCGGAATTGGCACTGAAAGGGTTAAAGATGGTCTATCTCTTTGTAAACATGTTTTATATGGCTTCAGTGGTATAAAAATAATAAAATATTAGATATGAATCGAAGACCCCTGTCTGGAAATTCTTCTATCGATTAATATTGATTCTATTTCAAATATTATTTGGTATAAACATGGGTGATCATTTAGCTAATAACCAATAGTGGTTACTGTTAACAGAGACCAGAAATTTAATTGTGTATTTTTGTCACAAATATACATTAATTATACTTTTTGTAATATACATGTAACAATACAAACAATCAATCAGACATTTGATGTTTGGTGGGTAACCATGGGAACGCTCTAATAATCTACCGCTATCTGATATCGCCTGAATGAGCTGTTCTAAAAATAGAACAAGTATGTGTCCCTTTTAATCATCGCATTATATCAGAAAATATTCAAAATAAAATCAATATTAATTGATAGAAGAATTTCCGGATAGGGGTCTTAAATCAATATTTATTATCTTATACCAACAAAACTATTTCAAAATTGTTATATGAAGAGATACAGTAATGCTCTAAATAATCGACTCCTTAACCACATCAGAAATATGGGTAATTTTTCAGGATCTCACAGGGCTTTCCAATGAATGGCAACAAGCAATATTTCCGACTAAATCCTGAAAAATTACCCATAATTCTGCTGTGGTTAAGGAGTCAATTATTTAGGGCATTACTGTAATCCATCTTTAACAATATGTTCTTCAATTGGTACAGTAATGCCCAAATTAATAGACTGCTTAACCACAGCAGAATTGTAGGTAACTTTTCAGGATTTAGTCGGAAATATGGCTTGTTGCCATTCATCGGAAAGCTGTCACTTTCCGATGAATGGCAACAAGCCATATTTCCGACTAAATCCTGAAAAGTTACCCATAATTCTGCTGTGGTTAAGCAGTCAATTAATTAGGGCATTACTGTATATTATAATATTTATATGCACAATATTTGAGAGGTTTATTGATGTTGAGAAGTTTGATATTATAATTTATTTTTTATTGCATATCACCAGAATTTCAGAGAACTCAAGATTTTTTATAGATAAATCAGAAATAATAAAAATCGGGTAATACAGTAAATGGTTTTGTTCTTCCCCTAATTTATCCTTTCTGTAATAAATGGATTCTCCCACACAGTTATAAAAATATACCTTGGAATGGTCTATTGAATAGGAGGAAAGTGGGGGGGGGGGGTGTCATTTCCCCTTCACAAATTGGATCCAGATAATGAGTATACTTTATTACAGAATCTAAAATTGTCTTTTTTTTGTAACCATTATTGCATCATTATAAGCGGTAAAATTATATCATATTATCTAATGGGCCATTGTATTACAATGGATAGTAAATACTAATCTGCTTTTCTGACATCTTTTTGATCATCGTTAATCTTTAGATCTGAGGACTTCCTTCTCTTTCTTAGAGGAGGCAGATCTGATTTTAGGAAGATTATGAGCAAGATTTTAGCTTATGGCGTGTGATAGATGCATAACCGAATTAACACTCCCAAATTACTATTTCTTTGGCTTCAGGGGTTAAAAAATATTTGATTCGAGTCGAGGAACCCACCCATCAAAGCTCAAGAGTGATTAGATTTTGATTGTTTAATCTGTTATTTCTTGAGATATGTACTTATTTGTGGCCTGGAAAAAATCGTCAAGGCAACGGTCTCTGACAAAATTGCAAATGAAGATGATCACTCTAAAGTCAAGTGCCTTTGAAATTTGAAAATTTGAAAATCCGGCCATATTCATTGAAAAAAATATTGATAAATAGCACGTTTTGGACAATTTTGTACTATAGTTGACTGATTAGCATTATTTTTGAACAATTAATCGATTCTAATAACTGAGGGGGCATTTAAAAAATGTTGTTGGAATCTGATAAGGGGGCTATCGAATGGGATTGAGTACCTTTAATATTTACTGATTATATAATATTGATAGAAGAATTCTTGTCACAATTGCAATTATTTTTCTAAAATTTTCATTTAGTAGCAATTGATGATGCTTCATTTTGAATCATTTATATACAACGTATAGTGTATATTGAACAATGATAATTTATACCCCCACTTTAATGTATAGTGTACATTCAACAATGATAATTTATACCCCCACTTTTTCGAATATAAATTTGGGTATACTGCATTGACTTTGTCCATTAATAATCGGGGAGGCATAAATCAATAATCAGGGAGGCATAAATCAATAATCAGGGAGGCATAAATCCTTTGAAAAAGTCATCAATCCATGAGTTGTAGTCATCGCGAAATATGCCCACTTGCATATTAGTAAGATAAAAGTGTCAAAACGGTAAAGGGAAATGTCATGTGCAGAAGAAAAGTACAGTCGCATTCAAAAATAGTGGGCATATTCAGGGGCCTCAATAATCATCCAACATTCAACTCTTGCCCATTAGCCAAACAATGAGGTCAATCAATCCATGGTTTAGAGACATAAATCCTTGGAAAAAGTCATCAATCCCTGAGATGTAGTCATCAATCCCTGGGATAGAGGCATAAATCCTTTGAAAAAGTCATGAATCCCTGAGTTAGTTATAAATCCTTCGAAAAAGTCATCAATCCCTTTGATTTAGTAATAAATCCTTGGGTTGTAGTCATCAATCCCTGAGTTGTAGTCATTAATCCCTGCGTTAGAGGCATAAATACTTCGAAAAAGTCATGAATCCAGGAGTTATAATCATCAATCCCTGCGTTGTAGTCATCAATCCCTGAGTTAGAGGCAAACATCCTTCGAAAAAGTCATCAATCTACGAGTTGTAGTCATCAATCCCTGGGTTAGAAGCATAAATACTTCGATTATAGTCATCAATCCCGGAGTTATAGTCATCACTCCAGGAGTTATAGTCATCAATCCCGGAGTTATAGTCATCAATCCCTGAATTGTAGTCATAAATCCCGGAGTTATAGTCATCAATCCCGGAGTTATAGTCATAAATCCCGGAGTTATAGTCATCAATCGCGGAGTTATAGTCGTCAATCACGGAGTTGTAGTCATCAATCCCGGAGTTATAGTCATCAATAACGGAGTTGTAGTCATCAATCCCGGAGTTATAGTCCTCAATCCCGGAGTTATAGACATCAATCCCGGAGTTATTGTCATCAATCCCGGAGTTATAGTCCTCAATCCCTGAATTATAGTCATCAATCCCAGGGTTAGAAACATAAATACTTCGAAAAAGTCATCAATCCCGGAGTTGTAGTCATCATTCCAGGCGTTATAGTTATCAATCCCGGAGTTATAGTCATCAATCCCGGAGTTATTGTCATCAATCCCGGAGTTATAGTCATCAATCCCGGAGTTATAGTCATAAATCCCGGAGTTATAGTCATCAATCCCGGAGTTATAGTCATAAATCCCTGAGTTATAGTCATCAATCGCGGAGTTATAGTCGTCAATCACGGAGTTGTAGTCATCAATCCCGGAGTTGTAGTCATCAATCCCGGAGTTATAGTCATCAATAACGGAGTTGTAGTCATCAATCCCGGAGTTATAGTCCTCAATCCCGGAGTTATAGACATCAATCCCGGAGTTATAGTCATCAATCACGGAGTTATAGTCATCAATCCCGAAGTTATAGTCATCAATCACGGAGGTATAGTCATCATTCCCGGAGTTATAGTCATCATTCCTTGGGTTAGAGTTTTGATGACTATAACTCAGGGAGTGGTGACTTTTTCGAATGATATCTGCTTCTTAACCCAAGGATTGATGACTATAACACAAGGAATGGTGAATATAAATCAGGGAGTGATGACTATACAAAAGAAATGATGACTTTTTCGAAGGATATATAGTCTGGTCGATAAACTAAAATTTTAGGGTCAACCTAGAAAAAATTTGGACTAAGTTGGTTTCTATTCCATTTTGAAGAGGATTATATCCTCTATAACATATCCAAAATCCGCTAAAATCCGCTTTGACAATTTTCTGTAATACAAGATGGCGTCCATGATGGCAGTTGGTATAGAAAAATCCTGAATTTCGGTGGTAGGTGCGCCAACAAATACCAAATTAGTAATAAAATAAAATTCACACAAACAATCCTTAGTCGTAAACCATATCGGTAGAATGTCTGTCCAAAATGGCCGCCAAAATGGACACAATCGAATGAAATTTACAATTTGCGGAAAATTGAATAGCTGGTTATACAAGAACAAACAGGCCGTCGAATTATACGAGGAAGAATGATTTCAGAGTATAAGGCGAGCTATTAATAATAGTATGTAAGAATTCTCTCTAATGTATCTCGCGAGAGAGCAACCGAAAGCCAGGTCTCATACAACGATTGAATGTGGACTTTTTGGGCGCCAAGAAATAGAAGAATAACGCAGTTTTATCTGTACTGTTTATCTTGAATCGTGTAATATATGTGTATTAAAACAGTTAAATGTGATCTAATAGGGATGTACTCATTGTGTGATCTTTTCTAGAAGCAGAAATATATGTAATGAAAACAGTCTCACGAATGTGACCGATAATCAATTATTTTTGAATTTACAACACACAGTCTGTCAAAATTCACTACTATAGAACAGTATGAGAGCTATTTATATGGTACTAGGTAAAATGTGATGATCCTATTGTCCGTGTCTTAAAATAGTAGTCATAGTTGCCTCCGGTCAAGTGATTAAACACGAATATTTCACTTTTATCACACAAATGCATGGTGGTATACCATGAACGCAATTTATCAAAATACAAAGGATTACAATAGACTATCTTCAATAAATTCTCAACATAACCCAATTTGCCTACATACTCTATGGCAGAGACTGTCTTTATACCTGGAAATTATGTGCACTTAAATGCACTAAGGCCACATATACGCGAAACGTACGACCTTTTCTGCAACCACACCGCCGCGTTTACCCATTCTCCCTAATGTTACACATATCTGCTGCACACAGAACCATAAATAGCAACATTGAGTGAATGGTAAACGCAGAACTAATAACTATAAACGCTGATGACCTGATATTTAGCGCAAGTATGTGGGTGGCAATGGTAACATAATTTCAAACAACAAGATACTGACAACTAATAGTGTGTATTGCGTGGTACATATTCATGTTGTAAAGTGCCGATTGAAGTAATTTGAACATAATTGTCTACTAAGAAACCGGTTTGGGAGCACCATGAAAATTAGTACTAAATAAAATGTACGATGTACAGTCTCTTCGATCCAGTGAGACAGGGTACTATTCTGTTGAAGAGATAAGTGTTTCTTGACAGTATAATCAGCATTACGACATACGTGTATGGTTTATTGTCACGGAGAATGTTGAACATTCTGGAAATATAACTAGTATTTACACAGATAGGGTGGGCACTTCAGTTTCTGCTTTACATTCAATAATTAATCATCATTCCAAAAGGAAACTACCACGCACTGTGTGACGAAATATTACTTCGTGTGTTGCATGCCCGAAATAACTGTTTTTGGTCCGACTGTTGGATGTATTCTAATAAGAAAACCCGAACGTAAATCATTGGGTTAACGTGCGTAGCAGTGATCGATAAATCATTCAGATATATCTGTTTTAATTATATGTGTACCTTTAAAGATATATAACAACATTCTTGTAAATTACAAATGTGTATTTTCGCTTACAGGGGGTTATCTAATATGTTGCTTTCATCGTAGCATGGATTGTAGTTGCGGCCATTTTGACAGCCATTTCATCGCCGCGATTGCATTGTTTTCTGTCCTTGTCACTCTATTCGCCCCCTATACTCTTTTACACAAACTGGTAAATATCGGATGGAGGATTAATGCGTTCTGGTGTCGCCGATGAGGGATATTGTAGAAAAACGTACTTCGCAGGGTCGAAACATGAGCATTTTTAAAAATCTCTGTAAAAAAGTTTGCTCAAAGCGGATTTTAGCGGATTTTGGATATGTTGTAGAGGAAATATTCCTCTTCAAAATGTAATAAAAACCAACTTAGTCCAAATTTTTTCTAGGTCAAACCTTTTATCGACCAGACTAATAGGCCTCTAACACAGGGATTGATGTCTCTAACACAAGGACTGATGAATACAAATCAGGGAGTGATGACTAACCCAAGGATTGATGACTATAATAAAAGAATCGATGATTATAACTCAGGGATTGATGACTTTTTCTAAGGATTTATGACTCTAACCCAGGGATTGATGACTGTAGCACAATGCTTGATGACTATAACCCATGGATTGATGACTATAACCCAGGGATTTATGACTATAACTCAGGGATTGATGACTTTTTCGAAGGATTTATGACTCTAACCCAGGGATTGATGACTCTAACACAAGGACTGATGAATACAAATCAGGGAGTGATGACCAACCCAAGGATTGATGACTATAACCCAGGGATTGATGACTATAACCCAAGGATTGATGACTATCACACAAGGATTGATGACTTTTTCGAAGGATTTATTACTATAACCCAGGGATTGATGACTCTAACCCAGGGATTTATGACTATAACCCAGGGTGTTATGACTATAACCCAGGGATTTATGACTATAACCCAGGGATTTATGACTATAACACAGGGATTTATGACTATTACACAAGAGTTGATAACTTTGATGACTTTTGATGACATTTTCGAAGAATATGCATCTAACCCATGGATTGGTGACTATAACCCAGGGATTGATGACTATAACACAAGGATTGATGATAACTCAGGGATTGATGACTGTTTTGAAGGATTTATGCCTCTAACCCAGGGATTGATGACTATAACCCAGGGATTGGTGACTATAACCCAGGGATTTGATGACTATAACCCAGGGGTTGATGACTATAACCCAGGGATTTATGACTATAACCCAGGGATTTATGACTAGATCCGAGGGATTTATGACTAAAACCCAGGGGTTTATGACTATAACCCAGGGATTTATGACTATAACCCATGGATTGATGACTATAACCCAGGGGTTTATGACTATAACCCATGTATTTATGACTATAACCGAGGGATTTATGACTATAACCCAGGGATTGATGACTAACCCCGGGATTGATGACTATAACCCAGGGGTTTATGACTATAACCCAGGGATTTATGACTATAACCCCGGGATTGATGACTATAACCCAGGGGTTTATGACTATAACCCAGGGGTTTATGACTATAACCCAGGGGTTTATGACTAGATCCGAGGGGTTTATGACTAGATCCGAGGGATTTATGACTAAAACCCAGGGGTTTATGACTATAACACAGGGATTTATGACTATAACCCAGGGGTTATTGATGACTATAACCCAGGGATTGGTGACTATAACCCAGGGATTGATGACTATAACCCAGGGGTTGATGACTATAACCCAGGGATTTATGACTATAACCCAGGGATTTATGACTAGATCCGAGGGATTTATGACTAAATCCCAGGGGTTTATGACTAACCCAGGGATTTATGACTATAACCCATGGATTGATGACTATAACCCAGGGGTTTATGACTATAACCCATGTATTTATGACTATAACCGAGGGATTTATGACTATAACCCCGGGATTGATGACTATAACCCCGGGATTGATGACTATAACCCAGGGGTTTATGACTATAACCCAGGGGTTCATGACTATAACCCAGGGGTTTATGACTATAACCCAGGGGTTTATGACTATAACCCAGGGGTTTATGACTAAAACCCAGGGGTTTATGACTATAACCCAGGGGTTTATGACTATAACCCAGGGGTTTCTGACTATAACCCAGGGGTTTATGACTATAACCCAGGGATTTATGACTAAAACCCAGGGGTTTATGACTATAACCCAGGGGTTTATGACTATAACCCAGGGGTTTATGACTATAACCCATGTGTTTATGACTATAACCGAGGGATTTATGACTATAACCCCGGGATTGATGACTATAACCCCGGGATTGATGACTATAACCCAGGGGTTTATGACTATAACCCAGGGATTTATGACTATAACCCAGGGGTTTATGACTATAACACAGGGATTTATGACTATAACCCAGGGGTTTATGACTATAACACAGGGATTTATGACTATAACACAGGGATTTATGACTATAACCCAGGGGTTTATGACTATAACCCAGGGGTTTATGACTATAACCCAGGGGTTTATGACTATAACCCAGGGATTGATGACTATAACCCAGGGGTTTATGACTATAACCCAGGGGTTTATGACTATAACACAGGGATTTATGACTATAACCCAGGGGTTTATGACTAGATCCGAGGGATTTATGACTATAACACAGGGATTTATGACTATAACCCAGGGGTTTATGACTATAACCCAGGGGTTTATGACTATAACCGAGGGATTTATGACTATAACACAGGGGTTTATGACTATAACCCAGGGATTTATGACTATAACCCAGGGATTTATGACTATAACCCAGGGATTGATGACTATAACCCAGGGATTGATGACTATAACCCAGGGATTTATGACTATAACCCAGGGATTGATGACTATAACCCCGGGATTGATGACTATAACCCAGGGGTTTATGACTATAACCCAGGGGTTTATGACTATAACCCAGGGGTTTATGACTATAACCCAGGGATTTATGACTATAACACAGGGATTTATGACTATAACACAAGAGTTGATAACTACAACTCAGGGATTGATGACTTTTTCGAAGGATCTATGCCTCTAACCCATGGATTGATTGACCTCACTGTTTGGCTAATGAGCAAGGGTAGAATGTTGGGTGCTTGTTGAGGCTCCTGAATATGCCCACTATTTTTTAAAGCGACTGTACTTTGCATCGGCACATGCCATATCCCTATACAGTTTTTGACACTTGTATCTTCCTGATATGCAAGTGGGCATATTTCGAGATAGGAATGCATATTTGGTCACAGGCCGGACCTCACAGTTGGACTAATGAGTAGGGGTTGAAAGTTGGAGACTTGGTATGAGACAGACTGGTTGAGGCCCCCATAAATGCCCACTATTTTTGAAAGCGACTGTATATACTTTGCATCTGCACGGGCCATATCCCTTTAACGTTTTGGATACTTTTATCGTAGGTATATGCATGGGGGCATGTTTCGGGATAGGACGGCGCATTTTGTCACAGCTCGGACCTCACAGTGGGAGACTTGGGGTGGGGCAGACTGGTTGATGCCCCCATAAAATGCCCGCTATTTTTGAAAGCGACTGTTCTTTGCAGCTGCACGGGCCATATCCCTTTAACGTTTTGGATACTTTTATCGTACTATTATGCAAGCGGCATGTTTCGCGAAAGGACCGCACATTTGTTCACAGGCCGGACCTCGCAGTTTGGCTAATGAGCAGGGGTTGCCAGTTGGAGACTAGGGGTGGGCAGACTGGTTGCGGTCCCATAAACTGCCCATTATTTTTGAAAGCGACTGTACATTGCATCTGCACGGGCCAAATCCCTTTAACGTTTTGGACGTTTTATGACTATAACCCAGGGGTTTATGACTATAACCCAGGGGTTTATGACTATAACACAGGGGTTTATGACTATAACCCAGGGGTTTATGACTATAACCCAGGGGTTTATGACTATAACCCAGGGGTTTATGACTATAACCGAGGGATTTATGACTATAACACAGGGGTTTATGACTATAACACAGGGATTTATGACTATAACCCAGGGGTTTATGACTATAACCCAGGGGTTTATGACTATAACCCAGGGGTTTATGACTATAACCCAGGGATTTATGACTAAAACCCAGGGGTTTATGACTATAACCCAGGGATTGATGACTATAACCCAGGGGTTTATGACTATAACCCAGGGATTGATGACTATAACCCAGGGGTTTATGACTATAACCCATGTATTAATGACTATAACCGAGGGATTTATGACTATAACCCAGGGATTGATGACTATAACCCCGGGATTGATGACTATAACCCAGGGGTTTATGACTATAACCCAGGGGTTTATGACTATAACACAGGGATTTATGACTATAACACAGGGATTTATGACTATAACCCGGGGATTGATGACTATAACCCAGGGGTTTATGACTATAACCCAGGGATTTATGACTATAACCGAGGGATTTATGACTATAACCGAGGGATTTATGACTATAACACAGGGGTTTATGACTATAACACAGGGATTTATGACTATAACCCAGGGGTTTATGACTATAACCCAGGGGTTTATGACTATAACCCAGGGATTTATGACTAAAACCCAGGGGTTTATGACTATAACCCAGGGATTGATGACTATAACCCAGGGGTTTATGACTATAACCCATGTATTTATGACTATAACCGAGGGATTTATGACTATAACCCAGGGATTGATGACTATAACCCCGGGATTGATGACTATAACCCAGGGGTTTATGACTATAACCCAGGGGTTTATGACTATAACCCCAGGATTGATGACTATAACCCAGGGGTTTATGACTATAACCCAGGGGTTTATGACTATAACACAGGGATTTATGACTATAACCCAGGGGTTTATGACTATAACACAGGGATTTATGACTATAACCGAGGGATTTATGACTATAACCCAGGGGTTTATGACTATAACCCCGGGATTGATGACTATAACCCAGGGGTTTATGACTATAACCCAGGGGTTTATGACTATAACACAGGGATTTATGACTATAACCCAGGGGTTTATGACTATAACACAGGGATTTATGACTATAACCGAGGGATTTATGACTATAACCCAGGGGTTTATGACTATAACACAGGGATTTATGACTATAACACAGGGATTTATGACTATAACCCAGGGGTTTATGACTATAACCCAGGGGTTTATGACTATAACCCAGGGGTTTATGACTATAACCCAGGGGTTTATGACTATAACCCAGGGGTTTATGACTATAACCCAGGGGTTTATGACTATAACCCAGGGGTGTATGACTATAACCCAGGGATTTATGACTATAACACAGGGATTTATGACTATTACACAAGAGTTGATAACTTTGATGACTTTTGATGACATTTTCGAAGAATATGCATCTAACCCATGGATTGGTGACTATAACCCAGGGATTGATGACTATAACACAAGGATTGATGACAACTCAGGGATTGATGACTGTTTTGAAGGATTTATGCCTCTAACCCAGGGATTGATGACTATAACCCAGGGATTGGTGACTATAAACCAGGGATTGATGACTATAACCCAGGGGTTGATGACTATAACCCAGGGATTTATGACTATAACCCAGGGATTTATGACTAGATCCGAGGGATTTATGACTAAAACCCAGGGGTTTATGACTATAACCCAGGGATTTATGACTATAACCCATGGATTGATGACTATAACCCAGGGGTTTATGACTATAACCCATGTATTTATGACTATAACCGAGGGATTTACTATAACCCAGGGATTGATGACTATAACCCCGGGATTGATGACTATAACCCAGGGGTTTATGACTATAACCCAGGGGTTTATGACTATAACCCAGGGGTTTATGACTATAACCCAGGGGTTTATGACTATAACCCATGTATTTATGACTAAATCCCAGGGGTTTATGACTATAACCCAGGGGTTTATGACTATAACCCAGGGGTTTATGACTATAACCCAGGGGTTTATGACTATAACCCAGGGGTTTATGACTATAACCCAGGGGTTTATGACTAAAACCCAGGGGTTTATGACTATAACCCAGGGATTGATGACTATAACCCAGGGGTTTATGACTATAACCCATGTATTTATGACTATAACCGAGGGATTTATGACTATAACCCAGGGATTGATGACTATAACCCCGGGATTGATGACTATAACCCAGGGGTTTATGACTATAACCCAGGGGTTTATGACTATAACCCAGGGGTTTATGACTATAACACAGGGATTTATGACTATAACCCAGGGGTTTATGACTATAACACAGGGATTTATGACTATAACACAGGGATTTATGACTATAACCCAGGGGTTTATGACTATAACCCAGGGGTTTATGACTATAACCCAGGGGTTTATGACTATAACCCAGGGATTGATGACTATAACCCAGGGGTTTATGACTATAACCCAGGGGTTTATGACTATAACACAGGGATTTATGACTATAACCCAGGGGTTTATGACTAGATCCGAGGGATTTATGACTATAACACAGGGATTTATGACTATAACCCATGGGTTTATGACTATAACCCAGGGGTTTATGACTATAACCGAGGGATTTATGACTATAACACAGGGGTTTATGACTATAACCCAGGGATTGATGACTATAACCCAGGGATTTATGACTATAACCCAGGGATTGA
The DNA here is from genome assembly GCA_032622095.1 of Siphonodentalium dalli. Classification (NCBI taxonomy): domain Eukaryota; kingdom Metazoa; phylum Mollusca; class Scaphopoda; order Gadilida; family Siphonodentaliidae; genus Siphonodentalium; species Siphonodentalium dalli. The sequence goes on along the minus strand of CP136069.1, from coordinate 33,888,800 downwards.
TGACTATAACCCAGGGATTGATGACTATAACCCAGGGATTTATGACTATAACCCAGGGATTGATGACTATAACCCCGGGATTGATGACTATAACCCAGGGGTTTATGACTATAACCCAGGGGCTTATGACTATAACCCAGGGGTTTATGACTATAACCCAGGGATTTATGACTATAACACAGGGATTTATGACTATAACACAAGAGTTGATAACTACAACTCAGGGATTGATGACTTTTTCGAAGGATCTATGCCTCTAACCCATGGATTGATTGACCTCACTGTTTGGCTAATGAGCAAGGGTAGAATGTTGGGTGCTTGTTGAGGCTCCTGAATATGCCCACTATTTTTTAAAGCGACTGTGCTTTGCATCGGCACATGCCATATCCCTATACAGTTTTTGACACTTTTATCTTCCTGATATGCAAGTGGGCATATTTCGAGATAGGAATGCATATTTGGTCACAGGCCGGACCTCACAGTTGGACTAATGAGTAGGGGTTGAAAGTTGGAGACTTGGTATGAGACAGACTGGTTGAGGCCCCCATAAATGCCCACTATTTTTGAAAGCGACTGTATATACTTTGCATCTGCACGGGCCATATCCCTTTAACGTTTTGGATACTTTTATCGTAGGTATATGCATGGGGGCATGTTTCGGGATAGGACGGCGCATTTTGTCACAGCTCGGACCTCACAGTTTGGCCAATGAGCAGGGGTTGAAAGTGGGAGACTTGGGGTGGGGCAGACTGGTTGATGCCCCCATAAAATGCCCGCTATTTTTGAAAGCGACTGTTCTTTGCAGCTGCACGGGCCATATCCCTTTAACGTTTTGGATACTTTTATCGTACTATTATGCAAGCGGCATGTTTCGCGAAAGGACCGCACATTTGTTCACAGGCCGGACCTCGCAGTTTGGCTAATGAGCAGGGGTTGCCAGTTGGAGACTAGGGGTGGGCAGACTGGTTGCGGTCCCATAAACTGCCCATTATTTTTGAAAGCGACTGTACATTGCATCTGCACGGGCCAAATCCCTTTAACGTTTTGGACGCTTTTATCGGATTATTATGGAAGTTGGCATGTTTCGCGATAGGATGGCACATTTGGTCAAAGGCCGGATCTTACAGTTTGGCCAATGAGCATAGGTGAAAGATGGAGATTTGGGGTGGGGCAGGCTGGTTGAGGCCCCATAAACTGCCCACTATTTTTGAAAGCGACTGTACTTTGCATCGGAATGGGCCATATCTCTTTACCATTTTTAGCTCAACTTACTTTGTAAGTTTGAGCTATTGCCGTGGGTTGGCGTCCGTCGTCCGTGTGTCCGTGTGTCTGTGTCCGTCAACAATTTCCTTTGGCGCGGGCTACAGATCGTACCTTTGGTCTAATCTTTATGAAATTTGTCATGAATGTTGACATTGACATGTAGATGGGAACTAGTCATTTCGGGGTCATTTGGCCAAAAAACATGGCCGCTGGTGGCCATCTTGGATTTCAAAATTCAATCCATTGGCGCGGGCTATAGGTCGTACTGTTCGCCTGATCATCATGAAATTTGTCATGGATGTTAATATTGACATGTAGATGGGAACGAGTGATTTTGGGGTTGTTTGGCCAAAAACATGGCCGCGAAAAGCTATCTTGGATTTTACTCTTTGCATGACTAAATCCTTTGGCGCGGGCTACAGGTCGTAGCTTTGGTCGGATCTTCATGAAATTTGTCATGGATGTTAACAATGACATGTAGATGGGAACGAGTCATTTTGGCATCGTTCGGCCAAAAAACATGGCCGCCAGCAGCCATCTTGGAGTTTACTCTTTGCATGTCTAAATCCTATGGCAAAGGCTACACGTCGTACTTTTGGTCAGATCATTATGAGATTTGTCATGGCTGTTGACCTTGACATGTAAATGGGAACGAGTTATTTTGGGGCCATTCGGCCAAAAAACATGGCCGTTGGTGGCCATCTTGGATTTCAAAATTAAATCCATTGGCGCGGGCTACAGGTCGTACTATTCGTCTGATCATAAAATTTGTCATGAATGGTAATATTCACATGTAGATGGGAACGAGTAATTTTGGGGTCATTCGGCCAAAAAACATGGCCGTCAGCAGCCATCTTGGATTTTACTCTTTGCATGACTAAATCCTTTGGCACAGCTAGGTTAGACATTTCAATTAGCACCTTTCCTATTCCTCCATTTACTGTCAACCATTAAATTATTCCCCTACCTAAGTTGAGCTACAGTGTCATTGACACTTTCATTGACACTTTTATCGTAGTAATGTGCAAGTGGGCATATTTCGCGATTGGACGGCACATTTGGTCACAGGCCGGACCTCACAGTTTGGCCAATGAGCAGGGGTTGAAAGTTGGAGAATTGGTGTGTGGCATGGATGTGAAATTGTGTCCAAAAAAAAAAAAAAAAAAAAAAAAAAAAATTAAAAACAAATCTGGATGTGGCTTTAAAGATGGATTATCTCTTTAAATAACAAATTTTAAATAGTTGCGTGGGTATAAAATAATAGATATGAACTGAATACCCTGTCCGGACAAGCTTCTATCAATTAATATTGATTTTATTTCGAATATCAAATCGGGACCATTTATGTGTCTATTTATAGAACAGACCAATCAGATGATACCATGTTGCGATATAGAGCACTGGGCTGTTCCTATGGCTACGCACCGAAAGTCAAATGTCCCAGATTGATTGTTTGTATTGTTTTGTTCCACAGATATAAGCGATAATGAGTATAATTAACGTTTATTTGTGACAAAATTGTACAATAAAATTTCTGGTCACTGTTAACAGTAACCACTATTGTTCGTTACCTGAACAAACACACCCTTTTAGACCAGAAAATATTCGAAATAAAATTAATATTAATTGATAGAAGCATTTCCGGACAGGAGTCTTCGATTCAAATCTAATATTTTATACTCCGGTAACTATATAATACATGTTTACAAAGAGATAATCCACCTTTAAATAGCATTCAATACTTTCTAGCATGATGAGATTTCCATGTTTTGCCTCTTATGCTGTCTGATCAGGTCTAATGAGTAAACATAAATGATATAAATGAATAACTTTATTCATTTTTATTTACTTTAATCATGGGTGTCATAGCTGTCCATTTTCATCTTGAACCAGTGGCGTTGGTACTTGACAATGTGATCTGATGCAAAAGACGAAATTGTTAGTGTTGGTTTGTAACCGGGATTTCTGAGAAGCATTATGCCTATATCCACACTAACTACCCCCACCCCCTAAGCCCTGACCTAAAGTGTCATACATACCATAACAACGATGCTGAACACTTTGAGGCAATTATATTGCAGAAATGTTGTAAGAGGAAAAAACTGTGACCACTTGGAAAAAAGTGACTTTTTTCGCGGCTGAACCAACCACCCACCCACCCCGGCCTACTGTATGGAAAAAAAGTGTATGACCCCACCCCCTGTCTGCAAGGGCTATATCCCTTGACCCTTTTTGACACTTTTATCGTAATAATATGCAAGTGGCCAAGTTTCGCGATAGGACGGCACATTTGGTTACAGGCCAGACCTCACAGCTTGGCTAATGAGCTTGGGTTGAAAGTTGGAGACTTGGGGTGGGGCAGACTGGTTGAAGCCCATAAAATGCCCACTATTTTGTTTAAAGCGACTCTAATTTGTATCTGCATGATGGTCCATATCCCTTTAACCTTTTGGACACCTTTATCGTACTGATATGCAAGTGAGCATGCTTCGCGATAGGTATATCTAGGGACATTTGGTCACAGGCCGGACCTCATAGTTTGGCTGATGAGCAGGGGTTGAAAGTTGGAGACTTGCGGTGGGGCAGGCTGATTGAGGCCCCATAAAATGCCCGCTATTTTTGAAAGCGACTGTAATTAGCATCTGCATCGGCCATATATTTTGGACACTTTTATCGTAATAGTATGTCAGGGGCATGTTTCGCGATAGGATGGCACATTTGGTCACAGGCCGGAACTCACAGTTCGCCTAATGAGGAGGGGTTGAAAGTTGGAGACTTGATGGGGGCAGATTGGTTGAGGTCACATAAAATGCCTCTATTTTTGAAAGCGACTGTACTTTGAATCCGCATGGGCCATATCCCTTTAACGTTTTGGAAACTGTTATCGTACTGATATGCAAGTGGGCATGCTTCGCGATAGATCGGTACATTTGGTCACAGGCCGGACCTCACAATTTGGCAAATGAGCAGGGGTTGAAAGTTTGCAGACCTGGGGTGGGGCAGACTGCGTGGCCCCATCAAATGTCCACTATTTTTGAAAGCGATTGTGATTCGCATCTGCACGGGTCCACTGTTGCTCATCTGTTCCCCGAAAATCATTCCTGTCCCGTTTTATATTCCACTTCGATTTTGATTTTGAATTCGCATCTGCACGTGTCATATCCCTTTAACGTTTTGGACACTTTTATCGTACATGTATGCAAGTTGGCATGTTTCGCGATAGGAAGGCACATTTGGTCACAGGCTGGACCTAACGGTTTGGCTAATGAGCAGGGATTGAAAGTTGGAGACTTGGTGTGGGGCAGACTGGTTGAGGCCCCCATAAAATGCCCACTATTTTTGAAAGCGACTGTACTTTGCATCTGCACGGGCCATATCCCTTTAACGTTTTGGACACTTTTATCGTACTAATATGCAAGTGGCCATGCTTAGCGATAGGTCGATACATTTGGTCGCAAACCGGACCTCACAGTTTGGCCAATGAGCAGGGGTTGAAAGTTAGAGATTTGGAGTGGGGCCGAATGGTTGAGACCCCATAACGCTATTTTTGAGAGCGACCGTACTTTGCATCTGAACGAGACATATCCATTTAAAGTTTTGAATACTTTTATCGTACTAATATGCAAGCAGGCATGTTTCGCGATAGGATGGCACATTTGGTCACAGGCCGGACCTCACAGTTTGGCTAATGAGCAGGGGTTGAACGTTGCGGAATTGGGGTTGTGCAGGCTGTTTGGGGCCCCATAAAGTTCCCACTATTTTTGAAAGCGACTGCACTTTGCATCCGAACGGGCCATATCTCTTTACCATTTTGACACTTTTATCGCAGTAATATGCAAGCGGGTATGTTTCGCGATAGGACGCACATTTGGCCACAGGCCGGACCTCACAGTTTGGCCAATGAGCAGGGATTGAAAGTTGTAGAATTGAGGTGGTGCAGACTGGTTGAAGCCCCATAAAATGACCACTCTTTTTTGAAAGCGACCCTACTTTGCATCTGCACGGGCCATACTCCTTTAATCTTTTGGAAACTTGTATCGTATAGTATGCAAGGGGCATGTTTCGCGATAGGACGGCACATTTGGTCACAGGCCGGACCTCACAGTTTGGCTGATGAGCAGGGGTTGTAAGTTGGAGATTTGTGGTGGGGCAGACTGGTTTAGGCCCCATAAAATGCCCACTATTTTTGGACATAGATAGACATACCGCGTATTTAGTCAATTTACAACCAGAAACAATCTATACTGACTGTCTAAAAGCAGTTTTGATTTTAAAATTATGCACATTATCTAACATTATTTTAACCCTTTGAGTGCCAGGTCCGATTTTTGTATCAACCCATATACCCTGTGCCAATGCATTCTCTTATATATGCGAGTCGACCATAGGTCGCCTCGCATATATAAGAGAATGCATTGGCCTAACAATTATATATATATAATTATTTTTTTTTACTATTTTTTACAATTTTAATATATTTTATTATATTCTTTAACAGACTTATTGTGTAGGTTTAGGGCCGATAATATCGGCCCCTGGCACTCAAAGGGTTAAGGCCAAAAATAGTTGAACAATATGGAGGAAATAGTTTTTGAGCTGTGGTTAAAAATGCTTTTGGGTCCTATTGACCACACACCTACCCCCATACGTCCCCGAAAAAATGTTTGACACACCCCTGCGGTGGATGGAATAATGTACGGCTGAATCGATTTCATAATAATGTTTCAGAGAGCTTCCTGTATGACTCAATGTGGCGTTCGTTTAAAGGCATATTAAACACTAAGTTGGGGCTTTATACGTAAAATAAATAAAGCAAATTGATGCGAAAATGTCCCCCTTGAACATAACTGTTATGCGAGAACCTATTGCCACGGACCTGTTCGGATTTACCTTGTTATATGCCGAATTCAAGGGATTTCAATTGTTTTCAATAACTGACATCACACATGCACTTCGTAGATATATAGTTACATAATTTAAAGACATATTATGGACTTGTTCGGGTGCGTGAAATTTATAAGTTAGTACTCTGGCTTTATGCCAACAAGGGGATTGCAGCATTCTGCTAACATCGCCAATAATTCAAAGAAATCAACCATACCACTCCATAAAAAACATCGTCGGAACTGCGCCCAATTGTAAATATTTACATCTCAATCCGGGGCGCAACTATCGGCGATAATCTAAGACAAATGATTTCGCCACCGAGAGTCATTGCATTTAATTAATATATAAGAATGACAATGTGTATCGTCAATTTGGTTTGATAGTATAGTAACAAAAAACAACTTTGAGCACGATTATTCTCAATTTCTATTTGATCACCCAAACGGAGTGTTTCACACCACTTTAACGCTATATTATTGTGCAGATACATTCGGCGAGTGGATAAACAATGTCTCCGTCAACTGGTAATACGTGAACTTCAAGAGAAACTCTTCAGAAATAATTGGATAGTGATTTTGGGAATGTATTGTTTTAATGCTCATATAGGACACACTTGGTTGAAATTTATTTCCACAGAATTTACGGGTGGTTGAGATTAATTATCTGAAAGAGATGGATTCCCCAACCAGTTAAATAAGAGTACACTCGAACTGTCTTTAATTTATTTGGAGGGATGTTTAGGAAATACAAGTGCAGTTGGATAAATATTCATTGGTGAAAATTGTTCATGAAATAAGTTCAACTGGTATTATATAATCGTACATTGAAATGGTCTATAATTCATTTGGAGGGTTGTTTAGGAAATACAATTGCAGTTGGATAAATATTCACTGGTGAAAATTGTTCATGAAATAATTTCATCTGGTATTATATAATCGCACATTGTAATGGTCTATAATATTTTGGAGGGTTGTTCATGTAATACAAGTGCAGAAGGATACATATTCATTGATGAAAATAAGTTCAGGACTATACGGCCCATGATCGTTTATTGAACTAATTATCTGAAAGAGGTGGCTCCCCCACCAGTTATATAAACTTACATTGGAATGGTCTTTAATTTATACGGAGGGTTATTCAGGAAATACAAATGCAGTTGGATACATATTTATTGGGGAAAATTGTCCATGAAATAAGTTCAACTGGTATTCTACAATCGTACATTGGAATGATCATCTATAATTAATTTTGAGGGTTGTTCGGGAAATACAAGTGCAGAAGGATACATATTCATTGGTGAAAATTGTTCAGAAAATAAGTTCATCTGGTTTTATATAATCGTACATTGGAATGGTCTATAATTCATCCGGAGGGTTGTTTAGAAAATACAAGTGCTGAAGGATACATATTCATTGGTGAAATTTTATCAGAAAATAAGTTCAACAAACGGCCTATGCGGCCCATAACCTTTTGTTGAACTAATTATCTGAAAGAGGTGGATTCCGCCACCAGTTAAATAAGCGTACATTGGAATGGTCTATAATTCATTTGAACCGTTGTTAAGGAAATACAATTGCAAAAGGGTTCCTGTTCATTGGTGAAAACTGTTCAGAAAATAAATTCAACAACGGCCTATGTGTCTGAAAAAGATGGATCCCCCACCAGTTATATAAGCGTTCATTGGAATGGTCTTTAATTCATTTGCAGGGTTGTTCAGGAAATACAAATGCAGAAGGATTCCTGATCGTTGGTGAATGAACATTGTTTAGAAAATATATTTATATGTTGGACTACGCTATTGTTAGAAAGAACCAGGCTGATATAATTTTGTTTTAAATTATTCTGACTAACTATTTTTTTTTTTATGGGTCCCAAAAAGTTGGCCTGGTAAAAAAAACGCACAATGGTTGTGGGTGGGTGGTCATGTAGCGGGAATGATTGTTTTCGACCTTGTGTCCGCAAATGTTTTCACGACCAACCTCCCTCCGGCATAGAGGGATTATTAAACCAATCAGATCAGGTGCTCCTAAATTACTATTTCTTTGGCTTTGGGGAAAAAAATATTTGATTCGAGTCTAGGAACACACCCATCAAAGCTCAGAGTGATCAGATATCGATTTTTGAAGTTTGTGAATTCTCGAGATGCGTAATAATATGTGGCCCAGAAACACGTGGTCAAACGGAGGGGAGGGTCTCGGACAAAATTGCGGATGAAGATGGATAATACGGCCATATTTTGTTGAACAAAATGTTGATAAATAACAAGTTTTGGGAAATTTGAAACCAAAGTTGACAGTGGTTAGCATTATTTTATTGCAACAAATCGATTCTGTTAACTAGAGCGTATATTTTTAAAACAATGTTGTTGTTGTATCTTGATGGTATGGGGACCGTCTGATCGGATTGAGTACCTTTAAAGTTCCAGACAACCAAACGGGGCATGGTCCCACATTCTATTGAGAAATATGGACATACTTATTTGGTAAAGGTAATTTGCGGGCCCGATTTTCAATTTTATGGTATTATGATTATGGAAGAAGCTTTACATTTGCCAAAGAATAACTTCAATCAACTGCATGGAATTTTCCAGACAAACAAACGTTGATGGTCTCGCTATATTGAGTATAAAGTATAGAGAGTTATGGGTCTGACATATATGTAATTGGTCTTTTATGTAACTCTCAGCATGCGGCTACAATTGTATGCCCAAAACGATAATTCTGGCTGCATGTTTTATTTGTGAATAAGCTATACCACATAATAATATGATTATATGCCAATCACAGTTAATGTATCACTGTCTAGTAACTGATGCCATTACATACATAGCAACAATTGACAAACAGTATTAATAATCGCCTATATGTCGAAACGTAACAAGACTTAGACCATGTCACGAATATCTACTCCAAATACGCCCGTAGATATCATATGCAGGTAATATATTTCTTAGTTAATATATGATCCATAATCCTGTATTTTAATCTACATTTAGGTGAAAGTCCCAACTAAAAATTGCACGATTTAAGTCACTTTTGAGCGATTTTGGTTTGCGTCGCATACAATCATGGAATTTCTTCGCGGTAAATAATACAATGTTTATTGCAATATCGACCCACAAAAGTAACACAAAAGCATGCAATATTGACCTCGAACCACCTCCTATTGTGAAGTAGAATATTGATGAACAATTATTTACAAAGATATATATTCCCTGCCTAGTTCGTTCAATGTTGTAAAGTTCGGGACATGACAATCTGCGGAATGGGATGGAATATGGAATAGAACGACAATCTGCGGAACAGAATTTCAAATTGCGTGGAACGGCCGATATCTCGAGGAATACAGGGCGTAGGGATTAGAAATCAAATATGTCTCAGCACTCAGAAGATGTGATATAATGAAACTAGATAATTGTTATATGCTGGTAGCGTGTATCAATAAAGTAAATAAAATTAGTAAATACAATCAGTTTTAAGTGCATCAATATGCCAAGGTCATCACTGATTTCATTTAATAAAATTTAACAAAGCATATTTGGATTTTATGCCCAGTGTTGTCAATGCATGTCGCTCTACAAGAACGATGTCGTGTATTTGATTTAAATAAAGTTTTTATAAAATAGGCTTATTGCTTGTTATCATATCGCCATTTGAACTATTTGTTATTTTTCTATGTATACATTGTAAATGTGACGTTCTGTTTTTTCGTTCTAATAAAATATTGTTAACACTCTTAAAAGTTATCTATACCGTCTGTGTATATACAGTCGCCCTATAGTATACATAGAACATGTATAGGGTAGTCAATAAAGAGCGTTTGTTGAAGCATTTATTGCGAGGGTCTTAATTGCAACTAAGAGTCCTTTAACATCATGCCTCCATTTAAAAAAACTGGTAATTTGTTTACTTAGAAGCCACAACATGCATGTTAGATTTGACAATTCCAATTAACAAAAATATTCATGATGCATAATGCCCCATTATCATTATGTTTGTACAGTCTGTCAGGATGGGGTCGTCCTGTTCACCCGGCGGCTATTGTTTCGGGTAGGTGTTGGGGCAGGTGTGATAATCCTCAACATCACAGAGCTGCCGGCTATAGTTTTTATCATAATTGTTACTGGGAATTGGTGGCGATGGCTAATTTCGACGGCGATGAGCGGCCGGACGATGATGATAATTGGGGTTTTTGGAAAATTCAAAACTCGAGGAATACAGCGCGTAGAGGGCTCATTTTGGTGTCTAACGAAAGGCCGATATTCGCCCTATCCACACATTTTAACCCCGCCACTGAACGGACACAGGAAGTTGCATTATGAACGAAGAAATGCACATGTGATATATTTCAACAAATTTATTAAATACTCGAGATATATATAACAAATACTATCAATATAACATAACATGAATTATAGCACATTAATGTTTGATACTGAATCCATGTATTCGAGAATATCTATTTCGCCTGCGCCGAAAACTCTCTTGAAATGTCTGATGGAATTGTCAACTTTGCGATATCGCATCTTGCATGGACCAATCCTTCCACCCGCTCTCAATTGGATGACGGTTGCTTCCTGGTAAGCTTGCTCTTTCTTCAGGAAATCTATCAACCTGAAGATGTTCGGGTGTGAGCAAGATAACACCAACTGTAGTTTTCGGTGCCATCCTTCCACATGATTTGTCGTTCTTGGACCAATTGTGTCGTGGTGATTCCATAGCTGGCGGCCATGGCTCCCTTCCAAAAAATAGCATGGTTAAATTATAAACATTAATAGAGTTATTACTTGCTTATTATTCTCCATTCTTTAATAATAATTATAATATATATAATATAACATTACACCAGTTTTACTTTAGTTATTACTTGCTTAGTTTTCTTTCTGAATACTAATATAAAGAGCGTTGCCAGATTAATGAGAATGCGAAATTAAATTTACTCAGTACATACTTCCTATTTCTTCCTGGTATAGCGTTGTTACTGGCTTGTTACTTGTCTTAACAAGCATTTTGAGGTCTGTAATCCAGGAATCTGCTGCTACTTGGTTGAAATCAGGTTCGTGGTTATGGTTGCCGCTGTTGGATATCACCATATCGTTCTCAGTGTTTAGTGGTTGCACGACAGTCTTTCTTACAACATCGCCAATGAATTCGATAATTTCTCCTTGATTTAACGGAGAATTTGTAGTTATCATATACCAGATACTTTCCACCTCTAGTATTTGAAATATAATTTACGTTCACTTGTGTGCTTGCCATCGTGTTTATGTCAGACCAGGGAATCTAACAGTATATATATTCAGTAGTGAACTCTACTTAAAACACTGATAATAATTCACAATACATCTTTACAAACAAATAATAAAACGTGTAAAATAAATAAACTGAATGTGGCTCACGCTATTAAACGTTATTCACCACCAACAGTTATGGACTGTGACAACACTGGACCGCAGGTGTTTTGATATGGACTATAATCTCCGCCGGCCAAGTCGTTAATCTCTGCCTGCCGGGTAGACTGAGGTGTCACTGGCTTTAAAGATTATCCCGCACGAAGAGCTGTGTTAATTTTCTATTGTTTATGGTGTTCATTAATTTGCTTCAGATACTAATGAAATAATGCGGTTAAGCTGATAATCTGAAATTCAGTGATTTCATTGGCCTTAGCACAGTGTGGTGCGAACACATCTCATCTTTGGTCGCCAAAAAAACTAAACTAAACAAAACACAAGGCAAAGATGGCATGTATTCCAATAAAATGTGTGCGCGCAGTGTTCGTGATATACGAGAGACTACACAATCATGGATTTAATTAAAATTCGAGTTTCACACGTAAGTGTTTATATAAGTCTATAAAAAAAAAATTGGGTATTATTTCCAACAGTCTGACCATTGACATATTGAATGTCAGCTAACTGGGACCTTGGCTAACTGGGACCTTGGGCTAACTGGGACCTTGGCTAACTGGGACCATGACCAACTGGGACCTTGGCTAACTGGGACCTTGGGCTAACTGGGACCTTGGCTAACTGGGACCTTGGTTATATTTATTAAATATATAAGTAGAATAGAACATTGATAATAGGATATTGTTGGTTTTATATATGTTATTGCTTCAAAAATGTTTTAGATATGTTTCAACCAGTTAATAAAAAAAAAATGAAAAAAAAAATATTGTCAATCTATAAAACTGAAGGTCACTATTTTAATTTCTTATTTGTATCTTATTTGTATCTTATATATTTCTATGAATATTTATTGTTAATAAAGTCAATAAAGTGATGGTTATTATGGGCATTCACAGTTAAGATGCAATAAAGTGATTGTTACTCATGGCATTCACAGTGAAGGTGTGAGTTTGTTTTGAAAGCGATTGTTGTTTTAATCAGTTGGTCCATTTGATCTTGTGATCTAGTCAGCTTACTTGTGTTCACTTGTAACAACTGACCAGTCATCAGTAGTGAGTGTATTTAACAGTAAAGACAACATATGGACAGCTATATAGAGGCCAATTTACTGTCAGACAGCATATCAGCACAATGTCTTCTGAACCTGATGTAACGTGTATTTCGTGTGGCGATGTGGTTAGACCAAGACAAGAGGCCTTGAATTGTGATGGCTGCTCCCGATGGCAGCATCGCAAATGTAAGACTGGCATCACCAGAGATGTCTATCGACAGAAGAGACCGAATCCACAAACATCTCAGACGCGTCATGTCCATTCCATTCCTGCCTGCCGCCGACATCCCAGCCGCATTCGACAGACTGAAGGCAAAGGTAGACAGCCAGGTACCTCATGTCAGCAACTATATGGCATACGTTGAGAAAACCTGGATAAAGAGCCCAGTGTGGTCGGTTGATGAATGGTCAGTCTTCGGACGCAGCATAAGAACCAACAATGATGTCGAAGGATGGCACAATAAACTCAACCAGAGAGCGATGAAGAGAGTAAATACAGCATACCAGTATGGGTATATACATGCAGATTAGACCCCGAAGCCACGACAAATAGTTTTCATGGCTGGCTCAACCGATTTTCGTGGCTGGTTAACTAGCTAAGCCGGCTCAGTCACGACGTTCGTGGCTGACGAAATATGGCGGCTGAGCCGGCTGAGATGTTGTCATTCAGCGTATTCTCGTTTCCGAAACGTTCCTAATCCCCTGTTACCGGTTATAGACGCCGTTTTTTTTTTAGCGTTTGTGGTGAACCCGTAGAATTCCAGACCACACGTAATCTTTTGATGTTGGGCTTTTCCATTATGGCGAAAATTCACGAAGGACTGGTATGGATATACTATATGTAGTTTCCCATCTAATCGGTATGAGAAGTTACATTTGGGACTTCTGTCGACTTCAGACTGCTACCATCACTGCCATCTTGCGATATATGCATGCATCATTGAATGATGAACCCGATAGTAATGATATATAATATTTCAAACTATTTTCTATTCTTATGTGTATTATATATTGACAAATGCCAGCGATGTCCGAGACTGTGTTGTCGATATAAACAATTTATATTTTAACCCTTTCAATACGTACCGAATGGATGCGCTCATTCAGTTATATGAAAGCATGCATTGGAATAGTCTATTCCACACTAAGGGGGCCGGTGTTCTGATAATATAACAACCATGCCGTGTCCATGTGAGTATATGCCAATATTAGGTAATGTGGTTTAGTTCTTTGCGATTCACAATACAGTTGTGCTTGACATATAAGCCCATGCACATGGCTCAGCCATTTTACAATTCCGGTGGCGGAGATTTTTAAATGTGGCTGGCGTTAGCGATAATATGGCTGGCGGCGGCTTGTGGCCAATATGGCTGACGGCGGCGGCGTGCGATGGCGGCTTCGGGCTCTAATGCAGATACAGCAAAACCAGCAGACTTGTATAGTGTTTTTATTGTGTTTTTACTGTTCTGTTTAATGTTATTTATCTATTTATTTGTTTTTAACTTTCTCATGACTTAATAAAAATGATTTCAATGAAATGATTCATAATATATCTGAAGGTCCCAGTTAGCCAAGGTCCCAGTTAGCCAAGGTCCCAGTTAGCCAGAAGGTCCCAGTTAGCCAAGGTCCCAGTTAGCCTGACTTGAGGTCCCAGTTAGCCAAGGTCCCAGTTAGCCAAGGTCCCAGTTAGCTGGATACCGACATATTCATGCGTTCAAACCAGTTAATCTATTTTGTAACTTGGCTTTTAGTCGCCGGGCTCCGGCATCTGGGCTTTTAGTCACAACTGAAGTGCGAATATTTTGGAGCGAATTTCTGCAACAATTTCACCGCGTGGTGGACCCATTTGGAAAAAAATACATTCCCTGTGTCTAATCCTACATTTTGATATACTATACGCCCCATTATATTGAATATACCAGCTGAAATCGATCGTGTAAATGTAAACATCGAGTCTATTTTTAGCTGTTTTATCGGCGCTTGTTTGCGTTTCGCTATTACAGTTTTCGCACTAAAACAGCCATATTGTAGATAAAAACGAGTGCACAGTATTCCACTGCGTTATTTGATACCTAAAACTTGGTGTTTGCTAGCGTATTCGTCGAGAAATCTAAATTCTAAACATTAATGTCGAACGCAGTTTTTCGTGTTTGTGGCATTTTATGTTAGGTCAGTTTTCGACCGAATAATGCAACTTCCGGTGTCCGTTCAGTGGCGGGGTTAATATGTGTGGATAGGGCGAATATCGGCCTTTCGTTAGACACCAAAATGAGCGCCCTACGCCCTGTATTCCTCGAGATATCGGCCGTTCCACGCAATTTGAAATTCTGTTCCGCAGATTGCCATGCTATCCCAAATTTCACCCCATGTTAGGTCAGTTTTCGATCAAATAATGCAACTTCTGGTGTCCGGTCAGTGGCGGGGTTAATATGTGTGGATAGGGCGAATGTGGGCCATTCGTTAGACACCAACATGAGCGCCCTACGCCCTGTATCCCTCGAGATATCGGCCGTTCCACGCAATTTGAAATTCTGTTCCGCAGATTGTCGTTCTATTCCATATTCCATCCCATTCCGCAGATTGTCATGTCCCTAAAGTTCCCAGGTTTTCTACTG
The DNA here is from genome assembly GCA_032622095.1 of Siphonodentalium dalli. Classification (NCBI taxonomy): domain Eukaryota; kingdom Metazoa; phylum Mollusca; class Scaphopoda; order Gadilida; family Siphonodentaliidae; genus Siphonodentalium; species Siphonodentalium dalli. The sequence continues at coordinate 33,873,577 of CP136069.1, read as the reverse complement.
GTGGAATATGATCTCTACTCAGTCTACTGGTGTAAATGTAGCTAGGCAAGAGATTCATGGCATAATTTAAAGATACGGGCGGCGTTGATGGTAGGTATGCTGTTAAAATATCCACCTCCGTCAAAAACCGCCATAAACAGAAAGAATAGTAAAATATAGACAGACCTTGTTCTTATACCAATCACAAATATGGCATAAACAGTATGTTATTGTCAAAAGTTTTCCTTTGTTATGTAAACAAAAGCAAACAACGTTACAGAACCTGGCTTTTGTTTAGATCCGGATATGGTAAACATAAAGAGCGTTATTTGTTACTGTTTTCCTGATATAGAAATAATAAAGAGCGTTTATATAATTTGTGTGTGATTAACCAATATAATTGAGCTGTGTTATGTAAACAGAAGCAAAACGTCTGTAACACGAGCAGGCTCTTGTTTACGTACACCATCGTACTTCTTGACGACAATATACTATTTACGCGCTGATTATGTTTGGCATATGAACAAAACTATATATATTTTAATATTCCTTCTGTTGATGGCGATTTTAACAAATATGAATATTTCGGCAACGAACGCCGCCCGTGCCTTTAAACAAGACTATACACGATACAAGTGTCGATATATATGGAGACCGAGTTAAAGGCCCGGGGTACTGTACACTATAAATTTAGATGGGACCATCTACTTTTATACTCAACAGAATATATGCAACAAATGAGTTAATTTGATAATTAGTGAAAAATACACCCACGTGCTCTATAGACGATGCAGACAACGTGGTAATTTTAAATAATATAATGAAAATGAGTTTATGACTCATACACTCGAGTTATAAACTCATTTTTTTTATAAATACCATTTTGTTTGTATCGTGCATAGAGCACATGTGTGTATTTTGCAATAATCCTTGGCTCAAATTCATGCATTTGTTGCATATATTCTGTTGCGTATAAAATGAGATGGTCCCATAAATAGCCGGATTTAGTGTACAGTACCCCTTTAAGGTGGGACACGATTGACTAATATCGGGACTTATATGCAGGGTTCACGCTGGCTACAAAGTTCTTTTGGCAAACGTTTTGGCTATTTCTGAATATGTAATTTTTCATGCGCTTTGGCCGAATTGAAAAACAAAAATGTGGGATCATTAATTGAGAAAAGCCAAAACATACAGCACGCGCACAAAAATAACTGATAAATAATAAAATGTCGAGTTGGACAAAAATGGCACTATGCCAATTGGAGGAATGCAACATTCTACTAACACGGCCGAAAATCTGAAGCAAATCGACCGTACCACTCCATAGAAAACACCGTCTGAACTACGCTCAATTGTAAATATTTACTACTCGATTCGGGACGCATCTATCGGCAATAAACTAACGAAAACGATTTCACCATCGAGAGTCACTGCGTTTAATTAATACATATGAATGACGGTGTGTGTTGTAAATTTAGATATAATATTTGTAAAAATAACTATTTTGAACAAGATTATTCTCCATTTCTATTTGATCACCCAACTGGAGTTTTTCACATCACTTTAACATATAGCCTGGGAGCTGATATGATACCCTGCACTCTACACCCAACTCATTTTCTTCCCTATTATGTCCCTAAACTTTTACGCAATGTTAATACGAAAACAAGTGTCCATGTAGACACCAGACATTCAATATGGCGTCCATCATGGCCGCCGTTTTTCAGATGCATATTATAGCGAGAAAATCTTGTCAACTGTATACAAATGTATATATTTTTGTGAAGCTAAGACATATTATGCCACCTTTATAGGATAACGTTTGAAATCCCCGCCCAAAATGGCCGTCGGAAAAAAATCCGGTCAATACAGGGGGGGGGGGGTGAAACAAATATTTCCGGCACGTATGCCGGGGTGGGTGGGTGGTCAAAGCCACCAACAAGCAATTTTTTCTGCAACTAAAAAAAAAATTTCCTGCTTGTTTTTTAGTGTTTTGGCAATGAGTTGGGCTTCAAACCCACTTTGAATGAGAGAAATAATGTAATTCTAACTGTAAACTGACTGCAGGCAGTTATCGTGTTGTATTTTGTTGCAAATTTTGAAATCCAAGATGGCCGCTGGCAGCCATGTTTTTTTGGCCGAATGACCTCAAAATGACTCATTCCTATTTACATGTCCATGTTAACATCCATGATAAATAGTATGCACAGAAATTCATATACAGCTGTTTACAGTGAATTCCACCCCCCGCAAATCTCTGTTTTAGTGTTAAAAGGGGGGGGGGGGTGGGTGTCAAAAAATGGTCGGAAAAAACTGCTGAAAACGGAAAACAATTTGGCGGTGGGGGTGGGTGGTTACAAAAAATGATCGAAAGGGAAAAAATGCCATACGTGCCTGAATTGTTTTTCCGACCCCCCCCCCCCTGGTCAATATTATTAATTTAGGGTTAGTCAAAAGCATTTGGGGTCACTTTGACTAACCCAAACCTTTCTACCTCTGGTGTTAGTCATAGCGACTAAGTTACACAAAGAATAACTCTAATTGCACTAAAATAGACACATCACGTTAAAACCGCCAAAAACAGAAAGAATATTATATCATTTAGACAAACCTTGTTCTTATGTCAATCATAAATATCGCGTAAATTACATGTTGTTATCGTGTTAGTGCTCTGTGTTATGTAAACAAACGACATGTTATGTAAACAGACACTGCATAAAGAGTGACCGATAAGCAAAACAGTCAACACCGGGGAGATCACTCTAAGTGCACTTTTGTTAGAAATGCCACCAGGTTGTTTACAACATATCGGTATAGCGTTTAGCAATCCTCGCCCCTCAAAATTTCGGTTTCGAATGGGTCATCGTGAATCACTCTCCTTTAAAAAATCGCCACGGTGTTGTTCGAGTGTTTTGCTTATCGCTCACTATGTACGTGCTGTATATATAAACAAACACTCGGCTCACACAAAGTGTGTTTTGTGGATAATATCGCATTCTTACTATCATTATATATATACTGTACTATCAGTATATTCTTGAGGAATTATTCATAATTTGGTAACTGCTATTTATAAATTATAACGAAGGCCATCGTGCCTTTAATATTCATTGCTAAATATTCAATTTACATTTTATCACAGTAACTCTATTGGATCTATAATTGAACGAATGTGATTGGAGGATATCAATTAAATGTGATCACAGCCCCTTCCGATCCCTCAAAAAAATTAGATTACAGAATCGATTTTATGAAATTATGTTATCAGATATTGGAATTAGTGATGTCTTAAAATATATAGAGGATCTCCACCGAGTTATGTTGGGATCAAAGATTTTATGAAACTAGTTTGATAAATTTGATTCACAACTAGTCGTAATCGAATTGTGACAAAAATTTATCAATGAGTTTCATAAAATCTTATATCCCAACATAACGAGTTGAAGATCTTGTATATCACATGACAAAACTAGAAGTTTATTCCTTTTTAAAAAATCAAAATCCTTAACAGAAGCCTTAAAATGGACACATTTACATTGCTGGCTGAGACGCTTCACAACCGCATACGACAATATTGCGCGCTCGAGCTGCCGACGGAAAAAATATAGTGCCGATTCGCCTCTTTATTTTTGTGTCTATTTTCGTTAGTGCAACGAATGTGAACAAGAATTTAACTTTAATGAACAATTAACATGCTTTTGCATTGTCTGGTGTTGTTTTCGTGTGCGGCTTTACGAAATAGTATTAATGTAAAGTCAATTTGTTGGCGCGATGCCAAGTTGGCGGGAAGCACGGGCATATTCCTCACTAGTGAGAGATAAGGAAATATGCATTAAATGGCTTTTAATGATATAATATGGGTTTCGTGAGATATATAATGATATCTTATATTCAATTAGTGATATCATAAAAGAATTATTGATATCACTAAATAGGTAATATAAAATAGAAGAACGGCAACCCATAAAAGTGTAGCCAAGTATTAGAAAAGGATTCCATGCTCTTTGTCCAGCTTAAAGGGATACTGTACACTTAATCCGACCATTCATGGGACCATCTCCTTTTATACTCAACAGCATATATGCCACAAAGGGATGCATTTGAACCATGGATCAGTGCAAAAATACACCCGTGTGCTCTATGAACGATGCAAACAACATGGTAATTATAATGAAAATTAATTTATGACTCGATCCAGTCGTAAATTCATGTTCATTATAAATAACCATGTTTTACATCGTTCTTAGATTGAGCACACGCGTGTAATTTGAACTAATCCATGTCTCAAATTTATTCATTCATTTGTTGCATAATCATATTCTGTTGAGTATAAAAGGAGATGGTCCCATAAGTAGTCGAATTTAGTGCACAGTACCCCTTTAATTAACCCTTTCAGTGCCAAGTCCGATTTTTGTATCAACCCATATTTCCTTGATCATTTTTCAAATGTATTGATTTCACACGAGCTCTTTCCATCAATGTATCATATTATTATAATCAATAAATTTGAATAATGATCTAAGAGCTCTTTCCATCAATGTATCACATTATTATAATAAATAAATTTGAAAAATGATCAAGGAAATATGGGTTGATACAAAAATCGGACTTGGCACTGAAATGGTTAATCGTCCACGAATGTTTCAACACAACACTGTACCTATTGGAAATACACAATGGGCAGAGCAAAGCAATGGACAAAGGGAGCAAACAAACAAGACATCAAGCTTTGTTTGTATTGTATCCATGGACACCGGGTAATGGATGGATTGTTGTGACTGGCATCTGGCTACCGCCTATGGTCTCCCGTACAAAGATTTATATAACAGGCGGTGAGCGATAATTGGTTTCACTAGCTGTCGGTATCTCGTTTAAACTCAACGTTTTTCCTGTGACCACCTCCAACCAAGAAACATGATGAGTACTTACTTTTAATTAATTATTTCGCACACATTATAATGACAATTTAATTTGAAATCGAGATAAATTTTCCAGAGATTTGTGTGCAAATGCCTATCGCCCCCGATAGCATTGTAAGATATAGATACTTAAAGTGCATAATCCGAGTAAACGCCCCTCAATTACTATTTATTTGGATTCGGGGATTAAAAGTTTTTTGATTCTAGTCGAGGAACCCACATATCAAAGCTCAGAGTTATTAGATATCGATTTTTGAAATATATTATTTTTCACCATCGAGACTTATAAGTAGCCCAGTAAAAAGTCGACGAGCCGACGGTCTCGGACTAAATTGCGGATAAAGATGGACAACTCTAAAATCAAGAGGCTTTGTGTTGATAAATGAGGCAAAATTTCATCGAACAACATGTTGATAATTAACAACGTTTCGGGCAATTTTATACCACAGTTGACTTCCCCTAAAACGCGTTCCATCCTTCATCCCGAATATACCCAAGAACAACAACACCCATATAGGATAGCGCGTTGCATCGTCACGCGGACCACAGATTGACAAAGAAAGAATGATGAATAATTAGATATGCCCAATTTCTAATAAAACTAAAGCGGCACACTGAGTACCTTATCACATTCTTATCTTAGACAATGGTGCCATTGAATATGTTATTGAAAATTAAATATATCTTTTGGTCATAATTATACATGTCATAAATTTATAATGCTATACCATTGCAGTGAATCTTAAACAATTAGCCCACATAATGATAACATATTTCCGCAAAACTGTATGATTACTAGCTTATATGCTAATTCCAATTTTAACAAGAACTATCTGGAGTTCAGTTCTAAGATATACAGAACACACGAGTTCCGTTGATATATAGAATGATTTCATAGTCCCATCAGTCTGTTACATGTAAACATATGAATTCAGCGCCATGCATTTCCAAATGAACACTTGTTCGGAGACGAATCCTCACCGACTGATGACAGCCAATCTGTGATGTCTACACCTCCGGTAAAACCAAGCTTTTCGCCATACGCCTGGAATGGAACATCGACAAAACCAGTACTCACAGTCACCCATTGATATTTCAACCAAATTTTCAAAACAATTTGTGTAATTTGGAATAACCATTCCCTAATTAATTTTGAAAAGTTGACAACTCTATATATAATATATGGTATGTATATTTTAACGTTCACAATACAGCCAATATTGTATGCATCCCTGCATCAGTGAGAATGCAGAGCAAAACAACTGCAATATCGTTATGCAGCCCAATCAGACGTCATGTCTAACCCGGATACAACATTGTATCACAATTTTCACGTGATTTACACAATTTCACACATTCGGAACCATACTAAGAATTCGAATTATTTCGTGAACAAAACGATCTTACCACCCTCAACGCAGCAGCTTACACTAATATAACTGCGTGCTGTTACACATATATAGTAAGTGTAAAACCACAATTTAGCTCCCAATTTCGGAATTTATATACATTTGTTTCGTTGACCGAGCCATGGGCCTATGTGTATATGTATTCTAATATATATACATCAGTTCCCAAACCCTTTGGGCACATTGTCAATTAACAAAGAAGAATTATACTTATCTTCAATATAATAACTCATCGCCGATTCGCCACCATAATTTCTCAACCGGACGATTCCCTTAGAAGACACCAACGTTTGCCGCTATCTTGATGTACTGTATAACTTCCGAATTTGATGCACAAGAGCGCAAGGCGAACTGGTAATGTCTCACTCAATCAAGCCGGTAAACAACGATCACGCAGACGTCACACTAATCAGCTTATCTCACAGTGACCAACGTCTGTGTCATATCACCAGCGTAACAGCCATTGTCCGTTCGATTTTGTTATTGAGTTAATGCATGAATCTGTAAAGCGATAATGTCTTGTTGGCTTCAATATATTGTAACTCAGGCAAAGGTGCACATTCAATATGGCTGCTCAACAAAATTTAGGCGGTCCACACCGAAGACGGAATCAACGCAGATGACAATACACCTCTCGCCAACGAGAAGCGCCGCATTCGGCGATTCGTATTTCACCGCTAGGGGAAAGCACTTTAACTCTAATTCCATCCGGTCAAACGATTTAAAGAATATTGTGTTTAGCATTATTTTTTGGGCAATTAATCGATTATGATAACTGAAGAGGCATTTAAAAATATTGTTGTTGGAATATGATTATATGGGGACCATCAATTCGGATTCAGTACCTTTAATGACGTCATCATTTTTTATAATCTATAGATACTCAATTGTGTAATGTACACGCCCATCGAACCAATCATTACAATATATAAACCTTAATAATGCTATGATCACGGGCACAACATGATTATATTGACGAAATAACGGAGATGGTCAGAAATGAAACAAAAGTTAAGAAATATTTAAAAAAAAAAGTTTTTTAAAGATTGTTTTTTTCTTGTGTTTTTTTTGTAGAAGAATTTATATTGACTAAATAACGTAGATATTCAAAACTGAAAAAAATAATAATAACAAAAATAAAGAGCGTTTTAAAGAGCGTTTGTTGTTGTTGTTGAAATGATAACGGAAGTATATGACTGGTGTGCTTTGGTAAAGAGTTTCCCTTTGAAGTCTATCCGTGCTTATATGGGTCGCCGAAATGAGCATAAAAATCATTTCTTGTCGATGCATGTTGTAAATTAAAGGTACTCAATCCGATCAGACGGTCCCCATATCATCAAGACACAACAACAACAACAACAACAACAACAACAATTCTTCGAAACACGCTTTAGTTATCAGAATCGATTAATTACAACAAAATAATGCTAACCACTGTCAACTATGGTATCAAATTTCCCAAAACGTGTTATTTATCAACATTTTGTCCTCGAAATTTGGCCGTATTACCACTTGTTTTTAGAGTTATCCATCTTCACCCGCAATTTTGACCGAGACCATCCCATTGACTGCGTGTTTCTGGGCCACAAACAATTGAAATAAAACACTTTAAAAATCGATATCTGATCACTCTGAGCTTTAATGGGTTGGTTCCTCGACTCGACTCAAATATTTTTTAACCCCGAAGCCAAAGAAATAGTAGTTTAGGGTTGTTTAATCGGATTGAGTACCTTTAAGAGTTAGAGGTATCTAATAATGTCAACTCGAAAAACGCCCTATAATAGTGACCCAAATCTCGCCGACTGCCGAAATATTGTTAGGAAGTATTTAGCATATAATGGATAAACTAATATGTAAAACTTATATTTATAAGTTATATTTATTCGCAAAAAATAATAAAAATGCACGATTCGTCTATTTGCTCGTGTAAAACATTTCAGAAATACAAGGTTATACTGTTACATTTTTTGCTAAATCAGAATTTATTAACTAGTACTTAGTATATATGCTCGGTACCCACCCACTAGAATCCAGAATAGACGCTATGTTATTATTGACGGTCTTTCGATGGACTGCTATGTTATTATTGACGGTCTTTCGATGGACGAAATGATCTTGCTTCATTTGGCTCATGGTACTAGCGATATATATACAACACTTGATGATATTGACGCCTTTCTCAACTTTATGGTAACAATTACTGCAAAATTATGGCTGTGGTACAGCGCATTCCTGCAGAGAAATACACCCTAGTCAATTAAACAATCCAAATCAGTCAGACATTACTATGATTAACTATGAGTAACACGGTGTGTCGGTTTACAATTATATACATCTTGACTATATTATATGAAGTGGGCTGAAGCTAGCATCGACAGCTATACTATACTTAACCGTAAGTCTTCATCCCCATTGTCATCATTATCATCACATCCAACAGCATTACCATCTTCATCATCATCGCCGTCGTCATCATCACCATCATCCTCGTCATCGTCTTCGATGTTATCATCATCACCATCTGCATCATCATCTTAATCATTATCGCCGTCGTCGACATCATAATCATCATAACCATTGTCATCGTCATCATCATCATCATCATCGTCTTCGATGTGATCATCATCATCACGACCACCATCACCATCAGCATGATCATCATCATCATCGTCGTCGTCGTCGTCGGCATAATAATCATCACCATTGTTAAACGCCATAGTCATCTTCCTTACCATTATCACCACCAACATTGCCACTAGCATTATCACTAATCATCACTATTATCATAATCTCACTACAATGTCATATGTATATAATCATTCGAGTGCGAGCACTCGTCTACATCATACTCACGTATTGTATAATTCTGTTTACTATATTATTTTCTAGTTTACCTTGGATCATTGTATGTTCATATTACATGTACTATTGTTTGTATCATTATTTATGACTCTTCAGTAAATGGAGGAAAATAAAGATATAATAATAATAAGAACATCTCGTTCAATGGCGATACTATCGCCATATTAGATACATATAACCTTACAGATATTGTTAATGAATATATGCGTTCTGGGTCCTTCCCATCAAAGGATTTGTGGAAATCTCGTATAATGTCCAATATGCAAATTGTCATCGAGGTAGAATGGAACTTAAGAGTGCATGATGTCGGACTTATCTTTCAATCGCTTCCTGAAAGTTCACCATATTCTGAGTATGTCTAAACTCTGGCGTTTGTGTCGAAAATTCACACAAAACAAGTGGTCTTACATAACCACAGCAATGTTAATCAATGCAACAACCTTCTTTGAAGAGGATCAATGTCCAAATTGTGAACGCACTTATATGGCTAGGGTCAAACACATTCTCATTGATTGTAGGGAATCAACTTCCATACGAAATAACATGTTCTTTGGCTTAATCGACAAATACGGTATACCTTGCTTCATTACCGTTGACGAACTAACTGACGATGATATGATATCCCTTCATCTTACGAATGTTACTGGCCACGTACAGTATGATGTTGATGACATCGATTGCTTGCTCAACTACATAGTCAGCTATACGGCACAACTGTGGTTATCATTCAACGCCCTCTCACATGCGAGCGGAATGAGAACTATTCAACCTGACGACACCCCAAACTAATTGCAAGATGCCTTCAAACCGCCAGGAAAAATTCTATCAAGTGGGTGAAAACTTGAAAGTCGACATTTCTTATGAAATATATGCATCAATGTACATGTCGCAGCTACTAAGCACTTTCGTTGTCATTGTGTGAGCGTCAAGATCTATATATCTATTAAATGTCATATTTGGTGTATTAACACCCCAACACTTACCTCATCACGCCGTTGATCATCATCACCACCGTCACCATCATCATCAACACCATCATCATCATCATCACCGCCGTCATCATAAGCATCACCACCACCATCATAATCATCCTCATCTTCATCGTTGTCATCATCATCACCATCACCATCATCATCATCATCATCATAATCACCATCATCATTATCGTCATTATCTTCATCACCGTCATCATCTTAATCATCGTCGTCATCGTCGTCGCCGTAGGCATCATCATCATCATCATGTTCATCATCATAGTGTATATCCTGTCTAACCTGTTGGGAAACACAAAATTCAAACTGTTATTGAAGCGCCGCAGGCTGTTGGGAAACACAAAATTCAAACTGTTATTGAAGCGCCGCAGGCGCGTTAAGCAACGTCACCCCTTTTTCAAATTGATATCGAGGCAGTCAGGTCGCGCCAGCGACCGCTGCCGCGGGGGCCTGATGGCTCATAAAAACAACTCTATATATAAGCGCCCGCGGCTACCACTTTATAGCATCAAGGGTAGACTGAGCAAATCGAGACGGGATGCTGGTCCCGCCAAACTCTCCAGACGGCATCGACATATCAAAACGCATGCGATTCTCGCCTATCGTATCTGTATTTGGACGGGATTGTGTGCGGTGCGCTGGGCACGTCGCGCGCGTTGTCTTCAAAAGCGAGCGCCAGAATGTTTACGGCAGTCTATCCTCTATGGCTATACGCCGTACACGACATAATAGCCATATATCGGGTTATGGCTAGTCTACTGTATACGGCAGAATAGCTATATGCGGAGTTAGAGCTATTATGCCGTATACGGCAGAATAGCCTCGGCCATATTTTTTATATGCAATTCCTAATAACATTATCTTGATGGCGTTACCATTTCTGACTATGTTTTTTGGGGTCTTTTTCAGCGTGAGTGTATCTCTATCCACATGGGACAGGCCGGTGTCCAGATGGGAAATGCATGCTGGGAATTGTACTGCTTGGAGCACGGCATCCAGCCTGATGGTCAGATGCCATCCGATAAAACCATTGGAGGGGGAGATGACTCGTTCAACACCTTCTTCAGCGAGACTGGCGCAGGAAAGCACGTGCCAAGGGCTGTCTTCGTCGATTTGGAGCCAACTGTCGTCGGTAAGTATACTCCTTCTACTTCTGATTGGATTCTCTCATTCAGTTATACAATCATACAATACATGGCATGGCCAGTTATTCATTTGGAGGGGTGTTTGAAAAATGTTCTGGGCCGTTTGGTGAACTTAATATCTGAAAATTCCTCACGTGAAATACTCATCAATGAGGATTTAATCATCATATTACCCTTCTTATTATATAATGACTTATTATGCCCAGATTCCCGTAGGAGGTTCGGCTCCGTCCGTCCGTCCACCCGGCGGTATGACTGTCCGTCAGTGTTAACGCTATCATTGGCCAAATTGACCAATTATTTTTCTAAAATGGCCAACAACAAAATCATTTGGCCAAAGTATCCGTCCGTCGGAATCACCTTGTAACTCAGGGGTGTATAATGTATTATCGGATTTCGTTGTAACTCGAGTGTTTATTATCGGATTTCGTTGTAACTCGGGTGTTTATTATCGGATTTCGTTGCAACTCGAGTGTTTATTATCGGATTTCGTTGTAACTCGGGTGTTTATTGTCGGATTTCGTTGTAATTCGAGTGTTTATTATCGGATTTCGTTGTAACTCGGGTGTTTATTGTCTGATTTCGTTGTAACTCGGGTGTTTATTTTCGGATTTATTTGTAACTCGGGTGTTTATTGTCAGATTTCGTTGTAACTCGAGTGTTTATTTTCGGATTTCGTTGTAACTCGGGTGTTTATTTTCGAATTTCGTTGTAACTCGAGTGTTTATTGTCGGATTTCGTTGTAACTTGGGTATTTATTATCTGATATCGTTGTAACTCGGGTGTTTATTGTCGGATTTCGTTGTAACTCGGTTGTTTTTTGTCAGATTTCGTTGAAACTCGGGTGTTTATTGTCGGATTTCGTGTTTATTTTCGGATTTCGTTATAAGTCGGTGGTTTGTTATCGGATATCGTTGTAACTCAGGTGTTTTTTGTCAGATTTCGTTGAAACTCGGGTGTTTATTGTCGGATTTCGTGTTTATTTTCGGATTTCGTTATAACTCGGGTGTTAATTGTCGGATTTCGTTGTAACTCGGGTGTTTATTGTCTGATTTGTGCTTTTAGAGAGAGAGAGAGAGAGAGAGAGAGAGAGAGGGAGGGAGGGGAGGGAAGAGAAAGAGAGAGAGAGAGAGAGAGAGAGAGAGCTTTAACTGTCAATTTCCAATTTTGACAATATTTACTAAAAACGTTAAGTGCCCTCTGAAGGTCACCAGGCGTTTCAGCTAAAAAATACCATGTCATACAATATAATCAATTTACATAATATTGTGTGTCCGTACTAACATTTCAGCTTTTGTAACTTGTTAATTATCGGATTTCGTTGTTGTTTGTCATGGTGATAGCACAGATTGGGGAAAGGATACGCACACACTACGGATTTCGTCCATTAATGTTTACCAGAGTTACGGCCTTCTTTTGACTTGGAAATGTGCGAATTTGTCTCGAACATTGAACATTTCAGCTTGTAATTCAGGCACAGATAATCAGATTCGTTTGTTCTTTGGTATGGTGATTGCCCAACATGCGACAAGGATACCCACAAACTACGGGTTTCGTTAACCCTTTACCCAACAGAACGGCCCTGTGCCAATGCATTCTCTTATATATGCGAGTCGACCATAGGTCGCCTCGCATATATAAGAGAATGCATTGGCTTAACACATTAAAAATTATAAAATTGTTAAAGAATGTAAGAAAAAATGGTAAAAAGTGTTAAAAAAGGATTTTTTTTAGGCCAATGCATTCTCTTATATATGCGAGGCGACCTATGGTCGACTCGCATATATGAGAGAATGCATTGGCACAGGGCATAACTGTAACTATCACAATGTGGTCAAGGAGCCGGTTCCAATGATATCCATATTTGTATGGTTCTATTGAGACAGACCGAAGATATTTTAGGCTGTTGAAGCTTTATTTGGCCGGTTTTGGCCGGTTTGTTGGGTAAAGGGTTAATTCATTTTTACCAGAGTTACAACCCGTGTTTGACATTGGGATTTCTAAATGTTGGGTCCGTATGAAAATTTCAGCTTGTAATTTGGGCATGAATCATCGGATTTGGTTGTGCTTTGTGTGTCTTGATAACCCATTTTAGGTGTAAAGGATACCCACTTCTTGGATTTTGAAAATAACAATGTTCCATCCATATACTAATATTTAGTATTGCCCATAGTTATCATTTTTAGCATTTGACACATGTTAAAAAGGCAACTCTCCTATTATATATAAGTTCTTAAAATATAATTAGGATGTTCCGAGTAGTCATTTAGCGGTGCTCTGATACTATAAACAATAATGACAGGCTGAAAAACACTGTAACGGTATACCATGGGGGGGGGGGGTCGTCTTTGCCCCTCTTGAGTGATGATGTATATCTCCCACTGAGTGACAAATTGTGCCTCCACAGGGATGCACTTGACGCCCATTGAGGGACAAATTGTTCTTCAACAGGGATGCACTTTAATCCCATGGAGGAACAAATTGTTCTTCGATGGGGATGCACTTTACTTCCGTTGAGGGTCAAATTGTTCTTCGACAGGAGGTGCTTGACCCCCACTGAGTAACACATTGTTCTTCAACAGGGATATATTTGACTCCCATGAGGGACAAAATGTTATTCGTCAGGGAGGTACTTGACCCCCGCGGAGTGACAAATTGTTCTTCAACAGGGATGCACTTGACACCCGTTGAGGGACAAATTGTTCTTCGGCTGCTAACACTCCAATGGAGAGGCAAGTTAGCCTTTTGTAGAGGTGGTTAATTAGTGCACCTCAAGAGATGCAAATATTTCCTCTCCGAGGAGCAATATTGCATCTCCACTATTTAGAGTATACTTTGGTGTTCAGATAATAAGATAAACAAGCAGTCAAACATGACAGAAATGAATCAATGGGAATAAAACAAATAGTCATCAGCGAGTATATTTTTCAATGGGTTATATAATTATATGTACCATTTTTTAATACAAATTTTGAACAACTGCACGAATATGCGAATTTTTTCAGTTTTAATTTCATTTCGACTTCCTAAAACTCAATGTTCCCGTTATTTCCCTTGTAGATGAGGTCAGAACTGGAACATACCGACAACTGTTCCACCCAGAACAGCTGATCACTGGCAAGGAAGATGCCGCTAACAACTACGCACGAGGCCACTACACCATTGGCAAGGAACTCGTTGACTTGGTACTCGACCGATTGAGGAAGTTGGCTGACCAATGTACCGGTCTTCAAGGATTTCTCATCTTCCACAGCTTCGGCGGCGGAACCGGATCTGGCTTCACCTCCCTGTTGATGGAACGTCTCAGTGTCGATTACGGCAAGAAATCCAAGCTGGAGTTCGCCGTCTACCCATCACCCCAGATTTCTACCGCTGTCGTCGAGCCATACAACTCCATCCTGACCACACACACCACCCTTGAGCACTCTGACTGCGCATTCATGGTCGATAACGAGGCTATCTACGACGTCTGCAGACGTAACCTCGATATCGAGAGACCAACATACACCAACTTGAACCGTCTGATTGGTCAGATCGTCAGCTCCATCACTGCATCTCTCCGGTTCGATGGTGCTCTGAACGTCGACTTAACTGAGTTCCAGACCAACTTGGTGCCATATCCACGTATCCATTTCCCCCTTGCCACATATGCCCCAGTCATCTCGGCAGAGAAGGCCTACCACGAGCAGCTGTCCGTATCTGAAATTACCAATGCTTGCTTCGAGCCAGCCAACCAGATGGTGAAATGCGATCCCCGTCACGGAAAATACATGGCCTGCTGCATGTTGTACAGAGGAGATGTTGTGCCAAAGGATGTCAACGCATCAATTGCCACAATCAAGACCAAGAGGACCATCCAATTCGTCGACTGGTGTCCCACTGGTTTCAAAGTTGGTATCAACTACCAGCCACCAACCGTTGTGCCAGGTGGTGACTTGGCCAAAGTCCAGCGTGCCGTGTGCATGTTGAGCAACACTACCGCCATTGCCGAAGCCTGGGCGAGACTCGACCACAAATTCGACCTGATGTACGCCAAGCGCGCCTTCGTCCACTGGTATGTCGGTGAGGGTATGGAGGAGGGAGAATTCTCCGAGGCCAGAGAAGATTTGGCTGCACTTGAGAAGGATTACGAAGAGGTGGGCGTCGATTCCGCTGAGGGCGAAGGAGAAGACGAAGGGGAGGAATACTAGAGCTAACTGTTCTAAAAGGAATATTGAACTTAGCAGGATCCGAAATCTGACTAAATAAAGAATCCCATAAGAATTGATTGAAAAAACACACTGTCATGTCAATTTAGTGCTAATTAATATAAGCAACTTCATAATCTTGTCTGTCTTTATCATCCACATACGCGATCTGGGCCATGGCTGAAATTTTTCGAAAACCCTGTGTCAAAGCATTATCTTATGATATGATATGATATGATATGATATAATATATATGGATATATGAACTGCACTTTTGAAATAAATAAATTCTACGGATGTTATTGGTACATGAAAACAGTGAAATTTTAAATATTTTCATGCCATACTAGTAAAGTAAATGAAGTTATAATATCCAATGAGTCGATGGTTCTTAAATATTGTGTCACAATAATCGCTTGTACCAAATTTCACAAAGAAATGGCTGGCAGATGTTGAAAAAAATCTATTTTGAAATACCAGGAACTCTGACCCCTAAAGATCCACTGTCCGATTTGAAACCAAATGTCAAATAGTGTGTCTGTCATTTGCAGAATGAGTTCCCCAGAGCGTGAATTTAGTGATGCTACCCCGCATAGCGGGCTAGAATCACCAAATTCACCCTCTGGGGACCTCATTCTGCAAATGACAGACACACTATTTCAAGGCTTGGTCAGCTTACCTGGCAGAGTTCTGTCCAAATGGCTAGCTGCGTGTTATGCACACTGCCGTCACGTATATAAAATGTAAGGAAATCTTACATATTTTTTATTTAAGACTTTTGTCTGTTACTAAAAATTCTAAATTGATCTGGCCAATTTCCAAATGAATATGGCCAGTTCAGTTTCTCAGAATAATGCAGAATGAATTGTAACTGATAAAAGACTTACATCAAAATGTAAGATTATATTACATTCTGTTCGTGATGGCAGTGTTGAGAATATCTCTGTTTGGCTTCTCCCAGTAATATTTAGGAATTAATTTCTCTCTAATGTTATCAAATATTTTGCATTTTATATACATGCATAACCAAGTGGTATTCATCCCCAATGGTAATTTGGCACATAGTGCATGGGCTCTCTCTCATTCGGGAGTCTGTGATTTGAGGTGCGAATTTATATAAGGGATTCGGTCGGATGGTATGGAATTTATATAAGGGATTCGGTCGGATGATATGGAATTTATATAAGGGATTCGGTCGGATGATATGGAATTTATATAAGGGATTCGGTCGAATGATATGGAATTTATATAAGGGATTCGGCCGGATGATATAGAATTGATATAAGGGATTCGGCCGGATGATATAGAATTTGGATTCGGCCGGATAATATAGAATTTATATAAGGGATTCGGCCGGATGATATAGAATTTATATAAGGGATTCGGCCGGATGATATAGAATTTATATAAGGGATTCGGCCGGATGATATAGAGTTTATATAAGGGATTCGGTCGGATGATATGGAATTTCAATGAGATACCGGTTCATTTTGGTGTACACTGTTTCATGGATAAGTCAGTAATGCTCTAAGTAATCGACTTCTAAACCACAGCAGAATTATGGGTAACTTTTCAGCCCGAGATCTTTCCTATGAATGGCAACAAGCCATATTTCCGACTAAATCCTGAAAAGTTACCCATAATTCTGCTGTGGTTAAGAAGTCGATTACTTAGGGCATTACTGTAGTTTTATTCGTGATTTGAAGTCATGGAGTCAAACCATTCTTCATAAACTTGGTCAGTTATAGTGTCTGCTTGATAACTTTCATACTAGTCTTTGATAATGATTCTGTGACAACCATTTATAGTCAAACCCGCCATCACTAAGTGTGTTTTCAACATAATTTTCCACTTAAAGGTACTCAACCCGATAAAACTCCTCTCAATTACTATTTCAATGGCTTCGGGGGTCAAAAATATTTGATTCGAGTCGAGGAAGTCACCCATCAAAGCTCAGATTTGTTAGATATCGATTTTATAAATCTATTATTTTTCATTATCGGGAATTCTTTCTGGCCCAGAAGATAGTAAAAAATTCGTTATTATTACCCACTTGATTATAGAGTTATCCATCCTTGTCTGTTTGAATAGAATTTTGGCGTAAAATCTCGAGCATGTTACCAAATTGACGGCAGTTATAAGTACTCATCTCGAGAACATAAGAATTTTCAAAAATCAATATCTAATGACTCTGAGCTTTGTTTGATGGGTTCCTCGACTCGAATCAAATATTTTTTACCCCCAAAGCCAAAGAAATAGTAATATAGGACCCTCTGATCGGATTGTTGTTGTTGGAATCTGTTGAGATGGGGACCCTCTTTACGGGTTGAGTACCTTTAAGGTCGGCATTACTATTCGGGTTCCTATTGTGTAGTTCAAGCGAAATGTGGTATATCTGTTTCTCTAATTTGGATACCTCCTGTGAAATAAATCGGGACCAATATGAAATCGCCCTACATTTAATTTCCACAGATAAGGGGTGTCTTCCTAACTCACCATACACGATTTAGTTTGTGGTACTAGTTTTCATATCTATAGCATGAGTTTGCAAACTGTCAAATGTATTGTTTCAATGGACTTGTATGTGAGATTATAAGCGCCATATTTCGCTGCCATAATTTAATACTGCCAAAGAGCGTTAAGAGGGAGGCAATGTTTGAATGGGGAATTCAGTGTTAATTTCTCATAAAAGATTGATCAAACCTCACAAAGCGCAGGTGACCATATCATACCTTTTTGGAAAGTTTGAAGACTTATCTAGTGATAACGCGAAGCCGAATTTTGATTTCCATCCCAGGTTGGATATTATTGGACATTATTAAAAGTAGGTCACCATTGTTTATCATTTTTTATAATATTTCCATTAACCCTTTACCCAACAGAAGGGCCCTGTGCCAATGCATTCTCTTATATATGCGAGGCGACCTATAAGAGAATGCATTGGCTTAACACATTAAAAATTATAAAATTATTAAAGAATGTAAGAAAAAATGGTAAAAAGTGTTAATTTTTTTTTTTTAGGCCAATGCATTCTCTTATATATGCGAGGCGACCTATGTTCGACTCGCATATATAAGAGAATGCATTGACACAGGGCTAACTGTAACACATGCCATTGCATTGGACGGATCTATAGCAGAGGTCACACGACATAACATGAGGGCATCAACTCCCAACGTTAAGCCATCTACATTTAACCCTTTACCGAACAGAACGGCCCTGTGCCAATGCATTCTCTTATATATGCGAGTCGACCATAATTATAAAATTGTTAAAGAATGTAAGAAAAAATGGTAAAAAGTGTTAAAAAAAGATTTTTTTTAGGCCAATGCATTCTCTTATATATGCGAGGCGACCTATGGTCGACTCGCATATATAAGAGAATGCATTGGCACAGGGCATAACTGTAACTATCACAATGTGGTCAAGGAGCCGGTTCCAATGATATCCATATTTGTATGGTTCTATTGAGACAGACCGAAGATATTTTAGGCTGTTGAAGCTTTATTTGGCCGGTTTTGGCCGCTTTGTTGGGTAAAGTGTTAAATGTCACAAAACAAAACATAGAATGACAAATCCGCTTTGCGTTGTCACTTTATGTTCAAACATTCCGATACGAAGTATTATTCTACGGTTTGTAAATATTGAGTTATCGTGTCTTGAAAATTAACAATAAATTCCCCATTTAAATGTTGCCACGTTATACCCCCCTCTTAACATGACGTCGCATTAGAACTAAAGTGTTCTATCTCCATATTTTAATTTTTGTGGGAATCGAGTTTAAAGTTTTGACCCCCCCCCCCGGTCCGGTTCACATGTTCTCATTCTGTTTTGGAAGATAATACACAGCGGGTATGATATCAGGTGTAAAGTTACTATTATATGACGAGTTTCGAGACAAAACATATGATATCTTTGGTGTAATCACGAAAAAACACTTTGTAGATAGAACAATTTGTGTAAAATATTCCATTTCCCCCCGTGCTATATTGGTTTTTGTGTTTTTTAATCATATAAACGTGCACAAATTCCAAATCACGCCATTTTCTGTGTAATTTTAACCAAATATTTATCCTAGAAATAAGATATTCATACCTAGGAGTGAGAAAGCATTATTTCCAACTAGTCACTTCGCTGGCGCTCTGCCAAATTCGGGTTCCATTGCTTTCTATTGAAGGTCAGAGATACAACATTTTATCGCTGAAATTTATTTAATCACGTGGTACAAAATAAAGAGATTCATTGGTCCACAGTGGAGATAGAACAATATAAAAACTGTCAAAAACGTGAGTTTTTGAGATGGAACAGATTTTACACAGCCTCTCATTCAAATTTGGTGTATATAAGTTAGACACGATATCTGGTGATTTTCGGACAGGAAATCCCGTACCGAATCGAAAGATACCAATACATGTATCTCATTTTCCCGCCAAAATGGAGATAGAACAGCTTAGTTTTGACGCGACGATGAGGTTTATTTGGGATATCAAGTGTTCTGACTTTGTTCAAGAGTCCGTACGTGACTTCCGAAAACAAATCACATCGTTTCTTTTGATAGCTCGGCAAAGCTGGGCGTTATAGAAGAGTTCCAATCCGAGATATTTAAATTCTTTACTTGTAACTGTGAATTATCGTAGTAGAACACTGACATTTTCTTTGGCAATTTCTTACGAAATATCACAACTTTAGTTTTTTTATATGTTTTAGACTTTTATCCATCTGTAGAACCCCCTCCCTCTATGCGGAATTGTTATGGTTATGGTTTTGTGATAGGGCTATGCATATATACGCTTTAACCCTTTACCCAACAGTCGGGATTTTTTTTACCCTGTGCCAATGCATTCTCTTATATATGCGAGTCGACCATAGGTCGCCTCGCATATATAAGAGAATGCATTGGCTTAACACATTAAAAATTATAAAATTGTTAAAGAATGTAAGAAAAAATGGTAAAAAGTGTTAAAAAAAGATTTTTTTTAGGCCAATGCATTCTCTTATATATGCGAGGCGACCTATGGTCGACTCGCATATATAAGAGAATGCATTGGCACAGGGCATAACTGTAACTATCACAATGTGGCCAAGGAGCCGGTTCCAATGATATCCATATGTGTATGGTTTTATTGAGACAGACCCAAGATAATTTAGGCTGTTGCAGCTTTATTTGGCCGGTTTTGGCCGGTTTGTTGGGTAAAGGGTTAAAATTCTGATTGTTTGCCATCTGGCAATTATCGCACTGTTGGGTAGTTTGCCCTTTGGTGTAAACATATTTATTTATATAAATCATGCACATTAATTAACAGAGTTGTATAATATATATAAAGACAATTATTTTAGAGAATGGGATTTGGCAGAAAGTGTGATGCTTATATTAGCCATTTCCCCATCTTTGTCATACACATGTGGTGGTGTCTTTATTCCCTTTTCATAATGTTCTTTTCCCAGTTAAATTTTGTTTTTGTTTAAATTTTACTATCTTATTATTATCATTGTCAGCCGTCTGGGGCATAGACTGTCCAACAGTTACCCATAATAATGGGTCACTGTTGGGCAGTCCACACATCAGTTGAACTGAATTGTTACTACCTGTTTGTTTGTTTGTTTGTGACCTGACCTTTGACCCCACTCGATCAGTTTACAATAAGCATAGCATAATTAACGTTTCAAGATCGATACGACAACAATGATTCATCGTATGTATATACTTATTACGAGCAACTCTAGGTTATCATGCCCGAAGACAGAATAGGAGATAAGAGATATTTTCTAGTTTTCTGAGCTATGCTGCATATTTAGTTACTTCTATGTGATAATGGGCCTTTGTACACTCGCCTTGTTTCGTGTATGAGCAGGAATTACCATTTATTTATTTGTATTTATTTATACTTATTTAAACTTATTTATACGGAGAGCGACTTAGGTAAAGTTCAATTTGAGAATCGTTTAGACAACAATATAAATTTTTGAACCCTCAGAAATATATCTAGATTCTCTTCCAGTGATACTTCGCTGTTTCCATGTAGCAGGGTTGATATGCCTGGTCGGGTTATTAACCCTGCGAAGCAACTATTTCTTTCAACAGAGAACCTGCGACAATTAAAAAGAAAATGTTCTGCTGTTTCTTCGGCACCACATATACATAACGGATTATCTCTCAAACGATTGCTGTGAAGATCATGATTTAAATTACTGCATTCCAGTCTTAGTCGACAATGGTATATATGGCTTGCTCTCGTATATGCAAATTCCAGATGTCGAGGACGTTCTTTGATACCGCTATATATATTCAGAAAAACTTTAAAGTCTGAGAGTGTTTCACAGTTCCTCTCTTCTGGTTTTAACTTTTGTTCCAGAGATTGATTGATCGTGGAAGAAAGGATTTCTGATAAGTAACTGAGTTGCAGAAAGGTACTCTAAGGTCATCTGATCTCGTGTCACATCCACTTGTGCGCGATACTTTATTCGGAACAGCATTGTATAAGTAAGAAGTTAGGTTTTGCGTCATTTTAAAATATAGTACGAGTTTAGAATGTTCTCTCCGTTTTGATAATGTGTCCCAACCAATTTCTATGAGAACTATGTCTTTATTACAACTTCTAGTCCCACCGGTTACTAGTCTAGCTGCTTCGTATTGAATATCTTCTAACGAATCAGCTTCTTCGCCTGTACAGTTATCCCATACTGAGGAAGCATATTCCAAGACAGGTCGAATATAGGACAAATAGATTCTTTCTAAAGTTCTTCTGTCAAGGATAAATTTATATTTCCTCAGTATGTACATTCTTTTGGTTGCTCGATTTTCAATATCTTCTATATGGTCTTTCCATTTCCCCTGCCGGTTGAATGTCAGACCCAAATGTTTATGTGTTTCCACCTCATCTATGCTCTCGTTGGCCATGTTTAGTACTGGTTGGTGTATGGGTATTTGTTTCCACGATAAAAGCAAGGATTCTGTTTTCAATGGGTTAAATTTAACTTCCCAGGTTTTCGACCAGTTGAATATTTTGTGTAGGTCTGAATTTATCACCTCTGCAGCAATTATGGGATCTTCTATAGCAATATAAAGTGATGTATCATCAGCAAATAAACGTATGTTGCATGTAATTCCATCGACTATGTCGTTTACGTACACGAGAAAGAGAAGAGGGCCGAGTATTGATCATTGAGGCACTCCTGCTTTAACTTCTTTCCATGGAGAATTAAAATTAGAAATTGTAACTCTTTGTTGTCTATTTTCGAGATAATTTTCCAAGAGTTTAAATTTTCCCTGTTATACCCATTCTTTTAAGCTTGAAAATGAGACCCCTGTGCCAAACTTTGTCAAACGCCTTGCTTATATCGCAAAACACACCCCTTATTTCCTTCCCATCACCAAGGGCTGAGATAATATAGTGATAAATATCAATTAATTGGAATACGGTGCTATCATTCGGTGTAAATCCTGATTGTAAGTCGTTAACCCTTTGAGTGCCAGGGGCCGATCTAATCGGCCCTAAACCTACACAATAAGTCTGTTAAAGAATATAATAAAATATATTAAAATTGTAAAAAAATGTAAAAAAAAAAAAAACAACAAATTGTTAGGCCAATGCATTCTCTTATATATGCGAGGCGACCTATGGTCGACTCGCATATATAAGAGAATGCATTGGCACAGGGTATATGGGTTGATACAAAAATCGGACCTGGCACTCAAAGGGTAAAAGCTTATTCGTTCGGAGGTATTTTGATATATGATAGAACAGACATTTTTCAAAAATCTTAGAAAGACAACTAAGCAAAGATAATGATCGATAATTGGATGGATCGGGAACTCCCTTTTTGAAAATTGGGCATACGTTTGCTTTTTTCCATTCTGATGGAAAGTACGATTTTTCAATTAAAATCTTGAAAGCAAATGCTAGTGGTTTGGCTAGCGATATAGAATTTTTTTTTGAAACTTTAGGACTAATACTGTCGAAACCGGCCGCTTTAGATGTTTTGATTGAGTTTAAACTTTCTTGTAGACGCTCATAAGTAATTTCAATTTCGTCTAGACGTTCATTCGTCAGCCAATCAAAGAGGTGTAACTGTAACTTATCTTCGTCGGATATGGAAGAGATTTTACAAAAGTAGTTATTTAATAAATCTGCCTTTTCACCGTGTCCGGTTATTACAATCTGATCTGTTTTCAGGGCTGGTATTGGTTTAGATTCCGGTTTCATGAGATGGTTTAGTGTTTTCCACCAGAGTGAGGAATCATTGAAACAACTACCCAGTATTGACTGCGTTTTCTCCAGAGACTTTTGCTTGGAACGTCTAATTTTTTTTATAATTTCATTTCTTTTCTTTTTATAATTATTCCACGCTTCGACGGTACCTTTTTGCCGAATTATACAAACGTTTCCTTTGTCTCATAAGTTTACGTAGTTCACATGTTAACAATTCAGGCTCATTTTGTCGAATTGTTACCTGTTTGTTTGGTATATAAAAGTTCGTGATATCAGTTATTTTTTTCGTTAGAGCTTCTGCTATTTCTTCAGATCGAATTGCTTAGAGATCACTCTTAAGGTCCCACGCATTAAAGGCATTATTCATTGCGGAGTAATCGGCTCGATTATAATCCCATATCATTCTTTTCATGATTCCACTCGGCTTCTTAACTTTCAAATTCATACGTAGTAATATTGGACAATGAAACCGAGTTAAATCTGAAAAGAATGGATCTAAGATTTCATTCGATTCAACAATATCAGGGTTGTTTGTGAAATATAAGTCTATAAGAGAAGAAGTACTTTCTATGAGTTTGAGTTAAAATCCCCAGTAATTATTATATGTGGGATATTAGAACGATCGCCCAATGCCATTTCAAGATTTGTATAAATTTTTTCCCATGTACTTATAGGTGTATTGGGTGGTCTATAAAAAGTGCCAAGCAAAAATCTCTGTGTGGAGGTCGATACCTCTAGCCACACGCTCTCTATGTCAGGGATTTCGAGGTCAGTACGTCTTTTGATGTGAAATGAATCGCTTACATATACATCAATACCACCACCCAACATTAGACGGTCTCTCCTTTGTGGGGCATGGAATCCCCTTATTGACAATTCGTTATCGGAATTTGCATTTGAGAGCCATGTTTCCGTAAATGAAATAATATCAAAATTTCTGGCTTCTGCGGTGATTACATCTATTTTCGGTGCCAAATTATGAATATTTAAACACATTAGGGTCAATACTTGCTTGTCTACGTTTCTTTCTGTCGGGCCCGGGTTCTTTTCTATGTCAAATGCTCGGTTTAGAATAGATGATAATACCTCAGTCACCCATCTTCCAACTTCAGTCAGCGAATTCGTTATGTTTGACACGTGTCGTACAACAAATTTGTATATCGAAACTTTTCTCTGTGAGTATTTACTCTTAAGTCCTTCATTTCGCAGTTTAGTGTGAAATGTGGCTTGGATAATATTTCCAACAAATCTTTCGAAAGCAGAATCGGGCATAAGAATCAGTTGACAAACCTGCTGTTTAAAATAATATCGTGGCAGAATGCAATCGCATTTCAACATGTAGTATTTCAACACTATGACTAGTGCTATATGTGTAGGAATCCCCAATTTTCTGATCGTGAGATATGACAAAAGGTTTAATGTGCTCAAACCATCGAGTGGTTTTTCTCTTGTCCCTCTCAAAGCTCTTGAGTAATACATGCCGATTCTTGCCCTATGTGATACTAAGTCAATCATTTGAATGTGAACATAACAACGGCATTCTATAGTACATAAAAAAGACAAGAATCGACATGTACCAACATAGGTTCACATTTGAGGTTGGGGTGGTCAGGTCAGCATCAAGACAGACATTAATAACGACGCCGCGAAATTAATTAATTAATAATTATATTTATTTTGAAATAGAGTGACTTATAGGCCCTATGGGCCGGGTGTAATTGTCGATTATTGTTGTGTGTGTATACGCATTTATATATGTAACACAATGTCACTATAATAAACAATAATGAGCTTTCCAATGAATGGCAACAAGCCATATTTCCGACTAAATCCTGAAAAGTTACCCATAATTCTGCTGTGGTTAAGGAGTCGATTACTTAGGGCATTACTGTAATATATTAGTTATTACCTGTTCTGTAATAATGTATTTTACAGTAGATAAAGGTTGCAATTTGAGATTACATGCTTTGGTGATTTTTGTGAACCGATTTTGCGATAAACATAAACTGATTACCCAAGGGAAATTTTATGATTCTAAGCAACACAAAGCAAAACCAGATCACACAAGTCGTCCACCTTGCATACACGGGACCCAGATATTGTCTGACTGGAAAATAACAAGCGCCCTGCAAAAAAAAAAATTCTCAACTTCGCCTATATATATATATAGAACAGTTTGTGATATCGGATAGGGTGATGCTATTTCGACTTTGTGCACATAATCGTGGGCGTGAGTTATCTTGTATGTCTTCGGATTAGGTTAAATGGAAGCTTTGCGTATATCTGAACATAGACGGCATGCAGCCTTCCCCTTTTATGATGATATCAAACATGCGTATATCACAGGACCGTTAAATGTCAAAGCAGCGAGATGAATAAGTAAACAAGCGAAATGAATAAGTAAACAAAGCCTTGTTTTCCAGAGAATTTCGATTTGTCACGCTATCATAAAATGCATGTAAACAATATACCTAGACGATCATATCATCGCTATTCCCTTTTATATCACCGTAAATCACCGTAAATCATATAACATTTTGAAGATTGATTAATCGCGGACATTTCAGATGATTAATACAATTCAGGGGTCTGTGTAAATTCCCGGCCTCCACGTGTACATACGTGTATGGTGCATATTTTTAATAGAAGAGTAACGGGCGGGACTTGGTACAAAACAGCACCAGCTTGGCTAATGAGCAGGGGTTGATAGTTGGAGACTTGGGGTGGGACAGACTGGTTGAGGCCCCATAAAATGCCCACTAATTTTGAAAGCGACTGTACTTCGCATATGCATAGGGCATATCCCTTTAACGTTTTGGGTGGGGTAGAATGGTTGAGGCCCCCATAAAATGTCCACTATATTTGAAAGCGACTGTAATTTGCATCTGCACGGGTTATATCCCTCTTAACGTTTTGGACAATTGTATCGTATTGATATGCAAGTGGGCATGCTTCGCGATAGGTCGGAACATTTGGTCACAGGCCGGACCTCACAGTTTGGTCAATGAGCAGGGGTTGAAAGTTGGAGATTTGGGGTGGGGCAGTCTGGTTAAGGCCCCATAAAATGCCCACTATGTTTGAAAGCGACTGTAATTTGCATCTACACGTGCCATATCCCTTATCGTTTATAACACTTTTATCGTACTAATATGCAAGTGGCCATATTTCGCGATAGGACGGCACATTTGGACACAGACCGGACCTCACAGTTTGACTAATGAGCAGGGGTTGAAAGTTGAAGACTTGTGGCGGGGCATACTGGTTGAGGCCCCATGAAATGCCCGTTATTTTTGAAAGCGACTGTACATTGCATCTACACGGGTCACATCCCTTTAACGTTTTAGACTCTTTTATCGTAGTCATATGCACGGAGCATGTTTCGGGATAGAACGGCACAATTGGTCACAGGCCGGACCTCACAGTTTGGCTAATGAGCAGGGGTTGAATGTTGGAGACTTGGGGTGGGCAGGCTGGTTGAGGAACCATAAACTGTCCTGTATTATTGAAAGCGACTGTACTTTGCATCTGCATGGGCCGTAACCCTTTAACGTTTTGGACACTTGTATCGTTCTAATATGCAAGTAGGCATGCTTAGTGATAGGTCGGAACACTTGGTCAGTCGTCACAGACCTGAGAGTTTGGCCAATGAGCAGGTGTTGAAAGTTGGAGATTTGGTTGGAGCAGACTGGTTGAAGGTTACACTGGTGTAAATAAGGTTCCGAGTGACATCTAGCGGATGCGGGAGGAATATATAGGAGAGAATAAAATAGACACTGGGCCCTGATTGGTCAATAGCCTTGTGTGCTTTTCACATAAAAAAATCACCACACCTCTTCCCTATGATTTCCCATAGGTAAAATAACCATTGGCACAGGAATTAACCCTTTGTAGTAAAGTTTGAATTTTTTGGTGTGGTCTAAAATATGACTATTTTTTTATGCGGTTCTGACACTAGTTACGAAAACATAAGATTTAAAGGCGAATTTCCTGCTAGACAGACATGATTTTTTTGTGTAAAAAGTTTCCCAAAATGTCAATTTTTCAGATTTAAAGAAAATTTTGGACCCAACATTTATATTGCCAACACTATACGCTAAAACGTTAGCACTGAGGCCTATGGAAAACATTTACACCAGTGTAACCTAAAGGGAAAAAATAGTTTTTTTTATCATTTTTGATTCCTGGGAGTCACTTTAAAGCATTTTAATGCATTTTACAGAGCCTGGTCTTTCAGTCCAATGAATATCTCATGCTTGATGTGGCTATTCTTGCTGCTGATGTCTTCTTTCACTTACATCAGCCAAAAAAATAGTAAGATTTTTCATAAAAAATGCCAATTTTTCAAGGTATTTTCAAAAAAATTCAAGGTGGTAATAGTCACATGATAATGCAAATGACCCATAACATGGGCATGTCAACGACACATATATCAATTGTTATAAGAACCTAATTTAACAAGTATTTTGGATTTTATAGCCAGTGATATACAGATGTATATCATAAAAGTGTGTCATTTCCACTGGTGGGTATGGTCATTTGAAGGTTAATAGCACTAAAACTTGGACACATTTAAGAAAATGCTTCAGCAATTCAAAGAGAGCATATCTTTATTCAACTAATTCAATATACACCCACATCCAGTTATCTTGGATCACCCTTGCAGACCTGAAAATGTCATATTTTATTCTTCAATGTGCTGATAAAGTCATGCGCTTGATGCTCAGCTGATCAGATCTGGACTCAATGACCTCACATCACCAGAAGTTCTCTCATGGAAAGAACATTGAACAGTCTTCCATAGCTGATCCAAGTTTGCAACACCAGACCCCTAAAACTGAGTGAAAATGGGGCCTGAACATGACTGGTGGTGGAAAATTGTGCTTTTTTGATGAATAATTTGTTAAAGAGGGTGGGGTTAAATTGTGTGTGATAAATAAAGAACCACAGAAGTGATATTGTTTTTGAACACATTTTTTCCATTGATGGGCAATTCTGAAGAAATGTAGGGAGTTACAATTATTCCGCGAAAAAGCGGGCTATCGCTTTAGGTTACACTGGTGTAAATAAGGTTCCGAGTGACATCTAGCGGATGCGGGAGGAATATATAGGAGAGAATAAAATAGACACTGGGCCCTGATTGGTCAATAGCCTTGTGTGCTTTTCACATAAAAAAATCATCACACCTCTTCCCTATGATTTCCCATAGGTAAAATAACCATTGGCACAGGAATTAACCCTTTGTAGTGAAGTTTGAATTTTTTGGTGTGGTCTAAAATATGACTGTATTTTTTTATGCGGTTCTGACACTAGTTACGAAAACATAAGATTTAAAAGCGAATTCCCTGCTAGACAGACATGATTTTTTTGTGTAAAAAGTTTCCCAAAATGTCAATTTTTCAGATTTAAAGAAAATTTTTGACCCAACATTTATATTGCCAACACTATACGCTAAAACGTTAGCACTGAGGCCTATGGAAAACATTTACACCAGTGTAACCTTGAAGCCTCATAAAACGCCCACTATTTTTGAAAGCGACTGTACTTTGCATCTGCACGGGCCATATTCCTTTATCGTTGTGGACACTTGTATCGCACTAGTATGCAAGGGGCGTGTTTCGCAATAGGACGGCGCATTTGGTCACAGGCCGGACCTAACAGTTTGGCTAATGAGCGAGGGTTGAAAGTTAAAGGGTTAAAATGCCCACTGTTTTTGAAAGCGACTGTAATTTGCATCTGCACATGCCATATCCCTTTACCATTTTTGACACTTTTATCGTACTAATATGCAAGTGGGAAGATTTTTTTTTTTTTTTTTTTTTTTTAATTCTTTATTGACAATATATACATGGACATATTCATATATTTAAAATACAGCATAATGACAATAACAAAAATAATGTCCTGGTATTTTTGGGAGGGGGGACCTTCGCTCGCAACTCACACACGCCTTACACACGTTCAAATTCGAAGACACCTCATGTGTGTTTTTGATTACACAGACTATATATGTTTATGACTGGAATGTCATCAGAAATCGTTTTGTATGCTTTTAAATATACATGTAATTTATAGTCTCCGATATGATAAAACAAAAATGCCTCTATCCGTGCCCGGTATTTATATAGCGTTAATTCGACCAACCATCAACAAGTGAAAAAACGAACATAATCACAAATAGTTACTTGTCCTCAAAGTACTTGACAGGGCAAGGTATATCTCACACCATTCAAATTCGAAGTCGTTAAGGATATCTCTCTTTAGTGCTATATATTTCTCTAAGCGGTATCTCTCATCAAGTTCACGTAGAAATGATTTCAGGGATAAGGTATCGGGGTCAAATTTGGTTTTGTATATGTAATATTTAAGCAATGTCAGAAATAAATTTTTGACACTGAAATTTTGCTGGCGGGGAGGGCCGAAAATTATATTGCTACGAGTGATAGAGATGTCCAGCTTGTGTTCATCCAGCCATTTTTGTGTGTCATTTATGAATAGTTTTACGGCAGAGCATTCATAGAATATGTGGGTAATGTTCTCAGGTAAATTACACCGGTTACAGTAATCGTCTACAGATATTTTCATAAGAAATAGAAACCTTTTGGTTCCCAAAATACGTGTATTTATCCGATATTGAAACCATTGTAATCTAGAATCTCGCAGACAATTGAATGGCGATGATAATATATGAGACCATATATTTTAAGTGGGAAGATCTTAGTACGATAGCACATTTGGACACAGTCCGGATCTCACAGTTTCGCTAATGCGCAGGGGTCGAAAGTTGGAGACTTGGGGCGGGGCAGACTGGATGTTTCAGTCATGTTTCTACGATTATCCACTCATTGTCACGCTAAATAGATACTGAAGCGAATTGATTAATCTTTTGATGACCAATGCCTCCCTGGATCACAACATCGAGGTTAATAGATTGGCAATGGTAACGTTCTCAGGTGACCCGCGCTTCCAAATGATACCGTCTGCAGGTGGTAATGGTACTGTCTGACGGTGGTCTGCTATCAATTTAATGGCCTTTACTCGAGTAGTAGCGTCAGTTTTACTGCTCGTGTCACGTGGGATTTATTCTAGAGCATATTAAACATTTCGCAGTTTTATAACCGACAGAAGAACTATACGATATTTTAAAAGAAACATGAAACACACAAATTGGCGACAAAATGAGGCAAATTAATGTAATAATAATTTTTTATTATCTGATCAAATATAGATATTGAGAAGTACATAGAGAAAATATATACACAAGAATGAGAATGTAACAGCATATGTATAATATATACAAGAACTTCTTGGTGCAAATCTAACCAACGCCTTCCTAATGTATTAATATCATTATCATCGTCATCATCATCATCATCATCATCATCATCATAATCAGCATCATTATCGTTATCATTATCATCATCATCAAATCGTAGCAAATCTCTGAGACTATTATTACAACAACATCAACAAAAACACTACGAATTATTCATATGAGTTTAACTTAAGATGTATCAGTCGGATGAAGGGGCATAATCTACGCAGACTAGCCATATCTTCCAAATTCAGCAGCTCGTCTAAAATGTCAATAGTTGCATGATCTATGCTGGTAAATTTGCTAGGCAAGATACGATTTCTTTCTTCGCTAAAACATATACATTCTAGTAGATAATGCAGTTCATCTCCGAGCTGTCGTTTATTCACGCCCATCGGGTGTACACTGGTGGGCAAATTGTATATCGCCGTGTGTCGCCGAATGCGCCGTTTGTCTTTGGAGCTTTTATAAATAGATAATTGGTTTTTCCTTTTTCCGGTTGTGACAATTCGCAGTAGGTCCCTGTTTGCGGATGTCTATTTTCGGAGTTCCCCGAATTCGCGGAGGTCGCCTAAAATGGTCGAAATATGTTGATTTTAATGAGGGAACGGGTGCGTATATGTCAATTGATACGTATTTTAAACAAATAACGACACGATCATCATATAATAGTGGTTTGTTCTATCAATCATATCATGATCATGATCATCATACCACGGAACAAGTCTTGCGACTTTTCGTCCCAATAACATTATTTGCAATGCTTGTTTACAAATATATGTATCGTCATTCGATATTTACTTGTTAATTCACTTTAGTAAAAAGGGAAATAGTATTCAACCAACTGATAGATAGCCTGTTGTGACAATTCGCAGTAGGTCCCTGTTTGGGGAGGTCTATTTGTGGAGTTCCCCGAATTCGCAGAGATCCCCTAAAATGGTCGAGATATGTTGGTTTTATAATGAGGGAACGGGTGCGAATATGTAAATTGATACGTATTTTAAACAAATAAAGACACGATCATGATAATAGTGATTTGTTCTAGCAATCATATCAAATTCGCTGGATTGATAGTTGCAGTATGTAACTATTATGACCGCATTACTTGCTTTCAATGTTTAGATATCAACAATGGCTGGACCACTGTTGAAAATTTTATGGCGGGAACACAATGACTCCGATTTTTGATCCGCATTTAGAGACTTCTGGTGTGGTGAATTAGAAACCTGCAGTAATAAGCCGTAGTTTTTTGTAATAATTTGAAGGATTAGTTGTTTTAACGGAATTATGAGGCGGTGGATTCATATGTAACCAATATATTTTATATTTTTGCGTAATAATATAATCTTGAGGGTGTTACCATTTCTGATTATGGTTTTCTTGTTACATAATGGACATATTTAGTAAGTTTGTATCATTCCATCGACCTTTCTCTATTGGCAAGCGATGGTTACAAGTACGGAATTGGCAAAAAGTTATTCTGTTTTTGTATCCAAATAATCCAAGTATCTTTCGAAATTAATATCGTGTTTGAAAATTTTGTAGGTATTGGCTCGGCTAGATTTTTCTATATCAGATAACCAAATGCCTCGAAATTGGCTATTCAGTCTACATTTGAAATAGCGTGCCATTTGTTCTGGACATGTGATATAACCAACATTTAATAGATGAATCTGCCCAGATTTTGTTAGAATATCTTTTGCTTTTTCAATACATTTGAACTTTGCTTCCTCGGCTTCACATATTTTCAGGGCCAGTTGATATAGAATCTTACAGAATCGGCCTTGCTCCATATTCTTAACTTTCATCCAGTATTTCACAATACGCAAGTTGATAGTGTACTCCATTGGTAGTCTACCGCTCTCGCCATATAACATATAATTAGGGGTAGATGATTTAAGATTGAGAACGTATTTCAAAAATCTTCTATGTATGTTTTCAAAAATCTCATTATTTCCCGACCCCCATACTTCACAACAGTACAACATAATCGGTAATACTTGCGCATCAAACAGTTCGAACATGTTTCTAACCGACAGACAGTGTATTCTCGACTTAGAAATAATAGAATACATTGCTTTAGTTGCTTTATTTACCAATACCTTCTTTGCCGCGTTATATGAGCCTGATTTGGTGTGTATAATACCAAGATAGTTTAAATTCTTTACTACTTCAATTTCCTCACCGTTGTATAAAAAAATTCTATTCTTTGGCATGCTTCTTTTGGATATCAACATAATTTTGGATTTCTCGACGTTTACATTCAATTTACACTTCTGCCAATACTTTTGAAAACTGTTAAGTGCCTTCTGCAGTTTTAAAGGTGTTTCAGTCATAAGAACGGTGTCGTCTGCGTATAAAATAATGAATAGTTTGACGTACATCTTCAAGTGAGTTTCTATATCCCGTGACATTTTAATCAATCCTCCCTCACCTTCTGATTTTAGAAATTCTTCCAGATCGTTCAGGTAAAGTGAGAATAACAGGGGTGATAGGTTGTCACCTTGTCTTACCCCAGATAAACATGGGAAACAATCGGATGTCTGGTCGCCCATTCGATTTAATGTTAGTGTACATGTTTTTAATAACTGTGAGTAGTTTCCCATTTATACTAATGGTCGAAAGTTGTACCAAAGTCCTTGTCGCCATATTTTGTCAAATGCCTTCTCAAAGTCAATGAAAACACAGTACAAATTCCTATTAAGTGGCCTTCGAAATTTAGGATAGTAAATATAGAACAAATATATTATCCGTCGTGGAATAACCTTTTCTGAAACCCGCCTGGTTCTCACATAGAGTTTCGTTATCTTCAATGTAATCATATAATCTATTTAAGAGAATCTTTGTAAATAATTTCCCAAAGCAGCTCAAAAGGGTAATGGGTCTGTAATATTTTGGATTTCCCTTATCACCTTTATTTTTATACAGTGGAATAATTGTTCCGATCCCCCATATTTCTGGTACACAGCCTGATTCAAAAACTAAATTAAATGTTTTGCAGTATATGTCTATCAGGGTATCGGAGGATGCCTTGAGATATTCATTGAGAATTCCATCTTCACCTGGGGATTTCATATTTTTAAAACTCTTTATAGCTTTAATTACTTCTTCCCTGTCTATTGTTCGATTTAGGTTGTTGTTTGTATTGCCTGCTTCATTGTTCATATTTAAGTCTTCTGTAATTGTTTCGGAATTGAGTAATCGAAAATGTTCCTCTAATGCATCGATTTCTATTTCGCTGTGCCTATTTTCCCCTTGTTTATTAAGTATTGACCAATTTTTTTTCGAGTTTTTCTTTTTTAAGTTTAGAGATTTCACACGTGATATTTTCTCGGTGTAATGTTATTGCATTGTCCATTGTGCCTTTGTATTTACTAGCCATTTCGCGTACCATTTGTTTTGTACTATCGTTATGTTGTAGCATATGACATCGCTCGGCTTTGCGATATTCTTTTCGCGCTCTCTGGCATGATGAATTAAACCAAGGCTTGTTGTCCTTTCTTCGCTTTTTCGGCTTTTTAGTGTTAGACCCAAATCTATCATACGCCGACTTAAGGAGGACGTGCGATATCCTGGCAACTATTTCATTGGTTTCCGTATTACTATTGGTAGAGGGGGTACAACCGTTCAACAAAAATCGCAATTCTGAGATTTCCACAAGATCCAGGTTCCATACAAACTCAGTTGTTTTGGAAGAGTCCCATTTATGGGTAAGATGAGTATATATAGGCTTTGTCATCTCGTATATCTGCATGGGATTTCATAGGTACTGCTATTACGGTTGATATACGTTTATGAACATCTGAGAACAATTTATTTGTCTCTTCGACTGCGAAGTCTACGATCAATGGCAGTGCATTTAAAGAACAAATAATATAATCTACAACAGATGAGTCACGACAGGTGTAAGTCCCTATTCCCCGGTCGGTTCCTAATCTTCCGTTTATAATTACTAGTTTGTTGTTATGACAAACGCTCAGCAATTGGCGACCGAAATTATTCGAAACTCTATCCATACTATGTCTCTTTAAGGGCACCCAACACTCTTCGAGTGACGCTTCTGTAGATGCATCATTGTCGTATATGTCAATTTCATTTTCTTCATTGGGGATATAGTCTAAATTCTGAGAGGTACGTGCATTGAAGTAGCCAGTTACAAAAATGTTATCATATCGTTCCCGCATGTGCAAAATATCCCCATCAAGAATACTATAAGCTGAGTTAGATACATATCTTGTTCCTTCTGGTGGAACATAGACTGCACCCACAAAAAATTTAACATTGTGATGACATATTTCCTACCAGTGAATAAATGGACAGTTCGTATGCAGTATGCGTGTCGATGCTTCTAAATCTGATTTGACACCAATAATAATTCCGCCGGATTTGACACGTGAAAGTTTTGTTCGGTTTTTCATGTACAGAACAGAGCCCGGAAGAACAAGCTGATCACAGTCATCAGTCTTTGTCTCTAAAAAGCATAGAATATCGTATTTCAGACACATTTCTTGGAATTCAGGGTATGCCAATTTTTTTCTTATCCCGCAGACATTTAACGCTAGTACTTTTATGCCATCAACAGCAGTGTCAACATCAACAACAACACCAACATCTTTATCGTCATCGTCAGCAACTTCGTCATCATTTCCACCAACAGTATCCATCATCATCATCATCATCTTCATAATCATCACCGTCGTCGTCGCGGTAGTCGTCACCATAGTCGTAATTTTCACCAACCTCATAACCATAATAATAATAATAATCATCATCATCATCATCATCATCATCGTTCTCCTCATCGGCACCGTCATTATCATCGTCATCATCATCATTTTCCTCAGTATCATCTGTACGATAATCATTTTCAATTACTTCTCTGGTATACTTCAATACATCTGAAATAGGGACTATACTGGGCAAGTACGCGTTCTCGGATCGGCGTTTGTCTTCACTTTCCTTTAAAAACTTTGATACGTTCGGCAGAAATGAGGCATTATTCTGAACATTTAAGATTCGATCGCGGGTAGAGTTATAAATATGATCTTCGTCGCTTATTATTTCGAAGTGGCGCGTTCGTGTACTTGAGACTTTGGGAACATTATCGTGTTCAAAGTATGATTCAGCTTTGTAGTCTACGTATAATGGTTTGGAAACACTAGCGGTATCATCGTATTAAGATCGGTCAACATATATACTGTAATGTGCATATGCTGGTCCAACAGTGTCATTGACATGTGTTTTTGGGTCACCATCATTCACATTCAAATCATGCATGTACATATAATTCATATCATAAGAATTTGTGTCACCCATAACAACATCATTTGGTATCGTACAATGTGCATCGGCCTTTATCGCACAATGTTCATTATGAAATTTATGGTTCATTTCGTCGATATCAACAGCTTCTCGAATGCTTTTCAAAACGTCATGTACTTTAAGGTCTTTCGGATCGTAACGTGATTCGCAGCTGTCGGGGTCGGTATTAATTTTTCTATAGCCTGCTTCCATAATTATGGTGGGCTCAGACTCGTTTTGTGGTATTTGCATTGACAAATATCGTATTAGCGTTTGTGGATATTTCACTGAAATAATTTGACGGTTTTGTTTGATTTTTTTTCCAAATTAGAGTTCATTTTTTTTAGGCCAATGCATTCTCTTATATATGCGAGGCGACCTATGGTCGACTAGCATATATAAGAGAATGCATTGGCACAGGGCATAACTGTAACTATCACAATGTGGTCAAGGAGCCGGTTCCAATTATAGAAAACTTAATCAGATTTCGCGAAGCGAAATCTGAAAGTTTTCATGACGGTAACGCGCATGAGATCCGTATACCTATGAAGCTGTATTATTGTGTTCTATATATAGTTCACGTTACCTGAGAATAGTATCAGAGCACGCGCTTAACGTAACGTAAAGTGGCGCTCTCTTAAATGAAAGGCGCAATAAAAACGATTTTCCTATTGGTCAGATTGTCTATCTTAACCAATCAGATTTGACGTTGCATAGACATGGTTGTTGCTAAGCCTTGTACTTAAAATACAGAACTCACCACCTCGGCGTTAGTAGTTAACAACAACAAATTACCTATTATCACACAACAAAAGGATGAGATGAACACTATATACATAGAAGGTGAGTGATCTAAATAAAAAATTGTACTTCATATATTGTTTCGGACCGAAAAATGTCACCAAATCACTTCTTTTACTGTGATTTGAGACTTCCGTTGTTTGAGTCTGACTTGTCACTTGAAGTTGGTCAAGTTTGTGTTTGAAACTGACATTTTCAAACTCTGAGTCTTTGTTATTGCCGTTCATGTTTCAATGAATGATTAACTGAAAGTTAACTTGGCAAGATAACTAAATCATAGGTGCCATCAACTGAATGAATTTAATCGCAAAAATGCGTCTAATTTATCAATTCTCAGCAGTCTCTGTTCCAACTCCAAAGCTTAACAACAGTTGTCATTGGCGAAGACCGGAAAAAAAATCAAAACACATTTCCGGTTATTCCAACAAGGTGAAGGACAAGGTCGGGACAATTCTCAAAACAAAAATTAAAATCCTTGAAATTGAAATGAAATTAGGCTTCATCTTGGACGTGAGGAATTATTCTGACTTCGTCTTTTCAACGTGGATTTAGTGGGCGTTAGTTCAAAATTATCTGATTCTAATTAATGGCCACATTTCCGGTGAATACCGTGAATCGTGATCACATTTACCAGTTTACACTACTCACTTGTCACAACGTGAATTCAAGGATTGTACTATTTGTGTATACATTCCGCTTTGTTTAATTTGAATGTGAATACTACTAGTGCTAGTTTTGTGAAAGTAACATAAATAGGATACATATAAAATACACGGAGACACGCTTGTCCCAAACGACATATCAACACAAGTAAGACTAAGAAGAAGTAAGATGGATGCTGATTGTTTATGTCTAGATCATGCCATGATTCATGAATCTCTACTAAAGCTAGAACGCCATAGAGATCATATTCCACCTTTTCAATTCCCAGGAAGTTTTTTTTAAGTTTTGACAGGGAACCTTATAAAGTAACGTGGGGAATGTACTTTGTTCATACCTGTTGCTTAATGATTTATTCATCGGTAAGTGAAGTTCCCAGCTCGAGATTATATTATTTACGTGACTTTTGAGACCCGATTCCGCGATAAATATTTATTTTATTCCCTGTCATGAAAATTATTGTCGTAAGGCCAAAGTAAAAAGATACTATGTTTCCGTACATCGACCGACCCTAAAAATAACCCGCCGACCCTAAACTTTTTATTGATATTTTGAGAAAATGTCAATATTTTCTAAAATTTACTGTTTTTTACCACTAATGCTCATAAATATTGATGACCTTTAGTGTGCACAACACATGGTTTCTAACATATCCCTGTGAAAAGTGACCATGAATTGACGGCTGTCTCAAGGGCTCCAGGTGTGTGATGGGTTGTGGATTGATGGGCATACATTTTGCAATTTTAATTTCCTGAGAGTGTATCTCAGACTATCTCCTGCCTGCTTTTACACTAAATTTACAGTGCTTTATGTCTTGTTTTGGGACTTATGGAACACTATCAACAGACATGGTGGGTATATATATACATGTATAGAGGTTATCACCACATATGTTAGGGGTATAGTTACTGTCTCCAAAAACCAGGCATGCTCGGTGGACGTACTGGCTACCCCCCAGACAATGGAATGTAGTCGTCACAATACAAATACAGTACAGTATATATAATGGCGGTATTATTGGTAAAATTCTTATAAAAAGTTAGTGACATCAATTTCCTACCAAGTTTATAGCCAAATTTATGAAAATGTGCTACATGTCATGTATGTGAATAATAAAAAACATACCTAAGCATGAAATTTGATTTCTTTTATCAACCTTAATGTATATTTCCAGTTTCCACTGTGTTGATCAAGTAATACTTTCCCCACAACACGGGTTGGCATTTTATGTCACTTCGGTCGATGTAGTTCAATATTTCTGCAGCTGGATAAAAAATATCGAAATAAAATTAAAAAAAAAAAATTTCCCTACCTACCAGTGTACCTACCTACCATAATTTGTTCGCTCCGTTACCGAAAACATACAATCTTTTTTCTTTGGCCTAAGCGACATAACGCGAAATCAATTCTGTAATATCGAGCTGGGAACTTCACGTACCGATGAATAAATCATTAAGCCACAGGTACATGTATGAACAAAGAAGTACATTCCCCATGTTATTTTTTTTTACTTTATAAGGTTCCCTGTCAAAATTAAAAAAAGTTCCCGGGTTTTGTACAGGTGAAATATGATCTCTACGGGCGTCAGCTTTAGTAGAGATTCATGGCATGATCTAGTTTATGTCATGATGACATGTAAATCCTACCACACAGTGGCGCTCTCTATTTGTGGAACTTTTGGGCAAATTGCATGCTGCTTCGGGGACGGTTGTGCAAACTTACTGTAATTTCTACATTTCAGTCCGTTTATACCTATAATTCAAGTTATTTGAATTGTGTTTTGCTGCGTACATGCAATGCATATTCTGAACTGATAGTGTGCCTTTTTTTTTGGAACTTCTCCGGGTACCAAATTCATTTGTTACAGAGTGTTTATTTTAGCTTAGGTATGGAATAGGATGCTATTATAAATGAGAAACAAAATTATCATTATACGAGGTCACCATTCGTCACTGCGTGCTGAAATTTCAATAATTTTTCCAAGTCTAAAGACTAAATTGAATCGCGATATGCATATAATATCATATCATTAGCACCAATAGTGCTATCAAGTACCAATCACTGTAGCAGAAGTGTACATGCAATATCCAGTTCATTGAATGAATCATGAGTATAGCCTGGTTGAAATATTACTGTGTGACGAGTCACACTCGTCTTTGGGCTATTGAGGCCATGTATGCATGGTGTTATGAACGGTTTGTATTGTGAATGGGTTAAATTATCTGCTCGTAAACCCTCACAGTAGACAATTTTATACCAGGTTCTATTCAGTATTCAGAAATAGCTCGCAATGGAAATTTGCATGGTACATATTTTGTTAAGATTTTTTGGTCAAAGGTGGTAGCCGGATATTTGGTTTAAATAACCATCAGTGGCAGTGGTTTGGTTTGTTTTGTCCATCAGTCTGTCTGGATCACTTTATGTTTTACTTTTACAAACATATTTCAGAGTTAATAAATGGCTGATATATAGAGTCCTGACGAATCTTCCAAAATGAGGACTTAGCCCACCAGATGTACACAGGTACTATGAACCTAAATGCCTGACTTAAATAACTAATAGTTGTATTAAATGCTATTTCTAAATTATGTATATGAACCCCATGTTATGTAAATAAACAGTACGGTATGTAAATAGTATGAGATAACCAAAACACTAATCGCCATATATACCCCATGCATTAAGTGAACTTTGGTTAGAAATTCCACCAAATTGTTTATAACGTATCAGTATAGCGCTAGCTAACCCTCACCTTTCAAGATTTCGGTGTTGAATGAGTCACTGCGAATAAGTCTCCTAAACAAATTTCCTCGGTGTTGAGTGTTGTTCTTATTGCTCACTCTCTATGTGCTGTATATAAACAAACGCTCGACTCACACAATGTGTGTTTTGAGGATAATATGGCATTCATACTATCATAGTATTATACTATTATAGTATAATATTAGTATATTCTTTACAACATACCGTGTCAGGGTATTATAATTTAGTAACTGGTATTCCTAAATTATAACCTATAACGAAGGCCATCCATGTCTTAACCAATAAGGTCCAAATTATATGTATGCTTTCAGTAACAGTGCGTGGAACATACATTCAATTGTTATATACCGGTACATGTCCGTGAAATATAAATACACGGCACCATTGAAACCGGATTTAAACTTGAGAATATACTTCAAAGTATCAAACTGTGAGGGTACAATTATTATTCATCTAATCTAATTGTATATTTACATATCCTGGCCTTGGATGGAGTAAGTTTTCGAATAACGTAGTACGTTCTTATCATATTATCCATATTTGTATGGTTCTATTGAGACAGACCGAAGATATTTTAGGCTGTTGAAGCTTTATTTGGCCGGTTTTGGCCGGTTTGTTGGGTAAAGGGTTCAGGGCAACAAGGTTTTGAACTGTGACAACTGCTTTTTTGCCACACAAGTGTAAACACTCCTTATTGCACCATACACAGAGAAAGCACGCGGTATTACGTCGCGCATGCGCGTGTCAGACTGTACAGTGTGCACGGAAACGTTCGAAACTCAGGATGAGATGTCAGCGCACCGAGATATTTCTCACACTAAGCCGAGGTGCATGTATGAGGTATGTGGCAAGTTACCTGAACAACCATAAAAAAACGGCACTCCAATGAAGGGAGTTCAAGTGCATGTGGTCAGTGTGACAAATCGTTCATAATAATATCTTTGCTGATCCACCACACTATAACGCTCACCAAAACAGCACTCCTTTTCATTGTGAGAAGGGTATAAGGCAAAGTTTCCATCACCTACCTCTTATCGCCAACAAGCTGAACACAACAACGCAGCCTTACATGCTATAGTGTGGCAAATCTTACAGTTATAGGTCTGGACTTCGCGACACCGACGAGAGACTGGACACGAGTGATTACGTCTGTGGTAATACAATCTATTAAAAACTATCTCTGTTAAATCGCGTTCCATTTTATTTTTGCCCAATGCCCATTCGTATGAGTATTTTATGTGGGATGTGTTAGTTATTATATAGATCCAATACTGCATGGTATTTCAAAGCGACAAGCACAAGCCATGGGAGTATTAAACTGTACCAGCCAAAACACTCATATATACTAACTTATTGTAAAATGTACATGTATTGCTAACAATACTTTAGACATTGGAATTGTAGTCTTAAGATGTTTAGTGTCATTGGACACATCTAATGAAGCGCAAACGGTCTCGGTGTTATTGTTCGCAACAAATCGTTTCCCAGATGAATCAAGATATAGCGGTATGAGGCCAGGAATAGTTTGTGTGCGATAAAACTCCCTTCCGTCCTAAGAAAATCGGCGCATAAACTTAACTTCATCCTCCCGGCGGCTCATGTACAAATTTTGTAGTACACCATCGAATTGCTTAAAGTTAGTTGAACAATAGTAGCATTTGTATATATCCATTACGTGCAGTCAGTTCTGCAAATAAAAAGAGCGTATGTCAGTTGTATAAGAACACGAAATGAAATATTTCATTATCTCCACTAGGTCCAAAACCACCTGCTGTCGTTACCATTTCATATATTGCAACAACTGATCACACAGTACCCCTAACCACTGCGAGCAGGACCATTCAACAGTTTCTTTAAGTAAGAAAATAGAGCAGTTAACTCAAAATGTGTTACTCGCGGTTCAGAATACAAGTATCTGAGAACAATTACTATAATGAAATATTCGACGTCTATTTGAATATATAATTTTTTTCAAGGATAATCAGTATTTTCTTGTTAAAAATGGGATACGAATACATAAATTATTGAAAATCAACATTATATCTAAATGGATGTTTAATACAAACGCAATATACCATGTATATATGTTCTCTGGGAGCCATCTCGGTCGCCCACATGTGCTATGATCTTGACTGTTTGTCATCGCTGCGTGTTTCTTCCTTCTCTGTGTGGCATTTGTTTACATTTTGCTACCAAAACTGTTCCCTGCGACCAGGAGCTTAACCACTGCTGCCTCGCTGTGCAGGACCGGTTCACAGGGGGAGATTAACTGATCGATTAGATGGGACCAGTTGAACCATCAAACGTGCGAGATACATGCCGTCAAAAGCAACATACATATGGGCGTGCTAGGCGGTTCGGCGACGCAGCATTGTGTGAATATATAGGCGAGTAAAATTCATTTATGTTGTCACAAAAGCGTATATTACCACTAAAGACAACCGTACTTAAATAAGAGGGATCACTGAGTCGCGACCATATTGGATTCTTCCGCCTCCCCCCGTTCCGCGGATTGGGTGATGTGGGTCGCGGTTCTGGAGGTGCTTTCCATGTGTGGAGCTTTTTATGGTTCCTGATTCGATATATGGAATTAATGAATTTTCAAGTGTGAGGTCATGAATATTCGGGGGTTCCATATTTTGGGTGCGCCTCTGGAGCTCTGACCTTTACGCTTGGACCGCGGAGCGGGTGCTAGATGGGTAGCTTATTTTCCGGCTTTCCGCATGTGAAATTAATTAGCAATCAAAATTCGAATTTACAAAATAACGCACGACTCTGATCCCGATATCGATTATTACCTCGCAAATAACTATTAACCCATCTACTGAAAATTCGTCCCGTAGCTCAGTCACGCCAACCATCTTGCCATTACTTATGTATACATGCATATTGTTTATGTTTGATTTCCTTATCTTGATTATGTTCCTTGTGAGAGTAAAACCTCCCCACCATACGAGCAATACAACACTGCATTTACGTGTCACATGTCGTGTCAGATATATGTAGCTTCAAAACTGTGTAGTGTCTACACAAAATGTATTCAGGCCTTTTCATGTTCACCCATTCTTGCTTTCATTACATGTATTTATATTGTGCATATACATATTATAATGGTTGATCTAATGACACACAGGGTGTGAATAGGTCTCAATCATTCTAGATCGATGAAATTACCAAATAGAACAATATTGAGTGTTGTCTCCTCATATGCTGCTTTGACGATTGTGCAATCAAGACTAAACGTCGTGCCGATTTACTCAGCATTCTTGATGGCCCTGACAATTCATTTTATGTTATTTTCGTTGGTAGAAAAAGTCTTAGACAACTTGGGAACACTGAGATCTAGGGTTCAAAACATAAGATCAATCTTTGACCAAACATGCACTGTCATTAAGGAAATATGCACCACCGAATTAGCAATTACATTTTCTCTAGCGGGAATAATATTTATTTTGTTACTAATTGCGTCAGGACCCGAGAACAACACTTCCCCACTATCAGATCATTTAAAAATTAAAATAATGCACATGAATATTCAAAGTTTAAGACATAAACTTGACTTGGTTCGAGCCGAATCGTTTGCCTACCATGTGATGACTTTCACTGAAACCTGGCTGTCCAGTAATATTGATGATGACACAATTAATATCCCCGGCTTTCACTTCCCCGAAAGATGTGACCGATTAACAGAAACCACTGGAGGTGAAGTCGTAACGTACGTTAAAAACAACCTATCATATAGGAGAAGATTCGACCTAGAAATTACCAATCTGGAAAGTGTTTGGATTGAAGTTAACTTCGAAAGACATAAAACATTAATTGGTACACTCTATAGGCCTCCCAATGCCCCCAGTAATGTGTGGGACAATAAGAAACATCAATCGAGTGGGCAACCTCTCCCAATGTTCATGTTATCATAAAAGGTGATCTGAACTGTAACCAGCTTCCTCCAGGCACAAATGAAATTAAAGACGTGTGCATTTAAAGGGCTGTCACAATTGGTTGAAGAACCAACCCATTTCACGGAATCTTGATTGATAACTTCATGATAGACAAAATGGAATTTATTCACAGCACGGAGGTTCAATATACTTCGTTCCGAATATAGTAAGATACCACTGCCCAGTTGTACTGAGCTTAGATTTGAACACTCGGAAATACGAGAGAAATTTCAGGAGGACAATTTGGAACTACGACAACGCAAATTGTACTTCTATGAATGAAGAATTGTCCTCCTGGAATTACCTCTCAGACATGGAAAACGCAACCACAGTGGACCTGTCATCAATA
Organism: Siphonodentalium dalli; assembly: GCA_032622095.1. Classification (NCBI taxonomy): domain Eukaryota; kingdom Metazoa; phylum Mollusca; class Scaphopoda; order Gadilida; family Siphonodentaliidae; genus Siphonodentalium; species Siphonodentalium dalli. Next base: position 33,828,744 of record CP136069.1, on the reverse strand, counting down.
TTCACAACTAAAATAAAAATTATAATGGAAAAATATATTCCGCACAAGTAAATTACGATTCGAACTAATGAACCTGATTGGATGAATGCGTTAATTCGCAAATTAATAAGACAAAGAAAGCGAACATATAGAATAGCAAAACGCATAAATACAGAGAACTCGTGGAATAATTACCGATCGAAAATAAATGAAGCAGTACACGCCATTAGAGTATCTAAACGCCTGCATATTGTAAAATACAAACCACTCTGGGTAGCAAAGAGACATCGGTATGGCGGAAGACATTGAATACATTTCTAAAACCACGATCTAATCCGATACCACCCCTTAAGGACGGTATAGAATTTGCTTCTAATGCCCACCAAAAGTCCAAAATACTCAATGATTTATTTTGCAAAATCTCATCCTTGCCAGATTCGTCAAATGCAGCGTTACCGAACATTACATACAGAACGGATCCCAGATTTGAAATATATTGAAGAATCATATTTCCCACTCGAATGGAAACGCGCGAATATAACGCCTATTTTCAAAAAAGGTGATTCCTCTGACCCGAGTAACTATCGTCCAGTCACACTTCTCAGTTGTATTACTAAAGTCTTTGAGATACTAGTATGTATCTATAAAAGTCTCTCCTCACACCTAAGGGACAATAACCTCCTTACTAATTTACAATCCGGATTCACTCCAAAAGATTCCACCGTATACCAATTAACTGAGATATACCAGTAATTAATTTCAAATCTAGAAGAAGGAAAGGAAATCAAATGCATATTGTGTTATATTAGTAAAGCTTTCGACAAGGTTTGACATAAAGGATTGATTTTTAAATTAGAAAAATGTGGTGTAGTGGGGAATATTTTGAGCGAGAGGAGGCAAAGGGTACGCATGGAAGGGGTGCAATCGTCATGGAATCCCGTCTTGGCAGATGTCCCCAAGGGTCAATACTATAGGCCCTCTTTTATTCCTAGTTTACATAAACGATATAGTGAATCACCTGAATGTATGATATAAAGCTCTTCGCCGACGACACGTTAATTTATCTATTAATAGATGATCTAGATTTGGCGGCTGATGTCATGAATTCACATTTAGAAAAAAATGTGAGGTGGTCCAAACAGTGGAATGTCAAATTTAGTGCCCCTAAAACAAAGTCTATGATATCGCGAAAAGATAACAAACCTATACACAAACCTTTAATAATGGGCGATGAAATAATAGAAACTGTGTCTAATTATCTAGGAGTGACATTTAACAACAAAGGTAACTGGAACCATCATGTAATTGAAATTCAAAAGAGAGCAGCCAAAAAAGTGGCTTTGCTTGCAAAGAACAAATTTGTCCTAGACAGGCGAACCCTCGAAAGAATTAATTTTGTTCACATTAATTACGTCCTATTTTAGATTATGCTTCTCCTGCCTGGGACACCTGTACTAATGGCGAAAGCGACCTGCTCGAAAAAGTGCAACGCGAGGCTGCGAGAATAGTAACTGGAACAACAAAAAGCTGTAGTAATGAAAACCTCATAACCTTTTACCCAACAGAACGGCCCTGTGCCAATGCATTCTCTTATATATGCGAGTCGACCATAGGTCGCCTCGCATATATAAGAGAATGCATTGGCTTAACACATTAAAAATTATAAAATTGTTAAAGAATGTAAGAAAAAATGGTAAAAAGTTTTTTTTAGGCCAATGCATTCTCTTATATAAGCGAGGCGACCTATGGTCGACTCGCATATATACGAGAATGCATTGGCACAGGGCATAACTGTAACCATCACAATGTGGTCAATGAGCCGGTTCAAATGATATCCATATTTGTATGGTTTTATTGAGACAGACCGAAGATATTTTAGGCTGTTGCAGCTTTATTTGGCCGTTTTTGGCCGTTTTGTTGGGTAAAGGGATAAAGGAAACTGGATGGGAAAAATTGTCTGAACGTCGGAAAATCTCCAAATTATGCCAATTCTATAAAATGTTCTATAAAATGACACCCTCATATCTATATACCTTAGTTCCGAGATCAATAGAGAATATGCACCGATGTCCACAGAGAAAGCATCACCTAACTAACCCCTCTCGAGATACTGCGTCATACGAAAAGTCCTTTCTTCCTTCAGCCGTCGAGATGTGGAACAGACTCACAGATAACATGCGGAAGTGTGAAACATTGTGTGACCTTAAGTCAGCAATATAAAGAACGGATAATAATCACAGGAAACCTTATATCACTACTACTATTATTCACGCCCAGCGCAGATACATCACTGCAGATTGCGACTTGGTTGTAGTTTTCTTAATAAAGACCTGTGTGAAAATCATCTCAGAGAAAGTCCTCATTGTGAGTGTGGAAGGGATGAAACAGCAAGCCATTTCTTACATGTATTCCACTACCAATATACAGTAGACAAAGAAACGAATGTTTCTCTGGAAATTTGGAAAGAACAACAATTGAGAGCGCATTGAAAGGCACGATTTCATATAGTCTGAGGGAAAATAATTTTATATTTAAAACAGTCCAGAAATTCATAATTATGACAGAACGCCTTTGGAGCTAATATATATACAGACTATATGGCACTGCTCAATAATAATTATAATAATTATATTACTGTAAATATCCAACATAATTTTATGGATAGATTAAAATAGCTGATGACCGACACGACAGTGACACAAACATGTTGTATATATCTCCGTGTCTGTATTGCTCTTATGCCACCCATTCTATGATACACGCCGATACGAGGTCATTGTTTTGTGCAGTGCTTTCAAATGTTCGTCCCAAAAGGGCTTCAGATGACGATTAAATTTCTTCGGGGATACAAACAGTTATGAGGACTCATTTAGGCTGAGTGTAACATCGTCGTAAAATTTGTCTTAATCTCGAGAATTTTTAATTGCATAATTATGTCGGTAAAGCATCGAAAATGTGTGCTTCATAAAGCCCAATATCCTCTTTTGAAGAGAGCCTTTTCCATTTCGGCCGGGCTGGGTTTACACTTGTCGGTGACGATTCTATTTCCGCATCATATGATATGCACATGTGGATTGGACGGTGATTAGACACAATGGAAGAGTCATCCAAAATGTTGGCCTACATACGAAATTTGAGTCGGATCGGTCGAGGTACAGAAACATGTCTATATGAGCGTATATGAGCGAGGACAAGGCAAGTACACGGTCGCAAGTGATATTGGACCCGCCCATGTTGTTCCCCGGATCAAAGTAGGCCTACATACCAAATTTGAGTCGATCAGTTTTCGAGTCTGTAAGAGACATACACAAACATGCATACAGACAGAAGTTCCAAAATATATAATAGACTAGCCGATGAGCCCGACGTTGTCCGGGCTATTCAAAAACCAAATTTCAAGTCGATAGCTCTACCCAGCCCGACGATTTCAAGTCGATAGCTCTACCCGTTTCCGAGATCTGGTCTGCGCATGCGCGAAGCTGTCGTCGCACGGGCTCGGCGACCCGATAAAATTCGTATTCGGGGCAAGATACATTCACATACCAAATTTCAAGTCGATAGCTCCACCCGTTTCCGAGATCTCGTCTGCGCGTGCGCGAATCTGGCGTCGCACGGGCTCGGCGACCCGATAAAATTCGTATCCGGGGCAAGATACATTCACATACCAAATTTCAAGTCGATAGCTCCACCCGTTTCCGAGATCTCGTCTGCGCATGCGCGAAGCTGGCGTCGCACGGGTTCGGCGACCCGATAAAATTCGTATCCGGGGCAAGATACATTCACATAGCAAATTTCAAGTCGATAGCTCCACCCGTTTCCGAGATCTCGTCTGCGCATATGCGAAGAGGGCGCCGCACGGCCTCGCCAATACGACAACGTCCACCGCCTGGTCAAACTACACACACGTACCAAGTTTGGTCCCGATCGGTCGAGAATCGTAGATTTGTATAAATGACAAACATACAGACAGACATACAGACAAACAGACAGAGGTCTTCAAAATATATATGAGATTAAATGCAGTGACCCTCGGCGGTGAAATCGTTTGCCTTAGTTGATCGCCGATAGTTGCGTCCCGAATCGAGAAGTAAATATTCACAATTGCTCGTAGTTCAGACGCTGATTTCTATGGATTAGTACGTTCGATTTGCTTGAGATTTTCGGCGACGTTAGTAGAATGCTACATTCCTCCTGCCTGAATACTAACTTATCAGTCTCATGCACTTGAACAAGTCCATAATATGCCTTTAATCCTTTCTTTACTACACACTCATAATAAATTAGTTTAACATATTTATTCCAATCATATTAACATGTATAAACATTTGACAAAAGTTTTGACAGTAATATAGAGGAGTTTATATGATCGATTGGAAAGGGGATTAAACAACAAGCCCAATGAGAGAGAGAGAGAGAGAGAGAGAGAGAGAGAGAGAGAGAGAGAGAGAGAGAGAGAGAGAGAGAGAGAGAGAGAGAGAGAGAGAGAGAGAGAGAGAGAGAGAGAGAGATAGAGGGGGTATAGAGAGAAAGAGAGAGAGAGAGAGAGAGAGAGAGAGAGAGAGAGAGAGAGAGAGAGAGAGAGAGAGAGAGAGAGACGTCAGACGATTTGGTGGGTGTAAGTTTCACGCTCAGCAGTGTTTCAATGCTTTTCACGAAGTTTGTACAGAATATTATGCAAATCGCTTTGTTTTCGAAATAAATGTTTGAACCCCGTCAAATATAATAATATTTTCACGATGACTGAAAATAATAAATTCATAATAAATTCAACAAAACGACATTGTTGAACTTATCTGAACATTTCCCTCGAATTAATAGTAAACGTTCTGTAATTGTATCATCTTTACGTATATATCTGTCGTCTGCTGATTGTTCATGGATATCCCTCCAAATGAATAATAGACTATACCAATTTATATATGTGTAGCTTGATAGGAGCATCCATTCAGCGCAGAAATGGCTGTTCATTTTACGGAAAGAAATCGATCTGCAATCAATGCACTGCATACGGCGGGTGTCGCGATGACATTAGTTCGTCACTGTGTTTAGTCTTATTTTGCATTTCATTGCTTGGTGATTTACTCAGGGGACGCACTCATATAGGTTATAGATATTTGATGAGCTATTACAACAGGCAGTATTAAGTTGTCAGCTGGAATGAAACCACTTTACGTTTGGAGCTACATGTGCAGTTTGACTGCTGGTATCTCCGCGATGACAATGTTCCGCCATGTCGTTTGTTCTTGTCTTACATTTACTTGTATCGTTTCGTCGTTCCTTGTTTTTTCCACACCAATTGAGATGACATTCGACGTCGGTAAGTCAGCAGTTATTGTTTTAGCGGTACATGGGAAATTATAATTGATTTCATTATTAATCACTCTCCAGTAACGAAATATCGTATGTCAAAACCATTGCCATGTACACATTATACTGTTACAATTGATTTACTGATAAAAATCCATTTATTCCAATAAGTTACCAAAGTTTAATACAAACTCGGCGGTAAACGTTGGAAAAGGCAAAAGCATTGAAAAAGATTTGAAAAGACATGTTCAGACTAAAATATTTTAACTTACATTACACGATAACCGGTGTTTGTTAGCAAATCACTCTAACAGTTTTGTTTACATAACAATGATGGTTTCAACATGCGAATTCTGTTATCGGGGAACTATCAATATAACAATAACATGATTTTTGAGGGCGTTATGGTTTATTAACGGCCCGGCTGGAATGATTAACAGCCCAAGGGCCTATTAGCGGCCCGAGACGAAGTATAGGGACGCTAATAGGCCCGAGGGCTGTTAATCATTCCAGAGGGCCGTTAATAAACCATAATGCCCGATGAAATCATGTTATTACTATTATTACCACAGTTTTGGACATTTGACCCATTTGAGGATTTAGTGGAATAATGAAGTAGATTAAAGGGGTACTGTACCCCAATTTCAATAAATTCCCGGTGACAATAGCGATCTAATATGAATATTATATTATAAAATAACTAATTCGAGTCGACGATGTCTACTGAAAAAGTTCCGGTTAACAGGCTATCGTAAAAGTAACATTGAATTATTTAATATAAAATAATTTATGGCTGGAGTCATAAAATGGAGAATTATGCCATTACGAGTTACCGTTCTTGTAATCGCATCTGTTGTGTGTCTTTTATCGACGGCCGTTCGCGAACATTATTGAGTGCAAACAAAACATGTTACCTGCAAAAGGAAGGCCCGTTATAACCGATTCGGAAAAAGGAGAAAGAAACAAGAGTCATAAAGCGTCAAGTATTTTTAAAGGGAGTGAGATTGTTCGATGGAAGAGATTGAAGGCATCAATCGAAACTGTGAGCAACGAACTTCCGGTTTCTTTCTGCGACATGCGTCTTCTCCGGTGAAGGTCAAACCATGGCGCGTAGTTTGAAATCGTAATATTTTTGTTTCCAAGATTAAGATTTTCATCGCTAAATTAGGTTTATACGAAACTCATATAACACGAAAACAATCTAACTTGAAAGTTATTTCAATGGGAGTAAATCAAAAAAATCGCCTATCTCTGTGTACAGTACCCCTTTAAGAGAGAAATATTTTTAAGAACATTTAAGTTTGATATCATTTGACTTGTCAGCTGACACGGACTGACGGAGTCTCGAAAATAGGACAGGGGAAAACCCAGCATTGGAGACGAGTAACAACCAATGAGAGGTTGACAGCTATATATAAAAGTATCAATGCATACTTACGCTTGATACAATAATTCAATCATATAGCGTGAATTCCAATCATAAAACCACTTTTGTGTCGAGGAAATCGGATACATCTTCCCATTATTTTCTTGAAATAAACACGCCATAATAATCGGAAGTTGAAGGGACGTAACTCTCGCGATAATAAACGAGACCTATAGTTTCCGGGCGGCGGGCCGATATTGAACTAGGCTTCTCATTATCGGCCCGCGGCCCGCTGTTTAGGTAACAATACGCTATTTGGAACGCCCCGAAAAACATTATCAATGGCCTAGAGAACGCCCTATAAAGTGGTAATAATAATGAATATACGAACAACGTGTAGATATTTAGCAGTCCAATAAATATCTGCTTAATTAATGTATACATGCCCCATGAAGTGACTCCCACTAAGCGAAACAAAGGGGAAATGATGAATATAAAGAGGCGCTAGAACATATATACGTTATTATTGTAAACTATTCTGACCACGGTCAAATATATGCGCTATTATGGTAAAAAATATGCTTACCACGGTGCACTCGCTCCCCGACTCTGGAACACATTTTGCTCCCTAATTCCGTGAGAAATTTAAATTTGGTCGCCATTTTAATTTTGATTGTATTGGGTTGTAAAGAGATCACATGGCGTCTCGATATGGTTTCAGCCAATCACCATGAGACGAACGTGTACCTCGTGTATAAACTCTCGTATATGATACGCAAATAATTCACTCAGGTTGGTTCAAATTGTGTCCCGTGAGATGCAATTTTCATTCCCAAAACATTGCACCTCCGATATTCACTCAGTTCTTAGTGTTTGTTCTTCTTGGTGGTTTATTTTTGCACATTTAGCAACTGCGAGTGCCTTGGGTCCCTTTAAATTATTCTATCAAAACCCTAACACCGGAGGGCGCTCTGACAAGTGGATTCAAACCGCTATCCATTATCTAACCTCACTTGTGCTAGTCAATGTGGTCTAGATTGATCGACACAATAACACAACAGAAGATACAGTTGTTAATTGTACTGCCAACGCCACAAAGAGTAACCACTCCTCTTTATTAAAAATACTCGGCCTCTTTCGGAAATCTTCTGCAAAGACGTTATACCACAGGTCCCCAGAACAAAAATTTACCCCACCCCAATAGTACTTAATCCTAACCAGAGTTGTTCTTGACCAATTTTTACTCGGGATACACCAAATTGAAGAGTAATACAAAATATCTTTCTAGCTATATATGAGGCAGTGTTTTTGTGTATTTTGAAACTGATTGTGGACTTTGTAAAAATGATAAAAAATTAGGCCCGGCCAAGTTGGATACTTTCTATAGGATTAAGTATACTATTGGGGATTGGGTCAATTTTTGTTCTGGGGACATATACAACTGTGTAGCCCATAGGAACTGTCACTTATGAAGTCATTATATTTCCGGTTTTGTGATGGTTCGGGGATGATTTCTGTTTATTATTTGGTCTACTGGGACCGTAAAATCAGGACAAAATCATGCAAAATTAACGATATCGTAAATTCACTCTTAACTGCGATATAATTGTGGAGATCGAATCCAAATTCTAACTTGACTAGTGCCCCTTACATACCAAATGTTATTTTATTTCATTTGTTACTGCTGAAAATATCATCCGGAAACCATCTGAAACGGACCGGTTAGTCAAACGAAAGAGTGTTTAAGTGGATAGTGGTTTACGTGTTGAGGTCCGTCCATATTAACGAGATTAAACGAGGCATCAAAAATTGCGTCAATGAAATAGGTTTAAGGGCATCTTTGAATATTGTCAATAGTATACCACATATATAACATATATTATCTCTGTAGACTCTGTTATTAGTAATGTGGTGTGTACACGTCTATGTTTTATGTAAACTCAGATTACTCTTCAGTATTGAAGAAAATCTAAATTATTCGCGGACCGACGCTCTGTATCAAGGGTTACTACTGAGACGCAGATAATCACTAGAAATAAAAACGATTCCTTAAACTTATGTAACGCTTGTATCTCTCTGTATCAAGGGTTACTACTGAGACGCAGATAATCACTAGAAATAAAAACGATTCCTTAAACTTCTGTAATGCTAGTATCGCTCTGTATCAAGGGTTACTACTGGGATGCAGATAATCACTAGAAATAAAAACGATTCTTTAACTTCTGTAATGCTTGTATCGCTCTGTATCAAGGGTTACTACTGAGACGCAGATAACGATGACAAATAAAAATATCTTTTATCAGCTTTTGTAACGCTTGTCCCGCTCTGTATCAAGGCTTTCTACATGGGACAAAAACATACCCCCTTAACTTTTTGCTCACGTTTCTTGCCATATATGGGCGACAGTGTTAACGTTTCGACCGAATTCACTGAATTGAAGCACACAGGCTATTCCATTGGTGTTTACCCAGCTAGATTGAGTAAACCGTAACTACAGCAGCTAGTTAAATCAATTTTTCATTCACAAAATTCCATTCCCCCATTAATTCACCAGTTTAAATTATTTAGATATGATGTGCAAATCAAATAAACACCATGTCATTATTTAATAACGTGTGACATGTATCAGGTGAAGGTCATTCTTCAGTTACCTTCACCGTTAGCTTTCCACGGTGTACTCGCTCCCCGACTCTGGAACACATTTAGCTCCCTGATTCATATATATGTGTATTGAATTGAATGCTTTATTGCGAAGACCCAAATTAATGAGTAACATGCAAAACATATATACAATATTTTATATACAATATATACATGATGAAAATGAGACCCCTCCCTACATACGTGTGGTTTGTTCTTCTTTTTTCCCCTTGTTCCTTATTTTGTTCTTTGAAAAATCGTGTAATCACATAAGTTATATTCGTCCTTATGTTTTCAATGTCATTTTGATTATCAGTTTGAATTATTGACCATGCAATGAGCTAATTCAGCTGCCTTCCACAATGTATATAATTAATTGAAATTAAGAAACTTCTCTAAAGGCAATTTTTAGGAAAATAGAGAGTTGTTTCAAACGAGAGATATTTTCTATTGACAAGAGTCCATGAAACTTTTCGCGCGAAGGATTTTCCCAGTAATATTTTGGGATATAGCGCTCTCGTAGACATTTATATTTGCCACAGACGAGTACAAAATGATACTCGTCTCCGATTGTGTCAGATTTACATGTATCGCACATCTTACTCTCTGTTTTATGCCATCGCGCTTTTTCGATTGGTAATCTATGGTTTGATGTTCTGATTTTCACCAATGATGCTGTCAGGTGTTTTGGGAGATATAACAAATATCGGCATATACCAGAATGAGATTTTATATTACTGTACATAATTGCTCTGGATGAATCTGAGTTTTTAATATCACTGAATGTTTGTGTCCAGTGTTGTTCGATCATGCTTGATTTACAATTTCGGATTTCAGATTTCGTAAGAGAGGATTGGGTTTCCCAATTAGATGTTAGTCCTACTTTGCACAGAGATTCCTTCACGATATTCAACCATTTGAATTCAGCCGACTGGCTTGGTTTGTTGTCATATACAAGTCTCAAAATAAGGTGTATGTTTTTTGCGAGTTCAGATCCATCTGCGGATACCAACTTTGACCAATATGACAACAGTCTGCATTTAATTTCAATTATGAGTGGGTGCCTACCAAGTTCCCCATATACCATGTAGTTTGGTGTACTAGATTTCATTCCTAATAATATTTTGCAAAATTTCATATGTAATGTTTCAAGTCTCTGGATGTTTTCTGTAATCCATATTTCACTACCGTATAAGATTACCGGTGCTACTATGCTATCAAACAGCTTAAGCATCAAATCGGGTGGTAAAGAGAGATGTCTAACTTTATTTAACAGTCCGTGCATGGCACGTGTGGCCAGATTAAATGTGCGCTTTATGGTGCTACAAAATCTGCCAGTATAGAAAAATTCTACACCTAGGTAAATAAATTCCTTAACGACTTGGAGTTCAACCCCCCTGTATATGAATATTGGTATGCATTCAGGTAATTTTTTTACAGAATATCATTATTTTCGTCTTTTTTGTGTTCACCTGGAGCTTCCACGCATCCGCATAATCTGCGAAAGCCTGTAACGCTCGATGCATTTCATCTTCGCTTTCACTAAGTATAACTGTATCATCAGCATAAAACATACAAAACAGTCGTATATATATACCCGCATTGTCCATAAATATATCATCAAGAAAATCGAGGCTTTTGATAGCACAATCGTTCATGAACGACGTTAGATCGTCAATGTAGATGGAAAATAATAACGGTGACATAATTTCACCTTGAAATAATCCTACAAAACTAGAAAAGAAGTCCGTTTTGGTTCCATCAGATTTAACACATAATTTGATTTTGCTGTACATGTTTCTTATAAGTCTCAATATTTTCCCATTAATACCGCTTTGAATTAGCTTAAACCATAAGCCTTCTCGCCATACTAAATCAAAAGCCTTGCGAAAGTCGATAAATGCACAAAATAACTTTCGACCAGACGACAGGTATAAATTTATAATACTATGTAATACAAATATATTGTCAATTGTAGAATGGCAACTTCTGAAACCAGTCTGGAATTTACTTATCGTCTCATTGTCATCCGAATACGAAACTAATCTAGCATTCAAAATAGTAGTAAAAACTTTTGATAGACAACTAAGTAATGTTATTCCACGATACGAATCCGGACTTCCCGGTTCACCCGATTTTTTGTATATCGGTTGGACCATTCCAATCGCCCAATCTGTCGAAATATACCTGAATTTAATATCACATTGAAATATTTTGTATACAATGGCAACAGCTGGTCTAAAGACGACTTTATATACTCGTTAAGAACCATATCGGATCCCGGGGCTTTATTATTCCGAGCTTTAAAATTGCCCTTCGTACCTCTTCATCAGTTATCGAGTCATTGAGATAAGTCGAGTTTGATAAATCAATTTCAGAATCAACACGTCTGCTCAAATAATCGTCACTGTGTTCTGAGGCATGTATTTTTTTGAAATGATCATGAAACACATTTGGGGGCACCTGACATTGTTTGTGACTATCATTTGCGTTGGCGCCAGAACTCGAAAGTCTATTGAGTTCTTTCCAAAACTCCTTCGGCGAAGACTTATTGAATCTTTTGAGTTCGTCGACATTGGATGCGTTCTTATTTTTGATTTTGCTATCCATCAGTTTCCGATAATGTATGGCCGACTCATTCATTAGAAGTTTATTTTCAAGCGTTTTGTCCCGATTATATTCGGATTTTTTCATATGAAATTTCTTACGAGCGTCGCGGCAATCCGTATCAAACCAAGGTTTATGACGCGATTTGTTATTTCCCTTCTTTCGTTTAACACCAACAGTTTTCATTGCTGCGGATACAAGCATGTCAGAAATGTCACGGCTCACATTGTCAATGTCCGAAGATGTGGTGTTCCCTTCTATAAAATTGAGGCATTCCAGAATGTTTTTAGATCTCGTGTAATCGATGTTAGTTTGATACTCTACATTTTTTTCTGGGTCCCACCGTCTGATTTCTACCTGTTCTGGTAAGGATTCTGTTTCTGATAAGCAGTTGGTATGTTGTGTCCTCACGTTAGTGCCAAAGTTTAATTCGATATGTAGCCCAGAATGAACATCACTCCAAAATGGTGAAAAGGGGTTCACACGGAAGTTCTTGATTAATCTGAGAATACTTATATTCCCGATCACTTAGTCGATTACACTAGTCATTGGATGTTAATTTTCCATTATTTTTATCTTCACCAAATCGTCCGTTAATTATGCATAAATCCATGATTCCGCATAAATTTAAAAGTTTATATCCATAACTATTGACCCTGCCCCTATCTTCGGAATATCGTTTAGGTACTTCATAAGCCCAAATGTCTCTTTCCTTCTGGGTTATAAAATCAGATGGGTACCCCATAATTTCCAATGTATTAATAATGTCCTGGGTCGGGTACCTTTCTGTCTCGTCAATATTACTTGTTCTAGAATTGAAATCTCCTACTAGAAGTATAGGCTCATCGTGCCGTCTTATCTCTCTAATCTCCCCCTCCAAATCTGTTGACCAATCATCATTCGCATATCTAGTGCCCGCAGGGGGTACATAAACTGCCCCGAGGAGGAAACTACACAGCGTTTCTTATAGTATTTTATCCAAATATAGACCTTTCTTAAATGAAACGCCACGGAGTTTCATTTCTTAGAGGGTGTTTTTATGACCAGCGTTATATAGCAGGAAAACATGTCAGGAAAAAAAATAATCTTTGTCCTCGAAAATTCAAACAAGTCATTTTTGTGGTTTTGTGGGTACTTTACCCCCCCCCCTTCTGAAATGAAAACGCCAGGGAATTTCGTTTCAGAAATTGGGTATTTTTCATCAGTGATGACCAAAGCACTATTAATATAAAAATCATCTTTGTAATCGAAAGTTCAAATAGAAGTCATTATTGGGGTTTTGGGGGGTACTTTTAAAAACCCCCTTCTGAAATAAAAACGCCAGGGAATTTCGTTTCAGAAATTGTGTATTGTTGATCAGCGATGGATACAGCACAATTAATGTAAAAATCAGCTTTGTACTCAAAAGTTCAAATAGAAGTCATTTTTGGGGTTTTTGTGGAGTCTCTGGCCCCTAAACGCCAGGAATGCGGAACTTAAGAAATCGGATTTCCTTAAACGTAACTGTGGTGTAATCAATCTGGGGCATCAAACCTTTCGTACGCGATTGTGCAAATAGAAACCAGCAGGCTCTCGGACTATACCAAAGTGTGTCCTGTATTTATTTTTTATCCTGACTGTACTCTAAAGTCTATTTTACTCAATGGAAGGGGAATAACTCTATCTCTTAGTTTGAATTCTGATGCATTCTGGGTTGACAAGGGGGGATGTCTTGGAACGAATCTTTTTCACTTGGTGGACAGTCCTAGGCCACAGCTGCTTCGTATTCTGGTGGAATATATATTTTTTGATTCCTCTTCCAAATTGGTATATAATATGGAATAGTGTTATCTGGGCATTAAGTGGGCCTTTAAAGAGCGACATTTCGTAAGGATTTACGTTTCAAGAAAATAACCTTACAAATGTAAAGATTTACGTTTTGAAAGATATGGCCAAACCGCTGAAATGACGAAACACTATATAGTAAACCAGAGGTGCGATTACACGTGCGCTTTGTGTTATTATAAATGTTCTGTCTATATATTCTATGTGGGGGTGTTACTATTGCAAAATATATGTCATGATTGCCGAACATCACATGAAGTCGGGACAATCTAGAATGGGAATCATGTGCTTCTCCGTGTGATATACTTAATTACAGTCAGATTATTAACCCAATCTCTAATTTCCTGTCAGTTGGACAGATTGAAGTACCAACCGGGAATTTTAACCTCAGTAGTGGGGAATGCAGAATTTTCAATTGGGACTGATGGAGGGTTCAGTACGTGTGTGTAATGCTGAATATCACCGACATATTTATTCTGCGTGTATGATTTATTTAGATAATCAGTGACGTTATGCAATAGATATAATAATATTTTAAGTAGCACATTCCTAATGAATACGAGTCAAGCTCGCTGTTTAATGGTCCCACGATCGCTGGAACTTATTTTCTCCGTCCAAACTGTTATCATAAAAGTTTAGGCAGCTATGTGCAGAAAAGTGTAGATAATCACCAACGAACAGCGTCGACAACGAACTTGATGTGAACAGGAAAATCACAAACGAATAGGCGCCTTTTCTCACATGGGATTTTGACATTATCTTATGCATCCAATGGTAGTTTGTCCTCGTTAACTAGGTTCAGTATGCCAGCATTTGTTGTAATCTCCCGAAAACGTTGACCCTAAACAGTACCACAACGTGATATTGTATCTCACGTGACTTTGTTATTGAAATCAAGCTTTCCGATTGGTTGGCTACTCGACTATATTAGTCGTAGTTGTATATTACGCCTTCAAGTCTCTCCCATCGTGCACTATGCATATGTAGTTTTGACTACACTACATCAAACTTTGTTCTGAAACTACTTGTTATTTCGCCGCTGATCCAAATTAAAGCTTCAGTAAGGCGAACATCAATTGTCTGAACTTAGTAAAAGTTGAAAATAGTAGTTTCCTACTGCTAAAGCAAAATTACAAAGGTTTTCTCTGGAGTCCCGTTGCGTTTCCTAAGTTCGCGATACCCCATTCCTATACCGGTAACACTAAAACGTGTGATCGGTTGCCGTACCCGAACAACTAATAAAATGAACCGAGAATACAATTTGCCGATTACAGCTTGTTTTAGCTGTCTCTTGTGAATAAATAATACCCCTATGCTGTATACTAAGCGTTGAAAAAACACGCTACTGCAGATTTTCATGGCCCAATAACACCAATCATACGTTCATGTTTCGGAGTTGGGTACACTTTTTTTTTTTGTAGCCGTAAATTCTTTGCTTCCGATCAGAGTCACGTGACCGCTCGGTTCGAAAATAATCAATAATTTCGCGGCTCAATTATTCTGATAGTTCCGTGTACAAGAGCGACTTATACTAATAAATGACCAAATATAATACATTCTTCGTTCGTCCGGGCACCAATTAAGAGTGGGTAAGTGGTTGAAATGTGTTGACATTGGTCTAAATGTTCTTGAGGCAGGCAAAGTTTAAAAAAAAACAGGAAAAAAAAATTGAAAAACAAAAATTTAATTTAAAAAAACAACAAACCTGAACAAAACAGGAAAACAAACATGAAAAATAAACAAACAATAAATAAACATTTACAACAAATAAAAATAATAAAAAAAACAACAAAAAATAATTAAAAACAACAACAAACAGGCAGCCAAAGTTAAAAAAAAACAGGAAAACAAACATTGAAAACAAAAAATTACAAAGAATTAATTAAAAAAAAAAAAACAAACAAACCTGAACAAAGAGGAATTAATTTTTTTGTTTTGTTTTTTTACATATTATTTTTTTTTTCTTTAAAAAAAAATGGTGTTTGCCCACTGGTTTGCCTTTAATTTCTGCATTTGTTGGATACAATATAATAATTAGAGCATGACTTGTCGTGAAATACGCCGATATAGTGCATAGTGCGGTTGTGTAGTTCACTCCGCTTCGCGTCGTGAACTACACAACCTCACTATGCACTATATCGGCGTATTTCACTCCAAGCCATGCTCTATTTATTAAACAGCATTCCTTCTCGTTTTCCCATAATAAACATATGGAAATTTAATTGCGTGCAAATAATGGATTGTTTCTTATTAAAACAGTAATAATACTTCGTGTTATTATACAGTATGGTTCAATGAAAACTTCCCGCTGGAAGAAATCAATTGAGGTTTGAAATATATTTATATATAAGAGTACAGGATCCTTCTGTATATCTACATGTGTCTGTCTGTATATATATATAAGAGTATATGATCCTTCTGTATATCTACATGTGTCTGTCTGTATATATAAGAGTACAGGATCCTTCTGTATATCTACATGTGTCTGTCTGTATATATAAGAGTACAGGATCCTTCTGTATATCTACATGTGTCTGTCTGTCTATTCGCGATTTATCTCGCAGACACATGAACCGATTTCAGCCAAAATTGGTGTAGTGATTCGGGGCACACCGGTGGATGTCACAACGGCGTTAGGTTTTCCAAATTTTGAGAATTTTTTTTTTTAATAAGAACAAAAGAAAGTATAAATGTTTGAACTATCAACATGTGCGCGAATATGTAACTAGTTCGTTTTAAAAGAAAAAAAACGTGACAATCCACCACTAACTAGATTCTCATACACCTTAATCCTTTGACACAGCCGTGTTAACTCACAATAAGAACGCAGGGAGCTTGGACAAGAAAAAACAACACGATGTGCTATCCGTCATGAGCAAACAGGGAGACAACGTACGGACCAGAATCACGTGGGTGGACGAAGAAGAAGCTTTCAATACAGTCATTAGAGGTAAGTACATCATCATCATTATAATATTGTCATAATTCTCTCATTATAGTTTCTCTTACCAAACCTGCGAGACTATAGCCACTACAGCAGCCACACTTAAACGGCAACTTCTACAATACAACTGAATTAAAACCATCTCTGATTCTTATGTTTATCCACCGCTCACTAACTCTATTGCTTACATAAAGCCTGCCTAATAAACGTTACGTTTATTACGTCAAAGTAGCTTTATTAGGTCAACGTATCTTTATTAGGTTAGTACTACTTTAATGACGTAATTGTATATGTAAATTCGCAGGTAAATAGGGACGTCAACCGACCTGAATGACGTCATTGTGATTTTGGGACCTTTTTATCGTCCATAATTCACCGCAATTGATACAAAATTCGTAATCGGGTATGTGTTTACGCTCTAAAACACAACTAACTATTTCGCTCTAAGCTGCACTCCGGTTTTTGCACGTCATGAATGCTGTTTAGTTTGCTTGACCTAATAAATGTAAGGGCGTCATCGAAGTAACGAATGTAAAACTGAGGAAAATGACAGATTTACTGCACAAAATGCATGTTTTGTGCGATGGATAAATAAAATATGTAGCTATAAATGTTGTCGCTAAAACTGTTTATATTCGCTCGTGGGATTTGGCATCTATATGCTCAATCCCCCCTCACGGACATAAACAGTTTAAGCGACGACACTAGCTACATATTCTATATTTATTAACAATTGAATGCTTGGGGAGAGGAGCTCCGATAAGTTCGGCAACTTGTGCTCCGATCCTCTGTGTCCACACACATATCATCATTTGTTATATATAATCTGTGTAATATATATTGTATATTGTGGGTTATAATAAATATGTCCATGTACATGTATGTCAAATTAATACATTTATCAGCAACATACACATGGTGTTTGTCGCAATACTATGGATGCACTTCCCAGCATATCAACATCACTCGCTTTGTATGAAATATATATATACAAATCCGCATGTGTGTCTTCGTCGTCAGTTTATCGGACAAGTGCAATGGCGTAATGATAACTTGCGTTATCAAATATTCCTCCAGGATCGCAGGAATTACATAAACGTTCGGCAAGTAACACACATGTACATATCTGTGTTTATCACACGATGCTAACCATCTCCTGACTAACCCCACCCCACGTCTCTACATCTTTGTAAGGTATGTGTTCCTACAATGGTATCGCGAAATTGCAAGTTAGATACTGGAAAAGTTAAGGATATTAATGATACGGTTTGTATTTGTCTTTGGATATTTACCATACCTGCCTAAATATAACTGAAACAACACACCATCAATACCAAATCACAATCATACGTAGTAGAGCTGAGAATACTTCAACCAATTACTGGTTTTACCACAACTGTAAGGCTGTAGTTTTATTTGGTTTACACTGAGTTAATACATCAAAATATTTCTACTGCGCTACCACACCAACGAAGAAATTTTCAGTCCATATGCCAGGATGTGTTCATCAACGTCGCAACCTTATGTGCACATCTCTCAAGATATTGAAACATCACAAGTCTGGAACGCATTGTGAAATTAAGAAAAAGCCATGATTTACAAATTAGCAGACTCTTGTCATATTATGTGTCGCAAGCATATGGACGCATGTGCCAAGATGTCAATATGAAACGTTGGTATGAAATACACATGTATAAACACAAAACTGCATGTGTGTGTTCCTGTAGTCAGTTTACCAGACGAGCGCAACGGCGTAATGGTAGCACCAACAGTGAAATACCCTACGTGTTTTCCTTATGGGATCGTAGGGGTTTCATAAACATTCCGCCAGTAAAACAGTGGTGCATGTTCTTTCTTTGAGTGTCAAATTGAACCTAACAATTGCTGTTTGCAGTCATGTTTCATGAACTTATATAGTTATAGAAGTACGTGTACATGTAGGTAAGAACAAATTATAGTAAATATGTGTATAACGTTATCAACTCTAGACTCACAATTAACAATTAATATATACAAGTAATAACTACATGTATTAATTAATCTAATTAAATCTTTTCAACTAACTTTCGACAACAAAGTGAGAGTCATTCACTTTTGCTGTTTAAGGAAGGCTCTTAAACGGAACATTCTTTGTTGATACACATGTAACGTGCATATCACCAATGATTTATTTATATATCTTATTGAGTGTAGTTGCAACTTATTGAAGGGTCAGTGAGTTGGCATAATAACATTATATTTGTTTTTATTTGGACGTTATTATGACGTTTCAAGTCTTATATTTTATCTGCAAGTTTCCATAACCTTCTATCAACACAATAGTTTAACTGAGAAATCAATCCATTTTAATGCATGGGCTAAAATAGGATTGGGTGGGGGTGACATATGTTGGTAGGGGGGGGGGGGGCAACCACAATCAGTTTGGCCTATTGTTGATTATTGCACACGCTGTCCCCTGGAAACATGACAAACGTGGCAATAATGAAAAAATACCAGCGGGTATCTCATTCTAATAACAATATACCCCACTGTTACTTGTTGATGAATTTGGATTTAGTTTACAATAGTATGGTCATATTGTTGGCACCAATATTTTATTAATCAGAAGGTATTCACATCACCCAGGATTCTTCGCGTCTTCTTTCGTTGCACTTTCTCTTAGACATACATACACGTTCAAGTGTAAATTATGGCACTTTTCAAACGTAATACAACAAAATTTACATTCTTCGGAATTGAAGAAGTGTATATTTTCCTTAGAATAAGTGGATCAATACCCTATACTTTCATAAGATGTTTTGCACTGGAGAAATAAATACGCACCAGCTGGCTTCCTGGAGTGATTTCCTTTGTGACTTCCGGTTCAAGAATCACTATACAGTGTACACAAACTACACATGGATGCCTTCACCCCAAAGGTATTCATTGCACACGTAATTAAATAATTTAGAATAGATAGAGTGTGTTTCCTGCTATCCCGTGTTTCCCCATCACTTCATTCTAGTATTATAAGGAAGATGGAATTGCAAATTATTCAACAGATTTGGGTCATTGGTGTCGATATTGTCTTTGGACACGAAGAACATTCCACCAGGAGAGCACACAGGGTCACTCAGAAACTATTGGCTTCGACCTTTGTGTCATCATAGTCATGATATTATACAACAGTTCCATTTAATCACTGTTTGTGAATGTGCATTTTACATCTGTTCAAGGAAGTTGCCTGATACCATTTGAAAAAAATATATTCAGCACCATTACATGTCAGATCACAGAGTTGAACTTCTGATAGTAGATATAGTTTGTGTGATAAGCAGGATGTAGATCCGAAGTATCCCTGAAAATAGAATATAAAACATTTTAGGTAGACATAAAATACAGAAATGATTTTAATAAGTCTGGCTGAACAAATAATCAATTGATCATGAAGTTTATGCTGCATTATAAGTACTATGGCTGCTTTTCAGGACTTGAGCTGTTAAACAAAAGGAACGACTAACAGTCCTTTCTTTTGATGCCAACATTAAAAACAACTTTTGTAATTACTAGCTTGGCTACCAGGTGTTTGCTTTAATGCGGGTTAAATTATTAGTGCGCCTTCAAGTCATTGAAATTAATTATTAGTGTCCCTTTGAATCAATTGAGGGTAAACCGCGCCTATTCCATGAGACACCCGGGAAATTTCCCCTATTCCCCCTCCATATATTCTAAGCTGATGATAAACGCTCTTTATTGCTAATTATTAATGCCACTTTAAAATCATCTGAGAACCACAGCACATATACTACGACAATCCCTGGGTCAAGTTACTAAGTGTATTAATTTTCCTACATATATCGATTATCTTCTAAGCTGAATCTTAGCTAATACTACTTGTGATATGATGCTCTTTATTAACCTTTTCATGACTGGAGCTTCCTGAAATTTTGCGAAAACCCTGTGCCAATAAATTCTCTTATATATGTGAGGCGCATCGCATATCAGTATATACGACCTGATAATATTTACTTTGATATGTATAATATATTTAATGCTGCACCAGCGCAGCTCCCATCATGATGGATTAATCATCTATCTTTCTTAATATAATTTATTAAATCATCCGAGGTGAAAGGCACCTATCGCATGACACAACGTGTTAATATAAGCCTGTATAACCATTTCAGCTCCATTGGTCGGACAATTTTAGAATTTTAGGTATGTAATTAATCATGGGTGACCCTTTAAATCATCAGACGCCAACATCACCTATCCTATGACACTCCCTGTGTGAATCTACTCACATGTACCAATTTTCAGCACCCAGTGTTCAACCGTTTGATCGCCTATAGCCGGGCAGACTCACAGACAAACGAACAAACAAAATTGAGTTTTATTAGCATACTGGTAGGAAAAAGTAGAAAGGTTAGTATGCATGTTAGTAAACTTCAGACCCCAGGCCACATATCCATATGACTATTGAGTGTGTATACACGGTATATAGACTGGTTATTATGCAGAATTACGCACCAAATTGTTCAGTTTTTATTATTTCTGAGCCAAATTTGATGGAATACATGTGATATTACCCAGTTTAAGCTGCGGTATTTCC
Organism: Siphonodentalium dalli; assembly: GCA_032622095.1. NCBI lineage: Eukaryota > Metazoa > Mollusca > Scaphopoda > Gadilida > Siphonodentaliidae > Siphonodentalium > Siphonodentalium dalli. Next base: position 33,807,486 of record CP136069.1, on the reverse strand, counting down.
ATTGCTGACACGTTGAACTTGAAAATGAAGTGCATCAACATAGCAGTGAAGATGAACCGCCATCTGGTATTGCAATTTTGCAAATGTTGTCCATCAATTTACCAGAATGTTTACTCTGAAACTGACCACATGTTTTGGTAGTTTTATTTACCCTTTTCATGAAAATGTTACCATCATTGCATAATATAAAGTACAGGTATATAAGCAAAACACCGGAAGTAGATTAAATTAACAGTGAGGAATTTGAAATATATTTCGTTGTGATACTATTTACCCTATCTACTCGAATAATGTTCTTCACAACGTACCCGCAAGTGGACACACATCGCATTCTCGTTCCTAGCATGCCCATACACTACCATACATGATACATCATAGATGCCATCGTATATTATTATGATTACTCTAACGTGGCTCTGACCCTATACCGCTAGACATACATAGAACATTACATATATGTAATATTGTTAATCTGAATTATCCCAGAACCTCACTCAACAAAGAGACTTCCCGACGATCTTATATAGATCCTCATTTTGTTTACCGAACACAAAAATGGTGGTATCTCTCGCCTGAATCCGTTGTAGCAACACAAAACTAACTGTTTTGTTCCTAATAAACCCATGGAACTGGGACTGGAACGGAAACTGTCATATGTTTAGAAAACAGTTCAAAACATTCATATGGAGAGATAGTACATTTTCGATCTTATAACTCGTCTGGATTGACTCACAACCACACCAATACTTGTTTTTATTATGCCCTAAGTACTGGATTCTACAAAGTATTATATATGATTATAGTCTGTACGTGTGCGTGGATATGGATACAAGCATCTATTCTATTATTTATACTGATACCTGTTTTAGGGGGTAGCAGGAAGACAGCCCGATAGGGCTAGGCTACCCCCGACAATATACTGCTTTACCTTATTATGTATTTCTGCCATTGTATAAATCATGTATATTGTAAATAAATTATCCTATCCTATCCTATCTACGTTAATTAATCATCGTGCGTTCATGCACATACAATTAACACTAGCTTTACGTACAGTGTTCGTCTTACTAAAGAATCTTCCAAATTATAGAAAGAAATAAAACTTTTTTACTAGCATTTCCGATCATACTTCTGTAGGTTGTGTACGCACATGACACCAGCACTTTATTCCGGTTAATATGACCTTGACATAAATGGGACACACTAAAAGTTGTACTCCGAGTCAGAGACCGGTAAAAGGTGTAGTTGGGAATTTCAATTTCGTTACTATAATGCCAATAATGTTGATTTGTTTTGGTTTGTGATAAGCTATGCCAATTACAAATAAAATAAATTAAAACGATAATTTGTAATCTTATATTTCAACTTTTATCCACATTTATGTGAAGTCCTCTGTTGCGAAGAAGAACCTTTTTAGGTCTTCTTATGGTTTTCAAGAGTTATCTATCCTGACAACGAGATAAGCTACACGATAACCATCTGCCCCATTATGTGCGCATTTTGTTCAACTGTATATTCAGTTATTCCTTGCAGAAGTTGCAGTTATATCTCGTCGTTGGTATTTGTAATTACTAAGTATGCAAAAATAATGGGAACTATTAAATACAACGTGCGCTGAAAGGCGCAGACGGTTATCCGATAGGTTGTCGCGTTTCCAGGATAGATAACTCTTGACCAACTTACGAGGACCACACTTTTCGCGTAACTTCTATTTTCAGTTACAATGAAAATACAAATAAAAAAGATAAATGACCCAGCATGACCGGAACATTTATATGACTATGGTATAGATCCACACAAATATGAAAATTTGAAATATATTGGCTCGTGGTAAGTTGTGCATCAAAATATATTTTAATAAGTAATATTAATAGGTTCACGTACGAAGATTTAAAGAGTTCAAGGTCAAGGTAAAGGTAAACAGCTCCATGCAATTTGGATTGTGAGAACTTTCCGAGCTTGGTAATCGAACAGCCCTGGTATAGGCTCTGTATAGCTAGTTTCCCAATGGAGTACAACCATAATCCTGGCGCGACCTGTAACAGACGCAAGTTGTTAACAAATTGACTTCTTCAAAATACACATTCCAAGGAACGAGTGGTGTTCAAAGAAGGATGTAATATATATCTTGATGTTGTGAACTATATATAAAGCGTGTGTAGTACATAAATTTCACAAGTGTGTACAGATAAATACTGTTTAAAAATTTCGCGATTTCTGCTACAGAATTAGTTATATACCTGTACAAATAATATTTTAAAAATTTTGCGATTTCTGCTACATAATTAGTTATATATCTGTACTTAATATAACTAATAATCATTTTATTTATTTATTTTTATTTTTATAAAACTACCAGAGCCTGTGATCTGACAGGTTTCAACACAAACTGGTAATAAACTGTACTGCAGTGTAGGGCAGACTAGTGTATTATTCCATATTTTCTCAACAGGATTATCAACGTGAAAGCCAATTTACCATAGTCGTGTTCCAATTTTCTATCATTCGACAAGTTAACAATACGAGAATCTGTCTCAACATCGAACTCGATCAGTTTCCGTTTTTGTCTAAATAAATTATGGTCGCGGTTACCGACAGCCTTCACAAAACTTTGTTTATAAATGAATTTTGTCGCTGTGCACATACTCACATATATAAATGAGATAGATGCTTGATTCGATCAAATTTGAATTTCGAAGTTTGTTGCCAGGGTGAATCGTGCAATTAAGAATTATGACTTCGAGCCTGAGGAGAGACTCAGTCAGTGAGTCACTGAGTCAGCGAGACTGGGAGTGAGACAGGTCAGGTCAAGAGTCAGTCTGCCCTAGCCTGGTGAATTTGTTACACTCGCGGTCAAACAAGGCGTACATACTACATCCGATGCCGATCGTGTACATTTACTCACCTTGTATTTCATAAGTTATGCAGGCTTGTCTCGTCCAACTCGTGTGTGGTCATTCGTGGAAATAATAATCCGAGGTGGCGATTTGCATTTGTTTGAATAGCATTACATGCCTAACAACCGCGTGTGAGCAACGTTAATTCTGATTGGTTAAGATAAACGCGATCATCCAAATCACCACATAGGTGGCTTAGGAAATACGATACCAAGAGTTCAATATGGCATGTCAAAGGTCATTATATTGCAGTTCAGCTCTCACATCGTCGAGTGTGTGGGTAGTACTTACAGAGCCCAACCGGGATGGGCTTCGCACAGACCTACGGGGGCTTATTTTATTATTTAAATAACCATTACTAAGAAGAACATTGAGAAATAGACAGAGTGTGTTCTTATCTGTATTATTGATAATTCTACATAGATTGGGCATGTTGAAACATTTGCTATGTAAATATTACAATTGCAGTGAAAATCATTTTTATCAACAAACATCGCTAAATTCAAGTTTCAGTGTTGAGAATATGATTGTTTAATTTTTTTTGTATATGTTTTATTCTCTGATCCAATGTACATAAATGGATATTGAGAAATTTTAATGGAGATATTATACAAAAGATGGAGTGAAACATGGAATATGCATGTATGTACATAACATACATACATAATATATATTGTCACAGCGTCACTGTAACAGCAATATTTACATAACAAGGTTTTAACACGCGATGACTCGTGATCAATACCAAAATAAGAACGATGTCCATCTAATTTGCTATGTTCTTTTTAGTGACGATACTTGTACAACCTTACTCACTGAGAGTGCCTTATGTCACTTTAAACCCAGCAAAACAATATATCCGTCATGTCATTCCAGGTGTTAATCTTTTGGACCAGAATTATAGTTTCATCTTATTAAATGCGCACAAAGAAATCTTCGATGTAATCACCACATTCGGGAAACCTACAGACAAACTTATTCCGTGGGAGGTCAATGACTTGTTTGCGCATGGCCTTCCGGTCGCAGTCCGAGATCCGGTGTGCTTCTGTCAGGACGCAAAGGAGAAGGGGGAAGCTGATAATGAACAGAGCTGTATCCGACCCCGACAGCACAAACCACCCCGTATTAACAGGAGTGATCTGGTTGGATTGCTGCTGTCCAGTCTGTCCACAAGTGCCTTTGTGATTTTGCAGAACTCGCCAAGTACGTATATTTCACATTGAGAGAACTATCTCCGAAAATAATTTCTATAAGAATTCAACCACAACACTAGAACCACCGACCCAATGTTCAGACGAGACCGGATTTACAGTGACCCAATTATGTTCATACGAGACCGGTTTGACAGCGATAAATGCTTCACATTTTATTTCACCCAAACCTTGGGTGTTTATTTCACACCACTTTCTGGGATAACCTGTGTGTCGACTGAGAACCTATGTGCCAATTGAGGAGAACATGCGAATGATTTGTGTAAATGTTAGCCCAAACGACATTTCGAAGTAACGACTGCTTTGTTGTTTATTTCGAGGAATAATACCGCATCATATGAATTCAGCCCAAATATATTGACAGGTGTCAAGGGTCTAACTCTATACTGAGCAATAAAAAACTAATATAATAAATACCGAGTATATTTAATTTTAACGCCAATGGGTCGTTTATGTGCGTTTAAGAGTGTATTTATGCTTAAAGCAAAGTGAAATAACGATCTTAAAATGAATTGGCCGGTATATTTTATTAGTTATCAGGGTTACCAGGGTCGTAGTTGCATAAATTACAATATATCTTATTTTTATGCTAAGATAATTGCGTGGTTAAATGTTGTAGCTTGATCGGTATCGATCGGTATTGAGGTTAACACAAATCCCATATATGGAAATTCCAAATATGGAAAGTGACTTGCGCATGCGCAAAACAGATACAATGGTTTTCCTAAAAACGAAGCAATGAACAACAAACACCGACCCAGTTAAATAACGACATTAGATAGCGGTGTATTGCGTCTTTAAGAGTGTGTTGATATCTAAATCATGTGATTAACTAATTAAAAATTATTTCGACTACATATTTCGATAATTATCAGGTCCGCAGTTCGATCATGAAACAAAATTTGTAGAGACTTTAATTGCTTGGTAATTATTGAGATTGCAGTTTCCTTATATGGCAACTCCTTATTTGGAATTTTCTTGCGCATGCGCAGAAATGATAGAATTTCATGAAGACGTCGCCATTTTTATTATCACTGTTATTCCATTCTCTTGTGTCGGTGCAATGATTTGCTGTCGTATTTTAGGCAAATAAGGAACTGTATGCATGCGTAATGATAAGTTGATGAGGTTGCATCCATTATTATTCCGATGTTTAATAGTTTTGTCAGCTAAAATAACTTCGCTCAGCGGCTGTTATCGCGTGAAAATGAGTAGGTCAACTTGGTTGGAGTCGAACATTGGAATGGCAGGGAATTCCCCGTTTTGACTCGGCATTGTTTGTAAACAAATGCAAATTTATAAGAAGAAACGTTAACAACTGTGCGTGTTTGTGTACTATGACGCTGGTGGATATTGATTAATTGTTTTTCTCGAGTATTTATTCATTCCTAATCATCGGCTAATGGCAGTAAAACTTCAGTCAGAAATGTATTTAAGTTAACCCAATCTTTGCACAATTCAATTGCAATTTGAAAATGAAAGTAAATTGAAATTTTTAAGAAGAAACAAAATCAACATCTGACAAGTGCCATTGAGTGTGGCTTGATAAGTGTGTACTACTTCTAGGGCTAGGCCTAACTGATTTTTAATTAGAATGACATTTTTACATGGGGATTATGATTTATATAAGAATCTGGAATAATACCTTTACCTTATTCTTGAGTTGAGGTGTTTTTTTTTTATTTAAACATGTCCTGTAGTGAGTTGTTAATTTGGGTTGGTACTACAGGCAAAATCAGTGACTGATATAAAACATGTATCACTATCAGTCGCTGATGTGTTAGAGTCAACCTTCTCTAACTGCAGGGCTCTTTATGAATACAGGAGAAGTCGGCCCCGTGCGAAGTTGGCCCCATACGATGACGGCCCCGCACGAAGTCGGCCCCATATATAACAGAAACATTGTTTTAAATCGTTTTTTAATTTATATGATGATATGAAATATGAAACTAATAATAATAATGACAAGATTATATTAATACAATTAACAATAAATTCAAACGTCGTCGTTGTCACTGTCACTGTGTTGTCAGTTATATATGGGTGCCGAAATCTCGGCGACCCTATGGAGTAGCTGGCTTGTTGTCAAATCTCTGTCTCTATACAGCTTCCATACGTTAAATATTTGAACTAATGGCTTCATTCGCTAAGCAGCAATCAACAGTACTTACCAGCTTTCTTTCATTGTCTGTAGGCAACTATATACCGGTATATCATTGTTTTTTATAAATATATTTATCACATAATTTGGCCATAAAAGCAGTTTCATAATTATCGGTAATAGACACGTTTAATATCAGCGCGTGCGATGACGTCACGGCGTTCTTCAAATAACTTGCGATCGCTGTAGTTTATGATTGTTGTTTTCGATGAATATTTCGCGTTGCTTCGGGTTTATTTGATCATGTGATAAAAGGTATCTCACACTCGTCCTATTTTATACGTAATTTATCAACCTCGTCCTCTAAATTCTATTTGAGCCTCGGTAAACCTCGGCTCAAATCGAATTTAGTGAACTCGGTTGAAAAATTCCGTATAAAATAGGAACTCATGTGAGATCCTCTATATATGATATATATTTGTCAGACGCATGACAATACTGTCTGCCCATCTACATTAATGGGGCCGTCTTCATATGGGGCCGTCTTCGAGCGGGCCGACATCTCCAGATACGCTCATTATCCTGCCACATGCATATAAATTATTGTATCCTAACATATGCTCTAACAGTTACATGTACTTTTACACTTAACTTGGAAATAGTCTTTGTTTCCTAATGTAATAACACAGTTTAAAGGCATCATACCGAATCACAAACATTTTGTATTCCACATGATGCCTTTAAACTGTGTTATTACATTAGGAAACAAAGATCATTATTTATAATTACATCACAGTGCATTTAAGCTGGAAATATCATTAAATTTTAAATATTTGGAACTTTGTAAGTTCACTTCTGACCTTCTGTAATTATCCTACTTAAATACATTTGATAGCATTTTATAAATCAATGACAAAATACTTGTACGTCTATAGAGAATGAAGTGAATGTAATTATTTCAGTATAATCCCAGCTTTATATTCCAGGCCAAATAATTCACTGCGTTAAATGAATAATTAATTTCCAGTGCCTTCAGCTACATCTTTTACACAATCCTGTCAAATATGAAGAAATTATCATTTAAAATCACACTAAATATTATTGGCTATTGTTTTCAAATATTGAAGATATGACTTTTATATATCGAGAGGTTGATGGAAGCGAGATCCAATGTTTTATCAGTCGACAGGCCATGTCACGACACACCAATTATATTACATACTATGCTGGTCCCACCAGCCGGGCACCAGGCCTCGTGCGGAGTATACACTGCCTTTGGGCTGGGTTGGTTGGCCTCACGCCAGTGGACCCAGTCGCTGAGGTCTGGTGGGAGATGTTTTTGGGCCCAATGGGATGTTTGAAGAATTTACGGGGCAGAACATATGCAAGTACAATAACTGCCAATGGGCAGGAAAATGGTTGAACCAGAGTTGGCGAGCGTCTCTTCATGGTTTACTTATATCTGTCAGCCAGACAGAATTTTTTTCCAAATAAACTTCAAATGGTAGGGCTGTCATGATTATTCAATATAGTTGATTAATTATTAATTAAACACAGCACTATTATATGTAAACCATATTGTTCCATAGTTCATAAGCATAGACTACAAGTAGGTATAACTCATAAATGTCATTGGTTTTTATCAATGTCTCTGAAAATGGTTCAAAAGTCTCCTGATACTATTAGCATATAGTAAACCTAACTATACATGTACATGTAGTTGTTTCTTGGCCTAATTTGCATATCTATTATTAATTATTCATAGATAAATTTGGTATGATAATCATAATGGACAAATTATTGGTTAAAGATCATAAATGACCTTTTTGCATCGAAATAGACCCATATTACCTTCATTATTATGGTATTTGTTTGCTTTCACATTAATTTTCCATCTCATTAGTCTCGGTAACTAGATATATAATATGCAAATTAGATGCAAATTAGATAAGGTCACATGGTTTGATGTTCGCGATGACCTTGGCATATGTGAAAATCTATCCCGAAGATATGTACCTAATTTCAGCTTAATCCGTCAAATATTTTTTAAGTTATGCAAACTTAAAGCAAACTTTATTGTGAAAAAGTGGGCGTGGCCTAATTTGCATATCCATTTTTAGTTATTCATACATAAATTTGGTATTATAATGGTCAAATTATTGTTTAAAGAATAAAGATCACCCCTTAACATCGAAATAGACCCATATTACCTTCATTATTGTGGTATTTGTTTGCTTTCACATTAAATTTCCAGCTCATTAGTCTCGGTAACTAGATATATAATATGCAAATTAGATAAGGTCACATGGTGTGATGTTCGCGATGACCTTGGCATATGTGAAAATCTATCCCGAAGATATGTACCAAATTTCAGCTTAATCCGTCAAATATTTTTTAAGTTATGCAAAATTAAAGCAAAATTTATTGCGAAAAAGTGGGCGTGGCCAAATTTGCATATCTATTATTACTTATTGGCTCAACTTTACTTTGTAAAGTTTGAGCTATTGCCATGGCTTGGTATCCGTCGTCCGTGTGTGCGTGATGCGTCAACAATTTCCTTTAGCACGGGCTACAGTTCGTTCCTTTGGTCCGATTATTATGAAATTTGTCCTGGATGTTGACATTGACATGTAGATGGGAACGAGTCATTTTGGGGTCATTCGGAAAAAAAACATGGCCGCCAGTGGCCATCTTGGATTTCAAAATTCAATCCATTATCACGGGCTACAGGCTGTACCGTTCGTCTTATTGTCATGAAATTTGTCATGGATGTTAATATTGACATGTAGATGGGAACGAGTAATTTTGGGGTCATTTGGCCAAAAAACATGGCCGCCAGCAGCCATCTTAGATTTTACTCTTTGCATGACTAAATCCTTTAGCACAGGCTACAGGTCGTATCTTTAGTCTGATCATCATAAAATTTGTCATGAATGTTAATAATGCCATGTAGATGGGAACGAGTCATTTTGGGGTCATTCGGCCAAAAAACATGGCCACCAGAAGCCATCTTGGATTTTACTCTTTGTATGACTAAATCCTTTAGCACGGACTACAGGTCGTAGCTTGAGTCTGATCATCATGAAATTTTTCGTGGCTGTTGAAATTGGAATCTAGATGTGAACGAGTCATTTTGGGGTCATTCGGAAAAAAAACATGGCCGCCAGTGGCCATCTTGGATTTCAAAATTCAATCCATTAGCACAGGCTACAGGTCGTACTGTTCGTCTGATCATCATAAAATTTATCATGGATGTTAATATTGACATGTAGATGGGAACGATTAATTTTGGGGTCATTCGGCCAAAAAACATGACCGCTGCAGCCATCTTGGATTTTACTCTTTGTATGACTAAATTCTTTAGCACGGGCTACAGGTCGTACCTTTAGTCTGATCATCATAAAATTTGTCATGGATGTTAGCAATGACATGTAGATGGGAACGAGTCATTTTGGGGTCTTTTGTCCAAAAAGCATGGCCGCCATCTTGGATTTTACTCTTTGTATGACTAAATTCTTTAGCATGGGCTACAGGTCGTACCTTTAGTCTGATCGTCATAAAATTTGTCATGGATGTTAACGATGACATGCGGATGGGATACAATCATTTTGGGGTCATTCGGCCGAAGACATGGCCGTCAGCAGCCATCTTGGATTTTACTTTTCTCTTCATGTCTATAAACTAGTATTAGACATTCAACTTTCCACATTCATAATCGCTCCATTGACTGTAATACATTAAATTATTCCCTTTCCAAGTTGAGCTACAGTGTCATTGACACTTTCATTCATACATAAATTTGGTATTATAATGGACAAATTATTGTTTAAAGATCAAAAATGCCCCCTTATCATCGAAATAGACCCATATTACATTCATTATTGTGGTATTTGTTTGCTTTCACATTAAATTTCCAGCTCATTAGTCTCGGCAACTAGATATATAATATGCAAATTAGATGCAAATTAGGCAAGTTCACATGGTGTGATGTTCGCGAAAACCTTGACATATGTGAAAATCTATCCCGAAGGTATGGTACCAAATTTCAGCATAATCCGTCAAATATTTGTTAAGTTATGCAAAATTAAAGCAAAATTTATTCCGAAAAAGTACCCAAAAACACCCATTTTGGGGCCGTTCCTCTTCAGCCTATTTAGTCATAATGCACTGAGGCCCACGTGACAAAAAATATCAGTGGTTTTTCGACCTTCGATTAACCATAACTAGGAAACTAGATGGAATTTTTTTGTTCTGTAAAAAGTTTTGTGATCTGCGATTCATAATCTTTCATATGAGACTAACTATAAACATTGTACTTGAATATGACATTTTCACCTAAAATCCCTATTATCAGTCCAGACAGAGTAATTTGTATTGACTTGTTTCATTTATTTAATTTATGATGGCGATGTCATTTGATAAATAATAGTCTATTTTGTGTTGATAACACGATGGTTAAGATCAGGTCTGCAAATATCCACCGCACCTGCGAAGTTTATTTGTATAATCGGAGATTTCAATAATCCTTTGTTGTGTTACTCTAGTAGTTGGCGTGTTGCCATTTTCTGCGATTGCTAAATTTAGTCATTTAGATATTATGTACAAATCAAATAAACGGGATGTCATCCTTTAATAACGTGTCGCATGTATCAGGTGAAGGTCATTCTTCAGTTACCTTCACCTTTAGCATTCCACGGTGTACTCGCTCCCCGACTCTAGAAACGCAATCTGATTCCTATAGAGAAGCAGGATACCAACATGAGATTATCAATAATCAGATAATATCAGCCGAAAGACTGTCAATTACCTTAAGGTATTTGGCTACTTCTCGTAGATCGGTGTTAATTATCTTCGTCAATGATGTCATGTCACGCTTGTTAATAATTCATTTGTTCGGAAATACTTATTGGGGGTCGTATAAAATTGAACTATCACCACTTCCAAAAACAACACCGATAAACAATAACGCTCTTTTCTGTTCCATGCAATGGAAATGGCTATTTTTTGTCCTGATATCAGTGATATAAATGAATGCCTATTAGTATGATTATCCTGAAATAAATTTATGCCACTTTGGCGAACATGGGAACCACGGTACAATTTATGCCATTTAGGCACACTTCAGGCACACTGGGCTTATATTTCGGCGAGAATCCAAATCTAGATTCTCGTAAATATTCTCGCAAATTACCCTGGTTTCTCTTGAAAAAGTATATATCAGCAAAAAGCAAAATCAGATGAAATATATGCCCTGGAAATATAGCAAATCGTTTAATGCTTTAGAATTTTTGTTTTCGGAGATTTATATATATGCTTAAAGACATATTATGGACTTGTTATGGACTTTTTCGGGTGCGAGAAATTGATAAGTTAGTGCTCAGGCACTTTGCCAACCTGGAGAATGTTATCATTCTACTAACATCACTGAAAATTTCCAAAGAAATCTACCACACCACTTCATAGAGAACATCGTCTGAACTACCCCAAATTGTAAATATTTACATCTCGATTCGGGGCGCAACTATCGGCTATAATTAAACAAAAATGATTTCGCCATCGAGAGTCATTGCATTTAACTAATATATAAGAATGACGTTGTGTATCATCCATTTGAATTAATATTCGTAACAAATAACTACTTTGAGAAAGATTATTCTTAATTTCTATTTGATCACTCTGCCCGGTGTCTGTCGGAGTGTTTCACATCACTTTAATCAAGGAAGACTGTTCAGAAAAACTGTATTTCAAGACCACCAAACAACTTTCCTTTTTAGGGCCACCACATCTTTCCAAAGATGTACTTCTTCCATTTTGCTATCAAAGACCGAAAAATGTCATTAAACTAGAGATCCAAATACCCCCCTAAGGGCCCCTGTATCTTGAGATATTAAAGACCGAAAATGTCGTTAAACTATAAAGACCGAAAAATGTCGTTAAACTAGAGATCCAAATACCCCCCTATGTCTTGAGATATTATAAAGACCGAAAAATGTCATTAAACTACAAAGACCGAAAAATGTCGTTAAACTAGAGATCCAAACATCACCACCCCCTCTTTTTTGAGACATTAAAGAACGAAATATGTCGTTACACCATTAATACATAATTTGTGTTTATGAAAGTCTGGCACCCATTAGCAGTTTGTTTTCAGTACATTTTAATATTCATTGGAACGTAAACAATTATTCTCTGACAGAAATCATGTTAATATCGCCTTTCGTTACTTGTTTCCTCGACTCAAATATTTCTTACTGCTCAATACTTATAATTAAAAAAAATGTTCTGTGTTTTCTGTCACTTCTTAATAGCATTCTGTATTCTGCTATTGAAAAGAAAAAAAGTTGCAGTATACCGTAAAGGTACGGAAGGCCTTGGTGGGTATCCTGTGAACATATTTCCACCTGTCAAAAACCGCTACAAACGAAAAAAATATTCAAATATAGACAGACTTTGTTAATATACAAATGAGAAGTATATCATAAACAGTATGTTATTGTCGTAAATTTGACGATTGTTATGTAAACAAAGCATAAAAAGTTACTTTCCTGGTGTTTCTTTATATTATGATGGTAAACATAAAGAGCGTTCTTTGTTGCTCAATTCCTTATTTGGAAATAATAAAGAGCGTTTATACCATTTGTGTGTGATTAGCCAGTAGCATTGTGCTGCCTTCTATAACACAATCAGACTCTTGTTTAGGTAAAATGTAGTAGGTCTTTATGTAAGCATGATGTTTAAGCGATAGTGATCGTATATTTGAACCAAAATGTATGCGTTTTAATATTTTTCTGTTTACGGTGTTTGGAACAAATATGAATATTTTCGACAACTAAGCCCTCTCGTTCCTTTAATATAATTAATATAACATCCCTCATCCAATAATCTTCAAATTGCATGTCTAATTTCAATCCTAGTTACACGTCACACCGCCCCTCATCATTTGCCAATTGTACACCCTTTTTTTTTTGCTGCTGCAACTGCTCAATTTCTTTAAAAATTATTGAAAAAATGGCCCTCCCGCCCGCCGACATTAACCTCTGATTTTTTTTTTCGATCATCGGTCCACACCAAAATTGAGCACACGTCCCTATATAATATACCTATTTAAACCGACTATACACGGTGGTGTAATAGATCAACCGTTAATTTAACCGTTTAGGTAGCATATTTCCACGTATACGTTATCACGACAAATCCCTGCTGATCTGTTATTAATGAACCAAACAATTAACATGTCAACACACTCTGGCCCGCCAATGCTACAGTGTATAAACGTAACGGGACAAATATTCACAATATATTGGCAGCTAACGAGAACATTCATCACCAGCAATCTGCTCACCCCTTTCAGCTGATACGATAGAAACTAAACGATTTGTTACTTTTAATTACCCGTACTTAATTACACTACTTGCGTGTTAATAAAGTACGACCCCATTACCACTAAATGTGAAACATGTGATTTAGAACATTAATATTCACTCTTACATAGTTCCACATCCAAGGCTCGTATTGTGTAATCGTATGTCAGTTGTAACGTTGTGAAACTGCAACCGAACTGAATCATTCTATGCTAAATAGTTCATGGGTGACCTGATGCATGCATCTTAGTTTTCTTGTATTACTAGTCGCTGAGAGTCGATGTCTGCCACGCCTGACTTCAGATAGTGGCATGTGTCTGTTAACAATGCGTTAAATGTACGTAATCACCTATTTGTAAGAGAAGTTTCTGATAGATCTTGAGAAAAAACATTTTGTGTTATCAGAAAAAAATAAACAAATTATTTGCTGAGCAAAAAACTAGAACCCCCCATCCATTGTAGGATATGATATCAAATTCGCACCGTCGACATTGGAACAGTTCGGTGTCAAGGTCGCCATCTACGATTCATCCGCCATGATGACGTCTGAACAACTCCATTCGAACATCGCACGATTGGTTGATGGCCGCCATGGCACAGGCTATTATGTCCTGTTCATCTGTGATCACCCATGCATCGAGAGTATCCTCACGGCGGTAAGCATATAATGTGTGAAGTATGCATACTGACATCAGTTAGTACATTTTATTTAGCGATTTCTTTTATAAATACTCATTGATGAGTAGTCCCCATAGGACATTTTATTTAACCATTTCTTTTATAAATACTCATTGATGAGTAGTCCCCATAGGACATTTTATTTAACCATTTCTTTTATAAATACTCATTGATGAGTAGTTCCCATAGGACATTTTATTTAACCATTTCTTTTATAAATACTTCAGACATTATTGAAGTATATGCCGTATGAGTCTGTGTCAATAATAAATGGGAATAAAATAAAGTAACACCATTTAAGACTCATTTGAGTTTTTAAAAAACACGAGCTTTCGGCTATCTAGTAGCCTTTATCAAGTATGAAGTGAACAAATAGTGAAAATTCGTCGACGTTGAAAGTGTCCCTCACGATGACGTGCATAACAAGAGTGACGGAAAGCGTCTACGTCGCGGCTGCTCCCGAGTGACGAATTCCCCGGAAATTATGCAGTACAGCGTAATGTGAGAGAAAATAAATACTCATTGATGAGTAGTCCCCATAGGACATTTTCAGATAACAAGTTCAACAATCGGCAATAGGACCATATTATCTGAACATTTCCCACCAATGAATAGGAATCCTTCTGTACTTATATGATCTGGCATCTGCTTGTATTCCCTGAACATCCCTCCAATTGAACTAACCATTGCAGTGTAACTGAGGGGGAATCCATTCAGTGAAGAAATTATTACACTAAAACCGGCAAGTCTGACTTTAGTCTGCCTGTCATTTGCAGAATGAAGTTCCCAGGAGTGAATTTAGTGACGCTATCCCTCATTCTGCATGGCCTCATCCAGAGGCGGACTGGGCCAAGAAACCGGCCCGGGAAATTAATATAATACCGGCCCATCTGTTTGGGGGGGGGGGGGGGGGCGTCCACAGTCCACCTTGGAAAATTCCAACTGCACCCCCCCCCCTTGAATCAGAATTAGACCAAATACATATTTTTTGGCATAATTACATTTGCACCCCCCCCATTGAATCAGATGCAGACCAAATACATGTTTTTGCATAATTCCATTTGCACCTCTGGTCTAATATCATATATATTCATAAACCATGGTTCTATATATTCCCTGTATGAGACCATTCAGATATTTTTACCTGAAAAATTGCATAAAATCTAACATCTAGCGGTCTAACTCCAGACAAATGCACACGGCTACGGACAAGAGACCAGGACACACCGGGCTGTTCATGGTTGTTCGGCCCGGGGTGAGAACATTTTGAAAACTATACAAGAAAATCTCGAATCCGATAAACTAGACTGGCATCAACTGAAGCGTTCCTATTTTCTTGTAAATTTCAATTGGGGGAGGGGTGCGTAAAAATTTGTTTGGGATTTACAGCTGGGAGTTACCGTTAAAATCTCGAGATTGATGGGGTCTTTACGTGGTGTTATATGATGCCGACAAGTTCATTTAATGTCAAAATTACGATTAGCCAATTCGGCTGGTTAAACAACACATGTGGCGGCCCACGTCCGGAATTTTCCCGGTCTCCCGATCGGCCATGCAGTCCGCCTCTGCCCTCATGAATTTATGTGAGAAGAGTACCATCTTATTGGATACACGGCTGGTTAAACAACACATGTGGCGGCCAACGTCGGTTTCATTTGCGGCCCAAGTTGTGGTTGGGCGGCCCAACCACATATACCCCCCCCCAAACCGTACAAAAAAACCCTCGGATTCTCGCTTGATAGAAAATCACGTGGAATCAGAATTTTTCCGGCCTCCGGCCCATCGGGAAATTTCCCGGTCTCCCGATCGGCCAGTCCGCCTCTGGCCTCATCTGCTATGGGAGACATAAACTCAGATTTAAGTTCCCGAATGGAATATTGTGATGTACACCCATTGGGAACCATTATTATTATGCAATGTGTCTCTGTCAATTTGGGGATATAGAGAAACTAAAGTAAAAAATAAATAGAATCTATGTGAAGAAGTTTCTATATAAATTTTATAATGAAGAAACTTTACAGATCAGATGAGGCCTAAACAGAATGAGGTCCCAAGAGGGTGAATTTAGTGATGCTAGTCCTTTGTAGTATATATACGTTTAATTTATATGGCTTTATAAACAAAGCAGAAACTGTGTTGCAATGGATTTTGTATCGTGTTTTTGTTGGGGTCTGGACTTACATCTTTCAGTTTGGCTGCGATTATAGGCATGTCAGAAAGTGAAACACACAATGTATCTAACAAAGGACTTCAATTACTCAGGTGAATCAACACGATGAGCATGTGGGCCGCCAATCTGGCATCCGGCATTTCACGCGGTGGATTGTGATGGCAGAGCCGGGACTCAAGACACGGACACGAATCGCTTCCGGCGGCATCGACAACGTTGCATATATGTCATTGGCGAATAAAAAACAGATGCCTGTGCTGGATGAATCGGTAAGTTAGAATAAGCGTCAACAATGTAGCAATATAATGTTGCATGCCTGAACCATTAGTACTTACACGTAATAAAAAGACATGAATATGTTGAGATTTTTAATTTTCAAAGCAATATTCAGTGTAGACTTGGGCCATACTATAAAACTTCTACATTTGTGTACAACTTCCGAGTGCGGGGGAAAGTGGTGGTGGGGGGGGGGGGGGGGGCTATTTTCGAGCATGGTCCAACTATATCTTGATATAATGTTCTGTAGTACTGAGTTCGATTCGGGCTCGGGGTGGTGTAGCCTTGCACGAATTCAACGAATTGCTGGATTATAGTGAGGTGTTTTCGGCATTGATGTTTCGCGCAGAGCTTAGATATTTATTTATCTGATCCACAATCGAAGTTGGCGATATGTGGTGACCAAAAAGCGCCGTTATCTCCGTCCGATGAATACACAATAATAACCGGTTGAGAGAGGATGTTATACATAAGTGGCTCGTACGTGTCATCCAATCACAATGACAAACTTGTATCGCAATACATATTGCTAATAAATATGTTTAAAGGTACTCAATCCGTAAAGAGGGTCCCCATCTCAACAGATTCCAACAACAACAATCCGATAAGAGGGTCCTATATTACTATTTCTTTGGCTTTGGGGGTAAAAAATATTTGATTCGAGTCGAGGAACCCATCAAACAAAGCTCAGAGTTATTAGATATTGATTTTTGAAATTTGTTATTAACTCGAGATGAGTACTAATAACTGCCGTAATCTGCTCTGGATGTGTACTCCAAATCTATTCAAACAGACAAGGATGGATAACTCTAAAATCAAGTGGTAATTTTAACGCAATTTTGACTGAGTTCTGGGCCAGATAGTATTCCCGATAATGAAAAATAATAGATTTCTAAAATCGATATCTAACAAATCTGAGCTTTGATGTGTGACTTCCTCGACTCGAATCAAATATTTTTGACCTCCGAAGCCATTGAAATAGTAATTGAGAGGAGTTTTATCGGATTGAGTACCTTTAAACGAAAGAATGAATAAAACACACAGTATCGAAGAGAACAACTAATAGACAAGTGTATGCGAACAAGTTACGACGAATCTTCGCTCGTAGTTTTGTAGTCGAAGCTAAGAATACAATGACTCTGTAGTTGTATGCCGTTGTATTACTGATCTACCTCGTGTTCAGAGCCGTACACAACTGCAAAAAACACTTGTACCCAACTGTCGAAACTCGCATGTTCATAGTATTCAGTTGACTGCACCCTTGGGAATAGTGGCAACATTTCATACACATACAACTGCCCAGAACTCTATAGTACATGACACAGGTAAGTTACATGTGTCATGTACTATAGAGTTCTGGGCAGTTGTGTAACTGATAACGAAGAACCTAGATCGAGGTTTACTGCCTCAATTTACGGATTTACGAATTTTGACGGCACCATCTTACTATTCGCACTAGTTTGTGTTACACAATAGTCTACATATGGGGGTCATGTAGTGGTATTGTAACTGATCGCATCATCCGGAAGTACATCCATTGAGGTTCTGGATGCAAATTGTTAACATTCACGTTTCCCATGATTTTTCAATCTCCCGCCAGGGTGAAGGTCATATAGTGAATGCATCTCATCGAAAGGAAATGCATTAATAGCAAGTTGAGGTAACGCCGGTTTACTGAAATTTTCCGAGGCGCGTGCGTTTCTAATTGAGGCCACCCGGACGCAAATCCTACACGTTGACGTTAAAATGTCACATTTGTTCAATTAATGATTATTGAACTATGAACTGGTTATTCGATATCCACATTTCCCCTCAATAATAACAGTAACTGAGAGACGCAGTAAACATAATGTCTTGTTACGTATATGACATTAGGCCTACATTTATACTGTGCGACATTTATGCTCCACTCAAAGATTTTTCGTTACTAGGTATATATAAAATATAGGTTAACTAGGTGGTTGCCCGTCACAAAATGACGGGTATATAAATGTTCTTTGTTACGTTCTAGTGTCCGTGGTCATGAACAAATTATAATTTATATATAAGAAATGGAATGGTCATGCTTCTCTTTTTTTGTCACTGGATGCGCCAGGGAACACTTTATTTCACCAAGAGCAGTATTTGTACACACCCAGCCCACATATGCGCATGCACATATTGAACGAAACAAAATTAGCATATTACTTTAAATATTACTACATGCTAACTGAAACATACTCAATAATGATGACGTCTGAACAACTCCATTCGAACATAGCACGATTGGTTGATGGCCGCCATGGCACAGGCTATTATGTCCTGTTCATCTGTGATCACCCATGCATCGAGAGTATCCTCACGGCGGTAAGCATAAATTGTGTGAAGTATGCATACTGACATCAGTTAGTACATTTTATTTAGCGATTTCTTTTATAAATACTCATTGATGAGTAGTCCCCATAGGACATTTTATTTAACCATTTCTTTTATAAATACTCATTGATGAGTAGTCCCCATAGGACATTTTATTTAACCATTTCTTTTATAAATACTTCAGACATTATTGAAGTATATGCCGTATGAGTCTGTGTCAATAATAAATGGGAATAAAATAAAGTAACACCATTTAAGACTCATTTGAGTTTTTAAAAAACACGAGCTTTCGGCTATCTAGTAGCCTTTATCAAGTATGAAGTGAACAAATAGTGAAAATTCGTCGACGTTGAAAGTGTCCCTCGCGATGACGTGCATAACAAGAGTGACGGAAAGCGTCTACGTCGCGGCTGCTCCCGAGTGCCGAATTCCCCGGAAATTATGCAGTACAGCGTAATGTGAGAGAAAATAAATACTCATTGATGAGTAGTCCCCATAGGACATTTTCAGATAACAAGTTCAACAATCGGCAATAGGACCATATTATCTGAACATTTCCCACCAATGAATAGGAATCCTTCTGTTCTTATATTATCTGGCGTCTGCTTGTATTTCCTGAACATCTCTCCACCTCCAATTGAACTAACCATTGCAGTGTAACTGAGGGGGAATCCATTCAGTGAAGAAATGATTACACTAAAACCGTTAAGCCTGACTTTAGTCTGCCTGTCATTTGCAGAATGAAGTTCACAGGAGTGAATTTAGTGACGCTATCCCGCATTCTGCATGGCCTCATCTGCTATGGGAGACATAAACTCAGATTTAAGTTCCCATTGGGAACCATTATTATTATGCAATGTGTCTCTGTCAATTTGGGGATATAGAGAAACTAAAGTAAAAAATAAATAGAATCTATGTGAAGAAGTTTCTATATAAATTTTATAATGAAGAAACTTTACAGATCAGATGAGGCCTAAACAGAATGAGGTCCCAAGAGGGTGAATTTAGTGATGCTAGTCCTTTGTAGTATATATACGTTTAATTTATATGGCTTTATAAACAAAGCAGAAACTGTGTTGCAATGGATTTTGTATCGTGTTGTTGGGGGTCTGGACATACATCTTTCAGTTTGGCTGCGATTATAGGCATGTCATAAAGTGAAACACACAATGTATCTAACAAAGGACTTCAATTACTCAGGTGAATAAACACGATGAGCATGTGGGCCGCCAATCTGGCATCCGGCATTTCACGCGGTGGATTGTGATGGCAGAGCCGGGACTCAAGACACGGACACGAATCGCTTCCGGCGGCATCGACAACGTAGCATATGTGTCATTGGCGAATACAAAACAGATGCCTGTGCTGGATGAATCGGTAAGTTAGAATTGGCTATTTACGAGCATGGTCCAACTATATCTTGATATGATGTTCTGTAGTACTGAGTTCGACTCGGGTTCGGGCAGGTGTAGCCTTGCACGAATTCCACGAATTGCTGGATTATATTGAGGTGTTTTCGGCATTGATGTTTCGCGCAGAGCTTAGATATTTATTTATCTGATCCACAATCGAAGTTGGCGATATGTGGTGACCAAAAAAGCGCCGTTGTCTCCGTCCGATGAATACACAATAATAACCGGTTGAGAGAGGATGTTATACATAAGTGGCTCGTACGTGTCATCCAATCACAATGACAACTTGTATCGCAATACATATTGCTAATAAATATGTTTAAAGGTACTCAATCCGTAAAGAGGGTCCCCATCTCAACAGATTCCAACAACAACAATCCGATAAGAGGGTCCTATATTACTATTTCTTTGGCTTTGGGGGTAAACAATATTTGATTCGAGTCGAGGAACCCATCAAACAAAGCTCAGAGTTATTAGATATTGATTTTTTAAATTTGTTATTAACTCGAGATGAGTACTAATAACTGCCGTAATCTGCTCTGGATGTGTACTCCAAATGTATTCAAACAGACAAGGATGGATAACTCTAAAATCAAGTGGTAATTTTGACTGAGTTCTGGGCCAGATAGTATTCCCGATAATGAAAAATAATAGATTTCTAAAATCGATATCTAACAAATCTGAGCTTTGATGTGTGACTTCCTCGACTCGAATCAAATATTTTTGACCCCCGAAGCCATTGAAATAGTAATTGAGAGGAGTTTTATCGGATTGAGTACCTTTAAACGAAAGAATGAATAAAACACACAGTATCGAAGAGAACAACTAATAGACAAGTGTATGCGAACAAGTTACGACGAATCTTCGCTCGTAGTTTTGTAGTCGAAGCTAAGAATACAATGACTCTGTAGTTGTATGCCGTTGTATTACTGATCTACCTCGTGTCCCGAGTCGTACACAACTGCAAAAAACACTTGTACCCGACTGTCGAATCTCGTATGTTCATAGTATTCAGTTGACTGCACCCTTGGGAATAGTGGCAACATTTCATACACATACAACTGCCCAGAACTCTATAGTACATGACACAGATAAGTTACATGTGTCATGTACTATAGAGTTCTGGGCAGTTGTGTAACTGATAACGAAGAACCTAGATCGCGGTTTACTACCTCAATTTACGGATTTACGAATTTTGACGGCACCATCTTACTATTCGCACTAGTTTGTGTTACACAATAGTCTATATATGGGGGTCATGTAGTGGTATTGTAACTGATCGCATCATCCGGAAGTACATCCATTGAGGTTCTGGATGCAAATTGTTAACATTCACGTTTCCCAGGATTTTTCAATCTCCCGCCAGGGTGAAGGTCATATAGTGAATGCATCTCATCGAAAGGAAATGCATTAATAGCAAGTTGAGGTAACGCCGGTTTACTGAAATTTTCCGAGGCGCGTGCGTTTCTAATTGAGGCCACCCGGACGCAAATCCTACACGTTGACGTTAAAATGTCACATTTTTTCAATTAATGATTATTGAACTATGAACTGGTTATTCGATATCCACATTTCCCCTCAATAATAACAGTAACTGAGAGACGCAGTAAACATAATGTCTTGTTACGTATATGACATTAGGCCTACATTTATACTGTGCGACATTTTTCGTTACTAGGTATATATAAAATATAGGTTAACTAGGGGGTTGCCCGTCACAAAATGACGGGTATATAAATGTTCTTTGTTACGTTCTAGTGTCCGTGGTCATGAACAAATTCTAATTTATATATAAGAAATGGAATGGTCATGCTTCTCTTTTTTGTCACTGGATGCGCGAGGGAACACTTTATTTCACCAAGAGCAGTATTAGTACACACCCAGCCCACATATGCGCATGCACATATTGAACGAAACAAAATTAGCATATTACTTTAAATATTACTACATGCTAACTGAAACATACTCAATTCGGGAGCCTTTACTCAGCGACGAAGTGAGCTTGCGGCATATTTTGATCGTAAACGGACCCCCTTTGGAGTCTGTATTCAGCATGCAGCCCATAGAACACAGGCCGCTGCACTGCGGCCCATTTGTAGGAACACTTTATTTCAATAAAACTGTTTTTTCTACCCCGACCACCTCTCCCCAACCCATCTATATGAATGCACATAATTATTGAACGCGACAATCAAGAAACAGGTTCCATGCCGGAGCCTTTATTTGGCGGGGGAGGGGCATGCGGCCCCTTGTGCGATTCGCGCACATTATATGATTAAAAGAGCATTAATTAGCGTCGGCAGTATTGTTTACACTGTATTATTAGTCCCGGCCCGGGAATGTTTTTTCTAACTGAGTTCCGGCGAATCTACTAAACGGTACCCACTCGCGGGAGGTCATCTTCCGGGTATACCGGTACTCCTTCGATTCCGCACTCAACGCACACTTTTCATATCAAAGACAGCATTCTTTACTTATGTTCACACCGAACTGGCAAATTGAAATACCATATTAGCACCCATTACCAAAGATGTTAGAGCGTTCGAGTCTCGACTCTAGACCCCAGTACATGCACTTCCACGACCAAATCAACATTCGTTACTTATATTCACACTCAACCTGAACTGACAAATTAATTCAGCGCCTATTTCTAACAACGCTTCGGTAGAGCGCATGGAAGTTTCGTCTACAATAGCAAAGCAAGTGTGGGTTTGCGTGCGACGTCACATGACGTCATTTCGACAAACGTCATAAGAAATAGTGTCTATACTTGAGTGCAAATACTGCATTTGGGGACAGGGTTCGCGCTGGCCCAAAATGTCCAGGTGCCAACACTGTTGCCAATTGCATTATTTTTAGAGCCACTTTATACTTTCTGTTGCCACTTATTTCCGACCAATATTTTTTGGTGCCACTCTTGAACTTGGTATTCCAAGAAAACCCCCAAAAAACCAAGCAAATTATCTATTATATGTATATATTTATTTATATAATGTCTGAATGTCCGAAGAAATCAGTAACTTTTTTTCATTTTAGAAGGGTGTTGCGTGTCTTAAATCTAACTTGCACTTACGATTCATATTTGCTGTCTGTCACAGTTTGTTAAAGCTGAGTTGCGAAGGAGATATTTATGATAATTTATCACCTAACACCTACTATCAACACACAACGTCCTAACGATGTAGACTTCAATTTATTAAGCCCTTTGTTTGACTATTGTTTGTCAAATTGGAGTCAATAGCCGTTCTTAGTGTTACTATCGAGTAGAAATTCGAAACCATGTCACCCCCCCCCCCCGCGATAAAATAAGTCGATCTGACATAAGCCGCGAATCTATTATACCCTTTCAATTAGGACACAATTAGCTATGTCGCGACCGGATATCGATGTGTGTTTTGTTTCCGACCGATTAACTGCAAGTTTTATTATATGCCCGATGGGTACCAATTGCCAAATGCCAAAAAGCTAGGTGCCACTTTTTGTAGCCAATCGGGATTTTTTTGGAGCCATTTCATTTTTTTTATAGCAATTTGCTAAATTGGCAATAGGCAGCGCGAACCCTGTTTGGGGACCATGTTAGATCTCAGGTTTGCTTTGACCAATAAACGTGAAATTTGGTTAGTCATCTTCTATGATACAATATAGGCCATGGTACAAATTGGGGGCACATTGCATGTATGGTTGAACAGTTATAAACGCGCCAAAAGCGTGACCGAGTTATACACAGATACACAGATACACACACAGACAGACGATGGGTTTTATATATAGACTAGGGGGTTGCCCGTCACAAAATGACGGGTATACAAATGTTCTTTGTTACTTTCTAGTGTCCGTGGTCATGGACACATGGAATGGTCAAGGTTCTCTTTTTTGTTACTGGATGCGCGTTGGAACACTTTATTTCACTAAAACTGTATTTCTACACGCCCATTCCACATATGTGCATGCACATATTGAACAAAACAAAATCAGTATATTATTTAAATACTATACTATGCACCAACTGAAACATACTCAATTCAGGAGCATTCATTCGGGAGCTTGCTGCACATTTTGAACGGACACCCTTTGGAACCTGTATTCAGCATGCCGCCTAATGATCACACACCTGCACTGCGCAGCCCATTTGTATGAACACTTTATTTCAATAAAACTGTATTTTTACCCCCACCCCATCTCCCCAACCCATGTATATGCATGCACATATAGAACGCAACAATCAAAATATTTTGCTTTATCTATACTGAAACAGGCTCAATTCGGGAGCCTTTATTTAGCGGGGGAGGGGCATACAACCCCTTTCTGCGCTTCGCGCACATTATATGATCTTAAACTGCGTGAGGTTCGTGCACATATAGGGAGCTCGCAACACATTTAAACGGACCCCCTTTGGAACCTGTATTCAGCATGCAGTCTAATGATCACACATTAATTAGCGTCGGCGGTATTGTTTACACTGTAGGCCCTATTATTAGGACTGTCCAGGAATGTGATTTTTCTAACTGAGTTCCTGCGAAGTTAATGAGTTCACGGTACCCACTGGCGGGAGGTCAGACTGTGTCCATTCGCCATCTTCCGTGTATACCGGTAGGCCTACTCCTTCGATTCCACACTCAATGCACAACTTTCGTATCAAAGACAGCATTCTTTACTTATGTTCAAACCCAACTGGCAATTAAAATACCACATTAGCACCCATTCCCAACGACGAACGTTCGAGTCTTGAATCTGCACCCCACTACAACCACCCATTCCCAACGACGGTAGAACGTTCGAGTCTTGACTCTGCACCCCACTAAACATGCACTTCCGCGACAAAATCAACATTCGTTACCTAAATTGACACTGAACCTGAACTGACACATTAATTTAGCCCTATTTCCAACAACGCTTTGGTAGAGCGCATGGAAGTTTCGCCTACAATTGCGTGCGACATCAATTACGTCATTTCGACAAACGTCATAAGAAATAGTGTCTACTTGAGTGCAAATACTGCATTTGGGGACAATGTTAGATCTCAGGTTTGCTTTAATCAATCGGCGTGAAATTTGGTGAGTAACCTTTTATGAGACACTATAGGCCGTGGTACAAATTTGGGCGACATTGGAAGCATGGTTGAAAAGTTGTAAACGCGCCAAAAGCGTGACCGAGTTATACACAGATACACGCACACACAGACAGACGACGGGATTTATATATATAGACTAGGGGATTGCCCGTCAAAATGACGGGTATATAAATGTTCTTCGTTACTTTCTGGTCTCCGCGGTCATGAACACATTATCATGACGTCACATGACGTCGTTTCGACAAACGTCATAAGAAATAGTGTCTACTTGAGTGCAAATACTGCATTTGGGGACCATGTTAGATCGCAGGTTTGCTTTGACCAATCGTCGTGCAATTTGGTGAGTCACCTTTTACGACACACTCTAGGCCGTGGTACAAATTTGGGCCAAATTGGACGCATGGTTGAAAAGTTATAAACGCGCAAAAAGCGTGACCGAGTTATATACACACACAGATACACACACATACACACACACAGGCGACGGGTTTTATATATATAGATATTGATGGTGTCAACTTAGTATCAAATAAATAGCTGATGCAGAATTTATAGCGGCGTTGTGTACCTTATGATGTGAATGGATGCGGGAACTGGTGGGAACGTTAAATACATTTATTTGTGGTTACCTCTCCAGGCGACTAAGAGGGTCCTGAGGGCAGTTCTATATCAACTCGGATGCGTCCTAGATTCATCAAATGAAACCGTATCTCATAACGAACTGCAGAGATTATTTGTGGATTATGTAAAGGTAAGTTGTCCATTCACTGAACGAATTGAAATAAACTGCTTATTCACACTGATACATTTGCTACAAGCAGAGTTATCGTCGATGATAGTAGGTCTATTCTCGGCAGTATTAATGAGATGTCCATTTACTTAGATACAAGCGGTCGTGCGGGAAACGACATCGCGACTTTCTTTTAATCTACCTCATATAAATGCAAAACAAAATAAATATTTATGAAATTATATAAATATGCAACCTCTACCCGTTGAACATTTTTGGGAGAACTTCGATCTTGTTATTTTTTTCCAAACTAATATATTCATGTCCCATGAATATGATGGCTTCCATTAAAGCATTACTTACGAGAAACGCAAAGTTCTCATATCTATGAAAGCAAAGTAAAATGTATTTACCCGAACGCAGTTAGTTCATAGCACATAAAACGAGAAGAAATTCTTGGGTTTTTTCCTGGTTTAACGAAATTGCAGAAATGTGTCAGAAGAGTTGGACAGAAATAAGCTTGTCTACCCCATATACATGTATATACAAACATTTGTATACACTCTATTTTTGCCAGAAATGAGTACGGGATCATGTAGGTTATGTAGATATACTTATTTGCTTGTTTATCTAACTGTCTCAAAGCTTCCAGACTGATTTCTCCTATCTTGGTAACTTGTTATGTAAAGTCATCGAGATATATTATGTATGAAAGTCTATATTCCATTCCTGTTCTATAAATGTAGCATATTATGCACCTGGGGCTGTTATGAAAAAACTAAACTTATACATTTTGTGGCTTTTTATTTCCAAAGTATGTTTAATGTTGCTTCATTTCATGAAAATCCATCTAGATACACAACTGAACACAATGTTTTCCAATTGAGGGTCAAACATAGGAAAACGTTGACAAAAATCAACTCAAATAAGCGTGACAATTTTTTTTCTTCTAAATCGTGATAATGTGACCATTTTTCAGGTTGCAACCTGTCGTTCTTTGTGCAAATCAGCCGAAGACATGTGTTATGCAATAAACAAATCAATGTGATTATGTGAACATACAGCCATAAACCTGAAGTTTTGCTACAGATGAGATCCACACATGGTTGGTGAATCTCAAATTCATGAGGGTAAGAATGCCCTCCAGGTCCTGTTAACCAAAAACTGATAAAATGTTGGTAAAACGTTTATGTCCAATTTAAAACATTCTTTGTCAAATTATGCAAACGATAGTAGCTTCTTCCACAACACAGCAATGATAATCAGGTTCGCACACATTACGTTTATGTATGGTCATGTTATATATAGATAAGTTCGAGATAGTTTATTTGGTCCTCAATATAAGAGCTGACTCTGAGATTGTGTCCTTAAATTGTAATCGCCATGTGGCCTTAATGTCTATATCGTAGAGGCGATCAAATCATTCGTCGCCATGAAACAGGAGAATCTTGCGAAACGCAAAATGGTAAGCTATGACCTCATAACAACTTATGTAAATATTCACGACATACTGAACCATATCACGTTATCACGGATGGCAAGAAGTTTGAACAGGTCGATGTTCTCACAATCGGACTTGTGGCTGTCGATATTGCGAAAAGGTTTTTGGACCAACCGAAACATTTACAATTACTATAAGCTATTCATAATTCTTATGAGTAGCAGCTCATTGTGTTAATGTTGTCTCTTGTGAAACATCTGGCAGAGAGTTGTAAAAGTGAAGAGATTTTTAGAGACTTTTTAGGGATCAAGTTATGTATTCTCAAATGGTGTGCTTACATGTTTGCCTCTTTTCTGATATTATTTACACTTTATTTATATCCAAATTAAAATATATAAGTGTTATGTCTCTCGTGAAAAAAGTCAACGTAGCTTCTCTTGACTGCAAGGCGACGATATGTGTTCGTAAGATATGTGTACTAACTATCACAATATACTGAAAATTGGCGACAATCCGCATCACCGAGAGGGAGACATCGACACCCCGTGATCGCGAATGACCCGTCGATATCTTACGATGGCGTCGGCCCATGGCCGTGTACATTTCCAAGATATAATTCAGTGGAGTCACATTATATTAAAGATAAGATGTTCCAAAAACTGTTTAAATGTAATGGAAAATATATTTAAAAAATAGCCTGAACCAAACAATACTATACCATTAGAGAGACACCCGTGACGTTTAATCGAATTAATTGAGATACAATCATGTACTTCATTTCTGTTCAGGTTTACAAGGACTTGATTAGGGAACAGCTGGTCGACTATGGCGTCGATACCCTGATGTGGACTAAAGATGGCCGAGCATTTCAACGAGTTAATTCAATCTCATCACACGATGGTATTACGTTCGATGTTCACGATATATTCCCCAACACAAAATTTGGATTCAACAATGTCACATTTGCTGTTGCCACTCTGCAAGTAAGTGCTCAGTAGATTTCTAACATAACATAATATAACATGACATACATTCGCGAACAATACCGTCTTAGACAGTATGTTTAATAATTTAACAAAATTATAACAAGTAATTTAATATAATATCTTAATTGTGATATATTTGAACATAGAAATGTATATATGTTGAATATTTTTGTATACACTAATATAGAGACGTATATGAGAGATGATCACACTACATCTTTTTAACCTGCATATTTTCAGTTTTTAGAATCAGTTTAAATTTGCAAAGCTCTCATACACTATATAATATAACTTTTCCAAGTGTGATTCCGAAGTCCAAAGGTAGTATTTCAGAACCAGAAGATAAGATTATAATCAGGAAATATATATCTCTTTCATCATAAACTTGAACCCTACAATCCACCAAGTTAAGTTCTCCACAGGACCTGGCTAAGAAAGACCAATTCACAAGGATGATCTGTCCTCCATTCCTGCTACCATTCTGGCCGTTGGCTTGTTGGAGGGATTAACTCTGTTATTAATATAACACATTCGAGAAAAAATGAAACACACTTTCCGGACACGACTTCAGCTTGTCTCCAAACGTCGCAGTACTAGCTCAATCATAACATTGTTTTTTTGTATTTATTCCTGATAAGACATTTTTCATTTACTTTCTTGTTGATATACGATGCAAAAATAGTTACTTAATATTGAAATATCATATCATGCCAACAAATTAAAACAAATATACCTGAAACAAACTAATAACAACATTGTTTTGAGTGACTACTCGCAGCAGTTGGTTAGGGATCAAGTTAGATATTCTCAAAGGGTGTGCTTACATGTATGCCTATCTTTATTTGCAATATTTATAAACAATGGCCAAGATTAAAATAAATAAGTGTTTTGTCTCATGAACAAAATCAACTTATGTCCTCTTGATTGCAATGCGATGATATGAATTCATAAGTATCCGCGCACCAACTATCACAATATACTGTTTATTGGCGACAATACCCATCGCCGACAGCGAGTCCACGAGAAACTGTGACCTTGAATGACCTGTCGATATCTTACGGTGGAGTCGGCCGATGGCCGTGTACATTTCCTAGATTTTATTCGGTAGAGTTGAACGCCAATAAAAACATTATATAAAAGATCAAATGGTCCCACAAAAAAAAAGGTAAGAAGGTGTGTCTACCCGCCATGTTCCCTCAGGAACAGTCATCTTTCTATATATTATACCGAACAGACATGTTCCTCGAGTTGTGACTAGATATGTGTTTCTTGACACTATCATATAGCATGTAAATATGTGTCTCTAGACACTATAATATAGCATGTATATACGTGTTTCTAGACACTATCATGTATCATATGTACATATGTGTTTCTTGACACTATCATATAGCATGTAAATATGTTTCTAGACACTATCATATAGCATGTAAATATGTTTCTAGACACTATCATATAGCATGTAAATATGTGTTTCTAAACACTATCATGTAGCATATGTAAATATGTGTTTCTTGACACTATCATATAGCATGTAAATATGTTTCTAGACACTATCATATAGCATGTAAATATGTGTTTCTAAACACTATCATGTAGCATATGTAAATATGTGTTTCTTGACACTCTCATATAGCATGTACATATGTGCTTCTAGACACTACCATATAGCATGTATATATGTGTTTCTAGACACAATCATGTAGCATATGTAAATATGTGTTTCTAGACACTATCATATAGCATGTAAATATGTGTTTCTTGACACTATCATATAGCATGTAAATATGTGTTTCTGGACACTATCATATAGCATATTCTGGTGCAATGACATTATATTCCAATCCTATAATAACATATATAAACATTTTAACAAAATTGCTAACAATAATAAATGTTTGTTAAGTTAGCTCCCCTTTTCGTTTGCATCCCTTCTCTATTAGGCGGAGAGTGGGGATCACACGGGAAGGGATGAACATATTATAATAATTGCAATGATGATGTCGAGAAAGGCGGGCGAGAGAAATATCAAGAGATTGGGGTAGAGAGGGGAATGAGAGAGACGTGGGAAAAGTGAGGATGCAATCCAGTTTAAGCAGATTGTATATGATTATATATACACATATACACATCTATATACATACATATACATATATACATATACATGCATATATATACATATACACACATCCACATTATCGTAATATGCATATGCTTAAACTTCTAGTAAGTAGCTAAAGTTAATATTTAAAGTATTATGTTATATATTATCTCCATTATATTGGTTTTCAAAAATCAGGGTCATATTGATACTGGAATATCCATTGGGGAATTACATAGTGTCTTAGTGTAAGGTATCAAACAAACATATAATAACCTTGATGTAAACTATGTGTATGATACTTGAAAAGTTCTTCATCTTTTTATATTATTCCAACATATCCTCATGAGAATTTCATCACCCATTGTCGTGATACGAAATATGTATACTTATTCCTAATTTAGTTACTGGACGTGGTCATCGGAGATATTGGCAAGATGGCAACCAGCGATTTAAAGGGAGATAAAGAAGACTTCGGTAATATAGACACGGACGTCGAAACGAACAATAACCAAGAAGTGAGGGGATATTCTTTAAATATAGACAAAGTGGTATGAAAAAACAAGAAGGAATGGTTGGACATTTTGAAAATGTTGAGGTGAAAAATAAGGGAAGATGCATAACATTTGAAATGGATACGATCAGATTTGAATCATACAGAAAAGGACCCACAGCTAAATATTGGGACGATGCTTCCGTTATAAAAAGTGAAATTATATATCACCATGTAAAATACAACTATACGCACGTTTTTGACAGAGACAGTATGTATAACGTTTAATAATGACTGCGCATTATCTCCGATGACCCCCGGTTCACACATATTTCCTATTGTGAATTTTGTTTACATTAATGACATATTCAAATCAATCCAATGATGTGAGTTTATGTTAGACAACATGGAATGCCCAAGGGCTTGTAAACAAAATCGATGACCCCGATTTCCGTAGGCTAATAGAACGTTACGATTTCATAACTTTATCTGAGACCTGGCACAATGATTCGACACAAATTAATTTACCTGGCTATACTTGTAATGACTCATGTAGAAGTGCTCAAGAAAACGAGAGAGGTGGAATTGCATTCTACTATCGGACAAAATATGGAAGATCGGTTAAAAATGTAACTCATATTGAAGATGTTGCACTCTTTGTCGAATTTGAAGGCGAAATTTTCCATCAAAATTGCAGTGTTGTCTTTGTTTCAATTTATATTCCGCCCCAATCATCGACTTACTGGAATAAGCGAAAAGTTATGACTTGATTTTTCGAGATGTCGAAATAGAACTTCGAAAATATGGCGATAGATCAGTAATAATCATGGGCGGAGATTTTAACTCTCGAACAGGTGGGAGACCGGATTATATCGAGCAAGATGATGATAAATATATTTCTATTCTGGATAGTTATGTTTTGG
This sequence comes from Siphonodentalium dalli, assembly GCA_032622095.1. NCBI lineage: Eukaryota > Metazoa > Mollusca > Scaphopoda > Gadilida > Siphonodentaliidae > Siphonodentalium > Siphonodentalium dalli. The sequence continues at coordinate 33,775,280 of CP136069.1, read as the reverse complement.
ATATTGTTAAAGACAGAAACAGTTTAGACAGACATGTAAACTCCTTTGGGATACAACTTCTCAAGTTATGTAAATCCACTTCAATTATAATACTTAATGGTCGTAAATCTGGTGTTTTTTTGGGGAAACTACACCTCTTACCATTATAACGGGGCAAGTTTAGTAGATTATATTCTCGTGTCTGAAAGATATCTGTCTGATGTAATTTACTTTTGCGTGAAGCAACTTAATGAATACTCTGACCATTGCCAATTAACAATGCACATTAAGCTCAAAGGAAACGTGAATACATTAAATACATGTCAATTCAAATATAAATATAGCGAACCGGAAGTTGCCATTAAATGGACCTCAGAAAGCAATTCAAAAGCTTCAGAAGGGATCAATGATCGCAATATTAAAAAGCGACTCTTACAATTCAGATTGACTAATTATAAACATAATCGCAATGGAACAGAATGTGCATTTCGGGATTATGAAAATATTTTAACATCTATCAACACTAAAGCTGCACTATAAACGACAGCAAAAGAAAAGGAAATGGTTTGATGAGGGATGCAAGCAATTAAAACATGAAATGACAAATGCGTGTCGTGAAATGAAGCAAAACCCAACCGACGCAACAGCTAGGAGCAATTTTTTCTCTTCCAAAAAAGCGTATAAGAAAGACACAAAGAACAAATCAAAAATGTACTTTCAGGGGTTAGCAGAATCAATAGACAAAATGGAGGGTACAGACCCTTCCGAGTATTGGTGATTGATAAAATAATATTTAGAAATAAACGTGATGAAACAAATTACTTGCATCCAGACGAAAGTGTGGACCTTTTCAAAAAGATACTCTGCCTAGATAATGTTTCTGCAAATAAGAAGATATATACGAATTCAACAACAAAAATTGATGAAAGTGATATGGAAGCCAGTGAAATAATTAATTGCGTTAAACTACTTAAAAACAGAAAATCACCTGGATATGGAAATTTCTCAAATGAATTGCTTAAAATTGTTGTTCCCGCAACAATAGACGAAGTAGTAAAATTATTTAACCAGGTATTAAACTCTGGTCATTATCCAGTCAGCTGGAATGTGTCACTCATTAAGACGCTTTATAAAAAAGGAGATAGGCAGGACCCAAATAACTATCGACCAATTGCGCTCAGTGATGGTCTAGGGAAACTTTTCAACAAAGTTATAAATAACCGAATAAACGACTATTAGAAAGACATGGTCTCATCAGTGACAATCAGTTTGGTTTTAGAAAGAATCGGAGTACGATTGACAGTGGTTATGTTTTAAAGACTTGTATAAATAAATATAAACAGACGAAGAAGCCAATTTATGCTGAATTTATCGATTTTCAAAAAGCTTTCGATTCAGTAGATAGGTCTTTGATGTTTCAAAAGTTGCATATCAATGGTATTCAGGGTAAAATAAATCAAATAATAGAGTCCATGTATCAATCCAGTTATATTCAAGTAAAGACGGGTACAGGAATGGGACCACCGCATCTGTCCACGATTGGAGTTAAACAAGGATGCTCATTGTCGCCTACGCTGTTCAAAATATTCATTGATGACATAAAATGTTCACTTGATGTATCCGGCTGCGATCCAATATTCCTTAATAATCGTCCGCTCAGTCATCTTTTATTTGCCGACGATTTAGTGTTGTTGTCAGAAACTGAACAAGGTCTACAGAATTGTCTTGAAAAGTTAGAGAAATATACCCAATACAATGGTCTCGTGATTAATGCAAGTAAATCAAAATGTGTGGTTTTTAGGTCAAAGAGAACTAAACGTGAACCAAGTTTCAATATAACTGCGAAATCGCTTGAATTAGTTTCAGAGTATCAATATCTCGGGATAAAATTCACATCGACTGGTAGAATGGCAAAAGCACAGGAACATACAAGCGGGAAAGTCACGAAACCAATGTTGTTTTTAAAACCAGTCTGTTCCTTCAAAGATGAAGCTTTCTATTCCAACTAAATGCAAATTGTTCGACAAATTAATAAAACCGATAGTGTTATACGGATGTGAGATATGGGCAGGAGAAACAAACATGCTCCAATCAGATACAATACCAAGTGAACAAGTCCATCTGAGGTTTTGCAAAATAACATTAGGCGTTAACCGAAATGCTACTAATCATGCCATCCACGGGCAGATTCCCAGTTATACATGATGCGATTACTCAACAATTTAGATATATGAAAAAAGTTTCGAACCTTTCAAGTGGGTGCTTGGTACATGATGCATATATCGAATCACTTAGAGACCCTTCTATTTCATTGTGCAATGAATTATATGGAAAATACGGCGTCGATATTTCAGACCGCCGGAGATTCCAAGGGATACAAGAGCGCGTCTTGGTGGATAAACTGAAATCTGAACATTTGATGCGATTCTATAGTGTAAATCATGCCGAAAAGTAAACGATCAGTGGAAATAAAATACGAACATATAGATTATTCAAGTCAAAGTATGAAATTGAATCATACATTGTCAATTCGCGATCTGACAAAGCGAGAATTATATTCACAAGATTGAGAATCAGTAATCATCGACTGGAAATCGAAAAATGGAGACACAAACAGCCCCCAAAACCTGTGAGAGAAAGATTGTGTTCTGCGTGTAATTCAAAACAAATTGAGTCAGAGTATCATTTCATCTTAGAATGTCAGGCCTATGAAAGTATTCGCGAAGCTTATGTAAAGGATATAATTGCAACGTGCCCTCATTTATTAGAAATGACAAATTATGAGAAGTTCAGATTTATTATGCAGAATGAACAAATTGCAACCGTTAACGTTATATGCGACATGATCCGGTCTTTCTTCACCATTCGAGACAATATAGATATATCGAATAAAAGTATACCTGAGATTTTATGATAGTAAATTCACAGGCCTATATGCATATCGTATGTGATTACTCATGTTAAATTATTCCTTATGTTGATATATGTTGTATTTATTATATGTGCAACTTCCCTATTGGGTGTATTTTGCATTAAAATCTTATCTTATCCTCATGCAAATCGGTTCATATTAGATGTACTTATTCACATAGGTTCATGTTGGCCGAATTTGATTATGAAATAAGCCCATATATATATGTGTACCCGTTATTCCGTTCAATGTCACAGGCCGCAATGAAAACACATTATACAGAGCGTGAATCTGGTAAGTCGTTTGGAAATAGGCCCAGATTGGGATCTTTTAAAAATAAGTTTTACGTCCATATAGAGCATACATGTGTATATTAATGTTAAATAATGCCAATATGGGCGCATTTCGCTCAATAAAATACACCCGGTATGTGCTTATTTTTACGAAAACAGGCTGAATATTGATAGCCATGCTTTGGAATAAATGAAAATATATACATTTAGCGTTATCATCTACAGGTTTTCGACTAGAACGAGTAACTCAGAATGTATATATGCTAAAAATGTAAATATGTTTATTGAAGTACAATGATGAATTCATATTGAGGTAGAGAATTAATCGAAGGTCAAAAGCAGGTGGCAATGGTCTACAGTGAAGCATAGTGGAGTCATGTGAGAAGTCAATCAATATAGGGTAAATGGTATGTCATGTTTATATATATATAGTTATGTGTCTTGTATCTAATATGAGAATAATCACGTTGTAGTAATACCAGCACATTTGGATTTAGACAGACATTTGATTAATAGCGTTTAAAACGTTTGATTAATAGTGTTTATGGAAAACATATCGACAATTATTCATTTTTATCACAAACGTTAAAGTTTAAAGCAGTGAGTTTTGGTAAAAAAAGGATTTTATTTTACTCTTTTAAAGAAGGGGAGATATGTCTTGTTTATAGATAGAGTTAGGTATCTTGTATCTAATATGAGAATAATCACGTAATTTAGTCAACTTCATACAATCAATCTAATCAGTCCTGATGGTTATATAAGGCCATAAACACATCAGGGAAGATTGGCAAATAACATGTAATTAGAAATGTTTGATTCATGGTAACTAAATTCAGCTTCAAATCCTGTTGGAAGTGTAATGCACGCCCACCCGCCCAATGACAAAGAAATAAAAAGTTCTGTCATAATATTTATAATTTCAAAATATATGTTTTGTGGTCATAATACCATTAATACGTACCAGTAAGTCGCTGTGGCTGTAACTATTAATGTACCACTAAATACAAATAATCATTTATATATCATGCAGTCAGCTGATTCAGCTGTTATACAATGTATAAAATGCGGCGATGCTATATGGTAATGGTACTGTCATACTGAAGCTACAATGAATAATACGTTGTATATACATTAAATGTTATACATTTGAATTCGTAGTTGATATTCTATAAATAATTTATGTTTGTTCAAGTGAAACGAGTTAACCCATTCATTACAGGAGCTGCGCTGGTGCAGGTTTAACGATTCTGTGTCAGTGTATTATCTTATGTATGTGAGTCCCATATGGAGCCTCGCATATATAAGAGAAAGCATTGGCTTACAAGGTCAATGTAAATATTGTATTACCGTATGTATGCAAGGCTCCCTATGGGTGACTCATATATATAAGAGCAAGCATTGGCACAGGGTTTTCGCAAAATTTCAGAAAGCTCCAGCCACGGAGGGTTAAACATAACATCTCTTTAATAACATTTCCCACATTTGTTTATCTGACAATCCAGATATTTCTTTACCTATATATTGTCCACGTAGGTGGATGGATTTGTCATAAAATCAGAAAATGGCACTGACTATGTGGGATTCTACATGGATATGCTGATAGAGTTGTCCACCATTCTCAACTTTAGGTGAGTTATCCACAACGTATACCTGTTGAACCCTGGCTTTATTAAATGGATTTTCCAGTTAGTTATAGTTTATATTGGAATGGACTGTTATCTGTTTGGAGAGATGTTTGTGAAATATTAGTAGTCGGCACAGATAGAAACAGATAATACGAGTGCATGGGGAAGGATCATTCCCACACATTCAACTTACTATCTGAATTCTTAATAAGGAAGTTACTCGTCAATGAATGTTCAGAAAGGGTTCAAAAGATAATTAATTTCCAAGGATAACTTGAGCCATAGTATTTGTTAATTTTTCTGTTGCCATCGCGATCCAGAGATCGATATTAGTTGTTAATGGTTATATGAATAAATGACTCCCTGGTCACTTAAAATATGGTAAGATAATTTTATGAATATCTCACATTTTATTTCTTCTGACAACAATAAACATATTTGTATATACGATTTCTGCGAACCTGTCTATGTGATCTGAAAGATTTCGGGACACCTGTCTGTGATCTGAACGATGTCTAAAGGTACGTTATTTGATAAATCAAACATTTGTCAGGTTCAATCGTACATACTTCTAAAATGCGGTGCTATAGGCTTCAAAAGTCACATGCATATATTCAGCAGGAAAATGTTATTTCCACGATTTAGCATATCAACAAGGACATATTTCCCACACTTTCCAGCTATGTGCTTTCCGAACCAGCAGACCAACAGTATGGAGTTCCCGGAGACGACGGCAAATGGACTGGATTGGTTGGCGAAGCCGAGAGAAAGGTAAGAAGCAGGAGAATCTCCACCATATACATCTGACATTCACTCCCGGTAAAACCCATTAGGTTATCACTAAATGTTCTGATGGAATTTGTTTTCTTCCACATCGAATTATAAAGAAGAACAGAACTTACTGCCCATTAGACAAAGCCGAGAGAAATGTGTTTTAGAGAAGTGAACACAATTGCTTTAACAAGAACATTATTGGAAGGTTCCAGTAACCTATCACCTTAGAGGCAAAGGTCCAACATTTAATTTTCATAGGTTTAGTATGACAGGGGTTAGCAGCTTGCATCTGATGAAGATCTTATTGGCTTTGTCTCCTTTCCTTTAATAATTTCATTTATAAATTATAAATTAAAATGTTTGGGTTTTATTAATTGAGATACTTTGATACATACGTTCTAATTTTTTTTCAAATTTTGTTAAACTGCTCCGGGCCAATGCTCTCCACTCTAAATATATGACAAGCGAACGAGGAATCAGGTATCTGCATTAAATTGGGTCACTGATCCATTATTTCCCCCTATTTTCATATACTTTTCAGATACCCTCTTCTTTCTCTTTTCATCCATACATTTGGTACCAACTACACTTTGTGATAAAATGTTATATGACTGATTGGTTGCAGGCCATTTTACTTTCAGGTTATCCTAATTTGACATATCAGAACGTTTTTGAGCCGTCAGGCAGCATTTCATTGTTACTTTTTTCTCATTCCGGGATGCTAGGTGTGATTTTCGCTGACCATACTTGCTGCGTTACCTGGTCAGACACCCACTTACCACGTATTGGTTACCTATAAAACGAAAACATGTATTGGAGGCTCCAGTAACCTATCACTACAGAGGAAAACATTTCCATATTTGCCAATTTTAAGAAATTCCTACTGTTAACTAATATGTTCAACCAAACAACCAAGTCCACGAACTATTGACTCTAATCGGGATAACTAATGGATAGACCAACTCAAGTATTGACCCTAACTAAACGTCATAAATTAATCCGCACCAATCAGATGCCTATGCCACAAATGTCAGCCGTATGCCATCACGTGTGCGCTTTCAAATATGTCACAAATTACGGCAGCCATATTCAAAAATCGAATTTTGTCGCAAAGAATTTATACTAAAACAACATTACATCTGTAGATAATAAAGAGCGTTCTCAAATATGATTGTTTTTAATTACTCGTTTTCAATGTATAACTGGTTTATGCGTTTCTGCATTTTCGCATTTTCGCTATGCACGTGCAATACAAATGGTGGTGATGGCAGAATATATTTGTTTTATGTTTTATGCCAATTATGACAAAGTCGATGTCGCATCTAGTAACTTAAAACGGGGTGCATAGACGACTCACTGGCTCACCAGACTGGCAGAACAAAACCAGTATGAAAAGTCAACTGACCAATGGAAGGTGTTAATATATAACCCACGGCTATCTACAAGTCGAAAAAGGAATACAGAATAATAAAACGCCTGGTTGTTCAGTCGTGATATATATAATTGTTTGCATGATACGAGTATACAATAGGTGCATGTATATCGTGATGGAAGAGGAAGTAGATGTAAGACATATTAAAGAGATGGGGTGTTTAAGGTTCTGGTGCCCAATTTGTACAGGTATACTGGTTTCCTCACGATAAAAAGTTTGGAGGCATGATCCAGGAGCGGTTTATAGAAATTTGGAAAAGAGATTTTGAACGTACCTTCCATTCTAAAGTTGAATAGCCAAAATAGATAATTTTGAACTGTTAAAAAAGGTTACCATATTTTGGAAAGGTAAAAATGACACCGGAGAGCGTCACCAGTTGCTAGCGCTTGATTTATGGGACCCTAAATGGTTGCCATATTATTCCTTTTCGGCACATAACTAGCATATTTCCAGTATTATTTGCTTGGTAAGCTGAATATTATCTCAGGCAATTGTGAAAAATTTGGTGTCAAATCGGACTGTGAATTTTTAAAAATGGAACGAATGAGATGAAGAGATCGACACACATGTGATGATTGGTATTTTATTTGACTGCGTGTTTCGCCAGGACACACAATTATATTATACACTGTTTGGCTTGGCCAGGTGAGAGGGATGCTGCGACTCTGATCGACTGACATGGTATGCAATAGCCAATAATACAAGTTTGGGTGCTAAGCAAGTTGGTGTATCAAGACTTGTAATGAATGTTAAGTGAGAGTGGCTCCCCCAGTTGTGATGAGTGTACTAGTCTATGACCGCAATTATCACTGGGTCAAAGACTGAAATAACATCTGAAGGATGCTTCCGTCTTGTTTTTTTATTGGTTAAGGCTAAACAAGCAAAAACCAAAACTATTTTGAACGTGTGTCTATGTTATTTTGGCCTATTTATTTACATGTATGTCGTGTAATCCATATGAATAATGCAGACAAATATATTATTATTATTTTATTATCCATCCCTTACTAACATTATTTCCGATTGGGCAAAAGCCGTCACATGATAATGCGGAAAAAAGTCACATTGGACTCCCGAAAGTCATATTGGACTCGAATCCGATATGACTTTTTAAAAATTATCGGGACTCCGTGACGTCACGAAGTAACTCTATTGGCAATTGAATCAGTGAAATTGTTATGCGCGCAATACTATGGTGGATTTAGCAGACGTTTCACTTCTTCAGTGAGTTTTTTTACTTCCGTGTTTACTGTTGCAAATCATGCTTTCTGATGATCAGAGACAGGTTTTTATAGAGAATCAAGTAAACATACAGATGGATAATACAAATGTCAATATGCAATGTTGTGTACAGTATGTGTTTTTATTTTATGATTCCAGGTTGTGATGAAAAGTCATACTGCGTGTCTCGTCCAATATGACGTTTCCCCAAAACCTGAACTCGTACAAGAAAAACACACACTGTACACACAATTGTATAATAACTATAATTCTCTATATGATAACAAAAGGGGGACAGACACTCAAATGCATATAAATGATCCACACAGCAGCACGTTCTTACATTTGTAGAAAATACCATAACGGAACGAACAACCCGCAACACATTTGTGTTTTCTTGTGTTTATGCACAAAAAGCTTTTAAATGGATAAACGCACCAAAATGGCATTTTTGGAAATAGTCAAGACCAGGATTCATAAGGCCATAGGTCACTTTTCGTCGCTTATACTGTGCAAATGCCTCCATATTGTGTTAAACCTGGCATACATATTAGAATACAAGGCATATGATTACCAATATATTGAGTTACACAACCTCAAAATGACAATCAATCATTCCAGTTCTGCATACAATGAAACATACATATCTTTACAAAGTAATATTTTTTGTTCAAATTCTAGTGAGAAAATTGATGACACATCAAATGAGACTATCATTTATCTCTTAAAGTACGAGGCCATAAAATATAGTTATTAGCTAAATCTGAGAAATGAGGTTCCGACATTGTTGGGTAGTTAAAATTACTCAAAGTTAGTTATTTTTTAACTACATGTACAACTTAGTTAAAGTTCTAACTACCCACATGATAGTGAAAAATAACATCCCAGGTAGAGGAATGAATTAGAACTAACTAAAGTAGTACAATTTTACCATTCTTGTGTTAATTTAGCAAGTTTGAATTTAGTGTGCTTGTAAGTCGTTCATTGCACATTTCTAAAAGGTAGTCATGTCTGTATTTATGATAGTTTTTGACACTGAGAATGATACAATAAAATACTCAGTTTCGTACATGTACCATAGTATAACGATATTGATCTGACAGTTAACAAATAACATAGTAGTTCGTTTTTAAGGTATCACTTTATTAATATGTGGCATTTGATTATCAGTATTAATGTTTTAAAGGTTTATCCCCAATTGAAATATGGAACTGGTATGCAAAATCGTATTAATTGAGCTGACCTGCGATTTAGCATTTAACCTGCTCTACTAGTGGTTTTGACACATTGTATTGTGCGAGGTGACGCCAAGGCAATGGTCGCACAACTAAATTGTATGAAGAGGGAAATTTTGTTGATTAACTCGGCATATATAAAACAGACCTTTGTCAAACATGCGGATCATTTGCATTTATGCCAGTTACCCGTATCCTCGTTCCAAATGCAGCTATCTATCGAACAAGAACTGCAGGTCACTGACTGAAATATACTCACGAAAGTAGTGACATTTTCGACAAATATACAACTTGACGTTAGTCGTTTGAACGGGACCTTGTAGTTTGCAACCAGCCTATTATCCATTTGCAGGCTGTCGACATGATTGTGGCTCCATTAAGTATTGACAATGCACGCCTCGATGTTATTGACTTCAGCTACCCATTCTTCTACGAGCAAATCACTGGCGCCATGAAGAAACCAGATCCCATGGCACGTAAATGGAGGCAGCTGAGCGACCCGTTCTCGTGGCCAGTTTTAATCACGGCAGTAAGCATGTTACCAATCATCAGCATCACACTCTCCTTCATCGAGAAATATAACCCGTTCTATGCAAGAAACGGCAGAAATACCGATGTACTGCATGCGTTCTACGACGCGGTGTGGTACGTGTATGGTGCAATGCTAACACAAGGTGAGATAGCTAGCATTGTCATTAACCCTTTCAGTGCCAGGGGCCGATCTCATCGGCCCTAATTTACGGTCTGTAAAATCACCCTTTACAAAATAATTTATTTTTAGATTTTTTGGGTTGAATTATTTTTGGGTATGCTTAAGCATGCTATAGCGAATTTAACAACAAACTGGATAAAACCTTAGGGGCATGTTATAACTCAAAACTATCACCAAGTATTCATAGTAATAATTTTGATGCCCATGAAAAACGTAAGATTCCCTGGCACTAAACCTACAAAATAAGTCAGTTAAAGAATATAAGAACAAATTATTAAAATTGTAAAAAATAATAACAAATGATGAAAAATTGTTAGGCCAATGCATTCTCTTATATATGCGAGGAGAATGCACTGGCACAGGGTATATGGGTTGATACAAAAATTGGACCTGGCGTTGAAAGGGTTAATCCAATTGTAATAATTATTTCAATGATCTGAACCAACTTTGTTCTATGCTGATATATCCAATAACGAGGATCCATTTCAGAAATAAACTACTGCAATTAAATATTGACTAGGGTCATCGGTTACTCAGTCGGTAAGGTTCGTGGTGCGGCCACAAGCCATGCAACGGCTTACGCACTAATTTGTGATCAACGTAAATGAAAGGTAACCTTTGTTATATATCTGGTGAAGCTCCTCAAGCCCGTTACAGACATCTCACTTCCATCGAATCGAATACAATTTTGGCCATGCCTCTTCGTGCACGTTTCAATTCTGTTCGATGGATCAGCTATGTGTTGTACCTACCATCACACATACACATCAGGTACACGTGAACGTGTGCCCCGTGTGTGGGTTAGTACCCGATGCCGTGTAACCATTTGCACTCGTGCACAATCCGACTAGTAGCCGTAACATGTGTTGTATTATGCTGACCTCTAAAGTCGAAACATAAATACTTCCTATAGCATACATAACATACACATTGTGCGAGAAAGTCTTTTTCATCGGTCAGTAGCTGCCACCACTCGTTACCTCTATTGACTACATAACGCCTTCCTAATAAGCGTAACACTTTATTACGTCAGTGTAGCTTTATTAGGTCAGCGCAGCTTTATTAGGTTATTACTACTTTCATGACTTAATTTTATATGCAAATTGCGCAGGTAGCTAGGTCCGACAACCGGCCTGAATGCCGTCATTCCGATTTGAGAACGTTGTTATCGTCCATATTTCACTGTTATTGATACAATATTAGTAAAAGAGTATACGTTTTAGCTTTAAAACATCTATAAATATTCAGAACAAGTATAACACTATCAAACATGTTCTTTAACGACAAGGTGAGATGTTCATAAAGTATATTGTCCATAACTAATACACAGCAGGCAACTAATGGTATCATACATTAAGCTGCGGGTACTTTTACGAAGCAACTATATATATATATATATATATATATATATATATATATATATATATATATATATATATCTATATCGCCAACGCACTTGCTCCAAACCGTGTCGCATTTCGTTTGAGCCACATATGTCCAGACAGGTATACATAGATTCGCTATGTAGGACCAACAACCTGTGATGAATTGATCCAAAATACATTCATCCCAGGTCGCTTTCCCACAGATAGAATTGTATAGAGTATTTTGAGCAAGTTCAATGAGCTGTGATATCAACCATACTCTCGTCGTTTACGTCTGATCGTCTTACATAGCATTCCCCACTGAACAGTTTATTACTCATAAAGTGAGAAATTGAATTATAATCTTTTAACTGAACTTTACAGTCACACTGTTCAGGATCCATACACTATTGAATCATGAAACGCGTCACATATTTGAAAATTTGAACTATGTCACAATGGAATATGCTTTATGTGGAGGTATCTTGATATAATAGATGGTATCTTGATATAATAGATGGTATCTTGATATAATAGATGGTATCTGTACTTTATGTGGAGGTATCTTGATATAATATATGGTATCTTGATATAATAGATGGTATCTGTACTTTATGTGGAGGTATCTTGATATAATAGATGGTATCTTGATATAATAGATGGTATCTTGATATAATAGATGGTATCTTGATATAATAGATGGTATCTTGATATAGTAGATGGTATCTTGATATAATAGATGGTATCTGTACTTTCTGAGAGACCGTTTGTCGTTATGAAGCCACATTTTTTTCAATATGGCAGCGTAAACAATACAACAAAATTTTGGTGGAGAGAAATAATTAAATTTAATCAATTATCCGACGTGATCGACACTCGTTTTTTGATACACATGGTGAACAACCGACAGAAGAACCATTACAGTACTAATTCATCTCTTAACGTAAGGTTAAAAGTGAACCTTGAAAGTGAATTCTCAGCCTACATCACAACGCCCATTCTCGTGATATAGACCACACCAGTAGACAGTAAATTGGCTGATAAAAAACGTCCCCGACAAGTTCTACGTCTAGCGCCAGTGGCAATGATAGCATTCATGGAGATTCAAAGAACCCGCCTGCATTAAGAAACAAAACCATGCCATCAAAGAACATAAAAACAACTGAAAATTCAAAAGTTACCAGAAATTACAGTTTGTAGCAGAAAAACCTGTCACTGACATAGTTCCCAGCAGTATTGAGGCATTTTTAGCACAAATGAATTCTAAGCTAGACACAATGGTGACTAAAGACTACCATGACAGGAGCATATATCTACTTGTGAAACTGGACAGTCTAATCCAGATCATAAACAAGCTAAAATCTGACTTTGATGACAAAATCGAAATTGTTGTGCTGTACATTATTGAAGAACATAACATTTCTGATTGACACGCTTTATTTCTAAACACTATAATAAGTTGAATATTGTGTATAATATCGTAACAAGCCGCCAGAGTTGTGTTGCAGTTTAGCGCACGTGTTGTCGATTTTGCACTTATAACAAGCTTTGACCTAGTTGTAATGTTGTGAAGAGCATTATATACTGTTTCACACTTCCTTATTGTTAAGTTTATGCTAATAACTTATTAACTAAGAACTATATATTCACGCGTGTAGGGTTCGAATGGTTGTGACACATTGGGAATGTAAGAGGTGCTGTTCCGGTATATTGCCTAGAATTTCAAGGGGGCTTCACAAATGAGCCATAGCTTTACAGGGTCTGGTGACTCGTTTTTCGTTACGAATATAACATTATACAAACTTTTCCAAGACGATTTGCACAGGAATACATAATAATATGATTCTATACTGAAGATAAGGTGATCGACCATTGACTTCACGTTCTGATTAATACATATAGAGACGATTAATCAAAATCCCAACGATCGATCCGACATGAATTATAACAATAATTCTCGATATTGACTTATCTATCCCGTTTGAGAATGTCATCGTAACTCCAGGATTAGTGTACTGCATACATATGTATTTATACAGCATCAGCTTATCTAAGCTGCCTGGTGTCAGTTCATCCATGGGCCAAAATAAGACAATATTTTCCGAATAGAATCGGACCGTATTGGGTTCATATCATGGTCATGTAATCTCCGGATAGGTTCGTGAAGCCTCCCTGATATAATTACCATGATATATAATATTTTATTGCCACCTTCCGAGTATATTGGGCCCAAAGTGGTTGATCACGTGACTCAGAGAGGATTTATCAAAAACCACATAAAGAAGATAATTATCCCTCAATATACATAGTCGACTGGGAATAGAAAACCTACACTCCCCTTCGTATGGTGAAACAGTTGAAATCAGTCGCTTAATTGACTAATTGACCTACCATGGCCCCGAATTGCTCAATTGACGTGGTCTTCGCCACGCATATCGTAAAAGCAGGGGGAACGCTATTGATGGTGTATACCCTTGACTGAGCTTGGGAGCATTTATTTCGTGGTTATTTGCAACCGTGAATGAAGGGTTTCTTAAACTACTCCTGGTTTGTTTGTGATGCATTTAAAACAACCAAGATGTGGATCGTTTGCGATTACAAGAAGATCACTTATTTGGAAAATTACATTCTCCTGGATTATTGTGAATTCTGATTTGTTTTATAAGTAATATTCATCTCAGGATCTAAACTTTCTGCTTAAACCAAAATGAGTTTCAAATTGTTTTTCTGTAGTTCTAAATAATTTTTCTTCATTTGCTATTGTGGTTGCTCGTGCCATATCTCTCGCAGACACTCAATGGCAACTTATACTATATTTCTTGACGCCGACCTTTGTTGAAATTATTCCTGGCATGAATTGTCGAAAAAACCAGTCGCAGGGCATATAAATGCCTCACGACATGCTGCCATGCTGTATTTACCTTGTACAATAGGCACTAGGATGTCATTATTTGTTCAAATACCAGATCAACCTGTTCAGCTTTCGGGTAGTTCCAATCCTGAATACATCAACCCCATGGATAATTTAATGTACATTCTCTGTACAACAAACTTTCCAGATGTGTCACATTAATTGGATTTAACTTTGGAATAACCATGCATGTAGATGTATACAAGCGAAGCTAAGAACTAATTGCCTACACATAGAACAAGTGATTTCAATACAACCGTTCCACTCCATTCCGAAATTAGTATCAAAAGCAAAACCCCAGATACAAGACGCCTGGATATCAATTTTGAAAAAATAAATTTATAATTTCCGAATAATCAACATGCCATGGAACGCGCGAATGGCCACAACCGTTACGGTGTATGCAAAACCTCTCCACTGAAACAAATCCTCACCTTACCATCCAGCTTAGGAATAATATATTCAGTTGATTTATTGTTTTATAATACCCATATAATATGAGCATACTAGTAATAAATAACGTATAAGTATAATCCTAGTACCTTAGATTTGTATAAAAAAGGGGGTGGCATGGAGTCCATGTAGATAGATATATTTTAAGTAAATTAAGTTAAAAACCTTTTAAAGTTATTTTTGAATATCCCATCCGGAAATTAATATTGTATGACCAACATCTTTCTTGAGTCACACCGGCGCATACATACATAACATAATAGATTTGATTGTTTGTATGTTTCCAAAATCTTGTGTAATAGAGATTATATGGGTATCGTTTTGTTAGCACTTTTATTAGGCGATTTTCCCAACCAAAGGGTTCCTGGGGGATGACGATTAGTACAAATAATCCATTATAAATTAAAATATATCTGTGGTTCCAAATTTCTAATATTTCCCTTAAACTTGGTAATTTCCCACCCTTACCTGCTGGTAAGTTAAATTGCCCCACGCAAACCTATCACCATATCAGAGGACAGTGACAGCCATCAAACACCCTATGGTTCATACATAGAAATGTCTGTACGTATGCTAAATTACGAATACCCAAGTAACAGGGTTCATAACTTTGGCAAAGAAATTTTGGATGAAGCCCTAATTATATATAGGTACCTTCATTGTAAGGTGTGAGGAGTCTTTCGATCATTAGACGTTTGACAGTTAAGACTAACTTAGTTTATAGGGACAACCCTTACATTATATTTAGTGATAATATGACCATACGTAAACGTAATAAAGCCCACGTAGATTAAATGAACATGTAATCCGGTTTGCAATCCAAAAGTACACTTATAATAATATTCGCTTTTAAATAATCCCGCGGTATCAAAACAAGTCGTCGAAATTGCTTTGACATCGATACAGAAAATAATGACATTTCTTTCCGTGTTCGAAAAGAGGTGTACTTTTGTGAGACACTTTTCTCATAACATCTACACTATATATCTAACCATATATACGCGTTGGTAACAATGAATATCTGGCCTGCTTAGATATACGAAAATTACGTTGCTCCATTGTGTGTTGAAATTCGTTGCGTTGGAAATATGCACACCGATAATGTGATATATAACTAATGATAACATGATGTGACACAACCGCATTATAGAGTGTGATGTATATGGCTCAGGATAATTATGTTGATACAATGAGTCATATACAGTAATGCCCTAAATAATCGACTCCTTAACCACAGCAAAATTATGGGTAATTTTTCAGGATTTAGTCTGAAATATAGCTTGTTGACCATAATTCTGCTGTGGTTATGGAGTCGATAAGATAGGGCTTTACTGTAGTCCCAACATATTCAACACCTATCAAATTCTGAGATGCCTGTGCTTCTGTGCATAAGTTGGAGGGAGTCGGATGAGTTCATGGCATCTTCACATAGTACAGTACAGTTAACAGTTTGACAGAACAATACCCTGTTACATGTCTCAAGCATATGGGCACACTTCCCGGAATATCAACACATTCAACTCGGGAACGCATTGCGACATTAAAAACTAACCATGATGGAACATAGCTCCATTAAGGGTTTGACAGACTCATACAATAGTGTATATCGCAAGCATATGAACGCATGCATACACTCTATATATATATCAACATCACTTGGTGTGGAATATATACACAAAACCGCACGCGTTGTTACTGTTACTATCAGGATATCGGACGACTGCAATGAGTAAGGACAGCACGATGTGTGTGTCGCAGTAATATGGACGCAAACTGACATTGAACCAATGGAATAAATACACAAAACCGCAATTGCGAGTTGTTACTGTTTTCAGAATCCTAACGCAATTGCTTATCCAAATATTCTAACTGCCCCCCCTCTATTTCTGCAATGAACCGCTAAATTTCAAGTTCAAGACTCATATATTTAACAACAAAACATGTAAATCTTAAGCATTTTAGCGACGTTTATTGTAATTTTCTTGCAATAATTGTCATATCTGTTTAAATTTAAAAGACTCCAAACACCATCGGCACCAAAACTCATGGCAGTCATACCAGGTAGCATCGAAAACATTGTACCCAATTACTGGTTATCTCATAACTTTAAGACTGGATTTTTTCATTTTTTTCAATACGTTCCTACATCATTACTTTTAAAACTGTGCTACTACATCAATAAATAGCTTTCAGTTTGTATACTAGGATGCGTTGATCAATGCCGCAGCGATATGGACACCCCATCCGGAATGTCGATAGATTCCTACTTTGGGACGCATTGTGACATTTGGATATAGCCATGATTGAACGATATCATTAACGGATTAACATATTTTTTGTATTGCCATAGTGTATGTCGCAAGCATATGGACGCACTTGCCATTGTATCAATACCACATGCTCGGTATGAAATATATATACAAAAACGCATGTCTGTGTTCATGTCGCAAGTTTATCGGACACATGTAATGCCGTAGTGATAGCTTGACACATCCCAAGTCTAGAATGCATTGTCAAATTAAGAAATAGAAATGCCTTACAAATTAGCAGACTCTTGCCGCATTTTATGTCACAAGCATATGGACGCACTTGCCACTATATCAATATGATACGTTGGTATGAAATATGTAAACCAAACAGTATGGGTGTGCTACTATCGCAAGTTTATCGGACGAGTGCAATTCCGTAAGGATGGGACAGTCAGTGAAATACTCTACGTTGTGTCATTACGTGATCGCACGTCATAAAGTTTCGGCCAGTAACACACGCGTGCTGTTGTGATTGCCACACGGTCTGCACACATCTCTAACTCACCCGTTGTCTCTACATCTCTGCAAGACGGGTGTTGGCTAACACAGTTCCTTCAGCTGAATCGCGAAATCTCAACTTGGCAACTCATCGAGTCAACCAAAAACTCTGGACATTTTAAGCAGTGTAGTGATATAATACACTACAATGCTTAAAATAACACTGATATTGTTTGTATTTGTCCTGGGATAACTTCCATGTGTACATCCATCACAATTTCATACCATCTAAAGGTCGACACTGAACTAAATTATTGAGAAATTAACACATTTTAATACTGTATACACCCGTCACTAAGGCCGGGGGGCCTAATAATTCATATTATATAACATGTTTTGTATTGAATAAAGATATAAATAATGTGTTTTATTTATATTACTGAGAAGATAAAATCACATGGTAATAGCCAGAAACAGTGTTAGACAGATAAATTTGTCATCAATTTGAATAAGGTTGTAAATTTTGGGATTAATTTGTTAACACAATAGGGTTGTATGATGAGTTCACAAGTTAATTGTGTTACACTAATGCCTATTATTCAAGCTACTATTAATTCTTATAAAAACAAAACAGTGAGATGCAGGCGAATAGTAAGTGACAGATCCTTTGACTTTATTAATTTGATGCCTCTGATTGATCCAACAACTAATAACAGAATAAGATGTGTATAATTCACAACAAAATTAACACAAGTGTGTTCTATTATTCATCTCTATTGTTTAAGAAAAACAACTGGAAAAAATAATAAAAGCACAGATGTGCTTGAGTATCTTCTCCTATTCTACAGGATAGAAAGGTGTGATTGTATTCACCTTCCAAATGCTCAAAAATGAGGGTGAGCTTATCTACGGGGACCACCCCATTTTTTATTTAGGGTAAAAACCCCAGACTGGGCTTATCTTCGAGGGTGGGCTTACTGACAGGTGTATATATTATTTGTGCTAAACTAGAGTTTGTTGGGGGTAAATATGTTTGGTAGGGAGGCCCAATTGCAATCAGCTTGGACTATTGGTATTTATGGCTCAACTCTGTCCCCTGGAACATGACAAGCATGGCAAGAATAAAAATAATACTACTGGGTATCTCAGTCTAATAACAATATACCCCATTGTGATATTCTGGCTTGTTGGTGAATTTGGAATTAGTTTAAAATATTGCGATCATATTGTTGGAACCAATATTTTATTAATCAGAAGGCAATCACATCATGTAAGACAAACACCTTCAAGTGTAATCTACATGGCGTTTTCCAAAAGTTATTCAACAAGATTTATGCTATTCAGAATTGAAGGAGTGTATATTTTCTTTAGAACACGCGAATAAACACCCTGTATATTGATAAGATGTTTTGCACTGGAGAAAAGAAATATGCATCAGCTTCCTGGAGTGATTTCGTTTTGTGACCACAGATTCAAAAATCACCATATGTGCCATGTATATGTGGAAGCCTTACATTGCCTCCACCAAAGGTATCCATTGCACATAGGAATACCTCAAATAATTTGGAAAGAAAGTGTTTCCCGTTATCTTGTATTTCCAAACACTTCATTGTAGTATTAAGAGGAAGCTGGAATGGCAAATTCTTTAAAAATGTTGGTTCCTGTTTTGTCAGTTCATGTCGATATTGTCTTTGCCAGTGGCACACATTCCATCATGAGAGCTCATATGGACACATAGAAAATATTGGCTTTGACCTGTGTGTCATCATAATCATGATGCGACAGTTCCATTTAATCACTGCTTGAGAATGTAAATTTTACACCGGTCCAATGAAGTTGTCTGACACCAATTTCAAATTAGTCAGAAACCAGTACATGTCAGATCAGAGTTGAACTTCTGATGGTTTGTGCGATATTAAAGCAGCTTGAAGTATCCGACACTAAAAATAGAAATAAAACACTTTAAGTATACAATACAACATCAATCTGGACATGAATTTACAAGTCTGGTTGAACAACTAATCAATTGTATGCTGCATTATAAGTCTAGTAAGTACTATGGCTTCTTTGCGAGGAGTTTGAACTGTTAAATAAAAGGAATGACTAAAAGTACTTCCTGCTTAGCTGACCGGTTTGAACTATTAGTACATGTAAATGACTCAGGCAAGTGAATATTGTTTTAACATGAAAAATTAATAGTATTGCTGTCATCATTAAAAACAACATTGGAATCATTACTAGCTGGGTACCGGGAGTTGCTTAGTTAAAGATGAATTATCTCTTTAAATAACAAAATTGAAATAGTTGCGTGGGTATAAATATTAAATATGAACTGAAGACCCCTGACCGGAAAGGTTTCTATCAATTAATATTGATTTTATTTCAAATATTTTATTGGGACCGTTTATTTGTCTATTTTTAGAACATTCGGGTGATACCATATAGCTATAGAGGGCATTATGCTGCTCCCACGGCTAAGTACCGAACGCCAAATGTCCCAGATTGATTGGTTGTATTGTTTTATTCCATAGTTATAAGCGAATATGAGTATAAATAACGTTTATTTGTGACAAATTTACACCATACAATGTCTGGTCTCTGTTAACAGTAACCGCTATTGTTCGTTAGCTAAACAACCGCACCTTTTTAGACCAGAACATATTCGAAATAAAATGAATATTAGTCGATACAAGCATTTCCGGACAGGAGTCTTCGATTCAGATCATATATGTTATACCCCGGTAACTATATAATACATGTTTACAAAAGATAATCCACATTTAAGTGCGGATTAAATTATTAGTGCAAATTCAAGACTTCTATCCAAGGCATTTAAATTGATTATTAGTGATTTTAATGAGTCAACTGAGATAACCTGACCAATCCCATGAGACACCAGGGGAAAGTTAGTGCCAATTTAAGTCATCTGAGCACCTATCCCATGGCAATCCCTTGGTCAAATTACCCATTTGAATAAATTTCCTTATATATCTTCTAATCTGATACTATATACACTTTATTAATCATCTATCTTTGTTCTTATAATTTATTAGTCCTCCTTTATATCATATGAGGTCAAAGGGACCTATGACATGACATTCCCCTGGTGAATTTAAACGTGTGTAAAACTTTCAGCTGCATGGGTCCAACTATTTTAGGTATGTAATTAATTAAATTAAATCATGACAGCCCCTTTATATCAGCTGGTGTCAGGGGAAAATGTATCAATTTAGCTATCTGTAAAAATGTTCAGCCATTAAGGCCTACCCCCAATGGTTGAACCGCTTGGTCGCCCATAGCCGGACAGACAAATGAACAATCAAAATTGAGTTTTTTTAGCATACTGATAGATAAGGGAAAGTAGAAAGGTTAGTAGGGAGTTCCTGTAAATTTCAGACCACATGCCACACATGTCAGTGTGACAGTGTGATATCCTTTGTATACATAGTATTACAGACTGGTTACTATGCAGTTTTAAGGCATGCTGCGCCAGTTGACCAATCTGAATCTTCTTGATTTGTTCAATATCATTGAAACTATACAAAAGAAAGTGTGTTAAAACTGGTAGGGTATCCAATCTGAAATGTCCAACTACACCTACCCAGCCCCCCCCCACACCAAAAAACCGATCAACCTCCCATATTCACTAAATTCCACATGCACAGGTATCTACATGGTACACCATGTGGGTTGGAACTTTCAAACTGGTACATCAAGTTTCCCAACCTGACACAGTGACCATGCACCCCCCTGACCCAGTGTTGGTTTAAGTTAAACAATTTCTCACTAATTACTAGTTTTGTCTTGTGTGATTTGACTCATAATTTTATATGTTGAACCAGGCATGAACTTTCATATTGTTTGATTGTTTTTACCCAAGCTGGGTGGGGGGGGGGGGGGGGTGAGGTCACAATCCCCGCTTTTATAACCCTGGCTATGATGTTAAAATTATATTAAATTTGCGTCACCAGAACCTACTAGTAATTGAATGTGTACTGCCAGTATTTCTTTTATGACACACATTCACCTATGCCATTCACATAAAAACAAAAATGTTACTTCACAACGAGAGGCTTCATCTGCACAAGTTTACACCATCCTGGTTTGATTTATGAATAGTGATTTCACAATTGTCTGGTGTTTAAAATTATTTTTGTATGTAAATATACATGTAAACCGTTAAAGAGATAGACGCAACTCGCAAAATCCACACATTTTTGTTCTAATTCACCCATTTATACCCTCAAAACGATCGCAAAGCAAAGACCTAAGCAAAGAGCGAATTGAAATTTCCAGTATGACGTCGCTCAGAAAGCGCGCCTGAAACGAAAACGGCATCACAGTGATCCCAGCCAACTCTGTTGCGTGACGTCACTTGTGGACACATAAGACACTGGCGAATACGTCTTCTCTGCTGGTGCTGTTGTTTGTGGGTTTTAATCGATTTGGGAGGAGATTGTCTGTTGGCAATCACCATGCATATGACGAACAAATGTGTTTGTCACTGGGAGCCGCCACTCAAAGCATGGCCTATTGTATGAGATCAGTAACCCTGAATTACCTGACAGTGCATGATAGTACCGGTGTTCTGCTTAATAAGTACGTCCTGCCAGATAAGTCAATATTTCTAATAATAGTAACGTGGATGTATAGCCCCGCCCTCGGAGAAATATCGCTGCAATTACGACATGGTCGTTTGGCGTTGCCTAGTCAATAAATGTGTAGTGTATGACGTATTACGCACACGATATCGAAAAAATGCTTCCGTGATCTGATTTTTGAAACGTTTTTACGCGAATAAAGGTTTAAAATCAACTCCCCGGGCAAATTTCTTCGTATTGGGGACAGGGAATGTGTTTATACATATGGCATCGCTGTTGATAAGAATAAATTCACATTTATGCATTGACTAGACCTACCCTAACTTATGATGTCGATTAATAAATATGGCCCATCGATTGCTAATTATGGCAAAATAATTAAATGCTTCTGAGAATTTAGCATTGAATGAGAAAACAAAGGTTATTACCACCGCCCCGCCCCCACACACCATTGTTGATAACTACTGTATTTTTGGCTCTATTACTTTCTTTGAATGGTCGTAGCCTATATAGGCTACAGGCTATATTATCACGATAACCCCTTCGGTGGCTACATGCATCACAATGAATGTGCATTGATACACGGGAAGAATCACACCAAGTTTTGAATACGTTACTAAAATGCTTTAACAAATTCGTAACAATGGATTGGTCAAGTACGCTTGTATTAAAGATCCTCCAGGGTTTTATACCGCGCACTCTGTGTAATGGTTAGAGCACAAGAATCGTTCTTTACCAGAATAAATCGAGTCGGAGACGAGATTTATTCTGGTAAAGAACTATTCGCGTGCTCTGACCTACTTAGAGCACAATTGACCGCACATAATGCGATTATCTCGAAATACGCAATTGATCGTGCGTTGAACACGACGTACAAGCCGTGCGCTGGCCGAGATGAACACAATGACCCGTTAGCCACACCAATCATCGTGATTACACATGCAGTGATCGCCGTTGAATGTGAATAAATATATCCGAAGCGACACGGATTAACGTGTGACGCGTTTTCACAAACCAAGTCACTCGCAGATGTGTTTGGAAAGTCAAATGTGGAAGTCGCATGATTGTGTGTTACTATTATTATATACATTGTATAAGTGGATCATGATTTCCGAAGAAGTCTGGCTGCCAGAATGATGACATGGAATTTGGACCTGTAACCAACAACCAACTACTTTTTGCCAAAGGTAATGCTGCACATCATTATTATGTGACAAACGTGTCGCCTTTTCAAGAAACTGTTTCGAAATTACTACCATAATAGTCCATTGGTTCCTCCAGATTCTCCAGATACAAGTTTTGTTGTTAGTTATATCGGATATGTGGAGCGCTATATAGTGAAGTGGTGATTCTGTTGGATTATTGGATATATCACTATTCAGTGGTTCTAAATGTAAATGTTAATTCGTTTAGTTTCATCGTTGGATTAGTGGTCCTAAGAATATTTTCGGAACTGGATTAGTTTTGTGGAATAATTATAATAAATGTAATTATTCTACTAGTTAATAAATAATTCAACCAATGCATGTGTTACTATTGCCGTTCGTCCTGTTGTATTTTTGATAAATCACACCCAATTCCCAAGGCTGGCAAACTAATATTTCAGTGATATCCCATTGTTCGAGACGCGCCACTCTTAACAAACAAATCGCGCGGTCGTTTCAATGTAGCTTCAGTTATTATACAAGAGGACATGCATCCCCCACCCGCACTCCCCTTATACGCCGTCCCTATATATGTGCCTGCTTAGTATATTAGAGGTGCATAAATAGTAACGGCGTATAATGGCAGTGTGTTTGGGGGAAGCAGAGCGCTGCTCGTGCCCCCGTGGCCTCTGGTAATTGAAGCTACTTCCAAGCGACCGTGCGATTTGTTGTGAGTTGAGTGTGCCTAACAATGGGGTAATCATTGAACTATTCATTCGCCAGCCTTGGGAATCGGTGTGCTTTACCAAAAATCAGGGAACGATTGCAACAATGGGATTGTGCTCTAAAGTCTATTATACTACAATCCACGGTCAGACCACGGAAACATGCGAATTTAACTAAATCAACCACAACATAATCACAAACTTTGAGATGGTGGTTATATACTGATGCTGCTCGTAGTTATAGATGAGAGCACACATTATATCAATATATAGTGTACTATATTTGCATTCTTGGCAGCTGCCTAGTGTAAACCATCGATCGAATCTCCAATAAAGAGCAACCGAGGCGACATCGTGCGAAAAAAGTCACCCAAACCATGTTCGGTAGCATGCCTACACCTATAGGCCTATATGTATGGATCCCATGCAAAATGTCCCCTATACATTTCGTTAACTCCGTGTTTGTGTGACTGTCTGCTGTGACGGGTGGTTAAGCGTGCCTGTATATATAGGCCTTCGCATCCACAAATCCCAGTCTATATATATAGGCTGTATATATACTGTATCGGAGAAATAGTGGCACGGACTCATTATAGGAATTGATAAGTTGTATATACATCGTTGGGTGGATAAACTATATACGTATATGTCTGAGCTAGGGATGAACCATTTATATCAGAATCGCGATAAAGGTTATACGGTGAGCAAACTTATATTTAAAACATATTTAGGCCCTACACGAACGTGTCTAGAATGGTTCCGTTTTGGTGCAAAACTTGGAATTTCTAAATGCACCACCTTTGATCGAACCAAAATAATTCTCAAAATTGAAGAAAGTCTATATAATTGCACCATGCTATGGCCACATATTGGAAATTTATAATCGCTAACTGCACACAAACCTATCAGTGTATTGGACTTCAAAGTTCAAACTGTTGAATTTTTTTTTAACAAAGTGGGAAGGGGAGACACCACGACCCCGTCCCGTGTCAACGCGTCCGTGCATATATATAACTGATATCGTCAATGTTACTGCATTTTATCCCCCGCCGCATGCAGCACAAGTTACATGGGGAGGGGGGCTCTGTGCTAAATTAATTACTGTATGTTCAACTCAATTGCAGAACATTCTGCAAATAAAATATTGTTTGTATGAATTTATGCGTGGGAAAACGAAATACCATTTACGAAAGTAAGTTCTATATGCATTTCTATACCCCCCCCCCATTTCCACAGAAGAATGCCCATTGCATCAATTTCGAGTAGTGGTTTGGACGACCCAAGTTCGTCAGTTCTATGTTCTTGTTGTTTTACCAAGAACTCAACGAACCAACAATCGAGTATTCAATAAAAGAGAATTAAGTGCGAGTTTACACACTGTCGAATTATATATATCGATTGCTCGATAATAAATTACTAACGCAAGCGCGATTGGCTTAACATATACTCAAATTAAACAGCAGGAGGTAGTACCATGCCTCTTGGAAACTAGTGACACAAGATTATTTACTGCAGATGTCATCACTTCCTAAAGAAATGAACTGGAAAATATTTCATTTGACTATACTAAGTTAATATAAGTGAGCAATTACTGGTAGCGTGATAAAAAAAATCCCAGACAAAAGAATTTTGCTAATATAAAATATTATCACCTGATCGCATGTTTAGGCCTATGTCAGAGATAAGCACCTTGAAATTGGAGACTGCTACTTTGGGTACAAAGTTTCAGTTTTCTTAAGTAAAATTATCTAACTCAATTTAGAACTCTGACATATATTAATAAAAACTGTTTGGCTGGACCATTGGTGCTAAAAAATGTACACATGGGTCAATTGACCCGGGGGGTGTCATGGGATTGGTGCCATTGACATCAGATGTCTTAAAAGGACAATAATAATTAATTATACACCCAAAATGGTCGGAATTTTGTAATAAAGATTGCTTCGCTTGGGTCAATTGACACGAATATTCACGAGATAGGTGTTGTTAACATCTGATTCAGACGACTTAAAGGGGCATAAACAATTCTAATTTAAAAAATGAATCATATACACAAAATGGTTAGACTCTGGTCGCTGGAAATTGGTATACAGGGGTAAATTGACCCGGGCAAACTTAAAGGGGAACTTATAGATTATATTATAGAGATGAGCAATTCTTATCAGCTTAAACGATATGTAGTAAAATTGGTACACATGGGATCCCATGACTGGGGGAATTTCATGGGATTGGCGCCTTGGACATCAGATGACATAAAGGGGGGTTTGTAAAATATGTTAACATAGCTTATCAATTAAAAGCATTTATCATCTCAGAAGATATATGGGAAAATTGGCACACAGAGATAATATGAAATTGGGAGTGTCATGGGATAGGTGCCGTTGACATCAGATGACTTAAAGAAGTACTAGTAATTAGCAATAAAGAGCGTTTATTATCAACTTAAAAGTAGAGGTAACTTTATCCAGAGTTTCATGCAATATATATGTGATGCTTATCTCAGGTGACTAATAAATAGTTTAAATGACTGGAGGGGGCACTAATAATGTGTTCATTCTTTACCTGAGCAATGCCAGGTACTCTATCTAGTAATTGATATAGATATGATGGACTTATTTTGTGTATGGTGGAATGATTCGGTCCCGCGCTGACAGCACCCCTCCTCTCGTGCAAGTTTCCTCACCAAGCAGGTACTCACTGTCTGATGGCTCCATATTCATATTTTAAAATCACCTCCATATCACCTTATTGTGAAGTGCATCATTGATCTACCATTTAGTAAAGGTATCCCACAAATTTGTCATAAATGTACTTCAAAGCTTCAAATATATTACTGTATGCAGACATCTATCCAATAATTGGAGATCCTAACACAGGCTTGTCTTTCAACACACCATTGATACAAACACTTGCCATTCAAGGCACATATCTAAATTATTGTTCCTTCAATACATTGAAACTCCACAAGTACTACAGGGCATCAGATGAATATTTAAACTAAACTGTTTAAAAAATGGAAAGATTCTTTGCAAACTTCAAGCTTCTGTTGGCCCATCAGAGGAGATACTGTAGGGAATCTTTTTGAACAAACCACTTTGATTTGAAATGGAAGTGCGCGACTAAAATATTGTAATCTGTGGGTAACATCAGGTGTGGTTTCTTCACTGCTTCAAGATTGCTGACTAATATTGATTTGAATTTATAGATATTGGGATGAAATATCTCCAAATATTGACAGTAGAATTCTTGTCTATAGGCTCTATAAAAGCTGGTAATTTATTGACACAGCTGGGGGATAATACAAATGGAAACACTTTAGAAATGACTTATTGAAAGATGCAATTGCCCACATGCCTGTAAATATATTCATTATTGACTGAATGTAATGCAGAACCGCATGCACTGTATCTGTAATTGATAAACATCTTGCAATGGTTATTTCATTTATAACACTGGTTATACATGTTGGTATATCTTAAAAGGATAAGATATAAAAATGTCGTTTCATCTGATCGATAGAGGCAATATTATTTTCATCTCATGCATCCATGAAATGTTGGAAGGTCTTCTCCCCAACTTGTTTTCAGAGGCCATATATCCAGGACAATGGAGAGAGAGAGAAAGAGAAATACTGTCAAACTATTTATTCAAATTCGGGAATAGTCTATAACAATATCTAATATGTGCTCTATAGTAGTACATACATGTATATATTAAAGTATGGAGCTTCAAAGATAAAATGAGAGTTGCACAAAATATTGTATTTAAGAAATGAATGTAGTCACTGTGCATGTGTTATTGAGGGACACGGCGCTGTGGTCGTTTGGGGACATTGTGTAAAGCGGTTGACACTAAATGTGCCCCAACAACCTATGTGCAGTATCTCTCAATAACACACACGCATAAACCCACTGCATTCATTTCTTTATTTAAATAGCTTTTTTATTGTTTATTCCCATAAACAAGACAGCAATGACTGTGGGTCGCTCACCAGACTTTAAAGACTGAGACTCTGAAGACTACAAGGGTCAGCACTTGACAATATCACTTAAGACAAGTAGTTCTAAACAGGGACATAGCTGGAGGTTCTCAGATGAGCAAGGCTCGTCAAATGAAATTTCTAATTGCACACCACTGACAAATCTCCAATCTCTTACCCTTTAAAGAAAACAACCATACCACAGTACTAAGTTCACAAAAATCCTTTTGCACATCCCTCTTAGATTGAATTTTACAACTGGTACCAGTACTTCAAGCTCTCAAACGTTTGAAAATTACAAACCAAAAAAGTTAAAATTTGTGGCCAATTTGGTCCAACAGTTTAACCTGAAGTATGAACATATGGACTGTTGGTTTAAAAACATACATGAGGGAAAAACAAACCAAACTATGAGAACAATTCTAACCTATTTTTTATGTGAACATCTAATCTACAACTAATGTTGTACCAGGCATGACATTTTCAACTGTTTAAATTTTGATTAAATAGGGGGTCAAAACTCCACCGCTCTACACTCCTTCCCCGTTGGCTCCAACATTGCCCCCACCCAGGCTTCCTATAAATCAATATTATTATACCAGTACCAAACAGGATAGAGGTGAGTTAAATCTCTTATCTCTGCCCCTATTAGAACAAATGTGAATCCCCATCTATGAGATCCATTCATCTAGTAATATCAATATACCCCCACTATCCAATAGGGTATGATTTCACCTGGATGAGTGGTGGTTAACAAAATAATATTGGGACAGCCAAGTCTGTATTTAGAGTGTCTGACCTCTGCAGAATGAGGTCCACAAAAGGTGAATTTAATGACACTATTCCCCAAGGTGGAATAGCACAAGGTATTCACTCTCTGGGGACCTCATTTCCTAACGAGAGGCCATCACGATCGACAGATGTTTAACCCATACCTTGGCGATAGCGATTAGCTATAACTGATAATTGGTCTAAGATATGATCACAGTAATACATACATGTATATCAGTACTTAAACTTAAAATCAAAAGCTCAAATAATTTGTCTTAAGAAGGGGTTAAAGTATTTGGGGTGGGGGAGGAGTCGATTTAAATCTCATAACTCTGTCCCTATTCACACAATGACCTCTCACTGTGAGATCCAATGGTTTAGCCATTAATAAATTTGACAGATAGGATAAACAATTATCCAGCCAGCAGGTTGTTTGTCTTTACCTTCATACAACCACCCCCTAGAGCTTTGTAACATATGCCACCACTCAATTAATAACATATTTCGCTTGGAATGACATCTATTAAAGGTACTCTCATATACTCTGGATATTGGATGTTCACATGGCAATTTATTGCTATCATTATATTACATGCAACTATTGCAATAAAATCTTCATATCTTCAAAAAAGGACATCACACCTAATTAATGGTATACAACTAAAACAAATTAGTGTCAATGAAATTATTTTTTTCAATTAAATATTTTTTTTATTATTTAATATAAAAGTTTTTTAATATTTTGTGCGTGTTAAATTGAGCGAGGAAATTCAATCTAAAAAAAAAAATTTAAATAAAAAAAAAAAAAAAAAAAGGGGTCATAACTCCTTTAAAATAAATCGGATCAAACCCAAATTCGAACTTGATCTGTATTTTGGGCTGATAATCTCGCATACCAAATTTGGTGTCAATCAGATGAAATTGTTTTTGAGTTATGGCAGCATGTGTAAATTATAAGTAAAAAAGGGCCATAACCAGCCAAAACTGTAAAAAAAAAAACTCGATTCAAACCCATATTCGAACTCGAACTGTATTTTGGGCTGAGAAACCTGTATACAAAATTTGGTTCCGATCAAATAGAAAATGTTAGAGTTATCGCATTATGCCTAAAGTGTCTACGGACGGACAGACAGATGGATGTACAGATGAACGATGTGTACCATACTATGGTATAGGTACACATAAAAAGTTTTATCTCTTGCAGAGTACAAGAAAAATGTATCAAAGTTCAAACCTGTTGTGCCTCTTTAATATTTCTATTCACATTTGTAATCAATTGAAATCAATGTCGAAAAAGCTTTCCATTAATATATAAATAAAACAAACTAGACCTACAGTTCTAAAAGTGTTTTGAATAATTATTTTGTTCTCATAGACTGATACAGAGCTCTCAAGTTGTCTTCCCAAGCAACCAACAAATCTACTAAACACAATCACATTATTAACCTCCAATAGTAATGCTATTAAACAATAAAACCAGATTATGCCTTTAAGATGAAATTTAAATAACCATGCATATTAAATATAAAAGCATAAACATTCCATCTATGATATCTCATCAAATGGCCAACACATCTGCTAGCAGTTAATGGACCTATCCCTACGTCCCGCCCACCTGTAGACTGCATGGTTACTGTTACTACGCACCACAAGCCATCTCACTTCCGATATCTCTTCAGTGCTAAAATAGCTTCCGATGAGAAAGGACTGTGTTGTTAAACGCCATGTAACACGATAATATAGGTCCCTTCTGAATATCACGATTTTCAAGATACCTTTGTGTGTATATATGCAACATGTAAAAGTGACTGTCATTAGATATAAACAAAAATAGAACCAGTTTTTAAACAAAAAACAGGTGTGATTGTTAGGCCACTTCCGATTAACAACAAAGATAGATGTTTAGGCAAAATGACATTGGAGATTTTGTTTTTGTGATGCGTACTATAAAAGACGAAAGGAGCCCTCAATTTAATGTCCTCACAGTAGTGAACATCCCTACCAAATTTCATTGAGATCCAAGCTACTGTTCAAGTTATGATATGAAAAGACTTCAGTCGTACGTACGCACGTCTGGTGGACGGACGGCTAGACAAGTGCAAAACAGTATACCGCACTTTTTAAAAATAAAATATGTTTACACATATGAAAATAATGCATGAACAGTATGTATTTCTTACTGCGAATTGCCCATTGTCAATGTTTGTAACATTTGTCTTGCTTGTAAGCAAAATATAAATTTTATTTTGAGAAGTTTGAATTGGTTTTAGGAAAACGTCCGATATCCTAAAGTTCTTCATAGTTTCATAATTTTGGGAATTTGTGCCCCATTGCTTATATATTACAGCATCAAAGAGACAGAGTTTCCAAAGATTGTGAAGTTACAAGTCGAGGCATGATAAAACTTATATATACTATGGCAAGTGACAATATCATATCAATATTAACACCTAATAACACTACCATACATTGTGACTATTTGCAATAGGTCCCCATTTGCAGAGGTGCCCTAAAATGGCGAAAAAGAGAGATTTCAAGGGGAACAGTCAATTGAGACTGATTTAAAATAAATAATGACATGATAATAGTGGCTTGTTATATCAATAATATCCTCCGATGTCACTGGTGCAGACCAATATGATGATAAACATTCGCTATGGACATACAGTGGCATATATGCCTACCTTACTCGTATTTAAATTTCGTGCAGTACTAATTTTTGCACACCCATCGATGTGCAAATTTAAAACTGAGCAGAAACTAGAAGGAATCCTGAGTTTACATCAAACCACATGGCAGACAAAATGGCTATGTTGATGTATTACACACAT
The DNA here is from genome assembly GCA_032622095.1 of Siphonodentalium dalli. Taxonomy (NCBI): domain Eukaryota; kingdom Metazoa; phylum Mollusca; class Scaphopoda; order Gadilida; family Siphonodentaliidae; genus Siphonodentalium; species Siphonodentalium dalli. The sequence goes on along the minus strand of CP136069.1, from coordinate 33,743,571 downwards.
TACTCAATGTTAGACTGAATGGACAAATATAGGTCTGCATGTATGCCAATAGTTTCATACAAGCAACCAACATCAACACAATTACCCATATGTGAAGTGACAAAACATGGTAACATTGATGATGTTCAAATACATGTGATGGTTAAGAAGTACACATGATCCAGACTGATGGTTCGCGAAAGCACGACCTACAACCATGGAGTGACACCTTCCCTGACCAAATAGCCTGAATTAGTTATGTCAACACAACCTGCAGACAAGTAGCATATACACGGTTGTGGTTTTACTTCTTTCTAGTTCATTTCAATGATGTCTATAACTATTTCAGTGTCCGAATAATTATTTCGAGCATATAAACACACATCTTCACAACAAATTGATGACGCAGTTATGTTTTACACTATGTAAATCTGTCTTGATGGTGTTTAAGATATACATGTATCTTCGGGAATGATTAATCCACTTAAACTGTCATCAGATCCAAGATATTTACAAAAAATATTTGTGTCCATTTTAAATTCGCCCATTTAAAACTGAGCAAAAAAATAGTGCTGCACAAATTTAAATACAAGTAAGGTATACACAGCAAATGTTTATCAACCTTGGCACATATTTTTGATAGAACAAGCCACTTTTATCGATTATTGTATCATTTTTCGTTTAAAACATGTCTCAATTGAGATATACATACACCCATTCCTCCCTTCAAATTTTTTTCCCGCCCATTTATGGGACCTACGCAAATGGGGATATACTAATTTGGATAACCAAATCAGCTTTTTGTGAAATTCCATTGTTGTTGTACTGGATGATATGGGGACCATTGAATCGTATTATGTATCTATAATAATGAAAGTGTCAATGACACTGTAGCTCAACCTGGAGAGGTGATAATTCATACATTACAGCCAATGGAGATATAAGGAATGCGGAACGTTGTTATTTTTAAGTAGCGTTCACCAGAGGTCAACCCGAAGCACCTTATGAAGTTTGGGATCAATGAGAAAAAAAATAACGTTGTCAGTCAAGGGCATGACAAGGTATTTAGTGATGCAAAGAGTAAAATCCAAGATGGCTGCCGGCAGTTCTTTGAATATTGTTTAAATTCAAGAGCTGCCATCCAGAAGTGATCGTGAAATGCCTGTAAATTTTTTGAACATTTCTCCAATAAACGTCTGCTGCAGGGTGTGCCGATGTATTAATTTGTGAAATCCAAGATGGCCGTATGTTTGTTTTAAAAAAAAAATTGAAAAACTTTGATGGCTCCCATCTAGTGACAATGAGGGATGTGGCCTGTAGGGAATGGCAAAGGATTTAGTTATGCAAAGAATAAAATCCAAAATGGCCACTGGTGGCCATGTTTTTCAACTAAATTTAATGACTCTTTATCTAGTGGTTCATATGAATTTTGGTGACGAATGGATTATGGATGTGATCTCTCGCCTACTGTAGGGCGCCAAAGAATTTAGTCATGCAAAGAGTAAAATCTAAGATGGCTGCCAGCAGCTATGTTTTTCATAAAAATTCATTAAATTTTGATAGCCACCACCCAGAGGTGACCCTAAACATGGCTGTAAATTTTCAAAACATTTTTCCAATAAATACCGACTAAAAGGTGTGCCGATGAATTCAAATTTGAAATCCAAGATGGCTGTTTTAAACGAATTTCGGGAAACATTCATGGCTCCCATGTAGAGGTCACTCCAAAAATCCTTATGAAGTTGGTGATGATCGGATGAGAGCTGTGACCTGTAGGGAAATTGTTGACAGATGGACGGATACACGCTCAGACAAACGCCATCCCATGGCAATAACTTACATTTTACTTTGGCAAGTTGAGCTAAAAATTGCACCTAAACAAAATAGAGCAAAATATTTCCTAACAGACATATGCACAAGACCGACAGAACTAATTTCTATATCTCGCACCAAACTTTGCAAATCCTTTGCATTGCAAATCCTTTGCATTGAAGTGGGGTATAGGAGAAGGATGAATCATAACTTTGTCTTTTACACAGCCTTAGGTGGTGTCTTCTCTTGAGAAAGTTTTGTTCTCATTTTTTTCTTTAACTGTGTCTTTGCAACCATTTATCTGTCTTGACCAATGTCACAGTCTTATATAGAAACTGAGAAAAATCTTCATTGGAGCTGGTGAAGCTGGTGTTGGCTGATTTTCATTTTGTTATTTTAGAAGTTATGCCACACATCCCCTCCTGCCTCTGAAATGGGCCTCAATCCTTACCACGTGAAATGTCAGAACCTGAAATATAAATTTGCATCATTTTATCACAACTAACAATTAATAGTTTACCCCCCCCCCATCAACTTCAGCTAGTCCAGAGGATAAACTCAGTTCAGAGAAGAAAAAGTGTCAATATTGCATTCAACCACCTGAGTGTAATCGCTATTTTTGTCATATCAAAAGTTGCTGCCACACAAAAGACACTTGCACTGTCGATCAGGCATGGATTCGAAGACACCATTGCTATTCTACTTCTAATTATTATTTATGTTTTCTTTTATTTTAAATATTTTTATTATCATGACATCAGCGTGTTTTGTCAAAATATTAAATCAAAGTTGCGTTGAATTTGGCATGATTCAGTGCAATTTGTTGTTTTAGGCCAAAAGTTGAATATTTTCCCACTTTCACTGACTTTTGGTTATCAGTTTGAAAATTTCCAAACGTAGAGATTATATCAGTTGGTAAATTTACAACAGCGGTAAAGCTTGAGATAGTTGGAAATTTCCAACCCAAGTGCGATGGGGTGCAAAGGAATTTCATAGACTTGGATATTTGGTATGGTTCAAGGTGTGCAGTTGCACATTCAATGTGGACATCTCTGTCAAATCCCATTTTCTAATTTAATTGTCTTTATATTATAGCCCTACTATGCAAATTATGTTCATTCAATATGATTTATTTGCATAAGCACCAACAAAGGCAGTATGCTAATAAAACAATACATCAATATATCTCATATATATTTTGATGACCTCTGTCTGTCTGTTTGTCTGTCATTTATACAAATCTACGATTTCTCGACCGATCGGGACGAAACTTGGTACGTGTGTGTAGTTTGACCAGGCAGTCGTCGTTGTCGTATTGGCGAGCCCGTGCGACGCCCGTGCAGCACATGCGCAGACGAGATCTCGGAAACGGGTGGAGTTATCGACTTGAAATTTGCTATGTGAATGTATCTTGCCCCGGATACGAATTTTATCGGGGCGCCGAGCCCGTGCGACGCCAGCTTCGCGCATGCGCAGATGAGATCTCGGAAACGGGTGGAGCTATCGACTTGAAATTTGCTATGTGAATGTATCTTGCCCCGGATACGAATTTTATCGGGTCGCCGAGCCCGTGCGACGCCAGCTTCGCGCATGCGCAGACCAGATTTCGGAAACGGGTAGAGCTATCGACTTGAAGATTTGGTTTTTTAATAGCCCGGACGTCGGGCTCATCGGCTAGTAATATATATATATATATAAAAAGAGTAGGATCTCTCTGGCTGTTAATGTCTTTTCTCCCAGACCCCTATGATCGATTCAACCATATTTGTTGTGGTAACCCGGGGGTACCCCATCGGATGTTGTAATGCCGTTATTTTATCGAAATTTTGATTTAAAACGAGAGGCCGATCACGATCGGCAGATGTTTAACCCATACCTTGGCGATAGCGATTAGCTATTTTTATAAATTGTATAAATCCTTACATCAACCTTTTCATGAGTGCTAAAGTTTCAACAATTCACACTTAATATAGTGATCATGTGAAGAATATTTAGTTATCACATTGTGTCAACAGGATTGGCGGATGATGTTAATATTTTTAAGCAAATAAACCAAATGACCCTCACTATGCAGGTTAGGGGTGTGTTCTTGTCAACTATGCCAAGAACTACATGTATAAACATAGTCAATGGAAATATTTGAGTTATCAAATCGGATAGAATAGGGTTAATCTTACCCAAACTAATGAACTGATAAACACAAAATAGTCTATACAAAGCATGTCATTGGATTTAGAAACCCATACAATAAGTCAGTCTCAAGAATACCAGCACCATTAATATTACCCTGGAGCCCAAATGCAACTGAGGGAATTTCAAAATAAGACATTTCCTCTAATGATAAATATATAATTGGTGATTTATTGAAACCCTTACTGAACCTGGATCAAAGTGAAAGGGATAATATTATATCTGTCAATCGCATAATATGTGTCCATGGAATGGTTTAATTTTAATCCCAAATCCATGCAAATCAAAAGTGGATCACCATCAACCTGGACATAATATAGGAGAATGATCAAACGAAAAGCTTCAAAACCATATGATGTGTGGAGAGGGTTAATCATTTGCAATGACATCACATCATGGAACTGAGGAATGTGTGGATTAATTTTTGTCTAAGATAAGACAACAGTGTATGTAGACAACAATGTCTGTAAAACATCCCTACAAATTAAGTAACAATGGACTATTCCAATTTAATATTTTAGAATAGGTGTCCTATAGTGTTTACATAAACTTTAGTAATGAACCTGTTTCAGCAAAGGGGTTAACTTAATATTGCACAGAAAACAGCACTCCACCAGATAGCCATCAATCAATTTGACATTAATATGATAACAAATCCTGCCAGCCAGAAGTACCACTATCAGGCTTTATAGCATGTCCATAGACATAGTGATAATTAACTCATTTGAATAACACATGGTCTGCCAGATATGTTCTCTTAAAATTCCCAGCAGTAATTACTTGAATTATAAAGGGTCATAACTCTGTTAAAATATATGGGATCAAACCCATATTCGAACTCGATCTGTATTTAGGGGTGATAAATTCATATACCAAATTTGGTGCTGATCAGATGAAAAATGTTTTGAGTCATAGCAGCTTGGGTGAATTCTAAGTAAACATAAGAGTGAAAAGGGTTAATTAAACAATACCAAAAACAATACAGACTAAGAACGTGCTAAGAAAAACCTAGGTAAGAAATATGAGGCAGATCAGAAGAAATATGTTCAACTTATTGCATTGGATAGCATGTGTGTAAAGGGTTAATTATTTTCTAAACCGATAAACCAATCAATACCAAAAACTGTACAGATGAGGGGCATGTCATCATAAACCTACATATCAAATATGAACACAATCGGACAAAATATACTTTGGTTATAGCATCAAACCCATATTCGAACTCGATCTGTATTTTGGGCTGTGAAACTAACAGACCAAATTTGGTTCCAATCAGATGAAAAATGTTCGAGTTATGGCAGAATGCGTCAATTCTAAGTCGAAAAAGGGCCATAACTCTGTAACAAAAACTCGGATCAAACCCAAATTCGAACTCGATCCGTATTTTGGGCTGAGAAACCCATATACAAAAATGTTAGAGTTATCGCATTACTCGTAAAGTGTCTACGGACAGACAGACGGACAGACAGACGGACAGACAGACGGACCAACGACGAGTGGTCAATCCGGGCAACGACACTATGTTTACCATACTATGGTATGGGTAAACATAAAAATAAATAAACTTAATTTAAAAAAAAAATGTGTTTTGACTTCAACATACAAAATAATTATAAATTCAATATTTTTTTCAACTTTTAAATAATTTTTTTTTAAAATTAAAATAATTAAACGAACAAATTGTGCTAAAAGTCCACAAAGAGGCTGCGGTTGAATAAAGGCTCCCAGAGAAAGAGTGTGTCTAAGATCAAAATTTATCACACAGTAGCCCCTAAATCCGATCTCATATTTTTTAGTAAGACACACATGTATAATTCCCATGCGCAGTGACGTAAGAGCTCCGTTCAATGTCGATATCAATGCCAGAACTTTATTATTATGTTAATTAGAATATAATTATGATAGTCAATTTGTGTTGTGTTATTTAGTGTTGACTGTGAGATAAACATTGGTGATAATGGTGGTTGAACAATTTTGTCAGCAAGAAAAGACGCATTCAAAATGGAACTATATTTTTTCTTGAACAAATTTAACCCCAGGCATTTCGAGATCGTTTTCCTTGCTAAAATGTGATTATGTGATAGAATGGATCTCGAATTCATCCAATTTATTTACAAAATTTATGAACCTTGTCCAAATTTGTTTTATTTGAGTCGAGCTTTAGCTCGGTTAATAAATTTCATATAAAATTGCGACTCATTAGAGATCCTCTATGTATGCACTTAGTGCACAAATGGGCTGCCGGCTGATCCAACACTAAATATGGAGCCAGTTTCAGCCACATAATAAAATTACATGAATTTTTATTGTGTAATGGCATGCATAAATATTTATTCAGAACACTTATCAAATAAGTGCCTGACAACATTGCCCAATTTACAATTCAATATGAAAACTGAGAAGACTGGCACTATGAAGACTTCAACAGTCAGTACTTGTCAAATTTACTTCAAAATAAATAGTTAGAATCATACACTCAGCTTAGAAATTAAAGTGTTCACAGTGACATACATACATATTCTTGATTCAATTAATTTGAAGGCAGAGTATTAAATCTGCAAGGAATAACCAACCCAATTTGAGCAAACCTGATATGAGATTCATGTGTTGACATTTAATATGTGCACCACATGTGTACATGTGTTGGAAGACATATAAAATGTATAACACTGACATTCATCAGAAGATTTATTTGAATTAAGTGAATGTTATCAGGAACTAAATTCTACAGGTAGTTCATACTCAAATTTAAATGTTAAAATAGTAGGATAAAACATAAAAAGGGTACAAAAGGTTTTAGATACCAGTCAGGTAAGCTTAATGAAACTGTCCAAGTTTGTCCTTATCAGAAGCAGAACCCACCCCATGATATCGTGTTATAAAATAATAAATAGTGGGTAAAATATTACAACTGTGAGCCCCTTCTCTTGATTTATATTGGTCTATAATTATATATTCATTTTGGTATTTATAATTGGTTTTGGGAAAAAATTTAAATGTCATTGAAAAAATATGCTACCCCCTCCTCTTGGCATATCCCTGCGAGAATAGGACATGTGGGGTGATTTATTTGGATGCCTGACTACTAACTCTGACATGCATTTCAACACCCACCTCCATGTTCTATTTGAGTAAGTACATGTGTGCCCCCACTATTATGAGTACACATGGACATATAAATAAAGACTTTGAAAATAAAAAATATTCTAGTATGTCAGTGAGTATGTGGGTTAATACTACACATGTAACTTCCGTCAAACAAGTATTTCATTTAGAGTAAAAGGTGGGTTCAACTTTACTCCTGCCACCAATAGACCAGGCATTGTTTCTGCTGGATCTGCCAAAGTCACCCAAGGACCAAATATATACTAAATATGTCAGATGGTTCTTGAGAAGAAATCGTTTTTAGAATTACTATGGAGGGAAATAGTTTTGGCCCTGGCTTCGCAGCTATTTGACCCAGTGAGCTCATTTGAACAAATCTGAAAGTGAATCACCTAGGGAACATCCACACCAAATATGAACCCATTCGGTCCTATGGATCTGGAGAAGATGTTCAAAGAATTGTTGAAGGACAGATGGACAGATGGACGGACAGATGACTATAGCTCCACCAGAGACTTCACATTAGGTGAGCTCAAATCCACATCACTTTATCATATACTATCCTTAACTCTTTCGCTGCCACCCGCCACCACAGACGTAGCCCCCATTGCCACGCATCCTGTACATATATCCATGTATTTCAGGTATATATGGGTAATACATTATATCTCAAGCAGTTTCTAATATATATAGACATAGGTATACCATGTCGAATGCCGCCGTGGACACGCCCACAAAGGTCACGTGACATTGGCGGCCATCTTGGATTAGTGGCTATTTGCCGGTATATGTACAGTTTGTGTGGCTATGAATGGTGTGTTGTTTGTTTTCTAATTTTCAACCCAATTATACGATGTCCAACAGTAGGGTACACGGGAGTAACCTATATGAACCCACTTTGGACATAAAATAGGTCACGTGACCTTGGCGTCCATCTTGGATTTATGCAAGTTGCCACCTATTTGTAGCAAAATGGGATACAATGGTGCACTTTGTTGAGTTCGTGCTTTTGTTGCTTGAATATTCCCTGATAGGTACAATTCCGAATATAGATATATATATATAACCATACCCATATGTATATATATACCTGCAGGGGGACATATGACCCTGCTCCGCCCTTATAAGTCACGTGATCTTGACGACCATCTTGAATTTCAGGAAAATTGGGTTTTACGATGATTTATGTGAATTATATGGGTCATGCGGGCGTACGCATGGTCAACTCACCAGCATAATTAATTTAGTTGCCTGTTATCATCACTGGAAAATGATACAATAGACAAGGGTTGTTCAAAACCAGTAAAGGTGTATTATAAATAATAGGTATAAGTATCTTATGCGCCACAGGCGCCCCTCGAGCATTAGAGTATATAGGTTAGTTACCCACCCGCCACCCTATCCCGCCACCCATATTATCTGATGCGCCGCAGGCGCCCCTATAGAGGCTACTGCCCACATAAACAATAGGTATAAGTATCTTATGCGCCCTATAGGCGCCCCTCGATCATTAGAGTATAGAGGTTAGTTACCCACCAACCACCCCATCCCGCCACCCATACTAGTAGTATCTTATGCGCCGCAGGCGCCCCTATAGAGGCTACTGCCCACCTAAATAATAGGTATAAGTATCATTAGATACTCGATCATTAGAGTATAGAGGTAATAACAATAACTTCTTCAGTCCTGAGTCTTTTGCGAGCAGCCATTTTCGACTGGTAACCACGTGCTAACAACAATGACGCAATATTCCGGCTCTGACTGTACTCCCATAACGTCAGAAATAGCATGACCTTGAGGACATTGTCACTTTAAATTGTTCGCGCGCAACAGTACTACATATAAATACATTGTACACTCTCAAACATGCCCGAAAGAATAGAGTTATATCCTATACATTAGACTACATACCAAATTCGCAAAAATGCGCGATTGGCAGCGTCTTCGAAGTTCGCATTTATGCACGTTTGGCAGCGAAAGAGTTAACAACCTAATTGACAATACATTTTTTGTATAATTGCAACCACTTTTTTGCTTTTTGTGATAACTGATTTTTTTGCCAATGTCACTAGAGTATAATAGTAAATGCAGCTTTAAATCATTACCTTTGTTAAGATTCATATCCTTTTGTTCTCGTCCAATAGCTCATTTGATAAGTTATGGTCCAATTTCTGTTCACATTGGGATATAGCTACGATATCTAAAAATAAAATATACAGGTAATTTATAATCACCCAGAATAAATTAGTATGTACCACAATATGGTGGTAGACTGTTTGTCTATATGACATTGGATTATCAACTTGAAAGTGTACTGCTGCAATCTTTTTAAACTGATTTTGTCCATACTTTGCTTAAATTTAAGTAAGGTTCTGCAAATATCAAATTTCGGATTGAATATTTAAAACAACTTGAGTTAAACCAAATTGCCATTCATGGAAATTAACGAGAGTATGAGAAATGATATAAGATTAACATGAGTGAATTATAGATCACCACAAAGTCTTGGGTCATTAAAGAAGCATGTTTATATTGTGGACACTCTTTGATTCAGAAATTCAATCCAGTCCAGTAAATTAACTGTTGAAATAACTTATGAAGCGGTCCATTACGAGTATAAAAATGAGATATCCTATAGAGTATAGTGCTTGTGTAGAGAGTTAGGAAATCAAATAGATGTACAACACAATTTCAAAGATCCATCATTTTACCTTCATGTATGTGCCTTCACATTAATCTCTATTTAAATAATTACTGTTGAACAAATAAATAAAAACAAAAACAATTGATTAAACTTTACTGTTTTTGATAAACATTTGTCTACTTTCCTCAATGAGATAATGTTTTTGTGCACTTAAATCACGAGAAATCCTCTTAAATTCTTAATATACATGTGGTTGATGTCAGCGTCAATAAATTTGTTACCAATTATTGTGCTCTTCGACAACTCTAGTCCACAGCATTAGATTCCTTGTGTCAAAGAAATGTCTATATATATAAGTGGTATATTTCTGCACCAACCCAAAAAATGTTTCTGTATCTATTACATTGAGAAGAAAAAATCAACGAGTTCATGTTTATGTGTGAAAAGATACAAGATCTAATATATATTTTGGGACTTCTGTCTGTTTGTTTGTTAGCTATGGCCGGGAAAACTGCCTGACGGATTTTGACGAAATTTGATACCTAGGGTTACTTTTGTCCGGGGAATATTTTGGACGGGTCAAATCGTGACCCTGACCTGACCTTGACCTTAAAAAATGTCAATTCAAGGTCAAATCGGGACGGATTTAGACGAAATTTGATACATATAGGTACCTTTGTCCGGGGAGTCTTTTGAACGGGTCAAATCGTGACCCCGACCTGATCTTGACCTTCAAAGTTGAATTCAAGGTAAAATTGGGTAAAACGGACAAATTTTGATGAATTTGAGACCTAGGGTTACTTTTGTTCGAGGAGTGTTTTGGACGGGTCAAATCGTGACCCCGTCCTGACCTTCAAAATGCTCAATTCAAGATCAAATCGCGAATTTTGACGGTATTTTGACGAAATTTGGTACCTATGGTTACTTTTGTCCGAGGAGTGTTTTGGATGAGTCGAATCGTGACCTTGACCTTCAAAATGATCAATTCAAGGTCAAATCGCGCATTTCACCAGAAAGCAGAGGGGAAACAGCCCGGACGAAGTCGGGTCCACCAGCTAGTATGATATAATTCCCAGTTAGGCAGGATGATGTGTGATGAAGATATCCAGGCAGCCGTGATAAAACAGTAATTTGTTTATTTTTGCAACTTTTCAACTAACAACTCTGAGAAAAAAAAAATTCAACCTGTGATAATAACAAACAAAATCAGCGAGATTCCAGGCATACCATTAAGTACAGTTAAACTTCGTTAAGTCGAGCGTCAGTAACTCGAATACCCCACTTAAGTCGAAGCCATTAGAATAATTACAGTTTAGTCGAAGGTGGATAAGTCGAAATTCCGCTTAAGTCGAAACGAAATTTAGTTCCACCAGCCAGATTATAACACTAATTACTATGGTTAAGTCGAAGCGCCGTCGGCGACGCATCGCCATGTGATTATAACTCAGTGTGCTTCTATTCATTACCCTAAAAACCTGTGAAGTTTCCTGGAGTCTTTATTTATCCTAATGCATTGTTTATTTAACATTTTAACGAGGTGTGGGGGTCAATTTCCCCTGTGAGGATTAGTAGTGTTGACAGGCGAAATGAAAACCATATTTAAACGGCCTGATACAGAGAATAATTTCATTCAGTCATGTCTTCCCAAAACGAAAACAATGTTCCAAACGAAAAATGCTATTGACAAGAAGGCTGAACTCAATTTGAATGTTCTCGATGCCATGACACTGATGCAGCAATCGTGGGCCATATCGGATCGAATTCAACTGGTTGGAATTTGTGGTCACCAAATGGTCAAAACAGTTAAGTCGAACACTCGGATAACTCGAAGTAATCCAATGGTCCCTTGCAATTCGACTTAATGAAGTTTAACAGTATAAATACTCCCACCCAAGGATGACAAAACTAGGGTTGCTCATCAAAGATGGCTCTAATCCGGGTTTTTTTCCCCTTCAGAATCATAACTCAGAATTAAGGGCCATAATTCAGGTAAAAAAATTGGACAAATAGTCTGGTCGATAAAAGGTTTGACCTAGAAAAAATTTGCACTAAGTTGGTTTTTATTCCATTTTGAAGAGGAATATTTCCTCTACAACATATCCAAAATGCTCATTTTTCGACCTTGAGAAGTACGTTTTTCTACAATACCCTCATGGGCGACACAATAACGCATTAATCCTCCATCCGATATATACCAGTTTGTGTAAAAGAGTATAGAGGGCGAATAGAGTGACAAGGACAGAAAACAATGCAATCGCGGCGATGAAATGGCTGTCAAAATGGCCTCAACTACAATCCATGCTACGATGAAAGCAACATATTGGATAACCCCCTATAAGCGAAAATACACATTTGTAATTTACAAGAATGTTGTTATATATCTTTAAAGGTACACATATAATGAAAACAGATCTATCTGAATGATTTATCGATCACTGCTACGCACGTTAACCCAATGATTTACGTTCGGGTTTTCTTATTAGCATACATCCAACAGTCGGACCAAAAACAGTTATTTTGGGCATGCAACACACGAAGTAATATTTCGTCACACAGTGCGTGGTAGTTTCCTTTTGGAATGATGATTAATTATTGAATGTAAAGCAGAAACTGAAGTGCCCACCCTATCTGTGTAAATACTAGTTATATTTCCAGAATTTTCAACACTCTCCGTGACAATAAACCATACATGTCGTAATGATGATTATACTGTCAAGAAACACTTATCTCTTCAACAGAATAGTACCCTATCTTACTAGATCGAAGAGACTGTATGTCGTACATTTTATTTAGTACTAATTTTCATGGTGCTCCCAAACCGGTTTCTTAGTAGACAATTATGTTCAAATTACTTCAATCAGCACTTTACAACATGAATATGTACCACGCAATACACACTATTAGTTGACAATAGTTGTCAGTATCTTGTTGTTTGAAATTATGTTACCATTGCCACCCACATACTTGCGCTAAATATCAGGTCATCAGCGTTTACAGTTATTAGTTCTGCGTTTACCATTCACTCAATGTTGCTATTTATGGTTTTGTATGCAGCAGATATGTGTAACATTAGGGAGAATGGGTAAACGATGCGATGTGGTGGCAGAAAAGGTCGTACGTTTCGCGTATATGTGGCCTTAGTGTAGGCAAATTGGGTTATGTTGAGAATTTATTGAAGATAGTCTATTGTAATCCTTTGTATTTTGATAAATTGCATTCATGGTATACCACCATGTATTTGTGTGATAAAAATGAAATATTCGTGTTTAATCACTTGACCGGAGGCAACTATGACTACTATTTTAAGACACGGACAATAGGATCTACACATTTTACCTAGTACCATATGAATAGCTCTCATACTGTTCTATAGTAGTGAATTTTTACAGACTGTGTGTTGTAGATTCAAAAATAAATGATTATCGGTCACATTCGTGAGACTGTTTTCATTTACATATATTTCTGCTTCTAGAAAAGGTCACACAATGAGTACACCCATATTAGATCACATTTAACTGTTTTAATACACATATATTACACGATTCCAAGATAAACAGTACAGATAAAACTGCGTTATTCTTCTATTTCTTGGCGCCCAAAAAGTCCACATTCAATCGTTGTAGGAGACCTGGCTTTCGGTTGCTCTCTCGCGAGATACATTAGAGAGAATTCTTACATACTATTATTAATAGCTCCCCTTATACTCTGAAATCATTCTTCCTCGTATAATTCGACGGCCTGTTCGTTCTTGTATAACCAGCTATTCAATTTTCCGCAAATTGTAAATTTCATTCGATTTTGTTCATTTTAGCGGCCATTTTGGACAGACACTCTACCGATATGGTTTACGACTAAGGATTGTTTGTGTGGATTTTATTTTATTACCAATTTGGTATTTGTTGGCGCACCTACCACCGAAATTCATGATTTTTCTATACCAACTGCCATCATGGACGCCATCTTGTATTACAGAAAATGCTCAAAGCGGATTTTAGCGGATTTTGGATATGTTATAGAGGATATATTCCTCTTCAAAATGGAATAGAAACCAACTTAGTCCAAATTTTTTCTAGGTTGACCCTAAAATTTTAGTTTATCGACCAGACTAAAACCCGGTTTTTGAACTCAACCGAGATATTGATTATAGTTGTGAAAGGTCCATATACCCAATATGAATGGAATCAGTTGAAAGTTTCTTCAAGTTATCACGCAAATGGTCATAAACTTGCTGACAATAAACAAACTAGGGCTGTTAAAATAATCGGACAAACCTGGTTTTCGAACTCAATCATGATATTGCTGTGAAAGATCCATACACTCAATATGAATGGATACAGTTGAAATTTCCGTGCTAACAGTCATAAAATTGCTAAAATAGACAATCTAGGGGCCATAACGCAGGTAAAAAATGTCGGACAAATTTGGTTTTCGAACTCGTTCAGGATATTGTTGTAAAAGATCCATACACCCAATACGAATGGAATCAGTTGAAGTTTGTTCAAGTTATTGTGCATCAGACATAAATTTCCCCAAAATTGCTCAAAAGAGATAAACTAAGGGCTGTAACTCAGGTAAAACAAATTGGACAAAACTGGTTGGAATTTAATTAGCTGACATTTGTTATAAAGTTACCACACTAATGGACATAAAATTACATATAAATAAGTGGGATAACTCTGGTTAAAAGACGGGGCTGGCCTGACTTTCTGTCAAATGTGAGAATAAAGTCATGTACCAAAAATTGTCACAATTCATCAATAAATGGCTGTGTTACATAGGTTTGTAACAAACTTAAACTTGTTTTTCTTATGCTCATTCATGGTGGAGAGGGGATACTCAGGTCTAAATATCTCAAACCACTTCCACCTCCCATCATGGAAAGAGTTGCCAAAAAAATATAGATTTTTTTCTTCTTATTCAAGTCATCTTGGTGGACATCACTTGGAATTATACAGAAAACATTTTCCACAACTACCCCTCTGAAAGCTTTAACATCTTCTTCCCAATCCAACAGACCTCGAATCAATTTTTATTCTGATCTTGGTTGTTATCATTTGGAATCATGTAAACAAAATTCATCATTGGGCCATCATGATTATTCTAAAGGCATGTGAGAGTAATGTTATCAGATTCGTTCAAAATGTAACTTTTGGCATGCAAACTCACAGATGGAGCATTTTTTCCCAATTGGTTAGAATTGTCAACATGGTAAAAATGTTACAGTGTCTGGGGTTGTGTGTTATAGCATGATACAAGACTCAACAGGACCAATACCACCCATCGGTTCGTGTTGGTATTGGTCCCAAATCACCTTGTATCATGCTATACCACACAACTCTTTCAAGTTAAGTTGCCTGGACAAGCAGTCATAACAATTTCTCAGTTGAACTAAAATAAGTCTAAAATTAATGCAGCTAAAAATTCAAGTTACCTGTGGTAGATCCATAACCTTAATAGTTACTGTTTCATCTATCCTAATTCTTCTTAAGAGTTACCAGTAGCCTGAGTAGGATCTAAATTCTGTTCACTGTTGGATAGCTTGTAGGATATCTTAAAAAAAACAGGATGAGATACATGTAATCTATAGAAATAGAGAAAGAATGCTTATAAACCATATTAGTAGACTTTGAATTCGAACAAGACATTATTAAGCGAGTCTCGTATACCGAATATAACAAAATAAGTTGATTAATTTTTTTCAAGTTATGGCACTATTAAAAATTAACTAATTAAGGACTGTGCTTCACATACCTGACCGGTTTTCAAACTCGATCAAGACATTGTTGAGCATTAATGAGCAAGTTTCATATACAAATCAGTTGATATTTGTTCAAGTTATGATGTTAAATCACTAATCTGAAAATGACCACCCACCACCTGCCCATTACCAAAAATCGGTGAGATAAAAATCGCCCTTGCTAAAGTTAGTAGCTGGATAGTAGATACATGGGCCAAGTACTTGCATGGCCAATTTTTCTATTTTATTTTACTTAGGAAAGAGCTTGGTATAATATATATAATATATAATATATATATAATATATACTTGTAATACCCCCACCAAGGTATCTTTCTAATGAGGTTTATTAATTTTCTTATCTGGCTTATTTTGAAAGATGTCTTAATCCGACCCGTGATGACTGAATAACACCTGCACGAGTGAATACCAAAACTTTGTTTGTTGAAATTGGTTCAAAGCCTGACAGACAAAAAATTGAGAAAATTTTATGAGATAATCAGACAAAATAACGAGAGGCCGATCACGATCAGCAGATGTTAACCCATCCCTTGACGATGGTAAATTACTATGATCGGAATCACAAATGAGAGTTATGATGTTGAATTATAGAGTAAACTATTATGTACTATTATAGACAAATGTACATAAAACAAATTATTGGAATTTATGGGTCACTTGCATTTATATATAAAGAGAATGCACTGGTACAGGATATGTAATGCTTCACCACCACAGCCTGGGGTTAAATGTGAAAAAGGTCACCTGGACATGGAACACTTGGGTTAAGAGAGTTTACAATGATAATCAAAATTCTACCAACAAATACCCATCAAAATAAAGACACCTTATTAATATCCCATTAATATCAATTATATAGCAGAGCTTTCAAGGGAATCAGACATTGTTTATATTGATGCTGACATCTCTATTAATGCAATAACAATATAATGACCTCAGACCATCTGTAGAGTTATATTATCAGCTGTGCAATGCAGCACCCAACCAACTTTCAAAGCACTGTTTTATCAAGAAATCTTTCACAGACTGTCCATCATAATTAACCAGTATGTGGGATACAGTCTATCACAAAATAAATAACATTCTATTAACCAGTGGCAGCACAGTCCAATATTGTGAACTACACACGTGTTCAGTTATCAGGAGGAATTATGTTATTTAACTGCTACTTGACATTAATGGGGGATCCCTGTATACAAAACAGCTCTGTGGTGTAATGGCACCTTAACACTATTAATTTATGGGTTCATAACTAAATATATAAAGGGACACATTGGGAACCTTTTTATCAACTTGTATCTATAATCATCCATCTCTAAATGAAAACAAATGAAAGAGTCAATGACATTTTTTTTTATTATTATTACATGTATAAAGTTAAAAATAAATTAAAAAAAATAAAAAGAATTTTTCAAATTGTTTTCTCGAAAACGGGTCATAACTCCTTTAAAATTAATCGGATCAAACCCATATTCGAACTCGATCTGTATTTTGGGCTGTGAAACTCACATACCAAATTTGGTTCCAATCAGATAAAAAATGTTTGAGTTTTGGCAGAATGCGTGAATTCTAAGTTGAAAAAGGGCCATAACTCTGTAACGAAATATCGGACTCGAACTCGATCTGTATTTTGGGTTGAGAAACCCATATACAAAATTTGGTGTCGATCGGATAGAAAATGTTTGAGTTATCGCATTACTCGTAAAGTGTCTACGGACAGACAGACGGACGGACAGACAGACAGACGGACGAACGACGAGTGGTCAATCCGGGCAACGACACTATGTTTACCATACTATGGTATGGGTAAACATAAAAACACAAATAACGCAATTGGGCACTCTTTTGAAAGTATTTGTGATGGCAAACCTCCATACCAAATTACATTCAGATCGGATAACCATGGCTAGAATAGATTTTGTACCTGTCAATCATAAAACAAGTGGCTCTGTATCCCCTGGATGTCAGTATGTTCGTTTATGTTCCCAAACTGGATTGTAGCGACTAGTATCATATTGACTTCTGAAGCCAAACAGAAGAATTGCTCAGAATTTTTGATGCAGCAAGTTTTATCACATTATTATTATTATTATTATTATAGATACATTTAGAACGCATTATACAATAAATTAGTTTCAATGCGCTTACAATACAAATATGGCACACATCCTAAAATAATAATGCACAAATGGATAACATTATATACAAACAACCTAACTAGATAATACCAACTTAACCTAATAATCAACCGCAGTAAGGCAATAATAACAGCTAGACCATTTAAAATACACAACGATATACGATTGAATCACAGCTAAAATTATATGGTGAAAGTAAAAGTTAATATATGGGTTAAACGGTCTAGACTCGCACGCACATAACAGACTCTGGTAAACAGCTATCGAAGAACACCTTTTTTTGGCAGATTGAAGCATATCTCGAACAAGTGAGTCTTAAGTTTTGACTTGAATTTGGGGAAAGTAGCACAATTCCGGATGTCCATTGGAAGTCTATTCCAGTTGTTGATGGAAGTCTCTTGGAAGCACCTAATTCCGTAGTTGATGTTAGGCTTCCTGGTCGCTCTGCGGATATCTTTCCCACTGGTACATGATCGTGTCACACCCCCGCTTTTCAGAACAAACATGTCAGAAATGTACACAGGAACCGTATGATTTAGCGATTTGAATACTGTGACCGCACATTTGTATTCCATTCTAAACTGAAAAGTCATTATATGTTCACTAATCAACGTCTTGGTTATATGGTCGTATTTGCATTTATTGTTGATAAGTCTTGCACAGTTGTTAATTAAGACATCAATCCGGTGCATATTATCCTTGGTGATATTTGTCAGCAGAGAATTCAGACTATCAACGCGTGACATGACAAGCGATAAGACTGCGCGTTTCATAGCTTTTTTGCTCAGGTGACATCGAACTCTGCGCAGGCATCTAAGGTGGTAGTAACATGTTCGCAGTATGTCAGATACCATTATGCCAAGACACATGGTAGAATCAAAGTGGGCACCAAGGTTCCGAAGATCACTACACGATGGAATAACGCTGTCGCCCAGCTGAATTTCAAACTCTGGCTCTGTGTTTTTACCCACAGAGAGCGATAGTTCTTTGATGGAATATTTGGAGCCAATTACCATGAACTCGGACTTGTCGTCATTAAGTTTAAGTTTGTTATTCTGCATCCAAGATTTTACTTTACAGAAACACTCTTCCAGACAATGTATTGCGTTGTTATAGCCATTCGGATCATTTCTAGAAAATTCTACATATATGTGTGTCACATACATGTAACAGTAAACTATAATGTACGAAAAAATGTTATAAAATATATTTATTACATTGTCCTACCCTTATTCCATTTTCATATCCGTGATTTAGAGAGTGTTCGCGCTGTCGGTAGCCAAATTAGCCAATGGCTAATATTATTCGAATTTGGCTAATAAAAATTTCATTTGGCTAAACCTTTTTTTACCCCAAATGGAGATGGAAAGCATGGAGTCGTAAAGCTAATTAATAAAAGCGCTGAATAGATCGAAGTTATGTGACGAAAGTATTTCGTACTTATGTTAATACGCCGTCGATGACATTTAACCAGCCTAATCGTCAAAACGCTTAAGCTGTATACTGGTTATGTAACTGATTAAGCCGTCTGTAAGATAAAATACCTAAATGCTTTGTTCAGAAGAGCAGTTCTTAATCAATGGTTGCGTAATCTGCATCCCGTTTAATAAACTGGCTTCTCATCATAAAAGTGTCAACGACATAGAGTTATTACAATTAATTAGCTCAGCGAATTTATGCGGGCTTTTGCGATGTGAAATGCCGCCGTATTCTATAATAATGTTTTATGAATTGATCTGCTTGTGTGATATAATACATACATATGTTCGTATAATATTGTTTTTAAAGTTGTTTTTGTGTTGTTTTAATTATGTTTTTATACTGAATAACAAATAAAGTTTAAAGCGAATATTTTAGTCATTAATAGTGAACCGCCCAGAAAATGAGGATTTAATTTGGCCAAAAAAATTTGGCTAAAGTTTTTCTCATTTGGCTAATAAAATTTTCATTTGGCTAAAATATTTTTCGGTCCAGCGCGAACACTGGAGAGAAATATCTAGTTGCCTCTACAAATACTCACTTGAAAATGTCCCTCATGCTTTCAATAGGTTGCCTCTGTATCCCCTGGATGTCAGTATGTTCGTTCATGTTCCCAAACTGGATTGTAGCGACTAGTATCATATTGACTTGGTCTGAAACCAAACAGAAGGATTGGTCAGAATTTTTTATGCAGCAAGTTTTGTCAAATACATGTAACAGTAAACAAAAATGTCCGAAAAAATGTTATAAAATATATTTATTACATGGTCCTACCCTTATTCCATTCAATAAACCCATTTTATAAATTGTGATATTAAACGTTCGTTTAATAATAGGAAATAGTGCCAGGTCACTCTTGAAATCGGTCTGTCATCTGTTTACATTCCGTACACTACGTCTCAAAATACTTTGGCTTCCAATATTTTTCCCACAAGCTATAATGAATGAAGAGTTTGAAAAATTATATCATTAAATATACGCCATTAAATACGACAAAGAGTCTTTATTTATCTTGGACTATTTCTTTATGAGGGCAGTTACGTGAAACGTTATTGCATGCCTTATAGGAGCCGATGTAGATCCTCTATATATACATGTATATCAACAATGTTAAAATATAGGTATGTTGTGAAATAGTTTCTCTTTGATCAGACTCGCCTATCAGTAAAAGTAATGTTTTATACAAATTTATAGATATAAAAGAAGCCAATTAATAATTTTCATCCGGTTCGAATGATTCTTCTTCTCTGGATGGTATTCACATCCCTCATTATGAAATGAAAAGCCATAAAACTCATTTCAGCATTTTTTTTTTTGTGAATTCTTTGCCTGACCCGTAGATAATAGCCAGTTGTGATTTCAAGCTGGGCGACAGGGCGTGTTTGCTCACAACAAACTTTTTGACAGGTAGGATTTTGCAAATCGACTGGTAATGTACTACTGGGTACCCAAAACACATATTCCCAACACATGTGTTACAGAATTGGAGTCCGTGCGGAGAATACCTAAGTCAGTCAATACGAGTCATGAACAGATACAGAAGGGTCCACGTAATTACCAATATTATATGCCCAGAATTCAAAGGAATTGGCCCATACAAATTTCCTATTGCAAGAAACATGAACTTTCAAAACAGTACCATTTATGTTGTTGTTGTGTGTTGGCTTATATTATTATATAATTAATACTCAGAAAGTATTTTGAAATAAAAACAAATATGGTTACATATAGTTGAAGTTCTTAAATATCAGTAATGATAAAATTATTTAGATGACAATTCATTTCTAACAAGATCTAACACATTCAGTAACATAATTGAACAATTCGAGCTTGTTTTGGACAATTAAATAAAAAGCCTAAGAGAATGCTGTTTTTGCCTAGGAGAAATATTTCTCCTAGGCATTTTTTTTGCATATTAAGGACATTTTTCCTAATTATCAGGGTTGATGTCTTTAAATTAACAGAACTTGATTTCCGACAGATATCCCTTTTCTTGGCGCCAAAATACACCGAAAATATACCCGAGGTGGCAGAGTTCCATGAAAAACAAAATGGCGGACATCGACCCCATATGGGAACCCTGAGCCGAGGGGGGATATGGATTCCATATGGGACGAGATACAAAGATGACGACCGATGTCTCCTGATATGCCTCTACCAACTTGTATAGGCTCCATTTCAGTATACATGTAGCCGCAGGCATATCTACCCTGCATGGTTGAGTGATTTTTTTTGCATGGTATCACTCTTTATCTACCATTTCCTATGAAATTCCCTGATAAAATTAGCGATAACGAATTGGCGATAATAAATATATGCACCGTTACGGTACGGTAGTTGCGATACAAGGCACCAGTGACGCTCTTGACACAGATACCTTTGCAGGCTGGGAGAATTTACTCAAGAAAGCTAATCGTCGTTTCCATGGCCACATAGTGACTCGGCGACCTCGTCGCTATAGTATATGGCTACGAGTAGATCTGGGAGTGGGACGAGCTGGCCCGTTTCCAACCAGCCAACACACCAAAATGTGGCAACAATATCAATGACCCCTGAATCTGAATAATTTCAACGCATGGCCTTTTAGTTTTATGCATTTCAGCGTTTAATCATAATGATTGTATCGAGGACTGAGGAGGTCAGTTCTTCTTCTTCTGATAAGGTGCATTTACCGCAATTTTGCGTATTATCGAACCGTCAGTTGTACTAAGTAATCTAATTTCGCGTCAATGAAAATTAATTATATTGAATAGAATTAATTGAATGTTTTTACGTGGAAAACACTTATATTATAATATATACTCACTTTGTGATTATCTTGTTTCAAGTTCGATCTGCATCTGTATGTTAGTCGGTGTAGGAGCCTGTAGGTTCACCGTTGGACGACTTACGCTGTTAATGTTGTTGTTGATGTTAAATCATATGCGCTGGCCGTGTCCTCCAGCCTCCAGGTGGTTCCATTCAATGACTGTTTTGACAAAGAATGAGTTTTTATACTGTTTGTCCTTATTGTTTCATAGGAAAGCTTCAACTAGTTATAAGAGGACGAATGTCTTGTAAATCTTCTTAGATCTATCTTCTATTCAGGTTGAAAATGAAATGAAACTCAGTGAAATTTGCCCGCGTCAATTAGAGTTTGGTATCGGCAGGACACCTGATTCTCAAAGAACACAGAATCTTGAGTGACAGCAAAATAAAAATTTGGCAAAATGTATTATCCCGACACGAAGTATGACCTTTACCTTTATGTGCAGAGCCAATCAGAGCTCGTCCATAGCACATGTGCCCACCGGGGCCTGTGCTTAAGCCATTCTATTTTTAGATACTGACTTATCTGGCAACGTACTTATTAAGCAGAACACCGGCATTGTCCGTCTTTCGCACCTCACCAATTGAATTGTTGGAAAATATTACGATTCTTGTGAAATGAACTGTTTGCAATCCAACAGTATTTTGGAATAAAACATTTTATATCTATAAGGAGGTCAATTGACTACATGTACAAGTGACTACGGTAATTTTGAATGGACATTTCCATTATAATTTCCGCAGCAAAAGTTACCGCGACAGTTGCAAATACTTCTGGTGTGACTTTGTGTGGTATTGAAAAAAATAATATTTATCTCGCTGATCGGCTTGGAATTTGTCCTATAACCCTTGGAACAAGCGTCGCAATTCCAACTAAACTCGAGTTTAATTCTAAATTCGACCGTTGAAACAAACGTCGAATTTAATTTAAGACGAATCTAAATTATTTTTTTAAAAGGCACAAAGAGTTCATGAGGGTTTTTGTCAAAACGGCTGAAATAGTATATTGTATATATCAATGGAAAGGTTATTCAAATAAAAACAATTTGTCTATTTTATATCAATTCTAAAACGTAAAATGTAGTGAGAAGATATGGCTTTTGACATCCAAGCGACGAAAGACCCTTGTTAGTATTAGCGACGAAAGACCCTTGTTAATAGTTTGAGGAGTGGATTTGATTTTATATGTGGTATTTTGCTCTGAACTTGTGAAAGTCTGAAAGAAATCAGGTCCAGTTTATTTTATAAACGAGAGCGTTGTGCCTTTTTTAACAATTTAATAGTCGAATTCAACGCGACCGGGATAACATTATATTGCGTCAGTAAGCTTATATATAACACCGCGTGGTATTAAAAATAAACCTGGTGAACAGGGACGTCTAGTTTGGTGGTTTCCGTTGTGGGGGGGACTCATAACTTTGGATAATTCAATTTGCATCCGCCTCGGTTGTTCCCTCACAGGCTTGGATGATAGCCTATTCTGAATGGATCCGAGTAGACTTGTGACCATGCACTGGGTATGGTTCTACTAGAATTACATATCTGAACCGACCTAACACCTCATGAGGGTGGAACATTTCCGACTGATGGCCATTTCAGTCCAAATTTTCAAAAAAGTAGGAAATTAGGCAAATGTTGGCCTAAAAATAACAAATTCTCCACAAATCAATTGTTGGAAAATCAAATTTTAAGATTTTTTTCAACCTATCGCTAGTGTGAAATTTCCAACTAATAATGTTGTTTGCAGTATGAACTTTCAAACTGTTGAAATGTTTTACCAGCGACACCCCCACCCATCCACACAGTCGCCACTAACATACAAACATAATAACATTTTATTTAGTGCGTGTACTCGCATTTATTTTGAATCAAACGTCGCACTTGTGTCACAGGCCCCTGGGGAAAATTACTAAAATACCAATATAGACTATACCAGTGTATAGTCTATATTGATATTTTAGTAATTTTCCCCAGGGGCCTCTGCTTTTGTCGACTCGAATTAAAATACTGCCAAATTACGTCACGATCGTTGGTGTTTTCCAGTTTCAGTTGGAATTCCCTCATTAGCATATTATTGTGCAGCTCGTTTGCATTTCTCCGATATACATTCGAGTCCACGGAGATGCGACGTTTGTTTCAAAAACGGATTTCAGACGCATTCTTGGTCGGTAGTGCTTCCACTTCGCATTTATTTGAAACAAAACGTACTTTTGTCGACTCGAATTAAAAAAAATTAATTAGTCGTTGGTAGTGCGACGTTTGTTCTGGGGGGTTTACAGTTTAGAAATGTCCAACATAATTATGAGGTGTAAACTTGAGGTACCATGCAGTAATTCAGTTGTCAAAATTCTAATCTAAATGGCATTTTCCGTGACTATTTAATATAAAATGTTATGTTATATTAGTCCCAGGTATTTCGCAAACATGGGGTTTGATATGTGGAAGGTGGATCCAACCCACCCCACCCCAACGGAGACCCTCAAGTTGATGTTGAACTATAACCGGCACATGTTTGCGAAAAATGAGAAACTGAAATGTTTGGCATGTGGTTGGAGGATTTATGTTGGGGGTTCAGCTTGAAATTTCTCTATTTGTCCCCACCGGGTCCCCCTCATTTGAACCAACCCCTCCCTTCAAACTATTGTGGAATTCCACCCTGACAAAATATTGATCGAAAGCAATAAATTAATAATAATGAATATTCTGTTTATAGTGCTTAATGACACAAGATTCTCAGCTCTTGCAGTTACATTATTACCCAAATTATTCAGCAATGACAAGTTTAGGCCATGGTTAATAAAGTTTATGTTTAGCATCATCCAGGATTCTGAGAATTATATGCGAAATGAGGGGATTATTCATTATTAATTATATTCCTGATTAGTTTCTGACATTACTTGCCGGTGTATATAGTACAATGTAATTATAACATAAACATTAACACCAATCTTGTTTACATTATTTCTATGCGAATGATATATCAAACAATCAATTTGTGCATTGTGCGAATAATATATGAAATTCATTAATTTTAATTATAGAAAAAGAAAATGCGCGATTGACGGTAAACATAACATTCATTAACCATGACCTTAATCCTAGTATGAACATATACAACAGTGTTGTGTCAGGCATAACATTGTCCATCTCTTAAGACGAACATGTGCCATGAGTAAATGTAGGGGAGGGGGGGGGGGTGTTGTCTATAATTGTCTAACAAATTCTGATATTCTACATTTATATAATAATAATTCGAACAAATCACTTTAAACTTGACTATATTGAAATTGAAATATATTCCAGGAATGAGCAATTACCTGAAAACTATAGAAAGTAATCATGTAATTTCCACTGATATTAAAGACATTGAATTTCTTCAAAATGTCACTGTTTTCAGGACAGGTAGCAGCTACCTTTTTCCAGCCTTTAAAAATATATAAAAATAAGACATAGCAACATAACAATTGCATCATTGGTAGAACTGTTGTGACAAAGGCTTTCGTTAAATTTGATGTTTAATAAGCAAACAACATCTCTCATGTCTGTCAGCCCGTCTCGAACCTGCTGTACAAACAACACAAGAAAACTCCTGTCTTTCCCTGTACCGGGGTACAGAATACATGATGGTATTACACATCTACTGCGATGTACAAGGTACGTCCAGCACCATCGGTTGAACTGCCAGTAGAATGTAAATGCCTATACTTCGTGCATCATATAATGGACCATCAAAGGGTGACCAAATTGTTGCTGACCAGAAACATATTCAAGAATGCACCAATCTATGTCATGCAGCTGTAGTCCCTTTGATATGCTGAGCCGTCTTCTGAGCAATCCTGACACATAGTTGTACAGTAGGTGATTCTGCCATGCAATTTGAACAGGAACACCTGAAATTGGCAAAGATTATAGTAAGATTAAAATCTTGCCTCTATAATCCCCAGGCAAATATGATACTAATGCCAGTAATGGAAGTAATATAGTGTTTTAGTATTTCATCTTACACTATGGTAGTGAGTCCATGTAACTGTTCACATGATCTCGAAAAACCTCGATCAAGGTTTGTTTTACACAAATCGAGGTTTAGGACATTGATTTTGGGTTCTCCCTGACCTGTTGAATCAAACTGTCAATAAACTAACCTTGCTGTAATGTACTAGTGCAGGCCAGTGTGTTATGTGATACTTTCCCAACTGCATTATCACGGTGAGATCCATTTTACCATCTTCGTGTGCCAGTTTTCTATCAGTAGAAAAGTTAACAATAATATGACGTCGAATCAATTCAATCGGTTTCCGCTTGGTCTACAAAAAATCTGGTTTCGTCGATTGGAACCCTTTACACGACTTTGTTTATAAATTAATCTTTTCATTGTACACATAGTGACTGATAGCATGATATAGATAATTGATTCGTTCAGAATTAAATTTCGAAGTTTATTGCCTGAGTGATGAGAGACTCAGGCAGTGACTGAGTAAGCTGAGTGACTCTGAGTCTGACTCAGCGAGAGTGCCAAGACTTAAAAGTTAGAAGTTAGACTTAGCCTCTGCCCTCGCCTGGAATTGGTCAATTTGTTACATTCGCGGTCAAACAAGGCATATGTGATACATCCGATACTGATCATGTACATGTACTCACCTTGTATATCATAATGTAAGCAGATTTTTCTCGACCATCTCGTATGTGGTAATTCGTGAAAATAAGAATCCGAGGTGGCGATTTTCAGTTGTTTGAATAGCGTCACTTGCCTAACAACCGTCTGTGAGCAACGTTAATTCTGATTGGTTAAGATAAACGCGATTATCCAATCGCTGCATATGTGGCTCGATATCAAGATTTCAAAGAGTGTGTCAAAGGTAAAGATATTTTTAGAAACACATTTTTTCGTTTAACAGTATTGTAGATTCAAAGCTCTCCCGGCGTCGAGAGTGTATACGCAATACTTTTTGTGGGTGCGGTGGCTGCCTGTTCGCCACCGTACGTGTTATATATGCATTGGACATTCAATAACAATTGGACCATGTAGATAAACAGATTAAGGTAACTTAATTTCATCCTACTTTACAGCTCGATTCACAATTATCGTCAACTTTATCTAAACTCTACCTATTTCGTAATTGCTATTCGTATGAGCGATAAATCCAACCTATACCACAAGGGAATACAAAATAAACAATCACCTACTTACATATATATTATATACATACTCGATAAACAGGTTGATACTGTGCGTGTTGTTTTTTGTGCACCATCGCGCGCCGATCAATCGTTTGAAAATATACATGTGCTTGATTTCGAGGTTACATTTGGCCCATTTTCAGCATGGGGTGTAGTTCGGTAATTTGAACTGCACGGTTCTATCTCTGGTGATCATGTTAGTAGGTCAGGGGCACATAGAACCGATACCATAAAGAAACGTTCTGTATGTGAAGTTCGTTTATGCCAGAGGTGCTCTCATGATGACACCAGCTGGATATTATTTTTTCTATTCCCAACATTTTAATTACCATTTTCGGCATGATCGTAGTAAACCTTCTCCAAATTATTTAATTTTATGTTTCCTCCATATTATCAAGTCACACAAACAATCAAACATGCTAAATCTCGATATTGTATAAAATCTATAACATATTATACACTCTGTAGAAAATGCAGTATATGTATATAAAATATAAAAGAAACCCATTGATAAAGAGCGCTACATTGTGTTTTATATATGTATATCTCTATACAATATTAAATGTTTATTATTTATGTTCCATTGTTTATGTCCCCCTTTACAACAATATTGTTACTATTATTACCTGGCACTTCAGCCCGCCCTAACACGCATACATATACATGGATGTGTATTGTTGAATACCAATGACTCCAGCTCCCAGTGCAACATGCATATGTTTAAATATTAAACAATTAATATGGAATCGTAGGTTATACCCCAGTTTTCTAATAAAACGTACACATTATGTTATTGATCTGTCCGACCGTCTGTCCGTCTGTCCGTCCATCCACTCGCTTTTGGTTTATGGATAATAACTTTAGATAGTATTAACTGGATAAAATGTAATTTAGTATTTCGGTATTCTAACACAGAGTTCAGGTCAGGTCGGTATTCGGTCACCGCCGGCCAACTTCCACTCTATATTATGGCCCCCTTTTCGCTCGGATTTCCTCACATTTTTCGTCCCCATATGATGGCCTTGGTGGATCCAAACTGAATTGACTGGAATTTGGTCTGGAAATTTACTGGTCCAGGGTACGGGTCAAGTTCGAGTTTGGAATCCGCCCGACAATTGTTCATATTAGTTATGACACCTTGTTTATTAGTTTCGGACGAATATGACACGCCCTTAACAAAGAGCATTTAATTTATCAGTTGCCTTTTACACGGGAATATGATAAAGATCGGTTAATCCAAGGTAATCTAGACTTATATGCTATGCTTTTGTTACTCTTATCCTGACATTTGTAAACTGCCGCAAGGTAGACTGCTCTGGTCACCATTAGTGAAGTTTCCTCTACCGGAGTCCAAGAATGGGGTGCCTCTGCTGTGGGACTGGGATACGAGCATCCCGCTCATATATTATGGGTATCACAAAACTAAAACAGTTGATATTCTATCCGCCACACGGTTAGGACATTATGACTAGGTTAGAACGTGCGCCTAATTTGATTACGTATTACCAGAACCGTCGCCCTAAAGCCTAAACATATCCGTTGCTCTATCCGTGAGTTGCAAAACCTCTCTTTTGTTTTACACCACATGAATGTTTCGATTATGAATAGCCAAAAGTAGTAGTAGCTATATCCGTTAGTTGTGATGTTGGTCCCATCTGAGTTGTACCACAAACTCTCCTTATTTAACAAACTGACTATAAAGTGTTAGATTTAATATCTACATATCTATATTTACATGTGATTGATTGATTTAGTGGTGGGGGAACTCCGCTCATTTACGGTTAATCCAACAGTGATTTCAATGGCTGATAAATTCGTCGACCAGGAACGACAAACCACCAGCCATCGTCGAGTAACTGGCAAATCCACCATATAACAATACAAAGTCAACGATATAAACTTGTAGACTTGAATCCTCATCGCCAGCGCTGGAGGGCGAGACGGCGTGGAGTTGTACCCCTTACCGACTGAGCCTCCGACTCCCCTCATTTTGTATGCGAGGTGTCAGCGGTCAGATCAGATTAGTAATGGGACTGAACTCTTCTTGTAGTTTACACTATTGTGATATATGACTAATGTATTAACAGGGGGTGTCCAGGGCCCCAGATCGTCAGCTGGCAGAACTCTTTTGACGTTTTGGTGGATATTCGCTATAATAATGGTGGCACTGTATGGCGGAAACCTGATTGCATTCCTGACTGTGACCCGATTTGTTCTTCCATTCAAAACGCTTGAGGATATGGTTGAACGAGACGATTACACATGGGGAACTATTGGTGGATCGATTCTTGTGAACCAGCTGAAGGTTAGTGTCGACATTAATACGATCGTTGTGTGCTTATGTCTTTTTTAACGCTTGGTTCAGGGGGGGGGGGGTCGCACAAAAAAGTTGTATCATACAGGGCCGGGGTGGGTGGGTCCGAAGAGGCCCGAAAAAATGCCCTTGTTTTAAGTTGTTTTCAGATATATTCATTAATAATTGTGTTCTAAGGCAGGTTATGGCCTTTACAGACACGTAGGAACAGGGTAGGTATAAGATATAAGTAATACAGGGAGATCTTCCAAAAACATACCTATACCGGTCGTGGTGGGTGCATCTCAGAGGCCTGAACAAAATTGTTTGTGCAAATTTTGTTCAACCCACATTATGGACATTGTTTTAAGTTGTTTTCGCTAATAAATGTGTTCTAACATAGATTATGACCTTAA
The DNA here is from genome assembly GCA_032622095.1 of Siphonodentalium dalli. Lineage (NCBI taxonomy): Eukaryota > Metazoa > Mollusca > Scaphopoda > Gadilida > Siphonodentaliidae > Siphonodentalium > Siphonodentalium dalli. The sequence continues at coordinate 33,713,772 of CP136069.1, read as the reverse complement.
CCAACACTTAAGAACATATGTAGGTATAAGATAAAGCACTCTCTGGTGTCGATTAATAGTGATGACTGAATAGGAGTGCTGGTTTGCATTTCACCTCAAATTAATATTGAATAGTGCCTGATAGTGCTGGCATTTTCACTCTGGCATGTCTAATGACCAAATAATGCTAGTGCTGCAGAGTGATGGCTAACACAATACCTCAAATTAAAAAATAAACATGCCAGCCTGTTTATTTGGCTCCAGAGAGTGATACTTATATACTATATAACTGTCATTGCAGGTGTGGCTATGAGGTGTTCTGATATGATCGTTGATGGCACCTGTTTGGGAACAACAGTGAAGAAGTCATTAATTAGTAACTGGACTATTTATGTAAAAATTAAACACAATGTTGGCTTATCGGCACTATAAATATTACCTCACAATATCTGTGCATACTGTAGAATAAAACACTTTTTATTTCAAAATGTATTTTTCAATGTCGAAAACAACATCATAACCGTTGATAGTTTTTCAATTGTTTGATACTTTTGCCAGCATAAATAATATTTATCCTAATCAAATGAAATGATAACATCTGACTTTTCCAAGGAAATACTAAGACAATATGCACAGGTACTGAGCGTTCTTCGCAAGAAAGGCGAAATCAAATTAAACTTAAACAGTAAAATAAAATATGAAAATATACTTAATATAAATCTGATTAATACCGGTATTAAAGACATGTAATGCTGTGTATTAAAACGGACAATATAAATTTGATGGAAAATGAAAATGATTTACTGTGTTATAAGTAAAATGGCCATATTCCAGTTTTGTTCTTTATCCAACATTGTAATACGACCCTGCCTAACTATGCTTAAAAGCCATGTCCCGATTGGCCAGTGGCCCGAGTTACCATGGCTATCTCGTTCCAGTTTTGTGGTACAATTCTACTTTTTCCAATTGTACCACGAAAAAAATCGGTTTATTCAGATCGCCGCACGCGACTTTTCCCGTCTTTTCTAACTCCGCGCAAACGGGGCATCAACGGAGTACACCCGCACCCGTAACTCTTTGAATTAATTTGCTACATCTTGACAATCTTGCGAATTTTCTAGCGATTTTTCGCTTGAAACCAGTTTGGTTCCCAATGAATATGGTCCAAATGATGTTATTATATACTGATATATGTTACGACCAAAGAAAGTTACTTAATAAGTATATTAAATGACAAAATAAATCCATGGGGCCGGGCTGTGCATTCGTCGATTCGAATCTCGATCATATTCGATATTTCGGAATCAAGTTGAAAATGAAAGCGCTTGTTCACCAGTACAGAAGGGGAATACGATTAGTTTAGTAAACTAGATCATTTAGATCGCTTTGTGTAAGGAAAATGGTCCATAGTCGATGATAATATTCATGTTGTCCCAACAACGTTCAACACAGAAATGACAGCAATCGTATTTCCTGTACAATTTAAATGAAAGACACGGGCGCCGCTGAAAACACATCGTTTTTTAGCCAATCACAACGATTATTCACGCAAACAAATTACTGGAGTACTCCATGCAAAGAATCTAGTACGCCCAATACGAATTACACCACGAAATGTTTTCTCACCTGAGACCGAAAAAGCGCAGTATTTCGTTGACTATTCAGTCGAATTGTGACCATAAACTTTCAGTCGTATTACAAAAGAAATAAATACACGGTGTAGAGGTGTGTATGGTCAAGTTGTACCACAAAAAACTTATTGTAGGACTCCGCTACGCGTCGTCCTACAATCAGTTTTTTGTGGTACAACTTGACCATACACACCTCTACACCGTGTATTTATTTCTTAATTGTTGCTAAGACGTAAATGACGTTTATACATCACAAGGTGTTATTTTTAAACAAATAATAATTATTGTATATTCAGGAGTATGACAGAAAACATTATAAGTGAGAGTACATTCCGTCATTAGTGGACCTAATTGAAATTAACAGTTCATAATATTTGGTAGTTTACTCAATGCATGAAATACTACCCGATACTACTGGATACTACCTCAAATTTATATTGTCAGCTACACATGTGATAAATCAAAACTCAATCACCTGGATTACTTACAAACACGGGCAAGGTATGGTTCAATCAGGCCTGGAAAATGGAAATACGGTGCCTGACATATGCAGAATGAGGTCCCCAAAGGGTGAGTTTAGTCATGCTACCCCGCATAGCGGTCTAGCCTCACCACAATCACACTCTGGGGACCTGATTCTGTTCAGACATTGATCAATAATGGAGAACTTACCTTTGATTCTGTTTGATTTGGTCTTGAATAGATTTAAAATGATGTTTTTCTTATTTTTGGGGGTGGGTCCAAAAAAAACATGCGGAAAAAAATATTTTTTTTGCACAAAAAGGGTGGGTGGGTAGCAAAAGGGCTGTAATTTTTTTTTGGGCCCTGCATGTGTAAATTTTTCACGACCCCCCCTGCTTGGTTAGCTGATTTTTTCCACTTGGTTAGTTGACTTTTTCCGCTAAAAGTTTGGTCGGTCGGTTGGTCGAAACACAATTACATGTTGAAACATCAAATTGCTTTGAAATCGATTTGTAGCTATTCATTAACACATCAAACTATTTATGAATGTCTCGTAAGTGTATCAGATACTCGGCCATCATTCAATCAACAATGATATAACAGCGACCCATGTTTAACCTGTACACACCTCTAGTATACACACATAGTAGGTATATACACCGTGTATGTGTTAATCTCAAAAGGATAACTGCTTCTTTCACATCTAAGTCTAAATATGCTACAATTTTATCCATAAACGAATCAGTTTGTTATTCATAAATGAGATTTCAAAGAAAAAATAAAATAAAACAAGAAATTATGCATTGAAATCCATGTAAAAAAGGACGACCGTGAAATCACGACCTGCACTACTCGGACTAATATGTGTTGATTTATATGAACGTCGATATTTAATTAACTATAAATATTTCTTATAACCAATTACGTACACGAAGTTGGTTGCTTGTGGTAGGGGGATTTGGTCTGTACCTCATAATTATCATTTTGTACTCATACATGTATCTTCCAGCCTTTCGATCGTGGCTCACCGGCCCATTCTCAATTTGGATGAAATATTAGTTGTACTCGCCTCCACAACCCTTGGCCTTCCTTGCAAATTTGGGTTATTATGAGTGAGAACCTGGGTTTACCCCCTCATAATTTGGATTGTTTGTTTCCAATCACAACCCAAATCATTAGAATATAAGTAAGGAAGAACATTCAATTTCCAAGAACATGTTTTGTTTGTACCTGTACAAATTCTATAGTTATTTTGTAGGTTAGGATTTGATCAGTTTGATTACAATTGCATGGAGCTACATTTATACCAGCGCGGACTCGGAGCCATGCACTATGAAACAACGTCAACCCGACCAAACCTAATGCGAACTATGCCAACACTATGCCTGCTTTGTGTGCTATGTCGCGTCGCTGTCAAGCGTCAATAACTTTCGCGGGAAAATGCGCGTGCCAATATGACGTCGCTTTGGATACAACATATGACGTAACCTAACAGTTTACGTGAACATGCTACTAATTTACTAAACTAAAGTTTATAGTTATATGATAAACATTCCAGATATTTACGATATGAATTATGTTGATTCTGTCTTATTTGTAATGTGTTCCCTAATTAGATCAAACTAATTCTTCTCAGATTTATTCAGAAAATTAGAGCCCATAACCATGCGACGTAGCAAAGAGAAACAGAAACAGTTGTTGCTGATCAATTTATGCATTATATATATATCTATCAGATGACGATATATATTTGCAGAGCATCCGGGCAGTGTAGATATGTTAATTTTGTATTATTTGACTGCATGGGCGCAACCGTTCGGATGCGCATTTTTTGGGGTTAAAAATGACACCTGCAATAAATCATGTTTTGTTCTTCCCACTGCCATTATTTTTATTGCTATTTTATTTCATTTTTGTTTTCTTTCACACCGATAAAAGTCCCATAGATGAGACACAACTCACCCGTACCAAAGTGAGTCTGCTGATAACGCATTCCGCGTTGTATGTATTTATTAAGCACCTCAAAAAAGAAAGTCCCCCTAATATATTCGGTAATATTTTATGAGATATTGGATGGAAATTGACGAAACTTTACGCAAATATTTAGTGGTATCTGAGACGCAATCTGTTCGACGCACCGTCCTGTGAGTTATGTTATGACCGACTGAGCATGAATTGAATGAAAGAGGGGTACTTTTCAAAAGTTGCAAAACACTCACGTAGAGTGGACAATCATCCCAGTGTTCCATTCTTCGCACAAATTGTTACTGGCTGTAAATGTGGTCCAAATATGACAATGTAAATCACGATAACACGCGTGTTATCTTGGGACATAATGTGCCCGATGCATACCCAGGCTATTCAGTCTAACCACAATCCTTTGGAATGACACATTGAAGTTTCATGCCGTGAGCAACACAGAGTTATTGAAATCAGTCTCTATGAAGCCATTTTTTCAGTAAACAGTCTCTCCCACCATGTAGGCCATTGAAGTGCCAACCAGGCGCGTAGCTAGGATCCCCAAATAGGGGGGGGGCCTAATCATTATATGCGGGGGTCCAAGCACGATATGCCGAAGGCATATCCCGAAGGCCGCAGGCCTGAGATGGGGGAGGGTCCGGGAGGGGGTGTCCCCCTCCCAAGAATGGATTTTTTTTTTAATGTTAAGTGCTCTGAGAGCGAATTTGGCGCCTCTTTATGCATTGCTGGCGTCTTTTCTATCAGAGGAATCAAAAGAACTTTTCAACATCCATATGACACCACAATAACGAATTCAGGGTATCTAATTCTGCTAGATCATATAATCCACGGTAGTTTCAATCCAAACTCCAGGCGTGTTACCACTACAATAAGGATACTATATCAAAGAATTTCTTACATACATCACCCCCCCCCCCGGCGTCATCGGATTTATTCATGGATGAAGCCGGCTAATCATTTTACGAGTCTACCCTCTCATGGTGCTCGGTTTACGGGCGAGTCCCTCGCAACAACTATGGTATGAATTCACTTGTCGAAGTGACTTCTTACCATATTTGTTGAGGCGGACATACTAGTATGAACGAGGAATACCATAGTCACCATATGATGCTTTATACGTCTTAGATATGTGGAATGATCTCAGCCAGAACACATTAAGTTATTCTGGTCTATTGACGGAAACATGATCATGGTTAGTCGTGATCATTTAGTCGAGGTTGAAATAGACTTAAAGCCGCAAACGCCAGAACATTCAGCATGTTCCCCCTCAATACTCCAATTTTCCTGGTAGTGATATAAAAAACAAAACACTTTGTATGGACAATAATGACCAAACTCATGTATTAAGATATATATAAACGAACTCATTTCGAGAATAAAAATGTCGGCTACACCTATATAATGCGCACGAGTGTAGACTATAAACGATATCTGATCCTACGGAGGATAACATAGGTTTTGATATGCGATCTTTATCTGTTTTTATGAAGGGTATTAGCTCTATAAATAATGTTCTTGATGAAATAACGGCGATTTGTATGAGAAATTTCAACACCACAATAGATCAACTCTGGAGAAATATAAGTCAAATTCTTCCCTTGGGTGGGTGGGTATGGTGGTATGTCCGTTATTTCGTCAAAAAAAAAAACATTCAAATATCTCCGTTATTTAGTTACTAAAAATATTTTCTTATTTTAGATCACATATCAAAATGAGAGGATATGGTGACCCCCTTTTCATGGGATTACCATATTCTCTCATTTTGATATATGATCCTGTATGATCCTGCCTTTATTGAGCTACGAGTGACTCCTGAGACTAGGATCTCATATTATATGATACCCTATCGGCCTATACTATATACGGAGGATCACATATTGTTTCATATCTACACCGTGCGCATGGCCTGAAATGTCACAGTCCTTAATAAGACGACCAAAACTGGCTGAGCGTGAATTGGCGGATGCACTTGATAACGATGGCTGAGTATTCAGAAGACAAGTCGACGCGGCTTCAGCTTAAACTCGTCAACGATGGCATCGTGATCAAGGGTGTCAGCCAATTCATGATCAAACGAAAGCAGTGATAAACTCGATAACCGCGTTGTTAACATGCTTGCGCGTGTTTTGGTCTTGATGCGATTCATTGTGGAAAACATCCTCTCAACGCTGCAACTAGTCATTGGGAGGGTAACCATGTATGTGTATAAAGAACGGAAACTAGGGAATGTATCTGGACCAAGTATAGGAATAATCCCCAAAAGACAGTCGAACTCATCACCACGAGCAATTCGCCTGTCGATGAACTTTTGAAGTGTTGGTATTTCTGTATCGTCAAGTTCCACATTCGCTCGTTTGCAAATATCCGCGAGGAGACCAACTTGCAGAAAAGAGGGAGATCCTGGTCTTAGAGCCATTGTACTTTTCATCAATCCTGTTTGTACTTCACCGAATCTATTTTCGATCTCTGAGATAATAGTCTCCAGAGCACAAACCCATTGTCTCTTCAGTTTCTTGTCAAAATCAGAGATGCGATGACCACACCCTTCTAACATTACAGATTGGTCGAAATGAGACGGAATGTTTATCTTCCTTTTGCTTGCTGTTGGGTCCTTTTCGATGCTGTATTTAGTGCATAATTCGTCAGACAGATTTTTAGTCTTCTTAAAGCCAACGTTCTCATCGTTTTTGAACGAAACAAGTGTTTCTTTTGCAATACATATCAAGTCAATCGTTGTATCAACTGTGTTTGTGACTTTCTGAAGGCTTTTCGTCGCTTGATCAGTGCATTGGAAGATCCTATTAAATGCGACCAACAGGAACATAAATTCAGCGCTGCGGATTTGTGCAGATAGACCGTGTGCTTTAATGCGTGTTTCTGTTTGTGTGTCGTCCTTAAAAAAGTCCAGAGCCTCCGTAATAACATAAAAGAGCCTAAGGACTCGATCGGCCGCGACGGATCTCGATGACCACCTGGTATCACATGAATGCGCCAATTCAAGTGGTGCTGAACCTGGCCGAAGTTCCTTCTGTAGGGAAACGAATTTCGCGTGCCTTTTAGAACCAGTAAAAAATGTGTCCAATTCATCCAGCACATCAAACAGTTGTTTCAACTCGACGTCACATTGGCAGGCAGCCGACATGACCAGGTTTAGTCGGTGACTATGGCAATGGGTATATATTGCGTTCGTGTAAGTTTTTTTCAGAGACGCCTGTACACCATTTTTGCGACCCGACATGACATTTGTCCCATCGAATGATAACCCGACACATTTCTGAGGATCAAGAGTGAATATTGCAAGTGTTTGTAGAATTTTCTCGGTTAACGAATCGGCACACAGACTTTCAGTTTCAACAAACCCCACGGCCCGTTCTTTTAGTGTTCCATCGTAATAATAACGAAGAGATATTCCAAGGATCTCCCTCTTCGATGCGTCTTTGCACTCATCTGCCATGATAGCATAATATTCGGCTTCTAACACCTCCTTCTTAATTCTGTTTAGAAGCACATTGGCTGCACAGTTTAGCAGATCGTTTTGAATGTCAGGACTTGTCATTTTGGCATTGTTTGGAAGGCTATCATATTTCTGCTTTAGTTCAGGTGAGAATTTGAAGATTAGTTGCAGTAGCTCAAGAAAATTCCCCTGATTGGCACTATCAGCGCTCTCGCGGTGGCCTCTTAAAGGTATATCCTGTTGGGCACAGAATATTACTAAGTCCAGTATGCATTTTAGGACCTCTCTGTTTCTCTCGACGAACATCGAATGGGAACCAACAGGATCTATCTGATTGACAATCGTGCCGCGACCGGAGTGAATACTGGACCGCATCTCTCTGAGGACTACAGCTGCGTCCTTGTGTGCATTGGAAGAGTTGTGTTTTTCTAATTTATCGCCAATCTTTTTCCAATTTCGAAAACCAACGTCTACAAATGCCTTCTCTTTCTCTTGTGGGGCAAAGAAGCGACACGGTTGACAAAAGACAGCATCTTTGCTGATGCTGTACTCAATCCACGAATACTTGGTGTACCATGATTTTGTGAAACATCTGTATTTGTCTGTTAACCGCGATGTTGGAAATGAACCCAGTACTGGTTGGCGTGGGGGTTCGGTTGGCGAAGTAGAAATATCATGGATATCGATATCAATGTTAGTAGTTGGAGTAGGCCTATCGGCTTCGGGGCTCTCACTTCTCTCAATATCAATATTATCAATAATATCATCGTTGGTAATCGATCCATTGATACTGGCTACAACGTTATTGGCATCGCGCTCAGTTGATGTGTCGGAATTGTGGTTCGTGACCTTTGAAAGAAAATTGTTTATGGTTGGTTGCCCAGCAGGCCGCGGCTTCTTCTTCGGAGGAGGTTTTGTGCTCATGACTTTACTATTCAATTTCAAACAAACCGTGCTAAATACTTGTTTACCCTTGACCTTCTAAAAATAACAGTATTTGCAATTTACGGAAAAGGCAACGGATACGACGTAAACAAAATTCCGGTCGACGTCATAAACCAAATTCCGGCCGCGCCGTGCACACTGGAACGTAGATCAAGTTCCGACATACCTGCCGACGTCAAACACAAATTTACTATATTTAATATTGTATATTCGCGCTTGTATAAATAGCAGATGATGGCGTTTAAATATACATTTATATTGGTCAGTCGATGGCTATGATAATTAGATATGAAAGACTATTTTTTGGAATTTTGTTGGGGGGCACTGGAAATTTTTGGGGGGGCACATGCCCCCCCAGGCCCCCCCGTAGCTACGCGCCTGGTGCCAACATATAAAGATGTTCCAAGCCCGTGCGAGAAGTGGGGACCAAAGCACAACCGAATGACTGTGATCACTCTACCTGTGTTTTTGCAACTTTTGAAAAGTATCCCTCTTCCATATCAATTCGTGCTCACTCAGGCATAGCTCTCATCACACCACAGTGCTTAGCACACTTGGTATCTCTGGTGCCACAATTCAGTAGTGGATAATTATACTCAGACTTTTATTTATTCACTGTTGTATTTATACCTACCTGCATGTATATACTTGTACAAATATCTCTCATTCAATGAGGCAATAAACAAGCGCTATACCCACCATCCACCCGGCCTACATGTATGTGTTTGTACAATTCACTCACACATTGATAGCTACGAACGTTATTCGGTAGATATAATGATAGCAAACCGTTGATAAGTACAATGTGTCTCCTCTTACTTGCAGCACTCAAAAACCAGCCTCGGGAAGAAGATCTGGGCGGAAATAGATACCGTCTACCAAACGGACCCGAGCGTCCTGAGCTTAAGTCACAGGGAGCACATTGGAAAACTAAATTCATACAACTATGTTTATATGGGCGAAAAAACTGCTCTAGAGACTGAAGCTTCTCGTGATTGCTCCATATATGTACTTGATGACAATTTAAACCCAGATATGTTCGGAATCGGGTTCCAGAATAATTCGCCGTACACCGAACTCTTCACAGAAAAGTAAGACTCCAAATAATATTTTATTCCAGCCAATACGATCGTGTTTCATATGCAATTCAGATTTTGGTAAACAGTCTGAAGATGACATTCGACAGATATTGGTGGGTTAAATAAAGACACTGCGCGTGTTTATGCTCCATTCCGTAGTTCTAGAATAAATGTCCAAATTTACAGGAATTTAAACGGTAAATTTCGAAATTTATCAACGACTTCTGAATTCTGATTGGCTTCACAATTGTCAATAAATTGAGTAATTTATTCAGTTGTAAACGTTGATACATTGCGCAGTTTATTCTCTGTCCGTCTGCTTTCACGTTAAACTGTTATTATGCCGTGTTTATTAATGTCATCTATATGCTTAAAAAGAGTAGCGATAACCGCATGTACTATGTTCAAACTGACCTGACCCCCAGTTAACATTGTTCGCAGAATGGTTTCAATTATGTGAACAAATCTAAAAAAATTGCCATAAAATCAAATCTGGTCATGCATTTGTGTTATGAATCCTAACAATAGTGATCTGCGATGCCCATGCATGGCACAGACCACCAAAATGAGATGGACTGTTGCGATCGGTCATGTAGACGACACTTGCGATCTCGGAAATATGCACGTGAAAACATTTCAAACCCAAGTGTTGAATTCGGAATATGAAATAGAAGAATATAAAATATTAGTTTACACATTGTTAGCACATTTATATTAAAACAAACCAGATATGACCAAATGTGTGATATTTCGAACTAGAAAACCAAACGTTTACCAAAACTTCATCCTTGCTGGAAAGCAATTATATATTGTTAGCGAGTACACTTTTCTCGGAATTGCCTTTGCAGTCCAGATGCAAATGGCCAATTTTAGGGGTAAGTAAACATTCTCTGTTAAAGTTTTTTCTCTGCAGATTGTGATTCTGGATGGTGTGTGCTTCAATTTCTGGGTGGGTGTGGAGTTCACACCCTTGAGCATTTTCCTGCATCTAAGATCGCGGCCAAAATGGCCGACGTGTTACAAAATATGAACTAAGTCAGCCAAAATGGTGACATAAATTAGAAAAAGGCTTATTTTAACTCAAATCTTCTATATCCGTTTCTCCTGTTTCGAACTGGTTGTAAATTTGTGTTTGTTTTCCAATTATACTTGTCCTTCGATTATTTGGGCAGTGAAATTTGTTGTCCTTTGCTTTCAGCTACTTCCAACCCCCCAAAACATGTTTTAAAGAACGTACTATGAAATTTTACCGAAAAGTCACATTCGGTATCTAGCCATATTTTAATGTGAACTGAAGATAGAAAAGCCAGAGGAAGTATTAATAGCAAATTGCAATCTGATTAGTGACTGAAGTGGTTACTATGGCTTATGATGGCAGTCAAAATGGCGGTAAATTTACAGAAAATTCGATATTTCATCCTTATTCGTTTACATGTTGTGGTTGATGCGTGGATTTGGCTAATCTGCATTGTTATTTCTAAAATCTAAAACTTTAGCTTTGCATAACTTTCGTGTTTCTAGCCATATCGCAATGTGAAATGAACTAGAACTGAGGGATTTAAGCACACGCGTATACTACCTATACATTTAATCTAATTGGTTGGCTGTGGGAACGGTGGATAATTAGTCGTGATATGGTCGTTATCAATCAGTCAATTAATCAACAGTCAATTAAAATTTGTTGGTAACATTCTTGTTTATTGTAAATATTTGTGAGAAATCCGTACTGAGTTACGCTAGTTGGCTGATGATTGCTGACAGTTTATCGTTTTCAGAACATTGAGGTAGCGCCCAACATACCCACCCCATCAGACTTAACTCGCTTGAACCAGAACCGATCAAAATCATGTGTAAACTTTGAGTTTGTGTCTTGCATCTGCGCTATTGTCTGACACGTCCCACCAATTGCATAAATGTTTTTAGTTCAGTGGAGGGTTATTTACATGTCGAATCAGTACGAATGTGTACACATCAAATGTGGTGTACTGGATCGGAAAATATAATCTGGCATAACCATGTTTCATGGCAGAGACTGCGTCCAACTGTGGTAATGCTTGTTGCGAGTTATCATATAACATTTTATCACATAATTTGGCCATAAAAGCAGTTTCATAATTATCGGTAATAGACACGTTTAATATCAGCGCGTGCGATGACGTCACGGCGTTCTTCAAATAACTTGCGATCGCTGTAGTTTATGATTGTTGTTTTCGATGAATATTTCGCGTTGCTTCGGGTTTATTTGATCATGTGATAAAAGGTATCTCACACTCGTCCTATTTTATAAGTTATTTATCAACCTCGTCCTCTAAATTCTATTGGAGCCTCGGTAAACCTCGGCTCAAATCGAATTTAGTGAACTCGGTTGATAAATTCCGTATAAACTAGAAACTCATGTGAGATCCTCTATATATGCAATGGCCCTCAAAATCCGTAGACGTTCACTCATGTTGAATCTTCATAGTTGTCAGATTTCTCCTGGTAATTGTGTCTTTGGTCTCTACCGCGATCTGTGATAACATGACATGCACTGGGTCTTAAACAAAATTAAGCACCATCATTTAGTAAGGAACTTGTATATTTCACAACGATCACGGGCAGAGGTCCAGATATGAAAACAGCAACAGCTGTTATGAGCATCTGCCCTTAGAATAACGAATTATGACATAGAAGTACATTCGCCCCAGAACCCAAATTCTCATTGCGATAATATGTTTCCATAACCACTTATCGTTGAATATTCCAATGTGAGTGTCATTTGATACCAGCGTTATAATTATTATATCATGTGTTATATAATCGATTGAGCTCATTCCTATTTGGGATGTGCCATGGGTGAGCAACGTATTCGGAGAAAATGTTATCTTGGCCTATTCTTGTGTATCCCTCAAGTTTGTTCTATCGTTACCGGAGTTTCTCCGAAGATATTGCTTACAATCAACAATTTTTTTTTGACATTTCTCAACCTCTATCGGCAGGAGAACTCGCCGCAATGACATATATATTTCACGTGATAGGCCAAAAGTTGCCATGACTGAGAACTAGTCTATATTCAACCAACTTGTAAACCAGCAGGTTGTAAACTAACCAGTTGCCAATTTCTTGTCCATTTGAAACTAGAAATCGTGGCATCCCTGATATCATGTTGCTCATGGAACTTGTATTGTTCTCGTTGCATGAAGAAGATGTTGAATAAATATTAGTCAGAGTCCTATGGTCAACGATAGCCGGTATATTATATTATCTAAACGTATGCAAAGTTCCATGCTGTCATCTGAACATGCGAGTGATAATTAATTGTCGTGATAGCACCATTACATTGTACCGGCAGCCCAATGTATATTCATTTGATGATGTTGTCATCAAATTATTTCCCTGATCTACTTGGGCATGAGAATATGTTATGTTGTACAGCGTTTCGAATTCTGGAAATATCCCATTTCAATAAGTCTGATACTTCCTCATATCATTGGCCACACAACCGTTATGACACAACTTCCGTGTATACACATGGTCAAGCTTGAACACATCAGTATACCCCAATCATATTATCTTTATACAATAATTGCGCAATCTCCACATAGCTGAGGTCACTACACCAAATTACACAAGGTTGTACCTTGAATAAATGAGATATGACACGGGAGTCTGGTCTTCTAAAATTTATATCTCATACCACACTGTAATTTCCATATCCATATAGTCTTCAATGGAACCGTAAAATGTTTCTTTCTAATGTATCTAATGCAGATTAGCCAACTCCATGTATCCATCTGTCACGACATGTACATGTAATCACAAGGACGAAATATCTAATTTTCGATAAATATGCTACCATTTTGACTGCCATCATAAACCATAGTAACAATTTCTGGGCCTGATGACATTGTATCTTATATGCAATACTCCTGATCGCTTAATTCCTAAATCTGTTAGTTTTCGGGGAAATTTCACACCACGTTCTGTAAGATCAATATTTAGGGATTGGAAGAGGCTGATACCAAAGTAACGACACCCATTATTGAGCAAATGATCATACACATGAATAGTAAGAAAACACGGCACAATTTGTCACATTTTCAAAACAATAGAAACGGATATAGGAGACGTGAGTAAAAAAGCCTATTTCCCCCAATCCTATTGTCATTTTGGCATCCATTTTTCTAATGGATTGGAAATTTTCCTACAAACAGTAGGCAATCTCCGGCAATATATATTTGAAACTGTTCTCGCTACACAACACTGTAAATCTCGTCCGCTGAGATTGCCATTATAAGTCCATTATTTGGGTTATTCATGTCCGATTACTTCCTGTCGTTCTGAGGTCCATTCCATTCGGTGCAGGTATAAATGTCTACCACCACTAATTGAGGTCCTAAATTTGATGACCACATGGCGAACACTCCAATATAAGGGTTATCTTCCGACCAGCTCCGGTCTTCTGTATTATACATGTATATGCCACCACATCTTTGGAACTTCTTCTGGAACAAATTGTTTATTAACTGGTTCGCAACGGGACATAAATGCGCCACTACACATCATAACTAAATCCTTACGTTGGACAATGAATTCAAATACACTTGGATTTTAACATAATTTTCAAATGTATACAAGATGCAAACCATTTAAATGTTGCATATATATGTGATTCCTTTCCGAACATCAAAATGTCAATTACTGAATCACTAAATATCTATGACATTTTCGTTCCCCGTTATGACTGCATTATATATAGAGCAAAAACCATCCATTGTTATGCCAATAACTAATATATTTCACCATTGAACACGAGGGTTTTACATTAATTTACAAGTTAACTCAAGCTAATTATCTAACGGAACCTCAGAATACCATGTTCGACTGAATTCAACAAAAACTCATTGTCGGTCATTGACCATTTGTCAACTAAGTCATGATTTATTCCTTTCATCTGACTCCACTTATTCCATTATTTTCTTTCATTCATTAAATTTTGCCTTGCAGAGGGTGACAAAATTTACTTAGCATGCATAAATAATTAAAACGGTAAACTCGGAGGTAATTTAATTTTACAATAGCCGAGACAATTCGTGCAATTAGCAATAGCTTTGATCAGACACTGACCCTACGTGAATTCTTTCGTCGCACACGCCACGCAAAATATAAATTTGGATTAATTACAATTAATAATTATCCTTGTCCGATCCCCTCTAACCGAATAATATGGTGATTAAATTAAGGTTTCTCGTCCATGCGTTGGCTGTTCGATATGGCTGTGACGAGAACGCATAATATCTCTCAGTCTTAGCACCAATATTAAGATAAATTATTTAAAAAAAGAAAAGTATGTGCTCTAGTTATTCCAGCTAGAATTTGTCTATTATATTATATGATGGATTCACTGTGTCATCTAACTTGCAGACACTCAAGGGCAACTCATAATATATTTTATTATGGCACACTTTGCTATACAACTTTTTGTGTGATTACTGTTTGAGAAACCTGAAGCATATATGTGAATTGCATATGTCATAAGCCATGTTAGAATGTTGAATTTCTTTCGTCAAGGTGACCTCGGATATCCTAACTTGTTAAATACAAAATTAGTAATAACCGACTTGTCAACCCTGATCAACTTTAGGTTTGTTCGAAGCATGAACTCTTTAAGATCATGGACAATTTGATGAACATTCTCTCAACCGCATATAACCTTCACATGATTCACATATGTTTGCGTGAGTCCAATTTTAATTCATATAACACAGAATCACCAATGACGATACATGTACATAGATATATATAACTTTGAATAAAAATCTGAGACTATTTCGAGCGTGCCGTAACACGGAATAGCAACTAACCATGCATTAGATATTTAACTTCAAATATCTATATCTTCACCACAAATTATTTATTTTGAGATTTCTTGAACCACTTATTTCACTTGAACTGACTTATTTCTAAAAAACAAACACCAAATAAGACTTACTAACTCTTTTATTGAGTCACATAAATCTTAGTTATAAGAACTGTCCATAATCATTCTGAGAGCAATTTCAAACAGAACCGCATTTAACCTAGCGGGAGGCTGAACACATTATCTCCAAAATTCAAATGACTGGGCGTATTGACAACAATCAGCCTTATGCTATTTATGAATAGCCAAGTGACAAAATAGCAATTTCTCATTATACGGTATGGCTGGGACATTATGAGAGCACGTTTTCTGCGAAATTGCGTTATGGTTAAATATGAGATAATTGTGTGTGGGATTAATCTCATTAAAGCGAATGGTATTGAGTTTTGTCCGGAATTTGAGTTTGAAATAATCTTCCTTGCTCATTCTTTCCGAATCACTATCACTTGCCATCTTATAAAATGGGAAGATTGTGTACATCCCTCTACCACATACATCTATATGTTCGCTTAGAGGGATCATACTAGTCCTGTGATTTCTAATTTGTTGTTGATGGATCCGACTTCTCTCAACTAGGGTATCATCTGTCTGTCCGGCGTATGATTCACCACATCCCGAACGTGTGATGCAATAAATTAAATTGCGTGATTTACAATTTAATGTTGCATTTGGCACAATGTTTTGTCCGTTTTTGAGTTGGAGTTCTGTTCCTGTGTACAGATAGTCGTAGCCAACCCCACACGTTCTACAACGCGGCTCTCCACACTTGAACACGTGGTGTACTTTTTTTGTTCTGTTATATTTTGCTCTTGTTAACAGTTTTTATCATATTCCGTGGCTGTCTTTTACTCTCCAAAAAATTGTTGCCCGGGAATACTTTCAGCATGCGTGTGTCCTTATGTAAAATGGGTAACAAGCTCCTTGCGATTCCCACCTGGTTAGGGCGATAAGGGTTGTGTGTAGTTACATATGGGATTTTTTCACCCTCACATACTGTTTGTTTCTCCTGACGCAAATTCTCAACTGGTATTTGTTTGGCTTTGTTTATGCCACCCAAGATGAGATTTAACGGATAATGCTGCTTTTGGAGTAATGATTCCAATTCCCGTAACATTATATCTCGAGTTTCTGGATTGTCCACACTCTCCTAGCTAAACATAATGGGATGTTCCTTTTTGTGTGTGCTGGGTGACATGAATGAAAATCGAGATATTGATGTGTGTCAGTGTTTTTGTAGTAAATATCCGTTTTTATTTTAATTCCGAGTTTTCTTATTAGAACATCCAAGAATGGCAATTGTTCAGTACTTTTTTCTAGGGTAAACTGAATTGATGGGTGAAGTGAATTAAGTATACTGTAAAATGTCGACAACTCACCTTCAGTTCCTGTCCATGTGATGTAACAGTCATCTATGTAACGTTTCCACATGTTTGTTATATACATACTGGTATGTTCTGAAAGCTCATCTTTGATTCTTTTGTACATCGTGTCTTCTAGATAACCCATTACCAAAATGCTGTAAATTGGGGTCGTTTTTTTCCCCATTGCTGTACCCGTTTTTTGGATGTAATGTTTGTCATCAAAATAGAATGTATTACACTCCAGAACTGTTCGAATCCCTTCCGTAATGAAATCCGCTTTAACTCCATTCTTATTAAGTTTTTCACATATGAATCGGTTATCGATTTTGTCACCAGATTTCCCCAACCAGGATTTAATTGCTTCGAATCCCAAGTCATGTGATATATTTGTGAACAGGCTAACTGTGTCGAAACTTGTTAGGATTGATTCAGTTTCTACTGTTCTTGGTAACTGACGGATGAAATCCATGCCATCCATAATGTAACTTGGTATGTTGTGGCATAAGGGTTGCAGAAATTTATCTAGCACGTTGCTGAGTCTGTGTGTTGGGCAAGCAGGACCGGCGATGATTGGTCTTAGTTTCAGATCGTCTGGTCTTAGAATATGTATATACTCCGAATTCTGCTCTCTCTGACGTCTTGAACTAGTTTGCTTTTGTGAATTTACGGGAGGCCATAAAAATTGTTGTTTTTGTGTTCGAAATTACACAAATAGTCATGTACATCTTCTGTGAAGCATTCAGAATATTTTGATATCAGTCTGCGGATGAAATTGAATATGTTCCTATCTATGTCTGAATGGATCTGCTTGTAGAATTTGTTGTCCTTTAGCAATTCTTCTACTTTACCTTGGTAGTAGTCGGAATCCATTATGATTAAGGCGCCTCCCTTTTCCGCTTGTTTAATGACAATTGAATCGTCATTGCTAAGACGGTTGAGCGCTGTTCTCTCTGATTTAGATATATTTGGTCGTATGCCTTTGGGTGTACTTACGTTTGAAGTTACTGATTTGAGTGTAGAAATATATTCATCAAGGCATCGATTCCTGCTTTTTCGAGGAGTGAAGTTCTTTTTATTTCGAACAAGGGAGATATCTTCTGTGGATTCTTTATCTAAGAAACATTCCTTCAGCCGAAGTCTCCTACAAAATTCCTCCGTATCAGCGCACAATTCACTGGTGTCACTTGATGGGGTTGGCGGGAATTTCAATCCACGTTCCAGAATTTTCTAAAGATCGTTTGGATAAATTTATTATCTTAGGGTCTATTGTTCCGCGGTTTCCGTTACCTGTGTGGTTAGCTACTTTTCCCGTGTTGACTTCGCCTGGCCTATCTATAAAAAATGTACCAGCCTGTGTGATGCACGGGTGTTGATAGCTTTTGCAGGTGGAAATTGCTTTTCTTTGACCCTCTGTTTGTCTCGTGACTGATGTCCTCTCGGATATATTAACTTGTTATTGTAGTTGAATGGCTGATTAGGTGATTTGTTTCTTACTATGTCCGAGTATAGAGGCTTTCCTTGTTTTTTCAGAACAAATTTCGGTCTCCCACGTTTTGGTTGTCTTGCAGAACCGGCTGATCTGCTTTTATATTATCACTTTGCCTATCAATTCAGAAGGTTGGATAAGTGGTGGTGAATTGGTTTTGCATCGATCATAAATGAGATTTTTTAGATTTTAATATGCCTTCCCCATTCAAAGAGAACATTTTGTGTTGAACTTTTTTGGTTCGACGGTTTAGTGAGAAACTCTGCATGACGTGAACAAAAAACACACTGAATGTCCATTGACCTTATGAATACAAAACATGTATAATTCTCTCTAGGCGCAACCAGTCTCATCAAACAAACTGTCGGGAATAACTACGTTTATTCCAATAGATTATCCGAGCACTGTAGCACTAAATTGAATTTACTGACAGAAAAACTTCATTTAATTTCCAAACGATGATTTGTTCAAAAACTGAAAACACTAAAATCATACTGATTGACTTGACAACATCACAAAACAATCATTAATTTTACAGACATATATACGGTATATATGTGAAATGTTTAGCCTACCAGAAAACATTTTGCCAGTGATGTACATATTCAAAACAATTGTTTTTAACCTCTTGAGCATATTCAACCAAACGTATTTTAATATTATTTATAAACGACTTCCATCCTGCTCAGAACAGAACAACGAGGACCACACTGTTTTTAAAACCAAATTCACGAACCAAAACTCTTGTCATGACCAAGCCCACATTAGTTTTTCTACAAACCCATACACTCATATAACATAACAGGGTTTTATAACTACTGTCGAAATTACATGTACATCATCATAATTCTGTGACAATTGTTTCTGTCAACAATTTTAGCTGAACCAATCTTGTTCGAAATCAAGGCACCTATATGTTATAAATGTTTATAAGCAAACAGACAAACTAACTAGGTACTCATTAAGCAACTTTTGATTAACCCATATATCTTTCAAGGTAAAAATACTAACCAACAGAGTACTTGCTGCGAGATTTTAAAAACAACTTTTGTTTAAAAACAAAACCACAACACCTGCCATTTGAATAGACTAATACATT
Source organism: Siphonodentalium dalli (assembly GCA_032622095.1). Lineage (NCBI taxonomy): Eukaryota > Metazoa > Mollusca > Scaphopoda > Gadilida > Siphonodentaliidae > Siphonodentalium > Siphonodentalium dalli. The sequence continues at coordinate 33,694,397 of CP136069.1, read as the reverse complement.
TTAGTGGGGGCTTAACTGCCTTACATGCATGAAACAATTCTTTACATTTTCAATTCTAGTTTATTTCTGGCATCGACACAAGAGGGAACACGTCATTTGCATCATATCGCACATCCATAGCCTTGAAATGCCATTCAGCAGAATTGGCCGAGGATATTAGGTCATTTGATTGACAACCCCAGAATCACGGGCCCTTCATAGTGGGCATATCCATCACATTATCCGTAATTTGTCAGCCATTAACTTTGACAACTAACACCACATGATCCCATGCTCAGTATGTCAAACTTATTACTTGTAACAAAGGAATATTAAGACCTTGAAAACCAGTCCTTATTTCAACTTGCATTGATAAACTGGTATTTTGACAACTTGTTTTAATTTTCTTCTCAACGGGAATAACTAAACATTTTCTATATGGACCGCTTCCTGTAAGTTAAAACATATATCTTCAAAGCTAAGCAAATTCCACAGAACAGTTTCCTGGAAACATTATCTATTTGCAAACCGTGGCCAATTTAAATAAAAAATTAGACCAGATATAATTTACCAACGGTGACACAAGTGATAGTTTCAATGGACGCAACCATTTATTCCCGGAACATAATCTTTTTCAAAACTGGGGAATTTGCACACAAATTTAGACCAGATATACTTTATTTAAATTGCATGGTAAATTTACACAAACATTTAGACCAGATACAATCCTCACTCTACTAGAAAACTAACACAAATCGGCACAATGCCATTTTGAACCAAAGAATGCGATATAATGTCTACGAAGGAGGTTTGTGAAGTGCTTTCGCCCAAAACCATGAAGTAACTAAATTTTGACACTGCGATTGATGCAACAACTGAATAGCCATGGGGTGTGAACAAGTAAACACAATTTGTCCACTAACATTTGCTTCCCGTCATCACATTCCGCATCATATTTATCTAAAGTCGAGTCGTAGCTCACGTGCACCAAATCACATATATTCCACTCTGGCCGCGAGCATACATATGAGAGGGAAAATCAGGCCCGTCAAATTAATATGACTACGACATTCAAAACTATGTATATATCAGTCATAATCATCGTATTTTCACCAGCATCTTTATTAAACTGGCACGGAGCCGAAAAACGTCATGTCTTTTCACCAACACCATTGTTACAAACTCATTCCTAGAGCGTCCTCGGATGATTAGCGTCCTCCGATGATCTCATTGTCCGATCCCTATCCGGCGTTTATTGATGTGTCCTGTGCTGCGGTGATCATAAGTTCACACGGCGCCACATATCAGAGTGTTACACCACTGCCATCAAAAAGATATTTGTAATTAAATCTAACATTTTCCTATTTAAGTGTTTTTTCAGTTACAACTCATTCTAACATTATCTAGCCAATTTTCAAATGAATATGGACAGCTCGGTTTCTCAGACAAATGCAGAATGAATTGTAACGGATACAATACACAAATCTTGATTTCCTCATAGTATGTGTTCTCGTGGCAGCAGTCAGACCAGCGTAGCAGGAGACAGAACTCTACCTTGTCAGACCAGTGTAGCAGGCGACAGAACTCTACCTTGTCAGACCAGCGTAGCATGTGACTTAACTTTGCATCGTAGTTTGTCTAAAAACGAATCTTTCCAGAGTCGGTCTTCTTTGCAAGCGAAAACATGGTCGAATAAAACATGCCATTACACTGCTACTACAGGCCGGTATTACCGCCTAAGGCCGGTATTACCGTCTAATACAATCAGTTGCTCTATACACCAAATGCAACTGCAAAACAAAAAATCTGACGATTGGGTGGACTCACGTAACTTAGGATAACGCAAAAATACCATTTTAATATGGTACGTTGGAAGGCATAATCTTGAAGCATGTACTGCCCACCATGAAAATGGATGCACTCCACGAAATAGTGCCCAACATCTAAATCGATCCACTCCACGAGAAATAGTGCCCAACATCCGAATGGATGCACTCTATGAGAAACAGAGCTTGCGCTTTCCAGCTGATCAGAATGAGAGAAAGTCACATGAGATACAATATACCAGTGTATCAGCGAACTATACATATAAAGGACACTACTCTCGGCCAATCAGGTGATGCGATTAACTGGGTAACGTGAAATAGTTCACAATAATCCTGAACAGGTCCCGAATATATATACTCGGAGTTCATTTAACTTGACAGTGACATCAGTTATTACAACCATTGCATGCATCGAGAATAAACCTCGGAAATTTCCAACAATATGAAGTTAAAGTCAATGTGCTGTTGCCAGTGTATGTTTCCCATACGTAATACAATGTTTTATTTCAGAGTGTATGTTTCCCATACATAATACAATGTTTTATTTCAGAGTGTATGTTTCCCATACATAATACAATGTTTTATTTCAGAGTGTATGTTTCCCATACATAATACAATGTTTTATTTCAGAGTGTATGTTTCCCATACATAAAACAATGTTTTATTTCAGAGTGTATGTTTCCCATACATAATACAATGTTTTATTTCAGAGTTTATGTTTCCCATACATACTACAATGTTTTATTTCAGAGTGTATGTTTCCCATACATAATACAATGTTTTATTTCAGAGTGTTGTCTTTTGTTGAGAGCGGCTTGACACAAATCTGGAGGCAGAAATGGTGGCACCACAACGAAACATGCGCTAGATTGGCCAATACTGGGGCACAACCAATCACAATAATAGATGTACAAAGCGCCTTCTATATGATGATTATGGGGATAGTCATCGCCTGTATATGTCTCTCGGTGGAAATACTCTGCGCGAGATTGAAGCGATGGAGGGAGTCCCGGTCAGCACAGGGTTAATTGTCAGGTGTTCATTATGACTCAAGACTCAGGTGAAAATAATCATACATACATTAGTCTGAAAGAAACACAAGACGTCTTGGTGTGTCTGATTATCGTTGTCAAATCAGTTCATTGACATGGTAGTTTACAAGATGCAGCTAAATTATATTATGACACATAATACTATTATTAGTCGTTGCTACATGTATTATACCCGTAAAGAATGTATTGGGGTATATAGGAATCAGCTTGTCCGTCTGTCCATCGGTCCGTCATTCAGTGGACACAACTTTGTCCAAGCTTGTATCCTGCATTTTCAGTTAATGTTTTTGAAACTTGGCACACATATTTAGTACAACGGTACCATATGCACCTACGATTACGATAGCCCTAGGTCTGGTAGGACCCCTCGTGCACCCCCAATACTGAACGTATTTGGTACCTGCATGTACCTTAATGTGTAATGTTCAGAAGAAACTTGTTAACAGCAAATATTTTGGGTTCAAGTTACTGGGTCAAAGTTTAGTTACTATTTTTGTTCGATTATGATGTGATGGGAGAAACAGTATCCCATATAAGTGATGTATATGTGGTTGGATTTTAACAGGCAATGTGTAATTGTGTTGGTATATGACATCCCCAGAGGTCAAAAGGTCACGCAACGAAAACACAAATATAATAGTATGGGAGCTCATATGGCGCCTCTGCACACCCACCACAGGACTTAAGTCCACCCCATTCAGTTTCTACCTGTGTATGTCCTTCAACTTTTAAGCAATGTTAACACGAATAAAAAGTGGACGCGTAGACACGAGACAAGACGGCGTCCAACATGGTCGCCGTTTTTAAAACGAGGCAGTGTTGATGCAAAATAAGAGAGAAATTCTTTCTTGACAAATGTATTCAAATGTATTTATTATTGTGAAGACAAGGCATACAGCTACCCGTTTAGGTGAAAGTTGGAACTGCGTGTCCACGATGACCATAAAAAGATGCCGCCGGAAGTTCGGAAATATTACTAGTTTTCACTAATATCTTCTAGAATAGTTGCTGCTATTTGGAAAAGGTTGAGAATTACAACCATATTTTGGATTGTTCCTGTTAACTGATAGTTTTAGCAATGAAATGTGCCATTATGTTGGTCCCAATCCCTTCCGACCCCTCAAAAGTTTGATTTTACAGAATGCGTATAAAATTTCACTAACAATCACCATGGGGATTCTAGTCACATTTCAACACGAAATGAACAGAACTGTGCAAGATCAGTGAGGCATACCATTCCTTATGAATATTCCAACTCAATGGAACCAAAATAATCACTTTGACTCAAAATGACTCCCAAAATGGCGGCCAAATTAGGAAATATGATAGATATTACACCAGCGTGTCCTGCAATCGCTTACAAGTTGCGATCGATGAACACAATCGACTAATATGCAGTCTATACATTGCATGCGAATATTGCTGACACACCTTGGTCAATTGTTACTATGTAACCACTTACATTAACTATTGGATTTTTCCCTCACAAACTTGACGTCAAAATCGGCCAAAATAACTTTCTGGACCATTTTTTCAAGCAAAATGGAAATGTCTTTGGTACCAAAGGTACATATTGTTTTGATTTCTCTTAAATGTGTCACACTGAGGTGTTTTAGACAAAATTACTCAAGATGGCTTGCAAAATGACAAACATATGTGGTAAAAGCTGAGATTAAAGATATATACCGAACATTATTCTCAGCTATTCCGAATAGGTAGCAAATTGTGACTCACTTGGTTATCAAACATCTTACTTAATCAGCTAACAAGTAGCAATTGCTTTGTTCTATTCTGGTTGTCCGAGGCCAGTACCTTTAGGCATGAGAAATTCATTTTAAATGACGCAGTATGGAAGTTTGGCGAAAACTTCTTTTGGTATTCTCGGCATGTTTTTGAAAGGAAATGGGCAGAACTTTGAAACAGAATTGAGACGGACCATAATATGTAGCTGCTCTGGTCCATTAGCATCAAATTGATCAACTTAGTACATTATTATGCCAAGATGACAGACAGCGTGTGAGTGTATGGTCATATTTGACGTGAATAGGTATACAGTGATGTATTGCATGATCATGAATGATGTGCATATGTATACAAGGAGTGACTATATTATCAATGGCGGGTGTCCATAGTGAGATGTATATGTATACAAGGAGTGACTGAATGGTCACGTGTGGTATGATCACGTATACAGAGAGTGATTATGGTTATATGTAGGTGTACTGGTATACCCGATGTGGCTGTGTGGACATTGATGTGGTGTATGGGTATAAAGAGAGTAGCTACATTGTCAAATGTGTGTTTATGTATATATGACTGTATGGTGATGGATGGGATATACATGTGTACCTTTGGGTAGCTGTATTATCACATATGTTGTATATGTATACATGTGTTGGCTGTATGCTCATTGGTGAGGTGTATGGATACACACCGATTGATTGTATGGTTATGGGTAATTTGTATATGTTTACATGGATTGACTGTAAGGTGATGATTAAAGTGTATATGTATACCCGGAGTAAAGATGGATGGTAATTGGCGGGAGTGTGAGTAAACAGGTGACATTGTAGTAGTGGTGGGATGTATATGTATATATGTTGTAGATGTATTGCCATTGGAGGTACACAGGGAGTAGCTGTATGATCATGTATGGGGTGTATGAGTATAGAGCGAGTGGTTGAATAGTCATGTGCGAGGTATATATGCAAGTCTATAATGTATGAACGGCCGTGTGCGGGTTATTGGTATATAAGGACTATGAGGTCCGTTAGTTGTTTTATTGGAGTTATTCAATATTTGTACTTACAAATTGTTCACAACATGCGTAATTATGTCCGAGCTACTATTCCTTGTGCCTTTTTTCGCAAAAACAGATATGCTAGCATGGCCCAATTGCACTGCGGGAGGGGGTACCCGTATAATCCCATTGGAACAGTACTTCCTCTAGTGTACATACAGCCCGTATTTTTTACACTATAAATGCTGTTCGCTGTGTGATCGATTGCCGGTTAAGTCATGTGTGAGGTACTCCACTGATACGAACCGTGAGATGTCCCACCGACGCCACGAATTGTTGCATGGCATCGCTCGGTATAATATTGCGCATATTTTTAAATGTGTAACCATATGCTGGTAATACTTCTAAATTAATATGACATTGTTAAAGCAAACGATATTCTGCTTATTCAATTTCTTAGATGTACAGAGGATTCAGTGACTCACAATTCTTCTAGTTCGTTAGTAGATAATTATTTACCTATCTTTATTTAAATCTATTTTATTTGATTTGTAAATTAAGCATTACACAGAAGGGTTGGGACAGACTGTGAATATGTTTTGATATGCAGATAGATGTCCACTTTAATATTCCAATGACAAAAGTGTCGAAAAACGTTAAAGTCTCTTTCATAAATAGTGGGCATTTTATGGGGCCTGAGTCAGCCTCGCCCCAGCTTTACAACTTTCGACCCCGATCAATAGTCAAACTGTGAGGTCCTGTCCATCACGGAATATGTGGAGATATGCAGAAAGATGTCCACTTTAATATTGCAATGACAAAAGTGTCGAAGAACGTTAAAGAAATTTGGCCCGTGCAGATGTAAAGTACAGTCAATTTCAGAAATAGTGGGCATGTTCAAGGGCCTCAACAATCAATAATGATCCTTGTCCGATCCCCTCTAACCGAATAATATGGTGATTAAATTAAGATTTCTCGTCCATGCGTTGGCTGGTCGATATGGCTGTGATGAGAAACGAATAATATCTCTAAGTCTTAGCACCAACATTGAGATAAATTATTTTTAAAAAGAACTGTATGTGTTCTCTAGTTCTTCCAGATATAATGTGTCTATTATATTATACTAGCAGGTGACCCGACTTCGTCCGGGCTTTGACCTTGAATTGACCATTTTGACGGTCAAGGTCAGGTCGGGGTAACGATTTGACCCGTCCAAAACAATCCCCGGACAAAAGCACCCATATGTATAAAATTTCGTCGAAATCCGTCCGTTTTAACCGATTTGACCTTGAATTGACCAGTTTGAAGGTCAAGTCGGGGTCACGATTTTACCCGTCGAAAACACTCCCCCCACAAAAGTATCCCTGGGTATCAAATTTCGTCGAAATCCGTTAATTTGAGTTAATTCTGAACTTTTAATCAAGAGAAATGATGGTACCCGTCCCGTGATGGTACCCGTCCCTAAAAGAGGTACGTATGTGGGTACTCGTTTCAAGGTGAAGATCACCTCGGGCGGAAAAACTTACCCGATGAAAATCTCCCCCGTTCCTTGGAACACCTAAGTACGAAGACAGACATAAGAACAGAAAACGTGGCTAAATTCATCAAGAAAACGTGGTTAAATTCATCAAATGAGACCTGCAACGTGTGTGAAATCAGACTGCGGAGAACGCCAGAACCAGAGCGAGTGGACAGAACTCTGCTGCAACGTGTGTGAAATGTGGACTGCGGAGACATGGCAATATGGAAGGCAAGAGTATATGTATAATTGTCAAAAGTAAAGTGTGAGAGAAGTTCAACAGCGACAACAAAATTATGTAGGGAGCAGTCCGAGCAGCAGAAATTAGTGGCAAATGTTATCAAGAAAAATTCATCAAATGAGACCTGCAACGTGTGTGAAATTAGACTGCAACGTGTGTGAAATCAGCGACAACAGAACTCTGCTGCAACGTCTGTGAAATCAGACTGCGGAGAACGCCAGAACCAGAGCGAGTGGACAGAATAAACAAAACCAAATATGGACAGAATAAAGAGCGTTGTTCGGTGAACAAAACCAAATATGGAAAATAGCTTGCAAACAGCCGTAGGCGCAAATATGGAGAGCATAAAGAGCGTTGTTCGGTTAACAATACCAAATATGGATTGTGTTAACCACTCCCTGCCAAGGACGGTGACAGGGGACATGGATAAGGGGTGCTCGGACGTTCTCAAAAGCGGTCCGATGACCATCCCCGTGGCTTTTTACGCTTATATAGCAAGTTTGGGCTAAATCCGTCCGGCAGTTTTCCCGACCATAGCTAACAGACAGACAGACAAACAGAAGTCCCAAAAAATATATTAGACTAGCTGGGTACCCGTCCTGACGGGGAGAGTCGTTGTGTTTTTTTTTTACACCAACACCCCAAAAATGGTGGAAATCGGCCCAGCGGATACCGAGATACAGGTTCAAGGTCATTTGAAAGGTCAAGGTAACGATGGGTGTGACGAAAGTTATTGGCATCCCCATCTACACCAACACCACACAAATGGTGGAAATCGGCCCAGTGGATCCCGAGATACGGGTTCAAGGTCATTTGAAAGGTCAAGGTCATGTTGAAAATGTTTGGTTACCCGAACTATCCCTACCTACGAAATTTCATCCCGGTCGTGCCATCGGATTCCGAGATACAGAGTCAATGTCATTTGAAGGTCAAGGTCACGCCGCATGGGCATCTGGGTGGGACGAAATTTATTGGCATCGCCATCTACACAAACACCCCAAAAATTGTGGAAATCGGCCAAGCGGATACCGAGATACAGGTTCAATGTCATTTGAAAGGTTAATGTCACGCCGCTACCCTTTGAACATGTTTGGCTACCCGAACCATCCCTACCTACGAAATTTCATCCCGATCGTCCCATCGAATTATGAGATAGAGAGTCAATGTCACTCGAAGGTCAAGGTCACGCCGCACGGGCATCTCGGTGGGACAAAATTTATTGGCATCCCCATCTACACCAACACCCCGATAATGGTGGAAATCGACCCAGCGGATACCGAGATACGGGTTCAAGGTCATTTAAAAGGTCAAGATCATGTTGAAAATGTTTGGCTACCCGAACTGTCCCTACCTACGAAATTTCATCCCGATCGTCCCATCAGATCCTGAGATAGAGAGTCAAGGTCGTTCGAAGGTCAATGTCACGCCGCACAGGCATCTCGGTGGATCCCCATCTACACCAACACCCCGAAAATGGTGGAAATCGGCCAAGCGGATACCGAGATACCCTATGTATCAAATTTCGTCCTTAGAAATCCGCCAGTTTTAACAGATTTGATTTCCACTCAAGAAGATAAACACTCTTTGATAGCGACACCTCATATACACACGCTCATTAATTATCAAGCTTCAAAAGAATCGAGTTAAGCAATTTCGATGTATATAAACCAAACGTATGTTACACGGCTTTAACCAAAATTTCGGCCATTCTGGAAGCCATCTCAGCTAAATGGATTTAATCTACTTTTACCCGAGTGCAGATTCGAGAGCTAGACAATCATGGATTCGCTCCACTTTATTTATTTTTTTTAAACCCGGGGCTATTGCGGACCACTCATATCGGCTGGAGCACCCCGAAAGACGTGACCCACCGTTACGAGATGGTCAAATTGCCTGTCGGGGTCAGTCCCCGCTAAAGCGGAAGTCCGTCACTCGATTACCGGTGTTTGTTGGCAAATCACTCTAACAGTTTTGTTTACAAAACAATGGTTTCAACACGCGAAATTTTGTTATTGGGGAACCATAAATAATGAATATACGAACAACGTGTAGATATTTCTGGGTACAATAACTATCTGCTTAATTAATGTATTATACATGCCCAGTGATTGCAACTCAGTAAAAGAAAGAGGGAAAGACGAATATAAAGATAGGCTAGAACAAGTATATGTTATTATTGTAAACTATTCTGACCACCGTCAAATATACGCTATTATGGTGAACAAATATTCTGACCAGTGTGACCACCGTGCACTCGCTCCCCGAAATTTAAATTCGGTCGCCAGCCGCCATTTTGATTTTGATTTTATTGGGTTGAAAAGAGATCACGTGGCGTCTCGATATGGTTTCAGCCAATCATCATGATACGAACATGTTTCTCGTGTATAAACTCTCGTATGATACGCAAATAATTCACTCAATGGGAAGGACACTCCGAGTGATTCCCTTAAGTGATTCCTGACTTTTTTGTGGAGCTTGGTTTTGGATTAGGCTTATATATGGAGCTCATACCTAGCCAAGTTTGCAATGCTTTGGGAGGCTTCAACCCAACCCACTGTGTGCGTTGAACTACCCATGAACATGTGGGTCGGGTGGATGTAGCCTCGAAGTTCAGCGTCGCACTCTCTACCAGCAGCGACCCGGAGTTCGAAGACCAAGACCACAGATTGAAGGGCTACACAGACACGAAAAAAGAAAATGAAGAAAAGCCCGGGACACCGTCGCAGGGACGCAGAAAGAAGGGCCAGGTGGATTGATAAGAATGCTGAGAGACACCCAGCTACCTTCCACCTGATCCACCATGGACAGGACCCACTTCCGGATGCCGCATCCACTGATCAATACCCACCTCAGAGGCCGACTGAGACAATCCAGACGACAGCCTTTGCAGCGGATGCGTTGTGACTGTAAAACCATCACCACAGCAGGAACCGATTGACGTCACCCCGGCGGCTCCTGCGATGGTACAGTCCAATTTTGACTTGGGGCTCGATTCTCCACCAGTGACATCACAGCCACTCACAGAGAGAGGACTCCTTCACAGTCCCGAAAACGCCGAGGTACGAGCTGTAGTCGCCACTGCCCAGGGAGAGAGAACCAGCGGATGTGGATGAACTCATTGAAGAACTAAGGTGCCGTGGGGATTAACTATTTGGAACAACATGGACGGAACGAGGAACAACTTCCGTGTAGCAGAATGACTATATTTGGAGTAACAGGAATGAGGAACGTTTTACGCTATGATAAAATACACTTATACATCATTCGAAAGCATGGCCACTCCCCTAAAAAACATTGCGTATAATTGGCCAGGAACGTCGAGCGGTGAATCGGAAATTTGCAAAAACGTAAATTTTTCCGAGTAACACGAATGAGGAACAGAGATATAAACTTAATTTTCTCGCATTTTACACAATGAAACAATACATGTTATACACCATTCCAAAGCATATAGCCACTCCCCTTCGAATTCTTTAACATTGCAACATTTAAACTCTACTTTTGAGAACTAGGCATATAATTGGACAGGAACGTCGAGCGGTGAATCGGAAATTAGCAAACGTAAATTATTCCGAGTAACAGGAATGGGGAACAGATATCTCGCATTTTTCGCAACGTGACAATAATTGTTATACATCTTTCGAAAGCATAGCCTCTCCCCTTCATTAAAATTGCAACATTTAAACAATATTTTTGAGAACTAGACGTATAATTGGCAAGGAACGTCGAGCGGTGAATCAGAAATTAGCACCCCGAAGAACGTAACATATTCTTTGTAGAAAGTCGCAGATTTCTCACAAATTACGCATTGTCACTGCCAAATATTTTCAGAATGGGAAGAGTATCATTCACTATACATATTTCTGGCACATAGGATGCTTTTTATTTAACAAATTTCTGAAAAAGTTTGAAAAGTGATTGATATCTGTTTTTGGGCGAAATGTAGCTGCCCTGGACAAATATCTATATATAGGATACATGGCTCAGCCAATCAGAAACTCATTGGCCAGTAGACGGAGTTATCTCAAACCAGGAACAGGACCAGCTTCGGGTACGAGTTACTGTGTAATTATCAACATATAAGCACGGATATGTTTGGGGAATGGGGTATGTCTTGCAGGTATTGTTGTATCGCGGACCACGTTTGAATGATTTAGTGGTATTAAATTGTCAAAAACGCAATTTGAATTTTAATCATAACATTGCTATTTAATATTAAACATATGAATTCATTTCAAACATACATAATATTGTCCAACCATATACACCGTACATGTTTAATATCAGTTGGTTATGGATACCGCAATTCACCTTTACCGGACGGTGGTACTTTATTCCGTTTCCGATTCCCCAATTCGATGAATACAAATAACGCAGGGATTGCTCGGGGTCATATTTTTGCGTTCGAAGTTATATTTTTTATGACTTAAATGCTTCTTTCCATAACATATCAAGCTCATGAGCATAGGAACACAGTTAAGGTATTTATCGACCTATATTTCGGTACAAGGACAAATTCGATCGCGAACACCATGTGTATTTTGGAGCGCAAACCGTCACGTGCTAAAAACATGTTTATTTTCAAATAATGTATGTCAAATATATGATACATAAAAGATTTGTGGACAGTTCTTAAAAGACTCAGATGAACCTCCGATCCCTACAACAAATATATATCCAACCATAGAATAACAATCAAGCAGACTATTATTTGGTTTAACTGCATATGTATACTAATATGATATTCTGGTTGGATTTAAAGGCACACGACTCACACGAGGCCTTAATTGTCGAAAATATTCATATTTGTTCCAAACACCGTAAACAGAAAAACATTAAAACGCATACAGTTTCGTTCATATATAACACAAAATCGTTCACTTTAGAATTAAAGCATGAAACTTTCAGGGTTGGTTGGGTATGTGGTCTACCCCAACCAGTTAGCTGGTTCCAGTATTTTTGGTGACCCCTTAGCCTTCAAATTCACCTTGACATTTCGAATATTAGAGATTTAGGGGTAACTATTTTGTATAAAATATTATAGCTATATTAAAGGATATATGGACTCTGGAGATTATCGAAGCGATAGCATGGATGTCCGTCTTTGTATTCGCTTTAATGTTTTCTACGATAATCCAAAATGGCCGCCATAATGGACGCCAAAATTACAAAATTTGACGTTTTTTCACTAATATCTTTAAAACCATTGGAGCAATGAAACATGCCATTCGTGGGCTCCCTGCCACCTCCGATCCCTTAAAAAATTGATTTTACAGAACACGGTATAACAATTCACAAAAAAATCACCATTGGAATTCTAGTCATATTTCGTCAGGAAATGGGAAGAACTGTGCAATCTAAGTGACAATTTCCATTTCTTATAAATATTCTAACTTGTACCCAAATTATCACTTTGGCTCAAAATGTCAGCCATAATAAGGAAAACATGTAAATATTGATCCAGCGAGTCATGCAACCGCATACAGGTTGTGGTTGATGAAAAATAACTATTCTGTCTTATAGATATTGAGTACAACCATTTCTGATGCACATTGGTTATTATTTTAAACACTGACATTACCAGAATTATTTGATTTTTATATCACAAACTTGACATCAAAATCGGCCAAAAATTCACTTTTCATGTTAAGACAATTTCTCAAGTAAAATGGAACTATCTTTGGTATCGAAGGTGTTTATTGTTTTGATCTGGTTTAAATAGTTCACACTGATCTGTTTTGGACAAAATTACTCAAGATGGTTTGCAAAATGGCAACAAAAAATTGGTTTAAAAAAAGTTGATTTCTGTTCAGAAACATTGATAGAATCTGAAAAGAAGTTTTTTGGCAAAATTCCATACGGCATCCTTTAAAATGAATTTGTCATGCCTCATAATGTATTGGGATAACCAGAATAGAACCTACATTTTTCACTTGATTGAGTAACATGTTTAATAACCAAGTATGTCACAATCGGCTACGTTTTCGGAACAGCATAGAATAATATTTGGGATATATATGCGAAAAATCAACTTATTATGTGCATCAGAAATGTTAGCATTCTATGGACAAAATAGTCAATGTTTGACTTTGCTCTTCTTTTTCAACCGTAATGTTTAGCAGGGGTAGGTCTGGTTGTCTGGAGAATGTGGAAGTGCTTGTACAATTATTGTAATATATCTCCATGTTCTTCGCTGCCATATGATGGAAATTCCTAGCGTTAGTGGTCATGAATGATTCAGAGAGTGTTGTTATATTCTTCACTTCACTTGGACTAAGATGAGCCGATTTTCTGAGTACTTGCCTCCAGCGATATATCTCCAAATCAAGTTTAGTGGATCTGATGTACCACCTTGTTGGTTTAAAATATTTGCTTTCCTTACTATATGTTAACGCACACGAATAAACTTTGAATGGTATTGAATATATCAATTTCGTCTTAAATTACACATAGATCGAGGCAAAGAACACCAATATACTATGACATCTAGGGCGGAAAACATTATACATGTATATAAACTGCTCATCGCATGCTATGAAAAATCGCATATCTGGCCAATTCACATGGATCCAGCATTACGGGCATACACTTGTTGGGTGTATGTGATGTGTCTTACGATACAATCGATGCAACGATTATCGATAGTTAATTGCTGTCATGGGTAAGTTAACATCTTCGAAAATTCAGTCGATGGCTGCACTGATAGCGACTCAACGGTATCCTCTGTTTACCCCATCAATGGTTTGATAAGGGTAATTGGAAGAATAGCGGAATGAGCCATCTTAATTTTGATTCGGCAATATAATACGATCTGGAATAGTATACAATAGCTGTAATATGCATTCACTTTTAGACTACCATATTTACCTGTTGGAGTTAATCTGGGAGATCGACGGAAGAGATTCCTGGGGTTGCAGTAATTGCTCCTCGATGGCTTCGCGATCCAGTGTAATTTCTTCTTCGTCGTCGTTGGCAGTCATCACTTCTATGTCGTCGTCCGACGGGTCGACAGTTATTTTATTGATATGTCTGAGCTGTGACACTACCTGATATATCGTGAGCACGGAAATGTTTATCCTAAGGTAACACTTCCTTGTTAACTGCTCATCAACTGTTAGGTGGTGCTTTGAATAGTTTTGTTGTTCGCATCTGGACTGGCTACTTAGATAGATATAAATTGGTGAATATTTTGACTGAAATCGTTAGAAGTATTACTATCCAAATCATGTTCTTCAATATCAATGTTCATATGTGAAAATCATTTATTATGACAATCAACATACATTCTCAGCACTTACGGCTTTTGCATGAGGTTAACCAACTTTATTATTGTTATTTAGGTCGCCATCATTTCCACAAACATCCCCTATTGACGATAACGTCAGAACTTCTATTGAAACACTTTAAATTTTAGGCCTGATCGAATGTGCATTCTCACATGCTCAAGAGAGTGGACGATCCTTGCTACTCGCGTCCACTTTCGTTCGTCTGGTAGCCCCGGGAGAAGACACATTGTTATCCTCCTGCTACGTACCTCAAGGATGAAATCCCCACCTTCCGCTTGACTCGGGCGCCCAGACGCGTTCATGGCAAGATGTCGCACGATATAACCCTTGATTTCAGCCGGACATTGCTCCATCATGATTCGATCTTTCAAGAGCAGCTCCTGGTAGCTTGGCGCATTGGTCACATACAAGAGAGGAGAGAACCGAAGTTTCGACGCCTCTATCAGGGCCTAGTTCTGTCGTCTGACAGCATCTCGGAAGAGGTGGAGTGAAAAGCCATATTCCCGGAACACGAACAGGTAGCCTAAATATATGCAACATGGAGAAGATTCCCGGAAGGTCGACATTGACTTAAGTCTGGCAGTCCGACTTCTATAGAGTGGTCAGTGGACATGTGTGTTTGGAAATTCTTCTCACCTGTGATGTTGGCGTGGCACTGATCACACATAAACCGGGTTTCGACCGTATACATACGGGACACAATCCCCACCGACGATGGTCCACTCTCTGTCGCTCAGAATCTTCTTTTGCAACTCAAGAACAGATGCGATTTGTTCGTAAGAATTGGGGTTAACGATTATGGGATCCCCCATCGTGTGTGTCGCCGTTTCTGTCTGTCCACCTGATGATATGAATTAATATGGATCATTTGGCGTCTGTTGTGTTAGAAAGTTGTCATTACATTGTCTACGTGGTCAGATATTATGTTACCCGTCGTCCTCTGTTCACTAGCGATTTTCACAATTCTGTCTTGGATGTAGGTGTAAAATTCCTCGCGAACAGAATCGACTGCAGGTGATGTCGCATATGGGAGTGTTGGACTTATGTCGAATTTGTGGGATTGAACCACAGCCGGGGTGACATTGATGGATTTTTTTGAAGATGGCTGTTCTTCTGTGGTATGAAATGGACGATGGCGGTTGATGCACTGAGTTCGGGTTTCGCATCTGCTACAACTCTCCGCCTTTTGGATAAAAACTGGTTATTATAAAAAAATGTTACAATGTAAACAGATAGAGAACAAAGAAGTGGTTTTATTGTCGTACCATTTTGTTAGAGAATGATAACTCTCAGAAGGTCCCAGTGACGAGTGGAGGTTGACGATTATCTTGCGCCCAGTCACAAAATAGGTCATGAGATTGCAGGGGAATGCGAGATGGCCGATATAGTTTAAGTCCCTCGTGTGTAGTAAATATTCAATTGTCAGAATGAGTTTTTTCGGTTGTATACATGCAGATTCGACGATGTTGGCAGCTGTTGTCAGAAAACTCACAACGACAGGAGTTATAGAGTCGAGAAGGCTTGATGTAGGTATCGACGTGGGTCCATTTAAATCTTGGGATGTAGTGTCGAGTTGAAAAGATCGCACTGAGTATATTGCCCCAACGCTGTGGCTATCTGTTGAAGTTCCTGGAATATAATTTGCACATGTATTCATGTGTTTGGTTTGTGTATATGTTGCCGTTTCAGCCACTAATGGACATTGTCAGTTTTGATGGTGAGGATAGACAAACCCACAAATGTATAATTTAACCAAGAAATAACGCTGTACTACATTTGTGAACTATTGGTCCCAAATAAGTAATTGACAATTTCAGTCATATACAGTCATGTTTCCTTCTCTTTGCGTGATTTTCAAATCCGCGTCTGAGATTTGAACCACACAGCTTCACCATTGCTGTGTTGTGCTTTGTACCTCACCAATTTGTTTCAGTCAAGTTAAATATATGTGTCGCACGTTTGTTTCTCCGCAATGCATGTCCGATATTTGGTATTTTAGGACAACCAAATGCTTTCTGGCTTTCTGGCATGCAATGTAGGTTTCACGACCACACTAGCCATAGATACATGTGGAATGTTTTCATCATCGTGATTCCTACATATTTTCTTAACGACAATTATAGTATATTATCGGCCATGCATCCAGGTTTTCAAATATTTATTTAATTATACATACCTCTTTCCCATATATGGGCCAATAAATCTGCTGCAATTGTCGTCGCGTGATCTATAGTTTCTGGTGTCGCAGATGCTGACGTATGTGTCGCATCTTCGTCTGAACCCTTGTGTTTGGAATAACAGGGAAAACATAGATAGCCCTTCTGCTTTGCCAGCATGGGAGCTCTCCGTCCCGTATCATGTTGTCTTTTATCGAACCCTGTTGAAAAGGGTACTTATTAGTTGCTGTGATGTTTTTATGGCATTGCCAAATCAGAATTGTTAGTATCAGTTAAATCAAAACTTACATTACAATGTTATCTGATGATACCCACCCCAGTTGGCCCCCAGTTCAGGAACGATAACTCTATCCGAAGTACACGACCTATATGCAGTACTCCCGTCGGAGTTTGACCTATATTCTCCGCCCACGCGTTGGTCTACTTGTACCGGTTGGACATGTCCGGACATGACCCGCTGGTTATATCCAGACTTTTCCATATGAATGGTATAGTATCTACATGTATATCACGTGATGATCTCGGGGGGGGCGGTGGGGGGGTAGCTTCAGTCTTTAATTTTAAAGGGACACTAGGCTCTCACTGGGGATGATTATTAAAGTGACACTCACTATGGATGAATGTTAAAGTAACGCATGGCGCACACTGTGGGATAATGTTAAAGTGACACTCGCAACGAAAAGTTCAAAAAGTTCAAAAAGTTCAAAAAGTTCAAAAAGTTCAAAAAGTTCAAAAAGTTCAAAAAGTTCAAAAATTTCAAAAAGTTCAAAAAGTTCAAAAATTTCAAAAACTTACAAAATTAAAAATTTTTCGGAAAAACTTCAAAAACTTCAAAAAATTTCAAAAACTTCAAAAACTTCACAAATTTCACAAATTTCACAAATTTCAAAAAACTTTAAAAATTAAACAAAATTCAGGATTTAGTCATAAATGTGACCCGCTATATCAAATCCAGTCGGAAGTCGGGATTTTTTTTATCCTGTGCCAATGCATTCTCTTATATATGCGAGTCGACCAGCCACCGCCGCCGGCGGCGGCGGCGGCGGCAGCTACATAATCCTATGGCATGCAAAGAAATTGGCGGCGGCGCTGCCGCCGGCGGTTCAGGATTTAGTCAAAAATATGGCTTGTTTCCATTCATCGGAAAGCTATGGGGGTACGGTGGTGAGCGCCACTGAAAAAAGCAAGTGAGCGAGGGAAAAAAGAGAAAAATAACATGACAAGTAGTACATAGTACAATTTATTATATTAACTATTCACAGTCACTTTCGTCCGAATTGTCATCACTTTCGTCAGATGTGTCATTTGTTTCGTCCATGAACTTTTCTAGCAATGGTCTGTACTTTAATATTGACATTTTCACTGCATCACGATCTTCAAAACCATTCTTCATATATTTCTCCACTTTATCCATGACACTGTTGTGCAGCGTACCATTGCGCAGCCACATATTCTTTATTATTGTCCAAGCATAAACATTCATAAATAGCCTCATGCCTTCAGTTTTAAGATCTGTACTTTTAAGGTCCTTGTCAGCTTGTACTTTTGCCTCTTTTTCTGTCGAGCCATTTTCCATATACGTTTCCACGTTATCACTCCATGCTTCTTGTGCTTTATCTCTACTCTCATCACACAAACTTTTGAAGTATTCATCTTCATTCGATTTAATTTTCTTATTCTGACTATCATCCGTGTCCTCAGTTAATTTTCGTTTTAACTTATTTTCTTGACACCAGTTTTTTACGTGTCTCTGGACATCATGCTGATCTTCGAACAAAAGCCCACAGTCATTGCAAGGGTACGACATGTCTTCTCGAATGCCTATGTTTTTATGGTTTTCTTTATTAATTTCATTGATCTCACCAGGTGTCCTTATGTCCTTAGTATAGCCATTATGTTGACCCTGGGGCACACTATAATTATATGTCATGCACTCCCGTTGACCAGGGAGATCTCTGTCATCATATTTCATCTCATTCCGTTGATCCGGGCTATTGTTGTCATCATATTTCACCACATTCTGTTCATCTGGGTGCTCGCTGTCCTTATGGAGATTATATTTCATGCCATTCCATTCACCCATATGTTGGTTCGTGTCCTCTTTTAGCACATTCTGTCGCAGCCGTAATGTGTCCGGGGTTGCGGCTTTTAAATCAACCAGTAGGTAACCGTACGGTTCACTTTGCCAAAACACCAAAGTGCGGAATTTTGTGAGCTTTCTGATGAATGGCAACAAGCGATGTTTCCGACTAAATCCTGAAAAATTACCCATAATTCTGCTGTGGTCAAGGAGTCGATTATTTAGGGCATTACTGTATTATTGCACAGGAAGCTCACAAAATTCCGCACTTTGGTGTTTTGGCAAAGTGAACCGTACGGTTACCTACTGGTTGATTTAAAAGCCGCAACCCCGGACACATTACGGCTGCGACAGAATGTGCTAAAAGAGGACACGAACCAACATATGGGTGAATGGAATGGCATGAAATATAATCTCCATAAGGACAGCGAGCACCCAGATGAACAGAATGTGGTGAAATATGATGACAACAATAGCCCGGATCAACGGAATGAGATGAAATATGATGACAGAGATCTCCCTGGTCAACGGGAGTGCATGACATATAATTATAGTGTGCCCCAGGGTCAACATAATGGCTATACTAAGGACATAAGGACACCTGGTGAGATCAATGAAATTAATAAAGAAAACCATAAAAACATAGGCATTCGAGAAGACATGTCGTACCCTTGCAATGACTGTGGGCTTTTGTTCGAAGATCAGCATGATGTCCAGAGACACGTAAAAAACTGGTGTCAAGAAAATAAGTTAAAACGAAAATTAACTGAGGACACGGATGATAGTCAGAATAAGAAAATTAAATCGAATGAAGATGAATACTTCAAAAGTTTGTGTGATGAGAGTAGAGATAAAGCACAAGAAGCATGGAGTGATAACGTGGAAACGTATATGGAAAATGGCTCGACAGAAAAAGAGGCAAAAGTACAAGCTGACAAGGACCTTAAAAGTACAGATCTTAAAACTGAAGGCATGAGGCTATTTATGAATGTTTATGCTTGGACAATAATAAAGAATATGTGGCTGCGCAATGGTACGCTGCACAACAGTGTCATGGATAAAGTGGAGAAATATATGAAGAATGGTTTTGAAGATCGTGATGCAGTGAAAATGTCAATATTAAAGTACAGACCATTGCTAGAAAAGTTCATGGACGAAACAAATGACACATCTGACGAAAGTGATGACAATTCGGACGAAAGTGACTGTGAATAGTTAATATAATAAATTGTACTATGTACTACTTGTCATGTTATTTTTCTCTTTTTTCCCTCGCTCACTTGCTTTTTTCAGTGGCGCTCACCACCGTACCCCCATAGCTTTCCGATGAATGGAAACAAGCCATATTTTTGACTAAATCCTGAACCGCCGGCGGCAGCGCCGCCGCCAATTTCTTTGCATGCCATAGGATTATGTAGCTGCCGCCGCCGCCGCCGCCGGCGGCGGTGGCTGGTCGACTCGCATATATAAGAGAATGCATTGGCACAGGATAAAAAAAATCCCGACTTCCGACTGGATTTGATATAGCGGGTCACATTTATGACTAAATCCTGAATTTTGTTTAATTTTTAAAGTTTTTTGAAATTTGTGAAATTTGTGAAATTTGTGAAGTTTTTGAAGTTTTTGAAATTTTTTGAAGTTTTTGAAGTTTTTCCGAAAATTTTTTAATTTTGTAAGTTTTTGAAATTTTTGAACTTTTTGAACTTTTTGAAATTTTTGAACTTTTTGAACTTTTTGAACTTTTTGAACTTTTTGAACTTTTTGAACTTTTTGAACTTTTCGTTGCGAGTGTCACTTTAACATTATCCCACAGTGTGCGCCATGCGTTACTTTAACATTCATCCATAGTGAGTGTCACTTTAATAATCATCCCCAGTGAGAGCCTAGTGTCCCTTTAAAATTAAAGACTGAAGCTACCCCCCCACCGCCCCCCCCCGAGATCATCACGTGATATACATGTAGATACTATACCATTCATATGGAAAAGTCTGGATATAACCAGCGGGTCATGTCCGGACATGTCCAACCGGTACAAGTAGACCAACGCGTGGGCGGAGAATATAGGTCAAACTCCGACGGGAGTACTGCATATAGGTCGTGTACTTCGGATAGAGTTATCGTTCCTGAACTGGGGGCCAACTGGGGTGGGTATCATCAGTTATCTCACAGCGATGGCATAATCATGTTTAAATAAATATATTATAGTTGGAGGGATTTTGCAAGAACAATCTGCAGTATTTCTCTTTGAACGTTACCCACCTGTTTATTCTATTCCGCATGAATAAACACAATCAAGATTGATATTTTGGGGTAGGGTTCTCTATTCCGAAGGTTCATTATTCCGAAGGTTCGCTATTCCGAAGGTTCATTATTCCGAAGGTTCCCTATTCCGAAGGTTCATTATTCCGAAGGTTCGCTATTCCGAAGGTTTTCTATTCTGGGCGTATTTAACCAGAAATGAATCAAAATTTGCACCCCACCACAAAAACCACACGAGGAATGAAAAATACGATTACGCTAGTATTCATATATAGTACATTTATACATCCACTTCTAATTCCCAAATTGTCCTAGATATCGGTTATTAATAGCAAGAAAAGAGTATCAGTTTATCGTTCATTGTGGAAAGTTAAAAACACGATGACTGAAATAAACTACATGTAAGAGATATAGTTTTTCCGAACTGGCAATCTGTATTTGAAAAAAAAACATCAACATTCAAGGCCCACTTAATTTTCGAAACCCAGATCACATGTATAAAATATATGCCACTATATATACCATTTGAAATATGAAGCTCTCTAACACTGTATTATCAGCTTATCCGGTGTAATAAACTGTGAGGATGTTGTTTTTGTTGAGTTAACGCAGGGTTAACGACTTGTTTTTGTGCTTAAGGTTCATCAGGTTTTGTTGCGCAAAGTAAAGTGTATTATTTTCAATGGAGGGGGGTAACTCTATATTTTAAAGATAATGTTATTCCCCTTCAATTGAAAATACAGTAGGTTGAATTCTGTTGCATTCTGAGAGCCATGACATATACCGGGGGAATCTTTTTATGATTTAAGATGTTTTCGATTTCTCTAGGGGCATCTTCTGATACAGACGTTTGGAATGGTGATGAACTATATTAGTGTTTTAATCTTATTTTATGGCACATATTGTGTTTAAAACCTGATATCAAGGCACTATAAAAAATAGCCGATGACTCGAAATTTAAGTGGGCCTTACAATTCAATACAAATTCACAATTGCAGTTAGGTTCAACTCATACCCGTCTATTCAACGACATTCTGCTTCGCATCATTCATTAAAGGTACTCAATCCGAACAGAGGGTTCCCATCTCAACAGATTCCAACAACAACAATCCGATCAGAGGGTCCTATATTACTATTTCTTTGGCTTTGGGGGTAAAAAATATTTGATTCGAGTCGAGGAACCCATCAAACAATGCTCAGAGTTATTAGATATTGATTTTTGAAATTTGTTATTTACTCGAGATGAGTACTAATAATTGCCTTCAACTGCCGTAATCTGCTCGGGATGTGTACACCAAAATCTATTCAAACAGACAAAGATGGATAACTCTAAAATCAAGTGGTAATAATAACGCAATTTTGACTGAGTTCTGGGCCAGAAAGTATTCCCGATAATGAAAAATAATAGATTTCTAAAATCGATATCTAATACAAATCTGAGCTTTGATGGGTGACTTCCTCGATTCGAATCAAATATTTTTGACCCCCGAAGCCATTGAAATATAAATTGAGAGGAGTTTTATCGGATTGAGTACCTTTAAGAGTTATAGTCCCGCTGTTTTAATCCCGCCTTTAGTTGGCGTATTGTAGCCTGTAAGATTATTGAGATATAACGCCATACGCGATGACATTAAATCGCACGGAAAGAGCAATACTTGTGTGGGCTGCCTGACGTGAATATCTATTGGAAAATAACGTCATACGAATTATAATGACATTAAATCTCAAGGAAACCCACGAAAAAATTAAAAATAACATTTAATGTTTCAACGTTTTAAGTTATTTCCTTCATAAAAAAGAGTCTTCGTGATAAAGAACCCTCTCAATACATGAATATAGAATTAACCTTTAAAAAAAATAATCTTCGGAATAGCGAACCTTCGGAGTAGTGAACCTTCGGAATAGTGAACCTTCGGAATAGCGAACCTTCGGAATAGACACATGTTCCCGATATTTTGATGTTATTGGTGGGCAGATTTATTAGTTAACCATACATGACCAATATAAAATGCCATCCTTGATTGAAGTTCTACTATTGCCAACGCAATTTGTTCACGTAAACAATTTATGTGTGCCTCATTGCTATGAGTTTGTTCATTCGGTGCTCATGTGTATGGTTCGTGAATGTTATATCTTGCCTTGAAGCTTATCCTCCAGGCAACTTCCCCCATTCTGATGTCGCCAGGTTCTAGATCTCCTGTGTATTCACTGTGTTTCGTACATGCACAGTTGTGGTCAGCGTCTCTCTTCCTTATCTTGGTCGTATCCTCTGACATTGTTGGTCAACTGACATAATGAAACATCTCGATTGCATACGTCGTATGTGGAAATAGCATCGTTATTACATTTATTCATCTTGTCTGTTTCTAGACTCAACAGTCATCGCTTGTCTTGTTTTTTTCCATGGAATCGTTGTTAAATAGTTATCAGTGGTTTATGTAAGTTTATTTCAATTTCGTTAACGTAATGTATGTTCTGTGTATAAGGAATAGTGTCGAATGTGTGAAAACTATTCACGATGAAGACTTTTCGTACTGTTATCGATATCATTAAAAAAAATTTATTATGTATGTTCACACCCCTGAATAATATCGTGTCAGAAATGTGACTAATAGAGTCAGTTTTAAGCAATTGGCGGCGGCGTTTTTATCACTTTCCATACTATCAATGCAATTTGCCGTACAATTGGATCAGATTCTTAAAACTCACCTTCAAATATAGTTTTTTTTTAGGATTTTCCCGAAAACCATATCGCATAACGAATCGGCTTTCCGTAGTTTTTTCAACAAACGAGGAAGGTGTTTACAAAAAGATTAATATTTTATTTATCGGGGATATGATTGGCTAATGCACTTATTACGTGCAAAGGGGGATATCCCATACAGATATGCGTGCATAATATTTTCACGGTTCTCCAAGTTTTCTTCCAAATAACTGTTTAGTAAGTATACTTTCCAAAAATAGCGTTAAATAACTTCTTTTCCGCAGAGTCTTGCAAATCTTTACTTCTTCGAAGTGGTACCAGATATAGCTACACTATGGCTATTGTAGCTATATCTGGGAATTGCCCAGATACCGACGAACCCATGCACACAATCCAGACATTTTAAACAGTAAAACAAGAAGAATATAAGTATCCGTCCGTCGCCTCTCATCCGTCACAGTAACCAGAATGCAAACCGGCAGTGCAAACCACAAAACCTGAGATGCAACTTTAAACCCGAAATGGAACTTTTAACGTAAAGTATAGAACCAACATACATTTATTCAGCAACAGTGAAACTTCCCCAACGACGTGACACGGGTGCGTGGGTGGCTTTCAATGTACTTTCCAGGTCAACTGATCAGCACGAAAAATTCATGTTGTTACTGCTGCACGATCACTGTGTTTTATGTAAATTGTGTGTGCGTGTGCGACTTGCAAACTATATCGTGGAGCGGACGGAACCGATTTCAGAAAGTTTAGTCCGTCGGGACCACATACAAGCTTGTGATACATCATTTTGAAGGTCATGACATTCCACAGCGGGTATGACCTGGTGTGAAATATAAAAATGATGCAAAAGATGATTTTTAGCGGATAAAGTGCCAAAATTCAACAAAAATCCTTGTTTTTGTAAAATGCGGCAAAATGAGAAATACAAGTATAGAAACGCGAACATGTTGCGCTAAAATATTGCAGTCTACATACCTCTAAATATTTACTACGATAGTGTTACGATTTCTCTGTAATAACGGAGATTCTTTTTAGATTTATTGTAAAAATAGACAAAACAGCGCTATTTTTCATTTTTTTTTGCCTCACTTAATGGGCAATATATTAGATCAATATTGTTTTGACCAGTGATATCGTATATGGTCTAGAAAAGTGCGGATATATATACCACATACGACAATATGCTGAATATGTCGCAAAAAGTCACTCTTTTAGGGGAATTCGGCACAAATTAATACAAAAGCACATGTAATCGGGATATTATTGTGCTACGACATAGCAGGTTACATACTTATAATACAAAGTATTGAAATGCCATGACTGCGGTGATAGATGTACAAATTTCTAAAATTTACTTGGAAAATAGACAAAAAAATCATTCATTTTCAGTTGTTTCGCCCCTCTTAATAGGAGATTATTCAACATTGCACTAAATTGAGATCCCGTATATAATCTAGAAATATATACCGCATATTATTGTTCGATGAAGATGTCACTCTTTGTCATAGATGTAGATTGTGTCACCCCCACACCAAAATTCAGAAAAAAATCAGGTTTAGAAACTTATGTATCGCAGAATGCAAAAGCACAACAATTCTGATTATTTTGTGCTATTATATTGCAGTCTACCCACTTCGAGATATACATTGTGATAACGCCATGGTATAATTTAATGGTGGCAATATTTCAGAGTGTTCTGGTGAAAGTAATCCGACAATCGTGAAATTTAACTTTTTTTGCCCCTCTACAATGGTGATAATTCAATTCCATTTGAACAATAATCCGGGACAAACTCTCAAGAGTTGACGAGACACATAATGCATATGAATGTTGTCGGATTGTATCATCTTCTGTCGCATTTGTTTGGTTACGTTAATGGCGCACTTTTTGTCGCTTTCTGTGCGCGCCATTAGAAAGTGGACCTAATAGTATTTCTAATGGCACTTTCGGCGCGCGCCGAAAGCACCATTAGGAAGTGGCCCTAATAGTATTCCATATCATTGTATATGTTTGCTTCGCATAATATAGCTTTACAGTTGTATAAGATTATATGCAATTGGAGGTTTATATATTGTTAATATCCAGGTTCAGCCACATTACATGTAACTTGTAACGTGTGTTGTCATTGCCAACGAAATCACCTGGCTCACATGGCCATTCCGCCTACACGTACACCATCACACAACCGTTTAGACGTTTTGTGTCAAATGACAGCATTGCGAAATGTGTATCAGGGAGGTGTCCAATCTTTATATCAATCGACGAACCTGTGCTTAGTGAACTTTTGTTAAATTCTTCAGCAGCCGTGACCACGTCGTTACTTTTCACAAAAGGGTTGTTGGTACGACTTCCTTTACATATCGTAGGTCGTCTGCACCCTGGAACCGGTGGAAGCCAAAGTGTGTTTGTATCTGGGTGCAGAAATGATCTCCAATGCGGGCGCATAGCCTACTCTTCTTCGATACACATGGAGGGGTTTTAACGTCCAATGGGCATGAACTAACTACGAGACGGCACAGCCATTAAGGTGAGCTTGCGATCTCAACACATCAAATCTTTTCTTAATACTGACCTCGTCGTGAGCCCCCGTTATATGGAATTTGCTTACACGAGACGAAGTCAAATGTTTCATTGTCGACTACGACTAGGGTGTAGCAATCTGAACTACGACTTATATCTCAATCATTTGCAAGACAATCAATATTGTATATGTGGCGAAGTTGAAACAGTATCACACTTCTTGCACTATTGCCCAGTCTTTGAAGCCGAGGGAGATATATGTCTCAGCAACCTTAATAATTTGGAAACAAAAACACTCTTAGAAGGTTCAAAATCATTTCCCTTATCCAAAAACATTGAGATATTCGCTAACATTCAGAAATATATAGAACTAACTGGCAGATTCAAGCCATATTATGCACAGACCTGATGTATACGACCTTAGGCTATGTATGGAACAAATTAAAAACGCATTAAAATCAAAATTAAACTAAGTGTAACATCAATCCCAAAAGTACCCTGCCAAAACCTGCTACGATTGAGAGCGGGGGGGGGCTATCAGGCACATTATAATTAACAATAACAATAGTAATTTCTTGAGCTGTATACATTCATATACATCGAAATGTACATTTTAGTTTTGTCTGTATGAAACGGTCACCATTCATTATTTCATACGTGTAGGAGATGGCTTAAGATAAGCATTATGCTTACTGCCAAATCCCATTATAACCATCAATATCTCTCATCATCATATCGTGAATTTTGTACATTATATTGGTTAAAATAAAATATGTTTAAACTAACACATCTAGTCATGGCTCAACCCTGCCAGTTAGGCCAGGGGGTCGTGTTTGAAATGAATCTGCATCCACCTGGGACTTGATGTTCCCAAAAGGCTGCCACTTCCATTTAATCATATAATATAATTTTGTTTTACATCAACAATGCTGTACAAACAGTATAAACACTCTTTCTGTGGCTCTCCTATCTGGGAGTCATCATCCACGATTTTATCTTATGGGGACCTTCCCTAAAGTATCTGGGGTTTTGATGCGTCACGACCTTCTTGGTCACAGCCATCATATCGAGCCTTGTCATCAACCTTGCGATGCTCTTTTATTCTATCTATCGTCATTGAATCCCCCTTGTGGTACCCATGGTGCATTTTCTGGGCCATATTTCTTGGAATATGATGAGGAATAGATGCCGTAATATCTCCAAGGCCTTGATCATTGCATGTCGAATTTATCTGACCATGTCTGTCAATGTGTCAGGAAGACTATATTTCTCCTGTGCATTTGGTTTCCCTTCAAGATAGGGTGGTTTTGGTTCAGCTCTTTGGAACTCATCCCCATTGCTTATGGTAACAGAAACTACTGCTGTGTTACAATGTGATCATGGATACCCTTAACCCTTTACCCAACAGACGGGGCCCTGTGCCTATGCATTCTCTTATATATGCGAGTCGACCATAGGTCGCCTCGTCTATATAAGAGAACGCATTGGCTTAACACATTAAAAATTATAAAAGTGTTAAAGAATGTAAGAAAAAATGGTAAAAAGTGTTAAAAAAAGATTTTTTTAGGCCAATGCATTCTCTTATATATACGAGGCTACCAATGGTCGACTCGCATATATAAGAGAATGCATTGGCGCACAGGGCATAACTGTAACTATCACAATGTGGTCAAGGAACCGGTTCCAATGATATCCATATTTGTATGGTTCTATTGAGACAGACCGAAGATATTTTAGGCTGTTCAAGCTTTATTTGGCCGGTTTTGGCCGGTTTGTTGGGTAAAGGGTTAATTGATATAGTGGGTTGATGATCCTCGGTTTCAATAGTTCCAATTGCTTCTAGGGAATATGTGTTGATGTTCCCTGAAAAGTGACGAGAAGATACTATCTCTGGCAGAGTTCCTGATGAGTCAGTAGCTACATGTACAACTCGGTATGCCTTATTCGCTTCGTTGGACTCAATGATCAGCAGCTCGTGTGCTACATCATTTATGTAACATATGGCATATTGGGCGTCCACAACAATATGATGCTTTCTTATAGCATTTAGGCCAATAAGGCCGTCTTGGCTTATGTCAACCAATATCATGCGCTGTTTCGTAGTATCATCTTCGACCACTATCTCACATTCTGCTGCACCATGGTAATATATTTTGATTCCATTTATTGTCTCCAAATCATCATATAGATGGGTATCCAATTTGGGTTTATCTTCCGATAAGTAGTCATACAGTTTCTTTGAGAGCATGGAAACTGTTGCTACAGTACCAATCAGAAACCTGACTGACTGCCCATGGAGATTGCAATCTAAACACAGGCCTCCCACTTCAGAAGAGCTGCATCTAACAAAATCCTTGGAGTTGCGATGTCCACTTGTATTCTGCTGGTCTCTCCTACAACGATAGACATTAGGACACATGTCGCGTGGATTGTGAGAAGTTCTGCATCTGGTGCGTTCTTTGTATTCGTTTGTGTTATAATCAGGATTATCATTATAATTCTGTCTCCATTGTCTATCATCACGACAGTCCCTACAGGACTCATTTTTGTTACTCTTTTTCTCCTTGTTCTCCCTTTCTCCTTGTTTTGGTTCTCCTAGTTTGTCATTCTTTGTATATCTCCCCCAGTCCCCATTACTCCTCTTCATATCAGTCAACATTTGTTTTATCTCCTTCATCTCAACGATATCGATGGCCTGTGATGTCTGGGACGGTTGTGAGCTATCCTGAGTTTTCCCATTATAACCAGTTTGGGGCTTCAGTTCATATATTATCTTTTTGAGTTCTTCACACTCTATATTTTTGCTTTGTGTTGGGTCTGCTTCATTTACTGTCCTAACATAGTCTTTAGCCCTATGTTTTTTCAGACTGGGCAAAAGCCTCTAATTTGACTGCATGTCTTATGCTCTCACCAAGAAAGCCCGGTCGTACTTATTTTACCCTGAGCCGTATATCTGGATCATTCAACCCACCAATGAATTGGTCCTCTGCCAAGGTGTCTCTAAATTCATGTGATGCAGTATGATATGCCATATTGGCCAGACGTCGGATGATTTGTCCCATTTCAGGTAAGCTATCTCCTGCCCTTTGTCGTCGTTCACGCAATTGTACCATATACAAGTCAGTCTGTTTCTTTGGCAGCAGATCGGCCTTCTATCGGCGCAACAAGAACGCTGTAGTCTTGTTCTCGTCCGTGCATTCTTCTCACCTTGCTATTCACTGTATTATTGCATGGGATAAGGAAT
Source organism: Siphonodentalium dalli (assembly GCA_032622095.1). Taxonomy (NCBI): domain Eukaryota; kingdom Metazoa; phylum Mollusca; class Scaphopoda; order Gadilida; family Siphonodentaliidae; genus Siphonodentalium; species Siphonodentalium dalli. Next base: position 33,664,758 of record CP136069.1, on the reverse strand, counting down.
ACATGAATTTATCCAAACACAGCAACTACGATAGTGGATGATAATACGCATCAACAGTCATATATACTTTATGTCTTGACAACTGTTGAAATCTTTCCGTAGAGCCTTTTTCAAAAACAAAATTAAATTATCACCCATATATATATAGATCAGAGGGACAAAAACGTTTAAAATGTACGATTTTTCGGTCTATTTTCACCAATAATGTCAGAAATCTTGCCATCTATATCAACAAAATCTTCAAATTGGGTATATATCTAGGAGTATAAGTGTATATAATACTATATCATAGCACAGACTAATCACAGTTCTTCCGCCCTGCCGAATGTTCTAAAACCTGACTTTTTTGCTGATTTTTTTATGAGGGGTGACACATTCTTACACAATACAGCACATATCACAAAGGATGATACAATTGGCTTATGAAAATATGCCCTGAACATTTCCACAAATTTCCAGTGTATTTTTGAGATCCCTCGTCAAAACAATATTGAATTATCACCCATATAGGAGGGCAAAACAATTGAAAATCAACATTTGTTTTTATCTATTTCCACAATAAATCTCCGACATTTTGCCATCTATCAACGAAATCATGGCGTTACCATACTTGGTATATATAAGTATGTAGACTGCTATATCTAGGCAGGAAGATATCCCAAATTATCTTATTTTTTATTTCGTTCTGCCGAATTTCCCCAAAACAGTGACTCTATGCTGAATTTTTGGTTGAGGGGTGAAACAATATTACACAACACACAACTTACTGAATATATTGACATAAACAACATGTTGTCATATGCGGAATATATCTCCGCAGTTTTCTATACTATATTGAAGATAGCAGGTCAAAACAATATTGAACTATTCCCGATTAAGTGGGGCAAAAAAAATTGCCGTTTTTGGTCTATTTGTTTTACAAAAAATCTCAGAAATCTTGATAACTTTCAACGAAATCGAGCACTATCATATTAGAAATATAGAAGTATGTAGAATACAATATCTTGGCGTAAAACAATTGCGTTTCTCTACAATTGTGTCGCACTTGGTCGCATTTATAAAAGATAGCGATTTTTGCTGATTTTTGTCGCTTAAACCTCTCAAAATCATCTTTTGCATTATTTGTATATTTCACATCTGGTCCCATCCGATGCACAATGTCGTGACATTCAAAATGATGTGTCACAAGCCCGTGTGTGGTGCCGATGGACTACTTCTAGTGAGCTTTGTGAGCTTGTCCGCTGCACTAATAGAGCTGTTTATCAATGGAATGGGGTGGAATTTTGTCGAAGGGTTAGGCGGCTTAATTATGACAAAATATCATGGATATGGTTTTGGTAAATAAACAATTACAAAACGTATGGAGCCCGTAATACATATGTAAAATGTTAACTTTTATTATCGGTTTAATACCTATACTATATGTTTGAATATGACTACTATAATGTTGATGACTGACATGCTATTACCACCGTTTCTATAATTATAATTAACCTTTCTTATATGTAGGCCGAGATATGTTCCTAGTGCTCACATGCAAAATACCATATATAACTTTGAGCGAAATTAAGCCAGGTATAGATATCGTGCAAAATTAAGGATGATATACATCACATAATTAATGCACGACACTATACATATTACAAGTTTGTTTTCTTTTTGTTATTTTTGTTGTTGTTGAAATTATGTCTATCAATCGTCTCCAATGTGTGAATAAAACGGTTCCTCCATGCGTCAGAACGACTTGCACGTGCGCTGATAACTCCTCTCCCCTCTCTGTTGTGAACTGCGCATGTATCATATTTATACACCGGCCCGTCCTTCCCACCGTGAAGGCTTATTGTACAGTGTAATTGTGATGGATATTGGGGTCGGTGATTTCATGTATATGCTCAAATACCACAGTAAGTGGTGAAATGGGCTAATAAAGGATAAAGGATATTCAAAATAACACACACATTTAATTAAGCCATCATACAGTGACGACAAAGGACAACAACAATGACCCCACAACCTATATATCCGGCTGATCAGGCGATGACTCACACTCTAATTGGACCAATAAACTTTTAATATGCTATATTATATCTAATCATGTGATATACTAACATTCAGTTCACTGCTGTTTGAGAAAGCGTCGTTATATGTCAAAACATTAAAGACCAACTGACTTCGAGGGGAAAATGAGCTTTTCTGATACACGTGAGTGGTCAATAAGAGCGGGCACATTGGACGATATCTCCAATATCGACGCATTTTTCTCAGAGCATATTCCGGATTGGTTCCGAGATCTTCATTTCTTTAGGATATTGCTGGACTTGCATCCAAAAACATTCCTTCTCGGAGTTGACAAGTCTGGACGGATTCGAGGTGATTATTTAACACAAATGAACGGCGGATTAAATGTGGTCATGAGTTCACGCAGATCTTACTGAAATGAAATTGCGGTCAAAACCCATGACAAATTTACATCCGTCGTTTATTATAGTTACATCTACAAACGTAAATAAATCATGCATTTGAATATTTACATCACTACCACCATGCATTGATTATTCAACTTCGATGTAGTATATTCTTACTTGCCTCCTTTTTACGAGAGATATATTATATACATGGTCATTTACAAATGCATTGGACATAAATCTAAAGATCAAAATCACAAGCACGTGAACTAAAATGTGTAAATATAAACATCTGACGATAATATTTACCCGTGCGAACGATTAATAGTTAAACGGACATGGCTCATTCGGACCTCCAAATTGTGTCTACGTAATTTGGAGGGACGAATACGATAGGTCGATAAAAACGTGAAATATCGACACACCGGCTTCATATGCTTTGAAAAATCACTTACCAAAGTCACAGCCATTTTCCAGCCGTTTTCAATTATTCGCCCCAAGTTAGATAAACGCCCTTTATTACTACCATATCAGGAATATAATGACACGGAACGCTCTTCTCTGTTCCATGTCGTGCAAATGGCTGTTTTTGTTTGGGACCCAAACACCTTTTTCGTATTTGCATTTTTCATTACTTCACTGCGTCTCTTTGGGTTACAAAATGAATGCTCGTAGAAAGATAGTTAAGATCTTGTCGACATATTTCGATACCGGAAAATATTCTAAAGCGAATAATATTATTTGTATTTTGAGCGCAAACCGCCATGTGGTTTTAATATATAAATATAGTATACATCATGTTATCGAATGTTGAAGGTATAACACATAATACAGGCTATTTAGAAAACAAGTTATACATTTATGTTTGGATATACAAACGGAAGATACACATATCACATCCGTCTGGACACTGATGGCGACACAAAGTAATATGATAATCCACAGTTATGCATCCATCGACTACTTCAATCAATTATTCAATTCAATTATTAGTTTATTCTGATCGTCAAGTTGAGACATTACCACCCCTGGTCAAGTGGTCATGCTAATGTGTTATGATGCGGTTGGGTCCTGCTGAATTGCTATGATGCTGTTAGGGCAAACTGATGCTGTTAACAAAAAGTACCGTTATATTTTTTTTAATTTGTCTTTTTCGCAGAGTTCCAATAATCTGAACATATACAAGAAAAGCCATTATGCGTATCAAACATTCAAAAATATATTTATTGCGAAACGTTTTTAATAGCGGTTGTATTAGTTATTGAAAATCCACTATATTCAAAATGGTTAATCATATCGTTTTAGAAGCACCAGCGCAGGCATTGTTATACATTTTTAAAATAATTAAGTTCTTGAATATTTCATACACACACTAGTTTTTTTCTCAAATAGCTCGGGTTAGCAAAACACCGCGAAAATGACAACTTAAGAAAAAGTAACGTTACTTTTTCGTAACGGCATCATTTTGCCCTACCCGCATCATAGCAATTCAGCAGGACCACCAGCATCATATCATATTAGCAGGACCACTTGACCAGGGGTGATTACAGAGATAGATAGATCTTTATTTGCACAATAATATTAAAATACAATACATTAACAAATTAGTAAACAAAAGTATATTATTGCACAGGAGCAGCATGACCTAGCTGGCCGTCTTCCTGCTGCCCTGAATGATAAGTATAATATGATCATATGATGGCGTATTTACAATTTGACACAGACTATTTGGTATCTGGATGGCCGGTTGGAGCCTACTTTAATATTTTATGTATTCATTTTAATCAAGACTTTTAATCAAGACTGTGTTGAGTTTTGAACAATGCTGTACTGTAATAGAGATTTTGGACAAGTTTAAGAGATTGTAACAAAACTAGTGAGGTTGTTGCGACAGTCCTGCGTCACATTCGCGGACAGCACCGTGCATGTGACACAGGGCTATCTAGGGGTGCATAACTGGGGTGCATAATAATATGAGTTAAAAAGTTAACCTCGGCAGATTATTGAGTCATGTGGATTTTTGCCGACTGCAAATGTAGCATAATTTATTTTCACAGATAACCGTTTGAGAATATTTACCTATTTGTTCCATAGACAATACATTTTTGAATGTGTAAATAAATTTACATTTTTTTATTTCGGAATTTATCGAGTTCCACACTTTAGGAAATGAATGCTTTGGTAGGACTTCTGAAAAACATGTTCTAGCCTTATTACTTCTTAATTTACCCGCCTGTCTAGTGTTAACACCGAGGGAATATGTGAACATATTCTTAAACGATTTGGGGAGATTATTTCTAGACCAATTGTACATAAAGACAGATGCATTCACTGTATATATATCTTGAACATTATGATATTTTCTTGTTTGAAGAGGGTTCTGTGTGACTCCTATATTTTGTGTTGCATAAAATACGAATTGCCCTTTTTTGTAAGGTAGATAGTACGCCCGCGTGAATCGAGTGTCCCCATATCGGGAGACCATAAATAAGATGACTATGGATTAACGACTTATATAGAGTTTTTCGTGATTTTTTTGGTAGAAAGTTTTTAACTTTGTTCAATAAGTAGAGAGTGTGGTACAGTTTACGTTGTATCATTGATATATGGTTTTTAAAAGTCAAGTTTTCATCGATTAAAATGCCTAAAATTTTTATTGATTTTACTCGCATTTGATTCCCAACTCTAATTAGTTCCATATTATTCAATTTTAGTTTAAAATGTCTCCACTTGTCCTCGTTGCCTTTGGGGTGGATCAATATGAATTTACTTTTAGTTGAATTGATAGATAGTTTATTGCAACAACACCATTCAAAAACGTTTTTTATTTCAGCCGTTGATGATTTTTTTAACTGTTTCCTATGATGACCATAAAAGTAAAGCGTGGTATCATTGGCAAATGATATTGTTTTCTTCCCTTTAAATAACTCTTAAACCATTCATTGGAAACCCCCCGAATTCCATAATGTTCTAATTTTTTCAATAAAATATCATGGTTAATTGTATCGAATGCTTTTGATAAGTCTATGAAAATCGCTAATGTAGAATCCTTAGTTGGTTTGTCGTTATTTGTTGCTACATGATCTAGAAGGTGCATCAAAGGATATATGGTAGAGTGATTCTTACGGAAGCCATATTGATTTTTATGTAAGATTTCATGTTTTTCGAGAAACGAAAAAAGCCTTTTATGCATGTGTTTCTCTAACAACTTCGAGAAAACGGGCAGAATGCTTATCGGCCTATAGTTCGTTATTTTATCGGGAGAGTCACTTTTATAAAGTGGAAAATCTTTTGATATTTTCATCCTATCGGGGAAAATACCTTGTTTAAATGATAGATTGAATATATGCGTTAGCGCTGGGGACGTTTCGGGTATGGTCTGTTTCATTAAGATTGTTGACGTGTTATCGATATCTGTGGTTCCTTTTCAAGTGATGTCATTCGAGAGTTTCAAAACTTCATATGTATCTGTTGGGAACATGACATTTTTTTTGCATTGGGATCAGTTAGATAGTCGGATATAATATACAATATATTTCAGTACATGTGCATACATGTATATATACAATATGGCATAATAATAGAAGATAGCAAGGTTGGTCGGTATTCGGTTGTTTCAGTTCGCCAGGTGGGGTGGTAATAAGCCTCAGCACGCTGGTCATCCTATAATCCCGGCTGCGGGCAGTAAAGCCCGCTACGGGCGTCAGTAAACTGCACATCGGCTATAACACTTAGAGTTGTCCACACCAGGGCTAGTATAATTAGTTAAAAGTAGTCAATTTAGAAGTTATACCAACCAATGGAAGACGTATATGATAGGCAATGCATGTTTATGCTGTGGCAGGAGTTCAGAGAAAATTCAGATATCAGTTCTCGAGAAAAACACAATCTTAGTCGTACACATTCGGAATTTCATGGGTAAATTTAAGTTTCATTCAGCAAAACATTCACTGCAGACACTTCTTTGGATTTTTTTATTTCAACGTGGATCAGTATTAATGGGACACTTGCCAGCTTCGGGTTTTACTCCGACACCGCGGAGTGTCACATGCAATTGTCCATCATTTCCTACTTAAATGCAGCAAATTCTACCGTGATTGTAAATTTAGTTTCCTAAACTATCTATATAAATGGAACGTTGGCAATTTTGTCAAAATTTATCACTACGCACTCATCATGAAGCTGAAAACACAAAATTGAAACACCGAAGCTTATTCTCACACTTCATCGCGCATGTCATCACTTTATTGAGCTTTATTCGTCGAACTGTTAACATTTTGTTGAAGCTCGGTTCATCACGCACCTCGTGGATCCGAAGTTGTGTCCGAAGAGAAACAATTAATAACAAAATATCCCTCAAAACAAAACCCACCTGTACTCTTCACTCGTGCCCGCAACGGGGTTTACTCAATATTTGCCCGCAGCTGGTATATATTATAGGATGACCAGCGTGCTCAGGCGGACCTAAATATTTCTAGGACCTTCTTAACACCACTGATATATTTTTAACTGTCTTTTTATTTCCGGAGTTGAAGCGAGCAGTTAATTAGTTTACAATTTAGATAACAAATTATACACATATGTTTGGATACGCAAAGCAAATTTACATACATCACTAAGGAATATATCACATGCGTGAGGTTATGATAATTCAACACGTTTGGTATGCATAGATAATTTCGAAAATAAATATTATCTTATACCGGTTTGATATTATACTGTGTATTAAATTTTAGCTATATCTTACATATGTGTATTTACTCCAAGAAAGGACCCCACGACGTTGCTGTCTTAGCGACGTATCAACAAAAACTCTTGCCTCGAAATTGGGTCACATCTATACTTTAGCATTTCGGATGGTTTAAAGGAATAAATTAATGCACACAAGTGGCATAATATAGTAATGTAGCTAAATATTTGATGAAACATAGTTAACTGTCAACAAATTTTAACTTTCACTGTTCCCATTTTTAGACAGCTTGCAGCGCACACAATTTGCAAAATTTACGATGTACACTTTTCTCAGAATTTGCGTCGTTATTTTCAATCTAGCGAATTCTGAACTATAACAGTTTGAAATAATTAGCTTTTTTTTTAGAACATTGACATTTGATTGAAAGAATTTCACAGTTCCGATTTCTGAACATGGATTAATATTAAATCAGGACTTATTTCTTGTTTATTGCTAACAAATCACCTAAGTGTTCCATAAATCCGCGACCTCATCACAATACTGTAACTGCGTATTTATGCGTAACGGGGATTGCTCTTCGAAATTATTAAATTACTCTTCGAAATTACCAAAATGTAGATTGTTTTTGTCTCAAAACTGACTTAATTTTGGCTTAATTTGACCAACAATGATAGTGTCGGTTGGCATAAGATAATACAACAATAGCATAGTGTGTTTTGTGATGTGTTTTATCTCAATTCGTTAGAAATATTATTTTTCATACCATACTTCTAACTCATTGAGATAAAACACATCCAAAAACACGCTATGCTATTATCGTATATATGCACAACGAAGATTTATGTATTTATCGCCCGTGTTGTCGCCGATGGGCTGATCGGACTGGTTGGTTTGAGTAATAGTGGGTTCATTGTGGGATGAAGGTGAATCCATAAGTTGTGAGTCGTTGAGAATTCTGTCCGTTTCAGTAAAAAATGTTCTCCATGATTACGTTTCATGCGGTCCCTTCAAGTTTCTGTTTTGTCGATCGAGTGTTGTACAATGATAACAGCTCATCAACCAAACACAGAGAGTTGACAATGTGTACGCTTTGTAACACTGGTTTGCTAAAACATATCACATGTCTTATAAGTGTGTCTCTCATGTGTTTTTAATTAGACGTGTTTATAGGAAATTATTTTTTACAGTGCAGGTCAAGTTATTCGGATAGGTTGTTTTGTTGAGAAGTTTGGCCAAGTTATATCAGCTGAGTTCTGATTTCGGGTGACATTGAAAGAGTCTCCATATTTTCCATCCCGAGAGGGGGTCACGGTGAAATTGGTTGACAACAGTCAACCTCCTTTCTTTGAAATTAGTTGCTTTCCATTGTGTCGTAAGTTATCTTCACAACATTTTTGACAATTGTCTTCCATGAATTGTGATCAGGAGAGTTGCCGTGAGTAGAAAGTTATCTATATGAGTTATGAGTCCATATTGCTCAAGTAACGGGAAAACATCAGAGACAAATCCAGAAACTGGGCGACGAAACATACCATACAGCTCTCCCTTGAAATTAAATAGTTTAAGTGGGGCTTGATGTCGAGTGATCAACTGTCTCAGAAACACTGGGGGCCCATCGCTCCTGCTAAATCCGTCCGAAATCGCATAATCGTCCAGTGCGCATCGATAAATGCTAAATTGCCCTATCTGCAATTTTATAAAAAATAGCGTGACGGCACTTAAAACGGTTAGCATTTTCTTAAAATCCAAAATATTCAGTCAAAATTGAACTGTATCGGTGTGTGTTGAATTTGATTTACTGCGCTCACGGAAGATTGAACAATCAGGAGTTTATCACTTCGTTTTCGACATTTTACCGTAACCTTCGGCGATAAAGTTTGTTTTTAGACCAGAAATGGGACATTCAACTGGGCAAACAACCATAGTTTTCTGGTAAGTTTGTTATCTCCGGGACACGAAAGTGCAAACATATACACGAAAAATCTGGTACATGGTGGCTACAATGTGAAATTTTTATGGCTCCAGTTCGAAAACGAGCAAAAATGATAAACTCCAGTGCGCACACACGATAAATAATTTCGATATTGCACATAATTCATCGAGAATTTAGTAGATTATATGCGTTATAGCCGAGCACAATTACATTTGATCAAATATTTGTTCACACATTTGTCTCTTTGCATGCGCTTTACAGAGCAAATATAGATGTTACAATAAGGGTCAAATAGTAGCAAAATCGTTCACTTTATGACGCGAACCTGACATTTGTCATGAATGGCCAGTGTAACTGTATGTAAATTATGAAGACTGATTTTCTTTCCGACAAACCAATCACAATGGTCAACATATTCAAAATAGCCGCCACTTTTACGAAATGCATGGCCGCCGTTTTCAGCTTTTACTAAACGTATACGACGAATGTGACTTAATTCTATTCCTTTTTTGAAATTTTAATATTTCCCTCAAATAAAGGGTGCTCTAGGATGGCCACAATACTCTATTTATACACACACACACACCACACCCCAATCCAACATGGCCGCCGTTCAGAGGGATTCAAGTAGTAGGGAACCCATGCCAGTTCTCGGCCCTTTACCGTTTTAGGTCGAACAAAGAGTGGTGTATGGTTGCCCCCAAGACACTCCACATATTCAACAAACACATTCGATTCAAAATGGCCGCCGTCCAGAGGGGTCCAAATAGGGACCACTGGGTTTGAACTTTCCAACTGTTGGGAATTTCCAAACCACCTATAATATTGGTATATTTCCAATTGAGCACTTTCAGACCAAAATTTGGACTAAATATAGAAACTATTGGCTAGAGTTGGTCTAAAACAACATATGTCCCACTAATTAGTTGTTGGAAAATCAACCAACTAACAATTTCAACCTATAAGTAGTGTACAATTTCCGACTAACTGTGAGGCATGTACTTTCCAGCTGTTGAATATTTTGACCAAAGTTGGAGGGTTAGACACCCCTCACCACCTCCTGTCGCCACGTCCCATGGGTGGATACACCCATATGATGATATTCCGGCGCCACGTCCCTTCATATCAGCAAAAATATCTTCGTGGAAACAGCGAAGCATCAGAATCAACATGAAAGCACACTGAGTTGACGATTTCGGACTGGTGCATTTTCGCCGAATGCGCACCCGTCGTGTAGCTTGTTATCGCAAAGGCAACGTTTCATTTTGTGATATTTTATAAACATTGTTATACAAACTTACGATTTCCACATGACAATGATTTTGATCGGCAATATTAAAAACAATACCAAGATGATAATAAACTGATGATTGTAGTAAAATTGAGCACATGCTCCACTCAGAATGCTTTCGGATTTGTCATAGTAAAAATGATGAAGAAGAATTTAAAGTTTACTGAATCCTGCGGATCAAGAGCCGCTCTATATATGCATAATGGCCTTTTATTGAGGAGGGACATCATTTTCTTATATAAACTTCTCACAATAACGCACCCTGGGCGCAATTTCAGGGCATGCATGATAGACTTTCTCTCGCCGGAAACGCACAGGAGCCTCGCTGGAACTGGAAGATTATGCGATTTCGGACGGATTTAGCAGGAGCGGTGGGCCCCCAGTTTTGAAAGCACAGTTTGCATACGAGTATTTCTCGAAATTGAGTAGTAAGTTGTCCGACTAATCCAAGCGTTTGGCAATTAATGCCACGTGCGCAGAGAACATTATGTTATGTTAACAGATGCTTGGGTTTGTAGTGAAATGATTTAATTGCCGTATAATGCTTTGGGTAGGATAACGGTCCGCAGCATATGGTTCATTGTCAGAGGAGTAGCGTATTTAAGAGAGTCATTGCCAATTGTTGCGACGTCAGAAGCATGTGAGGAGCTGCTTGGGAATTTTTCCAGACACAAACCAAGGTGAAAGTGGCTAAATGTTCTATTCATACATTCGCGATAGGATGGGAAATAGGATATAGGACATTCGCGATATGATATATAGCCAAACCGGTTCTCTGGCACACCATCAATGTCAAGCGTGATTAATACATGATATCAGTCTAATTGTCGTTGTGTGGACATCTCCATTTCCAGAGCGAGTTTTCAATAAAAAAAAACACGTTTATGTAAATATCTATACGAGACTCGTATTAGTCATGAGTAGAAACACTGATGTCGCAGATGTTTTCTACGAGATTCCGTACCGAGAATAGACGACAAGTGGGGGTATATTGAGGCTCAATCGACACGAGCATAGCGCATTAGATCACCGTAAGCCTCCATCGAATGCGAAGCTGGTTATATTCCATATACAAACCATTGGTTGGGGTTTAACATCGTTTTAGTCGCTAGGCCACACTGGACGAAAAGTGAGGTTCACATGCAGATAGAGCGATATCACGTATTTACCATGTATCGAATATACGTGACATTTAACTTACGGTTATTGTAAGGCGCCCGCACAGCGTAGATATATGTGGATATGCCCACCCACTACCCCATCCCGCCACCTATGGTATATTATGCGCCACAGGCGCTCGTACAGCGTAGATAGATGTGGATATCCACATCTATATACGCTGTACGGCGCCTGCGGCGCATAAGATACTATAGGCAGCAGGATGAGGTGGTGGGTGCATATATCCACATCTATCTACGCTGTACGGGCGCCTGCGGCGCATAACATACTATGGATGGCGGGATAGGGTGGTGGGCGGGCATATCCACATCTATCTACGCTGTGCGGGCGCCTGCGGCGCATAATATACTATGGATGGCGGGGTGGGGTGGTGGGTGGGCATATCCACATCTATCTACGCTGTTCGGGCGCCTGCGGCGCATAATATACTATGGATGGCGGGATGGGGTGGTGGGTGGGCATATCCACATCTATCTACGTTGTACGGGCGCCTGCGGCGCATAATATACTATGGATGGCGGGATGGGGTGGTGGGTGGGCATATCCACATCTATCTACGCTGTACGGGCGCCTGCGGCGCATAATATACTATGGATGGCGGGATGGGGTGGTGGGTGGGCATATCCACATCTATCTACGCTGTACGGGCGCCTGCGGCGCATAATATACTATGGATGGCGGGATGGGGTGGTGGGTGGGCATATCCACATCTATCTACGCTGTACGGGCGCCTGCAGCGCATAATATACTATGGATGGCGGGATGGGGTGGTGTGTGGGCATATCCACATCTATCTACGCTGTACGGGCGCCTGCGGCGCATAATATACTATGGATGGCGGGATGGGGTGGTGGGTGGGCATATCCACATCTATCTACGCTGTACGGGCGCCTGTGGCGTATAAGATACTATGAGTGGCGGGATGGGGTGGTGGATGGGCATATCTACATCTATCGGTGCAATCTCATCAACACATGTTCGGTCTGAAGTATCTGGCTGCTGTTGCCCCTAATATAACCACGACCCTACAGTACATTTGACTCCTCACCACAGATACGAGTTACAATTGTTGCACATTCGTTCACATATAAATTATAGGTCGTTTGTTGAACTTGGTATATGAACATTTCCCACCAATGATAAATTCAACTCATATAATTTTCCAAGAATATAAATAAAAATGCATCCAAGGAACATAAAGTCAATAACACCGATGTCCTAAAAAAAGACAAGGGATAGATGTTATTGTTATTTTAATGATATATTGTCTAAACCGTCAAAGATATCTGCAAAAGCCTAAAAAAAAACAACTGAGTCAAAGCTGGGAAGAAAGTATTTCAATGTTCCTGAACCTATATGTGCCAGATATCGGAAGAAAATCTGGCAATTTCAGAATTGATGGCGCTGATTCCAGATGTATATAAAGCGCTGCAATGTTATATAGACACGACATTGTCCTGTTATATTTCTTCCATGTTATAGTGATAAAACACTTCCGCTTTTGTTTTAATATGGATCGAGGTTATCAATTGGTACCGATTCATAAATAGTACAGGGATGCGGTACTCAAATGACGTTTAGTGGCATCAAGCAAGGCGGTGCACATTGAGGACGTGGAGATATCACGACCCCCCCATCCGCCCAAATATATATCCAATAATCGATATATATGTATTTATCATTCTAACTATTTGGCATTGGGTGTATTCGAAAGAATATCAGAGCTTTGATATAATTCTGAACCAATGGAATTTATATTTCGAAACACTGTAACCAGGTCTGGCACATCCTGAATTGAATCAGTATAGTTATATTTATCGATAAGAGTTTAATGTGGATATCGCCGTTTCGTGATTTTGATAGGTGCACAACGAAAACGTATTTTACAAAAATGAACCAAACACAGCGTCACACAGAAGATGGTACCATGCGTGTTTGTTTCTCCGTTCATTTGAATGATTAAGCATGGTGCCACATGTCATGGTAAGGCAGTCAATAGACCATTTCCGAGTTACAATACATTGAAAGCTATTCTGTGTTGGAGGTGAGAAACAGACATCACGTTACAGCAATGTTGGGTTCTTTTTGTAAACAAATCACAGCGAAATGTCATTAACATAATGTGAAAATAATAGCTGCAAATGCTGATTTTCCTAAATGTATTACAAATACACATAAGTGACCTACGAAAAATCACTTTAGATAGTGATTTATGGATTTGGACTTATTTTGTTGTGTGCAATCGAGGACATTAATTCCCCGTTTGTATTGCAAATAATCAAGTTGTCTGTCGAGGCACACGTAGCCTATAATTATGTTCCATTACATACACAAATCTCTATTAGTCATCCTTATTATATACATAAATCTCTATTAATCATCTCTATTATTTTCATAAATTGTTTACCATGAGTTACTCTTGCAAATTATATAATAAAACTGACATTCAAAAAATACTTTATAACCTGACATTCTCCAACATACAGTAGAACTCTTGATAAACTGTTTACTCACTGACATTTCAACAAGCAAATTATCTGTGTACTGTCGGCACTCGATTCAAATATTCGCAAATGTCGCCTCAAAATGGGTGTAACCATATACTAAGTTACCTTTGAATCGATCGAAACAGCAGAGAAACACATAAAGATAACAAACAATTCCGAAAACAGTGACGGAAACATTCCGATCTCTAGATTAATTGTGTTCGAATGATTCAAATTATGATGAACCATGTTTCTTCGACAAAATGATATAATGACAATAGTGGTTTCATGTCGTCATCTTCGTCATCCTTTCTTCATATGTTATCGTGTATGGGACCTGGAGTTTGATTTGGTGTTTACACACCATTTGATAGGGCCTACTCTCGAACAATTGATCATTTATTCAGAATCACGGGATGCATGTCTAAATTATACATACGGGGCGGAAATCACACACCGCGTCATTCGCAGTTTATGTTTGTTGTAGCAATTACTACCGGGCATCAATCGACATTAATCCTTTTCACATACCATAACTGATTGGTATATATACAATGGCCTTGTATTTTCTTCTTTGTGTAATATTATACATCAGTTGTCATATGGATCTTAATCCACTCATACCGTGATAAACAATCCGGGTGCAATGAATGTAAAAAAAGTTGTGGCATTGAATTCACTGGATTTAGATAATATTATCTCTACAAATTAATGCCAGATTGGTCGATGTTATGCTCTTAATTACATCCCATTTATTAGTAAAATATGTATGTGTTTCCAAGATGGCGGCACCCGAACGAAAATTGTGTCTGAACCTGAACAAAATCATCGGGAATATTGCGAATCTGAACCTGAACATTTTGAAAATTTCAAAGGTCGTTTTTCGGAGTTAGACAATAAAAATATCGCCGGTTTTGAAATTCGAAGATATGTGGTAACCTAATCTACCCACAACAATACATAAATTTGCGGATCCATGAGCCCAGGGCCAAAAAATTACGGAAAAGCGAACATTTCGCCGCCTCGATAAAATTTCGAAAAATTATGACGACTTGACACGCGAAATACAACAATTCACATGCCTGTCACGCGACAGGCATGTTACGTAGGTGTTGGGCATACAAATTCCTACATAACTGTTTAAAGTTGTACCACCGAAAGATGTCGTTAATTGAGGCTTGGAGACAATATATACACTTACCGTTTATCTTCTTTTACTGGGCGCCGCCATCTTGGAATGTCCGAACCTAAACGGGTATCCGACAGTGCTTATGGCCGGCTAGAAAGGAGGTAATAAAGGGCCCTGATTTATTGTAACCCGGGAATGGTCTATTAGCACTCACATTGGTGTAGATATTGCGGTTGCATCGCCTCCTTAAGGCCCTTACACCCGGCGTTTCTGCGGTTACTCGTATGTTTCCCTTGGTATTATGATTTCAATGTTATTCGCTTATTTTTGTTTAAAATGACTGCACGGTGAAGCGATTCACAATCACAGTCCAGCACTTACTGACCTGGACTGACAACTGCTGTGCTTCCAGTGTCTTCGTTCTATACCGTCACTGCAATTAAACGGCGGAATTTACCGAACTGCATAGAAACACGCGCGGCACCGCACCGCCGGATTAGGACAGCTGGATGTAATCCTGCGACAGCGTTTTCTCAGCGCGTTCCCTGCGTTTTCTGCGATGTCGCCTGCATCGCACGCCGTGTTCAAGCGCTCATTGCTGCATATAATTGTATATTTGCTGCCGTATTGTTGAGATTGCAATATTGGCTATGTATAAGTGATATTGCTGAGTTGTGGCCATATTGAATTCATCCAGCCCCCATTCCGCGGTTTAAGTGCTACAGGTCAAAGTTCTGGAGGTGCATTCCATATATATGGAACTTTTGAATATTCATGATTCCACATATGGAATTCATGAATATCCAAAAGCTCCATAATTATATGGAATCATAAATATTCAAAAGTTCCATATATGGAATGCACCTCCAGAACGTTTGACCTGTAGTACTTAAACCGCGGAACTGGGGCTGGATGAATCCAATATGGCCGCGACTCAGTGATTTAATTCGCTTATTGGGGCATATATGGCAGAGTTTGGCGCAGAAAAAAATACGACGCATTAGTAACCAGTTACTGGGTTACAGTGCGCCCTATTTTATTCTGACATTTGCAGCTACATTAGGAAGTCCGAACAGTAACAAGTCGTTTGTCAGCGCAGACCAGTAACCCGGTTACAATGTGCCATATGTTTTTTGCCATGTTTTTTGTTTCACCCGTGTTTTTGTTGTTACAAAGTTACAGAATCTCATCAAAGAATAACTCCAACTAGATAAATTAAAAATTTTCACACATCCTTGTTTACAAAGGGTTACAAAGTTACATTTGGAAGTCGTTTTAAAAATGCGACCTGTTTTTGCGGTTAGCTACAAATGATTAGCAAAGAATAACTCCAACTAGAAACATGAAAATATTTCACCCATCCTTGTTAAAAAAGGGTTACAAAGTTACATTTGGAAGTCGTTTAAAAAAAAGCGACTTGTTTTTGCGGTTACTGTTACAAATGATTAGCAGAGAATAACTCCAACTAGAAAAATTAGAATATTTCACCCATCCTTGTTTAAAATGGGTTACAAAGTTACATTTGGAAGTCGTTTTAAAAAAGCGACGTGTTTTTGCGGTTACAGTTACAGATGCTCATCAGAGAATAATTCCAACTAGAAAAATGAAAATATTTCACCCATCCTTGTTAAAAAAGGGCTACAAAGTTACATTTGGAAGTCGTTTTAAATATGCAACGTGTTATTGTTGTTACAGTTACAGATGCTCATCAGAGAATAACTTCAACTAGAAAAATGAAAATATTTCACCCGTCCCTATGTAAAAAGGGTTACAAAGTTACATTTGGAACTCGTTTAAAAATTCCGACGTTTTATTTGTCCCAAAGTTACAAATGCTTATCTGCGAATAACCTCAACTAGAAAAATGAAAATATTTCACCCGTCCTTATTTAAAAAGGGTTACAAAGTTACATTTGGAAGTCGTTTTAAAATTGCGGCGTGTTTTTGTATCATAGTTACAAATGATTAGCAGAGAATAACTCCAACTAGAAAAATGAAAATGTTTCACCCGTCCTTGTTTAAAAAGGGTTACAAAGTTACATTTGCAAATCGTTTAAAAATTTCGACGAGTTTTTTGTCACAAAGTGACCGATGCTTATTGTGGAGTAACTCCAACTAGACAAAATGAAAATATTTCACCCGTCCCTGTTTAAAAAGGGTTACATAGTAACATTTGCAAGTCGTTTAAAAATTCCGACGTTTTATTTGTTACATAGTTACAAATGATTATCAGAGATTAACTCCAACTAGAAAAATGAAAATGTTTCACCCGTCCTTGTTTAAAAAGGGTTACAAAGTTACATTTGCTAATCGTTTAAAAATTTCGACTTGTTTTTTGTCACAAAGTGACCGATGCTTATCGTGGAGTAACTCCAACTAGGAAAAACGACTTCCAAATGTAACAGTAACCTCAAAAACACGTCGCATTTTTAAAACGACTTCCAAATGTAACTTTGTAACCCTTTTTTAACAAGGACGGTTGAAATATTTTCATTTTTCTAGTTGGAGTTATTCTCTGCTAATCATTTGTAACTGTAACCGCAAAAAAACACGTCGCATTTTTAAAACGACTTTCCAAATGTAATTGTAACCTCAAAAACACGTCGCATTTTTAAAACGACTTCCAAATGTAACCTATGTAACCAGGTTACAAGTACATACCGTATATTTCGTGCACCAAATCTGGACATATCTATATTGAGGTGCGTAATCATACAGTTTTCCCATAAATAGTGTATATTCTGCATTGTCAAATTTAACTATACCACTTGAATATAACAATAATAGTTGAACTTAGTATTCGCCAAACCTGATAATACTTTGCCTTATTAATTAGATATTACATTGTTGTCCAGAACGGCCTGTTATCGAGCTATGTGATTATCGCTTCAATTTGCCCTTAAACCGAGTAATATCATTGTATCACACATCCGAGTAATATGGTTAAACAACATTCGATAAATTATTTAATTCACTACTAAATAAAGTGTAGATATCGAATTTAGTGTCGTCACTAATCTGAAAGAATTGATATCAGCCATCGATAACCTCATATCAGCCTTCGACCTGAGCGTGACGTGAGCGTTACCCCCAGTACGGGCGATACCTATTTTATATAAATAGGTCTAAGACAAACAAATGTTAACAAGCGCATATTAAAAATATTCCAGAGAAATTCTGGCAGCCTGGTTTTAAATTGAATATCGTTCACATTTGATTGATCCCATGCATCTAGAAGTGATCCTGAACATGCCTGTAAATTTAAAAAACATTTCTCCAATAGATGTTGGATGCAAGTATTGACGATGGATTCAAATATGGAACACAAGATGCCCGCTGGCGGCCATGTTTTTAATGATATTTGGAAAAGTTAGATTGCTCCCATCTAGTGGTCGTCCCGAGGATTAATGTGACTTATTGAGTGACAATCGCATGAGAGTAGTAATAGAGTGCCCTACAGTAAAGGTTTCGGGCTGGAGAATGCGGTGGAGGAGGAAGATAAAATCGATATGGTTTTAATCCCTATATATAATTAAATAAGTAGTTATATAGATACGTAGATATATAGATACGTAGATACTTAGATATATAGTTACGTAGATACTTATATATAGGGTATAGTTTACGCAATTAGCTATAATACGGGTAGTTTACCTTCGACTAGTCCACTAGTGTTATCGACCCCCTACTTTTCGAATGAACTGATCTAAACTCTGATTTATCGATGTCTCGGCTGTGTGTTTTAGAATTTAGTGACGAATGGATGTAAAATTATTGATATAAGGCAGTGCTTTAATCGAACTATTTCACTCGCTATAATGGATCACGGGATTTCGGTTAATGAGCCGAGGTTTAAACACCCATTCACTGCTATAGCCGCAGGGCCTAGTGCTTGCGGAAAGACGCACTTCGTATCTAGATTAATTCATAATGCGACTGTTATGATTAACCCACCGCCGTCTGTTATATATTGGTGTTTTAGTGAATGGCAACCCGGGTATGAAGCGTTGAAGAAAGTAGTCCGAATCCACGAAGGAATACCTGACATAAGTGCGTTTGATGTGAACACCCCGACCCTGATTATACTCGATGATTTGATGTTAGAATGCGATAAGAATAGTGTGACCAATCTTTTCACAAAATACAGTCATCACAGAAATATGAGTGTTATACTTATTCTTCAGAATATCTTCGCTGTGACTGTTATGATTAACCCACCGCCTATATATATACGTAGATATATAGATATGTAGATACGCAATTACCTATAATGTGGGTAGTTTACCTTCGACTAGGCCACTAATTTTATTGATCCCCCCACTTTTCGAATGAACTGATCTAAACTCCAATTATTGATGCCTCGGCTGTGTATGCTTTAGTATTAAGCCATTGAGGGGGTATCGACGAGGCTTTTAGCTTTCAATCAATCTAATTATTCCGGAATTTTTTTTTAGCTGTTTTAAAGAAAATTATATGTACTTGAGTCGGGTGGGGTTTAGCACTTTCGCTGTTGAGATTTCGTTTGCAATAGAATCAGTAAATTAACCACTTACCTTCGATATAACGCATACTCATATTTTTCGGAATTTCGATAAAATTGATGACTAAATGTCCCCCTCAATATTCTAGGTGTTCACACACAAAATTAAAATAAAACATGTGAGAACCTGGAATATCAAGGGGGGGGGGAAGGGTCCTGACACCCAAACAATATTACTCCGCCACTTGTTTAGGCCAAGCTGTAGCTTAGCTTCTCTTCTGGGATGTGGGTTGTATCCGCTAAACACCCCCGAACCTCTCCACTTGCGAATGCACCGTCGTCGCAAACTTCCGGTAGGTGGTGTTCTCACGATGGCACTGTATCTTCCAAGGTCTCCAACAAGGCCGTTCTAGGTTTTTGTAGAACAAGCAATTGATTCCTAAGTTTTAGGATGGAATCGACGCGACGAAGTTCCTCTTTTCGCATATTCAAACGCTGCGTGCATTTAGACCCATTATGCGAGCTACACGGTTAAATCCGTTGTCCTCCACTATCGTTTGAAGTATTTCCTCCAACAAGGCCCTATGAAGAGCGTAATACTCTGAGGTCGCTGGATGTCAGTTAATGACCAGGGCTTTAGGCACCCCTGCACTGCGATGGCTTCGGATCGGAAGGCTTACTTCGTATCCAGTTTTAATTCACAACACGACTCTTATGATTAACCCACCGCCGTCTGCTATATATTGGTGTTTTAGTGCATGGCAACCTGGGTATGAAACATTGAAGAAAGTAGTCCGTTTCCACGAGGGAATGCCTGGCATAAGTGCGTTTGATGCGAGCACCCCGTCCCTGGTTATACTGGTTGATTTGATGTTAGAATGTGATAAGAACAGTGTGACCAATCTTTTCACAGAATACAGTCATTACCGAAATATGAGTGTTTTACTTATTCTTCAGAATATCTACGAGAAAAGTCGATAATGTTTTAATCTGTATATATTAAAACACTAGTTAAATAAGTATTTATAGATATATAGATACGTAGATATATACATACCGGAATAGGGTGATGCGATTACTTATAATTACCTTCGATGGGACCACAATTTTAGTGACCTACGACATCTGAAAATGAACCGATCTAAAGCGCAAATAATGAGGTATTGATTTTTTCCTCGGTTTATTGTAATTGGCATTAGCAAATCGATTGGTGTCTGTGTGATAGTGAAATGATTCATGCATACAGCGCTCGTTCATATATTATGTTGACAGTTGACCGTGGAATTAGTTAATGAGCCAGGCTTTAAACACCCCTTTACTGCTGTAAATGGTGTGACTAATCTTTTCATAAAATACAGTCATACTAGAAACATAAATATTATACTTATTCTTCAGAATATCTTCGCACGCGATAACAATCAGAGACCTATAAGTTTGAAATCTCATTATCTTATCCTTTTTTAAGAATCCTAGAGTTCAAACTTCAATTTCGGGTCTCGCCAGACAAATGTTCAATACCGAATCTAAACACCTAGATGCTGTATCTCCACCGTTCGGATACTTGCTCGTTGATTTTAAACGGGAAATAACGGAAAATGTGTGCCTGTGTATGTGCTTAAATAGCCATTTGTGAGCGATGAAATTTCAACCATGTCAAAACTTCTGAAGAGGAACATGGGAATTTAACTTGGTAAGGGCGTCTCCCACCTCGTAAAGCTGTATAAACTAGCTTTGCACAATGCTGACAATGATTTAATAGATTTTGTATCGCCGACTGCTGCTCATATATACTAGATGGAAAGTACCGATCTCGACCGGACATAAGAATAAACTTGTTAAATATAAGAATCAAATCTGTAATTTAGGCAAAGCGAGGTCTTGTATAGTCTAAAGAAGAGAAAACACCTGTTGCGATCAGGTGGATTTCTAGGAACTTTATTGAAAAGTATAGCCCATTTTGAGCAGTCTTCTGGTGGTCTCATTCAATAAATAGAATACACAAGAAAATTATTTTAATTGACCCTAAGTTCTGGAAGAACGGATTTAATATTGGAGGAAACTCGTTATTCGTCCACGGCATCAGTTTCAGATCGACTTGTTTGATGTTAAGTCGCAGGAAGAGGAGAACGATAATTTTAAATATATATATATATTCATCTGTATCGATGCGGTCACAAAAATAGTTTGGGCCATCCCGATGTTAACCAAATTCGGTTCAGACTAGATCAAGGCTTTCCATATACTTAAATATACGGGCGACGTCGGAGGCGGATACGCTGTTGAAATATTCACCTCCACCAAAAAACGCCATAAACAGAAGGAATAGTAGGATATAGACAGACTTTGTTCTTATGCTAATCAGAAATATTGCATAAACAGTATGCTGTTGCCAATTTGATCCCTTTGTTGTGCAAACAAAAGCAAAAAGAAAAAGAAAATTTTACGTTCCATGGCTTTGTTTAGATCCGGATATGATAAACATAAAGAGCGTTATTTGTTACTGTCTTCTTTATATGGAAATAATAAAGAGCGTTTATATCATTTGTGTGTGTGATTCACCAATAAAATTGCGCGGTGTTATGTAAACAGAAGCACAACTTCTGTAACACGAGCAGTCTATTCTTTATGTACACCATCGTACATCATGGCGACAATATACTATTTACGCGCTGATTATGTTTGGCGTATGAACGGAACTGTAATATATATATATATATATATAATATATATATATATATATATATATATATATTTTGTACTTCCCAAAATGATTATGTCAAATTTGTGATCATTGAACGATCATCGGACTCTAATGAGTCGTATGTGGAGATATTTTACAAAGAATAAGACTTTTCATCATATCGAGATGACTCATTGTCTACTCAACAGTTACAGTTCTTCTTATTATAGAAGTATCGGTATGACCCCAAGAAATGTCGCACATGATAAAGTCGGGGATGTGTGGGGGAATATATATGGTAAACACACGACTCCACGATCGCTCGCGGCTGAAAGAAAACTACGCTTTTCTGTCGGTGATTTAGTGAGAATCTCACACATGAAAAGAGTATTTAAAAAACAGAAAGGATACGAAACTAACTGGTTCTCGTGAATTGTTCAGAATTACTGAGGTTCTGAGGACCGCACCAACGACCTTCCGCTTGGGTGATTATTTGAGCCAAGATCTAGATGGAACTTTCTACCTGGAAGATATTCAGAAAGTTAGTGAACCAAAGGTTTCAAGATTGAAAATGTTTTAAAGAGAAAATATAAATTCTTTGTTAAATTTCTTGGATTGCCATTTAAAGATACGGGCGGCCTTGGTGGTGGGTATGCTGTTAAAAATATTCACTTCCGTCAAAAACCGCCATAAACAGAAAGAATAGTAAACTATAGACAAACCTTGTTCTTTATACCAATCAGAAATATGGCATAAACAGTATGTTATTGTCGATATTGTTTGCTTTGTTAGGTAAACAAAAGCAAAAAAGTTACGTTTCCTGGCTTTTGTTTAGATCCGGATATGGTATACATAAAGAGCATTATGTGTTATTGTTTTCCTGATATGGAAATAATAAAGAGCGTTTATATCATTTGTGTGTGATTAACCAATATAATTGCGCTGTGTTATGTAAACAGAAGCACAACATATGTAACACGAGCAGGCTCTAGCCTACGTACACCATCGTACGTCTTGACGACAATATACTATTTACACGCTGATTATGTTTGGCATATGAACAAATCTTTATATATATACGAACACCGCCCGTGCCTTTAGGTTCAACACCTGAATACATACAAGCGAGTTATGTGAGGTAATGAACACATAGATATAGTAGGTACAAGTCTTTATTATGTTGTGAATAAGATATGCAGTGTGTACAAATATAATGATCAAGAGTCGCCGCGAAGTGAGGTCCCCGAATGGGTGATGCCTGGTGTGGGTGATGCCTGGAGATAACCTCGAGATGAGATGAGTCTAGTGAAAGCATGAGGTGATGGTATGTGGTTGTCTCTTATATACTATTTGGGACGCATATTAGATGAGGCGTTTGGCAATACACATCGGGATTGATTCCTTCGTTATGGTCATTTCCCTTGACCATATTTGGGAGCCATCTTGATTGTGTGTATATCTTCGCTGAGAGTAAGACGTGTGAGGTTTCGTTGAGAACCGAACACGAATATCTGAGTTTGGGGTTTTATATATTGGGACATTCGTATAGTTTGAATCAAGTTGTGAGATTATAATGGGTAGTTATTTCACATATGTCCCCCCACCCGTGTAAGATTTTTAGCGCAGCGGAAAATCTTATGTAACATCAACATTATGGACCTAACTGGGGTATTTGTGATCATGTAATGTGGATGAGGCTGAAATGAAGTATAATAACATTGATTGTGGTGAAGTTATGATTAATACATGTGGAACAAAGTTGTCTTAAAATGATGATACGCAATATTATGAGATTATGAATAAATGGTGGGAAAAGCATATATGGGTTGGTATATAAAATGATCGGGCAAGCAGTCATAATGCGTGCTAGATTGATATGTAGTATAAGGTATGATAAAAGAATATAGAGATACAAGTATGAGCAGTAATGCATATAACAATACGGTAATAGTGCATGGTATGTTTTGTAAATGATGTACATTGGTGTTGTATTATATAAATGCATGTTGTATTGTTAGTAAAATCATGACGATATGTATACATTCGGGATTGTGGTAATGAGAGACCAAATGTTTCTCATCTGCTGAGAGACCAAATGTTTCTCATCTGCCGTCAATTGCACAGGGAATTGTTGGGAGCATGTATCAGAGGTGAAATATTGCTTGGAGTGTGGCATGCGATGTTTAGTGATAACGAATTGGACGGAGAGGCATGGATTAATGCGTTTGTTGATAGGTGGCGAGATCCGTGACCAATGTTATTGATGATTATCGCCGGTCAGTTGTTTAACGCTTGGGATTGGCACGTGTGGTAATGGCGTTAGTATATTGCTTGGAATGTAACATATGATGTCCGCGCTGTGAATTTGGACGGGGAGGCACTGATTAATGTGTTTGTTGATAGTTGGCGAGATCCGTGACCAATCTTATTGATGATTATCGACGGTCAGTTGTCTTAAAGCTTGGACTTGGCACGTGTCATAATGGCGTTAGTATATACAGCTGTATGCAGTAATGAAATTATAATTTGTCTATGGATGGGTTTGTGCCCCTTATAGAAAAAAAATGGTTTTATTGATAAAATGATCAATGGAGATTGAGGGGTGCATGGGTTATGGAAGGAAGCGAGAATCATGGTTTCCATTGTGGCAATTTGTGTAATTCAATAGTCGATTGTAATTGAGTTATTTGTGACTTGATGGTGATGTTTGATGAGTTAAAAGTTGTGAATGTAATTAATTTGATGCTGGCTGTGTTGCTATGCTCCTTGGTGGTAAAGTTATCATGGCAACTGGAGGTAATATTTTGATTGTATACGGTCGTTTTCTTAGAAGATTGTGATGACAGTTTACTGTAAATAAATACATGGGTGATTGTATAGTATGAGTGGAGTGCAATTGACACTTGAACTAGTAGTTCTATCTACCTCGCAATGATAATATGTTGAGCGCGCATTATCATGTGGCGCTGGTTATCTTGGCGGTGGGGGGGGGAGGGGGGGGGGGGGGGGGGGGGGGGGGTTGTATGTATACGATGTAGTCGTGTTGGGGTGGCATATTGTGATTTACACATACATGCTAGTCAGGTTAAGTTTAGGCTTGCACATGTATATGTGTTAGCACGCGTTATCATGCGGCTTTGGTTATTATGGGTGGGGTGTACGATGGGTTATGGGTAATTGTTTGACACGTTTGTCGTGTTTTGTATGTCACATGTTAATTTGATTAGGCCTTTATTGGCCGTTAACATGTACGTTATATTTGGATATTTTTGTTTGTTTGTGGAAGGGCGTTCATGTGGTATGGGAAATGGATGTGGAATGGTATATGAGGATCTTATGGTAATTGTGTACGCACGTTTGTCGTGTGTTATAGGTTACATGTTAAGTTAATTAGGCCTTGATTGGCCGTTAACATGTACGTTATTGGGGATTTCTTGTGGACGGGCGTTCGGGTATCATGGAAATTGGATTGGGAAGTTGTATCTCACTAGATATGTGGGGGGGGGGGGGGGTATAGTAAGCGTGATAAATAGTTATGGAAGGTTCACCTATCAGTGTTCATGTCATAATAATCGGTTTGTGTGGGACACTTGAGTTTGACATTATGATACACTTGTGAGGTTGTGAATCTTGGTTAATTGTTTTATCTAGATAGGGCTATCGAATTTAGTGAATAATTATTAATAATTTTGGTTATTTTTGTGACGGATATAAATTTGCTGGATAATGGTTTGTTTATGTGATTACTGATTAATTTATGTAGCAAGATTCTTATTTATTGAAATGATACCTGGTGTAACATAATTTTATTGTATTTATTTATTTATTTTTTTGTTGTTGAGGGAAGCAAGTTTTTCGCATGTCTCTGTTTCTAGGCGTGTTACTATTTTGAGAGGTGATCAATCTCTTAATATTGAATGTAACACCTTCTGGGCTTTATCCGATACGAAATTCCATGTGTACACTTGTACATAGTGCACCCTGGCCTTGCTAGCATTGAGTTATTATCTGATTATTAAATGATGTTTAGTGTGTTAATTTATAAGTGGACTTTATGTATAGATGGCGCGAAGAGATATTGCTTGATAGCGTTTGTTCGTTCAAATA
This sequence comes from Siphonodentalium dalli, assembly GCA_032622095.1. NCBI lineage: Eukaryota > Metazoa > Mollusca > Scaphopoda > Gadilida > Siphonodentaliidae > Siphonodentalium > Siphonodentalium dalli. The sequence continues at coordinate 33,638,376 of CP136069.1, read as the reverse complement.
AATATGTTTTTAGTTGTTCCGGAAAATTTAGGGGATCTTATTGAATATGGGAGAAATGCCGGGGTTGATATAATATACGCTTTATAGTAAAGAGCGTTACATGTTTGCTTCGGGGTTTCATGGGTTCAAATAATGTCTGCAAATGTATGTGAGAAGTGAGGTGGGAAATGGAAGAGGTATTCAGTGATGACGGTGGAAATGCCGTGGTTTCTGTACCAATCGTTCTATGATAAAGAGCGTTATTTGGCAGTATTGGTGGTAGTGATATTGATGGAGATATGCCGTGATTATTGTATCACCTACTATATAATATATAGTGTCTTGCGGCGTTGGGGGGGGGGTTGTATACATTGAGGGAGAATATGCCGTGATTATTATATCACCTACTACACAATATATAGTGTCTTGCGGCATTGGGGGGGGGTTGTATACATTGAGGGAGAATATGCCGTGATTATTATATCACCTACTACACAATATATAGTGTCTTGCGGCGTTGGGGGGGGTTGTATACATTGAGGGAGAATATGCCGTGATTATTATATCACCTACTACACAATATATAGTGTCTTGCGGCGTTGGGGTGCTATGTCAATGAATATATTATTGAGTTAAGCATATTGGAAGGAATGATGATGTAACTGAGTTCTGAACGGGAGTTTGCCATATTAAAATCCCATTAGTATTTAGAACGCGGAGATATCAGAGACTGATGCGAAAGGCAATGATTGATAGATTGGCATGGTCCGTGAATAATCAATTGGACAAAGACGCTCAGTGTCAGTCGTTACCGAAAGATCTATATTACATGTCTATTAGGTTTAATTACTTCGGCGTTATGACTCAACGTACACCTGTTATCGATAATTGAATTAGAGATTTGGGAAACGAGACAGTGCCCTGTTTGATATATATGCTAAATGATCATGCCACTGGTATGGGTAAAGATTATTGCTTTTTGGCAAGTTCATTCTGTGAGGTGGCAGGGTGCCTATCTCTATGTCTAAGGGGTGGGATGGGAGAAGGTGCCGTCTTGTCTGCCTTTGTAAAACCTGTTTTATATAATACCAATAACAGTTATGTACACTATCTATCATTAGTGATTGTGAAGTATTTTGATACATGATTATGAATGTTCGATATCAGTTGTTATCTGATATAAATCATATGTTTCCGTACTTTCGTTTGACCAATTCGTCGAACGGCTGCTAAATGAGTGGGGATTGTTGGATGATGTAGATTGGAGATTAGCTAGCGATGAATCTTTTGGCATGTGTTTGGCGTACGGTGTATATAATTTACGATGCCGGCCGCGTTTGTTATCTGCGCGATCCGATTTTGTGTCTGACGTAGTATTATAAGAATTTTCTGTTGTAATTAATTTGTGTTTTATGACATTTGGTTCCTGTGTTTGGGGACTTGATTGGTCGCTGGGTGAAAATTGCGGGGGTGATTGGCTCTCTGTTTTATTAAAATGTTTCGAAGCCATGAGTCTGTTGGCCAACTCAGCCAATGGTATTGAAGAACTGTCGTCTGTGTTTGATCGCTCAAGTTGATCGCGCTTAATTGCCGTTGTTTTGAGGTCATCGTCTGACTCCAACGTGGACTGAGAGTTATTACTATCAATACTGGTTTCACTCGGTTGAAATGCAAATGGATTATGTCGTTTATTCTTTAAATGAGTGGGCCGTTGAGGTGTTGGCCAATCAACAGGGGATGGTTTGATGTGTTTAGCATGTGATTTTGTTAATTTAGCAGATAGGTCATGTCTTAATATGTAAGATATGGGGCCTGTTTGTTTTAAGATGCGCCAAAACGGCTCATATTTAAATGAAAATTTGTGATTTGGTTGATGGATTTTGTAATAGACGGATTGGCCTATTTTAAAGGTTGGAATAGATCCACCTGTGTTCTGTTTGTGGTTGCGAGAGGCTGTTTCGAGAAGAGATTTTGTAGTTTTAAAAATAATGTGTTGATTTTAGAGCGTGGTGGCTAAAAAATCATCTCCTAAATACTTTTCTCTGTGTGTTAAAATTCGGTCTATGCTTATCTGTGGTTCTCTAAAAAGAGTTAGAAAAAATGGTGAATGTGTATGTACACTGGAACAATAGAAGTTCATTTCTTGTGATGCATAATTTAGATATAGGTCCCAATTTTCTACATTTGCTTGGGTGATTGTTGAAATGATTGATGCTAGACTTCTATGCGATCTCTCCGATTTCCCATTAGACTGCGGATTATAGACTTGTGAGGCGGTGATTGATATGGTAATATTTACAAAATTCAGTGAAGGTTGAGTTTGCAAATTCCGAACTGTTATCAGTCAATATAGACTGGACATATCCAAATAAAGTGAAATACTCTGAATTCAATCTTTCTAAAATTGTATCCACCATTTTGTTAGGTAATGCGTATGCTAAAGTATGTAATGAAAATTGATCAATAATAGTTAAGATAAATCTATTTCCTGATTGTGTTTTGGGGGAAAATGGTCCCATAAGATCGATGGCAATGAGTTGTGCTGGTCTCGATGGGGCAGTGACTGGTTGAAGCGGGATTTTTGGATTGTAAGCATTTCGTTGTCGGCATGTTTGACAATTGTTTATGTATGTGACAATTTTTGCAAACAACTGAGGTGTGTAATATCTGTTTCGTATGGTCGCGTATAGCGATTGTACCGCTCTATGGCCGAGACTGTGATATTGGGATATAACTTCTTGCGCTATTTTGTCCGTTATATATATTCGTAATTTAGGTATGTCATTATATATTGATATATAGTGTAGGATACCATCTTTGAGAATAAAGGTTTTTGCTAATTTTTCGGGAATATTTGTTGATTGCATTTGTTTGATAATCTCGGTGATTGTGTGGTCTGCTGATTGTTCATCTCTTATATTAGTTATAGGAGGAAGGATCGGGCTGTCGTCAAGATCAACTGATGATTCAGTATCCGTTTTCTTTTTTGTTTGTTTATTTCGTTTTGAAAATTCCTGAATATCTTTCATGTCAAGTATATTAACATCCTGTACAAGGGGATTGGTCGGTGGAATTGGGTCGCTATCTGTGCAAGAATTGATGCACGGGTGTGTGTCGGGGTTTATCCGACTGCAAAAATCGGCCGTAACATTGTTCGTGCCTTTAATATAAGTAATTTTTGGGTTCAATGCTGATATTTCCAAAAACCATTTTTGAATTTTTGTGTTTATCAGATCCTGTTTTTTAAACATGTGGATGAGGGGTAAGTGATCTGTTTTAATCTCTACTTGGGATCCATGTAAGTCAAATTTAAATTGCCTTGCAAACGTATATATAGCGAATGCTTCTTTTCCGTGACAGAATAATTCCTTTGTGATTTGTTAAGTTTTTTACTGGCGAACGCGATTGGTAGTTCAACGTGTTTATCATCTTGGCTATTAGCATATTGTGATAGTATTGCCCCGATACTATGGATAGATGCATCAACTGTAAGAATGAACAGTTTGTCGGGATTTGGGTAAGCTAAAATGGGGGCGGTTGCTAAGCTTTCTTTAAGCGTGTCAAACGCTGTTTGGCATGGCGCATCCCAGACAAATTTAGCATATTTGGCTGTGAGTTTGATTAAAGGCAATGGCATGGATGCGAAAGTAGGAGAATATGATCTGTAAAAATTAAGAATTGCAAGTAATCTGCGGACTTCTTTAACTGATTTCGGAGGTGGTAGAGACTTGATAATTGAAATTTTTTCAGGGTCAGGGGATGTGCCCTTGTCGGAAATAATATGTCCTAAAAATTTGACTTGTGGTTGGCAAAATTTAGATTTTGATAGTTTAACTATTAAGCCATATTCCCTGAGTCTGTCAAATAATTTTGTGAGCTGCTGTATATGCGTTTGAGGATCGGAGCTATGACAGATCAGGTCGTCGACAAATCCTTCTACAAACGGGAGATCATGTAGGGCCATGTTCATGAGTTTTAAAAAATACCCTGAGCTCGAGACATATCCCATCGGGGCTCTTTAATAACTGTATTGTCCTTCCGACGTATTCATAGTTAATATGGGTACATGTTCGGGTTCGACTCCTATAACATGGTAAGCATTTGATAAATCAAAGATACTGAAAATAGTTGAGCCGAGTAACTTGGACGATATTTCTGTAAAACTAGGCACAGACCATTTTAATGGAATGGAAACATCAATGAGTTTTCTCAGATCGATTACCAATCGGTAATTGGGTTGTGCCATCGGGGTTTGGTGTGGATTTGCGTATGAGGAGACTGGGAAATCCCCATGATGAATGGGCAGTGGGTTTAATAATGTCTGCATCTAATAATTTTGTTATTTCAGCAGCCATAATTCGTTGTTTGTTCAGTGGTGTTGGATATTTTTTGCAAAAAATAGGTAAAGTATTTGGTTTGAGGTCGATTTTCATTTTAATTTTTGGACAATATTCTATCTTGTTTATGTCATTTGTAAAAACATCAGGGTATTGTGATACTAGTTGCAATATTTGCTGTTTAAGGTGTTGAGGTGCCACGATATCATCGATAGATATAGGTTGAGTCTTGGTGACTGGAGGGTTAATGTCTTGCCGGTCACCTATGGTGTTTATACTGTGTTTGGTTGGCGGAGATGAGTTAATGTTTTCCTCATCGGATGTCCTGCATATCATTTGCTCTTGAGTGCCAAATGCTTGTGCTATTACACGACCTTTCCTAATGGACATATGTGACGCCGATTGATTTTCTATCATGACGCAAATATTTGGATTATTTGCATCTGCTATCATGTCGGTTACATGTACATTTGGTTCCTGTTCGAAAATGGACATGTTACCTTTGCCTATTCGGATTATAGGTGTGTTAAACATATCATTTGGCCCTATGAGTCTGCCTGTTATGATCGCCATGAGTGGGGTGATAATGAAACGTTATTTGTTGATCGGATGAGTGATGCAATGTGACCGTCCCTTAACATTGGGCATAATTGATTCTGTATTCTGAATTTTTCTAGATCAAAGTAAAGTCTAATACTGTGTTGTTTCATAAAGTCATGCCCTAAAATGCAGGGACGGGACAAGGTTGCACATATGACAAATTTGTGAGTAAGAATGAGTTTTCTGATTCTAAATGTGAGATGTGTGGATCCAAAAACTTTCATTGGTGTTCCATCGGCTGATGTGAGTAACACATGTTCTTTAATTAAAGGTGGTCGATTTGGTATGGATCTATAAATGTCGTATTTCAGGCAACTGGTGGTTGCTCCCGAATCTAATAGTGAGCGAATGCGTTGTTTGTGTATTTTAATGATAGTTGAGCATGGTGTTTGGTTTAGAGCACCATCTGTCATATCGCTTGGATATTTAAGTACTGGTATAGTGTGTTGTATGGGTTTTAATGGTGGTATTACAGGGTTAATTGCAGTATTGGAATGTGATTCGCGAGAATTGGCGCATGTTGACTTTCTTTTGGATGGTGACTGAGAATTAGTAATTTGTTGGTGCCTTGGTTTTTCAAGGCGATTCACGGTTTTAAATTGGGAAGGAAAGTTTAAATCAAGAAGAGGTAATATTAGTGTGGTCGTCAGAGGGTTCGACCCGGAAGAAATTGGTATACAAGCGGTTTTGGTGTCATTCGACGCGGGAGAATCTCGTGTATAACATATCCAAAATCCGCTAAAATCCGCTTTGGGCAAAATTCAGGATCCAACATGGCGTCCAACATGGCTGCCGTTAGTCAAAAGATACTCTGACTGAGATTAATTCGATAACAGTGAGAACAAATGTTGTCATATGTATACAAATGTATACATTTTTGCAAAGGTAAAATGTTGTGCCACCTGTTTATGGCAAAAATGGAAACCATCGTCCCAGATGGCTGCCAAAATGGCGGCCTAAACTAGAACATTTGAAGTTTTTGCCTAATATCTTAAAGATCAATTCCTGTTGTTTGATAATGGTTCAGACTGGCGACATTGATTAGTCATATTCATGTTAATTCATCATTGGAGCAATGAAAGATACCATAAATGGGGTCCCAGACTCATCTACACCCTCAAAAATTCGATTTTACAGAACGCGGTATAAAATTCCACAAAACTCTCCATTGTGATTACAGTCATATATCAACAAGAAATGGACAGAACTGTACAATGTAAGTTGGGCATACCAACATCTATAAATACTCCAATTCAATGAAACCCAAATTGGCGCTTTGTCTCAAAATGGTTGCCAAAATGGTGGTCAAAATATGGAAAATGGCGGATATTGATCACAGTGTCATTCAATCCATTATAAGTAGTGGTTGATGAATAAAATTGACTAAATAAATACGAATGTATACCTCTTTAAGATGCCATTATGCTAGCTCTATGTAAAAACTTAAAAATCGGTACCAAAAATGGCTGCCAAAATGGCCACCCGATGTGAAAAATACTATTTTCTATCACTTCTGTTTATCACTTGTTGCTCTCTGAAACAATGGGTATATTCTTTCAATGATCGTGTCAACTGATCATTACAGCAATGAATTTCTAATAGATTATATCATAGTTTACTCTGGTCCTTCACTAATAAGTTATAACGAATGTGGTATGAAATTTAACCAAAATCGACTTTGGGGTTCTGGTCACATTTGATATTTAGGGATGAACAGATCTTGTCTACAAAATAATTGATCAAATAGACCAAATAGACAAACAATAAATTTTATCTAATATGGTTCCAAAACGAAAATGGTAGACTCTGCCCAGCTTATCACATAATGGAAGTTGTGAGTGGTGGATGCAGTTGATAGTTGGCTCATATACATGTATGTGGCTCATATACATCAAAACTATTTATTTTCAATCTTTTGGTGGCTTCCCGCGGGTTGACAAAATCTCGACTCATCAGTGCTATAATGTCGTATATCCATTTTGGCGGGAAATGAGTATTTGATACCATTCGAATCGTGAGAAAAAATCCAATCCGATGGGCCAAACTGTAAATGTCGTATCTCCAGCGATCTTTACAATTATTCGTGCTATGAGGTCGTATGTCCAACAGCAGCCAATCGGACGCTTCAGGTTGTCCACGTGACTTCTGTTTTGTGTTTGTGAATTCTAAAATGTGTGCTATATGGCAGTATCTCCATGTTAGTCACGTGATCATTTGGTGATTTAAATTTTGTGATTGTTCCACACATTTCTGTATGATGATGCACATGTGTGAATTTTCATAGTGTAGAATAGGCACTTTTTAGTTCATAGACACATGCGATTCCCACCATATATAGCTTAATCTGCATTTATTAACACAACTTCATTATAGCACGGAAACGAATCGTCGCTGGCATGTCATATCTCCAAACAAGCTATTGCTTTTTAAAAGAAAACGAGGGAATAAACAGAAAACAATATGTGGTTCAATGAACAGCTAATGTCAGTTTTCATTGGGATAAATACAACAATACGTCATGCTTTGTCAACATTAGGAGAAATGTTGTCTAAAAACTTCAACCTTCATTTTCTCGGAAAGTTGAATATGTGGGTTACATTATAGCACTGATGCGACGAAATATTAACTATTCGGGCTCGGCCATCATTTTCAAGTTTCAAGCTGGAACTAAATGTAGCCCATGGATTCCCCATTCGACATGTAAGAAAAGTAGTTTTACTCTGATCTCTTCCCAGATATCAACTCTCCGGTAAATGGTGATCTCTTATGTTCTAGAAAATACGTGTGCCAAATACATATATGTATGAAGAAACTATCCCCATACATTGTTTACACATCGACTCCGTAAGTATGTGGAGGTTTTCTTGGACAAGCGGGATTTTCAAACCTCGAAACCGTCCGTACAAACAATAAAAGTTAATAGGAAATGACGTTGGATCTAGGTCTAGAGTACGTCGTCCGCATGAAATAGTTTTCGTGTCATTAATTTGCACATATTTCGTGCTCTGATGAGCATGGATGAACGCCTTATGTGGCAGTTTGATTGTCTAACATCCGGAAAATAACATGTTCATTGTTCACATTTCTTAGACAAACATGTTGTTAATCACCATGTTCATGTGGCATTTCTATCCAATGACAACCTTGAAATGCCAGTTAATCAAGCTAAATGGTTGATACCTTTACGCCTACGGGTCAGATCCAGCCGTGACGCACATTGTGTCTACATATCATTGATGAAATTCACTAAATGTGTAGAAGATATAGGTGCGTCTATATATGTACTAGAATGTTTCTATCCACATGTATATACCCACAATCGCATGACACGGAATTGTCACATAAAGTGTGAAGGGTATACAATGTACGTGCGAATTTTCATTTTTCCTCTTGATATTGAAGAAAATAATTTTACTTTGAAACTCCCCAGCTCCGATAACCAACTTGCCCACCAATTAAATAAACCCCAGATTATTCGCTTTTTCCTCCTGTCCTTTTCACTTTCGCCAGCACTGGAAAACCTATTATAGCCTGATGCTTCCGGACTACCACCGATGCCCATATATTTGATGTTCCGAATAGTCGTTATAAGACTGTGTTTTCAAATAATCCAGATTCGTAGCAATTTAATTTCTTTTTAATTAATTTCCAGATAGTCCCTCGTAATAAGTGGACATCGTGTTGGATCCTGCAGTAGATACTGCTTAGTTGGAACATTTCGGGCTGAACTGATTGTGGTAGTAGATTATTGGCAACATGTTTAATAGGTCTGTCATCGTTAGCTCACAACCGAAGTGTTGTTTCGGCTTTCCTCTGAGCAGAACTTAAATTTCGACAATTTTCGGTGGCCATTTTGGTAGCCATCTTAGCATTTTGAATCGTGATTGGCTACTCATACCCACAAATAACATTGATTTCAATTAATGATGTGTAATGGTGCCGAATTGGCGTTTTGTCGAATGGGTTTTCGTGAATAACTACATATTTGCCATTTTCATTATTATTGGCGACCATGTTGGACGCCATCTTGAATTCTGTATTTTCCCCAAAGCGGATTTTAGCGGATTTTGGATATGTTATACACGAGATTCTCCCGCGTCGAATGACAACAAAACCGTTTCTTTACCAATTTCTTCTGGGTCTAACCCTCTGACGACCATTCTAAATATCTGCCATTTTCTATATTTTGACCGCCATTTTTGCAGCCATTTTAAGACAAAGCGCCAATTTGGGTTTCATTGAATTGGAGTAATTATAGATAATGGTATGCCCAACTTACATTGTGCAGTTCTGTCCATTTCTTGTTGATATACGACTGGAATCCCAATGGCGATTTTTGTGGAATTTTATACCGCGTTCTGTAAAATCAAATTTTTGAGGGTGTATATGAGACTGGGACCCCATTTATGGTATCTTTCATTGCTCCGATGATGAATTAACATGAATATGACTAATCAATGTCGCCAGTCTGAACCATTATCAAACAACAGGATTGATCTTTAAGATATTAGGCAAAATGTTCAAATGTTCGAGTTTAGGACACCATTTTGGCAGCCATCTGGGGCGAGGGGTTCCATTTTTTTTGATAGATATGTGGCATAATACTTTACCTTCGCAAAAATGTATACATTTGTATTAATATGACAACATTTGTTCTCATTATGTCGAATTAATCTCAGTCAGAATCTCTTTTGACTAAAGGCGGCCATGTTGGACGCCATCTTGGATCCTGGATTTTGCCCAAAGCGGATTTTAGCGGATTTTGGATATGTTGTAGCAGAGATTCTCCCGCGTTGAATGACACCGAGATCGCTTGTATACCAATTTCTTCTGGGTTGAACCCTTTTTTGCGTACCACGACCACACTATATAGGCTTATTGGAAATATTATGAAATATGGATTTCATAGAGGGACACCTGTTATTGCAGTTGGTGGTATGTGTGACCTGCCTGCGGCGAGGAAGATTAAGTGGGCGCCGCGTGCGGTAATTAATATATCGTTGGTTTTGACACTTTGATGGTAGCGTGGGGTAATGATTAATGGGCTGCAGCTGTGAATTATAGACTCTATGCTTTTGAGATTCGTATGTTCGATGAGTTTTAGCATATCTATGATTGTGGCCGCCTATGGTGCTAATTTGATGTGTAATTGGACTCATTGCCTTGCGTCTACTTGGGGTCAAATTTGTGTAGGAATGAGTCCTTATCTGTTTAAAAATTGGTTATTATTTTGAGCCCGACGTCTGCATTGGTCTGTTGTATGGTTGTTTAATCTGCAGTATGTACAGAAGAGGGGTCGTTGAGGTGTTGTAGCATATCTTGCATCCATGGTTTGGACGCGGTTTTGATGGGAGACCCTTGGTGCAGAGTAGGGGTGGTGAGAATTTGAAGGTTGGCGCCTGTGGGGGTGATCATTGATTCGGTGTCTGTCTTTCGATTGGCGGGGGTTGTAAGTGGATTGTGATGGCCCTCTTGGAATGTGCCGGTGGGTATTGTCAATATCAATTGGTTGGGGGGATTGTAACTGTGGGAATTGGTTATAATCAATATGATGTTCACCATAACGTAAGCGATAGCGTTGCCGAAGGTTCATTTCGCGTAGGGCAATATCAGTAGCTCTATCAAGCGTCACGGGGTCACGGAAAAAATGCTACTAATTGTGTTTGTACTGCTCTTGTGTTAATTTCATCAGTAAACGCGTGTTTAGCAAGGGTACGTATGCGTTCTGCAAACATGGCAATTGTTTCCGTATGTCTCTGCCTAATGGCTCGTAATGCGGAAAGGGCCTCAGGCGAATCGGTAATGGAACTGAATAATGAACGTAATTGTGATTTCAGATCGGCCCAGGTGAACGTGAATTTTCCGTCCGTGTTATTTTCATTTATGAAGCGTTGAATAAATTCCGAAACTTCATATTTACATGTTTGAGCGGCAATTTTAATAATAGTTTCATCTTGTGCTGAAATTGCGCGGGAGTATTTTTCCACCGAATGGACCCATTGGGGAAAAGCGTCAGGTTTGCCATCGAAGGGTTCAATAATGGAATTCATACCCAACAGTGCCGTTATTGGTGTTTGTGTTTTTAAACTATTTGTCTGATCGCGGATAGAACTAGTGAAATGGCTAATTTCATGGGTAAGCCCTGACAATAACAAGTTTTGAGTATCTTTGCCCATTTCATTAGAAATGTCTGTGTGGGGGGGGGGGGGGGGTTTGCGGTTGTTCGGTCCGTTTCCCGGCAACATTGGCTTGGATGAAAATAATCACTGCTCTGCGGAGGTGGTGATTCTATTATGAATTAAAAAAATACTAAAAAATAGGGAGTGTGCAATTTGACAGCAAATGTGAAAGAAAAGATGGTCACTCACCAACTTCTAAGAAGAATAATGTGCACGAATCTGTGATGATGAATGGGTAGGCAATGTACAGAATGTTCTTGTAGTGTTTGTTGGAAACAGAAGGGTGTCGAAATCAGATGTTAATGTTTATATATAGCTGGATCTGGTCTGCAAGAGGCGTGAGTAATGTTTCTAGCTGGATACACGATGTGAGCTGGTTGTATGAGAACAAAAGGTTGATTCGTCTATATCAGATGAGTATGTATGCGGTCCTGTGTGTCCGAAGGGTTGGTGTGCGGTCCTGTGTGTCCGAAGGGTTGGTATGCGGTCCTGTGTGTCCGAAGGGTTGGTATGCGGTTCTGTGTGTCCGAAGGGTTCCTGTGTGTCCGAAGGGTTGAGTTATGGTTGACCGATGCAGTGGTCTAGTGTGTGAGGCTGTCTATCCGTGGCTGGAGTATAAGGCTGTATCCCCGTGGTTGAGTAGCGGTTTGAGATTGTTTCTGCTCTGTAGTGATCGTTTAGTGGCAGAGACTTCAAGTTGTGTGGTGAGACGTAGAACTGTTCACGGTACCATTAATACTATGTGAGGTAATGAACACATAGATATAGTAGGTACAAGTCTTTATTATGTTGTGAATAAGATATGCAGTGTGTACAAATATAATGATCAAGAGTCGCCGCTAAGTGAGGTCCCCGAATGGGTGATGCCTGGTGTGGGTGATGCCTGGAGATAACCTCGAGATGAGATGAGTCTAGTGAAAGCATGAGGTGATGGGATGTGGTTGTCTCTTATATACTATTTGGGACGCATATTAGATGAGGCGTTTGGCAATACACATCGGGATTGGTTCCTTCGTTATGGTCATTTCCCTTGACCATATTTGGGAGCCATCTTCATTGTGTGTATATCTTCGCTGAGAGTAAGACGTGTGAGGTTTTGTTGAGAACCGAACACGAATATCTGAGTTTGGGGTTTTATATATTGGGACATTCGTATAGTTTGAATCAAGTTGTGAGATTATAATGGGTAGTTATCTCACAGTTAATTGATGGAACAGAATAGTGACAATGCGAGTCGTAGTTCGTGGTGTTGGATCGACTTCAGTAAGGAGCAAGTTAATTAAATTTTTGTTCTCTACTTTATAACAGCGGCTGCTGTGTTAATTATATTACTCAACAACGGAGATCAGCAACTGTGGACAGCCCGTCAATCGGTATATTGATCACGAATCATCCAGCAAGAATTTTTGTTTTGGATGTACATTACTCTCCAGAGCAATTCTTCTAGGGTGTATTATCTGAACAATACGATAGCCAAATTCACGACTAAACTACCCACTTCGACCAACCTAGAAGGAAATGGGAGATACGGCTCGCTGAGATGCAATTCGTGGTTTAACATTTCTGGTGATGAACTTTTGGTTCTAGATAATCAAAATGTACTAGGAAATCAAAATTCCGGATACAAGCTCAGGAAAGAAATGTCGGCGAACAGTAAGGACTTGGACATGATTGGAAAATTAAACCTCAGCGTTTTAATCAAAACTGATATTTGACAAATGGTGTAAATCTTCTTTTGAAATTAATTCGATCTAAAGATTTGTTCTGTTTGTTGTCATCAGAGGCCGAAGGTACCTACAAGCTGAACGTTAAAGAAGTTACTCTATTTGTCCATTCAACCACTGTCAATTTAACGATACTAAATACTATGAAAAGCGGAAATCTCATGTATCCTATACAGCGAGTGGTTTACAATACTTTATCGGTTCCTGACGGCAGTTTGTCGCTAACCAAAGAACACTTATTTCAAGGTTGAGTCCCGCGCCATGTAGTCGTCTAATGCGTGAAACCACGAATCATGCAAAGGAGCAGTTGACAAGACCGTTTCAATCTGAAGAATTATAACATTCGTTCCCTAACTCGATCCCTGGATGGAGTTTATATACCCAACAAGCACATAAAGCTTGATTTTTGAAATGAAGCTATGGCTACATTGCCGAAAATATTTTGTTATTTTGAGAAAAAAAAAAAACGAACTTAAAGCAAGAAAATATTATCTTGGGAGTATACCTAGATAATTTTCTTACATCACGTTTTTCTGATATTTGAAAAATTTATTTTTTATATAAATATAAATTCTTAATATGAGAATATTTTTCCTAATGTTTTCTAAGAACTATTTAAATATTGGTTCTTAGATTTGCTAACAGTAAGATTTCTTAAATCTTAGAATATATTTTTCTCAGTATCTAGAAAAGGTAAGAAATATGCTTTAACACCCTAGAGTTGTTTTTAAATTTCTAGGAAATTGTAAGAAATACATATATATATATGTTTTCTTAGCAAGAAAATATGGGAGTTTACTTGTATTTATATATGCAATATTCCCATCAATTTATACAGTAGTTTGTGCGCCTAAGCTGACAGAATACCCTATACATCGCTAATATTGGAGTATATGGGTCCGGCTGATGGGTCCGACGGAAAGGGTCAATACGACCTTAAATGACTAAAATATAAGAATTAGTCGCACCGATTCTGATTAACGGATACCATATGAACTCAAATCTGCAATATTCCAACTAATTTATCCAGTAGTTTGTGCGCCTAAGCTGACGGAACATACCCTATACATCGCTAATGTTGGAGTATATGGGTCCAGCGGAAAGGGTTAATTCGACCTTAATTGAGTAAAATATAAAAATTAGTCGCACCGATTCTGATAAGATAGATACTATATGAATTTATATATGTAATATTCCCATCAATTTATAAAGTAGTTTGTGCGCCTAAGCTGACGAAACATACCCTATACATCGCTAAATTGCAGTATATGGGTCGGGCGGAAAGGGTCAATACGACTTTTAAATGACTAAAATATAAGAAATAGTCGCACCGATTCTGATAGATGGGTACTATATGAATTGAAATCTGCAATATTCCCATCAATTTATAAAGTAGTTTGTGTGCCTAAGCTGACAGAACATACCCTGTGCATGGCCATGGCGCGGGTACGCGGGGCGCGGGTACCTATCGCAATTTACTTTCTCTATATATATATCTCCTATATATTTTGAAGACCTCTGTCTGTCTGTCTGTCTGTATGTATGTCTTTTATACAAATCTACGATTATCGACCGATCGGGACGAAACTTGGTACGTGTGTGTAGTTTGACCAGGCGGTCGCCAACGTCGTATTGGCGAGCCCGTGCGGCGCCCGTGCAGCGCATGCGCAGACGAGATCTCGGAAACGGGTGGAGCTATCGACTTGAAATTTGCTATGTGAATGTATCTTGCCCCGGATACGAATTTTATCGGGTCGCCGAGCCCGTGCGACGCCAGCTTCGCGCATGCGCAGACGAGATCTCGGAAACGGGTAGAGCTATCGACTTGAAATTTGGTTTTTGAATAAACAGGTGGAGCTATCGACTTGAAATTTGCTATGTGAATGTATCTTGCCCCGGATACGAATTTTATCGGGTCGCCGAGTCCGTGCGACGCCAGCTTTGCGCATGCGCAGACCAGATCTCGGAAACGGGTGGAGCTATCGACTTGAAATTTGGTTTTTGAATAGCCCAGACAACGTCGGGCTCATCGGCTAGTCTATTATATATTTTGGAAGATCTGTGTGTGTGTGTGTGTGTCTATAATAGATGGACTCGAAAACGGCCGAGCCGATTTCAATGAAACTCGGTATGTGGGGTTATTTTCGGCCGGGGAGTGACATAGGCCTATTAATTTGCCCGTGCGCCGTGATCTTGACATCAAAATCGGATCATTTCAAGGTCAAACGCCCGAATATCACGGGATTTCGATGAAACTTGGTGTCTAGGGAAACTTTCGTGTGGGTAGTCTCATAAGCCTATTCATTTGTCCGTGCGATGTGACCTTGACCTTGAAATGGGGTCAATTCAAGGTCAAATCGCGATTTTTGATGGGATTTCCACGAAATTTGATGCATATGGTTACTTTTGTCCACTGAGTGTTTTGGACGGGTCAAATCGTGACCCCGACCTGACCTTGACCTTCAAAATGATCAATTCAAGGTCAAATCGGGTAAAACAGGATGGATTTCGACGGGTACTTTTGTCGGGTACTTTTGTCCGGGCAGTGTTTTGGACGGGTCAAATCGTTACCCCAACTGACCTAGACCTTCGAGGTCAAACCCCGGACGAAGTCGGGTCACCTTCTAGTATATATATATATATATATATATATATATTTAAAATTATTGTTCTCCTCTTCCGGCGACTTAACATCAAACAAGTTGATCTGAAACTGATGCAGTGGATGAATAACGATAGTTTCCTCCAATATTAAATCCGTTCTTCCAGAACTTAGGGTCAATTAAAATCATTTTCTTGTGTATTCTATTTATTGAATGAGACCACCAGAAGACTGCTCAAAATGGGGCTATACTTTTCAATAAAGTTCCTAGAAATCCATCTGATCGCAACAGGCGTTTTCTCTTCTTTAGACTATACAAGACCTCGCTTTGCCTAAATTACAGATTTGATTCTTATATTTAACAAGTTTATTCTTATGTCCGGTCGAGATCGGTACTTTCCATCTAGTATATATGAGCAGCAGTCGGCGATACAAAATCTATTAAATCATTGTCGGCATTGTGCAAAGCTAGTTTATACAGCTTTACGAGGTGGGAGACGCCCTAACCAAGTTAAATGAAAAAGTTAATGTAAATTGAACAAAAGCTCTGGTTAACAAAAAAGTTAAATTGCATGAAAAAGTTTTGTTTACATATTTCATAAAATTATAAAAAATATTTACCCCAAAAGAGGAATCTAGCGACCTTGCTGGCCGTTTACATATTATCTTAAATTTTCTAACGGTATTTCCGCCTAAAAAATTGATGAAGTATTCTCAAAGTTCAAGGCCGACAAACGTAAACTTTAAGTTCCGATTGAAAGATCGCAGAGTCATTTTAAGATTGCTTCTTGGGAAACCAGTAAAGGCGTCATGACAACAGGACGTACATCATGACGTCACTACCTACACCGGTGCGCAAAATTCCAGACAGGACTGCGTCGATGGCCAGACAGCTGAGACTCGTATTACATGGCCCAGGCTAAATATCCTCATTTACGTTATATGTGATTATTTACATACATTGTATATATCATTTTCTTGTGTCCCATTATAATTAGGGTGGATACACACATGCATGTAATTTCTGTATGTAAAATACATGTATTTTACATGGCCACACCAATAATTGATAACATTAATCACCTGCGCGCGAGCGGTTCATTGTTAACAAGCCAGACAAGTGAGCAGTGCTAAGCGAAGTCAAATTTCCTTCTATCAGTACATTTAAGGCCAATCCAAAACATGTCTTCTCTCACGGATGCGGAAATTAGTCAAGTCTGTGTGATATTTTATTAATTCACGACCACCAGAAGCCATAAGTCTGGCATATACAGGCTTGATGTAGAACATTGTTTCAACCATGATGCTTGTTTGGGTGGGGTATCGAAAGCTTCAAATCGCTAAGGGACTTAGTTGAATGTGTCGGTCGGAATAATCTGGGCAAGAAGGTACAATATGATATGTTTTACTTAAATAGCTCAGAGTTAGACATCCCCGCCTGGTTGCTTTCCGGGTCGTATATAGCCCATGCATGCGTCGGGAAAATCCTGATCCACCACTGCTATAAATAAGAGAGGACTGGTAAATATTTAAATATAAAGTCTACCATATGGGTTATCCCACGAACAATTATTTTAATTGGCCTGGCGACTCGGTCCAAGATAACGACTTATCTACATTCCGACTTAATTGGAACTAAATTCAACACGTAGGCAATCATTGGGTTGTCAGTGGACACATATTACATCGTCTGTATGTGGAGAGGTTCGGGGGTGTTTAGCGGATACGAACCACATCCCAGAAGAGAAGCTAAGCTACAGCTTGGCCTAAACAAGTGGCGGTGTAATATTGTTTGGGTCTCAGGACCCCCCCCCCCCCCTTGATATTCCAGGTTCTCACATGTTTTATTTTAATTTTGTGTGTGAACACCTAGAATATTGAGGGGGACATTTAGTCATCAGTTGTATCGAAATTCCGAAAAATAGGAGTATGCGTTATATCGAAGGTAAGTGGTTAATTTACTGATTCTATTGCAAACGAAATCTCAAAAGCGAAAGTGTTAAAACCCACCCGACTCAAGTACATATAATTTGCTTTAAATCAGCTAACAAAAGTTTCCGGAATAATTTGATTGATTGAAAGCTAAAAGCCTCGTTGATACCCCCCCAATGGCTTAATACTAAAGCATACACAGCCGAGGCATCAATAATTGGAGTTTAGATCAGTTCATTCGAAAAGTGGGGGGATCAATAAAATTAGTGGCCTAGTCGAAGGTAAACTACCCATATTATAGGTAATTGCGTATCTACATATCTATATATCTACGTATATATATAGGCGGTGGGTTAATAAGTATAACACTCATATTTCTGTGATGACTGTATTTTGTGAAAAGATTGGTCACACTATTCTTATCGCATTCTAACATCAAATCATCGAGTATAATCAGGGTCGGGGTGTTCACATCAAACGCACTTATGTCAGGTATTCCTTCGTGGATTCGGACTACTTTCTTCAACGCTTCATACCCGGGTTGCCATTCACTAAAACATCAATATATAACAGACGGCGGTGGGTTAATCATAACAGTCGCATTGTGAATTAATCTAGATACGAAGTGCGTCTTTCCGCAAGCACTAGGCCCTGCGGCTATAGCAGTGAATGGGTGTTTAAACTTCGGCTCATTAACCGAAATCCCGTGATCCATTATAGCGAGTGAAATAGTTCGATTAAAGCACCGCCTTATATCAATAATTTTACATCCATTCGTCACTTAATTCTAAAACACACAGCCGAGACATCGATAATCAGAGTTTAGATCAGTTCATTCGAAAAGTAGGGGGTCGATAACATTAGTGGACTAGTCGAAGGTAAACTACCCGTATTATAGCTAATTGCGTAAACTATACCCTATATCTAAGTATCTACATAACTATATATCTAAGTATCTACGTATCTATATATCTACGTATCTATATAACTACTTATTTAATTATATATAGGGATTAAAACCATATCGATTTTATCTTCCTCCTCCACCGCATTCTCCAGCCCGAAACCTTTACTGTAGGGCACTCTATTACTACTCATGAGGGTTGTGGCCTGTAGGATATGGTGAAGGGTTTAGTCATGCAAAGAAAGTAATCCCAGATGGCCGCTGTCGGCCATGTTTTTCAACTAAATACGGAACGTAATTATACCCCCGCAACGAAGTTAGGGGGGTATACTGGAATCAGCTTGTCCGTCCGCCGTCCGTCCGTCCGTCCGTGGACACAAATTTGTCCGGAGTTTTTGTCAGTCGTTTTTTTTATATCAATTTCCGTGAAACTTGGCACAGACATCAACCACCATGGAAACCTGTGCACCTGCGATTATGACGTCTGTCAGACTATTTTTGGTGGATTTATCTGCCCTTTTTCGACTTAGAAATTTTTCGCAACATGTATAATTTTGTCCCAGCTTTTATTCCTACATTTTAGGTCAATTTTTTAAAAACTATATATATATTTAGTACCATGGGAACCTGTGTACCTGCGATTATGACATCTGTCCGACATTTTTTGGTGGAGTTATCCCCCTTTTTCGACTTAGAAATTTGTTTGCAACATGCATAATTTTGTCCGAGCGTTTATTCCTACATTTTTAGGTCAATGTTTTTTAATCTTGGCACTGAAATTTAGTACCATGGGAACCTGTGTACCTGCGATTATGATGTCTGTTCGAATTTGTTTTGTGGAGTTATTCCCCTTTTTCGACTTAGAACATTTTCGCAACATGCATAAATTTGTCCGAGCTTTTATTCCTACATTTTTCGGTCAATAGGTTTAAGATTATGGTTAGGGCTGTGCACCTGCAATGGGAACTGTTATTTTACTATTTTAACTAAATGTTTACTGACATGTGAAACATCTTAGTATTTTAAAAATACGGGGTACCACGACAGTCACGCCTCTAGTTGATTGCTCATATCGTGTGATTACCCAGAAGATCCATATGAAGTTTGGTGGCATTGGGATGATGGATGTGGTATGTAGGGTGTCTCAAATGATTTAGTCACCCAAAGAGTAAACTTCATGATGGCTGTCGGTGGCCATGTTTTTCATCGAAAATCATTCAAATTCGATAGGTCCCATCTAGAGGTGATCATAAGCATGCCGGTACATTTTCAAAAGAATTATTCAATAAATGCGGCCTGCAGGGTGTGCCCATGGATTCAAATTTGAAATACAAGAAGGTTGCTGGCGTTATTGTTTATCGAATTTTGGAATATCTGGAGGTCACTCCGAAGATCCATGTGAAGCTTGGTGACGCTCGGATGGGAGATGTGACATGTAGATTGTCAAAGGAAATTATTGAGGGACGGACGCCAAACCATCCCAATAGCCTAAACTTGATTTTGTCAAGTTGAGCTAAAACAATTAAAACACCTAGATTCTGGAAAATTTACATCGAGCTTACCGAATATAGATCCTATAGAATTGACTGCATATACAATGAACGATAATAATAATAATCGACTGTAGCTGCTTAATACATGTATAAGAAATCGTTTTTAACTGAAACAATGTGCAGTAATAATCTGTGTGTCGATTTTTAAACAATTGCCGAATATTTATAGCTAAAGCCGAAAACTTGATAAATTATGGCCTTTTCGGATTAACCAGTTTGCACATTGCAACTATAATTAACAGATTAAATTTGTGTGCGAAAGATTTAAACAGATAGTTTATCGATATACTGTGACTTGTTTATTACCGTAACAGGTACTGCTAGGTATAGGAGAAACTGGGAGTAAATATACCGTAATATATATATAGTAAGTTTATATCAGGCAATCTTGCCCATATGTAATAACAAAAAACCCAACTATATATTACATTTAGCGGAAAACATCCATTACGATAACACGACAGAAACATACATGAAAAACTGAAAACACAACTGCAGACGTCTGAAAAATACAATACAACAGAGGATAGAAATGTAATCTGAGACACAGTGGAGAGGCGTGATTGGTTGATTGAGCCGGATCAACTCAACCACCGGTCTTGAATAGATATACACGACCAACGTAGACCATGAGCCCAGCCATAACCGCAGGTTGAAGCCGAAAGTAATACATGCATATACAGCCGTCGTAGTACCACCAGGACCCCTATACCACACCTCATGGGATGCACCCCAACAAGGTTTCACATACGTGAATATTATTCTATACCACTGCCCCACACGTGTAGATATATACAAGGTAACTGAAAGTGCAAATTGTGATAAACGCAAAGAAATTGTAACCGAATTGGCGTATCTGGGAAAGTTTGTCAATTACTTGTGTACCGACGTGGGGTAGAATGATTTATTTCACAGTGAAATTAACCCTATATGTGAAGTGGAGCGATAAATATCGTTCACAGACTATCAGTGACATAATCAGTCATATAACAAATAAAACATGAAATGATGAATATTATAATGTTACAATTGGTATAAGCATCTCCCAATCATGGGGTGGGTGGGCGGATACAACGCAAAACTTCAAGAGTAGAGTGAAGCTTGACCACCTTGTCAAGCGAGTTAAACCAATGCAAAATCAGTCGTGTGAATAAGCCCACACGAGCTCATCGTTACGATTGCCTTGAGCATCGTTCAGACGGCGCAGTATTGACCCAGTTTGAATGACCTTAACAGACTGGACAACTTCGTTAACTCGTTACCGGCCGTGCTCAATGCACACGTTGGCGAACATCAATAAATATAGTACAGGCGAATTAGGGTTTAACCCAAAACTAATTGCAACACAAAATGCAAAGGTGCCGTCATATAGAGTAAGTCAATATGTGCAACTTACTCAAATCTTAGAGAACAATATTTGGGACAAATAGCGAAATTCCTGTTTCCATGGCAACGAGGGTGATTTTAACTGAGTTTGGAAACTAGGTGTTAAATTGCATGTATGGCGAGAATTATTTCCATTATCTCAAATATTATGTTGGTTTGTATGAACACCCATTGTTGTCTAACTTTTGAAATGGTGTTCTCCTCTTGGGAAGGTCAAGGTCATATGTAAAGGTCAAGGTCATTGCAAAAATTGTGTGCTTTTTCCGATACTATCATATAACTTTGACCCACTTGATTGAAATTTAAGATATTGAGAGACGAAAATATATTTAAAATAATTTTGAGGACCACCGCTCCGTGCAGAATAATAGTTTTAGCAATAATGTCAACTCAATCCCGAGATATAGACCTTCAAAGTTGGTGGTACCCTTTCGTAATAAGCAAAATTCTGTACTATTTTGACCAGAGGCATGGTTATATAAGAGAGCGGCCAGTTGAGGAAATGGGCCTTATTAAAAGAGTTTAATGCAAATTCGTATATAACTGATTATTATATACCGTTGGAAAGCTTGTGGATTGTCCATTATTATTAGCCCTGTTGTAGTGAGCAAAAGTGGAAAGAAAATGTAGATATTATTGTTGCCATGGCAACAGATACTATTTTTGTCAAAAAATGGAAAAAGGTCACATCTAAAAGTATAATTGGTCTGGGTAAGATTAGTTCATATACATTACATATGTGTGAAGGTCCTACACAATGTGCTGTCATCTGCTATGTGTATATGTCAAGGTCAAACATAAAGGTCAAGGTCATTCGGGAAAATGTATTGTATTTAATATTATTGTGCAAATAAAGATCTATCTATCTATAAAGTTGATAACATTGGTTTTGCTCACATCAAAGCAAATACAATAACATATACACTTATGCATACTGTTCTGTAATATTGCACGAGATATGAACACAATAAATAATCACATACAAATTCTGAACAAAACGATATATTACATTCCCTTGTTATGTATTTCAATCTCAGAAGGAGGTTCATAATGTGTGGGGTACATGGTTTTCTTATTGGGGGAGTGTGGTTCCTGAAAGCGACGTGTTTGTTTTGGTCTGATATGTTTGACAACAGTTTTCTTTATCAGCATGCTAAGTTATGTATCAATGGGTAGTTAGGGATGGTTGATATTTCTCTGCTCAAAATGACCCCTAGGAAAGTATTTATGCACCACATATGTAGCTGGTTACCATGGTAACTGGCATGTATACACTTAACGTTGATTCAGTACTTTGATGAAATGATTAATCTTATTATATGTCCGTGTTCTGTGACATATAACGGCATGTCAAGTGATATAGACAGGGACCTCGCAAACTATATAACTGCAATGGCTCATGTCACAATGATGATAATAGCTCTACGACATCAAACCCGACATGTGACCAAACACAATATAGAGCAGGCCTGAGTACTGCTTCCAAAGAGCTACATTTAAAATATTTCAATGTACGGGTTGTCTGAATCATATATTAATCAGAACTAGATTTCAAATTCCCGGCGGGAAATTTGGATATCTCCATGTCTCAGACATCAGACTACCGTCGATAAACATATGATGTTTCATAATATAACAATGACAAAGACAGTGGCATATATAGTACCCCTTCCCTGACCCCTTTCCAGATGCGATGTCGACCAAAGTTACCAATTGTGTTCAACTCAGTATTCTAAATAAAATGGCAAATCAAATAGTGGCATAACTGCTTTCATTTTGACGGAGTATTGGCGACAAGCCATTCTAGCCCAATAGTATTAATGTTTATGGGCTCATAACTTTGCCATGTATCATCCGATTAAAGAATATTTTTGCGACTTTGTATTCGCCATTTCTTAGAGACTTTATATCCTGAGGTGATAATCAGATCGAAATCAAAATTTGGCCATTTTTGACACCCCGACCCCGCGTCTATTGCGACCTTCGCCAAAATGCACCATTTGTTCATCTTAGTATTCTCAAGACAATGTCATATGAAAGAGCAACACAGATGCTTTCATTCTGAAGGCGTTTCATCTTAACCATGGTAATTAGTGATATAAGCTGTCTGGTGGGCCAAAATGTTTTTTCGACTTTAGCGGAGTTCGACTTACCACCTTCGACAACCATGTTTATTTAAATGACTTTTCACACAAGCTCAGCCGGGACCAGTCAATGACTTTGACTTATGTGGGGGCTTTCGAGTTACCGACGTTCGACCTAACGAAGTTTTACTGTATTATCATCTATATATACATAACAGAGCAGGATCTGTCTGTCCGTCTGGCTGTCTGTTCGGATTTTTCTCCCAGACCACTAGACCGATTTCAACCAACTTTGGTTGGTTTGGTGTTAGTTTTTCAAAATTTTGATTTAAACAAATTTGGTCCACCTAGAATGCATCACACTGATTTGTTTTCAGAAAATAAATACTCAAGCTTGTGTGCAAAATGTCCACAAAATTTGGTAGAAAAGTTGATATTTTCATATATATCCCGGACATTATTGTCTGCTATTCCATAAAAGTAGCACAGTGTGATTCACTTGGTTATTAAACATGTTACTTAATCAATTGACAACTAAATGTTCTATTCTAAACAAGCATGACGCACGGTATTATTGACATACTGTGCTGGAAGCATTATTACTCAGAAGACACTAAGATGGGACGTAAAGTAACGCTCTATTGTCAAATTGAATGTTGTGTCGATCCATGTGTGCTTCCCGACTGCAATTCAACTGGTAGTACCTAAATGTTCGCATGCGTATTCAATTCAAAAGAAAAGAGACGAAGACACTATAATGGGGGTTTGGTATAACGCTCTTATGTGTAATTAAATATTAAACAGTGTTACTTTACACCTGATAAACACGACGTTGCTAGCTGATCCATCTAATAGAAGAAGAAAAACTGACGCTGTCAGTATCGATACAACGTCTGGCTAAGTGTTGCTGATATATTTGGTCATTGAAGCGGTCTTTGGTTTTCCTATCTATCCGAAAAAAATAAGTGTCTGCATGAAATATTCAGGAACGATTGAGTTATCTTTATCACAAAGAACGCCCAAATGGTAACAAATCTATATGTTATTGAGTTGTTGGTACATGGCTCTCCTTCGATTTGAAGCAAAGCATTGTCCCCATATCTCTTATCTACCAGAATCGTTTCACGTGAATCTCGTCCCATCAAGAACCTGTGAGAAGTTAGCGACACTTGGGAAGCTTGACTGTCTGTTAAAGCAAACCCTACTCGCCAATGAGGATTACTGCCAGCAGTCCTCAAGCTGTACGCCCCAGTATAAATAATGACCGTCTGGTGGAACGTTGTTACACTTTTGTTGTGCCTCAT
This sequence comes from Siphonodentalium dalli, assembly GCA_032622095.1. Lineage (NCBI taxonomy): Eukaryota > Metazoa > Mollusca > Scaphopoda > Gadilida > Siphonodentaliidae > Siphonodentalium > Siphonodentalium dalli. The sequence goes on along the minus strand of CP136069.1, from coordinate 33,613,792 downwards.
TATATTCACATTTTTGTTACTTTAGTACGTATGTTGCCAGTATTTTAATTTATTTAAATAAAGTAAAATATAAATAAAATTGAGGGCCGTATGAGCCAGGGTCCGTATAAGCCGGGGGTCCGTAAGAGCCAGGGTCCGTATCAGCCGGTGGTCCGTATCAGCCAGGGTCAGTATCAGCCAGGGTCCGTTAGAGTCACAATCCGTAAGAGCCAGGGTCCGTATCAGCCGGCATTCACAGGATCAATCCCTGTATACATATTGGCCACACCCATGGCTATATAGCCAATAAATATATACAACTTACATACACACCCCACCATGCCTATTATATAATCACTTCAGGTATACATCGACGCCTCACCATTGACCACACAGACCTTCTAGGTATAGCAATACACCATTGGTCATACAGTCACTCCCTGTTTACATTTTCTTCACACCCATGACCATTTACCAAATCAAGATATACATATACACCCCTCGTGACCAAAGCGTCAATCCAGGTACATATATACCTCTCCAATTGATATACCAATACCCCCAGGACCATTCGTACACTCCATGTTTGCATATACACCTCGCCCATGACAATTCAGCAATTCGATGTATACTCACACACCCCATCCATGATCATACAGCTACTCTCAGTATATATATACATACACCAATGTATACAGCTAAGGCGGAGATGCATATATATATCACATATACAACCATGACCACAAGGACACTTATATACCCACACGCCGCCAATGTCCACCCAGTTATACTCCAGGTATGCATATACACAATCATGACCGCACAGTACTACAGTCATTCCGTGAACAGCTATATGCATTACACATAAGCAATTACGACCACTCCCTTGTTATTCATGCACACACATGATTATACAGCCAACATATGCATACATATACACCCATCCATGACAATAGTCACCCAATGTACGCCCGTATATCACAATCATGATCATACAGTCGCTCTATATATACATAAACAACACACACATATGACCATGTAGCTACTATCATTATACCCATACATCAATTCAATAACCATACAAACAATCCTTGTGTAGCTATTCACATCACACATGACCATACAGTCACCCTTTGTATACCTATGCCTCTCACCATGGACACATCACCATTCATGATGATACAATAACTCCCTGTAGAACTATTAACCCCCATCTATGGACACACATTCACGCCCTGGTTGCCACTTTGACATACACCATACATTAAAATTGATTTTGATGCTAATGGTCGAGAGTAGCTACATGGTATGGTTTCACTCAGTTCCGTTTAGGCCTTCTGCCCATTTCCGTTCAAAAATATGGCTAGAATCCCAAAAGACATTTTCGGCAAAATTCCATACTACAGTACATCATTTAATTGAATATGTCGTGTCTCAGAAGGTACTGGGACAACGAGAAAGAAACATGTAGTTGCAATTGGATTAAGTAACATGGTTAATAACCAAGTGAGTCGCCATTTTCTACCTCTTGGGAACAGAGAATAATGTTCGTGCTATATGTTAAAAAAAATAAACGTTTTTTTTTTAAAACAAATTTGGTTCCATTTTGGAAGCCATCTTCAGTGTGAACGCATTTAAGACATCTCAAAACAATAAACATATTTGATGCCAAAGATGGTTTTATTTACTTGAATAAATTGTCCAAACCTGGAAAGTACATTTTTGCCGATTTTGATGTCAAGCTTGTGATAGAAAAATCCAATATTTCTGGTAATTTCACTGGTTACATTAGTAATACTTAACAAATGTGCATCAGAAATGTTAGAATTTTATGTATTTAAGACAGAATAGCCAATTTTATTCATCTACCACAACTTGTAAGCGATTACATGGCATGCTGGGCCAATATTTACAATTTTCCAGGTTTGGTCACATTTTGGCAGCCATTTTCAAACCAAGTGACATGTTTGGTTCCAGTGAGTTGAAATATTCATAAGTAATGGTATGCCTAAATTAGTGTGCACAGTTCTGTCCATTTCTTGTTAAAATATGACTTGAATCATAATGTTGATTTTTTTGTGAAATTTCATACCGAGTTCTGTAAAATTCTAACTTTTGAGGGCAGGCAAGGGGCTGGGACCTCATGAATGGCATATTTTATTGACCCAATCAGTTAATATGCATAATTGAAAAATAATGTCACAATTCTGAACCCGTTCCATACAGCAGAAACTGATCTAGAAGATATTAGTGAAAAACGTCAAATTTTCCACTTCTAGCTGCCATTTTGATTGACATCATGGGCGGGAGTTCAAATTTTACCCTAAAAATGTGGCATTATATCTCACAGAGTCATACTTACTGTATATTCCAAATATTTAAATCGCATATTTTATGGTAAGATTAATTGCGACATTTAATAAATTATCCAATCATGAAATACTCTTTAAATTTGGAATTTCAGCATGGCTCCACATCTAATATCAATTATTATGTGAATATGTACATCTGTGCAAAGTTTCATGCTTTAGTCACATATTGAACAATTGCCTTGAAATTGGACTTAATATACTACACTATATTGTTTATCCCATCATATAATAATTTTTAACTACCTCCGTCGCAAATGTCTTTGTTAAACTGTAAGAACACCCGTTTTGTAAAAACGGAACGTATTATGCTTTTGTCTGTCCATTCTTTCGCTTTTTTCGAAAATGATAACTTTGGTATAAAGTCTGAACGTCATGGAATGAAATTTGGTATGTCAGTTTACTTGCCCAAAATACAGGACAAGTTCAAATTTTTCCGCCCGCCAATTTTTTCCGGAGTTATGGTCCTTGTCGAACTTGCCGATTATTTTTGTTTCTGCGTGATAATTTTTAGTTTTAATTATCTGGTTTTCAAATGTGTTATATGGATTACCCATATGAAAAAACAGGTCAAGTTTGAATTTGGGTTCCGTCCGTCAAATTTGGCATATTAATTACACGTTATGAAATTACCACATGCGTATTTTGCCTCGCCCTAGCGATGCTCTTTTTAAAAATTACTTTGACCTTTGAATGTCGCCTTGACCTTCCAACCACATATGTGGAAATGTGGACCCTATTGGTTCTTTCATAAACCAGTGCAAACGTTGAGGTAGTGGTTGAATTGCCCATTATAAGAATAATTTAATGTAAAATCTCCAAATAACCCATGATTGGCCATCGTTGCCATGGAAACTCAAATTGACCAAATTGTCCCAATGGGAATTTTCTAAATATTCTAACAAAGTAGGCATTCAGCAACCCAGTGTACTAAAAGACGTATGTGTTGTAATCAGTTCGCACTAACTGATTTGTTGCATGACAAGTTATGCTGTGAGTTTTGTCTCAACAATCGACTATATAAATATCACATGTTATATATTGTTGTACATACAAATATTTCATATTTCAAACTGCTATAGTTTCCAAATCAGTTATCGATATCTTTTTAAATGAACCTTCCCATGGAGCCTGAATTCCGGAAATAGTGTTGGTGATCGCTATTTGTAATAAATCATAACCAGGACGGTCGAAAATATGACTGCTATAACTGACAAAAAAATCCTTATTTTTAACAATGACCTTGACCTTTACGTGTGACCTTGACATTTCAAGGTCACCATGTATATGTGGAAATGTCGGCCACTACAAGTTTGTCCATAAACCAATGTAAACTTTTAGGTAGTTTTTTAATTATTCACGATAGGCACTATTTAATGTAAAATTTCCAAATACCCGATTATTAGCCATCGTTGCCATGGAAACTCAAATTTACCAAATTTAGCCCAGTTGGATTTTCCAAAATAAAAGATATTATAACAAGGTAGACATTCAACTATCCAGTGTACCAAAAGACGTCTGTGTTGCAACCAGTTCACAATAACTGACATGTTGCATATGACAAGTGATGCTGTGATTTTTTGTCTCAACAATCGACAACATAAATATCACAAGTGTATGTGTCTTGTTGTACATAAAAATGTTGTCGCCACATAATTCAAACTGCTATAGTTTCTAAAGCAGATATCGATATCCATTCAAATGAACCTTCCCATGGAGCCTGTAGTCCAGAGTTAACAAATAGTGTTGGGTATCGCTATTCGTAATAAATCCTAACCAGGGCGGTCGAAAATATGACAGCTATATGATAAAATCCAGATTTTTAACAATGACCTTGACCTTTATGCTTGACCTTGACATCTCAAGGTCACCATGGATATATGGAAATGTTGGCCATTACAAGTGTTTCCATAAACCAATGTAAACTTTTAGGTAGTTGTTAAATTATTCACTTTTAGCACTATTTAATGTAAAATTTTCAAATACCCGATTATTAGCCATCGTTGCCATGGAAACACAAATTTATCAAATTTGTCCCAATTAGATTTTTCTAAAAAAATTATATTCTAATGAAGTACATATTCAGCTATCCAGTAAACTAAAAGTCATTTGTGTTGCAATTAGTTTGGGGTTGACCCCATTTTTCGGCTAGATCGCCTGTACTAATATATCGTTTTCATTTTTCAGGGTTCTGTATTGTAATGCCCATAGGTGGTGAGCACGCATACGGAAATTACCTGTTCGTGGATGAAGAGATGCGGCTCCGTGGTATGGGCAAAAGGCTTTTCCTCAACTTCAAGGAATTGGCAGGAAAGGAATTGACAGGAGAGGTAAACCTCCATCTGTACTCATACTTGACATCTGTTCGTTATTACGAGAGCATGGGATTCACCTTGTCTGATGTAAAACTCACCAATTGCAGCGGCGTGCGGAATTCAAATAAAGTGTCGCTGGAACAAATGACAAGCCTCAAGCTAACGAGAGACAAGTCCACAGCGATGTTGGACGATATATTGTCGTATGACAAATCTATATTTTTGGACGGCCGCGAATGGTTCATCAGAAAGTATTTATGGGAACATCCATATGTGGATATCTTACTTGCTCATAACGAGGGGGCCGTTGTCGGGTATGGTTTCCTTTGCCAATCTAGTGGTTTCTACATGCCAGTGATATACGCCGATAACGACGAATCAGCGAAGGTTATAGCTGTACAGCTTATCTCTATTGTTCCAGAGAATGGCCACGTGATTATGGCGTTTGCCGCGAAGTCAATTCCTGTATTATCCGAAATGTGCAGATCAATGGTGGATGTCACTTCCGAGATTCAAAGCGTTCGTTTACACAACAAAAATCCACTTCCCGTTTCTATGAGGAACGTGTACCTGTGTGCTGGTTCCGGTGTGTTCCCAGTGTGACGTCCATGTATGGCTGCAATGTACTGACAGCTCAGGTAACACTACCGCAAGCTCCCGCGGTCGCCTGAACACAAACTTGCAGAATCATGAGCATGTATATGCAAAGTGAGATGCATTCAGTGCATTAACCATTTACCCAACAAACCGGCCAAAACCGGCCAAATAAAGCTTCAACAGCCTAAAATATCTTCGGTCTGTCTCAATAGAACCATACACATATGGATATCATTGGAACCGGCTCATTGACCACATTGTGATGGTTACAGTTATGCCCTGTGCCAATGCATTCTCTTATATATGCGAGTCGACCATAGGTCGCCTCGCATATATAAGAGAATGCATTGGCCTAAAAAAAATCTTTTTTTAACACTTTTTACCCTTTTTTCTTACATTCTTTAACAATTTTATAATTTTTAATGTGTTAAGCCAATGAATTCTCTTATATATGCGAGGCGACCTATGGTCGACTCGCATATATAAGAGAATGCATTGGCACAGGGCCGTTCTGTTGGGTAAAGGGTTAATGTATCAGTTAATTTGTGGAGCAACCAAAATCAATATTTGTGCACCCTGTACATGTATGTAGATATATTAATATTGGGTCTTGTGTCAGCGGCCGGATTTACAATATATATTTCCGAAACTTGAAATGATCATGCTTGGCGATAAAAGCATACATCTGTTTAGGCCTACCTACGATTTAACTGTATGTATATGCAATGAAGGCTCCACAATTCAAAGTATATACACACATTTTGAGCACAAACATTCGCCTATTTATATTACTTATCCTATATCTCTCGCAATCTCCCCCGTTCCATTCAATGTTAATATATATACAATGTACCTATAAATTATGTATCGGATTTAAATATTCACTTACTAGAAGAAATAAAAGGGTTTTTACAAGGGGAAAACACAACATGGATGGCTAATCGCCACTGAACCACTTAAAAAATTATGGGTTCTAATTAATGTAGCGATGATCCTATGCATATATAGCTAAACAATGAAGCGCCAAGTGTTCTCAATGCCATTTATGATAAGATGTGATGTCAAATTATTAAGAGATAACTCGTGTTTCGATTAGCGTCATGCAGTTCTAATCTAAAAGTTTGAATACAAATTCTATAACGAACGATATTGTAAATTTGTCTTCAAACTTGTCCGTTATAACTCATAACCTTAATAAAAAACCCTGTTATTTCTTGTAATTTAATCCGTCATTTCACAGTAGAACCACCACAAGTAGAAGGTAGAAGAAAACGAGCGTAAAACTGTGAGGCTATTTCTGACGAAAAAGACTGATGCATAGTCCAAAATTTGAAAGTGACACGCGCTATCACCCAAACATAGAATGATCGATTGATCAAGTGGCGTCATATATTGGTCGTTTTATGATTGGCTAGTGGACTGTGTGCATGCACTGGTCATGCAGTCTGTCCACCGTAGAAGCTCCGTGTGTTCTTGGTATATTTCAACTCTAGTTGTTTGTTTCAAATTTCATTTGCAAATGTTAGCACGTCCGGTTGATTTCTCTGGGTACTTATGCATTGAGTTACAGATGCTTAGTTAGCAGTATGGTAATTGACAGGACAGTCCTACCGAACGCATTTTGATGCCACACCGGAATTCCCTTTTATATCGTAGCCACGTATGAAGTACCGAATAGTGTTCATGTGTATGTTAGGCACGCGTTCAAGCGGGACAATATCACTCGATGCTGGCATCCCCATCTATACCAACACCCCAAAAATGGTGAAAATCAACCCAGCGGATACCGAGATACAGGTTCAAGGTCATTTGAAAGGTCAAGGTCACGCCGCTACCCGTTGAAAATATATGGCTACCCGAATTATCCGTACCTACGAAATTTCATCCCGATCGTCCCATCTGATCCTGAGATAGAGAGTCAAGGTCATTTGAAGGTCATGGTCACACCGCACGGGCATCTGGGTGGGACGAAATTTACTGGCATACCCATCTATACCAACACCCCAAAAATGGTGAAAATCAACCCAGCGGATACCGAGATACAGGTTCAAGGTCATTTAAAAGGTCAAGGTCACGCCGCTACCCGTTGAAAATATATGGCTACCCGAATTATCCGTACCTACGAAAATTCAGGTTAACGATAAGTAACCTACATGTCTAAATGTGTGACAACAAATGGTTTTCTAGTATTCCGTGGATTGATGTGGATTAAATTATTTACAATATACACCCGCTAGGTGCAGATGACATGCATACATATACGCGTACGATGAATATTGAAAGTTACTGAATCGTGATTCACGATTATATCTGCCCTCGGAGCAGTGATTGGTCTATATATGCTGCCAATTATTCATAGACTTTGGTTTGCCTGGATTGAGTTCAACAAAAATCGTTTCTATCACATGTGGAATAAATATAGATAGATCAGGTCTAGTACAATATGAAAGATTTTCCCGAATAAAGAGCCCGACCCCACCTCTACCGTCATCGGTCTCTGGTCTTGTTTTGTATTCGATATTCTGATATCCGGATAGGGAGAATTTTGCTGCGTTATTTATTTTTAAACTTCGATTAGTACAATTATATCAAAGACATGTTCTTTTTCTTGTGTTTCAATCAAAAATTGAGTTAATGAATCCCAATTTGCATTTAAGCTCCGACTCTTTAGTCCCATAATTAAGAAGTCGCTTGATTCTTTTTTTTATTTCTGTTCTAAATTATTCAGGCGAGAAATATCTACGGTTTTGGTTTAATAGGGCAAAGTCCACATGGGGAGTATATTGATCATCAAATTCTTGATCGAGTTTGGCATCATATTATATTGTGACAATTCCTGAATCTCGTCCAAGTTAAATTCAGATATAGTCGACATAATTGGATGTAATGTTTATTTGATTATAATTGACGGCACATTTATATATATATATACATTTATATATAAATTTCTAGTACCTATACTCATATAAATACAAGTTTAATTATAGCGCGTGTTGGGTGTTTTCTGAAATTAACAGTGCTTTCCATTAAGCTTATGTGATTGGCATGTCATCTGCATTGTTATTGAAAACATTTCACAGAATTTTGTCTGCCTTATCCTCATATTTTCATTTATTTTCAACATACTTTTGGGGTGGGTCCCAATTGACATTGAAACTGTCTTTCGTTGGAAGGTGGGCGTTACAGTTCGGTCATCATAACGTTACATTGGTGAAAATCGTCGGTGTGGCGCTACGATTGCTACATGGCAATTGCGACATTGTGACATTTTACTATATCGGGCATTTCAGCGCAGACAGACATGCTTACACAAGAAAACCATAGTCAGAAATGGTAACGCCCTCAAGAACATATTATATATTATTAGGCATATATATAACTTATAATATAAAATATGTTGGTTTCATGAATGCACCTCCTCAGAATTCCGTTAAAACAACTAATCCTTCAAATTAGTACAAAAACTACGGCTTATTACTGCAGATTTCTCATTCACCAGACCAGAAATCCTCTAAATGCGGACCAAATATCTACCAGTCGGATAAAATACACGCCCAATAATTAGCAATACGACCTTTATTTTACATTCCAACTGAGACATACGTCATCAGCGAAGTTCGCTGTTATATTATGCATCGTGTTCCCGCAATACAATCTTCAAGAGTGGCCCATCCATTGTGCATACCTAAACACGGAATGCAGTTAACGCGGTCCTAAACGTTACATACTGCAACAATGAGACATCCGCGAAGATACATTCGCGAAAACCCGAAAGGTGTTGTCCTGCAGATATCCCCATCGCTATAGCTCCATTGAAACGGCCAGATCAGCCTTACTACAATTTCCTAAAATAAATCGCATCGCGTGAAACCCGAAACGCTTTGTCCTGCGAAATATCCCCATCGCCCCATTGGCACGTCCATATCAGTGTAGCAGTAAACGCCCATAGTATTGGGCGTAATGAATGCGACCATTTAGCTCGAGTCCAGTTTCACATTAATATCTGGGCGTTTAACGGGTTTACATGAACGGCTTACCTGGTATTTGGGTCAAAAACCAAATAATCGCACTTATCGCGCGTAAGTAAACGGCTCCTATGTAGCGCAGTGCATACTCTTATATATGGTGTCGACCGAACTAGGTCAATAACAAATAATAAAAAACTCATTATGCACTGCCAAGGAGCATCCAGGCCGGGTACCTTCAATAACCCATCTGGGCCGTCAAACAATTAAGGTTGAGATGACAAGAATCAATAATCGCTCCCAAAATAACACACTCATTTAATTGACCCCCCCCCCCAACATAGATATCAGGCTGATCAGGCGATGACTAACACTCTAATTGGGCTAATACAAAGTTTAAATATACAATATCTACCCATGTGATATCTTAACATTCAATTCACTGCTGTTTTAGAAAGCGTCAATGCATTCAAGATCAACTGACTTCGCGGGGAAATGAGCTTTTCTGATACCCGTGAGTGGTCAATAAGAGTGGGCACAATCGACGATATATCCAACATCGATGCATTTTTCTCGAAGCATGTTCCGGATTGGTTCCGAGATCTTCATTTCTTTAGGATATTGCTGGACTTGCATCCAAAAACATTCCTTCTCGGAGTTGACAAGTCTGGACGGATTCGAGGTGATTATTCAATTATTAAATAAACGGCGGTTTCAATGTTGTCATGAGTTTACCCATTACAAATTTACATCCGTTTGATGAGAGAGATGTTATGTACATGGTCATTTACAAATGCTTTGGACATAAATCTAAAGATTAAGATCACAAGCACATGAACTTAAATGTTTAAATATAGACACCTTGTGTCCACGAATTTGGAGGGATGGATGCGATAGGTCGATACAAGTTTCATATGCTTTGAAAAACTACTTGCCAAAGTCACAGACATTTTCCAACCGTTTTCACAATGTATCGCCCCAAGTTATATAAACGCTCTTTATTGCTACCAAATCAGGAATAGCAGCAGCACCAATATGACGTTTTTAAAATCACACGATTAGATTTCTCATATCATGGATAAGAATGTGTATCAATTTGGTGGAAATTGGCGCTAAAAATATTGTGTATCAATTTTGGTGCCCCTCTCCCTTTCAGTGCACCCCTGACACGAATAACGCCGCTTTTGACAGCTTCAAGCCACACAATTAGACAACTCATACCATGGGGATAAATTTATATAATTTGGTGGCAATCGGCGACTAAACCAATTCTTATCGGATTTAGTACCCACCCACCACCCCCCCCCCCCCCCCCCAAATCTCTCATCCCAACGACATTTTCGTTAATTTTTCACAAAAAATGTTGGAGAATATCATTTATTGCACATCATTAATGTTAAGCAACCCAGATAGAATAAATATCTGATATTCAAGTATATTTTATTCGACATTTGTCTTGTTTTATTGGTTTTCCTGATTAAGCTGAAATTTGCAGGTCAAAAACACTAAAAAGGTAAAAAATAAAAAATATTTTCCACCTGCTCCGCCCTGGATACCTCAGTGTTTTGGAACCCCCATGGGGCAAGGATAATTGGAGATAGCGTCAAAATTTCTACCCTTTCGTGTGATACTACCCTCATCTGGGGGCCGGTCTATATGACACCATCAGACGGAATTGTTTGGATAGAAGATCGGTCACTGGTTTTGGGGGCTGTTTGTGTCTCCCTTTTTCGATTTCCAGTTGATGATTACTGATTCTCAATCTTGTGAATAGAATTCTCGCTTTGGCAGATCGCGCATTGACAATGTATGGTTCAATTTCATACTTGAATACTTGAATAATCTATACGTTCGTATTTTATTTCGACTGATCGTTTTCTTTTCGGCATGATTTACATTATAGAATCGCATCAAATGTTCAGATTTCAGTTTATCCACCAAGGCGCGCTCTTGTATCCCTTGGAATCTCCGGCGGTCTGAAATATCGCCGCCGTATTTTCCTTATAAATCATTGTACAATGAAATAGAAGGGTCTCTAAGTGATTCGATGTATGCATCATGTACCAAGCACCCACTTGAAAGGTTCGAAACTTTTTTCATATATCTAAATTGTTGAGTAATCGCATCATGTATAACTGGGAATCTGCCCAATACTGCGCATGATTAGTAGCATTTCGGTTAACACCTAATGTTATTTTGCAAAACCTCAGATGGACTTGTTCGCTTGGTATTGTATCTGAATGAAGCATGTTTGTTTCTCCTGCCCATATCTCACACCCGTATAACATTAGCGGTTTTATTAATTCGTCGAATAATTTGCATTTAGTTGGAATAGATAGCTTCATCTTTGAAGGAACAGACTGGTTTAAAAAAGGAACATTGCTTTCGTGGCTTTCCCGCTTGTATGTTCTTGTGATTTTGCCATTCTACGAGTCGATGTGAATTTTATCCCGAGATATGGATACTCTGAAACTAATTCAAGCGATTTCGCATTTATATTGAAACTTGGTTCACGTTTAGTTCTCTTTGACCTAAAAACCACACATTTTGATTTACTTGCATTAACCACGAGACCATTGTATTGGGTATATTTCTCTAACTTTTCAAGACAATTCTGTAGACCTTGTTCAGTTTCTGACAACAACACTAAATCGTCGGCAAATAAAAGATGACCGAGCGGACGATTATTAAGGAATATTGGATCGCAGCCGGATACATCAAGTGAACATTTGATGTCATCAATGAATATTTTTAACAGCGTAGGCGACAATGAGTATCCTTTTTTAACTCCAATCGTGGACAGATGCGGTGGTCCAATTCCTGCACCCGTCTTTACTTGAATATAACTGGATTGATACATGGACTGTATTATTTGATTTATTTTACCCTGAATACCATTGCTATGCAACTTTTGAAACATCAACGACCTATCTACTGAATCGAAAGCTTTTTGAAAATCGATAAATTCAGCATAAATTGGCTTCTTCTTCTGTTTATATTTATTTATACAAGTCTTTAAAACATAAGCGCTGTCAATCGTACTCCGATTCTTTCTAAAACCAAACTGATTATCACTGATGAGACCATATCTTTCTAAATAGTCGTTTATTCGGTTATATATAACTTTGTTGAAAAGTTTCCCTAGACCATTACTGAGCGCAATTGGTCGATAGTTATTTGGGTCCTGTCTATCTCCCTTTTTATAAAGCGTCTTAATTGAGTGACACATTCCAGCTGTCTGGATAATGACCAGAGTTTAATACCTGGTTAAATAATTTTACTACTTCGTCTATTGTCGCGGGAACAACAGTTTTAAGCAATTCATTCGAGAAATTTCCATATCCAGGTGATTTTCTGTTTTTAAGTAGTTTAACGCAATTAATTATTTCACTGGCTTCGATATCACTTTCATCAATTTTTGTTGTTTTGTAATTCGTATATATTTTCTTATTTACAGAAACATTATCTGGGCAGAGTATCTTTTTGAAAAAGTCCACACTTTCGTCTGGATGCAAGTAATTTGTTTCATCACGTTTATTTCTAAATTCTTTTATCAATCGCCAATACTCGGAAGGGTCTGTACCCTCCATTTTGTCTAGTGGTGATTCTGCTAACCCCTGGAAAGACATGATCACACGTGATATTGGACCCGCCCATGTTGTTCCCCGGATCGAAGTAGGCCTATATATCAAATTTGAGTCGGATCGGCAGATCAGTTTTCGAGTCTGTAAGAGAAATACACATACATACATACATACAGAAGTTCCAAAATATATAATGGACTAGCAGGTTAGCCCGCCACTGGCGTGCTTGGTCAGAAACATGACAATGTTTTATGTTTTGTTTGTGTTTTTCAATGAGTTAATATTGGGTTTTTCAATATTTTACCCGATTTGACCTTGAATTGATCATTTTCAAGGTCAATGTCATGTCGGGGTCACAATATATAATTTGTGGGTACCCGTTTGAAGGTTAAGACTGACCCGATGAAAAATTCCCCCGTTCCTAGGAACGACAGACATAAGAATGTTTCACACAATGCGACGTCGACGATCCCCGTGTGTTTTTACACTTATATACGAAGTTTGAGCTCACCTAGGGCGGAAAAACTTACCCGATCCGCGTTCTTAGGAACACAACACGCTCCGCGTTCTTAGGAACACAACACGCTCATGTCTATACACGCCCAGACCCAGAAGAGGTATGATTTTTTTTAACCTGCCCGTGGCCATTGAGCAGCCCCTGACAGAGGTTGTCCACCCTTACGAGATGGTCAATAGTCCCCGCAAAGTTAATCCCGTCGTGAACCCCATCATCGCAAAGAGCGCACAGTCAATAAATCCCGTCGTGAACGCCATCACCAACGCGACGTAATTTTGTTTGGTATCATGTGTTGCGTTCTAAAAATAGGAAAGCACTTGTTCCCGTATATCTCTCTGCATAATAAATTTCGAGCGATAACGTTGCGTTTGCGTAAATACGAATTTGAGAGTGTTGGTTTGTAACCGGGATTTCTGAGAAGCATTATGCCTATAACTACCCCCTAAGCCCTGACCTAAGTGTCATACATACTATAACAATGATGTTGTAAGAGTACTGTGGCATCCAATAAATCTCCCCGCATAGGAAACCACTCAAAATTATTGTTCCCGTATATCTCTCTGCAGATGCTAATAACGTTGAATGGTAAACAGACGCTCTTTATAGCGATGCGTCAAAAACAAACGCTCATTAAATTATCACTTGATTAACCACCGCAGTGCCGTTTTTTGTGACTGAGATTGGAGAACGGGTGTTCTGAGCTTCTCCAAAACGCGACCACGGCGGTGTCGGTGGTATTTTACACTTACATAGGAAGTTTGAGCTCAATCTGTTCACGCGTTTTCGATTCTATGAAGTACACACATACATATATATATATATACGGAAGTCTCAAAATATATAGTACTAGCAGGTTAGCCCGCCACCGGCGGCTTGTCCGAAACATGACATTTATATATATATTTTTTAAATTTTTAGCTCCACGCGTTTCAATAAGAAAAATTTGTACCCGGTAGCTCCACCAGTTTCCGAGATCTGGTCTGCGCATGAAAATTTGTACCCGGCGCAAGATACATTCACATGCCAAATTTCAAGTCGATAGCTCCACCTGTTTCCGAGATCTCGTCTGCGCATGCGCTGCACGGGCGTCGCAGGGCTCGGCGACCCGATAAAATTTGTACCCGGCGCAAGATACATTCACATAGCAAATTTCAAGTCGATAGCTCCACCCGTTTCCGAGATCTCGTCTGCGCATGCGCTGCACGGGCGTCGCACGGGCTCGCCAATACGATAACGACCACCGCCTGGTCAAACTACACACACGTACCAAGTTTCGTCCCGATCGGTCGAGAATCGTAGATTTGTATGAAGTACAACACACACACAAACATAAATATATAAGAGAGATATGTAAATTAGATAGATTGTATCAAAATATATAGGAGAGATATGTAAATGATCTACACACCATTACTGGTGTTTGTCAAAGTTTAGTGGGGTATATCAATACTCATTCACGATCATATCATTGAGGTCCGGAGGGTGTGGGCTATCTCTCGAATACATACAAGGAGTTCTCAAAATATATAGAAGAGATAGATTGATTAAATGCAGTCACTGTCGGTGGCGAAATCGTTTGCCTAAGGTTATCGCCGATAGTTGCGTCTCGAATCGAGAAGTAAATATTCACAATTGCTCGTACGTCAGACGCTGATTTCTATGTAGTACGATGGATTTGCTTGATATTTTCGGCGACGTTATTAGAATGCTACATTACTCATGTTGGCATATCGCCTGAATACTAACTTATCAGTTTCATGCACCTGAACAAGTCCATAATATGGCTGAAGGGGTCACTCTCACCAAAAAAAGTGCTGAAGGGTACACAGGGTTTGAAAATGTGGTGAAGGGTACACAGGGTTTGTGATAGGCATGGACACCGTTACTTAAATTGTGTTTATGAAAGTCTGGCGCACATTAGCAGTTTGTTTTCAGTACATTTTAATATTCATTGGAACGTAAAGAATAAGTGATATCACTTACTCGCGGTGAATCCGCCATTTGGTCTCCGGAGGTCAAAGTTAACAAGTAGCATCTATTTTTAGCATATGACTCCAGTCTGGGAATTCCCAAAATAAAATGGCAACAGGTCGTTACCGAATCGCAGGTGCGAGAACTTCATAAAACTAATTAAACACTCACACTGGATACATACAATACGTAGGTTTCGCACAGTAGATGGATTGGATGTATCACGAATGTTTTGAGTTATTTTTTTAACGCAAGAACTCGCTGTTTATCAGTAACATATGGGAAGTTCGTTGACAAAAAAGGGCGTCTGAATGTCTGCATCGTCACCAGATCCTAACTCTATAGATGACATGGCCACAAAACAATTCTTAAACACGTAGTTGCACTCAGAATAAATGAAATTAAGCCATAAAATGTTGATAAAAAATTCTCCCACTCAGCTGTCGAATGTAAACAAATGAATGCTACTTCTCAACTTTGACCTTTTACCGGCTTTTACCGGTGGGTTGGATAAAAAGCTAGGAATCGGACCATATAGAACCATCGGCCATCTTGAAAATCGCGAACCAGCAATAAGGCTTATTATTCTCTAACAGAAATCATGGCAGATACGAAAACTGAACGTCCTTTAGAACGACATTTCAAAACCTGTGTACCCTTCGGCACATTTTGAAAAACCTGTGTAACCTTCAGCACTCTTTTTGGTGAGAGTGACCCCTTCAGCCATAATATGTCTTTAATCCTTTCTGTACTACATACTCACTGACTCCATTAGGAATTTTTCTCATAATACATTCAACAAAACGACATTTTTTGTACTTATCTGAACATTTCCCTCGAATTAATAGTAAATGTTCTGTAATTGTATCATTTTTACGTATATGTCTGTCGTCTGCTAATTTTTCATGGATATCCCTCCAAATGAATAATAGACTATACCAATATATATATATATGTAGCTGGATAGGAGCATCCATTCGGCGCAGAAATGGTGATTAATTTTACGGAAAGAAATCGATCTGCAATCAATGCACTGCATACGACGAGTGTCGCGATGACATTAGTTCGTCATGACGTTTAGTCTTATTTTGCATTTCATTGCTTGGCGACTTACTCAGGGGACGCACTCGTATGAATCCACTTTACGTTTGGAGCTACATGTGCAGTTTGACTGCTGGTATCTCCGAGATGACAATGTTCCGCCATGTCGTTTGTTCTTGTCTTACATTTACTTGTATCGTTTCGTCGTTTCTTGTTATTTCCACACCAATTGAGATGACATTCGACGTCGGTAAGTCAGCAATTATTGTTTTAGATGTACATGGGAAATTATAATTGATTTAATTATTAATCACTCTCCAATAACGAAATATCGTATGTCAAAACCATTGTCATATACACGATATACTGTTACAATTGATTTACCGATAAAAATCCATTTATTCCAATAAGTTACCAAAGTTTAATACAAACTCGGCGGTAAACGTTGGAAAAGGCAAAAGCATTGAAAAAGATTTGAAAAGACATGTCCAGACTCAAATATTTTAACTTACATTACACGATAACCGGTGTTTGTTAGCAAATCACTCTAACAGTTTTGTTTACATAACAATGATGGTTTCAACATGCGAAATTCTGTTATCGGGGAACTATCAATAATGAATATACGAACAACGTGTAGATATTTAGCAGTCCAATAACCATCTGCTTAATTAATGTCTACGTGCCCCATGAAGTGATTCACACTCAGCAAAACAAAAGGGGGAAGATGAATATAAAGAGGCGCTAGAACATATATACGTTATTATTGTAAACTATTCTGACCACGGTCAAATATATACGCTATTATGGTTAAAAATATGCTTACCACGGTGCACTCGCTCCCCGACTCTGGAACACATTTAGCTCCCTAATTCCTTGAGAAATTTATATTCGGTCGCCAGTCGCCATTTTCATTTTGATTGTATTGGGTTGAAAAGAGATCACGTGGCGTCTCAATATGGTTTCAGCCAATCATCATGAGACGAACGTGTACCTCGTGTATAAACTCTCGTATACGATACGCAAATAATTAACTCAGGTTGGTTCAAATTGTGTCCCGTGAGATGCAATATGCATTCCCAAAACATTGCACCTCCGATATTTCACTCTCAGTTCTTAGTGTTTGTTCTTCTTGGTGGTTATTTTTTGCACATTTAGCAACTGCGAGTGCCTTGGGTCCGTTTAAATTATTCTATGAAAACACTAACATGTATCATGAAGATGGCTATATATAAGACAAGCCGATGAGCCCGACGTTGTCCGGGCTATTCAAAAACCAAATTTCAAGTCGATAGCTCCACCCGTTTCCGAGATCTGGTCTGCCCATGCGCGAAGCTGGCGTCGCACGGGCTCGGCGACCCGATCAAATTCGTATCCGGGGCAAGATACATTCACATAGCAAATTTCAAGTCGATAGCTCCACCCGTTTCCGAAATCTCGTCTGCGCATGCGCGAAGCTCGCGTCGCACGGGCTCAGCGACCCGATAAAATTTATATCCGGGGCAAGATACATTCACATAGCAAATTTCAAGTCGATAGCTCCACCCGTTTCCGAGATCTCGTCTTCGCATGCGCGAAGCTGGCGTCACACGGGCTCGGCGACCCGATAAAATTCGTATCCGGGGCAAGATACATTCACATACCAAATTTCAAGTCGATAGCTCCAACCCGTTTCCGAGATCTCGTCTGCGCATGCACGAAACTGGCGTCGCACGGGCTCGGCGACCCGATAAAATTCGTATCCGGGGCAAGTTACATTCACATACCAAATTTCAAGTCGATAGCTCCACCCGTTTCCGAAATCTGGTCTGCGCATGCGCGAAGCTGGCATCGCACGGGCTCGGCGACCCGATAAAATTCGTATCCGGGGCAAGTTACATTCACATACCAAATTTCAGGTCGATAGCTCCACCCGTTTCCGAAATCTGGTCAGCGCATGCGCGAAGCTGGCATCGCACGGGCTCGGCGACCGATAAAATTTGTATCCGGGGCAAGATACATTCACATACCAAATTTCAAGTCGATAGCTCCACCCGTTTCCGAGATCTCGTCTGCGCATGCGCGAAGCTGGCATCGCACGGGCTCGGCGACCCGATAAAATTCGTATCCGGGGCAAGATACATTCACATACCAAATTTCAATTCAATAGCTCCACCCGTTTCCGAGATCTCGTCTGCGCATGCACGAAGCTGGCGTCGCACGGGCTCGGCGACCCGATAAAATTCGTATCCGGGGCAAGTTACATTCACATACCAAATTTCAGGTCGATAGCTCCACCCGTTTCCGAAATCTGGTCAGCGCATGCGCGAAGCTGGCATCGCACGGGCTCGGCGACCGATAAAATTCGTATTCGAGGCAAGATACATTCAAATAGCAAATTTCAAGTGGATAGCTCCACCCGTTTCCGAGATCACGTCTGCGCATGCGCGAAGCGGGCGCCGCACGGGCTCGCCAATACCACAACGACGACCGCCTGGTCAAACTACACACACGTACCAAGTTTCATCCCGATCGGTCGAGAATCGTAGATTTGTATAAATGACATACATACATACAGACATACACACAGACAGACAGACAGAGGTCTTCAAAATATATAGGAGATTGGTGCTATTGAGTTGACTGTTGACTAAAACAGTTGGCATGTCCTTTTCATTAGTTGCGCCCTCAACAGTGAAACCAAACCTCAATTTCGTAGGAAATTCAATCAACTTCGTGGACAAGCATATACACTTAGGTCTGGAACTCCAATCAAATCTCAAATGGAACGCACACATTGAAGGGTCTGTCAAAAGAATTGCCTCACGTCTGTCTCAACTCCGGCGGATTAAATATCAACTCAACCGGAAAACCATTGAAATTATTTACAAAACATATATTTTACCCTTATTTGATTATTCAGACGCCGTCTGGGACAATGCCTCAAATTATATGTTAGAGAAGCTTGACTGGCTTCATGTCGACGCTGGACGGATAGTCAGTGGTATCACCCGTTCTGCTTCGGACAACACGGTATTACAGGAGGTCGGATGGCAACACTCAATAAACGACGTCAACTACATAAACTGCAGGCACTCTATAAAATAATCAATAATCTAGCCCCCTCTTATCTAGCCAATACACTTCCCCCCAGATCACACGAGGTTGCAGATTATAATTGGAGACGCCCCGGTAAATTTTACTCATACTATTGCAATACTGAACACTTCAAACAGTCCTTTTTTCCAGCGATGGTGTTAGAATGGAATAAGCTTCCCAAAGTAATCACCGATGCTGATCAATCTTCTACCTTTAAAACCAACTTGTATCATATAGATCCCACAATCAGCCCCCCCCTCTACATTTCTATGCTGGACGCAGGAAATACAACATTTTTCATTGTCGCATACGTAATTTTTGCAGTGAACTCCGATGTGATATTTTCAATAATTATATCGCTGACAGCCCCGCATGCTCATGTGGAAATAGATCTGAAGACGCATATCACTATTTCTTCATGTGCCCATTGTACCAACGTGAGCGCTCAGTTCTCTTTGAGAAACTAGACCGCGTAAATCTCAAAGTAAGCCATATTTCAGAACTCATGTGTGGATTACCTTATCTCTCGTCCCAACAAAATATGAAACTATTTTCCACCACACAGCAATATATTGCAGCGACTAAACGTTTTGACCCCTAATGATTATATTTATCTTATTTGCGAATCTATACTTGCTTCCGGAATTTCAACTTTTACCTCACAAGTGGACAAACCTCCCATTCAAACATCTCATTCTGATTTATCATTTGTATTGCCTTCCAGAGCACAACAATAACAAAATAGAGAACGAATCAAGTGTACCATTATATTTTACAACCAACACAAAAGTGCTTAGAATAGATAATAATTGGCACTTGTCAATCATTCCAACATTAATAAAATAGTGACATTCTTCAAATACAAATTTTCTCACAGATAAGAAGCAATCTCATGTTGGATCATCTCTGGAAGGCGCTACACATTATATCTCCCATAACTTCTCACCATGTAAATAAGTTTGTACCGTCATCTTGATCACATTTGTGTTACAATATTGTATTAGGAGAGGGGCTTCATAAGTTGCAAAAACTTGTGCCCCAATCCCTTTTGTATATTTTGCAAATAAAATATGTTTCAAGTCAAGTGTAAAGCTCCATGTGCTTTGCGCCTTCATCTGATATTTTAATACAAGGCCCATGGAATCACTCCTCACAGGTGTTGCACTACATATTGAAACAGGTAGATATACTAGACCAAAAAAGACGTTTCTGACAGATTGTGCAACTTTTGTACCAAACAAACTGAAGACGAAATACACTTTTTATACTATTGTCCTATGTATAAAGACATGAGATGAAAATATGACATATTTCAACTGGGAGAAAACGTTAGCAACCCAAAGATGCTGCTGAACCCAAACACCTTCTCTGCAACAAAGCATGATATGAGGAATCTACTCGTGTGATCTAAAGACGCTAATTTGGTGCTGTCATCTCCATGATACCCGGAGTCTAATAGACGTGGTTTAAACATGTCAAAGAAGGCGGCGTTATATTCATGGATGGGGAGGGGCATCAAAGCTGATACAGATATGTTAAGCATTATAATTTCCACCATATTCATACACTTTCTTCTTCAATGATACGAGGAATAAAACCATATGGGTTAAAGACGCCACAGTTGGTGTCGTTTTGGTCAGGGATTGGGAGAGGAGGGGCACTAACATTGGTAGTAATATTTTAGTCGCCGAAATCCACCAAAGTTATACATATAGTTATCTCCATAATACGTTCTAGGGATTTTTGGGCGTTTAATGGCGACAAATGGTGACCAATTAATTAATTTGAAAAATTATATCTTCTAATCTGTTATACGTATATGGGGACGGGAATCAGTACATTCATATAGTCAGCTAGCAAAACAGTTACATAGAAGAAAGCATTGAAAGTATATTTAACTTTCTTTTAAAGAGAGTTATATTCTTGAAAAATGGTGGAACTTGAACATTCAGAGAGGATGGCATGTTAGAATTGTTCATGTATTATAACACAATTAAGTCCATCCCAATCAAGATATTTTCCACCAATAAAAAGATGTAATTTGTCGAGAAAAATGTAAAGGTATAGAAGACCTGATAAAAACTGTGTGCAGTCAAATACAGTTTTTTTCTGAGATAAAATAAAAAGAATCAGTAGCGCGTGACTTTTCAAGAGCCTCCAATACGGCACCTGACAATGTTATATCTGTCCGATACCGAGAATTTCTTTCATTTTTCAGAATAGACTCATAGCCAAACACGAACAACTTAAAATCTCGCTCTGTGTCGGGCACATGTATAACTGGTATATAGCAACATTTATTTTAAACATAGAATAATTAGCCTGTATAGTGA
This sequence comes from Siphonodentalium dalli, assembly GCA_032622095.1. Taxonomy (NCBI): domain Eukaryota; kingdom Metazoa; phylum Mollusca; class Scaphopoda; order Gadilida; family Siphonodentaliidae; genus Siphonodentalium; species Siphonodentalium dalli. The sequence goes on along the minus strand of CP136069.1, from coordinate 33,592,043 downwards.
TGGGCATTTCTTTCAAACATCTGTATCTTCATTAAGATATGACAAACATGTGACCTCAAAATCTTATTCTACCCCACTAGATTGATTATTATACATCTCTGTGGTGCATAACCCAATTGTCGTGTTTTATTGTTCGCGACGTAAGGTGTTTACTATGTTCATGTCTTGATACCAAACAAAATATAAAAACAAAAAGACTGTGCGATTTAAAATGATAACGTCTAAGGCACCCGCAGTTGTGAATACATACATACTGATATAGTGGTGTGACGTATTAATCGCGATAGACAAAATGAAAATAACTCCGACAAGGTGAACCACTACTTATAATCCATGTATAAGAATGACTTTTTGTGATGACATTTTGATATACAACTTATGACAATACGTGTAACACTTTGGACAAGAGTATTCTCTATTCTCACCAAATGTGAACAGCAAAGGGTTTCAAATAAATTTAACCTGGGCAACGCCAGGTAACTGTGCTAGTACGCACAATTTATCGCGCACAGTTAGAGCGCAATTTTACAAGTCTGTACGATAAACCATATATTAATTATTGTGGCTGGTACGATAACTCAGTTTGGAACACTATGGAAAAACAGTACGTTTATAATTTATTTATGAGCAATTTAATCAAGAAATTATTTAGTAGATATTATACAAGCAAAACTATTTAAGCGCTGTATGAACTGGAACAAAAATGTTTATGGTTATTTCTATGCTATGGGGATTCATGATTTCATGCACCCAGGTATTCAGTATGATACCATTATAACATTTAGTAGTTAACAACTTAACAATAACACGCATTCATATACGTGTATGAATGCATTCCAACCATCTAAATGATAGTATTCCGTCATAGTCTACTGATGTTCCTTTAATTGTCTTATCAATATACATAACCGGCGATATAACAGCGTTTATATGTCTTATAAATATACATAACCGGCGATATAACAGCGTTTGTATGTCTTATTAATATACATACCCGGCGATATAACAGCGTTTATATGTCTTATCAATATACATAACCGGCGATATAACAGCGTTTATATGTCTTATAAATATACATAACCGGCGATATAACAGCGTTTGTATGTCTTATAAATATACATAACCGGCGATATAACAGCGTTTGTATGTCTTATAAATATACATAACCGACGATATAACAGCGTTTATATGTCTTATAAATATACATAACCGGCGATATAACAGCGTTTGTATGTCTTATAAATATACATAACCGGCGATATAACAGCGTTTATATGTCTTATATTTACACACTAAGTGTTGTCATCACTAAATCCAGCATTCTGATTGGTCGGCGCCCACGTGGCTAGTTGCAGTTATTTCTCGGTGAATGCGCAACGCCTCATAACACCAAGCTAATAACACCATCGATACGTCATTAGATTTGGAAAGACGAACGCGTAATGCTTTGGGCGCATTTTGACTGGCGCAGGATTGACTTAATACATCATCGGGTTTCAACATGAAGAGAAATTGTTCCTATTAACTTTTGCCAAGGGTGCTATTGTGTATTTTGGGCTGATCTTGTCACGATACACTTTTCGATTTAAATATATTTACAAAAGTGGCTTTTTCGCTAAATGTATATAAATATAAGGATTAACTGTCATGTGGACTATTTTTATGGAGATGTAACGGTGAGGTAAGTGGACATAACTTGTATGTAAAACCCTTCGGGTTTTACACAAGTTATGTCCACTTACCTCACCGTTACATCTCCATAAAACAGTCCACATGACAGTTAATCCTTATATAAATATACATAACCGGCGATATAACAGCGTTTGTATGTCTTATAAATATACATAACCGGCGATATAACAGCGTTTGTATGTCTTATAAATATACATAACCGGCGATATAACAGCGTTTGTATGTCTTATAAATATACATAACCGGCGATATAACAGCGTTTGTATATTTTATAAATATACATAACCGGCGATATAACAGCGTTTGTATATTTTATAAATATACATAACCGACGATATAACAGCGTGTGTATGTATTATCAATATACTTAACCGGCGATATAACAGCGTTTGTATGTCTTATCAATATACATAACCGGCGATATAACAGCGTTTGTATGTCTTATCAATATACATAACCGACGATATAACAGCGTTTGTATGTCTTATAAATATACATAACCGGCGATATAACAGCGTTTGTATGTCTTATCAATATACACAACCGACGATATAACAGCGTTTGTATGTCTTATAAATATACATAACCGGCGATATAACAGCGTTTGTATGTCTTATAAATATACATAACCGGCGATATAACAGCGTTTGTATGTCTTATACATATACATAACCGACGATATAACAGCGTTTGTATGTCTTATCAATATACATAACCGACGATATAACAGCGTGTGTAGGTCTTATCAATATACATAACCGGCGATATAACAGCGTTTGTATGTCTTATCAATATACATAACCGACGATATAACAGCGTTTGTATGTCTTATCAATATACATAACCGACGATATAACAGCGTTTGTATGTCTTATCAATATACATAACCGGCGATATAACAGCGTTTATATGTCTTATACATATACATAACCGACGATATAACAGCGTTTATATGTCTTATCAATATACATAACCGGCGATATAACAGCGTTTGTATGTCTTATAAATATACATAACCGGCGATATAACAGCGTTTGTATGTCTTATAAATATACATAACCGGCGATATAACAGCGTTTGTATGTCTTATCAATATACATAACCGGCGATATAACAGCGTTTGTATATCTTATAAATATACATAACCGGCGATATAACAGCGTTTGTATGTCTTATAAATATACATAACCGACGATATAACAGCGTTTATATGTCTTATCAATATACATAACCGGCGATATAACAGCGTTTGCATGTCTTATCAATATACATAACCGACGATATAACAGCGTTTGTATGTCTTATAAATATATATAACCGACGATATAACAGCCTTTATATGTCTTATGAATATAAATAACCGACGTAACAACAGCGTTTATATGTCTTATCAATATACATAACCGACGATATAACAGTTGGTTTTTGTATTTAGCAATTCGCTCATGACTATAACATTTGGTCTTGCTGTGAATTCTTTTGGCAGTAGAAACCGACTCCTACATTTCTTAAGACGAAACATCAAAACTGCCAACAATTTTCTATAAGACCAAAGAACTTGCCTAGCAAACATATGTACGAATCCAGCTAGAATATGGCTGCTAGCTGTGTATGGGATCCCTATCAAGAGTACCTCATCGACTCTCTAGAAATAGCACAAAGGCGTGCGGCCCGCTTCACAATGAACAGATACTACCACACCAGCGGACATGCAAGCGTCACAACACTTCTCGAACAATTAAATTGGCAATCGCTCCACATCCAAAGAGAACTCTCTACCCTCACTGTGTTCTTTAAAATCCAACACATACATGTCGACATTCAATTACCTCTTACACACAAGGTGTCACAAATACTTAAGACCCAACACTGCGAACCAAACTATCTACAACCATTTCCCTGTATAGAGCCGTGAAAGAGTTGAACTCTCATGCATGAGACTTTTTCAACACTCAACCCAAGAAACATTCAAGACCAATTTCTCGGTCCACTTTGCCTCCATGCCAACAAACTATCTGAGTCGAAATCCACAAACAAGCCGATCTGTACTCTGAGCACTTCCTGCTTTAAATAAAAGAAAACCATACCAAAATCAGATAAGACAATATATGCACATTTGATGAAGTTGATTAGTTACAAATAATTCGGGCAGTATTTGAATGTCCATAGGGAGTCTGAGCTGAATGGTGGGATCTTATCAGACCTTATTCAATTAAGTTTAAGGCTTTCTTCACTACAGTACTGCCTCCTTGCCTTACATAATCTTTTTGTCCACCTGCTAAAATCGACTCCAATTGTTTTGAATCATTCTTGTTTGGGAATAGAAGCGATTGGTTGCGTGACAATTGTTACAGCCTTTATTCTTATTAGCACTGTAAACTACGCCAGTAAACGCCATGCATATGCATGCCTTGAGCTACATGTAGACCCACTGAAACGGAATGGCCAACTGTTAATTAAACATCAGCCGAGACAAAGGAGATATATTAAAGGAGCACCCCGGTCGGTCGTCACAACAGATACCGACTACATTACCGGGAAACAAACATTGAAAAATATGTCACCCGATGGCGTAACCAAATATTTATAGACGTACACAATCCATGGATTCAGGATCCCGGCCGAGACGGTCGATGCTCTCATGCTAATACACGCGGGATTTACCTTGAATTGTATTATCCATTATCGAGGCACCCATGTGCAGTGTTTTTGTGGCCCGATGCCGTCCCAAGCCTATGGGACAGGGGAGCGCCGGGTTACAGCTACGACATAAAAGAGAAGGAGAAAGAACCCTTCACATCGTCGCAGAGCCAATTATAAGCAGCCGACAGACATCACACAGAGAACTGCTGTTGAATCGGTGATGGAGATATAATATTCCACCACAGCCCGGCGGCTGCCATCACTCCAGCAACAAAAATAGGAATCACTGAACTAAATGGTTTCCCATAGGCGACAGTGTTAACCTTTCGACCGAATTCACTGAATTGAAGCATACATGCTATTCCAGTGGTGTTTACCCAGCTAGATTGACACCAGTTGATCACGAAAATGCAAGAAAAATCATAGGACATGTGTTTACTTTTTAAAATAAATCCCCAAGTGAACGACAGGGCTATCCCACAGCCAAATTTGGTCTGGAAAATCCCAGAACTACTGTGCCAAGACAACCCCAGGGACATAACTTTCAACCCGGGAAGAAGACAGGCAATCTCTAAGTCAGAGGGGCGCTCGATTACCACACATATCAGCGCCGCTGTTGACCACATCTAGATCGCAAAGTACTGGGCACCAAAATGAATTAGCGGACGTCCATGTAATAACCATCCCCGACACATACATAGGGAAATGATTTGGGGAGTAAACAGAACGATCTTGAAGATTAGCGAGACCAGATGTCTCGCCTAGAAAAGCTACCGAAACCTAACGCAGCGTGATGGATAAGGAGAAGAGTCTATAGGACGCATAGGGAGATGACGATCGCCCGATTACCCTAGGTACGCCTGGAACCGATTCGCCGTGAAGATGCACCGGGCTGTCATTAACGCCCTCTGTGTATTTAGTAAGAAGAAAGCCGACACCGATAACCAGTTCTAACAAACCACCACAGCGATCACCAAGAAGCCTCGGACGCGTAGAAGAGCAGTGTGGAGCAATGGACGAAAATACAAGGTAAACATTATGCTCTTGTATTTCTAACAACGTCCCACTGATGCGCCGACGGAAGAAGAAGAGCAGACGACAGGAAGATAAACTCAACCGGAACTCAACCGAGTAGAAGACAAGCAGACACACCCAACCTATGGAGACGGAAGAAGACCCTAAACCAAGCAGAAGACAGGAAGAGAAACCCAGATGCCGATGATTGAACATTATTGACTTTGTTGTAAATAAATAATCAAACCGTTCTGATAGTCTTAAGAGTTATATGTACCCGTATTGGCACACTACATGTACAGCAGCTAGTTAAATCAATTTCTCATTCACAAAAATCCATTCCCCCATTAATTCACCAGTTTAAATTATTTAGATATGATGTGCAAATCAAATAAACACCATGTAATTATTTAATAACGTGTGACATGTATCAAGTGAAGGTCATTCTTCAGTTACCTTCACCTTTAGCATTCCACGGTGTACTCGCTCCCCGACTCTGGAACACATTTAGCTCCCTGATTCCTATATATGTGTACTACACAGCGTTTCTTATAGTATTGTATCCAAATATAGACCTTACTGAAACACAAAATGGGTTATATCGGGCAGTATTGTTTTTATTATTTCAATATGAGGGTTCCTGAAAATTAGTGTCAATCGTCAAAATAAAGCCAACAAATTTAGATTTTTTTCAATTTTACTAGCTGATGTATCTCGTACAAACTGAAATATGCCCTTATACACCATAATATTACTAAATTGAAGAGGAAATGTTAGTCTACATTTTGAGAGGAATATCTTGTCCAATTTTAACCATTTTCGAACAGAATTTGGCAATTTATAATAAAAATTTGCCAAAATTAACAGAATGCATTTTAATAGCAATATGAAGCAACAATAAGTCAATTGAAATATCTAAACATAATTATACAACATCAGACAAAGCCCCAGACATGCAATTTTACCAGATGGCAGGACACCCTGCCTGTTTAACAGACCTGTCATGACCGTCTTGCACGGCAGTAACTCTAGTGCTGGTGCCATCAACCCCCCGAACTGTCATTCTATATCTTCCCGGGTCCACACCCAAATCTACAAATAAAAGGATACAGGAGCCGACGCTATGGCAAACATAGTGCTCAGTATACTTATGTGCTTACCACATCGCCCCAGGCCTTAAACACATATTCGAAATGACGATAGCCACTGGAAGCCTGTCAAATAACTAGCTAGATGCAAACATCACACATGTCTACAAAGAAAGGGGATATCCACGCATCAGAGAACCATATACCAGTCGCCCTTACATCTGTCAACTGTGAAATACTTGAACACACCATGAACCACTTAGAAAAACACATCATCTTAGTAAGGGTTAGAGCACAAGAATTGTTCTTCGACTCGATTGATTCTGGTATGCTATGACCGACTTAGAGCACAATGGACCTATCCGTACGTCCCGCCCACCTGTAGTCTCCATGGTTACTGTTACTACGCACCACAAGCCATCTCAATTTCGCTATATCTTCAGTGCTGAAATGGCTTCCGATGAGAACGGATCTTGTGTGTCAAGTTCGCTTTTAAATGTTCCAGACGATATCAATGTTTGTTATTTACCCGACATTGATAAATTATCAAAAAGGGCACAAGAAAAGGGGCTTAATTATTATACCCAGGGATATATTCATGACATTAGAACGAGTGAAGTTAACCAATGCACTATACGGTTGACTCGAGGTGTTATATGTCGATGGCAAAGTCACAACCACCACACCGAATACATATAGAAAGCTGCGTCATAGAGCCCGAAGCCGCCATCGCACGCCGCCGCCGCCAGCCATATTGGCCACAAGCCGCCGCCAGCCATATTATTTCTAACGCCAGCCACATTTAAAAATCTCCGCCGCCGGAATTGTAAAATGGCTGAGCCGTGTGCATGGGCTTATATGTCATGCACAACTGTGCTGTGAATCGCAAGAACTAAACCGCATTGCCTAATATGGACACGGCATGGTTGTTATATTATCAGAACACCTGGCCCCTTAATGTGGAATAGACTATCCCAATGCATGCTTTCATATAACTGAATGGGCGCATCCATTCGGTATTGAAAGGGTTAAAATATAAATTGTTTATATCGACAACACCCAGTCTCAGACATCACTGGCATTTGTCAATATATACACATAAGAATAGAAAATAGTTTGAAATATTATATATCATTACTATCGGGTTCATCATTCAATGATGCATGCATATATCGCAAGATGGCAGTGATGATAGCAGTATGAAGACGACAGAAGTCCCAATGTAACTACTTATACCGATTAGATGAGGAAACTACATAGTATATCCATGCCAGTCCTTCGTGAATTTTCGCCATAATGGAAAAGCCCAACATCAAAAGATCACGTGTGGTCTGGAATTCTACGGGTTCACCAAAAATGCTAAAAAACCAGCGTCTATAACCGGTAACAGGGGATTAGGAACATTTCGGAAACGAAAATACGCTGAATGATAACATCTCAGCCGGCTGAGCCGCCATATTTCGTCAGCCACGAACTTCGTGATTGAGCCGGCTTAGCTAGCTAACCAGCCACGAAAATCGGTTGAGCCAGCCATGAAAACTATTTGTCGTGGCTTCGGGTCAGTGCGTCATCACAGAGACAATTATCGAATCGATGTGCTCCTGCAAAGCCGGTTAAATTTTTCCTTTTATCTTTTTGAATGTTAGATATATGGACGAAAATAGGCAACATAATCTCAAAATCAACTTGACCTGTCATATTTCATTTACTATACATGTAATATTATTTCTAATCAGTCACACGCCATCTAGTTTCACTTGACAAAATCATGTTAATCGTTGCCATGTTTGTTTTGTTGTTTTTTCTAAATAAAATGGATAATATTCGTGTTAAATTGGTCCTCCCAGTATTTTCGAATGATTTGGTCCGTCCAGGGTCCCATACATGTACGCTACATGTGTAAATGTAGTCAATGAACAACGCAATAGACAAATTTAACATGCATTGATGATTTTTTGAATAATATCAGTGCACGTGCAAGTATTTCCGAAAAGTATAGAATTAATACTCACATGAACATGTCCTCCGATTATCGGTAAAATTTAACCTTATTTATTTTGTTATTACAGAATGTTACAGTAGATATCTCTGTCTCTTTTATTTTAGGTTAGTTGGAATGTGCTCTCATGTTATTGGATTGATAAAACACTTCAGGGTTTGAAGTTACACAACATTCCATCTGCTCCCGAACATCTTAGTAGCACAAGTTTTCCTCAACAATGGCATGTCCCACGACAAACGAAAATACAACCAGTTTATTCAAGTATCATTAATGACCCATTTGTTGTCATTGTTTAATTTTATTACCAGTGGTTAGTATTTACGTAAGCACACAGTGAAATTAATAGTATCATACTTCCTGTCATCATCTTTATCATACCGACAAAGCATTGTGAAACAACACACCCCATTCATTATAGGAAGTGTGAACATTTAAGGGGCTGTTGGTATTTAGTAATCGAGCCCCTAGCTGAGGTGTTATGGTTTGTTGTGCTAACTTCCCATTTCCCCTATGGCAAGTTATAACATTATCGCAAGGTGATAAAATGTTTTCATAAAGTAACACAACATATATATTACTCATGGACACATCTGTTCAACAAATTAAATACTAAATGAGCTTCTATTTATTTACAGAATTTTAAAAGTGTTGTGTCAGGAGATTGAAAAATTGAAACAACTCAAAGATACCCCGTTGATTATATGCTGTCTTTAGTATGTCCTGGTTTAGGAAACCGAACTAAAAACACTCCGGGATATTTGTATAAATATCGTTCGTCAACCGGACATGTACCCCATGCACATTTCAACACCATTGTAGCTTTTAAAGACATATTTTGCTCTCGTGTTCGTAATTTACCTATAGCTTACTATGGTATCTAGGCAGCCGCTTGTGTTGCGATTCATAGCACTATGCAGGCGTATGTCGCTTCCGGGTTTGAGCTATCGGCTCATTGGCTATAATTGTAATTGGGGCGGTCCCTACGGATAGGACCATTGATCCCACGTAATGCAATCAACTGGAAATGTGCCGTTGGGCGTGTTTTGACCACGACGCAAAATCCTTCCGATGGCCGCGATTGGACACAATAGCCGGTTAGCCACGCACAACACCGTGATTAACATGAACTGATCGCCGTTGAATGTGAATAGCTATGTCCGAAACAACACGGACTGGTCCCACTTTGAAGCGCCCGTGCGATTTGTCTGCTATGAGTTGTGTGTGCCTAACAATGGGATAATCACTGAACAATTCCTTCGCCAGCCTTGGGAATTGATGTGCTTTATATACCAAAAAAACAGGGAACGATTGTATCAATGGGATTGTTGTCTAAACTGTCTTAAACCATGGATTTCGAAAGAGCCATTCATGCGTGACTCAACACCACTCAAAAACCTATTCATATTCTTTGCAATAAAATCCAAACTGACATGATCACAGGGGTTCAACGATTCCACGTAATATTGTTCGATTGTGATTTTTGATGAGCCTCGTTGTTGATTTTTGGTGTGGTTCTTGTGACTTTTCCTATACATTACATTACTAGCCTAAAAGCCAGCAAATCATTTATGAGCGGTCCGCCCCGGCAGCGATAGAATTAAACATGCTTCAGTCATCGCATTGTTTTCGAATAGGAATGTTCTGCTATTCGGTTCCTTTATTTCGCACGTGTTCTCGAAAATCTTCGCTATCGGTATACATCATGGTTTAATATCTTTTCTCAAATTTTATCAGGGGATATATTTCATATTTAACAATTTAGATCGTCCATAGATAACCGTTTAGAGCAGGCCGAATTTTGGGGAACTAGGTTTTGTGGAAGTTTGACCGGTCCGGTGTAAGAGGTGTTCATCGGCTCTCAATGAAAACAGTAGCTGTTTAAAAAAAAATCCCTCCGCCATCCCCAGCTTCCTTCCCTGGTCATATTTGTTCGTATGACTCTCTATTACAAGTAAACTGGGGGGGGGGCGATAACAGCCGCCCACCAAGGAATTTAGTAGGTATATCTCCTGTATTACACCTGTATTAAATTTGTCAACTGATTATCCAACTCACCAATTAAACAGGTGGTATAGTGAGACCTTTTCAAGCTCATCAGTGGTTTGTCTTTTTCCCAAAATTCCCCCCCGGGCTGATCATAAAACGTTGTATGTGTAAGGATATTGGTCAGGTTATATAAACTACTCGTTTTATTCGAACAAAATTTATACCATCGTTTGACAACTCGACGAGGATATATTCTCAGCGAAGGCCATCGAAATATGTCAGCGACTGCATTATTTATGCCCCGTGCATCATCGGATTTTGGTTCAGAAAAATACAAAAGTCTCAATGAAGGTCGATTTATCGATAATAAGGACAATTACCTGCGGTTGAAATTTATTCTATTTTCTTCAGTGTTTAACCTGCATATCTAGTGCGATATTCCAATTTTGTGCAGCATGAAATGTGAGCTTTGGGCTAAGACATGTGGGTCATTCTGGACTCATCGACCTATGACCTCAGGGGCCAAGCTCTCTGGTGCAATTAGAGGTCATTTTTTGCGGATGATTATTTCCAGATCTGGAAGAAATGTGTCACCACTCTATAGCCGACGGTCCGCATAAAATAGTCCGATTACGTGTACAATAGTTATGTATAGCTTGTGTTCTTTGATCACCAAATATCCAGAAACATGTCGTCGCCTGAGAACTATAATGTTACATTGAAGCGGTGAGCCGGACTATACATTGCGACGGGTTATCGACGAATAACCCCCCGAAAATTGGCATCAGTGCATTAGAATGTTGTATGTCCATTTTTCCGTTTTCCGAGAAAATTGAGTTTGATATATTGGTAGGTCAGTTTCCATATATATAGAGGATCTCACATGAGTTCCTATTTTATACGGAATTTATCAACCGAGTTCACTAAATTCGATTTGAGCCGAGGTTTACCGAGGCTCAAATAGAATTTAGAGGACGAGGTTGATAAATTACGTATAAAATCGGACGAGTGTGAGATACCTTTTATCACATGATCAAATAAACCCGAAGCAACGCGAAATATTCAACGAAAACAACAATCATACACAACAGCGATCGCAAGTTATCTGAAGAACGCCGTGACGTCATCGCACGCGCTGATATTAAACGTGTCTATTACCGATAATTATGAAACTGCTTTTATGGCCAAATTATGTGATAAAAACAGTTCGTACAAATTGGAAAATGCGACAATATAATGATCACGTTGATATCTACTCTAATGGGGAATTTCATGAACATGCAGTTGTTCACGCGATTGCGAGTAAATGACGAAAACGTGTTTGGAGATACAATATTTTGCGTAAATAATCATCGTCGGGCTTCTGGATCATAATGTCGAAGGAGATACGACACTTTTTGCATAGTATATCTCCTCTGTGTGAAATTCTGTCTAATGTTATAATAATGTTGGCCTTTAATGTTGCATTCAGATTTCCAGACCTCAGGTTACAACAAAAACACACAAGAAGTAATTTATAATGGCTATTGGCTCTGAACACTAAATGTGAACTATTTCAACACTGGGCCATGTATATCGATGCCATTTTGTTCGGAAACAATACGATAATTAATGTTGCCAATCTAACTAAATCATCGAAACATGAAATAAGCGTTTACGAAAACCTATATATAGGCCTAAAATATACCATATTTCGGGTCTTGGTTTCTTGCTAACATCAAAATAAGAATCTTACCGGGTTTCGCAAACAAAATGCCTGGAACCCTGATTATATTTATAAATAGAGAAAACAGCGTTGGTGACATCACTTTGTTAAAGTGTATATATACATATATAAGTAATACACAACGGGTTAAATGTGGTTACTGGTTTTGACTGACTACAAATTCAGAAGACTTTGTATGAATCCCCTCGGGGTTCATAATGTATATTGATTTTGTTCGCTATCCCGTGACATCATTGAACTCTCAGTTCATTTCTGCAATAAAATATAGACCCGTTTTGTGTAATAATACGCCACACTCTGTGCTTCCCGACGAACTTTGATGGACCAACCGGAGCGCGTGGTTGTGACATATTTCTGTAACGTCTGGTACTTCAGACCAGCGACAGCCATCTTGTAGTAAGCTGTACTTTTGTATTCAGTGTCATAACATATGAAGTGTGTTCAAAAATCAGGCATATATGCCGCACGGACAATCATACATTACGGAAGAGACAACATATACGGACCCTGACCTATATTCTTATAAAAAGGTAACATATATTTTCAATTATAGCATACATTATCGCATGAAATTGATTTTTTATAAAATATAAAATATAAACACAACTCCCCCATCGTATGATTTCCCAACCACCACGTGAACGCGCCTAGTTCATCGCACGAATCTCGTGTTAATATATCGTGTAAATCTAAACAACGGACTCGTGATTACCGGTAAGAGAGACTCTCGTTCGCGCGGGTTTTTTATCTAGTTTGATGTCATGTAATTTGATGGAGAGGGAAATTTGGCCACATTATTCCAGCTGGAGGTATAGAACGGTAAATTGTTCTATACGGCCCACTCTCTGGTTACCAATTAGGTCGAGCGTTAAGGGCCGAAACCTATCACACAAACAGGCTGCATTTGATGTCTGTTATGCCAGAGTTACGCTCTTGATAACTCCTTGCTGGTATAGTTTTTTCGATCCCAACTTTATAAATGCTATCTTTTGGACATGGTCTTAGTAAACATTTTCCAAAATGGGTTAATTATTTTTCCTCCAAAACCATCAGTATATACTGATAGTCAAACACTGCATAACAATAAACATATACATAAACATACCACCAGAAAAGGTGTGTCAGTTATAATAAGGGTTATACAATCTAAATATATGATATCTGACAGCGATATAACTTTTGTACTAAATTTGCCAGTAGTGAGTACTATTTACATTACATATTTATATTGTCCCATGAATCAGTGTCGCTTTAACAACGGAACCTCTGAAATCGCACAAACAATAAAACCTTTTTGTGATAGTGTGTGGAATTCAATAGCTGTTATGCATGGAAAACGTCCGAATCTCGCACAAATAATAACACCTCTTTGTTACGGTGGTTGGGGCCTGGCATGGTGAATCTCTTATTTGGATAGCAGAAGCACATACTTCGCAATGAACTGGGGACCTCGTGGGTGGTAAATGTATAAGTAATGACCCGGGGACCTCGTGGTTGGTGAGTGTGCCGTTGGTGACCTGGGAACCTCGTGTTGGTAAATGTGCAATAATGGCCCGGGTACCTTGTGTGTAGTAAATGTACATTAATACATTGGGCACCTCGTATGTGGTGGATGTTCATTAATGACCCGCGGACCTCGTGGGTTGTGGATTTACAGTAATGACCCGGGGACCTCGTGGGTGGTAGATTTGCAGTAATGACCTGGGGACCTCGTAGAAGTGAATTTACGTTGGTGACCGGGAAACATCGTGGGTAGTAAAAGTGCAATAACGATCCGGGGACCTCGTGGTAAGTACATGTAAGTTATGACATAGGGACTTCGTGGGTAGTAATGTATAGTAATGACCTGAGAAACTCGTGGTTAATAAATGTACAGTAACGACATGGAGACCTCTCGGGTACTGAAGTTACAGAAATGACCAGGGGACCTGTTTTGTTTTTATTATTTCTTTTTCACATAACGTTGATCATACAATGATTAAATTAAATATTATTATGAAATATAAATCATAACACGAAATTTGTATGTGTTCTCTGGGTTTCTGCTATCTTTTATTTTCCTACTCTTTATGACTATATCAGAAACTGCCTATACAGCAGAGTGCTCTACCTATCATTAGCTTATGTCAGCTTCCGGTGGGTAAGACATGGTACCTCTAATTGTGGACTCTTCTGCTATAGGGCACCCCCCTCTACTCACATAATGTGGGTCACACAAAGCATAATGTATATTGATTTTGTTCGCTATCCCGTGACATCATTGAACTCTCAGTTCATTTCTGCAATAAAATATAGACCCGTTTTGTGTAATAATACGCCACACTCTGTGCTTCCCGACGAACTTTGATGGACCAATCTATTCTATCAGAATAGTATATGAATAAATGGCATAAAGAGCATCATAGTCCCCACATGCAAGGGCGTGCACACACCGAAAATAAACTACATACATAATGTATAATTGTGTAAGAATATAATGCGAGCTTGTTGTTTGATGTGTGAACTAGAGGTTTATAATTCCATCAATGACTGCACTGCTGGAATTTTTCAGAAGTGAGCTTCCACATATCGATCCGGTGAGAATCAATCGTGAAATTAGTCAGTACAACCATGTCATAGTTGTGACCACACATGTACTATTTAGTACACTGAAAGAGACTTGGTACCTTCGCGATGGTCTGGTGGTTAAACATTTTACAATCCATAAACAGAGAGAAAACGAAACAAAAAAGAAGAAAATTTTGGTTCTTTTATTCATTGCCCCAATTTGGAGATTTTGGCGATTCTAGTCATTGTTTACAAACAAACCCTGGTTTGTATAGGTATTGGGTGTCGTTTACCCACAAACAATCATTATGAAATGTCAGCATCAAATTATCGTAACTTGACCAATACAAATAATCAATCTAAGTCAAGGTATGCCTATATCGTCATGTTATTTCCATGTCAGTAGACACTTTAACCCTCAGACCAATCGCGAATTAAGGCCTCAAGTCGCTTTAATTTGTGATTGAACAGTATATAACTCAAACATGCTTTATCCTATTTGTAATACAATGACAAAATGAACAAATGGACTAAAGATACATTGAACGTTGTATAAATTATCACCACGCGTATGTGCCGTTCTCTTTGTTCTTTTCTATCTCATGAAATGTGCAAATGAATTGGTATTTCTACGGGGAAGAAGAACGAAATTTACCCCCGACTGAGAATCGAAAGTTAATAGTTCATCCCAAACACCGACCTGAAAGTTGAAAATCAACAACTCAATAACATCGGTGTGTTGGTGGAAGCTGATTGTAATACAGTTGCTCGAAGAAATGCATGCGGGAAATGGATTATTAATACAATAATTTGTTAAACTGAATACTGTTATAATAACTTCACCAAAAGGGAAAATAGAACACACTTATATATCCAACTTGGACTCTTAAAACACCTGGTCAAACAGATACACAAGGATATTTGAACTGGTAATCACGATAAACAATGAGATCGGGACAAGCCTATTTATTAACTTGGACTCGAAACCCAGTTATATTAACAAAAATGTGGTTCGAAATAGGCCACAGTATAAAATTTAGGGCTCATAAATTTGGGCTCATAAAGGTGCAACGATGAGCTAAATCTGCACAAGTATGCCAAACTCGATTAAACATTGGAAATAAATGACTAATAAATACAATTGTATACGCAATGTAGTGAACCACAAAGCGAATTATGTTCTAGAACATCAAACTTAAAATCACAACAAGGATATGAAACTTTCAATCAAAGACGACAGTCATTGTGCAAATCATAACCCATTCGTTTCATTTGTGACCAAAAATCACAGTTGAACAAATTTATTACCGCAAAACAAACATTATACCAAACACGAACAACTATTTTTCGAAAATTGTTTCATAAAATTGTCTATCAACCACTGGCATTCAATGTATGATGCTTCGTATGTCGACAATGTTCACCTTAGATAAATAAATGTATTTCCATGACTGGAGCTTCCGACAAACTGTTATCTGCTGTGTACGTAAACTTGCTCCGTTTGGTGTCGGATATCATATATACAATCAATAATGTATCATCACTAACACGCCCGTTGAACGAACCTGTAACTGGTTCGTTTCTTGAAATCAGTACATGTTTCACTTATGTGAAATAACTAAACTAAACTTCAATGAAACTGGCGCCTTTTAATTAGTCAGACTCCTTCACCTGCAAAAACTGGGTATCCAACGGTCTGACAAAACTCAATGCTCAAAGTAGGACAACTGGACTGAAGATTTCCGAGATATTGAATGTTGTCTGACTATGGTCGAGTAAACAGTGTCCACAACCTGGACGCACAGGTTACCTGGTTCCAAAGGGCAAGAGTGTTGTATCTCCAGCATCACACATATTAAGATGCTTCATATCTCATAACATGCGTTTAAACAAGCATATTTAGTTGACTAAATATTTGCGAAGACAACATAGCAAACCACTAATTAACAAGTGTGAGAATATAATGGAACAATGTTATTTTCTTGCGATACCATTTCTTCCAAATTTCAGATTCCGCAAAGATTTTCCACATGACGATTTTGTGTGATGCAATTGGTCAAGGAGATACGACATTATAGCCCGGAATAGTTTTTGCACCCATGGACATACAACAATATTGCACAGCATTTATCGTAGGGACTGTGGGGCGAATGCACGGTTCATGGGCACCAAACGATATGGGCGATTCCAACGATACCAATATCGCATTTTCCCGCCAAAATGGACTTACGACATTATAGTTCTCAAGCAACGATGTGCCAACCATCCGATTTTAATGCCAATGATAGCACCGATCTACGGTGTATGTTATGACTCGACAACGGCATATCGTACCAATTGTCACCTCGCAACAATTTTGCTATTGGACGTGTCTACAAAAGTCAATTTATATAGGTCATGCGGTAATTTCATATAGATATTTTTGGACTATTCTATATCAGTGTTGTAAAACAAAACTGTTAGTTTGCTTAATTCGACGATAAATGTAAATGTTTTTGTACGTTCGAACCGACGGAATACAACTAAATTCAAATTGGCGCGCCTGTACTCTTGACCCAGTCAGCCAGCTAAATATAACGTGATACGGTTCGAACCAATCATGGTGTTGTATTGAAGCCGAGTCAGAAACGGTGACGGAATCTGACGACGTTTGCCGAATGACATGTGGGTATCATGGTGATCCGGTTCTTTGGTCTCTGTGCTCCAGTCATTTGGCACTGAAAAATGATGTGTTCGGTTCGTTGTCAAAGAAATCGTTCGGCGTTTTCAAACGATTTCGCATGTGTAATCAACGACAAACGGATTTTATTTAAACTATTTGTGGATATTGTTCAATTTTTTGAAACGGCCACTGTTAGCGCGATGAGGTCTATAGCTGCACCCGTGTACACCAATTATGGGCTGTTGGGTATAAACTTTTTAGTGTAAAATTCATCCGTTTTATGCGTGGATAAAAATGTGCGGGTGCAACCACTGAAGTTCGCAGGCGGCTGGAAACAAATGAAGCAAATACAAATGTTGTCTGTCTTTGGTATTCTGAAGAATAAGTTTAGTCAGAGTGACGAAGAGTGCATGATGTTTAGTGACGTACCATGTTATTTCATTTGACGACAAAAAACGACAGCGATGGGTAATGTCGAATTTGATCAAGAAGCCGTTTAGGGCTGGCGAAGCTGCTGGAAATTTCGAATCGCGAACAAGTCTAAAAGCGAGCACCAGATCCGCATAGCATTATGATATATAGATACTTAATGGCGGATATTAGCAAGCACCAAGCGTGCTTTTACTTAAAGCAGGTGAATGACGTCATTTAATTTTTTCTAAATATATCAGTGATTTTTCAAGATCGCGGGTATAGATTTTGGAGAAATTGTCACGTGACTTCCGGTTAGCAACCGTGTGGAGATTGCAAAAAACGCGGAATTGGAAATCAAGCATCGCGATGAAAATGAAAGTAATTACTTCACAACTTACGAAGAATTCACATGTGATTTAAGTCTATTAATTTCAATTAGACCAATTTCGTTGGTCAGCTTGATGAAAACGAAAAATGAAGAAGTCATGACGATAATCCAGACAAGATTTTACAATCCACGGCACGTCTTGTCAATTTGGCACGTCGTCTCCGTCGTGACCACTGCATGATGTTACATAAATTATTCTTAGCGTTATGTCGCCGAAAAAAGGCAAATTTGAGGCACATCATGTGTGGTTGCACCACTACGTGTCACGCACGATTCATATTATTTACCACATATAAATAGATGTTGTCCATCTTATACGTCCATCGAACCAACCATTACATTAACTCAATTGCAATTGTTTATTGGTTCTTCATCCATACAATACTGGTTCAAAGAAACATTGGTATACACATTTACAAAAGTCAATACAACATACTGCATCATTGTGAAAATTATTAGAAAGGCATAAATCGCATAACCATAAATGGCATTTATATTGGGTATATATTGACTTCTTTTATTTTGTTTTGTTTTATTTGTTTTTCGCGGAGCGATATACATGTAGGTGCATGCAAACTTGTGATTGAGTTTCTAATTACGTCCACTTGGCGGTTACCTTATACAAGGAGAACTGTTCACCCGATCATTCGAAATAGCGTATAAATTTACAGAGCTTCCTTATAGTTGACACTTTCGAGTTCGACAATAAAATACGCAATTTTACATGATTTGGGAATCTAGTGAAATTCCTATGGATAAGCACTTTTCGTTCGATTTAAAAAACTAACAGTAAATTATATAATGCTTCTCGTCGCCAATCGTCCATGAAGTACACAATTGGCATACTCTATCGCTAGTTGGGATGCCATTCCACCGGCCAGTTTCGATCGGCAGTGAGTGGTTGCATGTTCTAATAAACCTGGCTAGCGTATACATATCTACATCGGAGTTCGAAGTTAAATATATCTCTCTACCAAAATCGAGTTTAATCAGCTTATAAACCTCACCCTTGCTAGAATGTTCAGTAGATGTTTAATCAGCTTATAAACCTCACCCTTACTAGAATGTTCAATAGATGCACGCCAGTCCTGGCTTATAAACCTCACCCTTTTAATCGAGTTTAATCAGCTTATAAACCTCACCCTTACTAGAATGTTCAGTAGATGCACGCCAGTCCTGGATGAATCGAGTTTAATCAGCTTATAAACCTCACCCTTACTAGAATGTTCAGTAGATGCACGCCAGTCGTGGATGAATCGAGTTTAATCAGCTTATGAATCTCACCCTTACTAGAATGTTCAGTAGATGTTTAATCAGCTTATAAACCTCACCCTTACTAGAATGTTCAGTAGATGCACGCCAGTCATGGATGATTCGAGTTTAATCAGCTTATAAACCTCACCCTTACTAGAATGTTCAGTAGATGCACGCCAGTCCTGGATGAATTGATCTTGGAGCGTACACTTCATCGTTCTACATACTTCGTTTTCGTGCACTCCTTCGGATTGTCTATGCCACAAGACATAGTATTTCGAACTGATTTAAGCCAATGAAAATGCGAGTTGTTATGCATGGACAAGGTGTATATTAAGGAATATGACTTGTTGCGTAGACCACTTCATTCGTTATTAATTATCTTGCACCAGAATTTAAACATTCTTATTTTGATAGTGATATGTAAGGAATATCTACCCAGTTCGCCATAAACCATAGAGCTAGGCGTAGAGCTTTTCAATCGGAGTAGTTACTTGCAGAATTTTAAGTGGACCTTTTCAATGACGGAATTATCTCCTATTCTCCACACCTCGCAACCATATAACAAGATTGGTGTTACTATTGCATCAAAAACACAAAGATGGAAATCAATGGACAATTTGTTGGCCCTACCCATTTTGAATACATCATACATAGCTATCGTTGCCTTCCCAGAATTATAAATTTTAGAATGTCGAAATGACCCTGATCTATTGAACGTGATGCCCAGGTAATTCAAGGTTTTGACGATTTCAACATCAGCACATTATAAGTAAATCGGTGGCCCTTGGGTTGACTACCTTTTCCGAATACAATAATTTTAGATTTGCCCGCATTAACTTTCAGGTGCCACAGTCTACAGAAATCTTCGAAATAATTAAGCTGATATTGTAGGTCTTTCTTTGTCTCAGAGAATAGAGCAGTGTCGTCTGCGTAAACTAAAACAAACAGTTTAAGATACATGTCAAGTTTTTCCTCAAATTCTGTTGATATAGATTCCATGCCTATCACATCGCCAGAGAAAAGAAAATCGTTAACGGATATATTCAGAAACTAAAAAAACATTAAATTTTTTTAAATTTTTTTTTTAAACAGCCTTTTTATAGAAGAAATATATATTGACTAAATAACGGAGATATTCATAGGTGAAAATGTAAATAATATTAAAGAGGCCCATCTAATTTTCGAATCACCAGATCACACTATATACAACATATTCCATGTTATATACCATTTGAAAGAGGAAGCTCCAAAACATTGTATTATTAACTGATCCGGTCGAATAAACTGGGAACATGTTGTTTTTGTCGAGGTACTAAAGTATGTCCTGTATTTATTTTTGTTCTGGACTGTACTCTAATGTCTATTTTACTCAATGGAAGGGGAATAACTATATCTCTTAGTTTGAATTCTGATGCATTCTGGGTTGACAAGGGGGAAGTCTTGGAACGAATCTCTATCACTTGGTGGACAGTCCTAGGCCACAGCTGCTTCGTATTCTGGTGGAATATATATTTTTTGGTTCCTCTTCCAAATTGGTATATAATATGGAATAATGTTATCTGGGCATTCGAAAATTAAGTGGGCCTTTAAAGAGCGACATTTCGACATTACAAATGTAAGGATTTACGTTTCAAGAAAATAACCTTACACATGTAAAGATTTACGTTTTGAAAGATATGGCCAAACCGCTGAAATGACGAAACACTATATAGTAAACCAGAGGTGCAATTACACGTGCGCTTTGTGTTATTATAAATGTTCTGTCTATATATTCTATGTGGGGTGTTACTATTGCAAAATAGATGTGATGGTTGCCCAACATCACATGAAGTCGGGACAATCTAGAATGGGAATCATGTGCTTCTCCGTGTGTTAAAACATATATATTCTCAATTACAGTCGGATTATTAACCCAATCTCTAATTTCCTGTCAGTTGGACAGATTGAAGTACCAACCGGGAATTTTAACCTCAGTAGTGGGGAATGTAGAATAAATTTTCAATTGGGACTGATGGAGGGTTCAGTACGTGTGTGTAATGATGGATATCACCGACATATTTATTCTGCGTGTATTATTTATTTAGCTAATCAGTGACGTTATGCAATGCAATACATATAATAATATATTAAGTAGCACATTCCGAATGGATATGAGTCAAGCTAGCTGTTTAATGGTACCACGGTCACTGGAAACTATTTTCTCAGTCCAAACTGTTATCATTTGGACAGCTCTGTGCAGAAAAGTGCAGATAATCATCAACGAACCGGTTCGACAACGAACATGATGTGAACAGGAAAATCACCAACGAATAGGCGCCTTATCTCACATGCGATTTTGATACTATCTTATGCATCCAATGGCAGGTTTTCCTCCTTAACTAGGTTCAGTATGTCAGCATTTGTTGTAATCTTCCGAAAATTGTGACCCTAAACAGTACTACAACGTGATAGCATAACTTCTCGTTTTCCCATAATAAACATATGGAAATTTTATTGCGTGAAAATAATGGATTATTTCTTATTAAAACATTACTAAAACCTCGTGTTATTATACAGTATGGTTCAATGAAAACTTCCCGCTGGAAGAAATCATTTGAGGTTTGAAATATCTTTATATATAACAGTATAGGATTCTTCTGTATATATGTTTGTGTATTTTTTCCCAGACACATCGACCAATTTCAGCCAAAATTGGCGTGGTGATTCGTGGCACACCGGTGGATGGTATAACGGCGTTAGGTTTTCCAAATTTTGAGAAAAAAAAGTAATTTAATAAGAAAAAAAAACAAGTAAAAATGTTTAAACTATCAAAATGTCATTTGTGCGCGAATATTTCAGAACTCCGCTCAATTGTAAATATTTACTACTCGATTCGATAAACTAACGAAAACGATTTCGCTATCGCGAGTCACTGCATTTAACTCATATACAAGAATGACGTTGTTTGTTGTCAATTTGGATATACTAATTGTAAAAATTACTCCAAAATTCTCCATTTCTATTTGATCACCACACCGCAGTGTTCCACATCACTTTAACTAGTTCGTTATAAAATAAAAAACATGACAACACTCCACTAACTAAATTCTCATACACCTTAATCCTTTGCACAGCCATGTTAACTCACAACACACATGCAGGGAGCTTGGACAAGAAAAAACCAGACGATGTGCTATCCGTCATGGGCGAACAGGGAGACATCTTACGGACCAGAATCACATGGGTGGACGAAGAAGAGGCTTTCAATACAGTCATTAGAGGTAAGAACATGTACATATATGTCAAATTCATACATCTACCATGTATCAACAACATATACATATATACACACATGGATATTACAGTCATTATAGGTAAGTATATTACAATCATCATAATTATCTCATTGCAATTTCTCTTACCAAAACCTGCGAGACACTTAAACAGCAACTTCTACAATACATCTGAATTAAAACCGTCTCTGATAATTATGTTTATTAGCAATTGAATGTCAGGGGAAAGGAGTTCCGATAAGTTCGGCAACTTGTGCTCCGATCCTCTGTACCCACACACATATCATCATTTGTTATATATAATCATTGTAATATATATTGTATTTTGTGGGTTACAATAAATATGTTCAAATCAAAGGTAAGTTCGTGTACATATATGTCAAATTAATACATCTACCATTTATCAACAATATATACATATATACAAAGCTGGATATTACTAAAAGTGACATTGATACAACATTTTATAGATAGTTTCAACACAGTAACATTTTCATTTTCAACAATGAAACCGGATCCTTTTTTTTAGATTTAGGAATGTACAAAGTCGTTTCAGTATTGTCACGTTACATATAGTGAGTAAATCGTGGACCTTTTCTCTCTAACTGGATATCACCAACATACTATTGTGTGATGCATTTCTCTCCGAGGTCCTTCATTACGTCACATTCTAAAACAAAATGGAACTCATCCCTTAAACACCAGACATTTTGCAGTTGTTTTCACTATTGTTAGATTTCCATCTGCAAATTTCGTTTGGTAACTTATGATGAGATGTTCTGATTTTCGTCAAATGTTCTGACAAATAAAATGGTATGTGAATAAGATATTTACTGAAACTTGGATATTGTTTAATGGCATTGTAAAATGTCCGCTGTTGATCCCGATATACTATAATGCCATTTCTGAAAGAAATTAACATTCAGATTATATTCTATGTTTCGTGCTGATTGTGACAATGGTAGTTGGCGATAACAATTCACACATCTACCATTTACGAACAAGAAAAGAAGATGCATGCATCAGATCGCCCATGAAATATTTTACAAGATTTAATCACGTATATTTGGAAAGTATTATAAATTTAAGATATATATTTATCACACAAAAATTAGCCCCTACATCCGGCCTCATATTTTTTAGTAAGACACACGTGTACTACCGGCACGCACAATGACATAAGAGCTTAGCGCAGTTATATCGATGTCAAAACCGGAACTTTAGTATTATGTTAATTAGAATATAATTATGATATTCAATTTGTGTTGGGTTATTAAGTGTTGACTGTCAGATAAACATGGATGATAAGGGTGGTTGAATTTTTTTTTTTAACACGAAAAGACACATTTAAACTGGTACTATATGTTTTCTTGAAAATGTCTTTACTTCCTCGCTGGTTGTGATAAGTTACACAAACATGCATATGCTATTGGTATCAATCAACTGCATATTTAGAGAACGCCAAAATGACTAATTAACAGCAAAAATCAAGTCAAGAAGTCTAGCTGTCGTCGGTTATCTTTTTCATCGACAATAGTTCAAATTCGATAGCTTCAGTCAAAACAATGCATGTGCTATTTACGAATTATGTACTCAGCTGAGGGATATAGGCGTTGCAGATGTTTAAAATATGAAATACGAGACGGTTGCTGCAAGCCATGTTTATTTTAAAACGAAATCTGGAAAATGTCTGCACCCCCCCCCCATTTCATCTCATCTCAATCATGCATATGAAATTTGGGACTGATCGGATAAAAGATGCAAGCTGTAGTGAGTGCCAATTTATTTAGTGATGCAAACAGAAAAATCCAAGATGGCCGCCAGCAGCCATGTTTTTCAACTGTATTCCGAACTATTTAACAAATGGCATATAGATGAAATCACAAACATATATATTAAATTTAGGATCGATCTTGATTGTAGAAAGCACCAAAATGAATGCATACGAAATCAAAGATGACTGTCCATAGCAATATATTTGATCGAACATTCAAATTCGATAGCTCCCATATTGAGATTATAATGTCTGTAAATATTCCGAATAATCGAAGAGCTAGATACAGAGTGAGTGAGAGGGAGAACGAGAGAGAGAGAGAGAGAGAGAGAGAGAGAAAAGAGAGAGATAGTGCATGTGTGTGCTACAACTGCCTTGTGTTAATGAATATTTAATGCATCTTTTTCACTGTTAAATTTAATGTTCTTTTCGTTTTTAAATTATTAGGGATACTTATGACTGATGGAAATTCACTGAGTCAAACAAATATGTTAGATGGTTATCAAGGTAATCATTTGTGGATACAATTTAGAATTAGTATAAGATTTCATACATATTAAACAACTAAAACCTTCCTTCCTGCTTATAAAAGTTTGTGTTGCTTTAAAAATGTTGTAGTTCGTATTAAGGGGGATAGAATTTGACCCAATCAGGAGTATGTGACTGGACATAAATTTCTTTTCTATTGACATGAAGCATTCATTTCTAATTTAACTGTATCTTGGACAGACTAATATGAAGTGATCTGCACTATCTATGTCACCACTTGTACACTTGTTATTTTTCTTAAGTGATTTTCATGGATGTCTTTATTAAGGCTGCTGCTGTTTGAGTCGGAGTTGTGTGTGAATAATTTGGGCTTTTCATTTTAAGCAACAATTTAAGTGAAACGTTCTTCTTACATTGAGGCGCTTGCCTGCATCTAGTAGTGATTTAAATAATTCAAATGATTTTGCTGTTTTCAATTCAGGGCGTAAATCATTCCATAATCTGGTTGCAGACGGCAGAAAAGAATCAAAGTACGAAGAGTGATCGGAACGAGGGGGCCCTAGAGTGGTTTTCCTAAAGGCATATCATTCTGCGCCTGGGGTTCTCGTGGTTCACCATGTTATATATATACTGAAGAGATGATCTGTGGAACTTTTTGTAAAATTGCTGCAATTTCAATTTTTTGCGTCTGTACTCTAAAGATTCCCAGCCAAGATAAGCGATTATATTATCAGTTCTAATACTTCGCGTTGCTCCTGAAACTACTCTTGCCGCTTCATGTTGATTTTTTTCGAGACGGTCACTCAATGTTTTACCACAGTTGTCCCATACTGGTGCAGCAAATTCTAATAATGGGCGGATAAAAGCAAAGCATACTTTTTTGAAGGGTATTTCTAGATAACACATGTTTATATTTTCTCATGAGGTTAATTCTTGTCCATGCCTTATCAGTAATCTCATCAATGTGCGCAATCCATGTACTTGAGTGATCAACCGTGACTCCAAGATGTCTATGATACTTTACCACTTCAATAGTACTATTTGCCATTATAAGAGAGGCGTGACCTGCGTGTTGTTGTTTACGGGAAATAAGAAGGGATTCGGTTTGTAGTTCATTGAAGGTAATAAGCCATTCAATGGACCAAACCACCAGTCTGGAGATATCCATATTAATCAAATTAAACACATAGAGGAATATAGCAATTAACATTTTCTTATTTATCATTGATGTAATTTAGAAAGAGGAGAGGTCCGATTATATATCCATGAGGCACACCAGCTCTTACATTATTCCATTCTGAATTGTCACTATCTACAACCACTCTTCGGTGGCGATTTGATAAGTATGACTCAAAAAGTTTCAGCAAATTACCAATTGTTTGTTGAGAATATGATTGTCACAGCGCCACTTTAACAGTAATATTTACATAACAAGGTTTTATCACGCGATGGCTCGTTATCAATAGCAAACATAAGAACGATGTCCATCTAATCTTCTATGTTCTGTTTAGTGACGATACGTGTGCAACCTTACTCAATTAGAGTGCATTATGTCACTTTAAACCCAGCCAAACAATATATCCGACATGTCATTTCAGGTGTTAATCTTTTGGACCAGAATTATAGTCTCATCTTATTAAATGCGCACAAAGAAATCTTCGATGCAATAACCACATTCGGGAAGCCTACAGACAAACTTATTCCGTGGGAGGTCAATGACTTGTTTGCGCATGGCCTTCCGGTCGCAATCCGACATCCGATGTGCTTCTGTCAGAACGCAACGGAGACGGGGGAAGCTGATAATGAACAGAGCTGTATCCGACCCCGACAGCACAAACCACCCCGTATTAACAGGAGTGATCTGGTTGGATTGCTGCTGTCCAATATGTCCACAAGTGCCTTTGTAATTTTGCAGAACTCGCCAAGTACGTATATTTCACATTGAGCGAACGATCTCCGAATATAATTTCTATAAGAATTCCGGCATAACACTACACTGTTAGAAAAATACCGTCGTTTCAACGGTCTGAGACCGCGCAACATCGCTGCCAATATTTGACCGTTAAACATACGGTCAGACCGTAGCATGTTCCGCGGTATAAAACCGTTTAAATAACGGGCAGACAGTAACCAATAACTGTCAGACCGTTGTATTTTTAACGGTTTAGCACCGTTTAATTATTATCAAGATCGTAACTAAAAAGGTCAGACCAATGGTATTTTTCATGGGTCAACACCAATTTTTTGCTCTTAATTTGCTAATTTGCCATATAATTAGTCAGGTTCCCATGGTGACAATATGATATCCCGGTAGGCATTACGATTCATATGTTTTTGAATGGACGAATCTAGTATTATTCGTAACTGAAAAATACATCTTAGTTCTTATGTTACGATCATAGTTTTGATGAAATGTAAATCCTCAATGCATAAAGTGATAGACAATACTTATGAAACTGTGCAGTTTGCAGAGGATCAAGCTTGTTATCAGCCTCGTAGAATTTAATCCGGAAAACGCTGCACACGCGTAATGTGTTCGCCTTACACTAACTACTGTATAAACATGGCTTTAAATAACAAACGATACTAGTAATAGCTGATAAGCCAACCCATCACTATTCAGTTATGAGTAATACTAATTTCGACCATTCTAAAACATGAATCGGCATGCCCTTGTAAGCCATAAAAAGAACAAAGCTACATGTTTCACAGATGTAAGGCGTGAAATTGTCCAGTCACTTGTAAACACAGTTTTTGTTTTAACAGGTAAATCCGTACATCATGACAGTACCAGTCAGAGGAAGTGGTATTTTTAGGCGCACCTTTATTGCGATATTGAGTGTGCTTAATTTAAAAACAAAGGCGTGATTATAGCACACTACCAAAAATCTGTCGCGTTTATTATTGCAATTTTGAACGCAA
Organism: Siphonodentalium dalli; assembly: GCA_032622095.1. Classification (NCBI taxonomy): domain Eukaryota; kingdom Metazoa; phylum Mollusca; class Scaphopoda; order Gadilida; family Siphonodentaliidae; genus Siphonodentalium; species Siphonodentalium dalli. Next base: position 33,564,167 of record CP136069.1, on the reverse strand, counting down.
AATATTGCGATATTAAGAGCGCTAAATTTCATACAGACCCGATAGTGTTATATTTATATTAGATAAATACTGTGCATATAGTGTACATATAGTGTACATATAGCATTTACAACTATAATTATATACATATCTAAAACATTGTCTCTATTTATACAATAAACAATATAGAAGAAGCAATAATTTGATTTAAATGTCACAATTTTGAGCGCAAGATGTCGCAATATTACACGCAAAATTATGAGATATTAAGCGCAAAATATTGCAATAATATCACTTGCGACATGCTTATAAGCGTTTCCACTTGCAATATTATTGCAATATTTGGCGCGAAAATATACAATTTTTTTTACTGATACTGTATATCAATAACAGCTAGATGGGATTGGAACCTTCAAGACAACAGCAGATCCCATAATAACTGTGCGCGAAAACTTGCCCACAATGTTCTCCTGTAGTCGCACATTTTCCATTTTCAAATATTAAAGCATGATGCATCAAACTGTATACTGGTATCACGACACTGACTTAGTATCAATATCAGAGAGTCAGCCAAACATAGTTTGATAAGAACATCCAACCAATAGTGTACTCCCGGTAAATTGTCGTAGTAACTTGACGATAACATGGCGAATGATGACAATGTCTCATATCCACACGTTTCATTGGAAATTTATGAACACGGGATGAATTTGTCCGTGTAATTGTAAAGTTGGAATTGTAGATATGTGATCATCCGTCACTGCGCGGCATCAGTTCATTGTTTACAGTGTTATTGTTGACACTGAAGCTCTTGTGAATTACACTGGTACATACAGTACATGTACATGTATATCCTCTCTTGTAAATGTACGTGCATGTGCTTTGAAACAATCAGATTCAGAAAACTGTCAACTGGACTGTCAACATTATAATAGTAATAGCTGCTCGTTGAGTCGTTGTTGTTATTATTGTCACTATTGGTTGACATCGAAGCTTGTGTTAATTGTACCTGTATCCTCCGGTGTCAGTAAATGTGCCAGTGTTTTGATACTAAGTCACAACACTGCAATTGCAACATCAGCAATACGTCGAATGAAGTCAGACCCCGGATCATGCCATGATTGACATGAATCTCTACTCTCAAATGTAGTGGAAATTGTCAATGATTAAGCCGTTATTCGCTGAATTGCAACTTGTCCGGTTATCAAAGCAACCGAAATCAGACCATCTTAACAACTGTCCACAGCCGAAAAGGTAACTGTTTCTAAAAAAACAACAGTTTGCTATCAACGATAAATCATAAAATGGCGAAGAAATTAGCTGATTACTAAAGCAGGAACTTAACCCCAGAATGAGAATTACGTACCGTACTCATGATAATTCGTACGGCTCGCATAACATAGAATGAATGCTGCATTAATAATACATATTCAATATCAGCAGAGTAAGATTCAGTCATACTGTATGGAGTCATTGCCGTATATATAAATATACTATTGAATTTTGACGGCACGACTTTGAATCACGAACATATTTAATTTAGACAATTTTCATGGGCACATAAAATAACGGTATGGGACCGTCAAACTGATGAAACGGTATGGGACCGTCGATTATGACGGCCCGAAACCGTCGAGCCGACAGTAATTTCTAACAATGTAGAACCACTGAGACCGGATTGACAGCGACCCATTTATGTTCACACGAGACTGGTTTGACAGCAACCCATTTATGTTCACACGAGACGGTTTGACGGCGATCAATGCTTCATATATAATATTGCTAGTTATGCCACAAGGTGGTGTAAGTTGTTTTGGAGATTTTGACTTTGTGTGGTCGAGTCAGGACAGGCTGAAATTGTAAACTTAAAGTCACCGATGTAGTAATATGTTCTTGAAAATATAAATAATCTGATAGCCTGAAAATAATGTATAACCCATTGGGAGCCCCTGGTGTAGTGAAATAAATTATGGGTAATTTTAATTGGAGTGCGGATGCCTGTTCTGTTGGAGTAACCACGATCTTTTATTTTCTGTTCATCAAGTCAAAATTGTATCGTATACACAATGTGTTTGTACCGATGGATGTATCGTGACTCGACTCGTTTTCGTGGTCATATAGGCCCTATATAACATATGATCACGAAAACGAGCAGGGTCGCGATATCTGATAGAATTCCAGGAATCGTACATTCACTTTTAGTAGTATCGATTCTCTTAATCTGCCGCGGAATTCCCGAAAATTGTACTTTCATTTTCAATAGGATTTTCCGAATTTCCACTTTCACTTTTCACTTTTACCACGCAAAGCGACCTTAGTTGACACAGATATATGGCACACTGGCTGAGTCCATAACAAATAGTTTATATGTAACATTGCTTCTTTCATTTAATTAAAGCTCACCTCGTTAAAACGAATGTCAATCGTATTTGTTTACAAATTGCATTGGGTGCGTCGATTTGCAGTAGGTCCCTATTTTCGGAGGTGCTTTGCGGAGTTCCCCTAAAATGGGCGATATATGTTGATTTTAATGAGGGAACGGGTGTGTATATGTCAATTGATACGTATTTTAAACAAATAAGGACACGATCATCATAATGGAGGTCTGTTCTATCAATTATATATGCGCCGAGTTCACAAACGGCGATAAATATTCTCGTGTGCCAGAAGGACTCCTTAAAGTTGTGAATAAGATGAATATTTATTAGATGTTATTTAACAAGTCAATCAAATAATATTATTCATTAGTTAGCGCCTATATTAGCGCTAACTAATGAATAATATTTTATATTATAATTATATTATAATTTATATTTATCGCCACAATTATGTAGATGTAATTCTGAACACTGTATTAAATTGATCAGGTTAAACCGTTTAATTTGTCGAGCCTTACAAAACCCAAAAATGTCAGAAGTAATTCGTTATTCGAATGTCGCCCTGAACAGTCTAAGTAAATCGTGTAACACAATGGCAATGCCGAACAGTCTCATTAAACCGTGTAACCCAATGGCGTAACCACTTTTTTCTTCTTCTTTCGAGTTAAAGAGTTACTATTCCGGTACATAGTCACTTAAGTACCTCGGTGTTCGACGATTTCTGGTTGACCTTCGAGGAATGTCTAACTGCGAACTATCTGCAGCTGTCGAAGTATCAGTCGAGTCATCATCACAACGGGGTGGTTCGGGTACAACAGAGACCGAGTCATTGTCCTGTGAAGTCGATCGATGGTTGATCCTCATGACTGTCATAATTCCCTATAATATCCGGTGGGATAGGTGGGAACACTTTTGTCGCAGTCGGAATGACATCCTTCTGTGAATCAAAGTTATTGTCCTGTAGAGAATCATCATCGGATTGACTAGTATCGAATGGTATCACTGGGTGTTCGGAAAATATGCTATCTGGTACAATGCAATAGCATTCTGATCTCTTTACACGGTACGACGTTGCTCGTAACTAAGAACCACTGCATTTCCGTAGGTTACACCATTCTCCATTGACAGATAGGACCAAATAACTTTCTCGAGGGTGATGTTTGTCACGATCCGCATATAGATACACAAGGTCTCCAACAGTTATTTGAGCTTCCGGATGACGATTTCCTGATGGTGCTTTCGAAATCTCACTAGACGGATGATTAGCGACACGTGCTGAATGTTGTTCAAGAATAAGATTTCTATCATTGACCGGCAATTGTTCATTTGTGTATTGGTCACGTTGTGTCCACATTTCACGAGCCAATAGACCGCGCTACCTAATTCTTGAATTCATCCTCGCAACAGCAGTAGCCTTATTAAGAAGTTTATCCTCCCGAATTGACTGGAAACCGGGTGCACAGTCTGTTCTGATTACTGCTTTAGGTCCTTCTGAAGGTCTCATCCGTAAGCACAGTTGGATTAATGCACATCGTAAAGTTTCGCCTTGTTCATTCTCTATCAACACTGCGTCAGTATATGATGTAATACATTCACGAAGAACGAGTATAAGCTGACGATTTCGTTTCAGAACAACTTCAGGTGTATTGCGGTTGCAAGTCCATCTATTACACCACGGGGAACGACAATTCATTCACGGTCACGACATAAGGGCTCTTGGCGTTTGACAACTAACAATCCGTCCTTTGCGATGGTTACAGAGTTCAAGTATCTTTTAACATCTTTGATGTTGGTGAGTTTTTTTGAGGGTCTAGTGCCTTGAATGAGATGAGAATGTGTCCAAGCCAATCTGCTTACGAATGGAAGTCGCACTTGACCAGAAATAACATCTTTTACACAGGTTTGTCGAACCACAGACTCTTCTGTCTCTTCGATGAATGAACAAATTCGACAGTCTTTCGTTGTACAATCTGGTGCGTTTCTACTCGCAAAATCTGATATCAAATTTGCATGGCCAGGCAGGTGACGAACAGAAATCTGGTAACGACTTACAGCTGCGAGAAATGTAGAAACACGCGGACTGGCGGAAAATTCACCACGGCATAGTTTTTCATACGCTTATACGCAAGGCTTACTGTCGGTAAGTAAACAAGCATGGTGCTTCGACTGAACGATGTATGGACTGAACTGTTTTATCGCTGCGGAGATACTGAGCGCCTCTATTTCGCATGGAATCCATGTAACCTGATATTTTCTCAAATTGGCGCTGAAGAAACCGGCCGGCCATAGAACATTGTCGTGTAACACGTATAATGTTGCGCCGATGCCGCGTTGTTTTACCGACCAATCAGTCATGATCCATAAGGTGCCATCTCTGTTTGGTAATACGATAGATTTACTATTCATCAAGTGACGTTGAGCAGACAGAAATGAAGAACGACCGTCGTCGGACCACTTGATTGACTCACGCGACTCACGCTTGCAAATCAATTCATCAAGAGGAGCAATGTACTTGGAACATTGTGGAACAACGCGAGACAGTATTTTGTAGGCACCAATGAATGAGCGTAAGTCTGACACCGTGGTGGGAATTGCACATGTTGAAAGTGTCGCAAGCTTATGCGGGCTTGCACTAATGGTTCCATTTGACCAGATCCAACCGAGAATAGTTGCAGTTTGTGTAGCGATGATAGTTTTGGAGGCCGACAACCGCATATCACAATTGCTGAATGCTTGTAAGACGCGTTTCCAGTTTAATAATAATTCCTCGTAAGTGTTGCCTCCACAGTACAAGTCATCAGCTAACTTGGAAACGACTCCATCCATCAAAAGATCGCCCATAATACGCGACATCAATTCCTCCAAGGCTGTCTCTGAACCTGGCATTCCCATAGCACAACGCATATAGACTCGCACACCACGAAATGGGGTAACTACGCGCAGTACTTGAACGATTCGCGTGATAGCGGGATTTGATAGAACGAGCTTGTTAAGTCAGATATGATAATGTACTTCCATTGTGCGATAATGCGAAGTGTCGAATCTATGTCCGACATCATTGACGGTTGTGGTTTGCTAAATCTCCCAACATCCCCGAATGCTGTCACGAGACGGTAGCTTCCAGAGTGTTTTTTGTTTACAAGAAATGACGGATTTAGATATTCAATAACCGTGTTTGCATGGAGATTTGAATACACCGAGTTCCTCCAATTCGTCAAACTTTTGTTGTAGTTCCACCAATTTGTCACGTGAGTATTGGTGGACATGTCCTTTTCTCTGCGGTGGCTGTACAGTACCCATATTTACAACAGCCTTGAATGGTCCGCACGCACTGTTGTATCCTGCAAATTTAGGCTTGAAGATATTATCATATTCTGTGAGAACAGTTTGGAATTCAGTCTTTATGTTACTAGGTAGAATATTATCAGGATCCAATTTTACTGATTCCGAATGAAGAGCTCTGTCTATTTCACGAGATGTCGTTGCTGCTAATGTACATGATAACTTTGAACTGTCATCCTCCACATTAGGTGTCATGACGTAATGTACTTGACATACATGTTCGTTCTTTTTGATAGTTTTTATGTCGTTGGTGTCATTTTGTATTCGAACAGTTTTCCCAACTGAACTAACGATGGTAGGTGGCGGCCAAATGTCACATTCAGTGGACGATGAATACTTCTGAAGATCAGGTCGCGGTTCGATAGCTATCGTAGTGTCATTGTCAAAAGTGTCCGGCAATTGGAGTTCCATACATTCTCCTGGCCAGATAGTTGTTGTGGTCGAAGGAGCGCGAAGAACAGATGCTTGAGTGCGAAAAATGCGATGAGGTCCAGACACATTTTGAGGAATTCCATACTTAAATGCGGTACCATCTCGGAGCATTACTCATTTGTTGCTGGCCTGACGGCTACATCATTTTCTTTCATAAAAGGTACTCCTGCGATTATATCTACATCCAGGTTGTCGACAACTAGCGCTTCCACGTGAAACTTCTTCTCATCGCGGGACTCACTTTAAATTTAGTATCTCCAACAACGTTCATAGCGCTACGACCATCTGCCTGCAGGGCTGTATGACAAGACTTCGAGATAGTGAGTCCGAGCGGACGGGCAACCGGCAGACGAATCAAACTTGTTTCCGCACCAGAGTCTATTGTCATGCAAAGCTGTTGGTGACCATAGAAGACATGCATGAATGGTGAGTTTCGAACTTGAACGCGTCGCGTAGTGCTGTTGTTTATAGCGGAATACTGTTCTTGGGGTTCGAAATCAGATTGAACGGTATATTAGTATAATTCGTTACTGGCATCTTCCTCTATCATGATAGCGCGTGCCCTCGTCGTGAACGTTTTGTCTTTCGCCGGAAGGTACGAACATTGGCTGAGAAAATGGTTGTACTCTAGACGGCCCGCTTGTTGACCCAAAGGACACACTTTATTGTTTTTATTGATGCTAAGGACCTAGAACGAAGTTCCGTACCGTAACGCTGTTTCACTATCTTTGGCAGGTCCTTGTGAAGTAGTTGTAGCCAAATTAACACACATAAGTTCTCAGTAGTAGGAGCAATATCTTCATCTTCAGTTATTTCTTCACCATGATGGGTAATCCCACCACCTTCTTTCATCAGGTTGTCCTCGATGAACGCCGACATCCTCTGAAATAGGTCTTCAGGCTTTTCGTCTGGTTCACGGCAGATATTACAGAAGTCAACGAAATGTCCACCTGAAGATTGAAATCCAAAGTGAGTTCTTATAGTTTGCCAAACACTTTCCAACGAGGTAGAATTTTTCACCAACGCATTCCGGGCAATAATAGGGCAAAAATTTGCAATTTGTCCAAGTATGATTTCCAATGTTGTCACTTTTTGTGCGGCTGTTCGTCGGCTAGCTGCTGGGACAGTGTCACCATCATTCTCGAGTCCACGTAGAGGAATTGCTTTTGTTTCTTTTACCAGGTTACTCCATCGACAAAAAATGGTGCAAAATTTGGGTCCAACATCAGTGTATAATGTAAATTCGACTTCCAACTCTCGAAACTGGTGACTGTTTCGGTTTTTGTGATACACCACTGCTTCGGTGCACGGCCGGCGTTGTTCATTGCCATTTTGATACAATTTTGTCAAGACGCTTTTGTCAGGAATACAGTTCGTTTTTATTTCGAAAGTTCGAACGCAACATGTTGAGCGGTTTTCAAGAGAATACGATTTTGTCTCTGCGGAACGTAGGTTATCGAAGTCCTTTACCACCACACCGCAATTATGTAGATGTAAATCTGGTCAGGTTGATCAGGTTAAACCGTTTAATTTGTCGAGCCTTACAAAACCCAAAAATGTCCGAAGTAATTCGTTTAGCAACGCAGACTCGAATGTCGCTCCGAACAGTCTAAGTAAATCGTGTAACACAATGGCGATGCCAAACAGTCTCATTAAACCGTGTAACCCAATGGCGTATGGCTAATAATATGATCTTGGTGGCGCTACCATTTATGACTATGGTTTTCTTGTCTTTTAGTGTCGATTACTTCAGACAGTGTCCTGTGTCTGTTAACAATGCATTACGTGCATGCAATCACCTATTTGTAAGAGCAGTTTCAGATAGATCTTGAGAAAAACCATTTTGTGATATCAGAAAATAAACAAATAGCCAAACATGATTTTATGCTTATAGTAAAAAAATAAATAAAGCAGAATAACCACACCCCTTGTAGGGTATGATATCAAATTCGCTCCATCGACGTTGGAACAGTTCGGTGTCAAGGTCGCCATCTACGATTCATCCGCCATGATGACGTCAGAACAACTCCATTCGAACATCGTACGATTGGTTGATAGCCGCCATGGCACAGGTTATTATGTCCTGTTCATCTGTGATCACCCATGCATCGAGAGTATCCTCACAGCGGTAAGCATAAAAATGTGTGACGTATGCATACTGACATCAGTTAGTACATTTTATTTAATAATTTCTTTTATAAATAAATCGATAAGTGGTCCCAATAGGACATTTTCAGATAATAAGTTCAACAAACGACCATATGAACATATTATCTGAACATTTCCCACCAATTAATAGGAATCCTTCTGTACTTATATTATCTGGCGTCTGCTTGTATTTCCTGAACATCCCTCCAATTGAACTAACCATTGCAGTGTAACTGAGGGGGAATCCATTCAGTGAAGAAAGGTTTACACTAAAACCGTCAAGCCTGTGTTTAGTGTGCCTGTCATTTGCAGAGTGAAGTTCACAGAGGGTGAATTTATGACGCTATCCCTCATTCTGCATGGCCTCATCTGCTATGGGAGATATAAACTCAGATTTAAGTTCCAGAGTGGAATATTGTGTAGTACACCCAGAACCTCGATTATGCAATGTGTCTCTGTCAATTTGGGGATATAGAGCAACTAAAGTAAAAAAGAAATAGAATCTATGTGAAAATGTTTCTATAGAAATTTGATAATGAAGAAACGTTCCAGAGAAGATGAGGCCCAAACAGAATGAGGTCCAAAGAGGGTGAATTTAGTAACGCTAGCCCGTTATGCGGGATAGCTTCAATAAATCACCCTCTGGGGATCTCATTCTAAAAAGGACATTACTGGGTATATATTTTGTTGACTTTATTATCTAAACATTTCCCACAAATGAATATGAATGCTTCAGCCATGACACATGAACTACGTGTGTAAAATGCATCATCACACATGACAAAACAAGCCCTGAATAAACCTGGTAAAATATGTCGATGTTTTTATTCACGGATTCTAAGACCGGTTTCGTGTTATTATAAACACATAACGACTTTTGTGTTAATGGGTTTGTCGATACGGCACTTGTGCCATCGCGGAAGGATAGAACTCAAGACTGCGCTCGCGTTGCTAACGTCCGTGCCGTATCAACAAGCCCATTAACACACTCGTGTAGTTTTGTGTTTATCCGTGACGTCACACGTACGCACTTTACCTATTCACAAACCAAGCTCTGATCCACAGGGGCTGTTATATTTAGATATTTCATATACATTAGAGGGACAAGATGAATTGTGTTATAAATTTGTCTACATAATTACAGTCCTTTATACGTTTAGTTATATGGCTTTATAAACAAAGCAGAAACTGTGTTGCATTAGATTTTGTATCGTGTTGTTGGGGTCTGGACTTACATCTTTCAGTCTGGCTGCGATTATAGGCATCTCAGAAAGTGAAATACGCAATGTATCTAACAAAGGACTTCAATTACTCAGGTGAATCAACACGATGAGCATGTGGGCCGCCAATCTGGCATCCGGCATTTCACGCGGTGGATTGTGATGGCAGAGCCGGGACTCAAGACACTGACACGAAACGCTTCCGGTGGAATCGACAACGTAGCATTTGTGTCACTGGCGAATAAAAAACAGATGCCTGTGCTGGATGAATCGGTAAGTTAGAATAATCGTCAACAAAGTAGCAATATAATGTTTCATGCCTGAAACATTAGTACTTATACGTAATATGATAATATGCAAGGCATGTAGAACGACCCCGTCATAATTATATTTTATTGAATATACGGGTGCTTTAAAAATCATTATGATGTAGTTCAATCTTTATATATGCACACCATTGATATGAATTGGGAAGTAGTAAACAAAAACATCGTATTGGCTGCTGACTTCGCTGCATGTACATGTAAGACTTGGTGTGAAACCACTGCCGGAAGTCACGTGATTTCTTCACGAAACAGTTGTCTCGCTAAAAATTTCACCTACATGGTATAATTTGAATTATGTGTGACATCACAAATATGTACGCCCGCCTTTTACCTATGCACGAACCGAGCTCGGCGCTAGCGCACCGAGCGGGTCGTTATTAAAAAGACATGAATATGTTGAGATTGTTTAATTTTCAAAGCAATATTAAGTAGACTTGGGCCATGAACTATAAAACTTCTACATTTGTGTACAACTTCCGAATGCGCGGGGCGGCTATTTACGAGCTTGTGGGTCTACAACTGTGCACGCTACAGCATCCGCACGAGAAGCCATTTAGCTTAGGCTTACTGGTCCAACTATATCCTGATATAATGTTCTGTAGTACTGAGTTCGAATGGGGCTCGGGCTCGGGGAGTTGTAGTCTTGCGTGCTCGTTGGTGTTCAGCGAACCACGACTTACTGGCTTATAGTGAGGTGTTTTCGGCATTGATATTTCGCGCAGAGCTTAGATATTTATTTATCTGATCCACAATCGAAGTTGTCGATATGTGGTGACCAAAAAGTTCCCTTGTCTTGTAACACCTTCTACTGTTAGACGCGGGTAAGTATGGTTAATCTAAAAGGCCAAAGCCCTGGCTCGATCCATACTCTATACGTGGGGAAACTGACCCTGGATGAAATGGTCCAGGCCATTTCATCACGGGCTGTTGGTCCCACAAAGAATATATTATATTAACCTGTTTGAGGTACACTCATACGTGACCTAATCATAAGGCGACACAGGTTTTGAAGAAGGGCGTTGGCTTGATAGATATATAGATATATGGTAAGAGGCCAGTCTCTCTCTACTGGACACTCTTCTTATGTACTCTCGCTACCATGCACGTATAGGTTAAAGATATAATATGAATCGTACGTGACACGTAGCGGAGCAACCACACATGATGTGGCTCAAATTTGCCTTTTTTCGGCGACATAATGCTAAGAATAATGTATGTAATATCATGCAGTGGTCACGACGGAGACGACATGTCAAATTGACAAGACGTGCCGTGGATTGTAAAATCTTGTCTGGATAATCGTCATGACTTCTTCATTTTTCGTTTTCATTAAGCTGGCCAACGAAATTGGTCTAAATGAAATTAATAGACTTAAATCACATGTGAATTTTTCGTAAGATGTGAAGTAGTTACTTTCATTTTTATCGCGATGCTTCATTTCCAATTCCGCGTTTTTTTTGCAATCTCCACACGGTTGCTTACCGGAAGTCACGTGACAATTTCTCCAAAATCCATACCCGCGATCTTGAAAAATCACTGATGGATAATTATATGACGCCATTCACCTGCCTTGTGTATATGCACCCTTGGTGGTTGCTGTTATATATTGCTCCTTGACTGCCTGTTATACTTGTGTTGAATAAATATTATCATGTCTGAGAGTTCCGACTTAGTGCAAAGGAAAACCTGGGAATGCTATAGTCTCCGTCCGATGAATAAAACATAATAACCGGTATAATATAATGAGGTACCATACTATTGTCTTCTATTATATATTTTGGAACTTTTGTCTGTGTGTATGTTTGTATGTATGAATGTATGTATGTGTGTGTTATAAACTCGAAAACTGCTCGACCGATCCGACTCAAATTAGGTATGTAGGGCTACTGTGATCCCGGGAACAATATGGGCGGGTCCAAATTTACGTGCGACCATGTCCTTGACCTCGCCCGTATAAGCTCATATAGCCATGATTCTGGACCGATCGAACAATAGTTTGTCCAGACGTTGTATATTCTGCCCAAACGGAGGCGATCACAAAGAAATCCCTAAATAGCCCGGACGAAGTCGGGGACATCAGCTAGTCCTTTATATTTTATAAAGGCGGTTGAGAGAAGATGTTATGCTAAAGTGGCTCGTGCGTGATATCCAATCACAATGACAACTTGTATCGCAATTCATATTGGTAAGAAATATGTTAAACGATAAAATGAATAAAAACACCCATTATCGAAGTGAACAACTAATAGAGAAGTGTATGCAAACAAGTTACGAACGAATCTTCGCTCGTAGTTTTGCAGTCGTAGTCGAAGCTAAGAATACAATGACTCTGTAGTCGTATGCCGTTGTATTACTGATCTATATCGTGTCCCGAGTCGTACACAACTGCAAAAAGACACGTGTACCCGGCTGTCGAAACTCGCAAGTTCATAGTATTCAGTTGACTGCACCTTTGGGAATAGTGGCATTTCATACACGTACAACTACCCACAACATAGTACATGGCACTGGTAATTGATATGAAGAACCTAGATCGAGGTTTACTACCTCCATTTAAGTGAATATTGACGGTACCATCTTACTATTTGTATCATTTTATGTTACACTATAGTCTATAGTTGTCATGTAGATGCATTGTCTCTGATCACACCATCCGGAAGTACATTTATTGAGGTTCTCGATGAAAATTGTTAACATTCACGTTTTCCCGGATTTTAGAATCTCCCGCCAGGGTGAAGGTCATATAGTGATCTGAGTAAATATAATGTCCGTAATACCTCATATTCCATGTCATCGAAAGGAAATGGATTAATAGCAAGTTGAGGTAACGCCGGTTCACTGCACGGACTGAAATGTTCAGAGGCGCGTGCGTTTCAAATTGAGGCCACACGAACGCAAATCCTAGACGTTTGGGCGACGGCCGCCATTTTGTATTGATTAATTCCACCTCGAAATGTGTAATTGGGTAAAATGCTCCAGGGCAAAAATAAAAACACTTTTTCCCGTAAATGTTAGATATACTTCATCATGCATTGGAACATAATGCTCATAAAGCCAAAGATATTTAAAAAAATTAATGTAAATTAAACCAAAGCCCTGGTTAACAAAAACCGAAATTGCACGAACAAGTTTTGTTTACATATTTTATAAAACTATTTGCCCCGAAAGAGGATTCTAGTGGCCTTACTGGCCGTTTAGATTTGATCTTCCATTTTCTAACGGTATTTCCGCCTAAAAGATTGAAGAAATATTCTCAAAGTTCAAGTCCGACAAACGGAAACTATAAGTTCCGATTGAAAGATCGCAGAATCATTTTAAGATTGCTTCTTGGGAAACCAGTAAAGTCGTCATGACATCAAGACATACATCATGACGTCACAACCTACATCGGCGCTCAAAACTCCAGACACTGAGGAATGCGTCGATGGCCAGACAGATGAGACACGTATTACACGGCCAGAATAAACGACACATCTGCCAAACATTTACGTTATATGTGATTATTTACCTATATTTGATTGTCTAGTGTCCCGTTACGGTTTATCATCAAATCCTTCTCAAGATAAAAATTCATCTGATAATCACATGAACAGTAACAAGCGGGCGCAATTTACGTTTACGTATGATCATATTAACTTATAATGTGCCTAATTTCTGCTCCCCTGAACGATATTTCGTTACAAAGTATATCTAACATATTGGTTAATATTGATGTTGTCAACTTCGTATCAAATAAATAGTTATTTCAGACTTTATAGCGGCATTGTGTACCTTATCACCGAATTAGCTGATGATGTGAATGGGATGCGGGAACGTAAAATACATCTAATTGTGGTTTTCTCTCCAGGCGACTAAGACGGTCCTGAGGGCAGTTCTATATCAACTCGGATGCGTTCTAGATTCATCAAATGAAACCGTATCTCATAATGAACTGCATAGATTATTTGTGGATTATGTAAAGGTAAGTTGTCTATTCACTGAACGAATTGAAATAAATTACTTAGTCACATCGATAAATGGACCGTTTGCCACAATCAGAGTTATCGTCGATGATAGTAAATCTATTATTTGCATTATTAATTACTTTTTGACAAGCGGTCGGTCGGGAAAACTACATTGCGACTTTCTTTTAATCTAGCTCATATAAATGGAAAACCAAATAAATATTTATGAAATTATATAGTTATGCAACCTCCATCCGGTGAACATTTTCGAGAGAACTTGGATCTTTTAATTTTTTTCCAGACTAATATATTCATGTCCCATAAAACTGATGGCTGACATTAAAGCAATACTTACCAGAAACACGCAAAGCAAATTTCGCATTTCTACGAAAGCAAAGTAAAATGTACGTACCCGAACGCAGTTAGTTCATAGCACATAAAACGAGAAGAAATTGTTGGGCTTTTTTCTGGTTTACCGAAATTGCAGAACTCTGCTAGAAGAGTTGGACAGAAATAAGCTTTTTCCACCCATGTTGCAAAACAGAGTTCAGTCCCCTCGCTTAGCGATGTCTGCAAATCAGAGTTCAGTCCCCTCGCTTAGCGATGTCTGAACGCTGCCGGCACGTGTATTTTCTTAATTAAATCTAACATTTTATATTGAAGTGTTTTGCCAGTTACAATTCATTCTGGCTTGATCTGGACAATTTTAAAATGAATATGGACAGTTATGTTTCTCAGAATAAAGCAGAATGAACTTAACCTACACAAATCTCAAATAAATAAAAGCGATATTTATTCACATTGCGTGTAGGTGCCGGCAGCGGTAAGTCCTGCGTAGGGGAATGAACTCTGCATGGAGCTTGGTCTCCACCATGTTCAGTCCGAACCCATCAATGCATTACGATTACTGAGTTTATGTATTCAATGCCTTCTATCGACCACGGTGATTACTGTTTCGTCACACTTTTTCATCAACACTTGTTTATGGGGAAATTACTTTTACATTGCCCCCAATCACGATAATGAAGAGCGTGTCATCTGATTAAGTCTCTAATATGGCACACATAATTAATATAGTGGTGTTTATTGTTGGGACTTTTGGAGATTTGTATACATGGATTAATTTATTATAGTGGCATATGTATAGTTGACTAGTTTCCTAGGGATTAAAACATTGGGCTGCTTGAGGCCTCAAATTATACCCAGCGTTCTGGATACACTAATACAATTCATCGAATACATCGTCCAAGACTTTTGTTAATGTGAAATAATAAAGAGCGTTTATTCTTTGTATGTTGCCGACGAATACAAATAAAGAGCGGTTGTCTCACTAAGTGAAAATATTTAAGCTATGACTTTAGTAATGCTTTTTCCAGATTATGTATAAAGTCGATTTCGCACAAAGCCTATTTATCGACTGACGTCCGAGAATGCATATAGCACTATCACTCCTTCTAAAAAACATATTCTAATAATTTGAGCTACCCATTCCTCGTATACCATGAACAGACTGAACAATCATTGACAACATTTACTATATATGTCAAGCTGTTCTTATTTTCGAATTTCCGCATAATTCAGAAGTGAGCCAAACGCATATATTTTATCATATCAAGAACAAAATATAGTAGTGGACGCTCTTTATTTTAACATGTTGCAGGTATATTTGAAAGGGAAGTCATTTATTGGTGTATACATTTTAGGAATGCGAACAGAGCACAAGTTAATAATAATGATAATAATAATATTAATGATGGAGCTTATATAGCAAGTATCCCCGCGAGGGACCTAAGCGCTTCAAGTTTGTATATAAGATGGTGTATGTACATCCAACCGAAAGCCAATGACTGGCGGTAGCGCATGTTCCATGGTGCCCGACACTATATATGCTATAAATTTGGATAGTCACTGTAAGCTAGTGTTTCATGTCTATTATTATTCGCCGACTACTCATCAGGGACAGGCGATTTAATTAGATAAGTTGACATTTTATATGTCTGTTAACATGTATTCCATGTGTATATAGTTTGGGCAACGTCATGTGGTATTGTTGGATTTGCAAATTTCATGCAATCATTCTGTTAACATGTATTCCATGTGTATATAGTTTTTGCCACGTCATGTGGGATTGTTGGATTTGCAATTTTCATGCAATCATTCTGTTGGATGGTTTGTAGTTTGTAGTTTCAACCTCTCAGCGTTCGCTGCCGATGTGAAGACTGCATGTCGGGTCGCTTTAAGATAGACCTATATTCTAACCAGTTTAAACTGTTTAATCTCCGAGTTTAGCCGATTGAATGCGAGTTGTGATAAGCAAAAATCATGCTGGGTTGGTAATGTTACCGAATAGCGCCCCCGACGTGCGGTATCCCTTTGTGGTTACTTCACATGTGCGAATGTTACAAGTGTGAAAGTTTGATCCGTGCTTAATCACTTGTTAGTGAATCGTTAGGACAATTGAAGTCTCTTTGTGTGAGAGGGTTATCGCTGTTGCGTCAATAATTAATTGATCAAAATGAATCAGCTTGTTTGATCAAAATATAGCGTCTGTCAGTGTAGCAATTGAGGAAATTCTTGTTCCTGTATTTGAGAGTCGAACTCAGTGACCTTCTCACGGAGGCCCGGTTCCATTACGTAACAGGTTGTGGCGTTCTGGTCTCGTCGGTATTAAAGACGCTTGGCATTTTTATGAGAAATTATCAGTTCCCGGCCATTTTCCGGCTAAATATTAACCTTTGACTTCTAAGGAACGCAGCTTAGTTAGGCGTTTAGATTGAATAAAGAGCGTTTTTTCGACAATATTTCACCCAATTTACGGGTACGTCGGAAGACAAGACGTGGTGGTTCCTCAAATATTTCCTGCATTGAGGCTTCTTTGGAAAGAATTCCCCAGTTGTCCTTCAGGATATTACCAATTCTTTTGGCGCCTGGGTGGTATATCGTGCACATTGTCGGTTTTATATTTGTATTGTTTATATTTTTTGTTTTGCATTCCAAAAGTTCATTTCGTTTGTCAAATGTGACAGTATTAGAATATTGTTCTATTTCTTTTGCGCTGTAGCCCCTGTTTCTGAGCCTCTCGGCAAACATTCCGCGTTTAATGTCAAAATCCTTCTTGTTGTTGGAATTTCGTAGGTATCTCGTGCATTCACCAATGATGAATGATTTAAAGTTATTCGTTGAGTGACTCGATTCCCGATGTAAATATTGAAAAGAATCTGTCGGTTTGGTGTGGCATTTTAGATCCAGAATGTGTATTTCTTCAAATCGCTTCCCTTTGTAGATATCTAGGTCTAGAAATGTGCAGTCTTGCTGGTTGATATTGAATGTGAACTTTAGTAAGTCATGTGCTTTGTTTGCTATTTCAAAGAGGGCTAGTATTTCCTCAGTTTGCCCGTTGAATATAATCAGGCCATCATCTCTGAATCTTTTATGAAAAAGTATTTTGTTTTTGTGAGGGAATGCCTCAATCAGTTGGTTTATATGTCTGTGAATTGCTATATCGCAAATTTCAGGGCTAGGTTTAGCACCTTGGGCAGCTCCAACGATTTGTCTAAAGCATTTACCGTTAAATGTAAATTCATTGGTTTCTAGAATGAGTTTTGCTATCTCCACCAAGTTATTTGTCGGTGGTCTTTTTACTGGGAGCGTGTTTTCCATGTATTCATCGAGGTCGATTTTTAGAGCTTCCAGTAGTTCACCGAATCGTAGGTTCGTATATAGAATAGTAATATCAAAGGTTACTAGTAGAGAGTTTTTTTCAACAGTAATTCTTTTTCTTTTTTTTCGAGTTGATTAATAAGGTCAACTGTGCCTTTTATATAAGTTGGTTGTTTTTGGACTATTGGTTGTAGAAAGTAGTCAAGGAAATGTCCGATTTTTTCAATTGGGCTGCCTGTCTGAGATATGATTGGTCTCGCAGGCGGTATTATTTTAACCCCTGTGTCGTTGAAAGCCGGGTCGATGTTTTTGAGTTTATCCACAATCTTGTGGATTTTCATCAGGAAGTATATGTATGGAGTGTTGAGTTGTTCAATCCTGTTGAATAAAAATGATCTAGTAGTATCATCTATCGGTTTTACTAGGTGCATCCTATGTACCAAGGTGAGCACTTTGGAGTGAGCCTGTTTCAGCTAGTTGTCATTAAAATGATCATCTGAAAGGAAAAGGCCATCAGGAAATTGCCTGTATAATAGCTTTTTTATGAAACAGTTTAATTGGTAATTAACAGGATCCACCACACCGCGACGACATTGCTGCACATCATATGAAACGTCGTTAAACAGGAAGTGCATGAGATGCATCCATTAATCTTAACGTCAGATAATTAAAGACAGCTAAATGCCGATACAGTGCACGAAGACATGACTCTTCCCGATCAATCGACGTCTCTGACAAAAGGGGACGCCGATAGAAGATCACCTGGGCATGAGAATTGAATAGGTGGGAGGAGTTGTAAAAGTCTATTGGAAACTTGGAAATGAGCAGCCAGCAAATATACAAGACATTTCAAGCAGGTGCACCAAGCAGGCCTTAAAATAATTCAGCAACTACAGCATGTCATCATGACAGGCTCAATACAATTTCAATCTCAGTTCATACCTTTTGCTAGATCATGCCATGAATCTCAACCCTGGCCAATGCCCGCAGAGATCACACTCCACCAGCACAAAACCTTGGAACTGTCCGAAGCTCCGACAGCAAACCCCACACAGTCGAAAAAATAATGCGGGGAACACATCTCTTAGTTATTATTTGTTACTCAACAATGTACCTCACTGCCGGTGAATGTCCCAACTCTGTATATAAGATGGTGTATGTACATCCAACCGAAAGCCAATGACTGGCGGTAGCGTATGTTCCATGGTGCCCGACACTATATATGCTATGAATTTGGATAGTCACTGTAAGCTAGTGTTTCGTGTCTATATTTATTCGCCGACTACTCATCAGGGACAGGCGATTTAATTAGATAAGTCGACATTTTATATGTCTGTTAACATGTATTCCATGTGTATATAGTTTGGGCCACGTCATGTGGTATTGTTGGAATTGCAAATTTCATGCAATCATTCTGTTAACATGTATTCCATGTGTATATAGTTTTTGCCACGTCATGTTGGATTGTTGGATTTGCAATTTTCATGCAATCATTCTGTTGGATGGTTTGTGGTTTGTAGTTTCAACCTCTCCGCGTTCGTTGCCGATGTGAAGACTGCATGTCGGGTCGCTTTAAGATAGACCTATATTCTAACCAGTTTAAACTGGTTAACCTGCGCCGCTCTGAAGAGTGCCTGGTCACTATAAGATAAAAATTCCGATATTTTGAGATGTGTATAGTATATAGCCAGCACGTGGCAGTTCAGCCGTCAATCACGCTTTAACCTCTTCGCTGCTAAATGACGTTATGACGTCGTGTGCTGGGCTGTTGACGTTATTGGCATTTTCCAATGGGAAAATATAGCGGGAATGTCAAAATAACCATAAAAGTGACTCAGCTGAAAGGCTATTATCGTTCACAATCGTGGAACATCATACACTGTTTGAAACGTCGAGATACAGTTATTCCGATGCACTAATATCTGAGTTCCATTTATATATAATGGCCTACTTCTAGTGTGCTGAAGTAGGTCCGTAGTACCTACGGACCATATAGCACACAGCGTGCACTTTTACGTCCGTAATAGATACGGACGTCATAGCAGCGAAGAGGTTAAGGCATGTCCAATGGCTTTAGTGCACAGTCGAGTCCAGCTAACATAAGTTGGTTGGGTCACGTGACGATATATGCCACATATGTGGTGTGAAATTGATACTGCTGATGTTGGGATAAGAAATTAATCACTTCTTTATTGTCTTATTTGACTCGCCGTTAATCTTAGTCTGACATATTTCTGACTGTAGCGTCAAGAATGAATTGATTACCATTAATTGGCACATATGTTTTCAGTCTAGCCTCTGTCCAAGGTTTTTGGATTTCGAAGTTTGGCCAAGTTTAAATAATGCCAAAACATTTATTTAGGTTTATGTGACTTCTTCGGGTTGCATATTTTATGCAGTCTGCATATTACATGCAATATATATGTCATATTCTTGGTGGAATACATCGGATTCAGTTTAAATTTGCATATTATATGCAATCTGTATGTTAATTCCATGTTAGCGAAAGAGCGTAACATCCACCACTCATCCCAAAGATATGGGTTGAAATAATGGTAAATGCCAGTAGGCCCAGCATGTGTGCAAATCCAGTCAAGATAGAGCATAGAATCAAATTGGATTGTCCAAATGAACTTTTGTATATAATTGGTATCATGTTCTGGCATGCCAGCAAGAACCTATGGCCCACTAGTTCATTTGGACAATCCAATAATCCGAGATAATCGTATGACACTGTTACATTTGCAGTTTGGGAGAATTTACTGAAGAAATATAATTATCGAACACAAATCCACAACGATTTTGGCATTTAAAAAACTCCTAAAATGTAATTTGTGTGGTGGTTCTGTCACACGAATGGTAGATAAACGTGTTATATACACAATGTTTTTGTGACAATTGATGTATTGCGACTCGGCAAGTTTTCGTTTCCACATAGCGACTCGGCGACCAAGGTCGCCTCGTCGCTATAATGCTACAAAAACTAGCATCGTCGCGATACATGAATTGATACGAACACATTGTGTATATAGCACACATTTATCCGTCTAGTGAGATATGTGTATCGATATCTCATTCGTATCCATCCACGCTATAAAAGTGATTGGGTTCTTGATGGAAGACTGTGTTAAAAGTCATTGAGTGTTCAGGTTGAACACATTGTAATATGTGATCAATTAAATGTTTTTGTTAAACATACTATGATGATAACCCCTTTATTCCCCCAGCCGACATGTCTGAAAACGGAAATATTTTCATATGCACAATTATGGCTGTGCTTGGGCATACACATGTTCTAATTTTACTTTTCGATAGAGTTGAGCCATGCGCCAACTGAGCGGTGCATATAATAAACATCTACACGGTTTGGTTGAATATGCTAATTACCTCATTCTCGATGACAATAATGAATTTGTTTGTCATCACTCATGAGATAATTTCCATACCCAACCAAAAAGTGTAGATATTCTATATATTCCCCGTATAAAGTGAAAGAACTGGCAAATATTGTTTTAATTATCGCAGCTTTAAGATTATGTATAGTTTTAGTTTATTTATCATGTTGCAGTATTTGATATAACATCTCTTTGTTGAAGTTACTTCGAGAAGATGCATGTGGTGATGACTCCTTGCTTAGAAGAGAGTTCAATATACCTACTAGTCAGGGGAGATAATACCGATCATCAAGTCACCGGTTACACGTCCCTGACAAACATTCTCATTTAGTTATAATAACATCAAGTCACCTGTCACACGTCCCTGACAAACATTCTCAGTTAGTTATAATGACATTAAGTCACCTGTTACACGTCCCTGACAAACATTCTCATTTAGTTATAATGACACCAAGTCACATATTACACGTCCCTGACAAACATTCTCATTTAGTTATAATGACACCAAGTCACATATTACACGTCCCTGACAAACATTCTCAGTTAGTTATAATGACATTAAGTCACCTGTCACATGTCCATGACAAACATTCTCATATAGTTATAATGACACCAAGTCACATATTACACGTCCCTGACAAACATTCTCATTTAGTTATAATGACATCAAGTCACCTGTTACATGTCCCTGACAAACATTCTCATTTAGTTATAATGGCATAAAGTCACTCTGATAACTCTGCTAGTCGTAAATCGACCATTGTGGTTAGTCAAACGCTTGTCCACATATTACCTAACTTATCTTGGTCAAACATTTGGCTTTGTCATTTGGCTAGCCGATCTGAGTCACTTTTAATTATCATAACGAAGGACATTTGAATGTAGCCACTTACCAAAATTTAGAGGGAAGTAATTTAATTCGAATACTGAATTGTTATATCAGACTCAGCAACCGAATTTGACATATAGGGGAATTTTGCAATCAGATGCCCCAATGGCAGATTACAGCAATGGTTTTATAAAATATGTTTGATGTTCCGGTGGCTTATTTTGTTCCTATGAAATGAAATGAATTTCTTTTAAAGTCTTGAATAAGATTAATCTCTTCAAAATATATCCCATATCTGTCCATCTCATTCGTGCTATTATAGACCTATCAGAATTGTAGGAATGGTGAATGGACACCTTTCGCATAACGAACTACTACTAATAAGAATTACGAATAGGGTACTACATGTATGCCACTATAATTCCTATTATTCGTATCAGTTGTCATTTTGTCATAGCCGTAGTTACGATTACGTTCACTGTACACTAACCATGTAAATAGGACATTTTATGGAAATGCATTCGTTGAGAAATCTTAAGGTGTTACTCTATCGAGATGCCCCAAGGGGTCACTTGTCATACATGTATTTAGAAACATTTGTATACACACTATTTTTGCTAGCAACGAGTATGGGATCATGTAGGTTATGTAGATATACTTATTTGCTTGGTTATTTAACTGTCTCCAAGCTTCCAGACTGATGTCTCATATCTTGGTCACTTGTCATGTAAAGTCATCGAGATATATTATGTCTGAAAGTCTATATTCCATTCCATTTTATAAATCCGGTATGTTATACTGTTATATTTTGTGTGGCTATTTATTTCCAGAGTATGCTTAATGTTGCTTCATTTCATGAAATTCCATCTATATACACGAATGAACATAAACGTTGTTCCAATTGAAGGTCAAACAGGAAAACGTTGACAAAATCAACTCAAATAAGCGTGACAACATTTTGTTTTTAAATCGTGATAATGTAACCATTTTGGAGGTTGAAACCTGTAAGACACGTGTTATGAAATAAACGAATCAATGTGAACATATAGCCATAAACCTGAAGTTTTGCTACAGATGAGGTCCACAACTGGCTGTTGAATCTCAACGATACCCTCTAGGTCCTGTTAACCGAAAACTGATAAAATCTTGGTAAAAACGTTTATGTCCAGTTAAAAACAATCTTTGCCAAATTATGCAAACGATACACACTTCTTCCACAACACATCAATGAAAATCAGGCTCGCACAAATTACGTTTGAGTATAGTCATGTTATATATAGATAAGTTCGAGGTAGTTTATTTGGTCCTCAATATAAGAGCTGACTCTGAGATTGTGTCCTTAAATTGAATCGCCTTAATTTCTATATGGTAGAGGCCATCAAATCATTCATCGCCGTGAAACAGGAGAATCTTGTGAAACGCAAGCTATGACCTGATAACAACATAATTATGTAAATATTCACGACAAACTGAACCATATCACGTTATCATGAGTAAACCATATCACGTTATAATGAGTGAACCATATCACGTTATCATGAGTGAACCATATCACGTTATCATGAGTGAACCATATCACGTTATCATGAGTGAACCATATCACGTTATCGTGAGTGAACCATATCACGTTATCATGAATGAACCATATCACGTTATCGTGAGTGAACCATATCACGTTATCATGGGTGAACCATATCACGTTATCGTGAGTGAACCATATCACGTTATCGTGAATGGACCATATCACGTTATCGTGAGTGAACCATTTCACGTTATCATGAGTGAACCATATCACGTTATCATGAGTGAACCATATCACGTTATCGTGAGTGAACCATATCACGTTATCGTGAGTGAACCATATCACGTTATCGTGAGTGAACCATATCACGTTATCATGAGTGAACCATATCACGTTATCGCGAGTGAACCATATTACGTTATCATGAGTGAACCATATCACGTTATCGTGAGTGAACCATATCACGTTATCATGAGTGAACCATATCGCGATATCATGAGTGAACCATATCACGTTATCATGAGTGGCAAGAAGTTTGAACAGCTCGAGGTTCTCACAAACGGACTTGTATCCGTCAATTCTGCGAAAAGGTTTACGGGCCGACCGAAACATTTTCGACTACTATTAGCTATTCGTAATTCGCATGAGTAGCAGCTCACTGTGTTAATGTTGTCTATTGTGAAACATCTGACAGAGTTGTAAAAGTGAAGAGAATTTTAGTGAGACTTTTTAGGGATCAAGTTATATATTATCAAAACATGTGCTTACATGTGTGCCTCTTTTAGGACATTATTTACACTTTATAAACAATGCCCAAATTAAAACATATAAGTATTTTGTCTCTCGTGAAAAAGTAAACTTACGGTCTCTTGACTGCAAGGCGACGATGTGTATCCGTAAGATCTGCGCACTAACTATCAAAATATACTGTCAATTGGCGACAATCCCCATCACCGAGGGGGAGAGAATGACCTGTCGATATCTTACGACGGCGTCGGCCCATCACCGTGTACATTTCCAAAATAAAATTCCGTGGATTTGAGCATCAACACAAATCACATTATATTAAAGACAAGATGTTCCAAAAACAGTTGAAACGTAATGGATATATATTTGAAAAGTAGCCTGAACCCAACAATCTTATACCATTAGAGAGACACTCGTGACGTTTCATCGAATTATTTGAGATACAATCATGTACTACATTTCTGCTCTATCATTCAGATTTACAAGGACTTGATTAGGGAACAGCGGGTCGACTATGGCGTGGATACCCTGATGTGGACTAAAGATGGCCGATCGTTTCAACGAGTTAGTTCAATCTCATCACACGACGGCATTACGTTCGATGTCCACGCTATGTTCCCCAACACAAAATTTGGTTTCAACAATGTCACATTTGCTATTTCCACGCTGCCAGTAAGTGTACAAGTAGCTTTCTAACATAACATAACATAACATATATTCGCGGACAACACCATCTTAGAATATATGTTTAATAATTTAAAAACATTATAACAAGTAATTTAATATAATATCTTCATTGTGAAATATTTGAACATGGAATTATATATATGCTGATCATTTTTTTAAAACTAAACACTAATATATAGACGTGTATGAGAGATGATAACGCTACATATTGTAACCTGAATATTTTCAGTTTTTGGAATCAGTTTAAATTGCAAAGCTCTCACATACTACATAATAGAAATATTCCAAACGTGATTCCGAAATTCAAAGGTAGTATTTCAGAACCAGACGATAAAAGATAATAATCAGGAAATATATATATGTTTCATCATAAACAGAACCCTACAATCCGCCAATGTATGTTCTCCATAGGACCTGGCTATGAAAGGCCAATTCACAAGGCCAGTCTGTCCTCCATTACTGCTAACACTCTGACCATTGGCTTGTTGGAGGGGATAACTCTGTTGTTAATATCACACATTCGAAAAAAAATGTAACACACTTTCCCACCACGGCTTCAATTTGTCTCAAGACGTCGCAGTACTAGCTCCATCACAACATTGTTTTTCCATTTATCACCGATAAGACAATTTTCATTTACTTTCTTCTTGATATACGATGAAAAAATAGTCACTTGATACTGAAATATCATATCATGCCAACAAATTAAAAGAAATATATCTGACAAAAATTAATAACAACATTGTTTTGAGTGATTGCTTGCAGCAGTCGGTTAGGGATCAAGTTATATATTCTGCAAGGGTGTGCTTACATGTGTGCCTCTTTTTATTTGCACTTTTTATAAACAATGGCCAAATTAAAATAAATAAGTGTTTTGTCTCATGAAAAAAGATCAACTTATGTCCTCTTGATTGCAATGCGATGATATGTATTCATAAATATCCGCGCACCAACTATCACAATATACTGTCAATTTGTGACAATACCCATCACCGACAGCGAGTCCACGACACACCGTGACCGTGAATGACCTGTCGATAACTTAAGATGGCGTCGGCCCATGTGTAAATTTCCAAGATATAATTCAGTAGAGTTGGGCGCCAATAACAATCACATTATATACAGATAAAATGTTCCAAAAACAGGTAAGAAGATGAGACTACCCGACATGTTCCCTCAGGCAGTCATCATTCTCTAATTTATACCCAACAGACACGTCCCTTGAGTTTTGACTAAATATGTGTTTCTAGACACTATCATATAGCATGTGAATATGTGTTTCTAGACACTATCATATAGCATGTGAATATGTGTTTCTAGACAATATCATATAGCATTTAAATATGTGTTTCTAGACACTATCATATAGCATTTAAATATGTGTTTCTAGACACTATAATATAGCATGTAAATATGTGTTTCTAGACACTATAATATAGCATGTAAATATGTGTTTCTAGACACTATCATATAACATGTAAAAATGTGTGTCTAGACACTATTATATAGCATGTAAATATGTGTTTCTAGACACTATAATATAACATGTAAATATGTGTTTCTAGACAATATCATAAAGCATGTAAATATGTGTTTCTAGACTATCATATAGCATGTAAATATGTGTTTCTAGACACTATCATATAGCATGCAAATATGTGTATCTAGACACTATCATATAGCATGTAAATATGTGTTTCTAGACACTATCATATAGCATGTAAATATGTGTTTCTAGACGCTATCATATAGCATGTAAACATGTGTTTCTAGACGCTATCATATAGCATGTAAATATGTGTTTCTAGACACTATCATACGACTGGAAATATGTGTTTCTAGACACTATCATATAGCTTGTAAATATGACCATGATTTTTGAAAGTTGTTTACTTGGCAGCAAAACGACTTCTGCATTCTAGTGCGAAGGTATTTTATTCCAATCCTATAATAACAAATATAAACATTTTAACAAAAGTGTTGACAATAGATATTTTTAAAGTTAGCTCCCGTTTTGTTTCTCACTCCTCTCCATTATGCGCGGAGTGGGAATCAGACGGGAAGGAATGGACGTATTATAGTAATGGCAATGATGATGTCGAGAAAGGCAGGAGAGAGAAATATGAAGAGAGAGGGATAGAGAGGTAGAATGAGAAAGATGTTATGGGAAAAGTGAGGATGTAATCCAGTTGAAGCTGATTGTATATGATTATATATACACATATACATATATAGGTGAAATAAATGGTAACACCTTTAAGACCTATTGTATAATTTTTTCTCACGAGCTTTAGTCTAACATAGACTTTATCAAGTGACAGACAAACGAGAAATCTGTATATATATATACAGATATATACATACACATCCGCATTCTCGTAGTACGTATATGCCTATAACTTCTAGTAAGTGGCTATGTGACCGCACTGCAACTGAAAAGAGAAAGCAGGTAAGCACGGCGAAGGGAAAGAAGATATCAGCATGAGCAACATAGGCAAAGTTCGTCCCCTGGGAAACGGTGGGAATCGTGGTTGCAGAAGTGGCCAGTAAGCCGAGAAACGCCGGGGACAATGGCCCTGCCCAGCGGTGAGCGACGAACCAGAGCAGCGGTGAGAGATGAGCAATGGTAAGCGGCGGGCAGCGAGTGAGGCGGGTCCCGTGGCTGGAAAGTGACATCGACATAGGTAGCGAGGCAGAGAGCTCCGTCCCCTGGGAATCGACGGGGATGATGGATACAGTTGCGGCGATAAGCCGAAAAGTCTTGGCAAAGGCCCAGCCGAACGACGAGCTCTGAACAACGGTGGTCAATGGACATAGGCAGGCGTCGGCAACTAGCGAGGTGGGTTCCTGAGCTATGCCCGATGCAAACAAGAGCCGCGTAGGCAATGCTGTGGTCGCCTGGTTGAAGCATGAGCAGCGAGGAAGCATGAGCAGCGAGTGAAGCATAAGCAGCGGGTGAAGCATAATCAGCTGGTGAATTGCATGAGCAGTGGGTGAATTGCATAAGCAGCGGGTGAAGTGCATAGGCAGCGGGTGAAGTGCATAGGCAGCGGGTGAACTGCATAAGCAGCGGGTGAATTGCATAGGCAGCGGGTGAATTGCATAAGCAGCGGGTGAATTGCATAAGCAGCGGGTGAAATGTATAAGCAGCGGGTGAATTGCATAAGCAGTGGGTGAATTGCATAATCAGCGGGTGAATTGCATAAGCAGTGGGTGAATTGCATAAGCAGCGGGTGAATTGCATAAGCAGTGGGTGACTTGCATAAGCAGCGGGTGAATTGCATAAGCAGCGGGTGAAATGTATAAGCAGCGGGTGAATTGCATAAGCAGTGGGTGAAATGTATAAGCAGCGGGTGAAGCATGAGCAGCGGGTGAAGCATGAGCAGCGTGTAGCCCGCCCGGGCAGCAGTGATCAATGAGCCATGATAAGCGTGAGCAATGAGCCATGATAAGCGGCGAGCAGTGCGGTGCGGAAGCGAGGTGCACCACGGGGTGGACTGTATGGGGTGGGAATGCTCCGAGGCGCGGTGGTAACGGG
This sequence comes from Siphonodentalium dalli, assembly GCA_032622095.1. NCBI lineage: Eukaryota > Metazoa > Mollusca > Scaphopoda > Gadilida > Siphonodentaliidae > Siphonodentalium > Siphonodentalium dalli. The sequence continues at coordinate 33,536,020 of CP136069.1, read as the reverse complement.
CCAACAGCATCTGGAAGGACGCGCGATGGGAATCTGCTTCGAGTGGGAAATAGACGAAGGATATCCGGGAAACCGTATGGGGAGGGTGGGAGGGAGCGGAAAAATTTGATCTGATCTCCGTTCTATTTGGCTTTGGAAAGGCCTAAAGTCGGGAATTCTCCGCGCATGCTCGGAGCTTTTTTGTTGGAACGGCGGATAACTCTATGTGGAATGACCGGCCTTAGTTGTCAAAGATGATGTAGTTCTGAGCTGTCACAATCCAGCCCCTATATATACGTATATCCGTTATTCCATTGAATGGCGCATGCCGCAATGAAAACACATTATAATGAGCTTGAATCTGGTAAGTCGTGGCGATAAAAAGGTAGATTGAATACTTCCAATATGGGCCTATTTCGTACGGAAATAGTCCCAGATTGAGATGTTTTAAAATAAAGTTTTACGTCCATATAGAGCGTACTAAAACAGGCTGATTATTGATAGCCATGCTTTGATCCGAATAAAGACATTCACTTCGAAATCTGAAGATATATAAATTTAGCGGTAACGTCGACAGGTTTTCGAGGGTCCAAAGCAGGTGGCATCGGTCTACAGTGATGCATAGCGGAGTCATGTGAGAAGTCAATCAATATATTTGAATCATGACTGGCAGATTTTTTGTGACTCTCCATTCGGCTTCAAATCCAGTGGGAAGTGCAATGCACGCCCGCCCGCCCAATGACAAAGAAGTCGAAAGTTTATTTCATGATATTTGTAATTTCAAAAAATACATGTTTTGTAGTAAATAATACCAGTAATACGTACCAGTAAGTCGCTGTGGCTGTAACTATTAATGTACCACTAAATACAGATAATCATTTATATATCATGCAGTCAGCTGATGCAGTTGTTATACAATGTATAACATGCAGCGACGCTATATGGTAAAGCTATTGTCATACCGAAGCTGTAATGAATAATACGTTTCTATGTACATTTGAATTCGTAGTTGATATTCTATAAATAATTTATGTTTGTTCGAGTGAAATCAGTTAACCCTTTCATCGCAGGGGCTGCGCTGGTGCAGCTTTAACGATTCTGTACCAGTGTGTTATCTTATGTAATTGAGTCTCCCATATGGAGCCTCACATTATATAAGAGAAAGCATTATCATAATAGGTCAATGTAAATATTGTTAGCCCAATGCCTTATCTTATATTGTAAAGCTCCCTATGTCAGACTCACTTTTTTAAGACCAAGCATTGGCACAGTGTTTTCGTAAAATTACAGAAAGCTCCAGTCATGGAGGGTTAAAACATAGCATATCTTGAATAACATTTCCCACGTTTGTTTATCTGACAATCCAGACATTTCTTTACCCATATATTTAACATGTAGTGGTATCCATTCGTCATGAAATCAGAAAATGGCACTGGCTATGTGGGATTCTGCATGGATCTGCTGATCGAGCTGTCTATCATTCTCAACTTTAGGTGAGTTATCCACGTTATCATAGATGTTTAACCCTGGCTTTATATGTTATATTGGAATGGTATGTTATCCGTTTGGAGAGATGCTCGCTAAATATTAGTAGTCGACACAGTCGATATCAACATATTGGATCATTCCCACACATTCCCCTATTCAACTTACTTTCTGAATACTCGCCAATGAATATTCAGTAAGGGTTCAAAAGATAACTAATGTCCAGGGATAACTTGAGCCATAGTATTTGTTAATTGTTTTGTTGCGTTCGCGATCCAGATATCGATATTAGTTGTTAACGGTTATATGAATAAATGACTCCCTGGTCACTTAAAATACAATGAACATATTTGTATATACGGTCTCTGCGTACCTGTCTATGTGATCTGAAAGAGTTATGCATACCTGTCTGTGATCTGAACGATTTCTGAAGGTACGTTATTTGATAAATGTTTGTCAGGTTCAACGATACATACTTCTAAAATGTGGTGCTATAGGCATAAAATGTCACATGCATATATATATGGCAGGAAAATGTTATTTCCCTGATCAACAAGAATATATTTCCCACACTTTCCAGCTATGTGCTTTCCGAACCAGCAGACCAACAGTGGGGAGTTCCCGGAGACGACGGCAACTGGACTGGATTGGTTGGCGAAGCCGAGAGAAGGGTAAGAAGGAGGAGAATCTCCACCATATATATCTGACATTCACTCCCGGCAAAACCCATCAGGTTATCACTATAAATTTTCTGATGGAATTTGTATCCTTTCACATCGAATTAATATGATCGTACGTGACACGTAATGGGGCAACCACAAATGTGATTATCAAGTAGAATATTACAATAAGTATAGGATGTTACGTACATGTTCTACCTGCACTACACTACTCAGAGGGATGTCTGTATCATCACAATAAAATACCATGTTAGAACGTGTGTTGAGATAATCGTATATTTTAACCAATAGCCGGGTTACTAGTGCCTGACATTGCCCATCTTGTGAGCTATTCAAACCCAGCATTAAATTGCTGAGTACTTCTGCCCCCACCAAACTACCAACCCGTAAAATTCAGAAACATTATGGTGAAATTGTCCTCGTAGTTTGATATTCCACCAATATTTATGGAGAAATGTGTTGTTTTGAGACCAAAAAGAGATAAAGGATATCTGTGGTTTTTGAGTAAATGCCATAGTTATTTCATGAGTGACTAGCAGTGGAAATATCTATTTTCAATGAGCAACTGCATGTCGCAAGTTGAAAATTGCTAATCCCACTAATAGTCACGAATGAAATATTATGGAATTCATGTAAAACACCATAAAATCTATTTTGGTTGATCTTGACGTAGTCTACTACGGAATGATATATACATGGGGCTTTGATGTACATGTATATAACATCATTATCCCGTTTACGTTCAGTCCAAACATATTACTGAAATGTAATGATAATGAATGTTCCACTTTAATGAATTGGTGATGACAGTGGTATGGACAGTGCTGAGAACCTGGTGTGAATTGAACTGTGGTGGGGTCTCAAGTCTATCTACCCCTGCATGTCCGAACAAAATGCCATTATATGGCATAAGTGGCTTGAGGATGGAAGTGAACCATCAACCTGCAGTGAATTCAACCAGGCCCACAGGTCCTCGATGTCTGAAATCATGCTACCACAAGTACAGGTGTTTTGCATGAATGCAGAAATAAAGTAGTAGGCACAGTGTGTACATGTATATATACATATATCAGCAGGAGTTTAATTAGAATTTTAAATGGATGAAAATGGAATGTCACTTTAATATTTGAGTCAGACATAGATTATCTTCACTGAAGACATTCAATGCAATTAGCGATGTAGAAACAAACATTGTTGTCTGAATGGAATAAAGTGTTGTGAATGTGAAGTGTCACTTTAATGAAATATGGATTGGGTGGAAAAGAAATGTCACTTTAATAGTTAACGATGATGTAGAATTACAGATTATCTTCGCTGAAGACAATAAATCCAATGAGCAGTGTAGAAATGGAAAATGTCGCCTGAATGAATTGATGTGTGTGAACATAAATTGTCACTTTAATGAAATGTTGAGATGATGGAATCAATGATGTATTTGCAATATGAAGAAAACAATGATGAAATTGTTTTACATGTATATGCAGGTGAAAATGTGAATTTACTGAAATGTAATGACAATGAATGTGAAGTGTCGCTTTAATGTATTGGTGATGACAGCGGTATGTAAACGGTCACTGCAGTGGAGTTATGGTACCTACCATTCGGTTATTGTCACACCAAAAGTTGAAGAAAATTATATGCCCGTGAGGATATTGTTAAAGTGGGTATTGCTGTTAAAATAGTCACATCCATTAAAATAGAAATAATATGATACTATAGAGAAATTTAGTTTTTATACCAATACAAAATATCGCTTAAATTGCAGCATGTTGTTTTCATGTTAGTACTGTGTTTTACATTGTATGTAAACAAACGCCATGGTATGTAAACAAACAGTACATGTACGTAAAGAGTATGTGATAAGCAAAACACTCAACATCCCCACTAATTGAACTTTTGTCAGAAAGGCCACCAGGTTATTTACAACATACTGGTATCGCTAAATCTGAAGATTTTGGTGTTCATTGGGTCACCATGAATCACTCTCGACCTAAGCAATGGTCACGGTGTTGAGTGTTTTGCTTATCGCTCACTATTTACGTACTGTATACTAGTATAAACAAACGCTCGGCTCCATTAGTATATTCTTGGAGAAATTTTCATAACTTCGTAACTGTTATTTCTAAATTATTACTTACTACATATAGCTGATGTGCACGACTTCGTCCCGGCTCTTTAGGGAACAACGTTGAAAATTATTAGGAGAAAGAAAACAACTATTGTTCGATCGGTATATAAACATGCATATAAGACCATATATGAGCGAGGTCAAGGTAAAGGAAATTGGACCAACCCATATTGTTCCTGGGATCAAAGTAGACCCACATACCATATTCGAGTCGGATCGGTCGAGCAGTTTTCGAGTCTATAACAAACACATACAGGTACACACACACAGACAGAAGTTTCGTGTACTTATTGGTGATAACTTTGCCCGATTTGCTGAATACAGTAGCATGGATTTCAATGACAGTAGTTTGAAATTTGAAGAAGTTACAACAATTTATGGTTACATTATTATGCGGGAACCGTGCGCTATCTTAACGATTGAAAAGATGTTTAATGAAAAACTAGTTTTGGATCACACTGTAAGTACAACTAAACCAATTTCAGAATTAGATACTGAACTCGTTTGGACATTCGGAACAATTTGGTGTTATGGTAATTATTCGCTTAAATCTAAAAATGGATGAATATCAACACGGGTCCCAGTCGTAATAACAAAAATATCCAACACATAGATCACTGATCAAGACTGCTTATATCCAGAGATGTCAATTACCAGTGCTTGATTACCATACCCAAACAGAATCCAAGTGGCCTACTATTGATATGGAAGAAATTGATAAAAACCCCTTGGACTGTGTGTTAATGGTGTTGTATAGCGTTATTCTTTAAATAATAGAGTGTAATTTACCTCAGTTCCTTTGTCTATAATCAATTTAGTCAGATAACCGCTCTTTATCCCATGTAATATGCTAAAAATAGCTTATCATTAGGAATTTTGGCAGTCTGCGATTTAACCACGCTCTTGTTTACTAGAAGCCTATATTTCATACGAACCACAGTGTTGCATAGACATATGACCACTCCAAATAAAATATATGCAATAATTGGTTGCCAATTAAAACCCATGAAATACACTTTTGATAAATTAGGGTGCCACTTTACCTCATTGTCTATAGTCAATTACGTAACAATAGTTAATTTGTTCCTCTTCCACTAGCTTTCTCTGTACAAATTGTTAGATTTAATTCCGATAAATACATGGAATTGGGTATACATTGACCCATAATTTAATGGAGATTAATAACCCACTAAGGGCGTGCTTATATAGGTACATAACTTTAATACGTTATTTGTAATCCAGACATGAAGAACCCTATTTTCTTAATATGCCCCCTCGTATATAGTGTATCGCTATATGCAGTCAGCATATACCTATCACTCGCTCTCTCTTTCTCAACTTCCACTGCCTCTCTCTCCAACTACATCTTGCTATTCTATACACATGCGTTTGACGCTTGCTAGAGAATGAGCATCGTATGACTAAATCTTATCATGAAATATGACCAAATAATGTTATAATTAGGCCATACAGGAAATACATATACAAATGGTGATGATTACATTCCGATAAATTATATCGAAATTGAATTGAACGAGGATCCCAGTGTATTAAATTAGTAATATGTTGGCTTTTAAACAAGCGATGACGAGTATGGAAAACTCAGAAGAAAGACCAAGCAAATTCCAGGCGCATAGGATTGACAGGTGAAGCATATTTTTAATGTAAAATGAGATATAACTTAAAGGAAATTAGCCATATATATAAGTAATATGACTGATTTAGACTAGAATTTGACATTCTATATGGTTCAAATGTTTGTATATTAGTCAATGTGAAGAGTGAGTGGGAATTTTGTCTGTGTTGATAACCTAAACACCAAATTGCATTCGAAATACATTGTAATGCAGAGATAATTGAGTTGCCTATTTACAGGTAAATGTGATGTGCACATTTAAGGTAAGTAACCCAATGGGGTACAAAAGTATGCTATAGGAACCATTTCTAAAGTAAATAACGACAAATCATTACTAGAAGACCTTAATCCCCAGGCCAATGTGATGGGTACTAGTGGTACTCTGTATAAGTGTTCATTTACATTCTCCATACATGAAAGAAATGTGCTCAAATAATTATATAATAAGGTCATGTATTCAAAGAGCTTATAGAAATGTTCAAATGGTTATATTTGGCATTCTAATAAATTACTTCAGAATGGTTTGGACTAAGATCCGCATGGCATTGGTAATTCCTTAACAGACGACACTTTTGAAAATATAAAGAGTGTTTAATTTATTAGGGCAGATGCTGATAAACCATCCTTGATTTCCAATAAAGACAATAAACACGTTTTAATGTACACGTTTTGAGCCTTTGCAACAATGCCTTAGTGTGCCATTTACAAGTGGTGCTATGTCCACAAGAAAACACTTGGACGATTCTGCATAGTAAGATGTCCTAACATGCGCCTGTGTATACACTGTTAGCGGAAATATGCTAACATGGTGTTTTATGGGTGAAGAAATATAAAACATTATTGGCCCATTAATAATATAATAAAGCCATGGATACAATGAATTTGTAGAAATGTACAAATGATTATGATTGGCATTCAGATAAATTATATCAGAATGGTTTGGATTCGGACCCATATGGTGATTCATAACCCATTAAGGGGCGCCGATGTAGGTGGATAACTTTAATATTTCATGTGAAAAGGTCAGTGATGACGAACCCATTGCTGTCCCGGCATGTACCTCATACATAACGTATATATATATAAGGATATATGTGACCTGCCATATTAAATCAAGTCATAAGTCGGGATTTGTTTTACCCTGTGCCAATGCATTCTCTTATATATGCGAGTCGACCATAGGTCGCCTCGCATATATAAGAGAATGCATTGGCCTAACAATTTTAATAATTTCGCATATATAAGAGAATGCATTGGCACAGGGTAAAAAAAATCCCGACTTACGACTGGATTTGATATGGCGGGTCACAAATATGAATTAGATTGAAAATAACAATCTATAATACCGGTGTAATACATTAGCAAAACTGTTGGTTGACGACTCATATGGGAATGAAGAAGTCCGCCCAGAATAATTTATAAGGCAGAACACCTCTCGATTCAAATTTTGCGTATGGGCGGGTATGCTAAAGTTTACAAATGTAATAAGGTAGGTAAGTGAATGATGTTTAAATTTGACAGATATTAGCTTTGCTTGTGTCTTAGGGCGGTTTTTACTGACATGTTTGTGCTTTTCAATAAAGATATATATATATATATATATTAACAGCTGTGGATTCAAAGAGAAAACATCGCATGTGTACCAAACTGACCCGAGCAGTGTGCATCTGTATTATTGGTTCAACTGTCCGTACATATACCAGTTAGTAGAAATGCTTTAAGTTGGATAAATATGAAAATATATGAAATGTTTATCTAATACTTTGACATGAGATTAAACCAAAGGCTCTGCAAATAAGTAAATGTTAGGATTCAAATTGAAGCTTATATTATGATCACCTGGCGAACCTTCCAAAATGCAGTGGGGGTCATGTGATACTCGGCCTTTTGAATGCACTGGCTGCTATGCAATGTTCTACAGCGTGTAAGCATCTGCTTGTATTGTAAGAAAATTGTCTGCCTGGTGGCAAATGTTTTTATCGAGTGGACGCTAAAGTGCATAGTCGATTCTAATGAGTTTTATTACCTAACTGGCAGACCACGTGACGACTTCGAGAATATGCTTTGATAGACTTTGGAGAGACGCTCTGTTATTTTCTCTTTTCAAATTCTAGAACATTTCTGCTTTCTCTACCTAGCGGTAATTAGCATATGCTTTATTGAATGTTCAAATGTCTATCGGTAAGGCGCTAAATGATTCATGAGAACTCGATTACAGGTATTAGTCCACCGAATGTTAAAGGGGTAGTTAGAGAAAAGCTTAATGATTGAAGTCCGTGTTTGTGAATATTTGTAAATGAAAGCATTTGTTCGAGAATATTGGAAATGATTTAATAAAATTTCCATTTAGATAACAGTGGACCATTAGGCGGGGTAAAAAGATTGTACCCTTTGAACTTAACTGCTAATATCTTTATGTCTGATGCAATTTGTTTGAGAATATTCGAGAAGTCGAAACATTCCATTGAAATGATACAACTCATCACCTCCATGCGTGGCAGATAACTTCCAGAACATTCCCTAATGCGAAAAGGAGGAGCCTTCTTTTTATCGGAAGACCTATAAGATAAATGGAACATAGAAAAGGAGGGGCCTATTAGAATAATAAAGTGATAGGAGCTTTTGTCAGAATACCAAACACAGAAAAGTGGGCGTGATATAATCACTGAATAGTTAGGAATCCTTTGTGCAGGCACACACATATGGGGAAGGGGCGTCATACCATCACCCACAGTCACGGTGATGCTGCTCACTTAATCATGCCATTTCTGCGTCACACGAAATTTGCTTACAATGAAACATACACATATGTACAAAGTAATCACCTTTGTTCAAATTCTAGTGAGAAATCGATGACATATCAAAGGAGACTTTTTATCTCTTAAAGTACGAGACCATAAAATATGGATATTATCTAAATCTGAGAAATGAATTGTTGGGTAGTTAAAATTACTCAAAGTTAGTTATTTTTTAGCTTCCAAGGGTAGTTAATATTTTAACTACATGTACAACGTAGTTAAAGTTCTAACTACCCACATGATAGTAAAGAATAACATCCCAGGTAGAGGAATGAATTAGAACTAACTAAGGTAGTAAAATGTTGTGTTAATTCAGCAAATTTGAATGTAGCGTGCATGTAAGTCGTTCATTACGCATTTTTAAAAGGTAGTTAAGTCTGTATTTATGATAGTTGTTGACATTGAGAATGATACAATAAATACTAAGTTTCGTACATGTACCGTAGTATAACGATATTGATCTGACAGTTAACACATAATATAGTAGTTCGTTTTTAAGGTATCACTTTATTAATTTGTGGCATTTGACTATCAGTATTAATGTTTTAAAGGTGTATTCCCAATTGAAATATGGCACTGGTATGCAAAATCGTATTAATTGAGCTAACCTGCCCTACTAGTGTTTTGAGACATTGTATTGTGCGAGGTGACGTCGAGGCATTCGTCGCACAACTAAATTGTATGAAGATGGAAATTGTGTTGATTATTTTGGTATATGTATATAAAACAGACCTTCGTCAAACATGTGGATCATTTGCATTTGTGCCAGTTACCCGTATCCGCGTTCCAAATGCAACTATCTATCGAACACGAACTGCAGGTCACTAATTGAAATACAACCACGAAAGTAGTGACATTTTCGGCAAATATACAACTTGGCGTTAATCTTTTGAACGGGACCTTGTAGTTTGCAACAGCATATTATCCATTTGCAGGCTGTCGACATGATTGTGGCTCCACTTAGTATTGACACTGCGCGCCTCGATGTCATGGACTTCAGCTACCCATACTTCTACGAGCAACTCACTGGCGCCATGAAGAAACCAGATCCCATGGCACGTAAATGGAGGCAGCTGAGTGACCCGTTCTCGTGGCCTGTTTTAATCACGGCAGTAAGCATGTTACCAATCATCAGCATCACACTCTTCCTCATCGAGAAATATAACCCGTTCTATACAAGAACCAACAGAACGGCCGATGGACTGCATGTGTTCTGCGACGCGTTGTGGTACGTGTACGGCGCAATGCTATCACAAGGTGAGCTTAATACTAGACGTTTCGGCACCTGGACGTTTCGTCACCTGGACGTTTCCGTACCTGCTAATTTTCAGACCAACGAAATTATGAGTGAAGACTAAATTTTTTTTATTCTTTATTTCAATAAAATGTGATAAAACATGTAACATGGTAACAAAATAAACACTTGGTGGAACGAATGGTAACGATGGTGAACAAATAAAGAGCACAAGTCATCCAATGCTAAGGAAAGAATGCTGATCGGAATAGCAAAACATGTTATGAACATTCATGTAGAAATGTCCCTAGGTGTGGATACACAAGCCGGCAGAAGCTTGTATGAGTGAAGTTGGTGCGATGCGCCTCTCCAGAAAACCAGGTGCCGAAACGTTCTGCACCCAGTGAGATAGCTAGCATTGTCGCTAAGCCAATTGTAATAATTATTTCAAGTATCTGAAGCAACTTTGTTCTATGCTGATATATCCAATAAAGAGGATCCAATTCAGAAATAAACTGCTGCTTTTAATACCGACTAAGTTGAAAAACTGGGGTCCTCAGTTACTCAGTCGGTAAGGTTCGTGGTGCGCCCATAAGCCATGCAGCGGTGGCAAAGCTTTTTCAATTCCCGATATGCTCTAATTTTGTATCAACGTAAACGGAAGTTAACCTGTGTTGTGTATATGGGGAAGCTCATCCGGCCCATTACAAACGTCTCACTTCAATCGAATCGAATACAATGTAGGCCACCCTATCGTATTCGATGCGATGTATCGTGCCAGTATCGAATATCCGACAGATTTGTTGAATCTCCGATAGAAATCGGTGCTGGTCACAGACGTCACACTTTGATAGCATTGAATACAATTGGGATTGGGGCACAAATTATAACAATTTAGGTAGCTCCTCTCCCTATAGAATTACAACACAATATTATAATAACAATATAGTAAATAATGTTTAAATTATTTTGTGTGTTGCCAGATCCATGTTCAGTGTGTGAGTTCATTTGATTGGATTACTGAACATCGACATTAGAAATATGCGTTAGTTAGGTTTGTAGCTTTTGGGGTACTAAAATGATGGTGATCATGTAGCACTTGCCAAATTTGCCAATAACAAAAATAATTCACATTTGGCAAAAAATATTTTCACTTGGCAAAAGTTTTGGCAAGTCACTTTTAATTCCTCAATAAAGTTAAGAGAGAGAGAGATAGAGAAAGAAGAGCGAGAGAGAGAAAGAGAGAGAGAGAGAGAGAGAGAGCCGGAATCTATGGAATCCTATTAGGGCCACTTCCTAATGGCGCTTTCGGCGCACGCCGAAAGCGACAAAAAGCGCGCCATTAGTAACGCGCCGAAAGCGACAAAATATGCGCCGTTACGGCGCACTATTTGTCGATTTCGTCGCACTTTTGGTCGCTTTCGGCGCTTTCGGCGCGCGCGCCGAAAGCGACAAAATGTGCGATATTAGCGCATGTTTCGGCGCGTCGAAAGCGACAAAATGTGTGCCGTAACGTCGCACATTTTGTCGCTTTCGGCGCGTTACTAATGGCGCAGTTTTTGTCATTAGGCATACTATTAGGTCCACTCCCTAATGGCTCGCGCCGGAAGCGACAAAAAGTGCGCCATTAGGGTATGTTTCGGCGCGCGCCGAAAGCACCGAAAGCGACAAAGAGTGCGCCGTAACGGCGCACTTTTTGTCGCTTTCGGCGCACTTTTTGTCGCTTTCGGCGCGTTCGGCGCGTTACTAATGGCGCACTTTTGTCGCTTTCGGGGCACAAATTATAACAATTTAGGTAGCTCCTCTCCCTTTAGAATTACTACACAATATTATAATAACAATATAGTAAATAATGTTTAAATTATTTTGTGTGTTGCCAGATCCATGTTCAGTGTGTGAGTTCATTTGATTGGATTACTGAACATCGACATTAGAAATATGCGTTAGTTAGGTTTGTAGCTTTTGGGGTACTAAAATGATGGTGATCATGTAGCACTTGCCAAATTTGCCAATAACAAAAATAATTCACATTTGGCAAAAAATATTTTCACTTCGCAAAAGTTTTGGCAAGTCACTTTTAATTCCTCAATAAAGTTAAGAGAGAGAGAGATAGAGAAAGAAGAGAGAGAGAGAGAAAGAGAGAGAGAGAGAGAGAGAGAGAGAGAGAGAGAGAGAGAGAGCCGGAATCTATGGAATCCTATTAGGGCCACTTCCTAATGGCGCTTTTGGCGCACGCCGAAAGCGACAAAAAGCGCGCCATTAGTAACGCGCCGAAAGCGACAAAATATGCGCCGTTACGGTGCACTATTTGTCGCTTTCGGCGCATTTTTTGTCGCTTTCGGCGCTTTCGGCGCGCGCGCCGAAAGCGACAAAATGTGCGATATTAGCGCATGTTTCGGCGCGCCGAAAGCGACAAAATGTGCGCCGTAACGTCGCACATTTTGTCGCTTTCGGCGCGTTACTAATGGCGCACTTTTTGTCATTAGGCATACTATTAGGTCCACTCCCTAATGGCTCGCGCCGGAAGCGACAAAAAGTGCGCCATTAGGGTATGTTTCGGCGCGCGCCGAAAGCGCCGAAAGCGACAAAGAGCACTTTTTGTCGCTTTCGGCGCACTTTTTGTCGCTTTCGGCGCGTTCGGCGCGTTACTAATGGCGCACTTTTTGTCGCTTTCGGCGCGCGCCGAAAGCGCCATTAGGAAGTGGCCCTAATATGATTCCATAGGAATCCCAAAGCCGGTCACCCATCCAAGGACTAACCGAGCTCGACGTTGCTTAACTTCGGTAAACACACAAAGCGTCTTAACGACCGTGACCAAGAGAAGTCTCGAGCAGAGAAGTCATCGCCTTCTATATTTACAACTCGACCCCTACAGAATAATTAAACGGGATGAATGGAATAACTGTCCGGGACATACTTGAACTGTTAATCTAGTTGACAGTGTTCTGATTGTTTAAAAGCACATACGTGTACATTTAAACGAGAGGATATACTGTACGCACCAGAGTTATTCACAAGAGCTTCAATGTCAACAACAACAACAACAACACCGTAAATAATGAACTGACCCCGCGCCGTGACGGATGATCACATATCTACAAATCCAACTTACAAGTACAACTTTACAATTACACGGACAAATTCATCCCGTGTTCATCAATTTTCGTTGAAACGTGTGGATATGAGACATTATCGTCATTTGCCAAGTTATTACGACAAATTATGGACCGGGGTGCACTATTGGTTGGATGTTCTTATCAAACTATCTTTGGCTGACTAATTGAAATGGATAGTAAGTGTCGTGATACATGTATACAGTTTGATGCATAGTGCTGTCAAATGTTATCGATAAATGTGCGACTATAGGAGAACATTGTCGCCAAGTCATCGCCCATTGACGGTTTGAATCCCAACTACACTGTGGCTTTTATTGATATACAGTACCAGTCAAAAGAAGTGGTATATTAAGCGCGCTATTTTCGCGCCCAATATCGCAATGATATTGCAAGTGGAAACACTTATAAGCGCGCCGCTTGTGATGTTATTGCAATATTTTGCGCTTAATATCGCAATATTTCGCGCTTAATGTTGCAACATCTTGCGCTCAAAATTGTGACATTTAAATCAAATTATTGCTTCTTCTATATTGTTTATTGCATACTAGTAAATAGAGACAATGTTTAGATTTGTATATAATTATAGTTGTAAATGATATATATACACTACAGTACATGTATATAAAACACAATATGCACAGTATTTATCTAATATAAATATGACACTGTGGGGTCTGTATGAAATTTAGTCCGCTTAGTATCGCAATATTTTGCGTTCAGTCACTGTGTAGGAACTGTTACACCGGAAGTCGTTCTATCGCCGGTATTGTGATGGCTGTTGCCTGATTTGTTACGGTTCCTTCTGATTGAAAATAATCATTTTTGTGACAAAATCACGCATAATTATAGATATTTTGAATATATTATACTTTCCTGAATGAACAGAGGCTGAATAAGTGCCGTGTTATTGAAACCTGAACTCTAGACCGCAATTAACTCGGTATTAGCGAGGTAACGCGTGAATATGTTATCACTGAAAATCATGCCACGTGGACGCAATTTCTTTGTTTTTCGTGGCGTATAAAATATGAAACGCATTCCGAAGACAAACACTGACTATGAAGTATATCCGTGTTATTCTTCTGTAAAATAGCTGAGAAAGTATCCCGATAGGGGTTGATAATTGGGGGATGTGGCCTCGTAATCAACACGGTGCGTGTTACGGTTCTATTTCAAACCAATTATGGCTGTGACGGTTCTGTAAATGATATTTATTCGAACGATTTCTGCACTTTGGTCCGAAAATCGTCTTGTGTATCTGACATTTTATACCAGATAATGACTGTAGCTTATGTAATTTGCATAATATAACAGGTATATTAAGAAATAACACAATAAATATCTAATTCGGGAGATTAAGTGACATTAATTGGCAGAAATAAAATTTTAAAAGTCCCGATGAATATAGTATCATAATCATGCCCGCCTATATAAATGACCAATGGTAATATAAATCTGCTCTCAGGAGAATATGAGATGTTATATTCATTTACTTAATCTGGGCTTTACTGAAAGATCCAGGTGTGACAATATTTCAATGCCAGCGACATCATATTTCCTCCTCTGAAGTCCGCCTGAGGGACATTTACACATGTTTGTCGCCCAGAAATGAATATAACTTCAACGTTCAACTAAATCATTGATAGGTTATGACGTGATTGGGGTCGTGGGGATACTTGGGGAGGGGTGCTTAATTGGTGTATATCCCAAACTTTGGTCAAAATGTTCAACAGTTACAAATTGCTTATCTTACAATCACTGTGCAGGAACTGTTACATCGGAAGTCGTTCTATCACCGGTATTGTGATTGTTCTTGACTGATTTGATACGGTTGGTTCCTTATGATTAAAAATTATCATTTTCGGGACAAAATCACGCATAATTATATATATCTTAAATAAATTAAACTTTCTTGAACGAACATAGGCTGCATAAGTGCCGTTTTACCGAAACCTGAACTTTAAATCACAATTAACTCGGATATAGCGAGTTAACGTGTAATTATCAACATGTAATCACTGAAAATAAAGCCTTGTAAACGTAATTTGTTTTCAGTAGCATACCGACTGTTAAACGCATTCTGAAGACGAACACTGAGTATAAATTGTACCTGTGTTATTCTTCTGTAAAATAGATCGGGAAATATCCCGATATGTGTCGGTAATTTGGAGCATTAGCCGCCTAATCACAACTTTTATGAGTGTTACGGTTCTATTCCAAGGTAATCACGGCTGTGACGGTTCTTTACATGATATTTATTCGAATGATATCTGGACTTTGGGATAATTTAGTTGTGTGTAACAAACGTTTTAAACCCGATAATGGGTGCAGCGGATGTTACCTACATAATCCAACATGTGTATTAAGAAATAAGAGAATAGCTATCTATTATAACAGAAGATTAAGTGGCATTACCTTCACTCCGAGTGGCAGATACAACATATTGAAAGTCATGTTGGGTATAGGATCCTATATAATCGTACACGCCCGCATAATTGACCCAATGAAATTAGACATCTACTGTCATGACATTCTGTTAATTTAAATGGACATGGCTCGTTCGAGCTTCCAAATTGTGTCTAAGTAATTTCTAAGGATGTATACAATTGGTTGCAAATACAAGAAATGTTGATAAGTATATGTACCGGCGTCATATGCTCTGAGCCCTATTCCAGCTGTGTTTTTTTTCGTACAGAAGTGAAACAAAGGCTCTTTATTTCTACCATATCAAGAATAGACTAACACGGAACGCTCTTTTCAGTTCCATGTCGTGCAAACATCAGATTCAAAGTTGTATTTTTTATGACTCAAATGTGTCTTTCTGTGACATTAATATACTGCTCATAGAACGGTATTTCAAGTGTTTATCGAGCTATTTCTATATCTGGAAAACTTCAGAAGCGACTATTATTACGCGTATTTTGGAGCGCAAACCACCAAGTGACTTTATTTGGTAAATGAAGGTCCGTGGTTGAAAGTTCCGTGTGGGATATGTGTTCAATTCTAGCCAGGGTTGGGGCATTACATGCCAATGTATCGATTACGATTACAATTACTTTTGATTTACATGATTACGATTATTGAATACATTTTTTCAAATGTAATTGATTACGATTACAATTACTTTAGTAAAATGTAACTTATTACTTTTCGATTACATCTGATTACAATTTTTAGTTTCCAACCAGTTTGGTCCCATAGGAATAAATAATGAAATAAATCAAATTAAAATATCAAATGTTATCTAATAACAAAAAAACCCTATATAATACGTAAACAAGGAACGACTGAACAAATAAAACAACCAAGCAATAAGCACACAATCTTTTTTAATTAATTTGTGATGTTTTGTCATGGAGTTGTGAACCAACATATTGGGAATAGACCATGTTTTATGTGTATTTATTTAATTTTATTAATTATAGTTTTAATTTCGCTCGAACCATCCAAAATATCATCGAGTGAAATGTTAATACGCTAGTATATGCTTAGCTCCTAATTTGTATACGAAGCATTTATATAAATAACCCAAATTGCACAAGTAAGCCCAAAATAGAGTTAAAACGAACTTAATTAAAAACTATATACCGGTATACGGACTGGCTAAATCGACTCGCACTCACAAATATCGTTCATACTGCCTCAAGGTGAAATGACAACTTAAAAACATGCGTCCACAAGACACCACAAACACTCCCCCGATCCAAATTCAGTTGACCGCCGTCAATTTCGGATCGGGTGGGGTGTGTGGTGACGTTTTAAGGCGTCATGGGGGGGGGGGGGGCAAATTACAGCACCCTTTGTTTGACCTTAATATGTAAAGGAACCGAGAAATGGCATGGGTCACCTATATGAACCCCTCTGCATGGGCGGCTGCCATGTTCGAATAAGGAATGGAAGTCACGTGGTTCGTATAAGTTTAATACAAGCTGAAAAATGCGACTTAAAAAAAAAAACAGTGGCGGCCATTTTGAAGAAAAAAAGTGGCGGCCATATTAAAACAAAGGTGGCGGCCATTTGGAATCAGTCGACCATTATGATTGGTTTGTTGGGGAAAAAAAATCAGTCTTCGCAGTTCACATTGACCATTTATGACAAATTGCATGCTTTGCGTCACAATAAAGTGAACAATTCTGTTACTACTGTTGACACATAATTATATATAAGAAGGCAGTGTAACTCACCGTAATTGACCATAAGTGGTGTAAATTCAACATATTTGATATTTCGTTGTGCTCACTTGGTTATTTTCACGTATACTTCCAGATAATAGTCATCATATTTCCCGGACAGAACCGATTATATTGGGAGAGAACCGACTCGATCGGGAGAGAACCGATCGAGATATCACAATTCGCAGTTTTCGTCGTTGTTATTAGTCGCAAAATAGGATTTTATTATGTTTACGTTGTTTGGGACCATATATTATGAGGGGAATGAAAAACTAATCGAATTATCACCTAGATGGCTCACAAATTGCGTTTTAACTGTCAAAAACTCGCGAAAATGTATAATTTGGATCATCAGGAACCGCCATAAATCAGTCAAGAACCATCACACAGTGCGTTCAGTATCGCAATAATAAACGCGACAGATTTTTTGTATTGCGCTATAATCGTGCCCTTTTCGAAATTAAGCGCGCTCAATATCGCAATAAACGCGCGCCTCATTATAGCACTTCTTCCGACTGGTACTGTATAGTCATGATGTACGGATTCACATGTTAAACAAAAACTGTTTACAAGTGACTGGACAAATTCACGCCTTACATGTTACCAACAAGTATGCCATTAAGATGTTTTACTTTTACATGTACCTACATTTTAGTATTAACTGTGATACATGTAGTTTTGTTCTTATAACCCAACAGAAGGGCCCTGTGCCAATGCATTCTCTTATATATGCGAGTCGACCATAACACATTAAAAATTATAAAATTGTTAACGAATGTAAGAAAAAACGGTAAAAAGTGTTAAAAAAAGATTTGTTTAGGCCAATGCATTCTCTTATATATGCGAGGCGACCTATGGTCGACTCGCATATATAAGAGAATGCATTGGCACAGGGCATAACTGTAACTATCACAATGTGGTCAAGGAGCCGGTTCCAATGATATCCATATTTGTATGGTTCTATTGAGACAGACCGAAGATATTTTAGGCTGTTGAAGCTTTATTTGGCCGGTTTTGGCCGTTTTGTTGGGTAAAGGGCTAAGTCTTACAATGGCATGCCAATTCATATGTTTTAGAATGGTCGAAATTAATATTAATCGTAACTGAATACTGATGCATTGGATTTTCGGCTATTACTAGTATCATTTTGTTTTAGCTCACCTGAGATGAAGTCTCCGGTGGAGCTATAGTTATCACTCCTCGTCCGTCGTCCGTCCATCCATCCGTCCGTCAACAATTATTTGAACATCTTCTTCTCTAGATCCATAGGACCGATATTGGTTCATATTTGGTGTGGATGTTCGCTAGGTGATTCACATTCAGATTTGTTTAAATAAGGTCACTGAGTCATATCTTAAAACGACATCTTCTGAAGTACCATTGGGCAGAATGGGTTCATATTTGGTATGAAGGGTCCTTGAGGTGACTGATTTGTTCAAATGAGGTCACTGGGTCAAATGACTTGTTATTTACAGCCATAGTTATACTGTAGTCAGTGAAAGGCGAACACATCCTTTTCCGGATTAAATTCCACGAGGCAGATAAGTTTGATTCTCTGCAATCTGCAAAGTATCATAAGTATTGTCTATCACTTTATGCTTTGAGGATTTACGTTTCATCAAAACTATGATCTTAATAGAAGAACTATTCAGATGTATTTTTTCAGTTACGATAATACCAGTTTCGACCACTCAAACACATATGAATCGTAATGCCTACCAGGAAATCATATTGTAACTATGGGAACTTGGCTAATTCTATGGTAAATTAGCAAATTAAAAGAAAAAAATGGTGTTGACCCGTGAAAAATACCATTGGACTGACCTTTATGAGTTACGGTCTTGATATTAATTAAACGGTGTTGAAGCGTAAAAATTACAACGGTCTGACAGTTACTGGCTACAGTCTGCCAGTTACTTAAACGGTTTTATACCGTGGAACATGCTACAACCTGACTATGTTTAACGGTCGAAGGTTGGCAGCGATGTTGCGCGGTCTCAGACCGTTAAAGCGACGGGCTTTTTTTTCTAACAGTGTATCACGGAGATAACTATGTATAAGTTTGGTGGTAATCGGCAATTAAAAAATTCTTATCAAATTTAGTACCTCCACATCTCTGACCCAAACGGCATCAATTTGGCGTCTTTAAATCACACGATTATAGATTCCTCGTGTGATGGAGAAGATATACATCAATTTGATCCCGAATCGATAAGTAAATATTTATAATTGAGCTCTGTTCAGAAGATGTTAAGTTTACGTCGATTTGTTTGAGATTTTCGGTAATGTTTGTAGAATGCTATATTCTTCCTGTTGGCATAGCGCTTGATTTCGAACTTATCAGTTTCACGCACCCGAATAAGTCCATAACATGTCTTTAAATGACGTTTTTGGTACAAACCAAAGCGATTGATACCGTATCCGTTGTGACGGTTAGGACATCACGGCTTCAGTTGGAACGTTTGCATAATTTGATTGCTTTTGTGTTATCATACAATGCAGATTATGAACATCAATCGGCCAATTGGGGATACTTATCCAAAGCCTGATAAATGACGACCGCATGATACAACAAAACACATTGACCGAGTGTCTGTATTGTTAAAGGGATTTTTCGATACACACCGAATAAATTGATACTCTCTCCGCCGCACGGTTAGGACATTACGATAAGGTTAGAACGTGCGCATAATTTGATTACGTATTACCCTAACAGTCGCCCTAAACACATCCGTTGCTCTATCCGTGAATTGCAAAACCTCTCTTTTGTTTTGTTCCACGTAACATTTACGACTACGAATAGCAAGACATGGCCGTATCAATATCCGTTAGTTGCGAAATCTTCCTATTTAATAAACGTCGAGTAACTGACAAATCCACCAGATAACGATACAAAGTCCACGATAGAAACATGTGGATTTGAACCATTATCGCCAGCGCTGGAGGGCGAAACGGCTTGGAGTTGTACCCCTTACCGACTGAGCCACCGAATCCCCTCATTAAGCGCGCCGCGTGTATACTGTCCTAGAGAGTCTAGATAGCTGTGGGCGCTGACATTAACATGTGTGTTTTATTTATAGAATGGGAAATTTTGGGATGATTAAAAGTCGAACTGCGTGCGGAGGCCGAGTCCGGTAAAAGGTGTAGTTGGGAATTTCAATTTCGTTTCTTATCCTTTACATTATTATGTCAATAATGTTGATTTTTGGTTTGTGACGAGCTATGTCAATCACAAATAAAAGAAATGAAAAAGATAATTTGTAAGTTTTATATTTCGACTTTTATAGACATTTTTCGTTTTGCAGCCCACTGGGGATTGTGGTCGGAGACGGTGGAGTCGACCGCCGATTCGTTATTAGGTGCTGGTTGTTATTGTTATTTTAACGGAATTCTAAGTTGGTCATTCGCGGAACCAATATATTTTATATTCTATAATTACAATCATGGGTATATAATATATGATCTTGAGCGAGTTACCATTTCTGATTATGGTTTTCTTGTTTTGTATGTGCGGTGTCAGCGGTCAAACCGGCGTATAGCAATGCGACTGAAATCTGTAGTTTACGTTAGCGTGATGTATGAATACTATATTAACAGGGGGTGTCCATGGCCCCAGATCGTTAGCTGGCAGAACTCTTTTGACGTTTTGGTGGATATTCGCTATAATAATGGTGGCACTGTATGGCGGAAACCTGATTGCCTTCCTGACTGTGGCCCGATATGATCTTCCATTCAAAAAGTTTGAGGATATGGTTGAACAAGACGACTACACATGGGGAACTGTTGGTGGAACGATTTTTACGAACAAGCTGAAGGTAAGTCGTTGTATGGTTATATGACTCGTTTATTGACACAGTGCAATTAATACGAAATAAATGCAATCGTTGTGTCGTTAGGTCTTTTTAAACACTTGGTTTGCTGATTTTTTCCACTTGATTAGTTGACTTTTTCCTCCAAAAGTTGGGTCGGTTGGTTGGTCGAAAACAAATTACATGTTGATACATCAAAATGGTCTGGAATCGATTTGTAGCTTAAACAAAGGCTTCAGATATTATCGTGTTGTAGCTATAAATTAACACATTAAAATATTTATGAATAGGTCAATACAATAATGGTACAACATGTCTCTTAATTGTATACGAAAACCGGCCATCATTCAATAAACAATTATATAAGAGCGATCGATGTTTCAACCTGTACACACCTCTAGTATACACACCTAGTAGGTATATACACCGTGTATGTGTTAAACTAACAACTAAATCTGCTTCTGTCACATCTAAGTCTAAACACTAGTCTGCTACAATTTTATCCATAAACGAATCAGTTTTTTATTCATAAAATGAGATTTCAAAGAAAAAATGAAATAAAATACTACATGCTGTATTGTACCAACATGTCCTCGCGCAAATAGGTTCATATTGGACCTAAATATTCAGCCTGTTTGCCTGACAACAAGTCCATATTAAATTTATTTCAAAAACACAAATAAGCCCATATCGGCATTATTTGAATCTTAACTACGCTCTATATGAACCCAAAATTCGGATTTTAAAACAGTCCAATAAAACGAAATAAGCCACCATTGGCATTATTTATCAACCTTTTACGACTTACCAGTTTCACGCCATGTATAATGTGTTTTTACTGCGGCCCGTGTCATTAAACGCAATAACGGGTATAAGCTCACTATGGGCTTATTTCAGAATCAGATCAGTCCACTATGAACCTATGTGAAGATTTAAGTCCAATATGAACCTATTTGCATGAGGAAATCTTGAAATACCCACATTGGTTCATATTGGGCATATTTGTTTCTGAAATAACCACATAGTGAGCTGATATCCGTTATTCCGTTAAACGCCGCGGGCCTCAGTTAAAACAGATTATTAAGAACGTTCATCTGTTAAGTCGTGTCGATGAAAAAGGTAAATCAGACAGTGGGCTTATTTCGTATGTGAATAGTCCTGTATTGGGGAAAACCGCGTTAGGTCCACATATAGCGTATGTTGAGGTTGTCAATATGAGCTTATTTCGCACATTACAATAAGCACGTTATGTACTTATTTTCTCAAGATCAGGCTGGTTTCATATGTGAAACTTTTACACAAAGACGTAAAATTAACATTTAGTCCAAGGGTAGAGAGGAGGAAGCAAACGAACTCCAATATATGCATACGTGTCACTGGCGCGCACGTTCTAGTTTACCGTACAATATTAATGGTGGTATCTATAAGAATAGTTATGTGCTGTGATTGATCAGTTGCTGGTCAAGTTTCATTGATCTCGACGTTAGAATATGCCCAATTCTCTGACACGGAAATACATATATATCGTTGTACACATGTCACTATATATATTCCCGTTAACATTCAGATCAAAGTGCACCATTGCCTATTCTGCAATGGCTGCCATGTTGTAGACCATGTGTGGAGTGTCCATACGTTTTTTATTCCAATTCTAACACTACCTTCATTGCAGAGTGGTGAATGAAGATAATTCTTAGATAGATCATGCCTTTAATCTCTGTTCTGGCTAACACCCGTATCATATTCCACGAGCACAAAATCTTGGAACTATTTTGAAGTTTTGACAAGGAACCTTATAAAGTCGAAAATTACGCGGGGAATGTATTTCTTAGTTATTATGTGTTCCTTAATAGTATACTTCACTGTTGGTAAAGATCTCAACTCGAACTTTCATGATTTAAATAAACTTCTGAGCGATTTTGCTTTGAGTCGCTTACGATTATGGAATTTCTCCTGTTTAATTAGTTCATTTTGTATTGCGATATCTGCTTACAAATACCATGGATAAGCGTGCGATTTTGAATTGGAACATTCACCTACAGTGAAGTTTATTATTAAGCAACAGATGATAACTAAGAAATATATTCCCCGCGTTATTTGTTCGACTTTATAAGGTTGTGTACTAGTGGAATAATATATCTACGGGCGCTAGCCAGAGTAGATATTCATGGCATGATCTACTTCTTAGATAGATTGTAATCGGTTTAATGTACACTTTCGTCCTATTTAATGGGGTAGTGCTTTACTTGCACATTATTTTCAAAAGTGGTTTTCTCTTCTACTTGACACCAATTTGATTCAGTTCACGCTAATAGAGGCAATGGCTTTGACGTCACAACAGGTTTGATAAATTCAGTCCAAATATATCTAGTGACATAACGTGACGACAGTTATCCAACTTTCACGCCAATTCTATTTTCTAACCGAGCACAAATAAATTACCCACCACATTACATGAACTGCAAAAAAAAGCCCTTTTGGAAAATTGTCACAACTGAAATTAATTGATAAACTGTACTAGATCCTTTCAATACCCAAACAGTATAAAATATAAATTAAATTTATTGGTATACACAAACACGCTGTATTGTTATATTAAAATAGTAATTATATCTTGTGTAACTCTATTTATATACGATCCTTTTGATATATGGATACGGTGTTTTGTTCAATAAAGACATTTGATTTGATTTTAACCATGGTGTGTGGATGTTAAGGGCTCACTAAAATGTTCACTAATGGGCATTGGCTCAGCGAAATTAAATAATAGACACTGTCGGGACTCACTTACAAAATATGTCTGCTTCTTTCATATTTGTAATGTATTCCCTAATTAGGGCAAATTAATAGTTCTCAGATTAATTCAGAAAATTAGAGCCCATACGCATGCGACGTAGCAAAGAGAAACGAAAACAGTTGTTGTTGGTCAAGGTATGCATTATATATATCTATCAAATGACGATATATATTTGTGGAGCATCCCGTCAGTGTATATATGTGAATTTTGTATTATTTGTTTGCATGGGTCAACCGTTCGGATGCGTATTGGTTAAAAGCAGCACCTACAATAAATCATGTTTTTTTCTTCCCAATTCCTTTACTTTTATTGCTATTGTATTTCATTTTTGTTTTCTTTCACACCGATAAATGTCCCATAGATAAGACACAGCTTACCCGTATCAAAGTGAATAAAAAAGAAAGTCCCTTCGGTAATATTTTATGAGATATTGGATGAATTTTGACGAAACTTTACGCAAATATTCAGTGGTATCTGATACACAACATGTGCGAGGCACCGTCTTGTGAGTTATGCTGTGGTCGGCAGAGCACGAATTAAATGGAAGAGGGGTGCTTTTCAAAAGTTGCAAACACTCACGTAGAATGGACAGTTAATCCAGTGTTCCATTTTTCACACAAGTTGTTACTGGCTGTAAATGTTGTCCAAAAGTGACACTGTGAGTCACGATAACAAGCGTGTCATTTTCGTGACAAATTGTGCCCGCTACATGCCCTGGCCATTCAGTCTAACCACTTTGGAATTACACCTTGAAATTTCATGGCGTGAGCAACACAGAGTTAATGAGATAAGTCTCTATGAAGCCATTTTTCAGTAAACTGTGTCTCCCACCATCAGGCCGTTGAGGTACCAACAAATAAGGAACTTCCAAGCCCGTGCGAGAAGTGGGGACTAAGGTACAGCCGAATGACTGATCATTCCAACTGCGTTTTTGCAACTTTTGAAAAGTGCCCCTCTTCCATGCAATTCGTGCTCGCTCAGCCATATCTCACATCACATCACACATGATGTCTCTGGTACCACACATCATTTGTGGAAATTTTAATTAAAATCCAATTAAATATCTCGGAAAATATTACATAATATATTAAGGGGGACTTTCTTCTTTTAGGTTTTTATATTAATTATACTCAAACTTTCATTTATTCACTGTTGTATTTGTATCTGCTTATAACGACCCGCTCGGCGCGCTAGCGCGCCCGAGCTCGGGTCGTGTATAGGTAACATGCGGGCGTGCGTACTTGTGACGTCACACATAAATTACAGTATACCGTGAAGGAGAAACTTTTAGCGAACCAACATTTTCGCGCAAAAATCACGTGACTTCCGGTAGTTGTTTCACAAAATCGCGGAATCGGCAATGAAACGAATTTGCTACTTCACAACTTCCGATATATGGCAATGGACCACTGAAGTATTTATTTATTATAAACAGTAAGTTGTTATGAATATCTCCTGCATAGGTTCATATTAGATCAATTTCATTTGTTAGCTAAATGAAGGCTGTTACGGCGTCATGACGTCAAAACGTCATTTGTCTCTGCGGGCCAGAACCCAGACATGATTGAACGTGTCATGTCGTCTTCGCGGTCAACTGATTTCACCTCACTATAGACTATACATCTATTGATTGATTTACTGATTGAGAGTTTAACGTCGTTTTCGTCGCTAGGCTATATATCACGACCATACTGGACATGTAAGAGCAGACACGCGCTTCAATTACTAGTTATATTATACCGGCTTGATTTAGTACTGTGTATTAAATTTTAGCAACCTTACTAGTATTTAAATTCGCGCAGTACTTTTTTTCGCACACCCAATGGTGCAATAATTTAAAACTGAGCGACAAATAATACGACTTCAAAGTTTACCGTGTATCCACGGGGAAAATAAGATAGGACACTTGCTTGTAAGAATCACATATATACCAGAACGAAAGCAGAAAACAGGTAACCAAATCCACAAACCACGAGTGAAGCCATGCTCATACACATGTAATCTGAGTTAATGATAATATCACATTAAATTGTAAATGTACATGCAGCGAAGTGTTGATTTTTTTCTGAAGTCAGCATGCAGCCAATACGATATGTTTTGTTTAATTCTTCCCACTTTATATCAATGGTGCCATATATAACGATTAACCTATATAAAAATGATTATTTAAAGCACCCGTATTCAACAAAATTTCAAGAAAAATTAGCTGTGTTCTGTTTAATGTACATTTTGTCGTGATGGTCTTTCATCTACACATATGCATTATATTAGGGACTGAAACTGTCATCAGATCATATCTTTTACGAAAAACTGTGGTGAGCGAATTAAATGTGCGTGAAAAATAGTACCGCGCGAATTTAAATAAGGTAAGGTATATATATATATCACATAATTATGTGTATTATATTTCAAGAAAGGACTATGCGCAACATGGCGTATCAACAAAAACTATCGCCTCGAAATTGGGTCATAATTTTAATTTACTCTAGCATATCGGAAGGTTTAAACGAATACATTTATGCATATACGTGTCATAAAACAGTACGTAGCTACATATACAATGCAGCTTGATTAAGTGTCCCTAATAGAACTAAATGTTAGCTTTCATCTATATTTTCCGGTCACTTTAGACGCTTTCATCGCAGAAAATTAGCAAAATTTACGAATATACCATGTATTGTACACTTTTCTCACAATGTACATGGTTATTTTCTATCCAGTGAATGCTGAACTATAATAGTTAAAAAAAAAAATTACAACATTGCCATTTGATTATCACAGGTCCGATTTCTGTACATGGATGAATATTGAATCATGACTTACATTTTGTTTAGTGCCAACTAATCACCCCAGTGTTCCATAAATCCGCGACCTCGTCACATCAATATACTTTAACTACGTATTCATGTGTAACGAGAATTACTCTTCGAAATTACAAAATTTCAGGTTGTTTTTATCGCAAAACTGACATAAATATGCCTAAAAATAAAATGTCGACCGGCAAAGATAAATACAACAATAACATTGTGTGTTATGAGATGTGTGTGTATGTTATATCAACTCGTTAGAGGTATGATTTTTTTTTTCAAAGGCCGATATCTGAACCATAGGCTATACATTTATTAAGGCATATATAATTATCGAAGTCTACTCGCATCCAAAACGATCTACAAGATTAATCAAGCATTCGCTGACATGCGTATTGGCCTAATATATATTATGCCGGGGTCGTTCCAATATGCGTCGCATATTATCATATTATGTATATACTTGTACAAATATCTCTCCTTCAATGAGGCAATAACAAATCTCTATACCCACCATGCACCCGGCCTACATGTATGTTTTTGTACAATTCACTCACACAATGATAGCTACGAACGTTATTCGGTATACATATCATGACAGCACACCACTCATATGTACACTTTGTCTCCTCTTACTTGCAGCTATCAATAACCAGCTTCGGGAAGAAGCTCTGGGCGGAAATAGATACCGTCTACCAAACGGACCCGAGCGTCATGAGCTTAAGTCACAGCGAGCACATTGGAAAACTACTTTCATATAACTATGTTTATATCACAGACAGAGCTAGTCTAGAGATTGAAGCTGCTCTTGATTGCTCCATATATGTACTTGATGACAATATCTACCCATATATGTATGCAATCGGGTTCCAGAACAATTCGCCGTACACCGAACTCTTCGCAGAAAAGTAAGACATCAAATAATGGTTTATACCAGCCAATACGATCGTGTTTCATATGCAATTCAGATTTTGGTAAACAGTCTGAAGATGACATTCGACAGACATTGCTGGGTTCAATAAAGACACTGCATGTGTTTATGTTCCATTCCGTTTATTGGGATTTATTCCAGAATTTATTCTAGAATAAAGGTCCAAATTTACAGGAATTTAAACGGTAAATTTCGAAATTTATCAACGACAATGCCATGAATATATTCTGATCGGCTTCATAAATGTCAATAAATTGTTTAATTTATTCAGTTATAAACGTTGATAAATTACGCAGTTTATTATCAACCTAGATCTTCTCCGATGAAATTTGGTACAAGCGATTATTATGATAAAATATTAAGAACCATCGAACAATTGGTTATTATAATCTCATTTACTTCAAATTTATGGCATGGAAAATAGTTAAAATTTCACCTTTTCCGGTACCAATAACTTCTGTAAAGTAGATTTGTTTCAAAAGTGCAGATCATATATCCATGATATCATATCTGAAGATCGTGAGTGGAGACTTAACTTTTCTTTATTCATGAAATTTTATGATTATTTTCACTTAGAAAGACAACTACCAACACACAATTTTCTATATTTGAGAATTTTCATATCATTCATGTTATTCAAAGAAAACTTGGGCTTAGATGAGTTCTGGATCATGACCCCAAAACCAAGTTAAGCTGACCACCATATCTCTTAACACTGTGGCCAAATTTATGTTGATTACTCTCTGCTTGAGTGGACCACACTGCATATCAACAGTTGGTTTCATTGGGCTGGAATATTTGTGATTGTTTTATTCTTAATTATAATATATGGGGGTATGACACTATATTATGCAATTTAAAATCTAACTCCACATAATGATACAAATGAAGCCTCCTCTCATGGGGTCAAGTCAATAAGCTGTTTGGTTATTGGAGTGTTGTGTGAAATGATTAATTATTCTAGCAGTTCTTGGTACCGAAATGGACAACTAAGAAAATAACATTTTCAACCTCCCAAATGTATTATAATTCATTGTTTTGGCCACCTCTTAATAATTGCTCAGATTGTTCAAACAACGGAGATGATATGTGAATTTCAAGATTTTTCGCCAGATCAAGAGAAACACTTTGTTGAAAATCTCTGGTCATATTTGGCTGTATTTATGCAAAACGTGCATCTCCATCTTAACAAAGAGAAGCAGTAACCGCATGTACTATGTTAAAACCGACGTGATCCCCCAGTTAACATTGTTCGCAGAATGGTTTCAATTATATGAACAAATCTAAAAAAAATTGCCATAAAATCAAATCTGGTCATGCTTGTGTGTGTGATGAATCCTCAAATAGTGATTTGTATTGCCCATCTCCAGTACATACACTGTAAATCTCGTCCCCTGAGATTGCCATTTTAACTCCAGTATTTGGGTTATTCATGTCCGACTACTTCCAATCATCCTGATGTCCATTCCATTCGGTGCGGGTATAAATATCTACGGCAACTAAATATAGGTCCTAAATGTTATGACCACAACTTGGATACTCCAATATAAGGGCTAAATTCCGACCAGCTCAGGTCTTCGGTATTATACATGTATATGCCAACACATCTTTGTAACTTCTTCTGAAACAAATTGTTTATTAACTGGGTCACAACGGGGCATACACGCGCCCCTTCACATCACAACTAAAGCCACAAGTTGGACAATGGACAATTAATTCAAATGCACTTGGATTTTTATTTAATTTTCAAATGTATACAAGATACAAACCATTGACATTTTGCTACTAATTTGATTTAATGTAAATGGCAGCTGCCTTCCTTTCCAAACATCTAAATTTCAATTACTGAATCACTATATATCTATGACATTTTCATTCCCCGTTATGACTGCCTTATATATAGAGCAAAAACCATCCATTGTTATGTCAATAACTAATATATGTCACCATTGAACACGAGGGGTTTACATTAATTTTTAAGTTCACTCAAACTAATTATCTAATGGGACCTCAGAATACCATGATCGACTGAATTCAAAAAAAAATACTCATTGTCGGCCATTGACCATTTGTCAACTAACCCATGATTTATCCCTTTCATCTGACTCCACTAGCATGCCAAATTTCCATCAGTTTCTTTCTTTCATTAATTTTTGCCTAGCAGAGGGTAACAAAATTAACTTAGCATGCATAAATAAGTAAAATGGTAAACTCGGAGGTAATTTAATTTTACAATAGCCGAGATAATTCGTGTCACTAGCCATCGCTTTGATCCAGACACTGACCCTACGTGAACTCTTTCGTCGCATACGCCATTCAAAATATAAATTTGGATTAATTACAATTAATAATTATCCTTGTCCGATCCACTCTAACCGAATAATATGGTGATTAAATTAAGGTTTCTCGTCCATGAGTTGGCTGGTCGATATGGCTGTCACGAGAAACGCATAATATCTCTGAGTCTTAGCACCGATATTGAGATAATTTATTTTTAAAAAGAACTGTATGTGCTCTAGTTATTCCAGCTAGAATGTGTCTATTATAGTATATGATCGATTCACTGTGTCATCTAGCTTGCAGATACTCAAGGGCAACTCATACTAGATTTTATTATGGCACACTTTGCTATACATCTTTTTATGTGATTACTGTTTGAGAAACCTGAAGCATATATATGAATTGCATATGTCATAGGCCATGTTAGAATGCTGAGTTTTTTTCGTCAAGGTGAACTCGGATATCCTAACTTGTTAAATGCAAAATTAGTAATAACCGACTTGTCAACGTTGATCAACTTTAGGTTTGTTCGAAACCTGAACTCATTAAAACCATGGTTAATTTGATGAGCATTCTCTCAACCGCATTTAACATTCACATGGTTCAAATATGTTTGCGTGAGACCATTTTAACTTATATAACACAGGATCACCAATGACGATACCTGTACATAGATATCTATAACTTTGAATCATATCTGAGACTATTTCGAGCTTGCCGTAACACAGAATAGCAACTAACCATGCATGTAGATATCTATACCTTGACCACAAATTATTTATTTTGAGATTTATTGAACCACTTACTTCACTTGAACTGACCTATTTCTAAAAAACAAACACTATATAAGCCCTAATAATTCTTTTATTGGGTCACATAATACCTGTTTGTAAGAAATGTCAACAAAACTGCATTTATCCTAGCGGGATGCGAAACACACTACCTCCAAAATTCAAATGACTGGGCGTCTTGACAACAATAAGCATCATGCTATTTATGAATAGCCAAGTGACAATATGACAATTTATCATTATTACGCGCGCTCCACGTGTATACTGGTGTAGAGATTCTTGTTTCGACTGGGCGCATGGGTGCTTTATTTATAGAATGGGTATTTTTGGGAGGATTAAAAGTCGAACTGTGACCGGATGCCGAGTCCGGTAAAAGCTGTAGTTGGGAATTTCAATTTCGTTTATTGTCGTTAACATTATGTCAATAATGTTTATTATTGGTTTGTGATAAGCTATGCCAATTACAAATAAAAGAAATGAAAAAGATAATTTCGTGGGTTGAGAGCAACAACCCGCCATCTACATATTTTATAAAACGGGGATATAGCCATTTTAAGGTTTCATCTGTAAATATCTTTATTGTCTCATGCCGTTAAATAAATGATAGACAAATATCAAACACAGATTGGGAAGTCCTATTAGGTGGTAAATTTTGAACACATGTGTGACTTGATAATTGGTCATACTTAGCTAATTTATACAGATGGGGCATTGGTGTTCTCACTCAGCTCTGTTAATGTGGCAGAAAAGTTTGTAGGTCTTATTTTTCAACTTTTAAGACATGTTTCGTTCTGCAGCCCACTGGGTGTTGTGATCGGAGACGGCCGAGTCGGTCGCCGGTTCGTTAATTAGGTGCTGGATGTTATTGTTATTTTAACGGAATTCTGAATTGGTCATTCGCAAAGCCAAAATATTTTATATTCAATAATTACAATCATGGGTATATAATATATGATCTTGAGCGCGTTATCATTTCTGACATTGGTTTTCTTGTACGGTATTGCTGGCACATGAGAGCATTATTACTCTTCGAAATTGCGTTATGGTTAAATATGAGATAATTTAATGTGGGATTAATCTCATTAAAGCGAATGTTAGGTTCAGAGACGTCTTTGTTTTGTTAGATGCATTGGCACCTGAATACACCGCCCTCCAACTAGGAACAGAACTATATGTGTTCAAAGTTCACTGTTTCAACTAAAATCATATATATATTGATCACATAATTAACCCACAAAACCACTTCTTAATTATTGGTAAGACACGCGTGTAATATTAGCGCGTGTGATGACGGCACGCCATTATTTAAATGACTTGCGATTGCTGAAGTTTATGATTATTGTTTTCGATGAGTACTTCGCGTTTATTTGATCATGTGATAAAAGGTATCTCAAACTCGTTCTATTTTATACTTAATTTATCAACCTCGTCCACTAAATTCTATTTGAGCCTCGGTACTTGAAACGTCGGCTCAAATCGAATTTAGTGAACTCGGTTGATAAATTCCGCATAAAATAGAAACTCATGTGAGATCCTCTATATATCACTTTGCCTATCAATTCACAAGGTTGCAAAAAAGGTGGTGAATTTGTGTTGCATCGATCTTAAATGAGATTTTGTTTAGATTCTAATATGCCTCTCCAATTCAAAGAGAACATTTTGTGTTGAAATTTTCTGATTCGACCGGACAGTTACAAAATCTGCATGACGTTAACAAAAACACACTGAACTTGTTTTTACATTAATGTTTTTAAGAACTTGAATGTCCATTGACCTAATGAATCTATATTTCCAAAACATGTATAATTATCTCTGGGCGCAACCAGTCAAACAAACTGTCAGAAATAACTATGTTTATTCCAATAGATTATCCGAGCACTGTAACACTAAATTGAATTTACTGACAGAAAAACTTCATTTAATTTTAAAACGACGATTTGTTAAAAAACTGAAAACATTAAAATCATACTGATAGTTTCATGACACAATTCTGCAATAAAATACCCTAATAACAGAGGGTCAAAATATATTGGGCTAATACATTTTGAAATCCATTTTTGCTGCCTTCTTTCTTTGAGATTTAATTTCTGACTATATAACAAAAATATACATGTACACCAGACTATTTGTTAAACAAACAAACAAACAAACAAACAAACAAAAAGGGACACAAGCAATGGAACTAAAAATCATTAAAATGTAATATAAATGTGAAACGGTTGATATTCTCTTTTCAGCATCCAAAATACTTAATATGATGACTCAAACTGTAGTTTTATGAAAGTATGAGTGAGTGATGATGTAAAGTATGGTAGTTTATGTGAGGGAATTATTATATTATTTACACTCTTGTATTGTGAAACACGTATTTAGATATGTGCGAATGTCACACTTTCAGTAGCATCCAGGACTTGATTTTCAGTGACTTCCCTAAATATCTCTCTAGTCCCTTCTATTCGTTACATGTCCACATTTGTTTTCCTACAAACCCATACACTCATATAACATAATAGGGTTTTATAACTAGTGTCCAAATTACATGTACATCACCATAATTCTGTGACAATTGTTAGTGTCAAGAATTTTAGCTAAACCAATCTTGTTCGAAAACAAGGCACCTATATGTTATAACTGTTTAAGCAAACAGACAAACTAACTAACTAGGTACTTAATAAACAACTTTTGATTAACCCATATGTCGTTCAAAGCAAAACTACTAACCAACAGAGTACTTGCTGTGAGATTTTAAAAACAACCTTTGTATAAAAACAAAACCACAACACCTACCATTTGAGTAGACTAATACGTTTTAGTGGGGGCTTAACTGCTATACAGGTATGACACAATTCTTTACATTTTCAATTCTAGTGAATTTCTGGCATCGGCACAAAGGGGGACATGCTGTTTGCATCATATCGTATATCCGTAGCCTTGAAATGTCATTCAACAGAATTGGCCGAGGATATTAGGTCATTTGATTGACAACCCGATAATCACGGGCCCTTCATAGTGGGCATATCCATCATATTATCCGTAGTTTGTAAGCCAATAATTCTGACAACTAATACCACACGAACGTATTACTTATAACAAAGGAATATTAAGACCTTGAAAACCTATCCTTATTTCAACTTTCCTTGATAAACTGGTATTTTGACAACTTGTTTTAACTTTCTTCTCAACGGGAACAACTAAACATTATCTATATGGACCGCTTCCTTTCAGTTTAAACAGATTGCTCCAAAGCTAAGCAAATACCACAAAACCGTTTCTTGGAAACATTATCTATTTCCAAGCCCTGGCAATTTACATAAATATTTAGACCAGGTATAATTTATCAACGGTGAACCCAGTGATAGTTTCAATGGATGCAACCATTTATTCCCGGAACATAATCTATTTCCAAACTGGGCAATTTGCACACAAATTTAGACCAGACATACTTTATTTAAAATGCACAGTAAATTTATACAATAATTTAGACCAGATAGAATCCCCAACTACTAAAAAACTAGCAGAAATCGGCACAATGCCTTTTTGAACCAAATAATGCGATAAAATGTCTACGAATGGGGGGTTGTGAAATGCTTTCGCCCAAAACCATGAAGTAACTAAAATTTGACAGTGTGATTGACGCAACAATTGAATAGCCATTGGGGTATGAACCAGTAAAACAACTTGTTCACTAACCTTTGCTTCCCATCATTGCATTCCGCATCATATTCATCTAAAGTAGAGTCCTAGCTCACGTGCACCAAATCGCATATATTCAACGCTGGCGTCGAGCGTACATATACGAGGGAAATCAGGCTCCGTCGAATTAAGATGACAACGACATTCAAAACTATGTATTTATTACATGATCCTACCCTTATTCCATTCAATAAACCAATTCTATAAATTGTGATATTAAACGTTCATTTAATAACAGGAAATAGTGCCAGGTGATCTTTAACTTCCGGTTTGTCCTCTGTTTACATTCCGCACGATACGTCTCAAAATACTATAGCTTCCAATAATTGTTCAACAAACTATAATGAATGAAGAGTTTGAAAAGTTATGTCATGAAATATCCGCCATTAAATACGCCAAAGAGTCTTTATTTATCTGGGACTATTTCTGTACGCGGACAAACACCGAATAGTTACCTAACACGTCATCGCATGCATAGAGAAGTCCATGTTAGTTTCGCGTCCCATTGGTTGATTTAAGTATGTTTTGTCGAGGTTTTGGATCATGTAATAAATACAATCTACAACTCGTGCCCAGTTTACAGCGGGATTTAGAAAACTCGTCCAGTAAATTAGGTCTGGGCCTCGCCAAAGGCTCGGTCCAGACCTAATTTACTGGACCAGTTTTGTAAATTCCGCTATAAACTGGGGACGAGTTGTAGATCCTCTATATATCAGTCATAATCATCGCATTTCCACCAGAATCTTCGTTAAACTGTCGAGGAGCGGAAAAGCGTCATGTTTTTTCACCAACCATATTGTCGCAAACTCATTCCTAGAGCGTACTCGGATGATCTCATTGTCCGATCCCTATCTGACGTTTATTGATCTTTTGATAGAGCTGTTTCGTGTTGAATCAAGGTTGAGTATTTCTGGGGAATTAGCATTTATTTTTACAATAGCAATATACGGACATTCCGGTATAGTTGGAAACGGTCCACACAACAATCGGAACTCCGGTTGTAATATGTGAAGTGACTGAAAGGCGGAGTTCCTGAACATAAAGTAACATAACATAGTTTTACACATTCTTATATACAAAGCATGCACAGGTGTGAATTAACGACGCGGGATTAGACTAACAGATTTGCATTATAACATATCCGATCACCACAGTGGCAATAACAGTTTGTAAAATAATTAATTATTAAAAGTAAAGCTAAGAATACGTGCGATGAATGGTAATTAATGAGCACATGCTTGGGCAAGAATTGACAAGTTGCATATGAAAAGCCAGCTGATTAATACAAAGAAAAGGTCGGAATAGCGAGAAAGCCTAACCTAACAAAGAAACGAACCTAACGCGAATACTATAGTAACGAACATCTGATACAGTCAAATCAATGTAGATAAACAATGAAATAATTGTAAAAAAATTAGCACTCTGACATCACACTCTCCTCCGGGTGAAATTGGTCCCACAATTTCTCTGTTTGCATGCAGAATGAATGAGTGTTAAAATGACTTTTCAGGTTTGTGCTTTTCTGAATGACTTGACATATTGAACTAAACGAATGTCCTCGTTGTCTTTTTCCATCTGCTTTTGAAGGCCGCGGCACACTGACTCGAAATCCCCGTGAGGACAATAAATTATTCTCTAGCCTTTGTCGAACATATCGCCGTACAGATTCGAAATAATTTTTTGGAGCACTACCAATGGATGACGGTTCTGGATGCTGAGTTATGTATAGCTGTTTTGGTACTACACTTCCATGTATCTTAATCGCTGGATACTCAGATATGTAGCACATCGCTTCAAAGTCCAAATCATCTCTATTTACGCATGTGTTTCTAGTTGCTGGGAGTCCTCGCCATTTGATAAGATATTGTGGTTCGTCCTTGTGTAGCCGTTTTCGAACAACCTTTTCAGTCACCTTAACTGACTGGGAATGTTGAAGAGGTTTGGCTGTCGGTGATTCTTTCTTGTGAACGATGTCGATGATTCTAGGTTGGAATTCTAATGATGCTGGGTTCTGCTCCGTTGACGAGTCGTGTGTCTGAACTACGGAGTCCGGTATCGTTTGGATAGCACTATTAACGCTAGGTATCGATGGCGAAACAGTGATGCCAATATCAGTTTTTGAAATAACTGGAGTTTGTGTACTCACAGAATCCGAAACGATCACATCTGACTGTGTCGCAGCTACACTGGTACAATTAATTGATATCTTCTCCGTCTCCTTCTTTTGGATAAAAACCTCCATGCAAATTCTGTCTCTGAGTATGCAGACTTACATTTTCGTGTTACCTTCTTCCAGTTGAGCGACACGTCTCCGTTCTTCGTCTTTAGGCTCCAGTCGAGTCGGTGGTTCAGAAGCTCGAACGTCACCAGGACGTCCATGATGTTTTCGGATATCGGCTGCGTCATTCTTCTTTTCTTCCGGGAACGTTGCGTTGCAGTTGGGGAAATAGCAACACTGCCCGGATTATCCACCAATTTGATAGAGCTGATTTCGGGTTTAATCAAGGTTGAGTCTTTCTGGGGAATTAACATTTATTTTTACAATAGAAATATACGGACATTCCGGTATAGTTGGAAGCGGTCCACACACCAATCGGAACTCCGGTTGTAATATGTGAAGTGACTGAAAGGCGGAGTTCCGGAACATAAATTAACATAACATTGTTTTACACATTCTTATATACAAAGCATGCACAGGTGTGAATTAACGACGCGGGATTAGATTAACAGATTTGCATTATAAAATATCCGATCACCACAGTGGCATTAACAGTTTGACAAATAAATAATTATTAAAAGTAAAGCTAAGAATACGTGCGATGAATGGTAATTAATTAGCACATGCTTGAGCAAGAATTGACAAGTTGCATATGAAAAGCCAGCTGATTAATACAAAGAAAAGGTCGAAATTGCGAGAAAGCCTAACATAACAAAGAAACGAACCTAACGCGAATACTATAGAAACGAACATCTGATACAGTTGTCAGAGTGATGTCTAATGGCTACTTGATTTATTGAAATTTAAAAATATGTATATTTGGACCTGCCTGCACATGCAAATAGAAATTCGATCGCCGATCAAGGTCGCATGGCGCTATTCAAAACCGGGAAGTCAGTTACATAATATACCGACTCATGATAGCATGTGGCTGAATATATGCTAATACGAAATTGTATAGACTATAAAGTAACAAGTTAATGAATTGTATGCACGGGGTCGTGTCACGTACTACTATCCGCACGAATGCCAATAATGTCACGTAACATAACGCTGTTATATCAGAATCATGAAATAATAATCTGCCAGCGGTGGACTTCACACGACATCAAA
This sequence comes from Siphonodentalium dalli, assembly GCA_032622095.1. Lineage (NCBI taxonomy): Eukaryota > Metazoa > Mollusca > Scaphopoda > Gadilida > Siphonodentaliidae > Siphonodentalium > Siphonodentalium dalli. The sequence goes on along the minus strand of CP136069.1, from coordinate 33,498,353 downwards.
TGTCTGACCCTTTTGTCCAAGTTAATTAACATGATATAACTATATTACCATAAGTTATCGCAGCGATTGTAACATATGTCCGATTGTATATAGGAGAGTTTGGGACCTACCGGGGCACTTCTGGATATTCCGTCGTCGACACAACACGCTATCATCCGACAGGCTTGGATTTTCCGCTGTTTGGAAATATCCATTTTATTTGGATGTTCCATTTATGTGTTATATGTATACTTGTTTTGACTACCATAAAGAACTAATTACCCAGATTGTTCAGCTTAACTTCAACCCGGAAACTGATCTCTAAAACAGTCAAATCAATGTTGATAAACAATGAAATAATTGTCCAAAAATTTGCATTCTGACAACCGCCACGCGAATCAACATCGATGTGTCATGTGCTAAGGTGATCATAAGTGCACAGGGCGCCACATCTCAGAGTCTTACACCACTGCCACCAAGAACATATTCGTCATTAAATCTAAAAAACAATTATTTTAGTGTTTTGCCAGTTACAATTCATTCTGGGTTGACCTGGCAAATTTTCAAATGAATATGGACAGCTCAGTTTCTCAGACAAATGCAGAATGAATTGTAACCGACACAATAAACAAATCTTGATTTCCTCATAGTATATGTACTCGGTGGCAGCAGTCAGACCAGCGTGGCAGGGGACCGAACTCAACCTTTTCAGACCAGCGTAGCATGTGACTTAACTTTGCCTCGTAGTCTGTCCAAAGCGAATCTTTCCAGTCAGTCTTCTTTCCAAACGAAAACATAGCCGAATGTAACACGCCATTACTCTGCTAGTACAGGCCGGTATTACCGTCTAATACATTCAGCTACTCGTTACACCAAATGCAACTGCAAAACCAAAAAATCTCACGATTTGGTGGACTCTCGTAACTTAGGATAACGCAAAAATAGTATTTTAATATGGCACTTTGGAAGCCATAATCTTGAAGCATGTATATAATGTATATATCCTTATGTTCTTTTGTAAATACTTCTTTCTCTGTACTTCTCGATGTTCATGCGAATTCTGAGAATAAATCATCATCATCCCACCATCCAAATCAATGCACTCCACGAGAAATAGTGCCCAACATCCGAATGGAAACAGAGCATGAGCTTTCAGCTGATCAGAATGAGAGAAAGTCACATGAGATTCAATATACCAGTGTATCAGCGAACTATACCGATAAAGGACACAACTCTCGACCAATCAGGTGACGTGATTTACTGAGTAACGTGAAATAGTTCACAATAACACTGAACATGTCCCGAATAGATATACTCGGAGATCATTTCGCGCTCCGCGTGTATAATGTTTCGCTGATTCTTGGTATACATGGGCCATGGGCTTTTTATTTATAGAAATGGGAATTTTTGGGACGGATTAAACGTCGAACTGCGACCCGGAGGCCGAGTTCGGTAAACGGTGTAGTTGGGAAATCTGGTCAGATGCACGCGAAACCTTCAGTGATAAGCCATATATATAGTTGTTGTAATAATTTGAAGGATTAGTTGTTTTAGCGGAATTATGAGTTGGTCATTCGTGAAACCAATATATTTTATATTCTATAACTACAACCATGGGTATAAAATATATACAAATATATAAAATTGACAGTGACATCAGTTATTACTACAACCATTGCATGCATCGAGAATAAACCGGGGAAATTTCCAAAGTTAGAGTTCAATGTGCTGTGTCAGTGTATGTTTCGCATACAGTATACAATGTTTTATTTCAGAGTGTTGTCTTTTACTGAGAGCGGCTTGCTAAAAATCTGGAGGCAGAAATGGTGGCACAACAACGACACATGCGCTAGACTGGCCAATACTGGAGCAGCACCAATCACAATAATAGATGTACAAAGTGCCTTCTATATCATGTTTATGGGGATAGTTATCGCCTGTATATGTCTCTTGGTGGAAATATTCTGCGCGAGATTGAAGCGTTGGAGGGAGGCCCGGTCAGCACAAGGTTAAATGTCACGTGTTCATTATGACCCAAGACTCATGTGAAAATTATCATACATACATTAGTCTGAAAGATACACAACAGACGTCTTGGTGTGTTTGCTTATCGTTGTCAAATCAGTGCATTGACATGATAGTTTACAACATGCAGCTGAATTATATTATTAGTCGTTGCTACATGTATTATACCCCGTAAAGAATGTATTGTGGTATATAGGAATTAGCATGTCCGTCTGTCCATCGGTCCGTCTTTGAGTGGACACAACTTTGTCCAAGCTTGTATCCTGCATTTTCAGTTAATGTTTTTGAAACTTGGCACATATATATAGTATAATGGGACTATATACACCTACGACTATGATATGATAGTCCATGGGCTGGTATGACCCCTCGTGCACCCCTAATACTTAACTTATTTGGTACTTGGATGTACACTAATGTGTACTGTTCAGGAAAAAATAATGTTTACAGCATATATTTTGGGTCTAAGGTACTGGGTCAAGTTTAGCCTTACTCAGTTTCTATGTTTGTTCGATTATGATGTGGTGGCGGAAACAGTATCCCATATAAATGATGTCTATGTCATTGGATTTTAACAGCTGGTGATGTGTCATTTTGTTTGTATACGACGTCCCCAGAGGTCAAAAGGTCACGCAACAAAAACACAAATATAATAGTCTGGGAGTTGATATGGCGACTCTGCACCCCTCACCACACGACTTAAGTCCACCCTATTCATTTTCTTCCTGTTCATGTACCTCAGCCTTTAAGCAATGTTAACACGAGACAAGACGGCGCCCAACATGGCCGCCGTTTTTAAGACGGGCAGTATTGATGTAAAATATAGAGAGAAATTCTTGAAACAGTATACAATTGTATGTATTACTGTGAAGTCAAGGCACAATGCTACATTTTTAGGGAAAAATTGAAACTCCCTGTCCAAGGTGGCCTTGAAAATGGCCACCGGAAGTGCGGAAAATATGACTAGTTTTCACTAATATCTTCTAGATTAGTTTCTGCTGTTTGGAAAAGGCTGCGAATTACGACCATATTTTGGATTATTCCTGTTAACTGATAGTTTTAGCAATGATATATGCCATTATGTTGGTCCCAGCCCCTTCCGATCCTCAAAAATTTGGTTTTGCAGAGTGGCGTATAAAATTTCACTAAAATTCACCATTGGGATTCTAGTCATATTTCAACGAATATGAATATTCCAACTCAATGGAACCAAAAATGATCACTTTGACTCAAAATCACTGCCAAAATGGTGGCCAAATAATGGAATATGATAGATATTACACTATCGTGCCCTGCAATCGCTTATAAGGACTGGTTGATGAATAAAATCGACTATGGAGTCTATACATTTAATACTAATATTGCTGTTGCACCTTTGTCAACTGGTACTATAGTAACCACTGACATTAACAGAAATATTGGATTTTTCTCTCACAAACTTGACATCAAAATGGGCAAAAATCACCTTATGGACCAAGTAAATTAGAAATATCGTTTGTACCAATTGTGTGTTTTGTTAAATGTGTCACACTGGGGTGTTTAGACAAAATTATTCAAGATGGCTTGCAAAATGGCAAACATATTTGGTAAAACGTTGAGTTTTAAGATATATCCCGAACATTATTCTCTGCTTTTTTCCGAAAAGGAGAAAATTGTGACTCACTTGATTATTGAACATGTACTTAATCAACGAGCAACTGCTTTGTTCTATTCTGGTTGTCCGAGGGCAGTACCTTATGAGGCATGCCAAATTCATTTTAAAGGATGCAGTATGGAATTTTGGCGAAACTTATTTTGGTATTCTGGGCATGTTTTGAAAGGAAATGGGCAGAACTTTGAAACGGAACTGAGAGGGGCCATAACATGTAGCTACTCTGGTCCATTAGCATCAGAATTTTCTCAACTTAATACATGGTATTGTTTTATGTCAAGATGAGAGACAGCGAGTGAATGTATGGTCATATTTAAGGTGAATAGGTATACAGTGAGTCATTGCATGATCATGAATTATGTGAATATGTATACAAGGAGTGACAATATGATCAATGGTGGGGTGTCCACAGTGATATGTATAGGTATACAAGGAGTGGCTGAATGCATATGGTCACGTGTGAGGTGAATATGTATACAGGGAGTGATTATGGTTATGTGTGTGTACTGGTATACCCGATGTGGATGTGTGGTCGTTTGTGGTTGTATACGTGTGTTGGCTGTATGATCATGTGTGGGATGTATGTATAAATAGCGAATGATTATATTGTTATGGGTAATTTGTATAGGTGTACATGGAATGGATGTACGGTCATCATGAAGTGTATATGCATACCTGGAATAAAGATGGATGGTCATTGGCGGGAGTGCGGGTTAACAGATGCCATTGTAGTAATGGCGGGATGTATATTTATATATGTTGTGAATGTATTGCCATTAGTGGTATACATTGAGTAGCTGTGTGATCACGGATGGGGTTTATGGCATATGGCAACATGGGGATAATTGCCTGACGTTAGAGTTAAGAATTGTTGAGTTTTATCCGGAATTCCGACGAAACGCCTAATCAAATTGTATTTTATAGGATACCCATGGCGCTGAAGTTATGATCCGTACATAGTATAGAGCGAGTGGTTGAATTGTCATGTGCGAGGTATGGCATACATAGAGTAGCTGTATGATCACGGATGGGGTGTATGAGTATAGAGCGAGTTGTTGAATTTTCATGTGCGAGGTATGGCATACATAGAGTAGCTGTATGATCACGGATGGGGTGTATGAGTATAGAGCGAGTGGTTGAATTGTCATGTGAGAGGTATGGTATACATAGAGTAGCCGTATGATCACGGGTGGGGTGTGTGAGTATAGAGCGGGTTGTTGAATTGTCATGTGCGAGGTATGGGATACATATAGTAGCTGTATGATCACGGATGGGGTGTATGAGTATAGAGCGAGTGGTTCAATTGTCATGTGCGAGGTATGGTAAGTCTGGAAGGTGTGAATGGCCGTGTGTGTGGGGTATTGGTATATAAGGACTATGAGGTCCGTTCGTCGTTTTAGTGGAGTTACTCCATATTTTTTACTTACACATTGTTCACAAACATCCATAATTATGTCCGAGCTTGTATTCATTGTGCTTTTTTATTTTCGCAAAAACAGATATGCTGGTATATGGCCCAATTGCACTGCAGGGAGGTGTTATCCGCATAATCCCATTGGAACAGTACTGCCTCTAGTGTACATATAGCCCATGTCTTTACACTATAAATGCGTTCGCTGTTTGGTCCATTGCCCGTTAGGTCATGTGTGAGATACTCCACTGATACGAACCGTGTGATATCCCACCGACGTCATGCGCATATTTTTAAATGTGTAACCATATTCTTGTAATACTTCTAAATTAATATGACATTGTTCCAGCAAATGATATTCTGCATATTCCATTTCTTGGATGTACAGAGGATTCAGTGACTCACAGTTCTTCTAGTTCGTTAGTACAGATAATTATTTACCTATCTTTATTTAAATCTATTTTATTTTATTCGTAAATTAAGCATGATACATTCGGGGTTGGGACAGACTGTGGATATGTTTTGATATGCAGATAGATGTCCACTTTAATATTGCAATGACAAAAGTGTCGAAAAACGTTAAAGTCGCTTTCAAATATAGTGACCATTTTCTGGTCCTCAGTCAGCCTGCATCACCCCAACTCTCCAACTTTCGACCCCGACCAATACTCAAACTGTGAGGTCCGGCCCATCACCGAATATGTGGAGATATGGAGAAAGATGTTCACTTTAATATTGCAATGACAAAAATATCGAAAAACGTTAATGAAATTTGGCCCGTGCAGGTGTAAAGTACAGTCGCTTTCAGAGATAGTGGGCACAGGGGCCTCAATCAAGCAGCCTGCCCTACCCAACTCATTAACATTCGACCCCCTATCGTTAGCGAAACTGCGAGGTCCGGTGTATCACCCAATATGTGGTGATATGCAGAAAGGTGTCCACTTTAATATCGCAATGACAAAAGTGTCGAAAAACGTTAATGATGTAAAGTACAGCCGCTTAAAAAAATAATGGTCATTTTCGGGGGCCTCAACCAGCCTGCTCACCCCAAATCTCCAACTTTTGACCCCCGAATACGTGGTGATATACAAACAGATGTCCACTTTAATATTTCAAATACAAAAGTTTTCAAAACTTTAAAAAAATGTGGCCCGTGCAGATGCAAAATTACAGTCGCTTTCAGAAATAGTGGGCATGTTCAGGAGCCTCATCCAGCCTGCCCGGCGCGTCATGGAATACGTGGTGCTATGCAGAGAGTTGGGCACTTTGATATTGCAGTGACAAAAGAGTCAAAAAAGTTAAATAAATTTGGCCCGCGCAGATGCATTTTTATAGTCGCTTTAAAAAATAATGGGCATTTTTCAGGGGCCTCAACCTGCCTGCACAATCTAACTCTACGTCATTCGACCCGGAGCATTAGCCAAACTATATATGAGGTCCGGCGCATCACGAAATTTATGGCGATATGTGCAGAAAGAGGTCCACTTGAATATTTCAATTACATAAATGTTCAAAACCTTAACGAAATATGGCCCGTGCAGATGATAGGTAAAGTCGCTTTCATAAATAGTGGGCATTTTCAGGGGCCTCAGCCAGCCTGCCACATTCTAACTCAAAATTTCGACCTGGATCATTAGCCAAAAGGTGAGTATTCGAATATTCGGTGACATGCAGAAAGATGTACACTTTAACATTTCAATGTCCAGAACGTTAAATAATTTTGGCCCATGCATATGCATAGTGCAGTCGCTTTAAAAATAGAGGCCATTGTTATGGTCTCAACCAGCCCGCCCCACCCGAACGCTCCAACGTTCAAACCCTGATCGTTAGCCAAACTATGAGGGCCGGCGCATCACCGAATATGTGGTGATATGCAGAATGATCTCCACTTTGATATTGCAATGACAAAAAAGTGTCCAAAAACGTTAAAGAAATTTGTTCCGTGCAGAAGCATACTACAGTCGCTTTAAACATAGTGGGCATTATTATGGTCTCAACCAGCCCACCCCACCCGAACTCTTCAACGTTCAAACCCTGATCATTAGCCAAACTATGAGATCCGGCGCATTATGGAATATGTGGTGATATGCAGAAAGATGGACACTTTAATATTGCAATGACAAAAGTGTCAAAAACGATAAAGAAATTTTGCCCGTACATATGCGTATTATTAGAACCCCCATGCGCTATGGCAGCGCCCAGGCGAAACACGAATTTGTACATTAGTATACACGCGGCGCGCGTAATTATGTTGGTATTGTTAGATATTTATTGTTCCATATTTCCATGGGTGGCATGGTGTGATGACACAGCATCGATGCCAGGGTGGACCTATATTAATATAGTTGTTATATACCTTTGATCTGGTGTGAAAGTAATTCATTGCCAACAAAATATTTCGTTATTTACGAGCAAACAATCAATGACTCTCCATATTTCGACTTTCTATTGTGCCAGCATAATATTGGATATATATTAGATCGGCTTTTATCTTGTATCTACTATCGGGTTTCGTTTTCAAGTGCTCGTTTCATTAGAAGCCATTTGGTATCGAACATATTATGTTCAAATCCGTGTATGCATTGTATTATTCGCAATTATACCTAAAGCTGAGCTCTGCAATTAAAGCATTCATTTAATAAATGGATGTTGATTTGCTTGCGTTCCATATAGAGTATGGATACAAGTTGGTCTGACATTTTCATGTGTGGAACGCTTTCGCGTTCCACACATGGAAATGTCAGACCAACTTGCATCCATACTCTATGGAACGCAACGAAATAAACATTCATTACTTATATTTACACTCAACCGAGTCAACTGGCAGATTGATAGAGTTATAAGCGTCCATTTCCAACATTATTATCGTAGCTCGGAGCAAGTTGCGTCTACACAAAAATGGATGCAAGTTGGGGTCAGCGCGCGACGTCATGTGACGTAATTTCGACCAACCAACGTCCTGCATTCATGTTCCACAATAGGAATGCACTCGTGAGTGTAAATATAGATAGTTGGTCCGTTGTTCTATATATATACTTTTTTAATAATCAAATTAAATAATTTGTAATGTTATCCATTCGCTTACTTATGTTTCCCAGGCTCATTGTCGTTTGAGTTAAAGGAATGACGAAATTGTTTGAAATTGTCCATTTGGAAAGCTTTTCTAGGAATGAATGATCAAATGCGACATTCCCAGAATATGTGGCATGACTTTTCTTGTGTTTGCAATGCATTTGGCCATTTTAAGAAATTTATTGGTGGCTAAATTTATAAATTTATACGGAATTGAAGCCAGTGCAGTCTAGTGTCAGACGTGGACTGAAATAGTGCCCTGCAACAAATATCCCACGGAATATTATACTCGCCTGGTTTGGATTCCCATTTAAAGTAAACGTCAGGTTTCTTATTTCTCGACACTAGACAGTTGTACAAATCGCGCCCACCTATCCCAATGCGTAATATATACTAACATGTAATTACTTGGTAGGATTGGTGCCATCAAGGGATGATTCGGTTGTTCAAGGGTTTTGGCACTTTTTTTCTGCCTGTCGAGTTAGCGAATGCAAAGTGATGAAATCTGTTCGGATATTATAGGTCGATAAGAGGGAATGTCTGGTGTGAAATGTGCAATTATTGTGGAAAAGATTTAACGAACATGATTCCATGTTCTTTCCATGTCCGTAGATTCAGCGTATAACCATTTATTTTAAAATGTCATTGACTCAGACCAAGCGATAAGGACATATCCCCAGACGGATTGTGGATGCGGGCAGGATATTGTCTTAAGTATTGGCCTCCATATTTGAGAAATAGGGGATCTTCGTCTACTGGTATATATACAAGGGGGTGCCATGTTTGGCCGTTTCAGCATATTAAGTCGGCGGATCCACGTTATTTTCATAGATGAGTTGAAAGCTTCGACATCAACCATTTCCAGGCTACCTGCTTTTGGTAGTGTTGGGTTCTCTTAACTCTGTCTCGTATTCCACCACAAACAACGTTAAACAGAATCGTTTTAAAATCTAAAAAAATTATGGCGTTGGGTTGGGAGGAGACTGAAATAGGTGGGTTATTTTTGGCAGAATAAGAGATTTTATCACCGTGAATCTACACAAAGGGGTCAATAGTCTTATTATCGGATTGATTTGAGGCGTAGTCATCTAAAATGTTATCCATGTTGGTATTAAATTTGACCTCTAATAGAATACAGGAATTGGTGAATTGTACATGCAGTTCAGGGTATATGCTGTGTGTACGTGCCTTCAGGGCCCAGTCAACGATGCCTGATATTTGCGGTGGTTGATATGCAGTCCTGACACCGAGGCGAATTTCTCTAATGTGGTATAAGATTCAAGTAGACTTTCCTGACTGCCATCGGTGATCAGCGTTCTGTTCTGTTCCGTTTGATATTGCAATGGCAAAAGGTTAAACAAATTTGGCCTGTGCAGATGTACAGTCGCTTTCAAAAATAGTGGGCATTTTCATGGGCCTCAAACAGCCTGCCCCAACCTATCTCTCCATCTTTCGACCCCGATCATTTTCGCAAACTATGAGGTCCCGCGCATCACCGAATACAGGGTGATATGCAGAAAGATGTCCATTTTAATAATGCAATGACAAATGTGTCCAAAACGTTAAAGAAATAGAAATTTGGCCATTACAGATGCAAAGTACAGTGGCTTTGCAAAATGATGGGTACCTTCAGGGGCCTCATCCAGCCTACCCCACCCTAACTCTCCAACTTTCGACACCCGATCATTAGCCAAACTGTGAGGTCGGACGCATCGCCGAATTTGTGGTGATATGCAGAAAATCCGCTTTAACTCTTCGCTTCCACTCAACACTGCACAGGTGGATTCCCCACCGCCAAGCATACAATACATTTATACATTATACAAGCATGATGGGTGTATGTAAGTAACATAGTGTATTTCATGTATCGCTAGGAATAATGTCTTGAAATTCATATGTGATCAGACATAGGCATCGCAAGTTCATAGCCACTCCTGCCACCACCTGGACTAAACACTGCATGGCTCTATGACGCTCCGACGCTTTGTTCCGTTTGCCGTCATGACGGCGTGCATTAGTTTAACGACGTAGCCTCATAGAGCCAGTGTCTAGTCCTGCCACCACAATAGAGGTCACGTGACATTGACGGCCATCTTGGTTTACACACTAATAGCTGTGTTGGTGCATATTCGTGCGAATATGTTATCCATGGTGCATGCTATCAATGCAGTAATTCTCAACATTTATTTCACACTTTACCTTCATTACTTTACATCTGTCATGGAGGGACCCATACAAAAAAAATATTGCTATATATACCCACATTTGAATATGTAACGTAACCGTGGTGTATACCATGAACTTATGTTGGATTATGGTGCGGGACTGCGGGTAATGCATTAACATTTCAATATATCGTAAATAGCTTCATCTTATGTTGTTGGACTATATAGACATATTGATATGATGCAGCCACATCGGCCACTCCACATTGGTCACGTGACCTTGGTGGCCATCATTGATCTACATATAACGCCAGTATGTTTTGGGTATTTTCAGACTTCATTATGTTATAAGCTTGTTATGAACATATCATGCTGGTTAGGTTGTTCTATTTGAGTTTACATTTTATATTATTTGTTAAAATATGATAGCAGATACACATGTGTCCTATGAAAAGACCACGTGACCGTGACATCACATCAATGCCCTTATATAACGGTTCGCGTTATATAGTCCTATATACAGAGACTGCCTCTTATCTTTATTATCTCACAGGTTTCCTGTTGTTATTTAGTCTGGTGCCGATCACCGGACTCATATACGTCATATGACATGGATGGCCATATTTATACCTCAGCATGTACGCGTCATGTTGGCAGAATGTACCCGATTTCGACTCAAGTGTATGGGGAATTCGACTGCAATCGCGATCGACAGTTAAAGAGTTTATACTGCAATGTCAAATGTATCCAAAACGGTAAAAAATACACAATATATCGAGAAAATGAAAACGATTTGTTTGAGAAATGTATACAAGAACCATCAGCGACTTTAGTGAGTTTGCGATACCCGTCGGACGGGTACGGGTACCGGTAAATCGGTGAAATTCGTCACGATCACTTGCGTACTTCCAATACAGCACATACAGCGATTGGGATTTGGAACGGGTAGATGTGTCCCATTGACCGGTAATCTTTCACTAAAGTTTTCTCACTCAAAAGTACATGATTTCTATGAAACATCAGTCAGCTATGCATTAATCTATTTACCGCAATATTTCATGGGCAAATCTCATTGATAAATTTGTCATTTAAGCCATGTTTTTTGTTCAAAGTATAAGTATATAACTACTGAACGGCAATTTGTTCACTGACAATTGTCTTCACTCCAGTAAAGACATGTTATGATTAAGATAGTGAGTTGATGGGGCTATAATATAGTGGGTGCGTAATTCAAATTGTGCACCCCCGTTGGGCTTTGATTTTCCCCAACTGTTCCTTCACTGGCCTGAATTGTAGTCTGTTCTAAGTGGATCAACAGTCTTGTTACCAGAAGTCATGCGTGGGGTGGGGTGGTCCACTTGGCCGACCAGCACGAGAACATTTGTAGATCTGAACCTGGCAATTGCAAAATCATAACATCTAGTGGCCTAACGCCAAGGAAATTCACTCTCTGGTTTGATTTTCTTAAATTAATTATCAGTTTTGACGGGCCACTGGATTGGGAGAGACCGGGACACACCGCTCCGGTGTGAGAACGTTTTGAAATCTGGAAATGAAAATTGATCAATTCTAGAATCTATAGACTGTCCTCAAGCTTTCCATTTGTTGGATATTTAAAACCTAAGGTTGGAAAATTTCCAACTGTTGGCCATTACACTCCGAATTTGTTTACCAATAGTAGGAAAATATGCAAATGTTGGTCTAAAACAATAACAATTCCCCACTAATAATTTTTTGGAAAATCGAACTGCCAGAATAATTTCAACCTATTTTTGATGTGAAATTTCCAACTGTTTCTACGTGCTTCTAATTAAAGTGAAATGAAAGATTCCGGTATGGTGATCAAATAAAAAAGGAGAAGAATCTTGTTCAAAGTAGTAATTTTTACAAATATAGCATATCTAAATTGACAACACACACCGTCATTCTTATATATGAATTAAATGCAGTGACTCTCGATGGCGAAATCGTTTTCGTTAGGTTTTCGCCGACAGACGCGTCCCGAATCGAGATGTAAATATTTACAATTGAGCGTAGTTCTGACGACGTTTGCAATCGAATGGTACGATCGATTTGCTTAAAATTTTCGGCGATGTTAGTAGAATGTTACATTCCTCAAGTTGTCATCATATCGCCTGACAAACGATTATCAGTTTCACGCACCCGAACAAGTACATACTATGTCTTTAATGTATGTCCACTTCGTAAGATTTGTCTTTGTCCGGGTCTGTCACTCCAATGTTTCAATTGTGAAAAATCCATCCTTTCATTGACAACAGAGTTGATGGTTGTTAGATATACACTGTATGTCGCATCCGGGTGGCAAAAACAGGTTTCCATAGATATACACTGTTTGTCGCATCCGGTTGGCGTAAACAGGCTTCCATAGATATACACTGTTTGTTGTGGCGTTAATGATTAAAGTTACGTGATCGACCGGCATCGTCACCAGTATATTCTCACACTCGCATGCAACGGAGTGATGGCTTAGTTATCTGGAGTGACATACATGAGGATGAAACGTCCGTCGATTAGAAAAGGGACACGTTTGTCTGATGTAGCGCATTCAGAAGGGATTAACGTTCATTTACTCATGTTGTTATTTGTCAGTCTTCTTGGTGTGGCAACGGCGAATGACTTACTGAACATTATATCTGCTGATTCCACACTATAGTATAGTCGTTGTAGTGGTTTTGAAGAGTGAACCTAGACAAAATTGTTATAAAGCCAGTTTTTGTGTCATTTTGACCGGGAATATTTCGACAACAATATATCCAAAATCCGCTAAAATCCGCTTTGGGGAAATTATTTTACCGACATTTGAATACATGCAGGGATTTTCGTCATTATGACACAAAATTGCCGATTGCAGATAAGATACATGCAGACAGTTACTGGTGTGAGTTCGCAAACCACGCATCAGTGGCAAATTTGCGTGGATAATTGTCATATGAGTATACGATAGTACGACCCACAACAGTATAGGCCACCCGTGCCTTCCACTAATAAAGAGCGTTAAAGTAGAACTCCAATGCAAGCGTGCGTGCCACAATAAAGAGCGCGTTCTACGAGCGTTGGAGGACAAACCGCATTATACACGTAAGCCATGTGTGCGCTCAAGTAATAAAGTGCATGCGTTATCATAGAACGCCATAACGCATGTCACTTCAGTTGTGTAAGCAATAGTTCACATTGTTCGCAGTTGTTTCTCATTTATCATTTCGATTTTATAACTCTAATTGTGAAAGTAGTGATAGTTGTTTTTAGGAGTCGGTCACAGGTTTCCTGTTGAAACATAACGGTGACAACATACGCAGATTCGTTATTACGTGGGAGAATCCAGATGATTGATCATGGATTACACGCCATAGTTCCGTAAATGAACAGACCAGCTTACACTCTGTCCAATACAGTTATGCATGTAAACGAACAGATCCTAATCGCTATTTCGTGGATTTTTGTGGATTTTCATGGATTATTGCAGAATATATACGATCCATATCAAATAATATAAAATATGTAGCTGAATCTGTGCTGTCGAGTGTATTGATAGTGACGCGAGGGACCACTTCGATTGGTGGCGAATTTGAAGCTTGTCAATTTCAACATGTTCATTTCATAATTATATTCATAAAATGTAGCCCACACACATGTTGATTTCAACTAAACTCGGCGATTAACGTAATCATTTACCGAATTTGAGTGATCGAACCTAAATGTATCTTCTGCTGTGTTCGTAATTATATGTTCCTTCTCACTCAAGATATAGTATGATTATATGATATCTATGTATTAACAATTAAGTGTATGTACTTTATATCTAGTATTTAAAAAAAAAATCCATATTTAAACAGTTTTGTTTCGTTAAATGCAGTCATCTCGCAGTTTATGTAGTGTCTAAACACAGGCATTTGTTTGGTCAAAATACTTTGAAGATAAAGCTTACTCAAGATTTTAATTCTGTCCTATGTCAAGAAGAATAGCATCGACCATGCCATTGTGCAGGGCGTGTGTCCACGTTTGGTTATAACACCATCACTGTTCGGACTCGGAATAGAAATGAACCATGTGTTTGTTTCCAAGTGACTAGTGAACGAGTAATCTCGGTTGGGATTCTCTGTTACCAACTTTGATGGCAGGGGATGATTGCAATTTAAATGATATGTGATCATGAGACAAAAGCGATTGAGGGTTGATGAGCTCGTGATTGATAAAGGAGTGTCATCCTTAAATATGTTGATGTTATTCACAAAGTAATTTCCAATATCAAACTGAAAACTCTTCTTCGTTTGGCCACATCTTACACCCTCCCATCTGATCACAGCACGGAACGCATGTGGCCATCATCATGTTTTTTCAGTTGAGTTGAGACCTAGCTCGAGCTGGTCAGGATTCATGCAAAATGCTTGCTCGCTGGACGACCCTGACCGCTGAGAAATCAAATGTTCTGTTCCGTCCCATCATTTACTCTGCACTCATGTTTGTTGATGAACATGTACGTAGGTTGAACACCCAAACCCCGTGTATCCCTTTCTGCCATATTTTGTGGTTCAAGGCGGTAAACACAATAACCTCTAAGTCAATGAACATAGTGAGTTGGCTCGGATGATTTCATACTGTAGTGAGCTTCATGGAGTATCGCCTCGATGATGAAGGGGTTGGTACAGTGACCCATGATATATTGAAATGCAGTGTCGAGGGTCTTGCTTGAGCTGTACCTAGTTGATTGTGCGCTTTTCAATAAGTTGATAGCTGAAGTTGTCCCAGTCGAGAAGGACATCAGTTCTGCGGACAATGAATCGATAAAGGAACAAGATGGCACAGTAGCATCACAAGTAAAACAGGCTGATGTCCACGTTAATGTTGGCGAAAACACGAATTGGCAAAGGCTCTGACTGATTTCGTTCTAGAAGGCGAATATTCACAGAAGGGAATTGACGCCATTCTTGGTAGCGAAGCTGTTCTCCGTACAGCGAAGTGGATCAAAAACTCAACATACAAGGAAGTAGCCATATGCGTTATCGGAAGTAAGTCCAAACAAAGAGTATGGCTCGAGTTCCATCGTGTTCGATGGTTCGGTCATAGCTCGTCTATTAAAGATCACGAGCACATCCGGCAATCTGCAAAACGTGCCGACGTTCGGGTCACTGACAAAACAGTGATCCACAATAACCAGCAAATTTTCCTCCCAAATGAGAGAAACAAAAGTCAGTTCATCAAATTGAGTGGCGCCTCTGATCGGATGATGGGCACGCAGTTCACTGCAGTGGTGACGTTGGTACTTTGAGAGTTTCTCGTGCCCCAGCGTTTGAATCCCATGGAAGAAATATCATGGCTATCGCGGACGATACAGATCTGATTCTTCTTTTGAATCGTCACTGGAAATCGAACATGGCCGACAATCTGATGTTCGGAAACTAGCAAAGGTGGTGCGGCCATATAGCGATTCGGCGACACAGTGCGCAAGGCTGTACATTTTACAACTTCCCATATCCTGTTTGCACATGTATGTGGATGCTGTGATACCACCTATGCATTATTCGGACATGGGAACATGAGTCTGTGAAGTTCGCAAAAATATTACTCACGCAGGAGTCTATTGCAAATCAGAAACAATCGGCGAGGCCGACATGCGGCTTTACCTTGTGTGTGGTGGTAAGAAAGAAGACTAACTAATACACTTCGCCATGCGAAGATTATGGACATGGTATCTTCTAGCAAGACTGACTGCGTTAGAGCCCAAAAACTACCAAACGAAAGAGCGGCAAACTATCACAGTCTCAGAGTTCATCTTCCGGTCTTGAATCGGAGAACACTGAATAACGACGTATTGAATCATGAGATATGGGGTTGGAGACTTCGTGTCGCGGAACATGCCCAGTTATGAATGACCAGTATGAAGCCCAATGCGTATTGCTCAAGTCGGTACAGTGCAAGTGTAAGATGACACAAACAAAACATGTGATATGTGTGCATCTGTCTCACATGTGTTATCGCTTGTAGAGAGGGCTGGATTCATTTAAAAGAAATACTGGTAGGAGATAACAAGGATAAGGTTTGAGTATATTGATATATCTGATACACAAGTCCGAAAGTATGACTCATTTCCATATGCTGGTCATCAATGGCCGATCTCTATCAACAAAATAAAAAATACATAATTGACATTTTGGTGGTCATCTTTGTGGCCATCCTTCTGGCTCCCTGTGACCGATATTTGGTCAATGTGACTCCTGTGGAATCTTCTGTCAAACGTGATGACATTTCTTCGAAAGCAATATCATTATCTCTGCCTGACAAAGGACTAATGCTGTTTTGGGAATATTTTTCATTTTTGGCCGCCATCTTGGACGCCATCTTGAATTCTGAATTTTCCCCAAGGCGGATTTTAGCGGATTTTGGATATGCCATTCCCGATACTTTTCCACACAAAATGATACCAAAACCAGCTTTATAACAATTGTTTCTAGGTTCAATCTCCCGACGACCACACTAGATATGCAGTCCTGACACCGAGGCGAAAGATGTCCATTTTAATAATGCAATGACAAATGTGTCCAAAACGTTAAAGAAATAGAAATTTGGCCATTACAGATGCAAAGTACAGTGGCTTTGCTAAATGATGGGTACCTTCAGGGGCCTCATCCAGCCTACCCCACCCTAACTCTCCAACTTTCGACACCCGATCATTAGCCAAACTGTGAGGTCGGACGCATCGCCGAATTTGTGGTGATATGCAGAAAATCCGCTTTAACTCTTCGCTTCCACTCAACACTGCACAGGTGGATTCCCCACCGCCAAGCATACAATACATTTATACATTATACAAGCATGATGGGTGTATGTAAGTAACATAGTGTATTTCATGTATCGCTAGGAATAATGTCTTGAAATTCATATGTGATCAGACATAGGCATCGCAAGTTCATAGCCACTCCTGCCACCACCTGGACTAAACACTGCATGGCTCTATGACGCTCCGACGCTTTGTTCCGTTTGCCGTCATGACGGCGTGCATTAGTTTAACGACGTAGCCTCATAGAGCCAGTGTCTAGTCCTGCCACCACAATAGAGGTCACGTGACATTGACGGCCATCTTGGTTTACACACTAATAGCTGTGTTGGTGCATATTCGTGCGAATATGTTATCCATGGTGCATGCTATCAATGCAGTAATTCTCAACATTTATTTCACACTTTACCTTCATTACTTTACATCTGTCATGGAGGGACCCATACAAAAAAAAATTGCTATATATACCCACATTTGAATATGTAACGTAACCGTGGTGTATACCATGAACTTATGTTGGATTATGGTGCGGGACTGCGGGTAATGCATTAACATTTCAATATATCGTAAATAGCTTCATCTTATGTTGTTGGACTATATAGACATATTGATATGATGCAGCCACATCGGCCACTCCACATTGGTCACGTGACCTTGGTGGCCATCATTGATCTACATATAACGCCAGTATGTTTTGGGTATTTTCAGACTTCATTATGTTATAAGCTTGTTATGAACATATCATGCTGGTTAGGTTGTTCTATTTGAGTTTCCATTTTATATTATTTGTTAAAATATGATAGCAGATACACATGTGTCCTATGAAAAGACCACGTGACCGTGACATCACATCAATGCCCTTATATAACGGTTCGCGTTATATAGTCCTATATACAGAGACTGCCTCTTATCTTTACTATCTCACAGGTTTCCTGTTGTTATTTAGTCTGGAACTTATAAGCATGACATGTATAGGTGCCGATCACCGGACTCATATACGTCATATGACATGGATGGCCATATTTATACCTCAGCATGTACGCGTCATGTTGGCAGAATGTACCCGATTTCGACTCAAGTGTATGGGGAATTCGACTGCAATCGCGATCGGCAGTTAAAGAGTTTATACTGCAATGTCAAATGTATCCAAAACGGTAAAAAATACACAATATATCGAGAAAATGAAAACGATTTGTTTGAGAAATGTATACAAGAACCATCAGCGACTTTAGTGAGTTTGCGATACCCGTCGGACGGGTACGGGTACCGGTAAATCGGTGAAATTCGTCACGATCACTTGCGTACTTCCAATACAGCACATATAGCGATTGGGATTTGGAACGGGTAGATGTGTCCCATTGACCGGTAATCTTTCACTAAAGTTTTCTCACTCAAAAGTACATGATTTCTATGAAACATCAGTCAGCTATGCATTAATCTATTTACCGCAATATTTCATGGGCAAATCTCATTGATAAATTTGTCATTTAAGCCATGTTTTTTGTTCAAAGTATAAGTATATAACTACTGAACGGCAATTTGTTCACTGACAATTGTCTTCACTCCAGTAAAGACATGTTATGATTAAGAGAGTGAGTTGATGGGGCTATAATATAGTGGGTGCGTAATTCAAATTGTGCACCCCCGTTGGGCTTTGATTTTCCCCAACTGTTCCTTCACTGGCCTGAATTGTAGTCTGTTCTAAGTGGATCAACAGTCTTGTTACCAGAAGTCATGCGTGGGGTGGGGTGGTCCACTTGGACGACCAGCACGAGAACATTTGTAGATCTGAACCTGGCAATTGCAAAATCATAACATCTAGTGGCCTAACGCCAAGGAAATTCACTCTCTGGTTTGATTTTCTTAAATTAATTATCAGTTTTGACGGGCCACTGGATTGGGAGAGACCGGGACACACCGCTCCGGTGTGAGAACGTTTTGAAATCTGGAAATGAAAATTGATAAATTCTAGAATCTATAGACTGTCCTCAAGCTTTCCATTTGTTGGATATTTAAAACCTAAGGTTGGAAAATTTCCAACTGTTGGCCATTACACTCCGAATTTGTTTACCAATAGTAGGAAAATATGCAAATGTTGGTCTAAAACAATAACAATTCCCCACTAATAATTTTTTGGAAAATCGAACTGCCAGAATAATTTCAACCTATTTTTGATGTGAAATTTCCAACTGTTTCTACGTGCTTCTAATTAAAGTGAAATGAAAGATTCCGGTATGGTGATCAAATAAAAAAGGAGAAGAATCTTGTTCAAAGTAGTAATTTTTACAAATATAGCATATCTAAATTGACAACACACACCGTCATTCTTATATATGAATTAAATGCAGTGACTCTCGATGGCGAAATCGTTTTCGTTAGGTTTTCGCCGACAGACGCGTCCCGAATCGAGATGTAAATATTTACAATTGAGCGTAGTTCTGACGACGTTTGCAATCGAATGGTACGATCGATTTGCTTAAAATTTTCGGCGATGTTAGTAGAATGTTACATTCCTCAAGTTGTCATTATATCGCCTGACAAACGATTATCAGTTTCACGCACCCGAACAAGTACATACTATGTCTTTAATGTATGTCCACTTCGTAAGATTTGTCTTTGTCCGGGTCTGTCACTCCAATGTTTCAATTGTGAAAAATCCATCCTTTCATTGACAACAGAGTTGATGGTTGTTAGATATACACTGTATGTCGCATCCGGGTGGCAAAAACAGGTTTCCATAGATATACACTGTTTGTCGCATCCGGTTGGCGTAAACAGGCTTCCATAGATATACACTGTTTGTTGTGGCGTTAATGATTAAAGTTACGTGATCGACCGGCATCGTCACCAGTATATTCTCACACTCGCATGCAACGGAGTGATGGCTTAGTTATCTGGAGTGACATTCATGAGGATGAAACGTCCGTCGATTAGAAAAGGGACACGTTTGTCTGATGTAGCGCATTCAGAAGGGATTAACGTTCATTTACTCATGTTGTTATTTGTCAGTCTTCTTGGTGTGGCAACGGCGAATGACTTACTGAACATTATCTCTGCTGATTCCACACTGCGGCCCAACTGTAGTTAGCCGGTGGAGCTGCGGTGTAGTAGCATTTCGGCCGCGTTGTAAAGCTAACCACACCTCGGTTAAGTGGACACTTGTTTTGTCCAGCAGGTATGTGGCTCTTCTCTTCCATTATGATAAACCAATATCAACTGGATACAGGATGGATGCCAATATGGTAGCCAGGGAGTTACTCTATGAGTATTTGAGGTGAATAGGTATGCATGGAGTTAGTGTATGTCTTGGATGATGTGAATATGTATACAATGAGTGTTATATGGTTATGAGTGTGTTGTCCATAGTGAGATGTATAGGTATACAGGGATAGGTCATGGTCAGTTGTGGGGTGAATCGGTATGAATGGAGTGACTATGGTGTATGGTTGTGTGTATATTGAACTGGTGCACCCGGTGTGCCTGTATGGACATTGATGTGGTGTATGGTTATAGCTACATGGCCATCTATGTATTGATTATGTATATATGGAGTCACTGTAAGGTCATGGGTGGGATGTACATGTGTTTTCTGTATGATCATGGATGGGGTGTGTGGATAAATCGTGAGTGAGTTTATGGTTTCGGACAATGTGTGTGGTATACGTGGAATGACTGTACTGTCATGATTGAAGTGTAGATGCATAAGTGGAGTAAGCTGGTGGACATTATCGTGTGGGTATATAGGGAGTGTCCTTGTGGTAACGGATGGGATGTATATGTTTATATATCGTGGATGTATTATCATTGGTATGTGTGTAGGGATTAGCTGTATGCTCATGGATGGCGTGTATGATTATACAGTACGTTGCTGAACTGTCATGTGTGATGTATATATGCAAGTATGGATGGTATGAGTGGTCGTGTGTGCGGGTTTTTTTTTGTATATCTGGAAGGACTGAATGGTCAGTGGTGAGGTGCATATGTATACCTGGAGTGACTGTATAGTCTAGGGTGGGCTTCATATGTATATATCGAGTGGTTACATGTATATAACTGTGTGTGGAATATGTATACAGGTAGTGACTGTATGCTCAATGGTGAAATGAGTACATGTAGGTATACAAGAAGTGACATCAATGTAATGAATATCTATGCCGGGAGTGACTAAATGGTCATGTCTCAGGTGTGTGAGTATACCTGGTGTTCATGCTTGGCGACTCGTGGCGGTATGGTCATGTGTAGGTTATGCGGGTATACAATTATGTTGCTATATGGTCATGTGCGAGGTGTATGTGTATATAGCGAGTGGATATATGGCCATGGATGATGTGTATATGCACACATGGAGTGACTATACTGACATGGCTGGGGTGTATTAGTATATATTGAGTGGCTATTCGGCTATGGTGTGACAAATAGGGATACAGTGAGTGACATGGCCAATGGTGATGTGAATATGTATACCATACACATTACCCGTAACCATACAATCACTCACTATTTATCCACACTCCCCATCCGTGATCATACATAAACACATGTACATTCCACCCATGACCATGTAGCTATATTCATACACCACATCAATGTCCATACAGGCACACCGGCTGCACCCGTACATTATACACACAACCATACCCTGCTGGACAAAACAAGTGTCAACTTAACCACGGTGCGGTTAGCGTTGCCACCGCGGCCGAAATGCAACAACACTGCGGATCCACCGGCTAACTACAGTTGGGCCGCAGTGTACTTGCCATTCGGTCATGGTGTAGTTGCTGCGGTGTACGTTCATTAAACTGAACAAATATGATACAAACCAGAAATCTAACCACGGTGCACATGCCATTCGGCCGCGTTGTAGTTGCCTTTCGGCCATGGTGTACTTGCCGTTCGGCTTCAGTGTACTTGCTTTCGGCCGCAGTGCTCAACAGCAGTTACAAACGCTGACACCGCGGCCGAACGGCAAATACACCGCGGTGCCAATGGACACTTGTTTTGTCGAGCGGGGTATACCATACAGTCAACTCCATTCATACCGATTCACCACACGCCTGACCATGACCTCTCCCTGTATACCTATACATCTCACTATGGACAACACACTCATAGCCATATAGTCACTCATTGTATACATATTCACATCATTCATGACATACACTAACTCCATGTATACCTATTCACCTCACCTATGATCATAGAGTAACTACATGGCTACCATCTTGGCATCCATCCTGTATCCAGTTGATATTTGTTTATCATAATGGACCAGAAGAGTCACATATTATGGTTCATCTCAGTTCAGTCTCAAAGTTCTGCCCATTTCCTTCCAATAATATGGTCAGAATCACAAAAGAAGTTCTCCGCAAAATTCCATAATTTAAAATGAATTTGTCATGCCCTACACGGAACTGGTACAGCCATAATAGAACATTTAATTGTCAGTTAATTAACTACCACATATAATAACCAAATGGGTCACAATTTGCTACATTTTCGGATATCGCAGAGAATAATTATATATATATAATGTATTAATGATATATGTAAAAAAATAACTTATTACCAATTTGGTTGCCATTTTGGAAGCCATCTTGAGCAATTTGGTCTATAAACACCGTAGTGTGACACATTTAAGATAGACCAATACAATACACACATTTCAATTCAAAGATAGTTACAATATTACTAGAAAAAATTGTCCAAACCCGAAAAGTTAATTTTTGCCGATATTTATGTCAAGTTTTTGTGAGAAAAGTCCAATATTTTTGGTGATGTCAGTGATGACAACAGTAACAATTAACCATGATTCAGCAGACATGTTAGTATTCAATGTATAGAATGCATAATAGCCAATGGTGTACATCAACCACAACTTGTAAGCGATTGGAGGACACCCTAGGGCAATATTTACCATTTTCCATATTTTGGCGGCCATTTTGGCAGCCATTTTGAGCCAAAGTAAGAATTTTGGTTTCACTTATTTGGAATATATAGTATGCCTCACTTAATTGCAACCTTCTGTCCTTTTTTTAAAATATGACTAGAATCCCAGTTGTGTTTTTTTGTGAAATTTTATACCGCGTTCTGTAAAATCGAGTTTTTGAGGGATCACAAGTGGATAGGACCCCAATAATTGCATATTTAATTGCTCCAATGATCAGTTAATATACAAAATACAAAATAAAGTCATATTACTCAACCAGTTCCAAACAGCATGAACTGATCTAGAAGATATTTGTGAAAAAATGTCATATTTTCAACTTCCGGCGGCCATTTTGGTGGCCATCTTGGGTAGTGAGTTTCAATTTTGGCCCAAAATAGTGTCATTATGTCTTAGCTTCATGAAAATATATACATTTTACTAGATTAGTCATGTGAATTTGCAACAAATTCCAAGTAACTGGTTTTACGTCTGGGACAAAATTGGGGGGTATACTTTTTAGGGCGCTATAAAAAAAAATTGCTCAAGGCTGACAGATGGCCAGCCAATAATATCTTAATGTCGGATACCTGAATTTACAAAATCCGCAGAGAAAAAAACTTTATACACCAAAACACGCATCCGTGACCTGGCGGCCGGACTTTATAGCATGAGTATGATTAAACAATATACACAATTAGATAAGAGATATGAAACTGTACAGTAATTGTCAACCCTATAGGAACTACATGTATGATGTATGGTACTTTGATTATGCTCCACCAACGGCCTGTTCAGCTTAACATTGTTAGTATTATTTGTAACAGCACTCAGATTCAGCACTCCTCATTACACTGTTGAATTTCCTTTCCTTTTCTGATTACCATATATTTAATTGCAAACCTAGTAACTCTACCATATTATCTGCCATATAAAACACTCTAGTTATCTAATTATACTCCTTATACCGGTATGGGATTATGATGTCCTCAAGTCACCGAAGAGCAAACCGATTGATAATATATTATATTTTCAGCTAAAATTTACTGAATGTATTAGTAAATGTTTAAGCACAGGTGTACCTATCCAGATATCACAACATTGTAACTCACATGGACCTAGATGTATGCATAAAGTACATGGTCGCTATATCTGTACTGCCCTATTTGAGTTTGATAGGCATACAACAAATAATAAATAATAATATAATAATAGAATGCTGATTAATCCAGCATTGGATATAATAGGCAACACATTTTAGAAGCTTCATTTATCAAAGACATTGCACAATTACATATTTTCGTAACAGTTATAAAAAAATCAAAAAAATCGATTTAAACAAAGACATTGCACAATTACATATTTTCGTAACAGTTATAAAAAAATCGATTTAAATAAAACAAATCGGATTTAAATCAAATAAATCTAAATTTAGGCAGCTGAACAAACACATCTGAAATTTCTGGCCCCGGGTATGGCATTGATAAGTGTAAATTGGAAACGCAATACACATAGATGACCGTTAATACATAAAATTGAAGGTTAGAAACATGCGATTATACTATACTTCCATCACGCTGTTGGGGCTTATTTGCGAAATATATAAATTTATTAGCAGGTGAATATAGATTATATAGATTTCATAAAATGACATTGACATGAATTGTTGACATTGACAACATTGTATTCGATCATAAAGTGTGGAAACATACATACAAATTTAAGACAACTCAAAATAGTTCACGGATACAGGTATTTTCTTGTTTTCTGCAATTTGATATATGCCTCTGTATTGAAAACCAGATTTACGGCTCGCCAGTGTCAGGTTGCCCGGGAACCCCCACCAAAAACTGTTACACTTGGTTCAAAGAACATATTTATCAAGTTTCATGCTTTAGTCCGCCCAGTCACGATTTTGAATTAATCCATTGGACTACTAGTATGGGCTATGCATTTGAGCTATGCGTTTGAGCTATCACGCTGACTGTTGTGACGCTTGGCTGTGTTACTGCGAGTGTTACTGCGAGTTATGTGAAAATGTTACAAGTCCTCCCAGACTCAATCAGTGGTACATTTTCAATTGACAAGTTTCCTTTATTTGAGTATATATATACACATAGGAAGTTTCCAAAGAATGGAAC
Organism: Siphonodentalium dalli; assembly: GCA_032622095.1. NCBI lineage: Eukaryota > Metazoa > Mollusca > Scaphopoda > Gadilida > Siphonodentaliidae > Siphonodentalium > Siphonodentalium dalli. The sequence continues at coordinate 33,473,193 of CP136069.1, read as the reverse complement.
CAGTTTATTATTGTTATTATATATTAAGATGGCCGTCGCCATGGGGAGTCGTAAAAAATAGAAACCTAAATTTCCAAACCATGTGTTCTCTACTTCTTTCAAAAACATAAGGTTTCAAAAATCCCCACATAAACATTTGAAGACACAAGAAACCAATCTACAATTGACATCCAACCAATATTGCATTTGTGGGCATCCAGCGACCTTGAATATCTCAATATCTGCAACTGTCAGTCAATCGAAATTGAACATCGATTACGCAAGGTTGGATCCCCCACATGATATACAAACCACAGCCAGTCCATCACCTGACAATACTAGCCCCACCCTATGACCCCGTAGGATTGTCTTGCTCTAGCGCAGACTCTATATAAGTTATGTACCTTGGGTCAAGGGCTTCCAAAAATATTTGGGTACACTTCATCAAATGGTTCTCCCGTCTCCATGGCAACTGTTTCCAAATGGCTGCTAAAAAGGACTCCTCTCACATCAGAAAGTCGATAAATAGTGATTCCAGTCACAAGATTTTGTCTCATTGAATTAAATAGACATGTGTATACACTGTATTATATATGAACTGACTGGTCACCAGCATACCTCTCATTTCTTGTCATGGCGACTGATATACCCCTGAATATGTAATATTCCCCGTCTATATAATTCTCTGCATCAATTTCAGCATTATAATTTGTGAAAGTTTACCCATTGTGAGACATGAATTAATAAGTAGACATATTTTGGTTGAGAGTAGGTAATGGGATGCTGTAGTGACAACAATCGCGAGACCCCTGACTATTGAATTTCACCTTCTCAATCAGAAATTCAGTAAAGGATAATGTTCGAAGCAGAGGGAATTCGGTAAAAGAATAGACGAGGGCTTGCCCGAGTCTATTATTTACCGAATTCCCGACGCTGAGAATATTATCTGACTTAAAACCCACCCATTGAATTGTCATTGGAGCCAACTATCCATTTTGTCTGATTCACAGCTCTGCTTTGATTACCTGAGTTCACGCCCACAGTTTGTGATGTCCGTGTTGTCCCCGCCGAAAAGCAACACATTTCAATTATTATTTAATTCGAATTAGGACTCGCCAGTTGAGGGACGTTTCTTCCGAAGTTTGTCGTTGCGCCATGGATTCTGACAGTGTATGTGAGCAATATATTACTATCCAATTGTGTTTGTTTATTTTTTTTCTTTCTTGATTTAAAGATGCCTCATCTAATTCGACATGAATTACGTTAACATTCCATAATAATTTATCAGGAAATAAAACATGAAAAATAATGGTAATGATGTAAAAACGCTCTTTATACAATGTGATTTTTCGAATATTCTGGCGCCAACAACACGATACCTGGTAAAACTGTCTCATTATTATCCTAACTTAACCAATTGTGGAGAGGAATCATGAAACTATTTGAAATATGAGCTTGAAATCTGTAAAATCCTAGCATCTTTAAAAAGAAAGTCTAACTCCATGAAAACTCAGGAATCGATTTGTTTTGTTTTTAAATTCAGTTAATAATGGAATGTGGTATGCCAGCATTAAATATGGGGTTTTCGCAGTGAGTAAATGTGCACACAATTTTTTTTTCAAACACGAAAACCTCGTTTTAACTGGATCGCTGATGTTCAACACTTTCCATGCATTTTGCATACTTATGTGAACAGTACTGTAACATTAATAGTCATTTTATCGCCAAATATTGCTTGAATCTCGGTTCTGTTGACCATTTATCAAAGAGATTGTATCGATTGTAAAACGACTCATGCTTCAAGAAAAGTTAAAAACAACGCATGATCTCGTTATCCATGTCTCATCGACAATCAACACAAGAACAAACCCAATCCATTGTTCAACATTTTCTCTTGATGATAATGATTTTACAGACCAATGCGAACGCCTTACGTACCTATAATGTTCATCCTAAAATGTTCCAAGTTCGGCACACATGTTAGATCATGACATGAATCTTTACTCTGGCTATATACCCCCGTATATATCATTTTCCATATGTTCAAACCCTGTGAACCTTTTCTATTATCTTCTGATGGGGTTGAAGATTGAACAAACCACGCAGGGAATATATTTCTGTGTTAATACTTGTTCCTTGAAAATAAATTCCCAGCTCGAGGTTGCAAGATTTGTGTAGCTTTGTGAGCCAACATCAATGGAATTCCAAGCGACGCAGAGTTCAATCGATTAATTCAAGCCCCCCAAACCATGCAAACTCGAGTTGGGACCTTTACCTGCTATAAAATACAATGTTATTACGGAACAGGTATAACCGAGCATTATATTAACTGCATTTTTTTAATGTTATAAAACTTCCCTGTCAGCAACAGAAAGTTACCATGTTTTGAACTAGTGGAGTAGATATGCATGACATGATCTATACACATGGATATACGCTATTTTGTTTCAATTTGATACTGGAAATGTTATTTTTTTCTGTGCTTCACCATTGTATTAAAAATAACCATGTGAGCACTTTCTTGTTCAATAAGTAACGTATAGTTAAAATCTGTGTTAAACGGCTTTGTGTTTATTTGACCGACCTAGGGACGTATTTAGATGTTATATATATGTGTTTTAGCCTGTCTGTGGACTTTTCTAAATAGTTAGTCCAAATAGCTGTTGGTGTTTTTGTATCAAAGTTTAAAGAAATTTTATTTTATTTTTTGGCAATATAAAATCAAAATCGCTAAATATTTGTCAGTTTTAATTAGCTCAGACAAATTAAAGGTATTCAATCCGATTAAGCACCCCTAAATTACTATTTCTTTGACTTCAGGGGTAAAAAAAATATTTGATTTGAGTCGAGGAACCCATCCATCAAAGCTCAGAGTTATTATATATCGATTTTTGAAGTTTGCAATTCTCTCAAGATGCGTACTAATAATTTTCACAGAAACACTTATTCAACAAGCGAAGCTGGATAACTCTAAAATCAAGTGTATTAATAACGCAATTTTGACTGCGACCATCCTTTTGACGGCGTGTTTCTGGGCCAGAAACAATAGAAATAACAAAACTTCAAAAAACAATCTGATCACTATGAGCGTTGATAGCTAGGTTTACTCGTCTCGAATCAATTATTTTTTATCCCCGAAGCCAAAGAAATAGTAATTTATGAGGGCCTGATCGGATTGAGTACCTTTAAGTGTTCCGATATTTAATGCAGCTTGCCCGACAGGCTCTTGACTCAACATACATGTTTGGGGGAGGAGCCACTCTATGACGTCCCTCAGTCGATTTAATCCATCGCGTATTCGTAAACAATAATGCCCCCACGGGCACTCTTAAAAAATAATGCCCAAGGGCATTCTTAAAAAAGAATGACTGTTGGCGTTAAAATAATGTTCATGCGATCAAAACGCTTGAGCGTTCTGTCAGATAAGAGCCGTGTCCGGACAAAGGGTAACACGCCGGTGGGTTTTAAGTACTACGGAATCTGTTCTAACCATTCGTCGGGCAGCTAAGAATGGCAATATCGTCGCATCAGTCCTAAGTCCATTTTTCAATGTTGCGATAAATTCGGGTTTGAAGTTTTGTTTGCTCAGTTTTCATATCTGCATTGTTCTGACATCTCTGTAACAATGCGAATATTATCCATGACATCGAAATACACCAAGATGTGACATTTCAGTCTAATATGCGCCCCATCGTGAATTTGGCATGTGTCTCTTGATGTTTCGAGAATCAGACAACAGTTACTGCAAGTCTTTGCAACTATATAAGCATGCACACTATACACTCTCCAGCAAATAGAGTGGTTCTGAATGTATCGCACGTACATGTACGTTATTCATGTATACACAGAACAACTATGGCCCATTTTACAATGGCAGAACTATAGCGTGGCACAAAAGGACCAGGTTACTGCAAATCTGGAAGGTGCTGTATTTGGGACAAGAACCAGTATGATGCGCGAACTTTTGGCAACAACAGTAACTTTGTTTCGTTTCTACTTCATGGAAGTAAAAGCAAATTTCAATAACAGACTCTCACGACAGTCTCGTCTCAAAATTGATCTAATTACTCAGTGGAAGAAAATTACTATATAGTTGTCGTCTGTCATTGTTTTTGTGACTAGCATGTCTGTGTATCTGCTAGCATTCATCGTTCCTTGTTGAATAGACCCGTTCCTGGTCCAAAACTGCAAAAATCTGAAAACGTAGTAACCTGACCCTCGAGCTAAACTGACATGTCGTGTAAGAAATCAGGCTAATCAAACTAGATATTCTGATGGGGAAATTCTCAGCTAAAGGGAATCAGGCACGTTAGTGACATGTTACGATATTGCTGCTCTTACATGTAGGTTAAATCATGGCTTGTTTCATCATAAAATAGAATATTTGGCATAAAATCGAGCGGTGTAAACATGTCGGTAAAAGGGCGGGTCAGGTTGGTAAGTTCATACCAGCCTGACCCGCCCAATTTCAAACCTGTTTACCAAATCGCTCGAATTCATGACAAACATATTGCTGGGATTCGAGTTAAACCGATGTTGATCCTGTCCACTGTCGATCGCCGATTTAATTCGCTGGATGTTGGCCTTCGCATGCAAACGTAGAACAAGCATATTGAGATACACACATGATACATAATAATATAACCAGGGACGTTTCTAGATGGGGTGTCCTTAGAATTCCGCTTGCATCCCAACTGAGCGAAAAATAATACTGCGCGAATTTAAATACAAGTATGGTATACACTATATGTGTACGTTTGAGATATTGTTTATAGTCCAGTCTATTTTTTTGTTTATTTTCAGTATGACATTGATTCAAAACGCGTCGTTTTTAGTACTACGACTCGGGTTTTTATTCAACCGTTTACGCGTATGAAGCAACCTGATTGAATTACAATGTGCTACTTTCTGCCCAACAGTTTGGTTTATTGGTTCAAAATAACAAATAATTGCTAAACGGAATTGTGGTCATCTATTTTTGTGATAACCAGTATGTAGTCTTGTTCTGCTTGGGCTAGGCACAACACTTAGCAATTTATTATTTAAACGATTTTTCAAAAGATAACCACATTTCTACTCAACAAATAACGTTTTAGCCCTACTTTTTCAGTGTATATCACATGCAAGGTATGACTGATTCGGTAACCGACCAGAAACTGGTATCAATTATTATGATACCATAACTGCACACATTGTTCCTATAATTTAAGTGGTCATGGATACTCGATTTTCATAATGTCGATCCGACTTAAATGTTGTGGTTTTTCTCAGCCTCCTTAAAGGTACACAATCCGATTAAATGCCCTTAATTAACTATTTCTTTTAGAGTCGGGAGTAAACAAATATTTTGAGTCGAGGAACCCACCTTTCAAAACTCAGAGTGATCAGATATCGATTTATGTAATGTGTTATAACGGCTTCCGCGCATGTCTGTAATAGTTGGTGATAAAGAAGCCGCCATTTTTGTCAGGCCGCCAAATATTACGAGGGGCTGAAATATATGACATTTCAAAAATCGATATCTGATCACTCGGACCTTTGATGTGTGGGTTCCTCGACTCGAATCAAATATGTTTTTACTTGCGAAGCCAAATAAATAGTAATTAAGAGGTGTTTAATCGGATTGTGTCCACCTTTAATGAGGCTTTCAATCGTACAGGCTTTCCAGACACCTATATTTTATGTCATTTCAAGTTGATAATTTATTTGAGATTTGAGATTTATTTCCGACATAAAATGTCTCTTCACGACGAGGTATTGTACACTGCCATTTCATTATACTAGCTCCCAGCCCTTTGGAATGGGAAGAAACTACAAATTCTGGAAGTTCGTAACGGTGGGGATATGCATACATGACTTCATGTGGGAAGCTATATGTTGAAAATTGTTGGATATTTGAATACACATTTTCAAGTGTGTGTGAACATAACAAATGAATGTTTGTTTTAAAAAACATGCATTATAAACGCGTGGTTACTCTCATGTTTATTATGTTGTACTGCGAACCACGCGAAATGTGGCAGCAACAACGCGTTCATAATGCATGCATTTTGAAAAACAAACATCAAATTGTTGAAAGTAGCACCCCATTTCATTCAGCAAAATTCACAACACATGGGATGAACAGTTTTCCGGTCCGCTGAAGAGGGTAGACATGTAGACTATGTATACTATTTAGGGGGAATAGACCCTCGGTCGATTCTATTTTATGATTAAACAAGCCATGCTTTAACCAAATGTCAGACCAGCAATACCGTTACATGTCATTGACGTGCCTGATTCCCCTTAGCTGAGAATTTCCCATCAGAGTATCTAGTTTGATTCGCCTGGTCTGACATCCACAGCTCGACGACATGATTCTTACACGACATGTCACTTTAGCTCGAGGGTTCAGGTTACTACTTTTTCAGATTTTTGCAGTTTTGGACCAGGAACCAGTCTATTCAGCAAGAGATATTGAATGCTCACAGATACACAGCCAATGGCAGGCGAGACCTATATAGTAATCTTCTTCCATTAAGAAATTGTATCAACTTTGAGACGAGAGTCTGTTATTTAAATTTGCTTTGACTTCCATGAAGTAGAAAATGAAGACAGCCAGAATTTCGTGCATTAGACTGGTTCTTGTCCTAATCACATTCTCTCCCCGAATCGTAGTAACATGACCCTTCTCTGTAGCGCTCTAGTACTGCCGTTGTAAAATGTACCATAGTTGTTCTGTGTATACATGATTCACGTAGATGTATGTGCGACACATTCAGAACCATTCTATTATCTGGAGAGTGTACACTGTTAGAAGAAATACCGTCGTTTTAACGGTCTGAGACCGCGCAACATCGATGCCAACATTTGACCGTTAAACATACGATCAGGCCGTAGCATGATCCACGGTATAAAACCGCTTAAGTAACTGGCAGACCGTAACCAGTAACTGTCAGACCGTAACTAATAAAGGTCAGACCAATGGTATTTTTCATGGGTCAACACCAATTTTTTGCTCTTAATTTGCTAATTTACCATAGAATTAGCCAGGGTCCCATGGTGACAATATGATTTCCCGGTGGCATTACGATTCATGTTTTTGAATGTTCGAAACTAGTATTATTCGTAACTGAAAAATACATCTTAGTTCCTATGTTACGATCATAGTTTTGATGAAATGTAAATCCTCAATGCATGAAGTGATAGACAATACTTATGAAACTTTGCAGTTTGAAGAGGATCAAGCTTGCTATCTGCCTCGTAGAATTTAATCCGGAAAAGGCTGCGCACACGTAATGTGTTCGCCTTTCACTAACGACTGTATAAATATGGCTGTAAATAAATAACATACTAGTAATAGCTGATAAGCCAACACATCACTATTCAGTTATGAGTAATATTAATTTCGACCATTCTAAAACATGAATCAGCATGCCATTTTAAAGCCACAAAAAGAACAACAAAGCTCCATGTTTCACATTGAAAACTCAAATTTATGTACCTGTAAAAGTTAAATATCTTAATGGCATACTTTTTGGTAACATGTAAGGCGTGAAATTGTCCATTCACTTGTAAACACAGTTTTTGTTCTAACAGGTGAATCCATACATCATGACAATACAGTACCAGTCAGAAGAAGTGGTATTTTTAGTCGCACATTTATTGCGACATGGAGCATGCTTAATTTAGAAAAAGGCTTGATTATAGCACAATACCAAAAATCTGTCGCGCTTATTATTACAATATTGCGATACTAAGCGTACTAAATTTCACACATACCCGGATAGTGTTATATTTATATTAGATAAATACTGTGCATATAGTGCACATATAGCATTTACAACTCTAATGATATACATATCTAAACATTGTCTCTATTTATACAATAAACAACATAGAAGTAGCAAAAATTTGATTTGAATGTCACAATTTTGAGCGCAATATTAAGCGCAAAATATTGAGATATTAAGCGCAAAATATTGCAACAATATCACAAGCGACATGCTTATAAGCGTTTCCACTTGCAATATTATTGCGATATTGGGCGCGATAATTGGAACCTTGAAGACAACAGCAGATCCCATAATAACTGTGCGCAATGACTTGGCGACAATCTTCTCCTGTAGTCGCACATTTTCCATGAAATTTTAAAGCATGATGCATCAAACTTGGTACTGGTATCACAACATTTAGTATCAATATCAGTGAGTCAGCTAAAGATAGTTTGATAAAAACATCCAACCAATAGTGTACTCCCGGTAAATTGTCGTAATAACTTGACGATAACATGGCGAATGATGACAATGTCTCATATCCACACGAATGAAAATTGATGAACACAGGATGAATTGTTCCGTGTAATTGTAAAGTTGGAATTGAAGATATGTGATCATCCGTCATTGCGTGGCGTCAGATCATTGTTTACGGTGTTGTTGTTGACACAGAAGCTCTTGTGAATTACACTGATGCGTACAGTACATGTACATGCATATCCTCTCTTGTAAGTGTACATGCATGTGGTTTGAAACAATCAGATTCAGAACACTGTCAACTGGATTGTCAACATTCTAATAGTAATAGCTACTCGTTGAGTCGTTGTTGTTATTATTGTCACTATTGGTTGACACCGAAGCTCGTGTTAATTGTACGTGTATCCTATCGTGTCAGTAAATGTGCCAGTGTTTTGATACTAAGTCACAACACTGCCAATTTCAACATCATCACTGAGTCGAATGAAGTCAGACCCCGGATGCCATGAATCGATCGGCATGAATATCTACTCTCTAATTTAGTGGAATTTTTCAATGATTAAGCCGGTTTTCGCAGAATTGAAAATTGTCCGGTTATCAAAGGAACCGAAATCAGACCGTCTTAACAACTGTCCACAATCGAACAGGTAACAGTTCCCAAAAAAAACAATAGTTTTAATCAAATATGCAACGCCAAATAAAATGGCGAAAAAATTATGTGAGTGCTAAAGCGGGAACTTAACCCCGGAATGAGAATACGTACTTATCAATATACGTACCGACCGCATAACACAGCATGAATGCCGGATTTATAATACATATTAAATACCAGCAAAGTAAGATTCAGTCATACTGTATGGAGTAATTGCCGTATATCATATGGTCGCCGATAAATATACTATTGAATTTTGACGGCATGACTTTGAATCACGAACATATTTAATTTAGACAATTTTCATGGGCACATAAAATAACGGTAAAAAACCGTCAAACTGATGAAACGGTATATGACCGTCGATTATGACGGCCCGAAACCGTCGAACCGACAGTAATTTCTAACAGTATATTGTGCATGTGCATTATTCTTATATATTTGCAAAGACTTGCAGTAACTGTTGTCTGATTCATCGAAAGACACATGTAGCCTCATTACATGCGACATTCAAGTTTTGTTTTAATTAACCGAGTAACACCGTTTGTACCAATTCTACATGTAAACCATGTTGATTTCCAATTATAACTTTTACATTCGGCACTATTACACACAATTACGACGAGGTCATATGCGTGCTTAAAGGACGTATCTGTTACGGAACGTAGCGCGAGTTCACATCCGGATTATAATTTATAATCCTGAAGTGAACTCGCGCTATGGATAATATTCGCATAATTACAAAGAGGTCAGAACAATGCAAATATGAAAACTGAACAACCAAAACTTCAAACCCGAGTATCTCGGAAAATTGAAAAATGGACTTACGACGTTATAGCACTGATGGGACGTAATGCATGAATAATATACATGCCACTTCTCCCAATCAATATGAACCGACATACACCATATATACCTCACACATATTTCATGTTCCCTGTAGCTGTTTCTTATAAATTATTAATCTAGGCGCATAGTTTCAGGCATATGTGATGTCCCACTAAAAGCCAACGTTATCTGTAGGGGAAACATTAACAATACAAGTCATTGGAATCAGTACCAGGATGCTACGGTAACGCTCGTTGGTGGGCATGCATCAACGGCCAATTGAAATTGCTGAAATTTTTTTCAGATTATGTGGAACTTTCCCAAAACAAAAACAAACACCATTTACATGTTTTATTCTGAGCCAAAAATAGTACGACTCCTGAGTTTATAGCGAACCACATATTAAGTAGATGTATATGTTGATGAGTTACATACATTATGGAAGGCGGGACTGAATATAGACAATTAGACATGCTTTTATGTGGCTATATATTACATGTGGGCGACCAACATACAAATCATTACTCATAATTATGGAAAGCAACAAATTGTGGTAACACCGTTGGTGTTGAAATATATAAGAAACGTAAATGTGCCAGGCTGAATGTGCTCGAAAGTACGCCCCCGTGTTATCAACACTGCACGGTGTGACACCATATCCAGACATCCTGAATTACTTATGCCAACACAGTCGTCAGTCAAGTGTTGATTCTTTCTTAAGGCATCTGATTAGTGTGTGGATGTGGTTTTACGTCTTTGGAGTTCATTCCGATGATGTCTATTACTATTTTAATTGAATATCACTGATAATAATTATTTGTAGCATATAAAACACATATTCACAACGCGTTGATGTTGCAGCCATGATTGTGTTACATGCACGGTGTGAATCAATCTATATTATGTTTAAAATACACATGCATCTTCATGAACGAATAAGAACTGAAACTGTCATCAGACCCAAAACGTTTTGGAAAATGTTGTCAATTTTGAATTCGCGCAGCTAGATGCGCGAATTAAAAACTGAGCGAAACATAGTACTGCGTGAATTTAAATACGAGTAAGGTATGGACGTCGAGAATGCACACCGAAGGACCACCCAACCAATTGTGATTTAGTGTTCAATCGACTCGTTATCGCATGCAAACCAAAGGACCACTTAACCAAGGGTGAATTAGTTTTCAGTCGACTCCTTATCACGTGCACACCATAGGACCACTTAGCCGAAGGCGATTTAGTGTTCAGTCGACTCGTCACTCCAATGTCCACTTGACAAATGGTGAATTAGTGTTCATTTGACTCGTTATCTCGTGCGCACCGTATGGCCACTTAACCAAGGGTGAATTAGTGTTCAGTCTCGTTATCTCGTGCATAGCGTATGCCCACTAAAGCAAGGGTGAAGTATTGGTTAGCACATGAGGTTGGAAGGAAATGACCTACACAGAGCGGAGGGTACAATCGAGCCCCCGTAGGCAGGTCGATGTAGGTTATTCCCTTCCAAAAATGACTCCAACCGAAGGTGGTAACCAATTTACACACCACTGGAATGCATATACGATAGACAAGTAACCCTATACCAACTATTTTGACACCAAAAGTATGCATGTGCATTCCAACCGCGGCGACAATTGACTAGCCTATCATGGTCGCATCATTGTGCACATATCCGAAAACAATAGGCCGCACGAAATTCACTCAAACCATTTACTTGGACCGATATCTCGGTCAAGGCGACAGTTATCTTGATTACTTGTTGACGATATGCCGAAAACAATGATTACTTTGCTGACCTAGCACGATTTTCTAATCCTGATATCTGTTCACTGACGTTGGTGTTGCCTATTTCAACATTCAGAGATACGAATCGGACGTGTCCGTCGTAGGTTATTTATATAGAATTCAATTAAATACATCCTAATTATACGGAATTTGAGCTTACTGGTTATGGACACATATCAATTTTAAATATTGTCGCGGTCCGCCAATTCTTGCCACAGTCATGATGATGGTCATTGAAAACTTAGAATCTGCTGAGTATTTTGGCTCTATATTTACAGCTGTGCAATCGGTCCAAAAATTTATAAATTATTTGCTTTCATGCAAAAAAAGGGTCAAATTTGAATCTATGTTCGGTTCGGTTTGTCGATTAATTTTATTTCGTGACGATGCGGTCTGTTATTATCATGCATGCAGGGATGTTACGCGGTGACAGATGGAGTAGGTGGGGTTGATGAGAACCTATAACCTATATCACTTGTGAATTCAGACCTAAATATGTTCGGATTGTTTGATTTTCCAACCAGTATTTAGTGTGAATGTTTTCGCTTCGTAATTTATTTTACTGAAATGTTGAAGAACAGTTTTCAAGCAAAATAGATGCCATTTTGGAGAATTTTTAGGTACCGGTTGTTGAAAATGTTCAACACAAAGGGTGCATATACAAGCGAACTGTCCACACATAGTGTCTGTTTCACGGGAAGCACGCAAAATGTGACAGCAACAACGCGTTCATAATGCATGCATTTTGGAAAACAAACATAACATTGTTGAACGTAGCACCCCATTTCATTCAGCAAAATTCACAACACATGCAATGAAAAGTTTTCCGGTCCGCTGAATGAATTTATACATGTAGATTATGTCTACTATTGGGGGGGGGGGGGGTACACACTCAGTCGATTCTATTTTATGATCAAACAAGCCATGCTTTAACCAAATGTAAGACCATCAATACCGTGACATGTCATTGACGTGCCTAATTCCCTTTAGCTGATAATTTCCCCACAAGAATATCTAGTTTGATTCGCCTGGTCTGACATCCTTATCTCGACATGATTCTTACACGACATGAAACTTTAGCTCGAAGGGTCAGGTTACTGCGTTTTCAGATTTTTGCAGTTTTGGACTAGGAATCTGGCTATTCATCAAGGGACATTGAATGCTCGCAGATAAACAGACATGCAAGTCACAACAACAATGACAGACGACAACAGTTTCTATATAGTAATTTTCTTCCACTGAGAAATTAGATAAACTTTGAGACTATCACGAGAGTCTGTTATTGAAATTTGCGTTTACGTCCATGAAGTAGAAACTGAACAAAGTAACTATAATTGTTGTCAACATTTCGCGCATTAGACTGGTTCTTGTCCCAATTACACCATCTTCCCGATTTGCAATAACCTGGCCATTTCGTGCCACGCTCTAGTATTGCCGTTGTAATATGTACCATAGTTGTTCTGTGAATATCTTAATAAATGAGAGCAAATGGTATGAATTGCTACAACCAGTCAATGACATAAACGATGCAGTAAGCTTATTTACCGAGAGATTTATTAAAATAATCAAAGAATCAATCCCCAAAATGACTGTGACGATAAGGACAAAGGACAAATTCTGGTTTAATTCCGACAAACGGATTGAAATACGACGTCGCGATAGACTCAGATCAATAGCATACAAACGAAATTCAGAGCACACTTGGAGAAAATACAAGGATATTAGAAATAAAGTTAACAACATGAAAAAGTATGCGAAATCTCAATTCGAAACTAAATTTGAGGAGAAAATAAATGAAATCCCCACTCCCCGCGATTTCTGGCATATTATGAATTATCTACGTAACAAAAAGAAATCTACGAATAACCCGCTTCTGTATAGCCCCAATGGTGACGTATTAATGGAAGGGAAATCATATGCAACCGATGATTACGAAAAAGCTAGGTATCTCAACGCAAGATTCATTTCTAATGCCACTATACAAGACGATGCCAAAAACCTCCCTTATTTCCCTTGTAGATCCAATAACATACTATCCGCAATCCCAATCACATATCAAAGTATCGTGTGCGCAATGAAATCATTAAATTTAAATATGGCGATAGCATCGGCCCAAAAATGGTACATAGTACTGCCGAAAATATCGCAATCCCCCTATTAATAATTTATAAAAAAATAATTGGATCTTGGTAAGTTTCCAGTGACCTGGAAAAACACAAACGTCATCCCTAATTTCAAAAAAGGCGACCCAGCCGATTCCGCGAATTACCGACCAATATCTCTCCTTCCGACATTAGGCAAAATCTTCGAAAAAGTGGCCATACAACATATTATGACATACTTCACGGAAAATAATTTGTTATATAATCACCAGTCTGGCTTCCTCCCTGACCATAGTACAATATGCCAGTTAATAGAACTATATCACAACATGTGCCATAGTTTCGACAACAGCCTTTATACATGTGCAGTATTTTTCGATATATCAAAGGAATTCGAGAGAGTGTGGCACAGGGGGCCGCTATATAAATTGGAACAATATGGAGTCTCTGGAAATCTCTTAGAATGGCTAAAAGATTATCTGTTCAATCGCAAATAAAAGGTCTTAGTGAACAACTCCTTCTCACATTTTGAAGTTATCCCAGCGGGAGTCCCTCAAGGCTCAATTATTGGCCCTTTCCTATTTTTAGTTTATATAAACGACCTCCCTGACCACATTAATGCAACCACAAGAATGTACGCGGACGATACTTGCCTAATGACTACCCACTATGATATCGATATCCTAACCAAGAATATGAACGAAGAGCTTGAAAGAGTCGCAAATAAATGGCTAGTTAAATTTAACCCAACGAAAACTAGGGAAATTTCCTTTTCCCTTACACATAACAACGTGACCCCGAAGTTAAAATTCGAACAAGAAAATGTATTATTTACAAACTCACACAAACATCCTGAACTTGAAATAGAATCGAATCTGGAACTGGAATACTCATTTGAATACAATAGCAAACAAAGCAACATCGCGTCTCTCACAAATAAGAAGACTGAAGTACGACCTAGACCGAAAGTCGCTTGAAAAAATATACATAGCATATATATTACCAATTATAGACTGTGCCGATGTAGTGTGGGGCAACAGATTACTTATTAAAAAAGTTCGATGACAAACACAAGGATGCTGCAAAAATAGTCACAGGATTAACGCGTAGATATCAATCGCTTGTTTGACGATGTAGGATTGACAAGGCTTGAAACTCCACGAGAACTCCACGAGTTGCACACCATGTTTAAAATAATAAACAACCAAGTCCCCAATTACCTCACGCTCATGTTGCCACCCCGATCCAGACAAGTTGCCAGTGATCGATATGATGTGCGCGAACCTGACAAATTATATTCATACCGTTCGCATACAGAACATTTCAGAAACTCTTATTTACATAAATGTACGTTATCTTGGATTGTAATTCAATTGAGTATTTGTCACTAGAAACAAGCATTCTGATTGGTCGAGAGCTGCTAACTTTCGTTTTTGATTCACCGACATCGGCCGCTTCAGCGTGCATCAAATCTGAATGTAGCACGGTCAAATTTCATCGGCGCAGAACGAGTAGCGAAACGAGCACACCCGTGTGTTGTTGTCTATATATACCGTTCATCGGCCGCTTCAGCGTGCATCAAATCTGAATGTGGCACGGTACAATTTCATCGGCGCAGAACGGAATAGCGAAACGAGCCAACCCGCCCCACATGAAATGGTTACGGAGCAGTGTTCCGAGTAACGCAATGAACAAACCCAATGATTTGTGCACGGTGACAACGGCGAAATGAAAGTCTCGATTCGGATCATGAAAATGACTAAATGATACTTTTTATACAGTTTTTTGCAAATTCCTTGCTAGATTGAATTACAATGGAGATAAACGTACCCTGTTTCGTTGTACATTCTGGGATCGCATCCCAAAATGTACAACTCAACAGGGTATGCTTATCTCCTAAATAAACTACCAAAGCCTATTACAACTGTACTCTTCCTGAATTTAAGATGAATTTGAAATTAATTGATCCGCCCACGAAACCTCCCCAATTATTTATTAATGGTCCAAGAAAACTAAGCATCTTATACTGCATAATTCGCAACTATTGTAGTGAACTCAAATCAGATATGTACAATTGTTTGTATCTCTGGTTTAATAATATTTATTCCCAATAATAATTTGTTACAATATAATATATTGGTAATTCATGTTACCATGTTCCTTGTGTATGGGAGTGGATTCGGCTGTAAGCCTATAAGGCTTATATATGCCGTCTCCACAAGTGACCTTATCATCGGTGGACATAATACAAGAATACCATAGTCAGAAATGGTAACGCCACCAAGATCATATTATTAGCCATAAATATAAATCATAATATAAAATATATTGGTTACATGAATGGACCGCCTCCGAATTCCGTTAAGACAAGTAATTCTTCAAATTATTACAATGAACTACGGCTTATAAATTACTGCAGGTTTCTCATTCGCCACACCAGAATGCTTCTAAATGCGGATCAAAGCTAAGAGTGCATGGCACAGCCATTGTTCATAGACATTTTACAGATAGCGATAATGATGCATGCTGGGAACGAAAGTATCCACAGCAAAGCCATGTGCTTACGGCCGCATGCGTTTATTATAGGGGATTTATGGTGGGCCTATAAAACTAATTTATATAACTTTGTTATCTGGCATAGTTTATGCGTGAAATTTTAAACATATATACCATGGACATATACCCCTTCCAGAATGTTGAAAAACATTTTCAGTTTCTCATCGTATTTTTATAGACGAAATAGTTCGAAATTTCAGAAAATTGCGCTAACTGCTCAATGTTTTAATGTGTTACAAAACGTCTGATAAAAATAGTTCTATCGGGAATATTCACACCATTTTTTTTCAGAGAACATAGAGTAAACATAGTCCTATCGGGTTATCGTAAAGGAGATTAATTAAAACCCTCAGACTGCCGAAACTGACGACCTTAAATTCGCTTTTTCGTGTCCCACGGAAATGAAACTTGTCTGTCCATTGATCACGTTATTTATTTGACATAGTATTTTTTTCTGTTGTATTTGAACACTTGTTGCACGTGCAGGCTGCACGATCATAATAACTTCAACCGATAAGCACCGACTGATATCCGCGCAACAGTTTGTCTCAAATAAATTGTTATCAAAACGCAGGTTTATGGCCGCGGACATAAGCCGATTAAGTGTAATGTAATTTATCCATGAACTTGACTGAAAAATTGTGATTCTATCACCATTAGGCACGAAAATGGGACCTCTAAACAGGCAAGTTTTATTTTCGGGGGACACGAACAAGCGAATTTATTGTCGGCAGTTTCGGCAGTCTGAGGGTTAATTAATCCCAAATTAAACGGAACTACTTTACGATAGTCCGATAGGACTATGTTTACTCTATGCATGTTCTCTGAACAAATAGTGTGAATATTCCAGATAGAACTCTTTTTATCAGACGTTGTGTAACACCTTAAAACATTGGGCAGTTATAGCGCAAACCGAAATGTGTTGTCTTGCAAGATATCCCACCGCTTTAGCTAAATTTACCTTCCTACAATATCCAGAGAGGATCATATATTATATACCCACGGTTTTAATTATATAATATAAAATATATTGGTTTCGCGAATGACCAACTCAGAATTCCGTTAAAATAACAATAACAACCAGCACATATAACGAACCGTTTTACTGGACTTGGCCTACTGGTCGCGTAGTTCCGACTTTTAAATAAACGGAATTTCCAACTCTATAAATAAAAGCCCCACAAGAATTCATTCGCCCTGTCCACCATCAAACTCTCTGCAGCTAGATACACCACAGGTGGCGTAATAAATGGTGCGACAAAGCAAGCAATATTATGCTTGCATTACTCGAGTCGCGTCCCGTCGTGGATTTATCGGGGACAGATAATGAATTGGTCTATTCATGTACTAAATGTTTACACCATGTCTAATATATTATAGCATGGGTTTCATAGAATGGGTTCGTAAGAGCAATACAGACACAAGCATATATACAACATTTGTGTGTCACCTGTCGTGTCGGTCATCAGCTATTTCAATAGTTCCATATATTAGATATATACTCAATGTAATTATTATTGGGCAGTGCCATATAATCTGTATATATGTTAGCTCGAAAAGCGTTCTGTCATGATTATGAATTTCACTCAGACTATTTGAATTCGTGCCGTTCAGTGCGCTCTCAATGGTTGTTCGTTCCAAACTACCAGAAAAACATTCGTTTCTTTGTCTACTGTATACTGGGCAGTGGAATAAGAAATGATTTTCATCACTTCCACACACACAATGAGGACCTGATCTGAGATAATTTTCACACAGGTCTTTATTAAGAAAACTGCAACCAAGTCGCAATCTGCAGTGATGTATTTGCGCTGGGCGTGAGTAATAGTAATAGTGGTAAATATAAGGTTCTCTACGGTTATTATCCGTGCTTCCTATTGCCGACTTAAAGTCACACAATGTTTCACACTTCCGCACATTGTCTGGGAGTGTGTTCCACATCTCAACGGCTGAGGGAAGAAAGGACTTTTCGTATGACGCAGTATCACGAGAGGGGTTAGTTAGGTGATGCTTTCTCTGTGGATATCGGTGCACATTCTCTGTTGATCTCGGAACTAAGGTATATATATATGAGGATGTCATTTTATAGAACATTTTGTAGAATTGGCATAATTTGGAGATTTTCTGACGTTCTGACAATTTTTCCCATTCAGTTTCCTTTATGAGGTTTTCATTACTGCAGCTTTTTGTTGTTCCAGTTACTATTCTCGCTGCCTCATATTGCACTTTTTCGAGCAAGTCGCTTTCGCCATTAGTACAATTGTCCGAAACAGGAGAAGCATATTCTAAAATAGGACGTATATAAACAAAATAAATTCTTTCAAGGGTTCTCCTGTCTAGGACAAATTTGTTCTTTGCAAGCAAAGCCACTTTTTTGGCTGCTCTCTTTTGAATTTCAGTTACATGATGGTTCCAGTTACCATTGTTGTTGAATGTCAGTCCTAGATGTTTATAATTAGACACAGTTTCTATTACTTCGTCGCCCATTATTAAAGGTTTATGTATAGGTTTGTTATCTTTTCGCGATATTATCATTGATTTTGTCTTAGGGGAACTAAATTTGACGTTCCACTGTTTGGACCACCTCATAATTTTTTCTAAGTCAGAATTCATGACATCAGCCGCTAAATCTGGATCTTCTATTGATAGATAAATTGATGTGTCGTCGGCGAAGAGCTTTATATTACATGTGAGGTCATTCACAATATCATTTATGTAAACTATGAATAAAAGAGGGCCTAGTATTTACCCTTGAGGGACACCTGCCAGGACGGGTTTCCATGATGATTGCACCCCTTCAATGCATACCCTTTGCCCCCTCTCACTCAAGTAGCTAGACAATAATGTCAAAATATTCTCTTCTACACCACATTTTTGTAATTTGAAAATTAGTCCTTTATGCCAACCCTTGTCGAAAGCTTTGCTAATATCACAAAATAGGCATCTGATTTCCTTTCCTTCTTCTAGATTTGAAATGATATACTGGTATATCTCAGTTAATTGGTATACAGTGGAATCTTTTGGAGTGGATCCGGATTGCAAATTAGTGAGGAGATTATTATCCCTTAGGTATGTGGAGAGACTTTTATAGATACATTTCTCAAAGACTTTAGAAATACAACTGAGAAGTGCGACTGGACGATAGTTACTCGGTTCAGATGGATCACCTTTTTTGAAAATGGGCGTTATATTCGCGCGTTTCCATTCAACTGGGAAACGTGATTCTTCAATATATTTATTAATAAATATTCCAAGGGATTTGCGATGGAGCTAGCACATTCTTTTAAGATCCTTGGAATAATAGTCGGATTCCTTATGTCATTTTGCATTTTTGGTTTGTTAAAAGCGATCTGAAAACGGATTATGTATGTCTTATAGGTGTGTTTTCAGGTTTCACTTGTTTCCATTCTTGAATTTTGGTGGGTCGGCATAAATCGGGGTCAGCATAATTTAGAGAGCGTTTCGTATTTACAGAAAACGATAGATGGTGCCATCTGGCGTATGGTGATCGTTGCGATTTGAAACTTCTCCAAACTACTAGATATGACTGTTACATGTATTTTTTAAACTTTTGATGTGATCGGTTCATTCTTGTTGGCTACAGTTGTGATCAAAATTTAACACGGAGCGCTATGGAGATTCTAGTACTTTGGATAAATGGCGCTATTTTGCGTACTATGATATGCGCGTACTGATATTTCTAAAAATACTAAGTATGAAACACATACGTAGTTTTTAAAAGAATGGATATACTCAGATGATTCTTGTTGGGTACAGTTGCGATCGTGCGCAACTATATATGTAGACTAACACTCGTTAATAGATACACTACATGATATAGTTATGCCTCAAGATACAGTAATTGGCAAAAGTAAGTGTCGAAATGTTTTGAAATATCGATAATATGCAGCCCGTTGAATCAAACGAAAATATTCACAACAAGACTGTTCACGATGTGATTACATATTATATTATTGTTTTATTTGATACTTGTCTGTCTTGTTGTCCACTGACTAGTTTTTAAAAACCACATCGTTGATCATAACGGGATGTAGTGTCACAAATACACAGGTAAATATATGGTAGTTTTTCGTTGTCATTAACTCAATCGTTGTCATCGGAGTCTATCCCACATGCACTGAGATAATCTGTTTTTCGCAGGATTTGTGCTACTGATAAATGGACATTTATACGGCGCAGCTGAGATCTTTACTATAGCGGTATATATAGGCTTTGCTTTTACACTTCCCACGTCAGTTACATTTGGCCAACTTCAGTAGAGCGACAGAAACCCAACATTCACCATCAATATTCTGACCACAGTTAATTTCCACGCTTCGTGTATAGCTGTGAAAATCAAGTAAATTCGAATTTCCACTAAAGTAGAGCTTCATGGGTAAAATAGATATCAACCATAGTTGAATTTCCTGCAAATTCCCAGTAGGTGCTTAGTAACCGTTACTACGGAGCTATCGGGACCGGTGGCAAAGTCTCCCGATCTTATAATGATCAGTGGCCTGTGCACTGTATGCAGAGCATGGCTGCATAGTTTTAGACATACAGGTGCCAACCTTTGAACAAAACCAGCACCATGATGTGATTAGACACTGACTAAATTAAGGCAATACCAATGAATGATTAGTACACCATTGTGACATTTGATTAGCAACCGTTGCTGACCTTAAATAAGACACTTTGACGGCCAGGTATATCTCAAATTTCACATTTTGGGTATTAACTGCATAGGAAACGCAAACTTTGAATTACCACCCTGTCAGCTACAATTGCAGTTTCTAATGAATTCCCTGTAATTTCCTAGACTAAGTTTCTCGATCTTATAATGATAAATGGCCCATGGGGCACTAACATGCACAGTTTCATATCTGTGTCACAATTTGAACATAACCAATACCATCCGACTATAAACACTATCTAATTTACGGGAAAATGCCACGGCCCAAAATGTTGATCGGTTCAAAGCCAAGTATATTATTGGGGGAGGACGATCCATTAAGCCTAGTCGATGGTTTTTTCACAACAGGTGGAGTCATGATACATTATGAAGGATGATGGAAGGATCCCCCACTATGTTCTTCGACACAGTATTGTCCCCGCACTGTGTCACTTGCATCTTACTGTGTTGTAGTATCTATAAGACAAAGCACATAATGCACACATATATCTTCTTATAAATAAAATATCTCTTAGAAAGTGTCCAGAGATCTCTTGCTTATTTATACTGACAATTTATTTTTATTCTTGTGGCCAAGGATTTGAGGGAGTGATTTGTTATGTTGACTAAGGTGTTAATTTAGTATGTGAAATATGTATGCCGGGGGATGTATCAAGTGGACGGAGAAAGTATTTTCTTTATTATCAGATGAACAAAATTAAACTCCCAATTTTGATAAAACCGACCAGGAATTATTAAACAATACCACCCTATCGACATGTATGTCTAAACATATCATTGGCATGGATGAGTTGTTGTAGTTGTTACATTGATGCTGGCCGGGTTTCTCCAAATTTAGTACAAAACCAGAATGATCCATAAGCTGCGGTGGCTGGTTTAGGACATGGGAAATTGTTTTGTTTTTATTTCGTGGCCACGAAATACTAATTCGTGGCCACGA
Source organism: Siphonodentalium dalli (assembly GCA_032622095.1). NCBI lineage: Eukaryota > Metazoa > Mollusca > Scaphopoda > Gadilida > Siphonodentaliidae > Siphonodentalium > Siphonodentalium dalli. The sequence goes on along the minus strand of CP136069.1, from coordinate 33,451,433 downwards.
AATTACTAATTCGTGGAAACGAAATACTAATTCGTGGAGAATTATAACTGATTGACCTTTGCATATATCCAGATACCTTTACGGTATGATATGATAGGATAGGATATTTTATTTCAATATACACATAGTAATACATAATACATTTGACAAATATTGTATTGTATATTCGAGAGGGTGTCATAGTCAGGCTAGGCGGTCTTACTGCCACCCTGATACGGTATGGTTACACTTGATGATGTTTTAGATACAATGCGTACGATCGCAGAGAATTAAGCTACTATAAACCCCTTATGGCGTGGGACCCGGGCTCTATGGGGATATGAACGTCCGATATAAACTAGCCCAGAGAGAACTGGGAAACACGGGTCAGGTGGCTCCAAGAAAAACTGAATATTCATTAGTTTTTACCACAAATGATCGAATGGGAATGACATTTCACTCGACATATATATTGGCCGATTTAAGTCAAATAAGGGATTTTGTAGGGTGGGCCCAAAACAAACTTATAAATAGTCACCCCTTTCAACCATACCCGATCCAAAATGGTCGCCGCTCAGAAGGGGTCAAATAGGGTAAACATTATTTCTCGGTCACTTGACCGATATAGATCAAATAAAGGGTGCTGTACGGTGGCTCGCAAAGGAAGCTAAATGTTCTCACCTTCAGCAAATTCGAGCGAAAATGATAAATGAGCATTGTAGTCCATATATGGTACCATGCAACTGCCCCACCATTTTAGGTCGAATACAGTGTGTTGTAGGGTGACCCATGATGAGACAAACTAAATAGTCACCGGCTTTCACCATCCCGAACCGAAATGGCCGCCCCAGATGGGTTCAAATATGGCACCTGTACAATTTCTCGGCCCCTTAACCGTTTGATGTGGTATAATTGGTGCTGTAGGGTGGCCCCAAGATATACTGAATGTCGTGGGTGTCATATGTTACCCGCCCCCCCCACAGGAAGGCGGCAACTTTGGATCGGGTTGGTGAAAGGGGTGATTACTTAATTTGTTTTACCCTACAACACCCTTTATCTCAAATCGCCGTGGATCATGCCAAGATGGTGGACAACTACAACCAGATCATCTATATCCGCTTCCATTACAACAATGGGACAGACGATCGAATATCACCATTAGTTATTTCGTGGCCACGAATTAGTTATTTCGTGGCCACGAATTAGTATTTCGTGGCTACGAAATAAACAAATATTCCAATGTCCTAAAAGTTTTGACCGACACTCACATAAATATGACTCGCAGAATTGTTAGCACAAAACTCCGTATTATGCGGTACTTCGTCCTGGCAATAAACATTAATTTTGTCAATTGATGAAAAAACAACACCAATCAATTTTACAACGACATTCTGAAACTGTAGTCATGATAAACATTACATTTGCAGAATAGTGGACATTATCACTGGAGTACGTGATTGTGATGTATATGATTGATATGAACCACATTTTTTATCAACCACTGTATCTGGTGGCCTGACTATATTGCAAGTTAATTTGGTAAAATCACATGTAGTTATGATAGATTACATGTAAGAGCCATGCATATATGATAGCCACTAAGTTCCACCACTATGAACATTATAGGGTTCAACGTTAGTTTTGTTCGCAAAAGAAGAAAAGAAAAAGAAAAAAAGAAGGAAGAAGCATTTTTGTAAACAAATTTCTTCTTCTTTTCGTCGCTGGAATCCAGACGTGACCACTGTACTTAGTTCACGGTAGCTGCAGTGTCCCAGCACGTGTTGTTGCCTCGTCGGTGACGGTGGTGGTGGTGGTGGAATCCTGCTAGATGGTATCCGGACTGCTCCAAAGCGATGACTGACGTGATGGTCTTGTCGAATCCAAATCCTTCCCATTGAGTGAATTATTTGCTTTCATACGAGAGTTTATACACGAGAAACATGTTCGTATCATGATGATTAGCTGAAACCATATCGAGACGCCACGTGATCTTTTTTCAACCCAATAAAATCAAAATGAAAATAGCGGCTGGCGACCGAATTTAAATTTCCGACGGAATCAGGGAGCTAAGTAAGTTCCTGAGTCGGTGAGTGAGTGCACCGTGGACATAATATTTCTACCATAATATAGCGTATATTTGACCGTGGTCAGAATAGTTTACAATAGTAACGTATATTTGTTCTAGCGTCTCTTTATATTCGTCTTTCCCTCTTTGTTTTGCTGAGTGGGAGTCACTGGGCATGTATACATTAATTAAGCAGATATTTATTTTACGCAGAAATATATCCACGTTGTTGGTATATTCATGATTGATAGTTCCCCGATAACAGAATTTCGCGTGTTGAAACCATTGTTTTGTAAACAAAACTGTCAGAGTGATTTGCTAACAAACACCGGTAATCGTGTAATGTAAGTTAAAATATTTTAGTCTGAATATTTTTTCAAATCGTTTCCAATGCATTTGCCATTTTCAACGTTTATCGCTGAGTTTTGGTAACTTATTGGAAATTGTTTATTATCGGTAAATCAATTGTAATAGTATAATAATATGATATTTCGTTATTGGAGAATGATTAATAATGAAATCAATTCTAATTTCCCATGTACCGCTAAAACAATAATTGCTGACTTACCGACGTCGAACGTCATCTCAATTGGTGTGGAAAAAACAAGGAACGACGAAACGATACAAGTAAATGTAAGACAAGAACAAACGACATGGCGGAACATTGTCATCGCGGAGATACCAGCAGTCAAACTGCACATGTAGCTCCAAACGTAAAGTGGTTTCATTCCCGCTGACAAAGTGGTTTCATTCCCGCTGACAACTTAATACTGCCTTTTGTAAATGGTTCATCAAATATATATAAACTATACGAGTGCGTCCCCTGAGTATGTCACCAAGCAATGAAATGCAAAATAACACCAAACGTCATGACGAATTAATGTCATCGCGGCACTCGTCGTATGCAGTGCATTGATTGCAGATCGAATATTTTTCCCGTAAAATTAACCGCCATTTCTGCGCCCAATGGATGCTCCTAGCGTGCGTAAATGAAATCCTTTTCTACCTAAACGTCTGACACAGCAGGTTGCATCACCTCTGGTCGGCGCCCGACAATGAATGGCTAACTATATCGCTATTCCATGATTATACATGTAGATGTTCATCATTTAACCGCAAAAGTGGTATATCACACACTTTATTCGGCGGCTCCATTCATTGTTTCGACCTATTATTTATTGACCGGTCATCTTCAGGGGCGCTGGTCATTATGTGAGTTCCGTGTGTACTGGCAAAAAACTAGAACAAACCAGTAATATCAGTCGATCCCAGAACCAATCAATATGGTGATGGTCGCATCTGGAGCATTCACGAGTGGTAACAGCTGAGCCAAAATTTCAATTTATGTGGCGAGATATAGGTGGATTAACCACGATTAGACTGTATAACAGCTGAGCGAGGAGAACATCGCTCTATGGCTGAAATCTCAGGTGGATAAGCCACAGGCAACATCAATCCTCCGAGTCTATTTCTAGAATAACCATCCGCGCCAAAAATTGTCTTGACATGCAGGGAACGCCTGGCCATATGGTAACACATTGGATATCCATTAAAGCCGCCAATTTTCCTGATACGCGCTTAGATTGACACCCGCCGACTGTAACACAATTACATAATATATCCGGGTGCACTCGATATTCGCTACCAGTATTGTGCTGTCCAGTACACACAGAACCAGATGATTCAATGGAGTCCGCATGCCTGCGTGAACGGATTTCGACGAAATGCAAAACGTGGTTAGAGATGGATACAATTATTCAATCGTGTCAATGTGCACAATGGTGCATGATTAGGTGACTGACGGAACCATTGGAGGTAAAGTTCTCTGCTTCTCGATCTGAATTTACTGATGTACAGTGTATGTCGAAGAAATCCCTTTCGATCTAAAACTCTCTAATGAGTTTTATTGGCGGTCAAGCCACATAGTGCTATCAGGTTACGCTTATTCCATGCACGTAGAACGCCCTGTTGCGTTTTGATAGCGAAGCAATTGTCTGGATCCGTGTTGACCCAACTCTAGTGGGTTAGTCGACCTTGTTGAACACGACGAAAAGTGAGTTCCACAATTTCGTACATTTAAGTTCATTTTGTAATTGGTCACCTATATGTGCACCAAGCAACATCTAGCCCTGCAATGGAGAGAACACCGATCAGCGTGACGCCTACTGCTAAAACAAGTAGGGATCAACATGGCCGAAAGCAAATGATACACAGAAGGGATCTATGTAAGGGCTAGATGTCGCTTGGTGCACATATAGGTGACCAATTACAAAATGAACATAAATTCACGAAATTGTGGAAGTTACTTTTCATCGTGTTCATCAAGGTCGACTAACCCACTAGAGTTGGGTCAACACGGATCCAGGCACCTGCGTCGCTATCAAAACGCAACAGGGCTGTCTATGTGCATGGAATAAGCGAAGCCTGATAGCACTATGTGGCTTGAGAGTTTTAGGTCGAAAGGGATTTCTTCGATATACAATGCACATCAGTAAATTCAGATCGAGAAGCAGGGAGCTTTACCACAACTAGTTTCGTCAGTCACATAATCATGCACCCTGGTGCACATTGACACGCTTGAATAATTGTAGCCATCTCTAACCACGTTTTGCATTTCGTCGAAATCCGTTCACGCCGGCAGGCGGACTCCATTGAATCCTCTGGTTATGTTTCGTACTGGAAAGCACAATACTGGGAGCGAATATCGAGTGCACCCGGAGATATTATGTAACTGTGTTACAGTCGACGGGTGTCAATCTAAGCGCGTATCAGGAAAATTGGCGGCGTTAATGGATATCCAATCAGCTACCATATGGCCAGGCGTTCCCTGCACGTCAAGACAATTTTTGGCGCGAATGGTTAGTCTAGCATTAGACCCGGAGGAGAGAAGTTGCCCGAGGTTTATCCACCTGAGATTTCCGCTATATAGCGATGTATCTCCTGGCTCAGCTGTTACACAGCCTAATCGTGGTTAATCCACCTATATCTCGCCACAGAGATTGAAATTTTGGCTCAGCTGTTAACACTCGTGAATGATCCACGTGCGACCATCTACATAATGATTGGCTCTGGGATCAAATGATATTACTAGTTTGCTAGTTTTTTGCCAGTACATACGGTACTCACAGAATGACCAGCGCCCCTGACGAGACCCGGTCAATAAATAATAGGTCGAAACAATGAATGGAGCCGCCGAATAAAGTGTGTGATATACCACTTTTGCGGTTAAATGATGAACATCTATGATCATGGAATAGCGATATAGTTAGCCATTCTTTGTCGGGCGCCGACCAGAGGTGATGCAACCTGCTGTGTCAGAATTTTAGGTAGAAAGGGATTTCATTTACATACACTATCCAGCTACAAATATATATATTGGTATAGTATATTATTCATTTGGAGGGATATCCATGAACAATTAGCAGACGACAGACATATACGTAAAACTGATACAATTACAGAACGTTTACTATTGATTCGAGGGAAATGTCCAGATAAGTTCAACAATGTCGTTTTGTTGAATTTATTATGAGAACATTTCCTAATGGAGTCAGTGAGTATGTAGTACAGAAAGGATTAAAGACATGTTATGGCTGAAGGGGTCACTCTCACCAAAATGAGTGCTGAAGGTTACACAGGTTTTTCAAAATGTGCCGAAGGGTACACAGGTTTTGAAATGTCGTTCTAAAGGACGTACAGTTTTCGTATCTGCCATGATACCTGTTAGAGAATTATTGTTTACGTTCCAACGAATATTAAAATGTACTGAAAACAAACTGCTAATGGGCGCCAGACTTTCATAAACACAATTTAAGTAACGGTGTTCATGCCTATCACAAACCCTGTGTACACTTCACCACATTTTCAAACACTTCAGCACTTTTTCTGGTGAGAGTGACCCCTTCAGCCATATTATGGACTTGTTCAGGTGCATGACACTGATAAGTTAGTATTCCGGCGATATGCCAGCATGAGGAATGTAGCATTCTAATAACGTCGCCGAAAATCTCAAGCAAATCCATCGTACTACATATAAATCAGCGTCTGAAGTACGAGCAAGTGTGAATATTTACTTCTCGATTCGAGACGCAACTATCGGCGACAAACGAAGGCAAACGATTTCGCCGCCGAGAGTGACTGCATTTAATCTACTATATATTTTGGAACTTCTGTCTGTATGTATATGTGTATGTATGTCTCTTACAGATTCGAAAACTTATCGACCGATCCGACTCAAATTATATATATATAGGCCTACTTTGATCCGGGGAACAACATGGGCGGGTCCAATATCACGTGCGATCGTGTCCTTGACATTTACCTCGTCATATACGCTCATATAGGCATGTTTCTGTACCTCGACCGATCCGACTCTAATTTGGTATGTAGGCCAACATTTTTGATGACTCTTCCAATGTGTCTAATCACCATCCAATCCACATGTGCCTATGTCATATGAAGCGAAAATAGAATCATCACCGACAAGTGTAAAACCCAGCCCGGCCGAACTGGAAAAGGCTCTCCTCGTCAAAAGAGGATATCTGGCTTTATCAAGCACACGTTTGCGATACTTTACCGACATATGCAATTACAAATTCTCGAGATTTAAATTGTTTTTAAAACGATGTTATGTGAGTCCTCACAACTGTTTGTTGCCCCATGGAAATTTAATCGTCATCTGACGCCCTTTTGGGACGAACATTTGAAAGAGCTGCACAAAAAAATGACCTCGTATTGGCGTATTTGGCTGGAAGCAGACAGTCCACTCGACGACATTAACATTGGTTTAATAATATTTATTCCCTCTCAGAATATGAATTACAATTTAATATATTGGTAATTCATGTTACCATATTCCTTGTGTATATTATGGGAGTGGATTCGGCTGTAAGCCTATATGGTTTATATTTGCCGTCTCCACAAATGACCGTATCATCGGTGGACACAATATAAAAAAAACAATGTCGTGACAAAGAAAGCAATATTATGCTGCATAATTCGAGTCGTGTCCCGTCGTGGAGTTGTCGGAGACAGGTAATGAATTGATTATGCATGCGCTATATATTTACGCCATGTCAAATGTATCATAGAATGGGTGTCATAAATTTTTTTGTAGACACTACACAGTTTTGAAGCTACATATATCTGACACGACATGTGACACGTAAATGCAGTGTTGTATTGCTCGTATGGTGGTGAGGTTTTACTCTCACAAGGAACATAATCAAGAAAAGGAAATCAAACATAAACAATATGCATGTATACATAAGTAATGGCAAGATGGTTGGCGTGACTGAGCTATGGGACGAATTTTCAGTAGATGGGTTAATAGTTATTTGCGAGGTTATAATCGATATCGGGATCAGAGTCGTGCGTTATTTTGTAAATTCGAATTTTGATTGCTAATTAATTTCACATGCGGAAAGCCGGAAAATAAGCTACCCATCTAGCACCTGCTCCGCGGTCCAAGCGTAAAGGTCAGAGCTCCAGAGGCGCACCCAACATATGGAACCCCCGAATATTTATGACATCACACTTGAAAATTCATGAATTCCATATATCGAATCATGAACCATAAAAAGCTCCACACATGGAAAGCACCTCCAGAACCCCGACCCACATCACCCAATTCGCGGAACGGGGGCGGAAGAATCCAATATGGTCGCGACTCAGTGATCCCGCTTATATAAGTACGGTTGTCTTTAGTGGTAATATACGCTTTTGTGAGAACATAAGTGAATATTCAGACAATGCTGCGTCCCCGAACCGCCTAGCACGCCCAAATGTATGCTGCTTTTAATGGCATGTATCTCGCACGTTTGATGGTTTAACTGGCCCCATCTAATCGATTCAGTTAATCACCCCCAGTGAACCGGTCCTGCACAGCGAGGCAGCAGTGGTTAAGCTCCTTGTCGCAGGGAACAGTTAAGGTAGCAAAATGTAAACAAATGCCGCACAGAGAAGGAAGAAACACGCAGCGATGACAAACAGTCAAGTTCATAGCACATAGAGAAAGATGGGAAGAAGTGAACAGTCTGTTTTAATATTGAAATACTGTAACTATTACTCTCTTTTTACTTACAATGTAGTTCTACACAAAAAAATGCGGCCTCGGGCCGACCGATTATTTACTATGCTATCTAACATATACTACAGAAGATATACTATATGAATCTAAGCTTATATAACGATTGGAACAATTTGATTACATATCATAACTATTGATGTAAAATTATGTCTGATTTATGTATACATTTCTGTATAAGTGATTGTTGAAGATGATGATAATTTATGATCCCAATAAAAATATTAAAAAAAAAAAAAAAAAATTCATAGCACATGTGGGCGACCGAGTGGACTCCCAGTGAGCATGCATGGTATATTGCGTTTGTATTAAACATCCATTTAGATATAATGTTGATTTTTCAGTAGATGGGTTAATAGTTATTTGCGAGGTTATAATCGATATCGGGATCAGAGTCGTGCGTTATTTTGTAAATTCGAATTTTGATTGCTAATTAATTTCACATGCGGAAAGCCGGAAAATAAGCTACCCATCTAGCACCCGCTCCGATGTCCAAGCGTAAAGGTCAGAGCTCCAGAGGCACACCCAACATATGGAACCCCCGAATATTTATGACCTCACACTGAAAATTCATGAATTCCATTTCATGACCTCACACTTGAAAATTCATGAATTCCATATATCGAATCATGAACCATAAAAAGCTCCACACATGGAAAGCACCTCCAGAACCCGACCCACATCACCCAATCCGCGGAACGGGGGCGGAAGAATCCAATATGGTCGCGACTCAGTGATCCCGCGTATTTAAGTACGGTTGTCTTTAGTGGTAATATACGCTTTTGTGAGAACATAACGGCATGTATCTCGCACGTTTGGTGGTTCAACTGGCTCCATCTAATCGATTCAGTTATAATCACCACAGTGAACCGGTCCTGCCCAGCGAGGCAGCAGTGGTTAATCTCCTGGTCGCAGGGAACAGTTTGGTAGCAAAATGTAAACAAATTCCACACAGAGAATGAAGAAACACGCAGCGATGACAAACAGTCAAGTTCATAGCACAGTGGGCGACCGAGAGGACTCCCAGAGAACATATATACATGGTATATTGCGTTTGTATTAAACATCCATTTAGATATAATGTTGATTTTCAATAATTATGTATTCGTATCCCATTTTTAACAAGAAAATACTGATTATCCTTGAAAAAAATATATATTCAAATAGACGTCGAATATTTCATTATAGTAATTGTTCTCAGATACCTGTATTCTGAACCGCGAGCAACACATTTTGAGTTAACTGCTCTATTTTCTTACTTAAGGAAACAGTTGAATGGTCCTGCTCGCAGTGGTCAGGGGCTAGTTGTTGCAATATATGAAATGGTAACGACAGCAGGTGGTTTTGCACCTAGTGGAGATAATGAAATATTTTATTTCGTGTTCTTATACAACTGACATACGCTCTTTTTATTTGCAGAACTGACTGCACGTAATGGATATATACAAATGCTACTATTGTTCAACTAAATTTAAGCAATTCGATGGTGTAATACAACATTATAATATGAGCCACCAGGAGGATGAAGTTAAGTTTAGGCGCCGATTTTGTTAGGACGGAATGGAGTTTTATCGCACACAAACTATTCCTGGCCTCATACGGCTATATCTTGATTCATCTTGGAAACGATTTGTTGCGAACAATAAAAACCGAGACCCTTTGCGTTTCTTTAGATGTGTCCAATGACACTAAACGTCTTAAGACTACAATTCCAATGTCTAAAGTATTGTTAGCAATACATGTACATTGTACAATAAGTTAGTATATATGAGTGTTATATTCCCCAGACGATGGCTGGTACAGCTTAGTACTGCCATGGCTTGTGCACGGCGCTTTGAAATACCACGCAGTATTGGATCTATATAATAACCAACACATCCCACATAAAGTACACATATGATTAATATGGTGATCAAATACAAAATGAGAAGAATCTTGTTCAAAGTAGTAATTTTTACAAATATTGTATATCCAAATTGACAAGACACACCGTCATTCTTATATATGAATTAAATGTAGTGACTCGATGGCCAAATCGTTTTCGTTAGGTTGTCGCCGATAGATGCGTCCCGAATCGAGATGTAAATATTTACAATTGAGCGTAGTTCTGACGATGTTTGCAATGGAATGGTACGATCGATTTGCTTCAAATTGTCGGCGATGTAGGTAGAATGTTACATTCCTCAAATTGTCATCATATCGCCTGGCAAACGATCATCAGTTTCACGCACCCGAACAAGTACATAATATGTCTTTAATGTATGTCCACTTCGTAAGATTTGTCTTTGTCCGGGTCTGTCACTCCAATGTTTCAATTGTGAAAAATCCATCCTTTCATTGACAACAGAGTTGATGGTTGTTAGATATACACTGTATGTCGCATCCGGGTGGCATAAACAGGCTTCCATAGATATACACTGTATGTCGCATCCGGTGGCATAAACAGGCTTCAATAGATAACACTGTGTGTCGTTGCGTTAATGATTGAAGTTACGTTCTTACATTCGCATGCAACGGAGTGATGGCTTAGTTATCTGGAGTGACATACATGAGGATGAACCGTCCGTCGGTTAGAAAACGTCGCGTGAGAACTATAAGGTTCAAACTACCATTACTCAATTTTAGAGAAAAAATATTATACACTATATATTGAAAATCACAATGTCAAAACGTTCTATCTACAATATAGCTCACAAAATTGTCTTATTGACTTGATCTTGATACTTTTGTAGATTGAAGAGGTAAATATTATTCAAGGGAACTTTTATATTGGGCTATACCGTAATAATGTTGAAACGTTATAATATTTACCTCATATTATTGTCGAGACAACACAATTCACATTTCGTCGGCAGCCATTCGCCAAACTTACACCACGTGACGCGGATCTGCCAATCCTATTGGCTCTGTAGATAGAACCGAAAAATGCCGATTGGAGATAGAACGTATTTGCACAGCATTTTGTGTGAAAACACGGACTCGAGGTCACGTGATCATGCGTTTAACAGACAGATTATGAGCTGCCGGTTCTATCGGTACCAATAACTCATTTCCCGCCAAAATACAGTTAGAATCTTCTGGTTCTCATGCGACGAAAAGGGACACGTTTGTCTGATGTAGCGCATGCAGAAGGAATTAACGTTCTTTTTCTCATGTAGTTATTTGTCAGTCTTCTTGGTGTGGTAACGCCTAATGAATACTGAACATCATCTCTGCTGAGTCCACACCTCAGCACGGTGTGGAGATTGGACAAACGAAAGTGTCGAATATTTTGCGATGTAAATAACTTGGCATGAGAATGCTGCATGTGAACTCGTCCGATTCAACGTCGAAACACACTTTTGCACACTTTTCAAATTGGCAGCAACTGGCGTCCTTGTAATAGGCTCGAGACAAGATAAATTCATGATGGTGAGTTTCACTTTTGTCGCAAAACATTGCCAGCGGGCTTTGGTTTAACCCTTTCAGTGCCAGGTCCGATTTTTGTATCAACCCATATACCATGTGCCAATGCATTTTCTTATATATGCGAGTCGACCATAGGTTGCCTCGCATTTATAAGAGAATGCATTGGCCTAACAATTTTTCATTATTTGTTATTATTTTTTGCAATTTTTTTTAAATTAAAAAAAAAAATTCTTATATTCTTTAACAGACTTATTTTGTAGGTTTAGTGCCAGGGAATCTTGCGTTTTTCATGGGCATCAAAATTATTACTATGAATACTTGGTGATAGTTTTGAGTTATAACATGCCCCTAAGGTTTTATCAAGTTTGTTTTTAAATTTGCTATACCATGATTAAGCATACCCAAACAAAATTCAATCCAAACAAGAAATACAATTAATTGAGGAAAAACACCCACTGTCCTGAGTAGCATTGCTAAGCTATTGGAGGGTCTACCACTTCGCATGCAAAATAACATGAATGACATCAAAAGATTGAAGATGGGAATGACCCACCATATATGGTAGATATTCAACAAGGCTCTGCTTAAGTTTGTTAATTGATGACTGATGTACATGTACATTACACACAAATAGTAATAACAATTAACGTTATGATTTTGAAACTAACCATGCTAGAATATGGTAAGGTGGTATTAACTACTACGAGTACTATTAATAATAATAGTAATATTCTATCATAATATATGTGGGCATGATGTGTGGGAAATATTAAAGGACAAATCAATAGTTACAATACAATTATAACAATTTTTGTGCAATTAAGCGCAAGAAGAGCTAATTGCGCTTAAGCGCAATAAGGAATATTCCTTATTGCGCTTAAGCGCAATAAGGGAATCTCTATTGTGCTTATGCGCAATAAAGGAATATTTAATTGCGCTTAAGCGCAATGAAGAATATTCAAATTGGGCTTATAAAGCACAATAAGGAATCTCTTAATAAGGAATAATATATTATATATAGTACATAAACTCCTTATAATGTATGTGGTGTAGTCCATCTCCATGGTACAATGGGTGGAACAAATATAAGTTTATTCTACTATTTGCAGAAGGGTGATCTAATGAGAGAGATGTTAATTGTGCGTAAGTGCAATGGGGATGTAATTGTGGTTAAGCGTAGTAAGGAATGTCTTATTGCAATAAAAATATTCCTGATTGCTTAAGCGCAATAAGGTATATCAAATTTCGGTTAAGCACAATTACTTAATGAATATTTTTATTGCACTTAAGCTCTATGAGAAATATTCTCATAGGGCTTAAGCGCAATTAGAGATCCCTTAAGTTATTGCGGTTAATCGAAATTGACTATTAAATGTCAATCTTGTTTCCCATAGAGATCATCATGATGTATATGCGCAAGGGACCCACGCCAATCTTCTCTGTTGGGATTCCAATTGTTGGCTTATTAAATATGCACATATGCTTAAGATACAGTCGCGCGCGAAGCGCGCTCCCGTATGTCGGGTTTTGGCCCCCAGTGAATTAAAATGTCATTGAAATAATCGGTTTCTCCCCATAAACATTCATATATTCAAAATACATGTTTTTGGGTCAGAATTAGGTGGTCCATATTGGACGTCATCATGGAATTTAATTTTTTTTTTTAATTTTCAGACATATTTATTAGTTATGTGGATGGAGTTAAATCATTAAACCTCACATCCTTATATTGGTTATGTAGATGGAGTTATAATTAAACCTCACATCATTATATTGGTTATTTAGATGGAGTTATCATTATAACTCACATCCTTATATTGGTTATTTAGATGGAGTTATCATTAAACCTCACAACAGTGTGTTGGGGATTTTGGACCTTGACTTGGGACCTTTGGTTTTGGTGAGTTTGAAGCCTGTTTACATTTCGAAATGTTGTCAGTTTTGTACCGTCTGCAGCGGAACTCGGCATGTTGAAGCAAAAGTTACAAGGCATTGCACCGGTATGGCATTGTTGAACAGAAGAGAAATACAGAATACAAATTAGTATCAAATGATAAAATGTATACGTAACGAGACTATAAAACAAATGAAACAACTGGGGATGGGTGGGCGATACGTGGAAATATGGGTTGATAGCGATATAAATTTGTAGAGCGATAATGACCAAAGTTGATATATTATGCATCTCAACTCTACTGTTGCGACATGGCTATAAAATTGGGGGGAAGTTGTCAGAATCTTAGTTTTCTCTATATAGTGCCAGAATAGTTCTTTATGGACTTCTATAGTGGTACAATGCAAATTAGAATCAAATGATAAAAATATGTATATAACACAACTATACCGACGAAAAAAAAATTAATAATTTGGGCCGGTATGGTTGGGTTGGTTATATGGAGTAAAAGGAGTTCATACGATGAACTGACATAAATTAGTAGAGCTGTAGCGATCAATGTTGCCATGTAATGCATCGCGACTGTACTGTAGTGACAATGATATAAAATTGGGGGGGGGGGGGGCTCTGAAATTATCTCTATCTCTATAGATGGCACCATAATTATATAGAAAGGAATAGCAATTGATATACGTTTACGACTTAGTAATACCATAGAAATAAGTATCACATGATAAAAAAGATGTAGTAACTCGGCTATACATACCTAGTGTCCAATATGGAGCAGCTCAGAAAATATTGCGGGATCTAAAATTTATTTAACACAGGATTTCCCATTCAAATCGATTTATGTCGATAAAACTGAGACTTGGTGTGTCTGCGTGGAATACTTATATATTCCTAAAATGACAGGTTCCAGCACGTATTATGTTTTAGATGAAAGAAATGAATTTTTTTCGATGATAAATTTTAACATGGGATTTTCCCATTCAAATCGATTTATGTCGATAAAACTGTTATTTTTCAAAATTTTAAGCTGAGACTTGGTGTGTCTGCGTGGAATAGTTATATAGTCATAAAATGACAGGATCCAGCACGTAATTATCTTTTAGATGGAAGAAATTGATTTGTTTCGATGATACAAATCCAGCGTTGGCTGGGCGCTCAAAATGTAAACAATCATTTTCTCAAGTGTTGTTTTGGTCAAAATATCGCTTTCTTGACGGGGAGATCTGATCCGTATAATAGCTAGGGACCCACGCCAATCTTCTCTGTTGGGATTCCAATTGTTGGCTTATTAAATATGCACATATGCTTAAGATACAGTCGCGTGCGAAGCGCGCTCCCGTAGGTCAGGTTTTGGCCCCCAGTGAATTAAAATGTCATTGAAATAATCGGTTTCTCCCCATAAACATTCATATATTCAAAATACATGTTTTTGGGTCAGAATTAGGTGGTCCATATTGGACGTCATCATGGAATTTAATTTTTTTGTTTAATTTTCAGACATATTTATTAGTTATGTGGATGGAGTTAAATCATTAAACATCACATCCTTATATTGGTTATGTAGATGGAGTTATAATTAAACCTCACATCATTATATTGGTTATTTAGATGGAGTTATCGTTATACCTCACATCCTTATATTGGTTATTTAGATGGAGTTATCATTAAACCTCACAACAGTGTGTTGGGGATTTTGGACCTTGACTTGGGACCTTTGGTTTTGGTGAGTTTGAAGC
This sequence comes from Siphonodentalium dalli, assembly GCA_032622095.1. Classification (NCBI taxonomy): domain Eukaryota; kingdom Metazoa; phylum Mollusca; class Scaphopoda; order Gadilida; family Siphonodentaliidae; genus Siphonodentalium; species Siphonodentalium dalli. Next base: position 33,436,257 of record CP136069.1, on the reverse strand, counting down.
CTGTTTACATTTCGAAATGTTGTCAGTTTTGTACCGTCTGCAGCGGAACTCGGCATGTTGAAGCAAAAGTTACAAGGCATTGCACCGGTATGGCATTGTTGAACAGAAGAGAAATACAGAACACAAATTAGTATCAAATGATAAAATGTATACGTAACGAGACTATAAAACAAATGAAAAAACTGGGGATGGGTGGGCGATACGTGGAAATATGGGTTGATACCGATATAAATTTGTAGAGCGATAATGACCAAAGTTGATATATTATGCATCTCAACTCTACTGTTGCGACATGGCTATAAAATTGGGGGGGAAGGTGTCAGAATCTTAGTTATCTCTATATAGTGCCAGAATAGTTCTTTATGGACTTCTATAGTGGTACAATGCAAATTAGAATCAAATGATAAAAATATGTATATAACACAACTATACCGATGAAAAGAAAAATAATAATTTGGGCCGGTATGGTTGAGTTGGTTATATGGAGTAAAAGGAGTTCATACGATGAACTGACATAAATTAGTAGAGCTATAGCGATCAATGTTGCCATGTAATGCATCGCGACTGTACTGTAGTGACAATGATATAAAATTGGGGGGGGGGGGTTCTGAAATTATCTATATCTCTATAGATGGCACCATAATTATATAGAAAGGAATAGCAATTGATATACGTATACGGCTTAGTAATACCATAGAAATAAGTATCACATGATAAAAAAGATGTACGTAACTCGGCTATACGTACCTAGTGTCCAATATGGAGCAGCTCAGAAAACATTGCGGGCTCTAAAATTTATTTAACACAGGATTTCCCATTCAAATCGATTTATGTCGATAAAACTGAGACTTGGTGTGTCTGCGTGGAATACTTATATATTCCTAAAATGACAGGTTCCAGCACGTATTATGTTTTAGATGAAAGAAATGAATTTTTTTCGATGATAAATTTTAACATGGGATTTTCCCATTCAAATCGATTTATGTCGATAAAACTGTTATTTTTCAAAATTTTAAGCTGAGACTTGGTGTGTCTGCGTGGAATAGTTATATAGTCCTAAAATGACAGGATCCAGCACGTAATTATCTTTTAGATGGAAGAAATTGATTTGTTTCGATAATACAAATCCAGCGTGGGCTGGGCGCTCAAAATGTAAACAATCATTTTCTCAAGTGTTGTTTTGGTTCAAAATATCGCTTTCTTGACGGGGAGATCTGATCCGTATAATAGCTAAGATGTATTTAGCTAGAATTATCGAAAGAATATTACCGATTATGGAGCAAACGTTTGCATCAAACAAGCGAATTCTGCCAAGTACAGTTGCACTTGCAGACGAGCGCTGTCAGAATCAGATTGACAACAAATTGAACAATTGCAGGCATCAAACTCATCTTTTTGGAAGGTAACTCCAATAAATAGATATCAAAACAATCCTTCCTAAGCACATTCAAAGATATCCCACAATTTTGTAATATCTTAAGACGCAGAACACTCAGTCGAAATAAGTGAATTTAATACACGCTTCCGAGACGAAGCGAGACATGTATGATGTACGATTTGGGGCGACTTGTTTACGATGACGTCATTTGCGTCGCTCCCCAACCTTAACTCTTTCGACTTTCAACGACATTTCAATTGGTTGAAATTATTTATTTATTGCGGTGTTAGCCGAACGTGTGCTTTGATAATGATTATAATTTTATTTTGCGATCAAACGTCAGTGCAGCTCAGCAGAAACGCATGGGCACTAGTTCAATTCAGCAGAAACGCATGAGCCATACGATCATAGTACCACCCACTCGGTCAGTGGGTTAACAAATCTAAAAAAAAAATAAAAAATTTTAGGGCCGATTTTACAGACCGTAAATTAGGGCCGATGAGATCGGCCCCTGGCACTGAAAGGGTTAAAAACATCATTTATTCCCATCATAACAATAATTAAATTAACAGTTTAATGCATTTATATTTTTACCAAACATAGATTGGAAGTGCTTAGGGTGATGAGTGTATGTGTTATATATCTGATGAGAGGGGAGAACGACAATAAGCACATAGCGTTTGAGGTCCTGTAATATTTTTCAAATTTGTCATTGGTTGATCAGTGTTCAAATTCGGGGCTCGGTGGTTGATAAACATAAATTTGGTTTGATTTGTGTATTGTGGGTACGAAAGGAGGGTTTGACCACAGGTCCCCATAACAAAAATTACCCCAACCCAATAGTACTTAATCCTACAGGGACCTGTGGGTTTGACTGAGCGAAATGAAGACAATAAGTGCAAGAACCCAGACTATTTTACACACCATTAAGTCGTGTCGGAGTCTTTTTTTACAATGCATTTGTGTGTCGAAATAACATTTGAAGAGAATTAGATCGGGCATAATAGTGTGGTGTTCTGTGAATTCGGAAAGGTACAGGGCAAATATAGTGTGGCAAATACCCGTTAATGGGCTCCGGGTCCGCGTATATTCGCCCTGTACATTTCCGAACACAAAACGCCACAACGTTATCCCATAATTAATAGCGCAATAACTCGTGACATTTCACCGACGCAATAAAGCAATCCAATAGAGATATTGTGTCATTCAAAACAACAATTATCACTCAAAAGTGTGAAGTAGACTTGACTTGAAACATATTTTAATTGTGTTTAATTCTTTCAGGACGGGAGCTGCGCTGGTGCCGCATTAAATATCATGTATCAGTGCATTATCTTATATGCGATTCTTCCTTAGGGAGCCTCGCATATGTAAGAGAATGCACTGGCTTACAATATAAAGGGAAATGTTGTTACGCCAATGCATTCTGTTATATATGAAAGGCGCCCCTTGGGCGACTCGCATACATAAGAGAATGCATCGGCACATGATATTCGCAAAAATCCAGGAAGTTCATGTGAAACAAATAGACAGCGAGCTATGAACGTTTTCATGAAAAGATGCCTGGCAATTTTGACAGCTGAAAATAATCTTACATTACATACACTCATTTTATCATATTATACCAAAGCTAACGATCTGAGAAGTAAATACTGTGTAGTTCCACATGTCACGATGCTATTGTAGCGTGTGGCCTTGAAATATACGTACACTTGATAATAACATGTTATTTACAGGCACTTTAAGAATATAAAACTTATAGTGCGTAACATTTAAATGACCCACGACCGACAGCATCGTTATAATTGAGTTAAAATGAAATCGTGAAATATGTTGATCAGTATTTAGGTGTTATGCAGGTGCGATATAAGTGTTCTGATCTTCATAAAATTTACATATCTATAATACTAAAGATATTCGTCGCCAACATTTAATAAAACATACCTTGATTATATCACGACTCGTTTTAGTGGCTAATTTTGCTTTTGATAATTCAGTTGTGACACTTACCTCGGATGACTGTAAACAGGATGTGCCCATTGCCCCAAAGCATTCGACAGATGTGATCAGATTCAGCGTTCTTTTAGTGACCAATGGGAGTTCTTGATATATGGCGGGATATAACCAGCATTAAACTATCACATTTAGCCCTGTGATGTGAGATAATTACATGCACGCTTCTGTATATACTATGAGATAGGTTGAGATTCACGTACGCGTGGCGTCAGGCACGTGTTGGTGTGTACTATGCTGATGTGTATACTCGAATCAGTCTTGTACACCGTGATCTGAGGGGCATCGGTGGCTAAATCGGTTAGGGTACAACTGCAGGCCGTTTTACCCTCCAGCGATGGCGATATGGGTTCAAATCACATGTTTCCATCGTGGACTTTGTAAAATAGTTAATTGTGGAGTTGCCAGTTACTCGCCGATGGCCGGTGGTTTGCCGCACATATTCGACGAGTTTATCAGCCATTGAAATGGATGTTATTGTAGTAAGTGTGCGGATTCCCTCACCACAAAATCTGGCAATGTCGTGATATGGCATAGTTGCTGAAAGCGACATATCAAGCAATCAAACACCGTGATCTGCCCCCATACAATACACATGTACACGTGTGTTTTTGTATGATATATATTTTATTGACCAATACTCGGAGGCGACATTTATACATTTTAAAACAAACTTACTTTTACGAAACACGTGTGGGATCCATACAACGAAGATACGAGTCCACAGTTTATAGCGGAGTCCACCATTTGACATATGGAGAACGTATTTACATAATGTGTCACATGATATCATTGATAGATCCGAGATACCACTGCCATGCAGTGCTCACCAGAGAGAGAGACACACACATACGTACATATGCCCACGTGCATATTCACAAGCCAATAAACCTACACGTGTACGCAAAATGGCCCTCCATTTGACACTGTTGTCATTTGGTTTATATGGTCACATGTATAATATAGTATAATATAATATAATATAACATAATATAATATAATATAATATAATATAACGTAACATAACACAACGTAATGTGACGCAACGTAATGTCAAATAACGCAAAGTGACCCAAAAGAACGTAACATAATACGACCTAACGTAACATGCAATTGGTATAGTCTCATGGCATACAGTCAATATGTATTCGAACTCCGGTAGGGTTAACAATTAGAAATTGAGAATAATCTTGCTCAAAGTATTTATATTTTAAGAATATTAATCCAAATTGACAAAACACACCGCCACAATTATATATTAATAGAATGCAATGACTCTTGATGGCGAAATCATGTGTGTTAGTTTGTCGCTGATATCTGCGTCCCGAATCGAGATGTAAATATTTACAATTGAGCGTAGTTCAGATGGTGTTTTCTATGGAGTGGTATGATCCATTTCTTGAAATTTTCGACAATGTTAGTTGAATGCTACATTCCGCATGTTGGCATAGAGACTGAGTACTAACTTATCAACATAATGCACCAAACAAGTCCATAATATGTCTTTAGGCTAGTCCAATGACAGCCGACAAATCATAATTATACGGACATGGTTCGAACACCAAAAGTATGTATACAAAGTATATTCGCCATGTAGGCATGTACCTTTCCAAAATCACAAAACACCAAACTGTTATCCTCATGCTAATGCTCTTCGAACTTATAAACGTTATTTAGACAATGACTCGTAATTATCAACGAAATGTGCGGCCATAGAAAACACTCAGCCAATTCACGACTTTTTGTTTTAAATTTAATGCGCTTGGTAAAATATAGTCTCTCAATTAGCATCGGTCTTATCGTTAAAAATGCTGATAAAGATGAAAAATTGCCACCTCGAATAATAAATCAAAATAAATATGCACAACAATTAGTATCTGTGTCTTTTTCTGATGTTTATACCACTTACAAACTGCGGTTTTGATTTTACCGCGAACCTTGAAGTTGAATTGAAACAATGGGAAATTGTTTACTCAATGCGATGTATTTCACGCCGTGTCTGTCGCGGTTTCATATCAAGAAATTTTATCAAATTTGGTAAGAGGCAACTCAAATATATATACATACGGGGGAGATATCCGACCAAATTCGTCAATATAGTCTGAAATAGGTGGTTTGTTTTTATATTTGTCGATAAATCTTATATCGTTTCGTTTGTGACCGTTCTATATTTTAGTCGCGTAAAATTTGAAACTGTAGAAAATCTGCCGTCACTCTGAAACGTTTATAGCCAAGCCTTGAACTAGTGTGTCTGTCATTTGCATTAGCGGGCTAGCATAACTAAATTCACCCTCTGTGGACCTCATTCTGCAAATGACAGACACACTATTTCAAGGCTTGGTTTTGGCATAATATAATTTTGATGACTGAAATGAAGAGAAAGCAGTGCGCATCGTGTCTAAATCGTTTCTTGTTAAAGTCATATTATGCACTTGTTCGGGTGCGTGAAACTGATCAGTTAGTATCCAGGCACTATCCCAACTGGAGGAATGTAACATTTTACTAACATCGCCGAAAATCTGAAGCCAATCGACAGTACCACTCCATATAAAAAATCGTCTGAACTATGCTCAATTGTAAATATTGACTACTTCAGATAAGTCTTTAAATGCATTCACATTGTACATACGTAAGTGATATATATATGCAATGGTATTAGAATATATATAATTATAAGTATAACGGTCAGTACGCAACAATAATTTTGAAATAGTAAAGAAAGTGATGTGGAGTGCAATGAGTAAGTTACTCAGGAGAGCAATTTGCAGTTTCATTCATAAGTCGGATAAACTTACATAACTTTCTCATGATATGTGTCTTACTATTAGCTAGCAGAATTTTGAATTTCTTTTCATTGTGATTTCTGACATATGATTTTGGTAAATAAAAATGTCTTTCACGGGCAAAAAACTCGCATTAAAAAATAACATGGTATTCATTCCCAATGACTTTCTTCATACAAAAGTGCAGTTCCGATTAACACACGATGTGTTGTTCCAACGACCAATTTCCACTGGCAGGAAATGATTCGCGGTTCTAAACCTTGCTAATATAAAAATATATTTGTGGTTCAATAAACCTAGATAATTTTCCATTGTAAATTTATCTGTTATAACTTTATAAGCACGACCCTTTGACGATGATTCCATCGAGGCGTGCCATTCTTGTTTAAATTCGGGACGCATCAGTCTGTCGGCGATAAATTAACGAAAACGATTTCGCCATCAAGCTAAGAGTGGCTGCATTTAATTAATATATAAGAATGACGGTGAGTGTTGTCAACTGGGATATAATATTTGTAAAAATTACTACTTTGAACATTATTATTCTCCATTTATATTTGATTACCCTATCGGAGTGTTTCACATCACTTTAAGATAACGCAATAAACATGTTCAGGTCATTCCGCTTCCGATTCCATAACTCCGATCAATACAACATTTGATGGCATCGTTTTTGTACGGGGTCCGTACATTGTGTTCCAATGTATATGTATTATGACTTCAATGCGGCTTTATTTGATATATAAGGCTCACAGAAAGGTAATTCTGGTATGTATCGACCTGTATCGATACCGGAACAAATTCAAAAGCCAATATTATTTGGTGCATTTTGGGGCACAAACTGCCATGCGGCTTTAATGAGGACAAGAGACAGCGAGTGTATCATAAAGTGAATACTCGACGAGACTTTGGAATGTGTTTCAGGTATATCTCCTATATATAACTATGCACTGATTGTTACCGTAACGTTAATGACGTATATTGTCGTCGAGTTTCAAGGATCCGGGTCTTGTGAATCGCGGCGTTAATTTTGACATCTCCATTGGTGGCATGGCACAATTCGCCAGCATTCCCATATATTCGATAGTTTTTATCCGTTGCGTACCGATGACAAGATTGTTTTGATATAATTATTACAATGTTCAATAAAACAAGTTAGAGCGCAATCCCATTGTTACAATCGTTCCCTGATTTTTGGTAAAGCACACGAATTCCCAACGCTGGCGAAGGAATAGTTCAGTGATTATCCCACCGTTAGGCACACGCAACTCATAACAGACAAATCGCACGGGCGCTTCAAAGTGGGACCAGTCCGTGTTGTTTCGAACATATCTATTCACATTCAACGGCGATCAGTTCACGTTAATCACGTTGTTGGGCGTGGCTAACCGGCTATTGTATCCAATCGCGGCCAGCGCACGGATTGTGAGTATTGGTCAAAACACGCTCAAAGGCGCATTTCCAGTTGATTGCATTATGTGAGATCAATTGTGCTCTAAGTCGGTCAGAGCACGCAAATAGTTCTTTAACAGAATAAATTTCGTCTTCGACTCGATTGATAATGGTAAAGAACAATTATTGTGCTCTAACCCTTACGTAAATCAGAATATTTTCAAACACGACGAAATGACACCTGGTTAAGTGGTCCTACTAATTTGCTGTGACGTTGGTGTGTGCTGCTAAATTGTTATGGTTCTGGTATACGACAGTGCGATGCCGTTAATAAAAAAATACTGTTATTTTTCCCAACGTTGTCATTTTTGCGGAGTTTAGCTAATCTGAGCAATTTGAGCAAAAGCCGCGGTGTATGTGTGAAACATTCAAGAACTCATATATTTTAACAACAAACACATCCATTATATGTTTTTGAATATTTGATACACATATTGACTTTTCCTGTATAGCCATTCAGCAGGAGCCACAAGCAACATAGCAAATTAACGTACAAGCACACCCTTATAACAACCCTCGTGTGGGAATGAATCCATTGTGACGTGACAATACCATGCCACCACTCTCACCTTATATATACACAGACACCGTCAATCGATATGATGTACAGAGCCACCCATATATTCCGCGGTCTAGAAAAGATGGATTCTTAATCTCAGGTCAACCCTCCATAAACCAGGTTTAGCTGGACCATCGAATGACATGGTTTAGTTTAGCTGGACCATCGAATGACACGGTTTAGTTTAGCTGGACCATCGAATGACATGGTTTAGTTGGCGTCTTAAGGTTATAAACGCAAAAACTGATAGAAATTTTCAACAACAAAAAAACCTATCTCCGCCAAGCCTTGAAATAGTGTGTCTGTCATTTGCAGAATGAGGTCCCCAGAGGGTGAATTTAGTGATGCTACCCCGCATAGCTGGCTAGCATCACCAAATTCACCCTCTGGGGACCCCATTCCGCTTACAACTCAGCAGAATGAGGTTCCCAGAGGGTGAATTTGGTGATTCTAGCCCGCTATACGGGGTAGCATCACTACATTCACCCTCTGGGACCTCATTCTGCAAATGACAGGCACACTATTTCAAGACTTGATCTCCGCATAACTACAGGTGTTAGCCCTTCTAACTTATAAATTTCCAATTAAAATAATTATGGTCGTTGTCGATTTCCCTCTCGATATAATGCGGCAGTTCGTCGCATTATAATTATGCAAGTACGATTGTTTAGCTTCGCGATATAGAGACACTGCTGCTTAAACCCGGTCTAGCTGAATAATGCGTCACTTAGACCTGTGGTTTCAGGTCTAACCCACGGATTTAGCTGCCAAATGGCGATTTAAACCTAGAGGTTTATCTAAACCAGGTTTAAGCCGGAAATGAAAAATCCGGCCGTATTGAGTGCATTGGTGTGGAATAGCGCCATCGGTCACCGATGCTACATCTATATAATAGTAGGATAAGTATGTCTGTCCGTTTGTTCGCGATTTCTCTCCCAGACACCTGGACCGATTTCATCCAAATTTGGTGTGGTGACTCGAGGTACCCAGGCGGATGTTTCAACGGAGTTAGTTTTTCAGAATTTTTGTTAAAATAAAAATAAATTAAATTGAGCAAGGAGTTCAAACTAAAAGATATGAAATTGAAAAATAAAATTTGTAACGTAAATTAATGCATTTTAAAAATTCGAAACGTTTAAAAGGTCAAAATTTCAGCAAAACTGCAGGCCCCTACGCCGCCCAATAAAGGATCACGAATAACTAGTAGATATATAATTTAGAGGAGTATACATGGAATGTATTGTGTTATGAAGGTTCGAGTTGGTTTACCTCGTGTAAAACATTCGTCCACTGGAACACGAACTGAACTGAACTGCTTGCATAACAAATCTGGGATTGGAAACAGCGTCGTCATCACTATATAAGGGGCTTAAGTTGAACGGTACCAACTAAGTCATCGAGCCTGGAATGCTATGGACCTTGCACGCTGAGTCATGTTCTATGAATGGGCCTTGTGCAAAAACGGAGGGGACGTTCAATTGTATACATTTTAATGTTTGCCAAAAATCGTATACTTGCATCAACTTCCCAAGTATACCATGTGCAGATCAACTTCATTTCATAAATCTGAGTGCGAATTACGATTCATGGGAAAATCACGTACCGAACGCCGGTGGCGCAAAGTTAACGGCCATGTCGCCGGCTTTAATTAAGAAAACCGTTTCTTTGTCCGTTTATGTACGATTATTATCTAACACGATTCTTAAGTAGAATCACAATTCCATGAAATACGCTTAAATTGGAAATGCAGATAAAATGTCTAAATTTGTCCACAGAGATCCTTAATGTGATTTTAATTTGTTTGTTTCACTCAAGTGATATTTAATTCACGTTATGTTATGTGATTTTTGGCTGTAGTCGCAATCTGATTAGTAAATGAACGCACTATATCCTACATACAATAGATGTTTTGACAACATATTCCCGGTAGAAACGTATATAATGGAGCGAAGTGATTCTACCACCAAAACGGGCTCTGATGATCCCAAAGAATCGTTGCAATTAGCATGACAGGGGTAGCTCTCAGCATGGAGCACAAAGAACCACAGGTGTTACCAACGGTAAGTTCTATACGCTTATGTAAACAGCTCTGGTGTATTTCTTTGCATTAAATTCCCGTAAGCACATTAGCGAGTAGCCTTGGTAAGCAAGGGTTTCCAGGTTATACCAGGTGAAAGCTAACGTCATGCGCATCAACCAAGAAAAATACCAGCTGAACTTAACTCGTGTACATATGTGTTTGATAACTGTTTTTATTTTTATCTTAAAATACCAACAACAAAAAAAACAAAACAACAAAAATACAAATGTAAATACTATTTGTTTATAATATTCTATCTTTTATACTGTTTGGATCACTAATTAAGCACCTTAGTCTCATCAACATTTTTCGTTTCAATTGTTCTCGTTTCTCGATCTTTCCCCATTTTACCCCATTTTCATGTTATTTTTAGCTTGTCACCCGTTCGCCATTTTACCCCTTTTTTCGCTGTTAGTATTTTTTAGCATGTTATCACCCCCAATTTAACAGTAACTTTTAATATTTTTCGATTTGTAATTTTAAGCGCTTTTGTATTTCTATATTTTTGTTGATGTCCATAATTATGTCTTATATTTGCAATTGTATTTTATGTTTAACATGTCAAGAGTTTTAGAGCACTTCGGTGGATTTTACGCTATACAAAACTATTATTTATTTATTTATTATCTAAATTGAGGTGGATCGTACTATGCCTCTTACATAAATCTTTACCATTTAAGGAATAATTTTTGTTTCGATTAACCCTTTACCCAACAGAACGACCCTGTGCCAACGCATTCTCTTATATATGCGAGTCGACCATAGGTCGCCTCGCATATATAAGAGAATGCATTGGCTTAACACATTAAAAATTATAAAATTGTTAAAGAATGTAAGAAAAAATAGGCCTATGCATTCTCTTATATATGCGAGGCGACCCATGGTAGACTCGCATATATAAGAGAATGCATTGGCACAGGGCATAACTGTAACCATCACAATGTGGTCAATGAACCGGTTCCAATGATATCCATATTTGTATGGTGTTATTGAGATAGACCCAAGATATTTTAGGCTGTTGAAGCTTTATTTGGGCGTTTGTGGCCGGTTTGTTGGGTAAAGGGTTAAGGTTACGCAGTTATAACCGGAAAGTTTGAAGATCAAATTCTATAAAGCGCGTAGCGCAATTATAGAAAAATTATCTTCAAACTTCTCGGTTATAACTCATAACCTTAATCGAAATAAGAGTTATTTCTTATAATGTAATCAGTCATTTCACAAGAGAACCACAAAAAAGAAGAAGTTGGAAGTACAACGAGCGTATAACATTGATACTATTTCCGACAAAATAGTGATGAAATCGCGTCGGCGATTCAGCGTTTTTGATTGGCTAGTCGCAACTGATCACGGATAGCGTGTCATCGGCCAGCTGCAACTTGCACGTGGGATTGATATATTCGACCGCGGTGACACAAACCCGCGTTGGTTTTAATTTCAGTGTTCATTTCTTTACAATGTTCAATGTTCACAATGTTGATTTGTCGGGTTACTTGACCAATGAATATTAGCATCTTGTACGGTTATTGTCAACACATTCTTACCGAAGGAATTATGATCAGAGAAATTTAATGTTAAATCATAGGAAGTATCGAACAGTTTCCATGTACATGTTTATAGGCTACACGCGGAAAAAGCGTGTTCACTCGACGCCGCTGTCATTTCTGTAGCGGGGACAGTAATTTATTTCTTAGGTTATCGAGAAATAACTTTAACCGTTTACCCAACAAACCGGCCACACAACGCCCAAATAAAGCTTCAACAGCCTAAAATATCTTCGGTCTGTCTCAACAACACCATACAAATATGGATATCATTGGAACCGGTTCATTGACCACATTGTGGTGGTTACAGTTATGCCCTGTGCCAATGCATTCTCTAAAATATGCGAGTCGACCATAGGTCGCCTCGCATATATAAGAGAATGCATTGGCCTAAAAACAAATCTTTTTTAACACTTTTTACTTTTTTTTCTTACATTCTTTAACAATTTTACAATTTGTTCTTACATTTTTTAACAATTTTTATAATACTTTTCTACATTCTTTGACAATTTTATCATTTTTAATATGTGTTAAGCCAATGCATTCTATTATATATGCGAAGCGACCTATGGTCGACTCGCATATATAAGAGAATGCATTGGCACAGCGCCGTTCTGTTTGGTAAAGGGTTCATAGCTAAATGTGTGACAACCATTGGTTTTACAGTATTATGTGGATTGGCAGCTTTAAATGGTTAAATTATACCTATGTATCGTTCTTGTGCAAACATAATTGGATTAACATCTCGTATAACATGAAATAGAAAATAAGGTAGGTGATGATTGATATCTATGACCTATCACGTTATATAAGATAATGAATAATCAATTAAACCTGCCTCAATACTACAAAACAGCAACAAGTTATAAATTGTGAGTTCATTTTGTCGAAAAAACAATATTAATACTTTAACTTTTTTTCGGACAGTAAACAAAAACCTTTTCACATAATTGACGACTACAATCCATTTGTGAGAAAATAGCTTTGTTCAAACTTATTGCCACTCACAGTAAGGTGATATAATTATTTTTGCCGTGATTACATGTAAATAGTTATATTGTCGCGCGTCCATTTTTAGCTTCTCGAAACCGTAATCGTAACTACGGGTATGGCAAAACGACAACTGTATAAAGAGCACAAATTCTAGTGACGTAGTACTCTATTCGTACTGATTATAAGTAGTGTTTCATTGATACTATTTCCGACAAAATATTCATGAAATATATGATTTCAGGGCCCTGTTTCATGAAGCAAGGTCATAAGATTATCTTAAGATGGACTTAATCTAAGATCTAAGGCGGATCTTATGATGTTACTTTTCCGTTTCAAGAACGCGTTTCACAAAACAAGATTAAGTCCTACTCAAGTAGTAAGTTAAGTTCCCGCTCATTTAGACTGGTTATCGACAATTTTCTACAGTCCGGAACAAAAATTGTGGGCTTGTGCAATCTGTATGTACGGCATTGAGAGGTTATCGAGAAAGAGCCGGGTCCGATTTGACATTATTGTGTGACAGGGATACTGGATAGCGGCTGGGGTGGGATGGACGAATCACCGTATGTATCTTAGTGTCTATAGTCAGTGACCTTATATTCGCATATGGATCTTAGACTTGCATGGGTTCCACGATGTAAATTCGAACATGAGTACATCGCAGGCTCTTAAAATGACGAGCCTTGTGTTTACTGGTTTGTGGCGGTGTCAGAAATAAGACAATATAATTATATGGATCGATGCATGACTGCGACCATGCATTTACGCAGAGTTAATCCACTGAGAACAATGATCAGGCGGCGATTTTATTTTCTGTGAGCCGACATAACACGTGTATTAAAGAACCATCGCTCTCTGTGTGTACCAATAATCAAAATAAATCGGCGATGTCATCAAGACACACATAGGTCATTTTTCGATTCATTGGGAAATGAAAAATATTTGTTAGAGTAACTTTTGTTATAGTTTTCATGCAGATGTATATCTATCGGTTGTCATATCATGGAAATATATAACTACGTTTTCATTATCACACTCGCATTAAGGGGCGTCATCGTTACGGATGTGTATATCATATATACAGTATATACATTATGCTGTACAATGGTCATCCCACACCTTTCTTGTGATCGAAGAAAAAATTGGAAGCTATAGAGAAATTAGTTGTATGGTAAAAGAGTCGATGTGGACAATATGGAGCATGGTGAGTTTATCAAGCAATGTGCTTCATTGTAATGATATGATTTGGATAATAAATTTATTTGACAATGAAATCTTATAAACTCAATACCAATAATATTCTCTATAGAAAATTGTCACTTTTTCTAAAACATATTTTGATAAAGAGCGTTTGTGTTACATTTCCTATATGACTTGTCTGCTTTGTAAATAGCCGACGGAAATTTGTCCCGTAGAATGTTGGACTTCATCACGCACCATATCGCACAATTCCATAATCATCGGTCTTGTGAAGCGATATTTTGCTCTAATCTCTTCATCGTCCATGTAATCCATTGGATTGTTTCTGTCCCTAAATATCCTTTGTCGTCGTAGATATCTCCGTCATTGCAAAATAACATAAGCCGCCATATTTGTGATCGATATGCCACTTATCACGTGGGTCTTAACTTTAAGATTATATTAAGACACTTCACCCCAGTCTTAAAGTTAAGACCAAAGTTAAGACCATCTTAAGTTAAGACCTTGTTCGTGAAACGCATTTATGACTGAAGTTTGAACTTATGACCTAGCTATGTCATACGTTGCTTTCATGAAACAGGGACCAGATCTCACTAAAAATAATGTCGATGCCGAGTTCTTTCCGAATGAGGTCGGGAAGGAAGTTTTTCCCCTAACCACCCCCTATGAAACATTCCATAGCTGATTGTCAATTATCTAATGCCTATATGAGGTCTCAGTACATACATATGGTGCTTTTGCAGTTTGCATATCATTAGGATTGTTACATAGCCTATATCTGGGATTGTAAAGTATCCAGTACAAAAAATACGAGAGTGTGTAAGAAATGTGTTTTTGAAAGTTTCGACCACCCATCGACCCGGCATAACTTCCAGTACAAAATTTACACCCCCTGTCTGTAACGATAATTACATAACCCTTGCTCGGTGCAGAATCTTCTGATTACCTGTTCCTAAAAATAGACGATTCAGAGGAAAAGCACATGTAATATCACCACTGATATCAAATATAGACAAAACTATATTAAAAGTCTACTTGACACATCGCATTTTGCCATTGAACGCCCCCCTGGTGGAGTGGATTCTCGTTTTCAAAACTATAGGTGACATGTCGCTTCCACGTTTGGCATTCTTGGGGGGGGGGGGGATGCCATTTGATGTTCTTGAAAACGACTACATTAATAACGAACCAAAGCCGCTTTGGGTCGTATATAGGCTATATCTGATTTTGTGACGTCACCAATTATTAACAAATACGACGCTCTAATTTTTGAATTTGGGGAGCACTTTTGTCGCACAGTAGATCGGTGGGCCTAAAGCATTATTGTCGTAATCGGCTGTCAAGAGGCCAACACAAATCAGTCGATGTGCAACATTCTCCTATTTATATAAACGTCATACAATAATGTATGTGTTTTGTTATTTATAAAGTCAGAATACCGAGTTAATAAATGTCAGAATTCCGAGTTAAAAGACAGAATTCCAAGTTGATAAAGTCAATATTCCTAATTTATAAAGTCAGAATTCCGAGATAAAAAGACAGAATTCCGAGTTAAAAAGACAGAACTCCGAGTTTAAAAAGTGAAATATCCGAGTTATAAAGTCCGAATTCCGAGTTAAAAACTCAGAATTCCGAGTTAAAAAGACAGAATTCCGAGGCGACAAAGTCAGAATTCCGAGTTAAAAAGACAGAATTCCGAGTTTAAAAAGTGAAAAATCTGAGTTATAATGACAGAATTCCGAGTCGATAAAGTCAGAATTCGGAGTTAAAAAGACAGAATTTTGAGTTAAAAAAACAGAATTCCGAGTTTAAAAAGTGAAAAATACGAGTTATAAAGTCAGAATTCCGAGTCGATAGAATTCCGAGTCGATACAGTCAGAATTCCGAGTTAAAAAGACAGAATTCCGAGTTTATAAAGACAGAATTCCGAGTCGATAAAGACAGAATTTCTAGTTATAAATTCAGAATTCCGAATTAAAAAGACAGAATTCAGAGTTAAAAAGACAGAATTCCGAGTTAAAAAAACAGAATTCCGAGTTAAAAAAACAGAATTCCGAGTTTATAAAGTCGTAATTCCGAGTTATGAAGACAGAATTTCGAGATATAAAGACAGAAAATTCCAAGTTGTGACGTCATCAATTATTATCTAGTACGACGTTGCGGTTTTGAATTTTAGAACACTTTTGTCGCACAGTAGAATGGTGGGCTTAAGGCATTAATGTCGTAATAGAAATATCTTGTTACTGTGTCTTTTGATTACTGGTATTAATTGCAAATGAGAATTATGAATATTGAATTACAAAGTTCATTCGTAGCGGTAGTTTACCTTTTATTGAGAAATAAGACACAATAAATAACTACACTATAGTAACTACAGTATACACCTATGGGGGCGAGTGAAAAGTGATTGAAATTTCTTATGTGAAATAATAAGAATGTCAACACGAATTTACCTTCTACTGTGCGAAGTGGGCATTTAATGTACATCACTTGGTACTGTGCGAAACTAAATAATATATATTTAATATGGAATTAATTGTTATCATAAGACTACATACATGAATGTGATAATCCATAAATATCATACTATTTTCTGGAATCGAAAGAAAACATATAATTGTGAACAAAGCAGAAGATACATTCGTGCAGGTTCAGACGAACTCGGTCAATGCGGAAAGTTACACGATGAGATTGTTCGTCGATTTTCGTTAAAATCGACACGACACTTTATGAATGAAATGAACAGCTATGAAATGGACACACTTCTCCATATAGTATCTCAGCCCCAGCGCTCACCCAGCGTCAAGAAAATAAATAGACAGGTTGAATTAATTAAACAATTTCCCGCTCCCCTCTCGACAATGTATAACTATTTTAACTTTGATGTTGGTAGTTTATACCATGTATAGTCTAGCTGTCAACCAAGACTACGCGGAAGTACGATTCGCCTAATTTTACTCTAATTACTTTTACTGATAATCAACCCAGGAAATATAGGCTTATGTAAATTTTATTTGAAGGGAATACCAGGGAATCTATATATAAACAGATTTTGATAAATAAAAAACAAAATAACAAATAAAACCAAAAAAGCCACAGCTACCCTCATGTGAGTGGTTTTGCCTTGGTTCGTTAATTACGCTAGCGTATGGTCATATTATAATAAGCACTGTGCTTGAGGTTACACTGGTGTAGATGTTTTCATAGGCTTCAGTGCATGCAAACGTTTTAGGGTAAACTGTTTACAATATAAATCCTAGGTCCAAATTTTTCTTTAAATCTTAAAGATTGACATTTGCGGAAACTTTTTATTATACAAAATCATGTCCGTCTAGCAGGGAATTCGCCTTTAAATCTTGTGTTTTCGTAACTTGTGTCAAAACCGCACTAACAATAATGTTATATTTTAGACCACACCATAAAATTCAAACTTCGTTACAAAGGGTTAATACCTGTGCCAATGGGTATGTTACCTATGGAAAAGCATAGGGTGATGTATTTTTATGCAAAGACACACAAGGCTATTGACCAATCAGGTCACAGCGTATATTTCATTCTCTCCGATAGCGCGCTTTTTCACAGAATAATTGTGAACCATATTTACACCAGTGTAACCTAAAACGATAGCGCGCTTTTTCACAGAATGATTATAACTACATAAATATCTTCAGAATTACCCTCATTACCTAAATGTGTTAAAAAAACAGAATAATTTCTGTGATTCTTTATATATTGCACACAATTTACCCCCTCCCTTAACACATTCACCAAAAAAAGCATAATGTTTCACAACAAGTCATTTTCAGCTCCCATTTTCAAACAATTTTGGGAGTCTGGTGTTGCAAACTTGGATAAGCTATGCAAGACTGAAAACGATTCTTTCGATGAGAGAACTTCTGGTGATGTGATGTCATTGAGTCCAGGGCTGATGGTTACAATACACCAAATACAAATTAGTAGAGTGATTTCCCCTGGCACGACCAAGCTAGGATCAGCATAAACACATTCTAGCAGCTGAATGGTCAATGATACATGGATGAAAAGTGCACGAAAAAATGCAAAAAAGTGGTTTCCGTCGAGAAACATCAAATATAGCCACATGGTGAACGGTTATGGCTGTGCAAATGGCGAATAATTTATGGGAGGTGTTTGTGTTTTTTTCGATGTCATTTTTCCCTCAATTTTAAGGGTAGTGTGACGTTTGTCAAGCTGCAATGTGACCCACCACGTTTACAAGTACTTTTTGGGCACATTTCCGTGTGTCTAAAAGGACGTTCTTTAATTATACATACTCGTGCAGGGTCAAAGCTTTCCTGCGAATACAGGCCAGCGGGATTTGTTAACACTGAGGCCAATGAAAATAATTTGGTGTATTGTAACCTATAGTGAAAAATGGTCGTTTTTCAGATTTCTGCTCTGAAACAAGTCCCGTGCTCATTATGCCCATGAAACAAATTGGAAACGCAAAGCACGCGATACGTATCGACAGCTGATTTACCGCCGGAGCCGTCCAATAAAATTACAAATTAACCCCTCTGATGCCATTTCTGCTTCTCGTTGTAGAACAGTAAATTCCCATTTTCGACCTATTTTTGGGCCCAATGATGTCCCGTTAATGAATGTGAGACCATATATGTTGGCGCCCGACAATCTAGATGAACGACAAGGCAGATTTGTCGGGTTTGGGCTCGACATGGGAGTGACGCGTGACGTCAGTATGGTCCATTCCCTAAAATATGATGCAAAATCGGACCAGATTCGAGTCAAACGATGTTGAATTGCCCCTGTTAGATGACATGTTGACAAAAAAAGCCTACCCTGGTAGTTTGCAGAAATGGCTCGACTATCCAACGCGCACAGATTTCCGCCAATAAATATTTTCTTGAGAAGGGACACTTTTGGTTTTCTGTCGATTTTTTTCGAAAATTGTGTAGATGTGCCCAATGTGAAACCTACGTGCGCTGAATTCGCCTAGCGAATCGTATGGCATATTTTCTGGAAGTGGTATCTACAAGCTATCAGATCGACAACCTGTATGTACATCGTCACTGTTTACTTTGCCGAAATTCAGCTAAAATGAAAAACAAATTGACATTCAAGTCAAGGTATTTTTTTTTGCGAATTCAGCTATGGGTGGTGACAGAAATTGGTTAATAAAGTAAGAACACAGACATGCTTCGAATCAAATTTATTTATTTTGACGTGGGTACATAAATGGACGCAATCTATTATCGTTTGGGCGACTTTCAGTGACCACTATAGGTTACAATACACTAAATACAAATTAGTAGAGTGATTTCCCCTGGCACGACCAAGCTAGGATCAGCATAAAACACATTCTGGCAGCTGAATGGTCATTGATACATGGATGAAAAGTGCACGAAAAAATGCACAAAAGTGGTTTCCGTCGAGAAACATCAAATATAGCCACATGGTGAACGGTTATGGCTGTGCAAATGGCGAATAATTTATGGGAGGTGTTTGTGTTTTTTTTCGATGTTATTTTTCCTAAAATTTAAGGGTAGTGTGACGTTTGTCAAGCTGCAGTGTGATCCACTACGTTTACAAGTACTTTTTGGGCACATTTCCGTGTGTCTAAAAGGACGTTCTTTAATTTTAAATACTCGTGCAGGGTCAAAGCTTTCCTGCGAATACAGGCCATCGGTATCTGTTAACACTGAGGCCTATGTAAATCATTTGGTGTATTGTAACCTGATCAGCAGAGCATCAAGTATCAGCACATGGAAAACTAAAATATGATGTTCAGGTTTGCAAGGGTGACCAAGATTACTGGATGTGTGTCTGTGTATCTGTGTATATGTATTGGATTATGTAAAGCGCGCTATCGTTTTAGGTTGCATTGGTGTAAATATGGTTCACAATTATTCTGTGAAAAAGCGCGCTATCGGAGAGAATGAAATATACGCTGTGACCTGATTGGTCAATAGCCTTGTGTGTTTTTGCATAATGACACAGTTAACACAGGCTACACTGGCCGTTATGCCCCCCAGATACTTATATTTCTATTTTTCAGACGACCTACAACCCGTGAAATCGTGTACTGCTACCTTAAAGGAAAAATAGAGTTATCCCCCTTCAACGCGCAAATGTCCAGTTAAGTCTCTGACGTACACCGATAACTTTGATATATAACACATATGGTGTTTCTTCAGTGCGAATGGGAAATAAGGTCAATATAAGTAGTGTGGTTTCAATAAAAATGAACCAAATTCACCCAAATTAATGGTTATAGCGAGAGAAAAAAAACAGTTAAATTATAAATGTGACATCATGCCCACCACCTTAAAACTAAACATCCCAGTCAAAAAGGCAGTCTGAACAGACATATTACATCTGTATTCTGCTGACCAAAGCATATGCACTGTGGTTATTTACTAGCCAGCCCCCCCCCATCCCCCCCGCATATGTTAAGACAATGTTCTTGTCACCCCCCCCCCCCCCAATATGTTATCAATCAATACGCCTATTCGTAGGTGGGTGGTATCCGAGGAGTTTCATTGTTGGGATGTTCCCTTAGCAACACATTTCGTTACATGCAAATCACTTTTATGTGGTCAGTCATAAACATGTAAGAACGCAACAAAATTCCAAACAAATCGTAAGGAATAACTAATGCATATATAATCACCCCTCCCCCAAAATGTGAACCATGTTTATTTGGCCGGTCGGTGTACATTCAATGACTTAATTGTCAAGTTGAAATCACACTATTTAATTATTTATGGAATCTTATATACCATTTTTATGGTGCTGGTGCTCACGCGCTGTTCGTGATAACTCAGTAGCTGACTTTACCCCCTCTCCAATATACATATTGACATTACTCGGTCAATCGGAAACACGACCAAGACTAAATAACCAACATTAATATGGCTTTTCACACCAGGTATCCAAGGAAATCCATTGTTGAAATGTTTGCGTGGCAACACGTTTCATTAAATTAATGTCAATTTTATGTAATTACACATAACCGCACCACTCGAAAAGAATCGTACAGAGTAACTGATGCATATATAATCACATAACCAACCCCCCCCCCCCCCAAATGTGAACCGGAATGTTTTTTTTTTATCGATAGCAGACATACGTTGAATTTGTTTTTTGCCCTGTCAGTGTGATCATTCAGTGACTTGTCAAGCTGGAATCCATACTATCAAAGTTTACAGCCTCTGATACAAATACTCTACAAGCAAATGCACCTAATTCCGAGAACAGTCATAAATAGAAACTGTCAATAGTAACTCAGACACGAAGATAGGAAAGAAAAAATGTTTCAGTAGATTTTCATTAATTTATTCAATTTGATATGTCTCTTTAAAGGAAAAATAGAGTTATCCCCCTTCAACGCGCAAATGTCCAGTTAAGTCTCTGACGTACACCGATAACTTTGATATATAACACATATGGTGTTTCTTCAGTGCGAATGGGAAATAAGGTCAATATAAGTAGTGTGGTTTCAATAAAAATGAACCAAATTCACCCAAATTAATGGTTATAGCGAGAGAAAAAAAACAGTTAAATTATAAATGTGACATCATGCCCACCACCTTAAAACTAAACATCCCAGTCAAAAAGGCAGTCTGAACAGACATATTACATCTGTATTCTGCTGACCAAAGCATATGCACTGTGGTTATTTACTAGCCAGCCCCCCCCATCCCCCCCGCATATGTTAAGACAATGTTCTTGTCACCCCCCCCCAATATGTTATCAATCAATACGCCTATTCGTAGGTGGGTGGTATCCGAGGAGTTTCATTGTTGGGATGTTCCCTTAGCAACACATTTCGTTACATGCAAATCACTTTTATGTGGTCAGTCATAAACATGTAAGAACGCAACAAAATTCCAAACAAATCGTAAGGAATAACTAATGCATATATAATCACCCCTCCCCCAAAATGTGAACCATGTTTATTTGGCCGGTCGGTGTACATTCAATGACTTAATTGTCAAGTTGAAATCACACTATTTAATTATTTATGGAATCTTATATACCATTTTTATGGTGCTGGTGCTCACGCGCTGTTCGTGATAACTCAGTAGCTGACTTTACCCCCTCTCCAATATACATATTGACATTACTCGGTCAATCGGAAACACGACCAAGACTAAATAACCAACATTAATATGGCTTTTCACACCAGGTATCCAAGGAAATCCATTGTTGAAATGTTTGCGTGGCAACACGTTTCATTAAATTAATGTCAATTTTATGTAATTACACATAACCGCACCACTCGAAAAGAATCGTACAGAGTAACTGATGCATATATAATCACATAACCAACCCCCCCCCCCAAATGTGAACCGGAATGTTTTTTTTTTATCGATAGCAGACATACGTTGAATTTGTTTTTTGCCCTGTCAGTGTGATCATTCAGTGACTTGTCAAGCTGGAATCCATACTATCAAAGTTTACAGCCTCTGATACAAATACTCTACAAGCAAATGCACCTAATTCCGAGAACAGTCATAAATAGAAACTGTCAATAGTAACTCAGACACGAAGATAGGAAAGATAAAATGTTTCAGTAGATTTTCATTAATTTATCCAATTTGATATGTCTCTTTAAGGTAGCAATACACGATTTCCAGCAATTTTGCCAACCTGGGAGGGGTTACTGTACTTCAAATCAATGCTAAGCCATTATCGTTGGCATATATCCAATCGAGCATGTTTTAATTTAGACAGAAATTTTAGGCGTAATCATATAAATGTACTTTTGGTTCTTCGTACAGTTTGTCATTGAGTTATGCCCCTTGGTTAGCACACACGAACCGCTCAATTTTACCCATTTTTTTACTCAAATTGGCCATTTTCAACCCAAAAACAGACCATGATAGAGCGAATGTCAGTAAATAAGATTCTTCCACCTGATAGAGCTATGCTAGAACTGAGAAATATTTGAAATAGAAAAAAAGTTATCGTATCAATTTGAAAAAAAAGTCTTGCGAGCCCAGATGACAGAATTCAGGGGAGAGAAATCGGGCTATTTTCCTGTAATCAATAACACAGAGTTGGCCTTCACTGAATACGAAAACCCTGTTGCGTATCCAAATTTTGCACTTTTTTGAGAACTTTCCCAGTTTTGTAAAATAAATAAACCTTCAAACCAGTAATGACACAGTTAACACAGGCTACACTGGCCGTTATGCCCCCAGATACTTATATTTCTATTTTTCAGACGACCTACAACCCGTGAAATCGTGTACTGCTACCTTACTGTCGTGTATCTATAGGACGTACTAATGATTCTCCTGAAAGAATTTTGGAAATCGGTTGAGAAATGTCCAAGTTACAGACCATCGAAAATTGTATTCATACATCGATTTAGGAGAAAGTGCTTGTGGACAAAACTCCTCCTAGACAACGCACGTGAACTGTATTTGGTTTATGTTATCGTGTTATCCATAGAAAGAAGACGAAATGGTGCAATTTTGACCAAAATCCAAAAACATTGGTCCGTATTAGGGAGGGGGCAAAAATTGTCATATTTATTTTGTCTCCGATTTGAACCAAAATTGTTATGAAGTATCTATACGACGTACTAATGCTACTCGTGAAAGAATTTTGCAAATCGATTGAGAAATGTGGAAATTGTGGCCCCTTCATTTTTTTCAAGTTTACAGAAGATGCACTATAAATTTAAATTCCTTCAACCAATCGTCACGTGTTTGGTGTCATTCGATGGGGAATGTTCAGTACTTCTAAAACCCTACTAAATATTATAGAGACATCAAATACGAACACAATGACGCAAAAATTAGCTCGGTATTTTCTCAAAAAATTCTTTGTGAAATTTGGTACAAGCTACTGCAAGCGATTATTGTGACCCAATATTTAAGAACTGTCGAACCATTAGCTAGTATAACCTCATTTACTTCACTTTCATGGCCTGACAAATATTTTAAATTCCACTGTCTTCAGGTACCAAGAACTGATTAGGATATAAGTCACTCGTGTTTCATGTACATGTCGTGGATACCAGTCAAAATGATATTATGGGTATTCATATCGTGTGAGCTAAACATATATATATAACCTCCTCATCAGCACTGTAATTATTAAAATTAGGATTCACATCGTTGACAGCTTCCATACGGAGGCATTTTTGTTTACTTTGGTTCCTTTATTTTCAACTTGTAGTTTACTTCACTAATTGTGTTACTGAGTTTGAAGTCTTTCTCAATATCAGTCAGAAGATAATGCTCCACTTTAAACTGACTTTTAACCTGTCTATAAACGCTTAATCTCTATCAATTGGGTTTGTTATCGTCATTATATAACTCTTTTGCCAGTAAATGACAAAGCATTTTTCCAATTTTCCGTTATGGAATGCGTTAACGTTTTAATACATTATGTTGATTGGTTCTTCCACACATACTGAGACGCAAATTTGCTAAATAGTAATTTAGAATCCACTAACTAAATTTTAAACCTTCTATTCTTTGCAAGTAAGTTGTTTGGTAATTTTGTAATATCATGCCAGATTTCAACTGCATTTTTAAGTGCGGCGATGTACAATGGGTATGAACATAATTATCAAAGGCATGCCATATTGACCGCCGCCCTGTTCACTCCCATAGATATTTTACTAAATTTGAATTGGACTTTTTCTGGTAAAAATGCATTGATGCGTTTTTTCAATATCTACATGTTGTCTTATTACACAATTTAATGTTGTAAGCTCACTTCCATATAATTTTATAGGTTTGGCACACGTATTCAATAGTTTAGAAACGGCATGATTTTATTCTTTTCTCACATAAGTAACTGTCACTGTGTTTTCTAATACAAAACATGGCTTTGATTGCTTTCTTGTTGGGGTATTCAACAGCAGCTAGTATTAGAAAATCCTGAGAGGTCTCAAGTCGCAGAGAACACTTTCAGTCTATCCAGTGTAAATTCTTTGCTGGCCATTCTTTGTTTCTGAAATGTATATGGTATCATCTGCATAGAGTAAACTAGAAAATGTGTTTGTTTATAACAACTGGTTCGCATGATTTATCAAAGTAATTAACAAGATTTTTCATATATTAATTATATAATGACAACAGTTAATGACTCAACATATAACCTTGCTTAACTCCAAATGAGGTTCTGTCGAGATACTTGCCTAGTTTTAAGATCAGATTGAAACAAATAAAATATAATTGACTGTGACATATACACGATGCCTTGGTCATGGATTTGACAACCCCATCCATGCCACATGAGGTTTTTTGATTTAAGAGCAAAACAGCTTTCAACAAATCAACATCGGTGATGGCACGATCGAGAATGCTTGTTCCCATAACCGGGTTGGCTGGGAAATTCCACTTGGGATTGTCCATGGTGGATTCACATTTAGAATTTATTGATGAGCGGAAATACGTCACCCAACTGATATGTTTGTGGATGATTTAGGAATTAGAGCTGTCCTTGAGTTTGCAGATCATATTCCAAAATTAATTTGGCCGACTGTTATTGCATCCCACAATATCGTTGATAATGCCATTACGATATGTGCTTTGTTTCTGACGAATAACCTTGTTTATAATATATTCCCTCTACCATATAACGGTAATCGCAACTGCTTTCCATGAGTTTACGCAACCTCTCTAATATAGGTTTGAACAGTTATAAATTTGTGTTGAGATAATATACTTCGTTGCAATGCAACAGTGCCTGGGTATTCATCAGGAGAGATCTTCATGACGTTGCTAGCAGCATGATTCTTGTGTGTAATGAATTTTCTGAAGCCGAGTTTGTTGAGTCCAAATAATACCTCTCTAAATATAGGTTTGAATCGCTATGTGTTCTATGCATCGCATCGGGGACGTCTGGAGAGATGCAATAATCTTCCTAATTGCAGGAGTCAGGTTGAAGTTGGCATGTGGGCAGTGAGCAACTTTATTCCTGCAATCCATTTTGGCAACGTGGATAAACAATTATCATGGTTCTCCGCTGGCCTCATCCACATATTCATATTCCACATGATTGTATTATTATTATATATCACATCACAAACTGAGCGATGAACGGTGAACTACAAATGAATGTTACTATTATTTATTAAAACAATGTTTAGATTTAACAAGACAAAACCTAGATAAAACATGTATAGTTATATTACTTTTCAACGGGGACGGCAGGTAGACATCCCTCTCAGTTATGCTGTCCCCGATAGCTCATTGAATGTTATAATATTACAATGTATAGATAATTGTATGGGTTATATGAATGAGTTATGAATAAATAAACATAGTCATAGTCATAGCAACTAGAAATGTGCATGGAATCGTCACAAAACATCGCGATGCGAATTTCATCATGACGCTCCGCATCGCTGCAGCCCTATTTTGAACATTTATAACTTTGTGTTGAGATAATATGCTCCGTTGCAAGTGCTGACAATGCCTGGGTATTCATCAGGAGATATCTTCATGAGGTTGCTAGCAGCATGATTCTTGTGTGTAATTAATTTTCTGAAGCCGAGTTTGTAAAGCTCAAATAAAACTGGGATGCCTTTTCGCATCTTAGGCGCGGAACTCAACCATCAACTGTCGTACGTTCTTCAGGCTACCGTATTTTGCATACTTGTTGTGAGAGCATCCCATCGCTCTCCTCTGTGTCCATTTTTATTATATCTATCATATTCTGAAAAAAAGATAAGATAAGACGTACGAATAGGGTACATCGTCACTAGAATTTGTATTCTTTCTATCAGTTGTCATCTTGTCGTATACGTAGTTTAATGTGTCTTGTTTTTTCTCACCAAAGCGAGCGTTGCCTTTAATCACCGAGCCTACCACTGAATATGGCCTGACAACAACATAAATATGTACAAGATAATCACGACAAACAGAACAATATCACCTTACTGCGAGTGACAGACGTTTGCACGGCAGATTTGGCAAAACTGTTTTAGGACCATCTGATCAATATACCACATTCTGCTTGACCCAACTCACATACGACTCCCATAGTATGTGCATACCTCACAGTGTTGAATGTAGCAAAACTCAACATGTAAAATGGTAAATACCAGTGCCAGGAAACTATGTCACCACTCACGTCTCTAACATAAAGCAGAATCTACATCGCCAATCAAGTCTCAAATCCAAAGTGGTTCTGATTTTAAATTTGTTTAAAACAAATAAACGTTTATCTGGCGGGATAAACTGGCACATGAGCTGTGTATATTCATAATGCACACTAAAATATCACTCATATTTATAGCTGAATGTTATAAGGAAAATATGTATAGATTGTGCCCCGAGTTTGAACATCAAATACACCTCAACAATTTAATATAAGTTCGAAAAATTAACATAATCACTTTCACTTGTATGTACAATAACTCCAGAAACAAATATCTAGCTCACCATGATCTCAAGATCGGTAAGCAGCTATCCGAACATTTTTGAAGTGACGTTTTAGAAATTACATTAGTGACGTATGTTCCTGGCCGTGAAGACATAATCCGTGAATGCTAAAGATGGCAACATGTCTTAAGCACCATGCTTTCTGTTGTCGTGGCCGATGGTTAAATAACAGCAAATTTTCTGCCAACAGCTGTCACTTCCGGCGTGCCAAAGGCAGTCACTTTCTAACGACAATAAGATATTTTTATGGTGCATTGTTATCTATTAGATTCCAATATTCCGGCAATAAAGGGTAAATTATTACTTCAAAATGCGATAGCAGTGGTAACAATCTACAGTTTCGAATGATCAGTAGCAGTACATTTCTAGAATACAGTAACAGTGTTTTCTGACACCATGGTGCAGTATGTTATTGAGTAAAGGTTAGTTATGAATTTGTGGATTTTTAGAGAATGTCTTAATAATTCATGTGACATTGACAGTATCAGGTATTAGCGTGGCTCCAGACACAGGGGTGACCTTTATCACCTAAACATTGTCATCTGTAAGAAAACCAAGTTTTATGAAATCCCAGTGGTGAGATGTTTTAACTTTGTTGATATTATTGTGAGGAAACAGTATTCTTCCAGACAACATAGGCAGCTATGGTCGGAAAAATCTTGTTTTGGCGTCCCACGGGCCATACATTTGCTTATTTTGGCCATTTTTGCATCCAAATTTCATTTTTCTGGCACAAAAATTCAAGGGCCTACTCATGCTATGCACATTAAACTGATAATTCTGTATCAAAATCTTAAAACCTAGCTCAACCCAGGCTTCTATACATTGGGGTTGTGTTGTTGGTTCACACTGTATTTATTTTTCAATGAATTGATGCCACATTAGTTCTGCACACATCACTGCAGAACCTTTTGGAGTGTCACCGAATGCATCATAGTATATCATATAGTGAAAACCAGTCAAATATACAGAGCATACCATCGAGATAGATGTGTAAAAGTATAAATATTTCAGAGTTGAAATCAAGTTCTCTGATTGGTCAATTTGAGGCATATAACAGCTTATGATGAGAAACAGTATAAATAGAGGGACTTCACTCAGATCAGACAGATCTCTGATGTCATTGAGAGGGGACAGATCCCAATGTAGGCTGTTGTGCACGGAATTTTGACATGTGATTGAGCCTCGCGATAAGACGGAAAGTCAGTATCATTACTCATGTTGAACATTGAGCCATAACATGTAGGTACATGGACATATGAGCTCTTGAACTGTAAGTAGTACATTCCAGCAAACATTAAGGCCAGGTGGATGATATTGAACGGTAGACAAACTCTATCATATTCCCTTGAGTGATTAAATTGAGAGAGAAGATAGGTATTGAATCCATACATAATAAGTATGTTATTCCGGTTGTACATCTAGTTGGTGGTTGTGCAAGGATAGTGTGACAACATTCGGGCAATTCATTTGTACAATAAGTTAGATAGTGTGGCTGAGTGGTTAGTTGCAAATCAAGCTGGGGTAGAGTGTTTGCGAGGGATAATCTGACATGGTTCTGCCCATTAAACTGTCAGTGGACGACACACTCACAGTTTTTTTTTCTTAACACTTCCTCTTGTTTTGCCGCACATTAATTGTGTATCATTCAAAACTGTCAAGGTTACAATAACTAAAACTATATTCCAATAATTTGTCACACATTCATATAATTTATCATCAGTCAAGCAACTTCAACAACACAAACTATTTCAATTAAGAAGGAAGCAAGTATAGCACTTGACGGGGCAGCATCAATACAATATGATGATAACTGTATTTCAATTAAATCCAACACGTTGTCAGGAGAGCATTTATAATAATGCAGTGCTCTGGGTATTTCTTTTCAGTATGGAAATCTTTAGGAGGGAGATTCACCAACTTGATCTTGTTTAAGTAGGAATAATTCAGTCATAGTTTGTTCCATCTTTAATATGTGGGCATTCTCATAGTTCTGTCAAAAATCTTGCATTTAAAATAAGATATATTTAATCATACTACCAAGTGCCGAGTTCTCAGCAAGTTATTTGAGGAACCCACCATCTATTGTTCGTGTTGTCTATCGTGAAAAACTAAAAGTTGATTTATATTTTCTTGATAGGTGAATTGAGAATTGGCTGCAGTCCAATATCTTTTCTTCAGACAACAAATATGTTTTCCAATGCAGCTTTTGTAAGTACAAAAACCGTATAGACTGAGTTTGAAGTTGGCTGAGTCAAAGACATTTTCCCTTTATTATGGCTCACAAACAAAGCCATATATGACGAGTGTCTGCGTTCTGCATGGTCGCTACATAGATACTTCTTCAGAGTGGGAATTCGGCGATTGTACCATTGTCATTAAATTTTACGAAGTCGATTGAATTATCCTTCTTCGTGCGATGAATTAAAGCGACACATGTTTTCCGACACAGCTTGTGTAACTACGAAGGCCTCAATAGTCTTAATTGGAAGTTGAGTAGAAGACATTTTTCCTTGGATTATGGTATATCATTGGCTCCCAAATAAGGTGATATATGACGATTGTCTGCGCTCTGCATGGTCACTACATAGATACTTCTTCCGGGTGCGAATTCGGCGATTGTACCATTGTCATTAAATTTTACGAAGTCAATTGAATTGTCCTTCTTCATACGATGAATTGAAGCGACACATGTTTTCCGACGCAGCTTGTGTAACTACGAAGGCCTAAATAGTCTAAGTTGGAAGTTGAGTAGAAGACATTTTCCCTTGGATTATGGTATATCATTGGCTCCCAAATAAGGTGATATATGACGATTGTCTGCATTCTGGTCGCTAACAATACACTTGTTCTGAGCTAGAAGTCGGCAGTTACAATCGTTCTTCCATTTTAAGAATTATGAATGAATATTTTGACTTCCCATTGTGTTTATTACATTACAGACGACTGCCAGTCCTCTGGAAGAATCCGCCAAGAAACATTACGCTGTTCTCTCCATATCACACTAGATATCTCTTTTAACGAGATTGCCATTGTCACTCCAGGATTAGTGTACCCTACACACACACCCTCCCTCACACACACACACACACACACACATATATATATATATATATATATATATATATATATATATATATATATTATATATATATACTGACTTAACCGTAAGTATGGGAAGTTGTCCTGAAACAGAGTTACGGGCAGTCATATTTCCCATTATCTGAAGTCAACACAAATTTGAAAAAACCTATGTATAGGTTATACATCCTTATATATAACTTCAGATTTGACGCCCACCCCTATTTTCATACCCACCCATAACGACGGTTCAGGGGACAAGAACTGCATGTTGTTACTGTGGAAATATGCAGGTTGAGAAAATTAGGAGACTACTTCGAGTCTCGACGTATAATGTGTATCCATTTGTGGTCATGTAATAGAGGCCCGTGGCTGTATGTTTGCGTCATTGGTATCTGTTTGACATATATAACAAGAAAAGAAGATGCATGCATCTGATCGCCCATGAATTATTTTACAACAAAATAGTCACATACTTTGGGGAAATGTTATAAAGTTAATACTAGAAATTCAATTATGCGCATCTATCAGAACGAGATATCTGGTGTACTCACGACCAAGCACACGATGCTTACATGGCCAAATTACCCCTAGATATGAAGCTTGATCGTTCATGTGCAATTTGATCATTACATGCTCATAAATGTGGGCTATATGGTTTGCCGATAGAATCAAATCGTGACATCCAATATGCAGACGGACAGATGCGGGATGTGACGTATTCCAACGACTTCAATGATGCAAAGAGTAAAATCCAAGACGGATGTTATGGTTCATGTTTCCGGAATTCGGAAAAGAAACGTTAGCTTAACGAGTTGTCACCACACATATATATATATATATATATATATATATATATATATGCAATTTGGGATATATCAAATTGAAGATGCTGCCTATATAATCAAATGCAATAAAAGTATGTATAACACACCTCTCGTGCCACGCCGCTCTGACCAACCATGAGAACATACACATGGAATATTCAAACCGACCGGACATTGTTGCATGCAATATAAGTTCACGTACACCAAACGCCCTGTGCCACCCCTCTGTGACGATGTGATCATCCTTGATGACATACACACGAAATAATCAAAAAGACCAGACAGTGTCCCATGCAATATAAGTACCGACACCCTAACCACATGTCGCCACGTCTCCACGTGGGACATATTGTTTCATGTGAAAACATACACATGAAATGTTCAAGAAGACATGGTCCCATGCAATATAAGTACGTACACCCTAACCCCATGTCGCCACGTCTCTACACGGGATATATTGTGACATGTGAAAACATGCACATGAAATGTTCAAACAGACATGGTTCCATGCATTATAAGCGCGTATACGTCAATCTCATGTCGCCGCGTCCCTGCATCTAACCAGTCGTGAGAACATGATATAGAAGCTCAGAGTATTCTCCTTTGATTTGTGTTAACTTTGGACACCTTTTAAAACGGCAGATTAGTAATACCGTGACCGACAGATGACGCCAGTCATTTTGATACATTGAAATGAAAAATGCGAGGGGGCAGTACAACGAAACTTGACATTGTTCAGGATTGGCTTACGGACTAATAGCGTTTGGGCATTTGCGCGTTATAAACTACCGAATTGCTGAAACCGATTATCACGTGTATCTTATGGACTGTTGCATTGTTGGTGGGATGTTTACCTCAATGCAGAAACAAATTGTTTCTAACCAAGTATGGGGTGTTATTAATGAGCTCTCTTCTGATGCACGAGTTGGACGATTTGTTTAGTAGTTAGGGCGTGTACCATGGCCATACCACTTAAAATAAGGGTTCGGGGGTAAACGCAGTCATTCTGTCTAATGTTGTTTTAGCTCATGGGTTCAGGTTATCAGCGTGTGTCTCCTAACAATGATATGTTGTTACATTCGGGCCTAGATTGATGTCATATTGTTAACGCATTCGTGCTAATATAGACCAGTGGTGATAATTGGGAGTAAGTGTAAGTATTAGGCGCCAGGTTAAATTTGCAGAGAATTTGCTTATGAAAGTTTGATTAGCTTGGTGCGATGTGGGATATAGGATCCTGATACGATCACTGTCCCGTCTCAAAGTAGTCAAAGATGCTGCACAAGGGATACGGCGGCTCGATGCTACCCCAGGGACGTAGCGACGAGGCGGCTGGAGTGTCAACATGCCTAACACATCAGCT
The DNA here is from genome assembly GCA_032622095.1 of Siphonodentalium dalli. NCBI lineage: Eukaryota > Metazoa > Mollusca > Scaphopoda > Gadilida > Siphonodentaliidae > Siphonodentalium > Siphonodentalium dalli. Next base: position 33,403,596 of record CP136069.1, on the reverse strand, counting down.
GAATATCTCTGATCGAAATTATGTTGATATTGTTCCGATAGCTGCTCCATAGTACCTCAGAAAACAGAGCATTTTTAAATGACTTCCAGGTGTAAATGTTTAACCCTCACTTTGAAGATTCTTGAGAATATTTGTATTTTCTTGTTGAAAGATTATGCAATGAACGTAAACGGCTACTGTGGGAGAAAAATAAAGATGTATTTGAAACTCCAGTGTATAATCCAATTACAAATGCGTATTTACTGTTGATTAAATACATCTTCCAGTTTATAAAATGGTCCGATTTTAGCCACACATATATAGGACGAGAGGGTAATTTAGAGGTTTCCACAGGCGCCTGTAACGCGCTCCGCTACCCGTCCCATTTTACACTGCACTATATGCCAACGCTATACATTCGCGCCTGCTTGACGTTAATGGTTCTATAAGGAAATCTATACAATTCTCCCGTTTTACCATCGCTCGGAAATCGGACAAATTTAGTCCATATATCCGAGCAATGGTGTCGATGTCACCACGGGTGTTTCGACGAAGGATTCCTCTCTCAATCAATACCACAAGCGCCACTCGTTACAATTTCTATCCATGGCATTTGATAATACATTACCACCGAATATTGTCTCCAGAGAGCGTAAAAACCAAAATTGATCCGGCTCAAAAATAATGGCTGATATGATTCTCTTAAATTCACCCCATACATATTATTATAATTAAAAAACGGTCAAACGTCAACTAAACAGCTAGCGCTCAGTCAATTCTTAAAGGTACTCAATCCGATCAGATGGTTCCCATATAATCAAGTTACAACAACATTTCTTGCAAACACGCTTTTGTTATCAGAATCGACTAATTGCAACAAAACTATGGTATAAAATTTCCCAAACGAGTTATTTAATAACACGTTGTTCAACGAAATATGGCCGTATTATCACTGAAATTTTGCCGTATTACCAATTGATTTTAGAGTTATCCATCTTCATCCGCAATTTTATCCGAGATCTTCGATTTGACGACTCTTTACTGGGCCACAAATAATTATACATTTCGAGAAATAACAAATTAAAAAAAAATCGATATATGATCACTCTGACCTTTGATGTGTGGGTTCATCGACTCGAATCAAATATGTTTTATCCCCGAAGCCAAAGAAATAGTAACTTGGGAGCGTTAATTCGGATTATGCATCTTTAACGGCTAATAATTTATTTTTTCAAAAGAATCTGAAGTTTAATAAACCGTTCAATAGCCACAGTAGCTATCTCACCCCGTGTACATGTACGTGGTATCGCCAAACCCGAGGGTATATATACCAAACCAGACCATGCGGTTTTGTATAAATGAACATATCTTCCCTCAGATGAATCTATATACCTCCCAGTTAAATGGTGATATCCACTATTCAAAACGTAATGTTCGCTCAATGGGATAGCGACCATAGGTTGCTCTCACCCCGATAAATTTAATAGAAATTCCTACTCATTTCCGATTTTATCATAAATAGTTGTCACTTTTTGACGTCAGGTATTCGTTTGAAGCATAATTATCAGTCATAGATCGGATAATGCGTGTATCAATAGACACATATTTGAATTAACCTTAAAATTGTCTAGACTGCAGAGCGGTTCGCAAAAATACTATATGCGTCCAAGTGTGGGTACCCACCATAATTTCGGGTATCAAAGCCGCAGATCGATCCTGACAACCCATAAGTTTAGATTTTTTTCATCTGGTGACCATTTCAGTCCACAAATTTGGCCGAAATTATTTAAATGTTCTAAATATGCGGGTTTTTCGCTGAAAACAATTTCGTGCAAGGCTCTATAATTTGTAAACGATGTGTTTAATGTGGTGGGAAAGTAACTAGATCATGTCGATCACTCAGTTATGTACACCTGAATGGGAGTAAAACGTGTACGGTCATGGCATTACTCTGCAACAGAAAAAATCGGAAACTTTGTTTTGGGCCAAGAGTGGACATGCATCAAACGCTAATCCGAAAATTTGATATGATAGATAGTATCCAAGCGCAACTTATCGATATCTACTTAATTTGCGCCAAGGTAGAAGGTTTACTCGTGGCGAGGCTTTATAATGTTAACACGTATATTTAAGTGCTGTATCACTAAGCTATTTTGCTCGCCAAATCCGACCGCGTTAATGAAGGAGCGAGGTAATGCAGGAGCAGGTACGTTGATATATTTTTGTTAATATCCCAAAGATTGACCTCTCTACTCACAGGGCAAACTGACTAACGGGAAGCTCGTGTTCAGGTGAGTACATATTGGCAAATTCCAACACAAACCACAAGTCTAAAAATACTTGAAAAAACCAAATATGCAGATAAAATTTTGTTGACGTGTCGTTGTGATAGAGGATACCAACGCCCAACACTGGTGCGATTTCTTAAGTTTTAGAGCAAATGATTCACTCGTGGCGACGATATATAGCGTAATACATGCTACATGCATAGGAACACGGCCTACATCGATATATGGCAAAAGTCGAAATTCAAGCAGGCTAATGAAGGAGTGAGTGAGTGAGCATGTGGCTCAGTATACCATAGATACATCCTGGAAGTTTGAATGTGGTATAAAAGCAATCCGTCTAACGGAGAACGCGCATCGGTTGGTCGAGGCTTTTGGCAACTTCAAGTAAATATCGCAAAGAACACAATGGAGAAATCGAGATAAAACAAATTGGATGTGGTCGGTACTATCCACGTGCAAATTCGGTGAATTTGTTTAACTTTTCAAATGAATGCCCAATGAGTTAATCAAGATTAAGTGCCTGATAGATATTACATGCATTCACTTATCATGTAGAAAAATACTCCCGGATGACTGTATACAGTTATAAAATTTAATGTGAAGGGTTAACAATATGACTAACTCTTTAAATAACAAGTTTGAAATATTGTGGGTACAAAATGATAAACATGAATTAAAGACCCTCGCCCGGAAAGACTTCTATCAGCTAATATTGAATTTATTTCAAATATTTCATTATGAACTGAGATGTTTTATTGGGACAAGTTATTGATTTATGTTTAGAACAGACCTTGTCATTGGTAACAGTAACCACTAGTGTTCGTTAGCTAAAGAACCACACATTTTAGACCAGTAGCTTTTCGAAATGAAATCAATATTAATCAATAGAATCATTTCCGGTCAGAATTCTTCGACTCATATTTAATATTTTATACCATGATAACTATATAATACATATATCCATATATAAAGATGGATTATCTCTTTATAATAAATTTTAAATAGTTGCGTGGGTATAAAATAATAGATATGAACTGAAGTCCTGTGTCCGGAAAAGCTTCTATCAATTAATATTGACTTTATTTCGAATATTAAATCGGGCCCGTTTATGTTACTATTTTTAGAACCGACCATTCGGGTGAGACCGTGTTGCGATATAGAGCACTGGGATATTCGTAACGAATGTCAAATGTCACAGATTGGTTGTCTGTATTGTTTTGTTCCACAGATATAAGCGATATTGAGTATAATTAACGTTTATTTGTGACAAAATTGCACAATATAATTTCTGGTCTCTGTTAACAGTAACCACTATTGTTCGTTAGCTGAACAAACACACCTACTTAGACCAGAAAATATTCGAAATAAAATTAATATTAATCGATAGAAGCATTTCCGGACAGGAGTCTTCGATTCAATTCTAATATTTTATACCCCGGTAACTATATAATAAATGTTTACAAAAAGATAATCCACATTTAAGTATAGGATTATAGATATGTGTAGATCAGGGTTAGGTTTAATGTTAATGGTATGGACATGATATCGTTTATAAATTGGGTTAGAGTTGTGGATATTGTTAATGTCAAAATTGTGACGGTGTCAGTTATACAAAGGATTTGGTTTTGGGTACGTGTGTATGTATGACTAGGCTCATCAAAATGGTTATGATAACGGTCCAATGTATGGTTATGGATATGGTTTGCAGGAGGGCAATGCATTTGATCAGGGTATCTTATTGGGTTAGAGTTAAGTGCTGTGGATAGGGCTGTGGAAATGGTTAAGATTATGGATTGGCTACCATTAAGGTATGCTTTATTGAAATATTAGGGTTATGGAGCGGTTTATGTGTAAGGATTGGATAGGGGTGGGTAGATGATTGAATAATGGACGGTTATTGGGGATGGGGAATTAATATGGAAGTATCAAAATTCTGCAGGCCAGAATTTTAACCCTCTAGTTATTCTTATTATTATTCTTCTTACATGGTTTGGTACGCCTAATCTCAGGAACCGCTAAATGTAGAATGCTGAAATTTTCTGTGTCTGTACAACTCCCACGGGAATCGGCAGTTGAGGCATTGCGAGTTTTGTCCGTGCCCGATTTATGGAGTTATGGCCCTTAAACCGGCCTCTCACATTTATCGACAATTGTAGAGTATATCTGGAACGCATTGAGGCAGCGGAACCGGACAAATTTTATGATACAGAGTAACTTAAATGTAGTTCAGTTCCACAAAATGGACGTTGTCCGATATTTCCCGGGAAATGGGGGACGGGTGTTCAAAGTCGTGAAAAATAAAGTCTCTTCGATTGCGACCAAACTTACATGTCATAGTCTACATTGTCCACCGATAACGATGCCGTACAAATTTTGTAAATCGGTTGAAAATTGACAGAGTTACCGACCCCTGAATGTCCAAAATAATAAATTTCTCTCCCTAATGGAGGAAAATGGCTGTTGGAGGTGCTGGAGCGCAGGAGAGGGTGAGACCAGGCCCAAAAAAGCGGTGAAACCAGGCCGGGGTTGTGAGAACAGACCGGGTTGTGAGACCAGGCAGACCGGTGGCGGATGTAAACGGCAGATTTAGCAAAAAAAAAAAAGGAAAAAAAAAATAAAAAAGTCCAGCGCTGTAAAATTTGTATTGCATGCTCCGAATGGGAAGAGTGATGCGGACCCGAATATAGCACTTGTCAGTTTTTAGGCCTGACCATTACCGACCTACGGCCGGGACAAAACATTATCTATTTATAGCATCAAATCTAAACAGGCTAATTATTGAGCAAGATTGATACGGTACCATCTACAGCGGTATCCAATAGTTACGATTCCAAAGTTTGACCACTCTAGTATCAAAGCAACCAGTCCAAAAGCGACCTCGCTTCAGGTGGGTTCAAACTTTTGACAAATTTCAATGAAAATCAAAGGGGGGGGGGGAATTTTCAAAAAATCAGACATCAAGATAAAAAAAAAAATATAAGTGGATGTGATAGCTAATGATAAGGCGCAACTTAGTCATGTCTGCTTCAATCGCCCTAAAGCCGAAGGTTTACTCTTGGTGAGGCTTTATAATCTAAATGAGAATAGTTAAGTGCTGTATCTATAACCTATTTTTCCCGCCAAATCGAAACGGGCTAACGAAAGAGCGAACTAATGCATGAGCAGGTTTTTTTATATACTGTAGATAATTTCCCAAACATTGAGCGTTCTACCGTGTAAGCAACCTGCCCAGCGGAAAGCTCGCATTCGGGTGGGTCCAAATAAGTAAATTCCACGGAAAACGAAAGGTGAAAAAATACTCCAAAAATAAAACATGGGGATGTAACGTTTTTGATGAGTTTATGTTATTAGGAGTATCAACGCGCACCTTGAGTGCGATTCCCTGAGTTTTTGAGCGAACGGTTTACCCATGGCAACGCTATAATTGTATCGTAAAACGTACGTACCTCTAACCTAATCGTATCTTTATGTGATCATGGAACAACATTTACCGTTTATATCAAGAAAAATTGTATGACTATTTGTGCACTCAATTGTCTTGTCTGCAATGTCATACAAATTAAAATGTCTGTAATTTGGCAGAGGTGTCCATCTTCTTGGTATGTCTACAGAAATACCTAATGCTATTGAATTATTAAAGCAGTATCATAGTTCAGAAGTATAGGGGCAATCACAAGCTACTATTTAGTCATGTAAATTAATATTCCCAGATATAACGTGACTTTAAACATTCGCTGGGAAAAGTTCTTGTGCACGAGTACCAGAGGAACACAGTAACGGAGACTTTGGTCAACTACGGATGACAGTGAAAACAAACAAACAGGTGTACACCATAAAAATCAAACATAAAATTATCATCAACACGAGAAATAGGAAGAAACAAGAAGAATAGGTAGTGGTAAAACGCAATACTAGTAAAACGAGAATCTTTACAAACATTTAATTATATGGAAGTATACGAATTTCCCACCGGGAATTCGAAAAGCCGCTAGTTATTATTATTATTTTTATTATTATTATTATGTTCCTGTTTGACACCAACCCGTTGCACTATAGATGCAATTATAAAATAACCACAGAATTATTGTTAACATGCATGGACCATTGTTTTCACAGGGACAAATAAGATATAAATTTGAAATGATACCATCCGGAGTGCCCCAATGGTAAATAATGGGGCCTTTTCTCTTCTTAATTTATATAAACGATCTGCCCAACAATCTCTGCTCTAACGCTTGAATGTACGCCGACGACACCTGCATCACTGCTTCTCACTATGACCTACAATCCATAGCTAGACAACTCAACAATGATCTCGAAATCGTATCACAATGGGCCAACAACTGGCTAGTAAACTTTAACCCAGCAAACACCAAAGCTATGTCATTTTCCCTAACTAACAAAGACCAGGCCCCAAAACTATTTTTCCAAAACCAAGAAATAACCTTCATTAAATCACACAGACACCTCGGTCTCGATATCTAAGCAAATTTAAATTGGAATGATCACATTGCAAATATATGTCGACGAGTATCAGGAAGACTATCCCAACTCAGAAAATTTAAATACAGTATCGACAGAAAGACGCTTGAACAAATCTACACCGAAATACTTGACTGATAAACTTGAAAGACTTCATAAAGAAGCTGCCAGAATTGTAACAGGACTTAACCGATCAGTATCCGATAAAGACCTACTCCTTGAAATCGGCTGGCCCACGCTCAGTAATAGACGCGAACATCACCAGTTACATTACATATATCAAATTACTAACAACCTTGCACCCAACTACTTATCAACTATCTTACCTCCTCGTGCTGGCAATATCTCGAGATACTCAAAGAGCAACCCTGGAAACTTTTATTGTGACTTCTGTCACACAGAACATTTAAAAAAATCCTTCCTACCCTTTATGACACAATCATGGAATAAACTTCCAACTATCGTAACTGATACATTTAACCTAAAATAATTTAAGGTCAATCTTAGTTTTATAGATTTGACATAAAAACCACCTCCTTATTTTCAAACTGGGAGTCGGAAAGAAAATATAATCCATTCTAAAATTCGCAACGGTTGCAGTGAACTTCGCTAGATATGTATGATAACTTTATAGCCGAAAGCCCGGTGTGTGATTGTGGCACAGAGATCGAGGATGCCTTTCACTTCTTTTTCGAATGTCCATTGTTCCGACCGCAAATAACTAAATTATATGATAGACTAGCTAGATGAGTATGCTTTCACAATAGTAGACGTAAACCACTTCCTCAGAGGCGCCCCAAGCATTACACAGCATCGAAACCAGCTACTCTTTTACATTGTACAAAAAAATATATAAGAAAGTAAACGTTTCACTTATCGAAGAAAACTCGTAAACAACTTACGGCACGGCATGGCACGATATCTACAGGAGAGGACATCAGGACCGGTATAACATCAATCAGCAGACATCATCATCAACATTCTTATTATTACATGTACATTATATCTGTTATTCATCTTGTTTAAACATTTGTGTAAATATTGTCGGGATAGGGGCCACCTTAAGTTGTTATAACTTGTCCCCAAATCACTTGTAAACTGAGTTACAATAAATATGTTTAAACCAATAAGGTATAACAGAAACGCAGGCATCCCGCATCAAAAAAAGATAGCAACGCTTTAAAAGCTTGCAGGGACATATACCTCATATCAAAATGATGGCGATTCCGGTCGTGATTGTCAATAGTCTTATACCTGGTTAATCTGTAGGGGATTCCCTTTGTGTATCATGAAAAGCCGTAGTACTCGTGACACACAGGCGTGATTGTTTCGCCCGGCGATAAGTCCTCTACTGTGGACGTACTTATTGAGTACAAATTCACGGTAGGTAGTAGTAGTGTTGGGAAACATGGCGACGTGTTCAAATCAATTTACAATATCAATTACTTGACAGAAATGGAGTGTTTTCATAAGCATCCTTCAAAACCACAAATTAGTATCCTACCAAATTGTCACAAAATGATTTACTAACATTCACCAATTTCCAATTTCTTGATTTTGCGCAGACTCAAGTAATTGGAAGTTGGTGAATGTTAGTAAATCATTTTGTGACAATTTGGTAGGATATGATTATTCAGCAGGCACAGAACTACAGTACATAGTCATCGTATATTCATGACGCCAGTTGTGCCTCGAATTTACGAGTTATATTATTCGTCGATGTAGATTTTGCGGTCTGGTGGCATTCCGATGCTTTTATCCGATCTTCAAATGCGCCATGATTGTTATTTATGTGTGGTATCGTCTCGTTTTGGTCATTCAACGTCAATAATAGTGGATTAAAACCTTTATGTTGTGTCTATTGATAATTTTTCTAGATTATACGACAAATATTAATACATCACATCTGGCAGCTGAATTGTTGATTATGATTGGGATAAACTTAATGCTAACAAAAAGAAAAAATTAAACCGCCATGGAAATATTACACCTAGCTGAATATTGATCCAGAGTGGGTGAAATAATTAACCTGGCATTTAATGGAGGTATGTTCGAAATTGTGATGATTGTTCTTTGTGTGGAATTGGGGTAGTATCAAAAGCGGTAAATTTAAAGACAGAAAAGGCAGAGGACCAATTAATTGTTTTTGGTTCATATTGGATCCGAAGAGTCATTCTTCAAAATTGACTAGTAGAAAGTTTCAGCATTCACAAGGAATCAAGCGTTGCTCTGAGCTTGCTCCGGAATTTAACAATGTCGCCTGTGTGGAATACTTGGTGTACTGTAACCTCCACAGACGGCGTACAAAACCTGGGAAAATCAGGCACATTCTAAATGTCGTGACTACAGCCGGTGTGTATGACAACATGTAGTAAATACAGTATACAGATTATTATTATTCATTATCATTGTAATTATCATTCATGTTTCAGGTTACTACTGTTATAATATTTGTTATATATGCAGATTATGTATGTTTATGTTTGTAGTCTCATATCCCGTGAGGGTTCGTAGATTTAATAAAATTATATTGTATTATATTCTATTCTAGTATATTGTAATTCAACTCTAGTACGAGTATACACCATTGTAGCATGAAATACTAAGCAACATTCATATACTTCTGGGACTTTATTATAACACATTGTGGTATTACTATAGTATATCAGAATATGTTCATGGTATACCACGGAATATAATGTAACTTGTATAGTAGTATAATCACATAGGAACTAGTTTATCAGAGAGTCGTATGTGTTCATTTTCACATTGAAATCTAAAAGTGGCTTATTTTGGTTGTGAATTTACATTGTCAAGATAACCTCCATGTGGATTCGAATTTCAAACACGTAGATGTGAATTAAAATTCAAAATAACAACATTTCCAGACAAACAAATCCCACTTTTATAATTGTAAAAATGAGTCTGAACACCAAAGCAACTGTTGAAGAAAATCGGTAGCTATACGATATCGGAACCCTGTAATATGATGGGTTGTCTTTAAAAAACCAAAAATACCACATATTATTACTACAGTAACAATACAGTATTGATAGTGCTGATGGGTGTTACTATAGTTTACCATAGCAATACTATAGTTTTAATATAGTGATAATATTATTTTACTATAGTATTTATGTAGTAGTAATAAACTATTGCTTCAGTAATGCTATAGTAGACATTTGTCGGAAAACTTTCATAAATACAATGGCACAATTTTACTCTAGTAATAACTGGTAATACTATAGTAGAAGTAGAAGTATAGTAGAAGATTAGAAGTATAGTATTACTAGTCTATTTTGAGAAATCTACTATGGTATTACTATAGTACAGGTGTCCAAAATACCATGTTATATTTCACTATGGCACTTTTACTATACTATTTTTAATAAGGGTTGCATGAATGGAAACCAAAGTAATACATGATAGTTATCGTATTGAAACCACGATAATTTCAAATGACTGGTAAGCTGCCGATTCACTAACTTTAAACATGTTTCTCGTTTTAGGGATTATGGGACCCATCTTTTTCATAAGAATTAATTCGCTTAGTGTTAATTATATATTCCTCATATGCGCTGTTGAATGGAGATACATAGGACTACCCGGGCCCCCAGTCGGTCCAGTCTGTAGAGTGCCAGGTGCCTTACGCCGTTACAGGCCGTCCAGCGCTGACGACGCTGGTTCGAACCCCGTTATAGGGAGAGTGACCGGAATCGTGTATCTGGGCAAGTTTGTCAGTTGCTGTCCGGGGGTCGGTGGTTTCTACACGCAGTGGGACGATTTCTCGGTGAAACTAAGCCTCTGCGTGGTCTTTCCTCCACCCGTTAAACTGACAACGTCGTGTGTGGCCTAGCGGCTAGATCAACGATAAACCCTAACAACCCAAACCAACCATAGGACTACCCTTATAAAAGATTCCCATGGTTTACTATAGTAAATTTATGGTAGCTCAAGTTTGTTGTTTTTGTATACCACGTGTTTGGGTTTGCCATGTTTAAGGTAAAACTGTATTGTCAATGTAAGTGATATGTGGGTGGGCTAACATATTTATAATATAGTAAAACCATATTTTAACTACAGTAACCATGGCAGTGCATGATTATATTATGGTTTTAATTTACCATGTCGGGCCATATACTTTGACCATGGATTATATATCGTAAAATAATGTCCACATCAAGTGAATCCATATATATTGATCACAGAAATATAGAACACTGTCACAAAACAAAACTAAGCACATGCAGTCATATAACAGATGTATAATAAAACATGGTACTGGCAGTATGTCTACAGCAGTGAACTATAGTAAAACTTTCAGTTTGAGAATTGTTCCACCACGAACCAATAGTAAAGTCATACATCGGACATGTCGTCATATCATAGTTATCGTTGCAAAACCATAATTTAAAATTAACTATGTGGGTTGGTGATTAACTGGTTCTATACATATGGTTTAAAGAATCCATGGTATAAAACCATGGTTACTCTAATCAAACCATGATTTTACTGTGATGTAGTTGTGAGATTGATTACTTTCATCGTGGTTTTACAACAAAAACTACAGTTACCACAAACAAAACGATGGTAACTGCAAACATGTGTACATGGTAAAACCATGTTTACTGTAGAATTACGATGGTAAAACCATATACTAAAATATAGTAAACCATGGACAATTTTGATAAGGGCACTTCTGGCGTTATATATGAAGAGTGGTTGGAATTATAATGCTGAAACCATGCATGGCCATACTACTTCTCTCATACATTACAGTGCATAATTATAAATGATAAAATATATTTAACCGGATTACTATATAGACACAAGTAATTTATCGAAAACCCAAATACGGGCTTATTTTAATACAATGGACCAAACGAATGAAACGCTTTCCAACCAATATATTTCCATATTCTATTAATATTTATCCTGAATGTAATCAACAGCGAGTATTCAAACCACATGTGTCAAAATTCTGCTCGAGATCCTTTCAAAAAGTCTAGAGTGTCACAAATTGGTCGTTAGTAATAATGCCAAAAAATGAAGAAAAAAAAATATCATGACCGGTGAAATAAATCTTGGTGAACTCCAGGCTGGTGGAAAATTTGACTTCATAAACAGAAATGGTAGAGATGAATGTGGACGAAATATCGAACTTATGAATCACTCCTGTGATTGTTATGCACCAATTCAATTCCAGGACAAAATAAAACATTCAAAGAAAGGTACCTGATTGTTAGGCCTTAACTGCCGAAGTCTAAACGAGAACTGGGATTAATTTACAGATTTGGTATGCAACGTCCAAAACAACAACAATATTTTCGACGTCATAGCCCTATATGAAATATTCCGAATCAAAGAAACATATGTGTTACCCGAGTACCAACCTTTCGACTACGCAACGCGTCCAGATAACGACGATGGTAGAGGTGCGGTTGGATTAGTATATTAATATAGAGTGAACGCAGAGGAGAAACTACGCTGACGATGTCACACCTTGACCAAGCATGCCCATACATTGTTCGCCCTCATATGACAAAACCTTGAGTAATTCCTCCATAGTCTGAGGTTCCTTCGCATTCAGAATTTTGTTTTCTTTCCATTGGGAGATGTTTCAGACATGAGTGTTTCTCGTTCTTATATCTTATAGTCATTGCTTTTGTCCAATGATGTGTTGCTTTGTAGATCGAATATTTAAAGTCATAGTAGAGACTTAAAAACGTAGTCGCACACAGTACTTCATATGCATCGGCCATTACTTATTCTCGATTAATAACATCATTATATCTTCACGATCAAACATTGCGACATACACACTTAGAAATAATAAGCCATATAGGTACTAAGGTAGTACCAATATGTCTGATAGTACCAGACCAACAGGTATTGAGAAGAATATGGTTCTAACAATTGATATAGTACCACACCATGTTGGTACTATCCACTCTCATAACCTGAAAGTTAGCCACGTGATGGCATCACGTGATAATTCATTTGGCACTAGCGCGATCTCGGTACCCAAGTGTTACCCACGTGATGGCATCACGTGATAATTCATTTGGTACTAGCCGATCTCGATAAAATGGCGGCGTCCAGCCACTTCAAGTTGATACGATTGAGATTTTGTACAGTATATAAACATGGACGAAGAGACAAACAAACATCAGACTTAGACATTTTATGTTGGGCTCGGACTGGGCTTACATGTTGTAGTATATGCCAGTTTAGGCACGATGTTCGCTCGCTGGGTGGATTTAAGATTAGGGAAGTAACTTCTCTGAAATTTATCAACATATTTTTGTGTGTGATAATTGGACCTAACTGGCTTCTCAACAACCTGGAATATTGTCAGCACTGTGTGGATTATGGTTGTACATGGACGGGACAAGATGATATATAACCTTCGAAAAAATAACGGGCGTTTACATTATTGAAAGCAGCTATTTTCGATGAACTGAGCTAGACCAACTTGAAAAGTCATTGAGTGCAGTGTGGTATAATACATGCACAACACAACAGTATTGTGAATTACAAACGACAGATACTTAAGTTTCACAACATTATAAACCGCCCAATTAACTCACAAGAGTCAACCACTGGTGACTATGATTACGAGACATCCAATTCTGTAGAAATTAGTCACAGTTATGACGTCAAAGATCAGTCATGACTCCTGACTCAGTAACAAGTTTGATGGCTACAACGTACAAGTACATGTGCAAAGGACGACGGATAATATTCTTCAATTTTCATCGAAACGTGATTTGAGAACCATGTCGCCATGACTTGTCGCCCAGTTACGGATTCTGATATTCTTTTGATCGAAACGCATGTGATGCTGTGATATTGTTCTGATATTTTTATGGAATTGTGGATAATCTCGGGAGATATGGATCCAATTCTGGGACACACGTTATAGCTGAATCAATCGCAAGCTTTTAGTAACGTACTACAGCTATGCTCTAATTAATCACCCCCTTTAACAAGGTTGTAGGGCGTTAATGACAGTCAGACACCGGTTATACCATACCGCCGTTCAACCATGGTCAAGTGGTTGATATGTGGCAACCGCAGATAATCTTTATACAGTCTTATTAATAATATTTTGTGACCACTGTACGCCGCACTAATTTTTTACATGGGCACCTTGTAAGCACCCAGTCCAGCTTTTCATCAGCGCCATGCACCATATTAACTATACACAAAACAATATTTCAATTAATAATTTGTTTACGGTTTTATTAACATTCAAAGTTGGTCACTGACCGACATTCGCAACTACTCGTAATATCGGTGGCCAATGTCTTTAAGGAGGAGGGGTCAGTTAGAGCTTAGCTGTATACATACATGAACATGTAGACCATTCCAATGTCCAGATGCTTCATGTTCTTATCAAAACAAGTCTGGCTACATGTGTGGTTATCATTCTGAGCGGTTCGGCTATTTCCGCTAGGAAATAACCTCATCCATAACTGGAAACCATATTAGCGAAATTCTACATTATATGGCTCTGGTGATCAGGCAATGCCACTGACTTGATGACGCTGCGCATATATGCGAATGAAGAATAATTTATTAACTATGGCTTTACCAAACTTTATCATATATTAAATACATTAAACTCTCTTTGTGTTACATGTATCTTAGTATTTGTTCATTTACTGATACAGCGCATTGTAAGTGTACGATAAGCAAAACACTGAACACCGTGGCAATTTTTTTGGGAGTGTGATAATAATTCTGGTAACCCATTCAACACCTCCTTGTAGCGAGGACTAGTGAGCGCTATAGCGGTATTTTTCAAACAACAGTTTTAATTAACCAAAGTTAATGGTCTCCCCATTTTTGAGTATTTTGCTTATCGCACACTATTTACAAAGGTTTGGGAGTTATCGCAAAGATTTGCTCCCTTGGCTGTGAATGACCGATCGGTCTATTTTAGCATGTCCGGGCAATTATAGATTGATAGGTTCGTCACTCAGACTCAGTTTAAGATGTCTTATTTATAATGTTCACAGAAGCCCATTATCGGCAAAAAGCCTTTGCGAAAAATCTCAAACATCTTTGCGATAAATCGCAAAAATATAATCGCCCAGTACGTAGTCTGAGAGTTATCATGAAGATGTTTGAGATTTATCGTAAAGGTTTGTGTGTTGTCGCAAAGGTTTGCTCCCTCATCACTCATGCATCTGGCTGTGAATGACTGATCGGTCTATTTTAGTCCGACCGGGCATAGATTGATAGGTTGTTCACTCAGACCTGTTTAAGATGTCTGATTTATAATATTCACAGAAGCCCATTAGTGCAAAAAAAACCTTTGCGACAAATCTCAAACATCTTTGCGATAGATAAAAAAAATTATTCACACAGTACGTAGTCTGAGATTTATCGTAAAGATGTTTGAGATTTATCGTAATGGTTTTGCGTGTTATCGCGAAAGTGTTTGTGATTTTTCGCAAAGTTGTTTTGTGATTTATCGCGAAGGTTTGCTCGCCTTATCCCACATGCATGCTTGCTGCCAAAGAATGATCGGTCTATTTTAGCCCAACCATGCTATTATAGATTGATTGGTGGTTTACCCAGACCTGTTGTAGTTGTCGGATTATATTTATATGGTTCAAGTCCATTAATGCCAATGCATGAAAATATATCTGCGATAAATCACAAACCATTAATCGCAAACCTTTTGTAATCAATCGAAAACCTTTACACTAAATCGCATATACCGGTACTTATTGCAAAGTTGTTTGCGATTCGCATAGGTTTGCGATTTATCGCAAGGTAGTTTTTTTATTTATCGGGCTATTCTAGATCGATCGGTGTTTCATCCAGACCAGTTCCAAGATGTTTGATTTATGTTTACTTAATATTATTGCACACAAATTAAGAAATTATTTTTGGACATTCAGACCAATTTTACTCCACATGCAGGGAACAGGGAATCCTGAAATCGTGATCTTAAACTTTGATTTAAGTTCAAAATCACGATCAAGGTTATATACTAATAAAAGTAATGCATGTATAATTCGGATTATTTCATTATCACTATGCAATGGAGTGGTTTTGTACTTTATTCAATGTTTAAACACCATAGCTTCATTTGGAATCTAAATTGCCACATTGTTAAATTTGCCGTCGGCCATGTTTCGTAATTTCGAGTGCTTGGTATCTGGGCAGGTTCTCCGCTTAGTACCTATATGTTTGGTTCTGTGGAGTACCAAATTGCTAGGTACTATGCATAGTACCTAAATACTTCAGAGTACCTGTCTTTATATTCGGTACTTCATATAATATAATGGGTGTGTATTTCTTAGCACTTCATGTCGTGTGCGTCATGACTTCGGTGACATAAAGGCAGGGTGGGTATTATATGCACAATGCCCGGATAGAACCTAAATATTTAGTAGGTAATCCAGAGTACCAATCATATTGGTACTCTAGAGTACCTAAACTTTTGGTACTCCAGAGTACCACTTTTGATACTCCTGAGTACCAAACAGTTGGTACTCCCCCTGGGACAAAGCTTAGTACCTACGTAGGCACTCTGAAGTACCTATTTTTTAAAGAGTGTAGGGTAGAACATCAACAAAACTTCCAATAATACTCAGCACATTTGTTAAGCAAAAACTTCATCAATGCAAACTCATCAATGCATTGCTCACGGCGTGATGAAGAGCGGTCAATCCTTCGCGATTTCGTAAATACACGTTGGCGCAATTTTTCACGAGGACATCAAATATATCCATGTTGTTCGATCTCCAGTGCGTTAGTGAACAGGCGTGAATAAGCGGCGGGTTTATACTTTTCCCGACCTTATCAACAAGATAATTTACATCGGCGCTATGTTTTTCTTGTTACCGTTGGATATCGCATGGAGGAGAGGTGTTTGTCCGAGTTTAGTTATTCTTTGTTCACAAACATTATTAAATAACGGATTTGTAATTTCTGCAGTTGTATCAATACGAGCATTGATGTGAAGTGCACTAAAACACACTTTGGCTTTTGGAAGATTCACCTTGATGTATTTCTGGATAATAATTATCTACTTCAGCTCCAAAGTTATCGAGAAGATACTCCAAAATTGTTTCACATTGACGCACTCCTGCTTTCTTCCATATAATCTGTGCATTTTCCGCAAAAACAATATCTTTCCTTCTATCCTTGACGTTTTTCAACAACTTTTCCAATCGTCGCACATCATTGTTTGCTATATATCGCCGAACTTTCGTGGCAACAGGATCGGACATCTCTTTTAAGTTTTGATACAAGCTTCGCAGCATCTGTAACAAAACAAATAAAAGGAAGGCGAGCCCAGAATCATAATATGACGCAATGGAATGGAAAACGGAGAATTTGTATCTGTTTACAAAATATTTAAAGACACGGTAGTCCAGGCACATTAGACATGGAAGTGGAAAAGTAAGGAAATAAATCGGGGAAAGCTGATTTTTTTATATTATTTTGGCCATAACATCGCGGACGCGTCACGAAAAGTCCCCTAAAATCCGATTTGAGCCTTCTGAGTTTCATCATTTTTTCCATATAATTAAACAAAACAATATTTTTCACAATGATGGAAATAATTGGATGTTGTAACAATTTTTCAGCCGAAACGTATACAAAAAGCACTCAATATTGTTCGATATACAATTCTCGAACCAACGACACCCATTCAAAAGGAAACATCGAATGAATTTCGCATATATAGATATGAAATAAAACACTGAGCCAAAATACTGACGATTTTGAAGACAAACTGATGTATTCGATGTCGGATTTCTCAGGCTTCTCAAAACATAGGCGCAAGCTATCTATTTTAAAAACTGCACAGACACCACCCCGTCGCTATAATAGGCAGAACTAGCGAGTACGCACATCATAAGTTGTCAAAACTTGTAAAAACATAACCCTACCCCCGAATCTGGTTGTCAACGATCTGGTCGTATTTTGATATTCTATTTTGTCTAAGCTAGTCATATGCATTACTAAGTTATACCAGTATATGTGAAATATGAGTACGAGAGCGAATATAGTGACACGATCAGAATACTACAAACGCGGTCATGAAATGGCTGTCAAAATGGCCGCAACCACCAAGCTAAGCCGAAATGATGGCAACTTATTATATAACCACCTAGTAGGTAAAATACGTATTAACAATATACAAGTCTGTTGTTAAATATCTTTAAAGGTACACAGTTCATTAAAACAGGCCCATGTGGAGGATTTATCGGCCATTGCAACGCAGGTCAAACCCAATGAATTACGTCTTTAAAATTTCGGGTTTTCTGTTTACAGTCGGGGCCACAAATAATAATTTCGGGCATGCAACATACGAAGTAATGTTTCGCCACACAATGTATGGTAGTTTCGTTCGGCGTGATGATAAATTATTGAATGGAACGCAGAAACTTAAGTGCATATCCTTGCGGTATAAATAGTAGTTACATTTCCGGATTGTTCACCACTGTACATGATAATAAACCACACACGTATGTTGCAATTCTTATTATATTGCAAAGAAACCGCCACCTCTTCAAAAGATTAGCACTGCATCACACCAGATCAAATAGACAGCACATCGTACATTTGATATACGACTAATTTTCGTGCTGCTTCCAAACCGGTCTCTTAGTAAACAATTTGTTCAACTTACTTCAGTCGGCAACTTGCAACTGGAATATGCTATTACGCAATGTACAATATTAGTTTTCCGTATTTTGTTGTTTGAAAATATCTTGCCAAAACCACCCATGAACTTGTGCAAAATATCAGGTGATCATCGTTTAAAGCTGTTATTTCAGCGTTGAACATTGACTCAATGTTGCTAGTTATGGTTGTTAGTTCAGCAGATATGTGTAACATTAGGGAGAAGGGATACACACGGTAATGCGGTTGCAGAAAACATAGTACCCTTCGCGTATATGTGACCTTGGTGAATATAACCAAATATTATTTCCAGGTATAAAGACAGTCTCTGTCACAGAGTATGTGGGCAATTTTGGTCAAGTTTAGATTTTTTTAAAGAAAGTATATGGTACTCCTTTGTGTTTTGATAAATTGCTTTCATAGTATACCACCATGCATTCTTGTGATAACAGCGAAATATTCGTGATTTATTACTTATTCTTAGGCAAAAATTACTAATATTTTAAGACACGGAGAATATAATCTACACAATTCACCCATTACTCTATGAATATCGCTCATACTGCTCTATAGCAGTGTATTTCGAAAGGTTTGATGGTGTATATATCAAAAGAAACGATGACCGGTCACATTAGTGATACTGCTATGAGCACATATATTTCGGCTTCTATGAAAGGTCACAGAATCAATTCTTCGCTATTAAATTTCATTTTACAGTGTAGTGCACATATATATCACACGATTCAAGATAAATAGTGCAGAAAAATTTGCCTTATTCTCCCGTTTCTTTGCGGTCAAAAAGTCCAGATTTAACCATTTTATGAGACCTTGCTTTTCGCTATATCTCTCGCGATATATATTAGAGATAATTCGCACATACCCGATAAAATGTTTCTCTTATTCTCTGCAATCATTCTTCCTCACATATTTCGAGCGTGTTGTCACTCTTATGGGACTAGCTATTCAATTATGCATCAAATGTAAATTTCATTCTATTTTGGCCATTTTGGCGGCCATTTTGGGACTTCAATTCAACTTATATGGTTCACGGCTAAGCATTGTTTGTATGTATGTCAATGTATTATGAATTTGGAATTAATTGATCTACACATGACTGCATTCCCATATGGCCTGATGGAGATGCTTCAGAATTTGAACCATTCCGAAAAATCAAGATATCTCAAAAAGCTCAACTCGGATTTTAGGGGACTTTTGCCACGTTGTTCATAAACATGTTCTTATTGATCCCTGAAAAAATCAGTTTTCCCCGATTTTTTACACTAGTGAAACCTTATGTGCCTGGACTACGGGTGGCCATCGCGATGCTATTGCTGTTTAAATAGTCACATCCGTTAAGGGCTATTCAGAGGGAGGCGCGAGCGATGCGCCTTCAGTGTCGACGTTCAATTAGGACACACATGATATTACTGACGTATGCACACGGCGTCGCGAGCCATGCGACGAGAGCGACGCGACCAGAGCGTCCATCGCAAGGATACGATTTGTTCTAATTGATCGACGCGATAAGCGCGTTTACTCGAGTGTTTTCGGTTTGTTCAATGACGGAGATAGACGAAGTCACCAGATATGGAATCTATCAACATTGCCAAGTCCATTCGTTGCAAACAGAATGGCTACTTCAAATTCAACATAGTGCAGTGGAAATATAAGGTATGAAGAAACATATAACAAGACTATGGACTCTGCGTCATACAAAACACACGCAGAACGTATGGAATATGGGTGGACATGGCACTCAAAAGACTATTTCATTGGCATTGACTTGACGTGAAATGGAATAATGAGCCTACATTCCATGGTGGAAAACGACAACATATTTATTATATGTGATGACTTGCTGCCATGTTGCCATTTGAAGACGAAAAACAAACGACACGGTCGACCAAGTTTCCACGAGAATATTATGGGGCCATTCGCGACGCGAGCGTCGCCGTCGATACGTGCCATAAACAAAGAATATTAAAATAGAGACATAATTTGTTCTTATATAATATAGCAATCATAAATATCGCGTAAATAGTACAAGTATATTATTGTCAAGTTCGTACTTTGTAAACAAAAGTCAAATTATGTTACAATACAGTACGTAAAGAGTGTGCGATAAGCAAAACACTCAACACCGGGGAGATACCACTAAGTGAACTTTGGTTAAAATGATATATATATATATATATTATATAACAGCCAAGTGTTTGTCTGTGTGTATATATGTGTGTTTATCTGTCACGATTTTAGCCTGTTTAAAAATATATCAACCTAATGTGCTATGCAACTAAATTTTTACCACATCTTGCGGCACATCTTAGAATAAGACAAACTCAAGTTCAGGCCAATCGATGCAAGACGACCTGAGACACAATGCTTTTTCCAAAGGTTATCAAGTCGATGTTTTTACTGAAATGATGCGAACAACATGATCTTAGACGAATGTGGTTTCAACGGGGTCCGTGCCAAAGCTAAATTCCGGACAAACTCCGGGATCCGTTTGCTGGCTATCTTTAATCGCTATCTGCGATGCAGGTGTGAGGATATTTCCTGCAGTCATGTTTGCCACCATTCATTGTTTACCTCAGACGACTTAAATGGACATATATATGTAGATGTGTACACACGAACAGAGTCCGTATACCCTCGCTGCATGTGTTTTAGCCCCAACGCGCGGAGACAATCTAGTGACACGTCCCTGTGGGATTATCTATATATATTTTGTACACAGCGGAGACCCTCTGTATAGCCACGCCCCTGGTAGTATTATGTATATATACTGTGTACAACCCCGACTGAGACCCTCTATATATAGTCACGTTCCTGATGAGATTATGTATAAACATGTCTACTGTTTACTATCGGGAGAAGCGCCCCATTGATTATATTATAAGTTTATTATTATCAGAGCGCTTTTATAGTTCACTTTGATGTGCATATATTCATTCAAAATAACAGCTCCATCTACCTGGGTACGCCGACGTCACGATTGATAGGCAAATATATAATACAGCCACATTAAGTATCAAACTCCATGCAGCGCCCTCTATGTTATCACTGCGATACACCACTGCCATAAGGATGGTACTTTGCGTACCGATACATCAATTTTCACGTATCGTCGGAACTATATTTAGTCGCCTATTATTTTATTTTGACCACCACAAGTTTGCAATAATGGTAATTATTTCGATATTGAAAATAAGAATATGAACTGAGTCAGACATAGACAATTTTAATCCTAAAACATAAGAACTAGGACCATGTCAGAAATCCTTACCAAAGGTCCTTGTGGCAGTGGTATCTCAGCGGAGCGATGAGCGATAACTCTGCCTGGAGTTTGAATCAGTATAGGTGCGTTACGCTGTGAACTTAATCAATACTGCACAGAATAGTATCAACAAACGATTACTGGGTCGCGATCTGCATACCATGTTGCTTTTAAATAATATGCCTGTCAAGCCAGAATTCCGAACTGACGCTTGGTGACAATAGATTTAAAATGTGAGTATCTACCTGTATATTTTATTTATTATTAACATTATTTTAACAGAGTGTGTATTAATATGTATTTCCTGATTCAAGATTTTAAATAACTAAGCGTACAGTCCATGCACATGCGATACATGCATACGTTGGACTTCAGATATAATTTTATATACGCTCGATAGTTTTCGTTTCATCAGATTCAGATGAATACTAGCCTATATTACAAGGGAAAACATTGTGGCCAAGAGAGTTGCTCATTATAGCAGTTTGTTTACATTACATCCACCCCGCTTCCAACATTCGTCACAGCCCATGCAGGTTCGATGAATACTAATTATTGATTTGCGATGTATGAGGTTGCATGGTGACGCATTGGGCTGGCTTTGTAAAAATTGAAGCCCAAACCCACCCGCCGTTTCAAGTATAGTTTATGTAATGTTCCCGAAATGTGTCTCAATGTGGTGTGAATCTTTAGACATGTACACAAAATAAGATTTAGTTGAAAATTATGGGTTGATGTGTTGGTTTAGACAATTTATTTGGATTTACCTGAACGTTTAGTTGATTACCAGTGAACAGTCCCGCCAGCTGGAAACATATAGTAAAATAGTTGTTTCTGTGAGGGCAGGCGTCAAATAAATATATAGTTAGTTGATATTTCAACCAATTGAAACCGTCCCGCGTTTTACGTCCAGTCCGTTACTTCGTAAAAGTGATCCTTAACGAAATAACGAGCATCTAAGAGTTATCTCTCATTTTTGAAAAACATAAACTTTGTGTACGAGTGGAATAAAGACATATTATGGACTTGCTCAGTTCAGGCAGTATGCCAACTGGGGAATGTAGCACTATACTACATCGCCGAAGCAGACTGAGTTCCCCAGAGGGTGAATTTAGTGATGCTAGCCCGCTGTGCGGGATAGCGTCACTAAATTCACCCTCTGGGGACCTCATTCTGCAAATGACAGACACGCTATTTGCAGGCCTGCCAACCCCATGATATTCCCCTGGTCATGATATTCCAATGGTCATGTGAACTTATGTGTACCAATTTTCGGGTGACGGGTGACAAGCATGACTGCTATAAATATCCTCACTGCTGCACCGCTGATAATAATTAAAGAAAGTCAGTAAACGGTTCGCGAAATTTGTCCGGAATTTAGCTTTGGCACGGACCCAGCTGAAACCACATTCGTATAGTATCATCTTGTTTGCATCGTATCAGTAAAAACGTCGATTGGCCTGAACTTTTGTATGTCGTATTATAAGATGTGCCGCAGGATGTGGTAAAAATTCATTAGGTTGATATATTTTTAAATAGACTAAAACCATGACAGAAAAACCCACATATATACACACAGACAAACACTTGGCTGTTATATAATATATATATAATTTTAACCAAAGTTCACTTAGTGGGATCTCCACGGCGTTGAGTGTTTTGCTTATCGCACACTCTTTACGTACTGTACTGTAGTATAATTTGGCTTTTGTTTACAAAACACAAAGTACGAACTTGACAATAATATACAATTTACGCGATATTTATGATTGTTATATATAAGAACAAAATATGTCTCCATTTAAATATTTATGGTGTCTTTAAAGGCCCTTACAGACGGCGACGCGAGCGATGTGAGCGTCTAGATTTCTGTTTCAATGGCGCCAAAATATTCTCGTGGAAATTCCGTCATCCTACGTTGGGGGCCGATCCTCTCGTTTGTTTTCGTCTTCAAATTGCAACGTGGCAGCAAGTAAATATTGTTTTATATCGTCTTCAAAATTGAATGGCAACATGGCAGCAAGTTATCACATATAATAAATATGTGGTCGTTTTTCCACCATGTACTGTAGGCTCATTATTCCAAATCACGTCAGGTCAATGACACAAATATAAATATAGTAGTCTTTTGAATGCCATGTCGATCCATATTCCAAACGTTCTGCGTGTGTTTTGTATGATGCAGAGTCCATAGTCTTGTTATATAATTCTTCATACTTTATATTTCCACTACATTATGTTGAATTTGAAGTAGCCATTCTGTTTGCAACAAATGACTTGGCAATGTTGATAGATTCCATATCTGGTGACTTCGTCTATCTCCGTCGTTGAAAATAACGAATACACTCGAGTAAACGCCCTTATCGCGTCGATCAATTAGAACAAATCGTATCATTGCGATGGACGCTTTGATCGCGTCGCTCGCATCGCGTGACTCGCGACGCCGTGTGAATACCTCAGTGATATCATGATTGTCCTAATGTAACGTCGACACTGAAGGCGCATCGCCCGCGACTCCGTCTGAATAGCCCTTAACGGATGTGACTATTTTAACAGCAATACCATCGCGAAGTCCATCCGTGTCTTTAAATATTTTGTAAACAGATACAAATTATCCGTTTGCCATTCCATTGCGTGATTTTATGATTCTGGGCTCGCCTTCCTTTGTTTTGTTGCAGATTCTGCAAAGCTTGTATCAAAACTGAAAAGAGATGTCCGATGCAGTAACCACGAAAGTTCGGCGATATATAACAAACAATGATGTGAGACGATTGTAAAAGTTGTTGATAAACGTCCACAAGGATAGAAGGAAAGATATTGTTTTTGCTGAAAATACACAGCTTCTATGGAAGAAAGCAGGAGAGCGTCAGTGTGAAAAGATGTTGGTGTATCTTCTGGATAAATGTGGAGCTGAAGTAGATACACCTAACTATTCTCCAGAAATAAATCAAGGTGAATTTAACTGTGCACAGTTGGATCTTGCAAAAGCTAACGTGTGCTTTAGTGGACTTCACATCAATGCTCGTATTGATAAAACTGCAGAAATTACAAATCCGTTATTTAATAATGTTTGTGAACAAAGAATAACTCGGACGAACACCTCTCCTCCATGCGATATCCAATGGTAACAAGAAAAACATCAAAGTGCTCGTAAAACATAGCGCCGATGTGAATTCTCTTGTTGATAAGGTCGGGAAACGTATAAACCCCTCGCTTATTCACGCATGCCAACTAACGCACTGGAGGTCGAACAACGTGGATATAGTTGATTTCCTCGTGAAAAATGGCGCCAACGTGAATTTACGAAATCACGAAGGATTGACCGCTCTACATATCGCCGCGAGAAATGAGAGGCATGCATTGATGAAGGCCTTGCTTAACAAATGTGCTGAGTATTATTGGAAGGGTTTTGTAGATGTTCTACCGTATGTCGCAATGTTTGATCGCGAAGATATAATGAAGTCATTAATCGAGAATTCCAATCAACCCGATGAAGTAATGGCCGATGCATATGAAGTGCTGGGTGCGACTACGTTTTTAAGTCTCTACTATGACTGATCTACAAAGCAACACAGCATTGGAAAAAAGCAAAGAATATAAGATATAAGAACGAAAAACATCCATGTCTGAAAAATCTTCCAAAGGAAAGAAACTCTTTTTTTCTGAATGAGAGGGAACCGCAGACAATGGAGGAATTACTCAACGTTTTGTCATATGAGGGCGAACAATGTATGTGACTGCATGGTCAAGCTGTGACGTCATCAGCGCAGTTTCTCCTCTGCATTCACTCTATGTTAATATACGAGCGCGTTATAGGAGAAGATAACTCAGAATATATAAAATGCTTGAATAACAGCTGTATCAAGTGTCTCTTCAAACCGACAAAAGACACAATCAAATCAGATATCAAAATTATGGATTATGCGTTTAATCTATGTTTGAAGCATGATGTTCCAAGCCAAAGAGTCATATCGATTCTTGATAAAATGTGTAAACTCCGCACAAAATTAGAGTTCAATTGCAGCCAGGAGATAATGCATTTCATTAATGTACTTGGTGACGGTCTAACCCATGGGAAACAGCTAAATGTAAAAATAAATAATTCTTTTAAGTTTGAAATCATGGATTACATACGTTCCTGCTTGAGTCACTTGAATCTGCCTGAATCTGGTGCGCATATTGTTGATCCTGATTTGATGAACGACGTGCTAGAATTTTGCTCAAGGATTGCCAAAGTTAACCCGGTTGACAAACACAAACTTAGCTTGCTTCACATGTCTCTGTTTAATGACAGGTATAGTCCCAAAACCAATCTGGAACTTACAAAACTGTTCACACAGAGCAAGTTCGACATTAATTGGCGGGATGACAGCGGGGATACTTGTCTGATGAGGGCTATTCGTCACTTTCCTATTTCATGTAACAAGGTTGTTGTGAGATATCTACTTCAAGCTGGTCCGCATGCTGATATAAGAAATAAGTTTGGTATGAATTGCCTCGATATAGCGAGGAGCAGCCCGGTTTATAAGCCACACGAGTCTCCGTGGCTGGAAATTGAGCACAAATTTAATTATCCGGAAATCAACTTAACCCTTTACCAAACAAACCGGCCAAAACCGGCCAAATAAAGCTTCAACAGCCTAAAATATCTTCGGTCTGTCTCAATATAACCATACATATATGGATATCATTGGAACCGGCTCCTTGACCACATTGTGATAGTTACAGTTATGCCCTGTGCCAATGCATTATCTTATATATGCGAGTCGACCATAGGTCGCCTCGCATATATAAGAGAATGCATTGGCCTAAAAAAATCTTTTTTTAACACTTTTTACCATTTTTTCTTACATTCTTTAACAATTTTATAATTTTTAATGTGTTAAGCCAATGCATTCTCTTATATATGCGAGGCGACCTATGGTCGACTCGCATATATAAGAGAATGCATTGGCACAGGTCCCTTCTGTTGGGTAAAGGGTTAATGTGTTTATCTGCTCGAGCTCTAGCTGATAGCCATATTCCGTATACATGTCGCTCCTAGGAACTTACTTCCATTTATTGATATGCACAACAATCATAAGTATTGAGCATATATAGGTTCATCTATAACATATCGACGTAAAAAAACTACCCCATGTTGAGTGGCCCACAAAGCTAATACGTGTTGTGAGATATTATCATACATTGTGAGTGTAATCTTTAAGAAATACGTTGATGAATTTGAAAATGGATATAGACTTGTAATAGTCGCAACAGGCCACAATATATGGCGCCGGATATATGCAGAAAGAGGTTCCCAGAGGGTGAATAGCCAGCACAGTCTTCATTCTGTTAAGGCCCCATCCTCTCCGGAAAGTAACCTTATTACGAAATTAACAAGTTTTTTTAGTTCCATTAGAAATATTCTTTTTCTGTTTTAGTTTAGTTTATCTAGTATCTTTAGTATCACCAAATTTGTAGACGGCGCAACGAATAGTCGAGGTGCACATCACTATCTTGGATGCATAAATCTGCTATAGGTCTCCCATATCAGATGAGGCCATGCCCGAAGAGGAAGAAGTTAGGTGATGCCAGCCCGCTGTTTCTGATAGCTTCACTAAATTCACCCATGTGGACCTCATTCTGTAAGAAACCAGCACATTATTTGAGGCCTAATTCACTGCCTGATTCTGAAATAATCTGCTGGCACATGATAGCATCACTACATTCACCTGCTGGGGACCTAATTCTGCAAATTTCATACACACTATATCCAGGATAGCTCCACTTAACCCTTTACCAACAGGACGACCCTGTGCCAATGCATTCTATTATATATGCGAGTCAACCATAGGTCGCCTCGCATATATAAGAGAATGCATTGGCTTAACACATATTAAAAATGATCAAATTGTCAAAGAATGTAGAAAAATATTATAAATTTTTTTTTTAAATGTAAGAAAAATTATAAAATTGTTAAAGAATGCAAGAAAAAATGGTAAAAAGTGTTAAAAAAGTATTTTTTTAGGCCAATGCATTCTCCTATATATGCGAGGCGACCTATGGTCGACTCGCGTATATAAGAGAATGCATTGGCACAGGGCATAACTGTAACC
The DNA here is from genome assembly GCA_032622095.1 of Siphonodentalium dalli. Classification (NCBI taxonomy): domain Eukaryota; kingdom Metazoa; phylum Mollusca; class Scaphopoda; order Gadilida; family Siphonodentaliidae; genus Siphonodentalium; species Siphonodentalium dalli. The sequence goes on along the minus strand of CP136069.1, from coordinate 33,375,817 downwards.
ATCACAATGTGGTCAATGAAATGTGTCTGCTCGATACCCATCCCTCACTTGTTGTCACCAAAGAGGAGAAGACTTCAGATAAGACATCGGGCTTGTTGTCTGATCCTCATTGCCATACACTATCTATTCTATTTTTGCATATTTGTATCATCTGTATATTTAGTTATGTTGGATTTAGAAATAAAAATATGTTTACACTAACAAAATGTGTATTTCGGTTCCGCGGTCATATTTTATGAAACTAACTTTGCTTCCTATTTAAACAGTGTACTGTTTTAACTAATTGGATTATCACACCCAGTTAAATTTAACAACAGACAGACAAAAAGATAATACAAGTGCAGAATGATTCATATTCGTTGGTGAAAAATGTTCCGATATAGTCTTTTGATATGGTCAACCTAGAAATAATTTGGACTAAGATGGATTTTAATTTTGAAGAGGAATATATCCTCTATAGCATATCCAAAATCCGCTCAACTCCGCTTTTAGCAATTTTTGTAATTCAAGATTGCATCCAAGATAGCTGCCAGTTTCTGATGAGTCAGTTAAACAGATCATTGTGAGTCTAGAACTGTGCAATGTAGGTGATGCATTCCATTTCTAATGTATATTCCAATTCAATTGTCACATTGGCTACAAATAGCTGCCAAAAAATGTCCCACTTCCGGTTGCTAGATTATCGCACTATAATTGCATTAAGCTGACTTATCGGAAAATGGCAGCCATATTGGATGCCATCTTGAATGACTAAACATGTTCAAAGCGGATATTAGCGGATCTTGGATTTGTTATAGAGGATATATTCTTCTTGAAAATGGAATAAATATCAACTTGTTGCTTGGTCAAACTTTTCGACTAATAATAAGTTCAACAAATAGTCGTTTGTTGAAGTTATTATCTGAAAATTCTTTAATAGTGTGGTCGTGGTACGCAAAAAAAGGGGTCAACCCAGAACAAATTGGTATAGAAGCGATATCGGTGTCATTCAACGCGGGAGAATCTCTGCTACAACATATCCAAAATCCGCTAAAATCCGCTTTGGGCAAAATCCAGGATCCAAGATGGCGTCCAACATGGCCGCCTTTAGTCAAAAGAGATTCTGACTGAGATTAATTCGACATAATGAGAACAAATGTTGCCATATTAATACAAATGTATACATTTTTGCGAAGGTAAAGTATTATGCCACATATCTATAGAAAAAATGGAACTTCTCGCCCCAGATGGCTGCCAAAATGGCGGCCTAAATTCGAAAATTTGAAACATTTGCCTAATATCTTAAAGATCAATTCCTGTTGTTTGATAATGGTTCAGACTGGCGACATTGATTAGTCATATTCATGTTAATTCATCATTGGAGCAATGAAAGATACCATAAATGGGGTCCCAGACTCATATACACCCTCAAAAATTTGATTTTACAGAACGCGGTATAAAATTCCACAAAAATCGCCATTGGGATTCCAGTCGTATATCAACAAGAAATGGACGGAACTGTACAATGTAAGTTGGGCATACCATTATCTATAATTACTCCAATTCAATGAAACCCAAATTGGCGCTTTGTCTTAAAATGGCTGCCAAAATGGCGGTCAAAATATGGAAAATGGCAGATATTTAGAATGGTCGTCAGAGGGTTAGACCCAGAAGGAATTGGTAAAGAAACGGTTTTGTTGTCATTCGACGCGGGAGAATCTCGTGTATAACATATCCAAAATCCGCTAAAATCCGCTTTGGGGAAAATACAGAATTCAAGATGGCGTCCAACATGGTCGCCAATAATAATGAAAATGGCAAATATGTAGTTATTCACGAAAACCCATTCGACAAAACACCAATTCGGCACCAATACACATCATTGGTTGAAATCAATGTTTTTTGTGGTTATGAGTAGCCAATCACGATTCAAAATGCTAAGATGGCTACCAAAATGGCCACCAAAAATTGTCGAAATTTAAGTTCTGCTCAGAGGAAAGCCGAAACAACACTTCGGTTGTGAGCTAACGACGACAGACCTATTAAACATGTTGCCAATAATCTACTACCACAATCAGTTCAGCCCGAAATGTTCCAACTAAGCAGTATCTACTGCAGGATCCAACACGATGTCCACTTATTACGAGGGACTACCTGGAAATTAATTAAAAAGAAATTAAATTGCTACGAATCTGGATTATTTGAAAACACAGTGTCAACATTTCTACTTATAACGACTATTCGGAACATCAAATATATTGGCATCGGAAGCATCAGGCTATAATAGGTTTTCCAGTGCTGGCGAAAGTGAAAAGGACAGGAGGGAACAGCGAATAATCTGGGGTTTACTTAATTGGTGGGCAAGTTGGTTATCGGAGCTGGGGAGTTTCAAAGTAAAATTATTTTCTTCAATATCAAGAGGAAAATTGAAAATTCGCACGTACATTGTATACCCTTCACACTTTATGTGACAATTCCGTGCCATGCGATTGTGGGTATATACATGTGGATAGAAACATTCTAGTACATATATAGACGCACCTATATCTTCTACACATTTAGTGAATTTCATCAATGATATGTAGACACAAAGTGCGTCACGGCTGGATCTGACCCGTAGGCGTAAAGGTATCAACCATTTAGCTTGATTAACTGGCATTTCAAGGTTGTCATTGGATAGAAATGCCACATGAACATGGTGATTAACAACATGTTTGTCTAAGAAATGTAAACAATGAACATGTTATTTTCCGGATGTTAGACAATCAAACTGCCACATAAGGCGTTCATCCATGCTCATCAGAGCACGAAATATGTGCAAATTAATGACACGAAAACAATTTCATGCGGACGACGTACTCTAGACCTACATCCAACGTCATTTCCTTTTAACTTTTATTGTTTGTACGGACGGTTTCGAGGTTTGAAAATCCCGCTTGTCCAAGAAAACCTCCACATACTTACGGAGTCGACGTGTAAACAATGTATGGGGATAGTTTCTTCATACATATATGTATTTGGCACACGTATTTTATAGAACATAAGAGATCACCATTTACCGGAGAGTTGATATCTGGGAAGAGATCAGAGTAAAACTACTTTTCTTATATGTCGAAATGGGGAATCCATGGGCTACATTTAGTTCCAGCTTGAAACTTGAAAATGATGGCCGAGCCCGAATAGTTAATATTTCGTCGCATCAGTGCTATAATGTAACCCACATTTTCAACTTTCCGAGAAAATGAAGGTTGAAGTTTTTAGACAACATTTCTCCTAATGTTGACAAAGCATGACGTATTGTTGTATTTATCCCAATGAAAACTGACAGCTGTTCATTGAACCACATATTGTTTTCTGTTTATTCCCTCGTTTTCTTTTAAAAAGCAATAGCTTGTTTGGAGATATGAAATTTTGCGTATGCCAGCGACGATTCGTTTCCGTGCTATAATGAAGTTGTGCTAATAAATGCAGATTAAGCTAAATATGGTGGCAATCGCATGTGTCTATGAACTAAAAAGTGCCTATTCTACACTATGAAAATTCACCCATGTGCATCATCATACAGAAATGTGTGGAACAATCACAAAATTTAAATCACCAAATGATCACGTGACTAACATGGAGATACTGCCATATAGCACACATTTTAGAATTCACAAACACAAAACAGAAGTCACGTGGACAACATGAAGCGTTCGATTGGCTGCTGTTGGACATACGACCTTATAGCACGAATAATTGTAAAGATCGCTGGAGATACGACATTTGCTTCACTGGTTTGTGCGAATATTTGTCATCCAATGCAAGGACAGTTTGGCCCATCGGATTGGATTTTTTCTCACGATTCGAATGGTATCATATACTCATTTCCCGCCATAATGGAGTTACGACATTATAGTACTGATGAGTCGAGATTTTGTCAACCCGCGGGAAGCCACCAAAAGATTGAAAATAAAAAGTTTTGATGTATATGAGCCACATATATGTATATGAGCCGCCTATCAACTGCATCCACCACTCACAACTTCCATTATGTGATAAGCTGGGCAGAGTCTACCATTTTCGTTTTGGAAGCCATATTAGATAAAATTTATTGTTTCTTTTGGTCTATTTGAGATGGAATGTTCACAAATAAAAGAAACGATTAATTATTTTGTAGACAAGATCTGCTCATCCCTAAATATCAAATGTGACCAGAATCCCAAAGTCGATTTTGGTTAAATTTCATACCGCATTCGTTATAACTTATTAGTGAAGGACCGGAGTAAACTATGATCTAATCTATTAGAAATGCCATTGCTGTAATGACCAGTTGACACGATCATTGGAAGAATATACCCATTGTTTCCCAGTTCAGAGAGCAACAAGTGATAAACAGAAGTGATAGAAAATAGTATTTTTCACATCGGGTGGCCATTTTGGCAGCCATTTTTGGTACTGATTTTTAAGTTTTTACATAGAGCTAGCATAATGGCATCATAAAGAGGTATACATTCGTATTTATTTAGTCAATTTTATGCATCAACCACTACGTATAATGGATTGAATGACACTGTGATCAATATCCGCCATTTTCCATATTTTGACCAACATTTTGGCAGCCATTTTGAGACAAAGCGCCAATTTGGGTTTCATTGAATTGGAGTATTTATAGATATTGGTATGCCCAACTTACATTGTACAGTTCTGTCCATTTCTTGTTGATATATGACTGTAATCACAATGGAGAGTTTTGTGGAATTTTATACCGCGTTCTGTAAAATCGAATTTTGTAGGTGTAGATGAGTCTGGGACCCCATTTATGGTATCTTTCATTGCTCCAATGATGAATTAACATGAATATGACTAATCAATGTCGCCAGTCTGAACCATTATCAAACAACCTGAATTGATCTTTAAGATATTAGGCAAAAACTTCAAATGTTCGAGTTTAGGCCGCCATTTTGGCGGCCATCTGGGACGATGGGTTCCATTTTTGCCATAAACAGGTGGAACAACATTTTACCTTTGCAAAAATGTATACATTTGTATACATATGACAACATTTGTTCTCACTGTTATCGAATTAATCTCAGTCAGAGTATCTTTTGACTAACGGCAGCCATGTTGGACGCCATCTTGGATCCTGAATTTTGCCCACAGCGGATTTTAGCGGATTTTGGATATGTTATACACGAGATTCTCCCGCGTCGAATGACACCAAAACCGCTTCTATACCAATTTCTTCCGGGTCGAACCCTCTGACGACCACACTATAAGGTTAAAGTAACAGATGACAAATATTCAAAATTGCTATTCATTGACACCATATTGGCAGCCATTTTGTATTTTGATTTTTGGTCATATTGTTGACTGAAATGACTTCATTTGTACTCTCTGTAACAGGATACATTAATCATATTGTTAAATGTTGGCTGCACAATTTTTAATCCAAAGGAGTTTATGTTTGGGGAAAAAACTCTAAAAAATAATATTGTTCATCATATATGTGTCAACAGTTTGCATATTCTGTACTCGTTCTACTCAGATATTCCTAATGGCAAACAAACATTGATTAAAACATACCAAGGTGGGCAAATATATGGGAATAAATCGTTGTGGTAATTGTTTTTTAAATACTCGAAAATCTGTAATTTGTAAAATCTGAGACCGGTTCCCAAAATTCACGGTAAATAAACTTGTGACAAAATCAGACAGAAATTGTGTGAGAATTGACACCAATGTTCGATATAATACAATAAATAATGAATGTCTTGTCGTTGATTATGCCAAAAAATGTTTTATAAATTGTTGATCATCTGTAAACCTAGGTCATTGTGCAGGATTCACACAATTCCGTAATTTCTAACTGATTAGTTTGTCAACCAGCCCATTGTCAACATATTTCATACCATTTCTATTATACTAAACTAGCTGAAATAGGCTCCATATATTGAGCGTCAGAGAGACTTGTAGCCCATTTTCTGGGACTTCCCACACATTTTGGTCGTTAGACAGAACATTTATTCCCCTTTCTGCAATTTAGGCACATTTTAATCATTGGAACAATTTGATTTATATATATTGTTTTAAAATAAGTTTTATATATTGATCTACTTGCTCAATTTGACAGATTCAATTTTATTTAATATTATTTTAATACAAAATTATGAATTTTTTTTTTTTATAATATTTTTATTGAAAAACATTTGAACATACGTGTACATAGCTAATACAAGTTACACCTAAAGAAGGCATTAATATGCAGACACACGCCTATCGCTGTCTTGAGATCTCTACAGACATACCAGCTTTCATACGTGACTTACATACAATCCCGACTGAGGCCACGTTCACGAACCGGGATATCCTGTCAGGGGAATACGTAGCATTTGACTTACATGTCAAAGATTTGCTAAACATGGAGTATAAACTACGAGTATTATTTTCAGTCCTTGCCGGCTATTATATATTGGACAGTTTCGAAGCCTGGAAATATATATGCGCTCATGGAATTTTAGAGATTTCAGACATACAATATAAAATATTTTAAGGGTCAACTGTGAAACCCGTATTTGTGTTTACTATCTAAAATCATATGTTCTAATGCTAAGATAATATACATTAAGAATTCAAGATATATCATTCATATGTACAGGATTTAGCTTTAATTTGACGAATCGTGTGGAAATTTGGCGTGCAATTTGTCGAGGTGTGTGAACGTAGCCTTAGTCCCGTGGTGAAGGTCGGCTGTTATCGGTGGTGAACAAGTAGATATATTTTCTTTAACAGAGTATAAGAACATGTGATGTGGGTATATATATACACAATGGAAGTAATAATTAGTTATGTGCTCTGGCCGACATTTCTGTATTCACTCATGGCCAACTAATGACGGGAAAAATTAACACCATTATAACATCCGCTAGGGTACCCCGAGTCACCACACCAAATTTGGTTGAATTCGGTCTGGACTGATCCTACTCGTTTAACTATATGGATGACAAGCAGTCACAGCACAATACCAGGCTTGGATACTTTAGGTCTTGTGAGAGATCATCTGAGTTGATAGATATGCAAATAATTCACTGATTGGCTTGATGTACTGGTGACATTTATTTTCTAGCCATTGATAGTCACATTAATGTTTGAGAAGTTGCTCGCTCTTTTTCCATTTACACAATAATCTAGGCTATAGTTACGTCAGGACAAGTTTATTTATTTTAGTTTTAGATTTCTCCGAAGGTGTCTGGAAGGAATTTATTCACCCCACTCTCACATAAGCAACACGCCATAGTTTAATGTCATCTCCACTAAGGCCCATAAGAGGTCACAGTAACATAACTGTGAATTGTTAAAGTTATAAATTCTTATGTTTTAAACTGTTACAAATGTCAAATATGGGCACAAAGGGGTTGTAAAAAACACGTTTTTTTGTCCCTCTGATCTCTACCCACCCCGGCATACCTTCCTGAAGATCAAGACAGTTAGTACATGTCGATATCAATTAAGAACAAGTAGTTCTAAACAGGGACGTCTTTAGAGGGTATCCATTGAGCAGTGGGGTGTCAACCTTGAAACTTTCAATTGCACGGCCGACCCCCCCCCCAACATAGTCCACATGAGGTCCCCTCCAACTGAAACAAACACACTCCCAAGTTTGTAAAATCCCCTTTCTTATCCCCCTTACATTGGAAGTGATGCCTCCAACCTGACATGCCCCCCTCCTTTTTTAATGGCCGACCCCATTCAAACATATTTGATTCCCAACTATTCATGGACCCTACACACCAAAGCGACATTGTTTGACTGGTCGGACCCATTATAAAAAAATCTAACCCAAGGACCTTCCAAACTATATATAGGCTAAAAAGGACTGATGGCTCTTTAAGATTAACTATTAACCAGGAAAATAGTTATGTCCCAGGCTCCGCCAGTATTGGATACCCAATTTGAACCAATAACCCCAAGACCTCCTTAACAAATATAAGCAGAATAGGCCTGATGGTTCTTGAGGTGTTTTATGAATTACTATAGAGGGAACGAGTTATGTCCCTGGGTCTACCCTTATTTGACCTGGTGACCCCTTTTGAACAAATCTGAATCACTGTCACACAATGACTCTCCATACCAAATATAAGTTGAATATAGGTCGATGGTTCTTGATAAGAAGACATTTTAACAATTATTATGGATATAAAAGTTTTTTTCCTGGCTCCGCCCTTGTTGTATTCCTGTCACTCAATGACCATCCATACCAAATATAAGCTAGATAGCCCCGGTGGTTCTTGAGATGTTTTAAGAATTAATATGGACGGAAAAAGCTTGAACCCTGTTTGACCCGGCGACCCAATTTGAACAAATCAGAAACCCAGTCACCTGGGGACCATCCACAATATATATAACTCAATTCTGACTTGATATTCTTGAGCTGATATTGACGGGTGTGTAGTGGCGACTATTGCTACACTGGATACTTTGTCTCACGTGAGCTAAAAGCCACCACCCTCATCTAGTTTCTCATATGTAACGGCCCGATAACAGAGGAATTTATTTTTAATGGCATGACTGTCAGATTCACACTTGAGAGCAAAATTTATATCTCTGAATATACCAATATTTATAATTTAGATTGAAACTAGTTAGTTATAATACACCATGCAACATGGCTTTCACACACAGCAGATTTAATTCCAATTATAACTGCAATGCATTGTTTTGTTAACACTGGAGAATCATTGACATTGGAATATCATATGATGAAAACTGCTGGTTCCAGGGTGTGAGAAGGGATTTAGTTTTGCAAAGAGTAAAATCCAAGATGGCTGCCGGCAGCCATAATTTTGATCGAAAATCGTTCAAATTAGACAGCTTTCATCTACACCCGGTGTACGTGCCAAACCATGCAGACTGAATGGGAAAGTCATTTTCGCGTATTATGCTATGGGAATATGTTTGTTTCTCATCGTAAAACAGACAACGTATGTATACGTCCATACGAAGCAGGAGTATTTACCCACCCACTGTCAGTTCTCCCAGATGAAACCATTTAATATTTTTTTGATTTTTCTCACTCAAATTGTCGAGAACATCCATCCACTAGTACAGTTCCTGGCCTTCCAGACTGCAAAAACAAATGCCGGTATATAGCTGAATCTGTCAATGAAGCATAGGGTTGAACATAATTTAAAAAATCAGTGTCATTACGCCCCCGGTGTATTATATCCTACAGTTTCTCGGTAAGCTATATGCGCATGTGGGTTTTATTTATAGAATTGGGCTTTTTGGGACGGATTAAAATTCGAACAGCGACCCAGAGGTGTGAGATAACTACCCATTATAATCTCACAACTTGATTCAAACTATACGAATGTCCCAATATATAAAACCCCAAACTCAGATATTCGTGTTCGGTTCTCGAAACCTCACACGTCTTATTCTCAGCGAAGATATACACACAATGAAGATGGCTCCCAAATATGGGCAAGGGAAATGCCCATAACGAAGGAACCAATCCCGATGTGTATTGCCAAACGCCTCATCTAATATGCGTCCCAAATAGTATATAAGAGACAACCACATCCCATCACCTCATGCTTTTCCTATTCCACTTCCGAGCCTCTAATACGTAGAGGCTCGACTATGCTTTCACTAGACTCATCTCCTCCCTAGATCATATCCAGGCATCATTCACACCAGGCATCACCCATTCGGGGACATCATTTCGCGGCGACTATTGATCATTATATTTGTACACACTGCATATCTTATTCACAACATAATAAAGACTTGTACCTACTATATCTATGTGTTCATTACCTCACATAGTATTAATGGTACCGTGAACAGTTCTGCGTCTCGCTACTACACAGCTTGAAGTCTCAGCTACTAGACGACCATTGCCAAGATACATACAAGACGACCACTGCCAAGATAGATACTAGACGACCACTGCCAAGATACATACTAGACGACCACAGACACGATACATACTAGACCAACGCATCAATCAACGGCCAACAAACCATACAATCTCAACCACGACTCAACCACGGGAACACAGCCTGATGATATTGGCAGATCCGGTGATCACCAATATTCTCGCGTTTAGAATTATAGAAAATACGACATCACTCACAGACACGTACAATTTCAACCACACTTCTCATACATAAATATCTCAAGTTTTCGCCACATGCTCGGACACAGCTTCTCCAACTATAACCATTCAGTACGTCTCGAACAGAGTTTCATCAACCACAGCTAGATTACACCGTTAATCCAACACAATGAACACTCACACACTTTCGCGGACACAGATCCAGCCACAGACTACATGTTCTCCGCATATAAACATTCACACACGGTTCCGGACACACTTTGGTCACACACAAACTCACATCTACAAAACATTCATTAGCTCACCTACCAGTTCCAGTATAGACATTCATCTCTACAGATTCATGCACATCATTATTCTTGGAAATCTGGTGAGTGACCGTTCACTTTATCATTGCTGCCACATACACTTTGCACACCCATTGAAACACCCATTTCCCCATTTCATCCATGCACATGCGTTGGAACAAAACAAAGACACCTTTATTATACAACAATATACACTTACACAACATTTAACCGCCAAAAAAAAAATGTACATAAAAGCCGTACATATTGTGATAATTCGCGCTAAATACAATCCAAGAAAACAAATTATTCTCCATTAAACTCTTTTAATTATATCGAACCATACACCGCCCATCGACAACACGGGTGCACCATGCAAAAACAAACAATATAATTAACGCAAACCAGAAACGCTCTCCATTTAAGCCATCGCATTAAAAACAGCTAACTTGCCACGTGCACACAACTAACACGCGAACTGGACTTCACTTTAATGTACTAAACAACCGTCCACGTGATGCGCAACCTATACACGCATCATGTTATTCACAGGCAATAAAACACCACTCTGGTAGAAAACGCGCAACTTTTCACATTAAAATTAAATTTAATAAGGCGTATTTCATATGAACTACGAATTAAATAAATACGAATTAGTTAAGTTATAATGCAATAATGCAAACTAACTTCAAAACAAAACATTCGGCAAACATTTAGCCACCATTGAAACATAGCCGTATCATGCAGTTAGAATGCGATACGAGGCATTACATATCTAGATATAACTTATGGTAACTTCAATACCTCACAATCACTAATTTTAGATAGTGTACATGATTTTTATTAGTTTTATATAAAACAGGTTTTACAAAGGCAGACAAAACGACACCTTCTCCCATCCCACCCCTTAGACATAGAGACAGGCACCCTGTCATCTCACGGCATGAACTTGCCAAAAAGCGAAAATCTTTACCCATGCCAGTGGCATGGTCATTTAGCATATATATCAAACAGGGCACTATCTCGTTTCCCAAATCTCTAATTCAATTCTCGATAACAGGTGTACGTTGATGAGTCATCATCGACTCAAGCCTCGGAGCAATTAAACTCAATTAGCATGTAATATGACGACTGACACTCAGCGTCTTTGACCAATCGATCACGTGCGGCTCGTGCCAACCTGTCAATCATGGCTTCTGGCATGTGCCATCTCCGCGTCCATAACATTGATGGGTTTTCCATATGGCAAGTGAAAATTATGGAAATCAGGAACTCAGTTTGCGTCTTCATTGCTTCAAATATGCTTGACTCAATAATATAATCCGCGACATAGCATACGCACGGCCGCAAAGCACACGCATATATATCAAGCACAGTCCCGTATCCATCTAGATGCCTCATCTATACATATCCCGACCCCAAAATTACCCCCCTCCCTTCGCTCGGCCAGCACAAACATCACCATTTTTATAAATTAATCAATTAAAATGACCCTCGATGGCGAAATCATTTGTGCTAGTTTCTCGCTGACATATAAAGTTGCGTCCCCAATCGTAATGTAAATATTTACAATTGATCATAGTTAAATGATATTTGTTATGGGGTTAAATCGTCCATTTTATCGAAATTTCCCCCAAACTTAGTAGAAGGCGACATTACCCAGGCTGGCATAGCACCTGAGTACTAACTTATCAGTTTCACGCTCTCGAAAAAGTCCATAATACGTATATTTAAACTCAAAATTACTTGATATTCATTAACTAAGTTATTAGTATATCGCACGGCGCCTATCACGCGCAATTGCATTCAATTGGGAGAGCCCCCCCCCCCCAATAAAACCAGACCATCTCAAACATAATAGAATAGGAGAAACCCAAGTCAAGCTAACCCATCAAATTCTGCCTACGAGAAATCACCAAAAACAAAAATTTATTTCACTGCTCGCATAAATGTTTATATATATATAAAGCCTGACACACTAATTATCTATCATTCGTTCCGTACGCTTTTCTCCCTCGTCATATACAGGGACCCGGCCAATTTAACATGCCGATGCTTTCAAGTATCATATTTCTCATTACATTCATAGCAATTAGTTACAAGTGCTAAATGGGTCTCACACAATCATGCAGAGAATACGTTCGAAACTCGGCTCCATTTGATGCCAATGCAATCACGTGTTACCCATCAATTCACCACCAGGCTCCGTTTATGTCAGCGATTCGCTTCGAATGTTAAGGAAATTACCCACAGACACACTGTACGATACAAACCCATAATGGCAGATCACGTGATCAATGCCGGAAATTACCCATTATAATTCAAGAATAGATACATTAACCCAAACTTTACCGTCTTCATCAGTGTGCAATGAGACGACATTTGCTCTTAAAAGCAATATCAAGGTCATTATAGACAGAGCAACAATCCAATAATTCATTTATATTATTCATAAATATCTTCATAACTGACCAACCCGTGAATCAAACGGTTGGATACATGTATACACGAAGTTAAGAGTGTATACTCCACATCTCATTGTAATATATACACACCAACAATTTATTGGCATTAATGACATATTCATAACTGATCAACCCCGTAATCAAACCATGAACGCAAATATGTACGTCGCTGATAAAACGATTATAATATATGTATACACTAAGTCATAGTGTCTACTCACATATCACATTGACATATTTAATAATTGTAGAGTATAGAGTACTCATCTCCATGATAACAAAACTCGTTCTCATGATTATTAGGTCAATGCAATACGAGCGCATATACTTTAAGCCAGTCGGATGTCTGACAAATTGCTCGTGTAAATATATATATATACTGCTTGTGCTAAGGCACGACACACGATACCTTTACTCGCAATGTTTGAATAATAACATAACAATAACGGTAGGATTATACACCTACCTCAAATCACTGCATCTCAACAACCATTCGCTAATGCATTACCGCACCCCCTGCCTTACGCCGATAATCGCGAAATTATGATTTCATTAGAAATCAATTCATAAGCGACGAATTATGCCAAAATGAGACTGCAAAAATGTCAGACATAAGTACACAATCATACGATGCGCACCAGTTAACTACATACATTGAACACTCTCAGCCACCCATGAAAACACTTTATATGCACCTAACGTGCTAATAATCACATACTCACCCTATTATTGCCACAATATAATCATTAGTCACATATCTCATAACGCGCAGCCCCCCCCCATGCAAACATGTCAAATATCCCACGAACCTACTGCTACAATAGCGCTCTTTATATATTGAGCGCAATCATGTGCTTAATATATTAAACACAATTATACGCGAAGTGCATCATATACATATATCATCTCTATCACCAATAATAAGACACAACTTTAATATAACAAAACAAAAAAGACCCCTAAAAACCCGCCACAAAACGCTCTTTATTATAGAGCGATTGGTACATAAGATACGGCATTTCTCCCGTCAACAACCCATTCCCCAATCCATACCTCATTTTACGGACAGTTGTCCGACCTTATTTGAGGCCATGAAACCATAAATACCGCCACAAACCCTCTTTATTATAGAGCGATTGGTACATAAGCCACGGCATTTCTCCCGTCAACAACCCATTCCCCAATCCCTACCTCATTTTACGGACAGTTGTCAGACCTTATTTGAGGCAATGAAACCATAAATACCGCCACAAACGCTCTTTATTATAGAGCGATTGGTACATAAACCACGGCATTTCTCCCATCAACAACCCATTCCCCAATCCCTACCTCATTTTACGGACAGTTGTCCGACCTTATTTGAGGCCATGAAACCATAAATACCGCCACAAACGCTCTTTATTATAGAGCGATTGGTACATAAACCACGGCATATCTCACATCAACAACACTTTCCCCAATCCCTACCTCATTTTACGGACATTCGTCCGACCTTATTTGAGGTCATGACACCCTAAAACTGCCACTAAACGCCTTTTATTATATGGCGTGTGGAATATTAACCACGGCATGCATCACCCAGATATTCACTATTTCCCAATCCTAATATGAAAGTCCAAACGAAAGTCCCCCCTCGCCCCCACACCCCCCTTCCCCCACAAAATTTTATTTCACCCGCTCTCAAGCAATATCTCTTCGAGGCATCTACACATAATGTCCAATGATAAATTAACACACTAAACATCATCTAATAATCAGATTATAACTCAATACTAGCAAGTCCAGTGTGCATCGGTGCACAGTGCACACAGGGCTAAACTTGCTTTCCTCAAACAACAAAAAATAAATACAATAAAAATATGTTACACAAGTATCATATCAATAAATAGGAATATTTCAACATAAACTAATAACATAAACAAACATTACCCAGCCAATTTATCTGCCTCATAACATAACCAAAACTATCCATAAAATATGGGCAAGGGAAATGCCCATAACGTACATGTTAACGGCCAATCAAGGCCTAATTAACTTAACATGTAATATATAACACACGACAAACGTGTGTACACAGTTACCTATCAAATCCTCACATGCCTGTATGTGAACTAAAAGCGACCTCATATCCCCATTCTGTCCTAATTCTTTGCTCATTTGCTGTTGTAAAATGGACATCCTGTAAACAATATATCCCATATTTTTTCTCTCTTATGTAGTTAAAAACATCTCTGCGTTTCTTTGGGTCACCGAGGCCTCTACAGTTCATCGACATAATACTAACCATATGCGAATATTAATGAATATACTAATATGAATCCGAATATACAGCATATACATATACAACGATCAGTAATTTCCATCAATTTAAATAAAAAATCAGTCGTGCATTGAAGGGGGAGGGTTGGGGAGTGGACATTAAATATAATTGACCTTCCAATCATAATCATGATGGGCATGGTAAATGCAGTTTTCATCCAATTCCCATGACACCCGAACGCCCTTCCACAAGAAAATCTCCAAATACAACGTACATGTTAACGGCCAATCAAGGCCTAATTAACTTAACATGTAATCTATAACACACGACAAACGTGTGTACACAGTTACCCATCAAATCCTCATATGCCATTCCCCATCCAATTCCCATGACACCCGAACGCCCTTCCACAAGAAAATCTCCAAATACAACGTACATGTTAACGGCCAGTCAAGGCCTAATTAACTTAACATGTAACCTATAACACACGACAAACGTGTGTACACAGTTACCCATCAAATCCTCATATACCATTCCCCATCCAATTCCCATGATACCCGAACGCCCTTCCACAAGAAAATCTCCAAATACAACGTACATGTTAACGGCCAATCAAGGCCCAGTTAACTTAACATGTATATAACACACAGTGCACAATCGTGCATAAAAATCCCAAATACATGTACAGAGCTAACTGAAGCTCACTCTTACATACATGTAACGCGCAATACACGGACCCCACATGCATCTTTATCGTGCATAAAACAAAAATCCAATACACGTGAACACGAAATTCACGTACAAACTTCACCCAATACCGCCGCTTACCAAAATGTGCATATACAGTGCCAAAATAGGCTCACCATGTGCACTTTTTCCCAAACGACACAAATATTGTCAGTCCTTAAGCAATATTTATCATATTCTTCCCTACCCCATATATTATTGTCAAATATACTTGCCAATGATTAACTGTCATTAATAACATATTCATATACGCCCTATATCGGATCTTATAACTAAAATTAACACATGTCCAACATCAGTTCATACTACCATTACTATTCATTAAGGCCAAACGATGTATAGAACCCACGTATATAGAAGCATCAAGTTTCTTCATCCAAATCCCACACACGTACAATCATCGAGTTGTTCCAATAGGACAACGGAATACAAATTTCCGATATAATTTGTCCAGGAACAAAATATCACGTCACGAACACATTTTGTTCAAATATATCAATACAATTAAATAGGAACATACACTTACCATTCATATACAATGCTACCGATATAGATCACCATGCAATGATAATATTTTTTATTTATATAAAGGCATATCCCCCTGTACATATAAACACACGCAACTTCACATATACAGCCAGACTTATATGACTCATCACACATGGGTTCGATAAGACTAAAGGACGCGACATTCGTATCTAATATCAATAAAATTGAAAGCTACTAGCAAATGCCAATCAGTTCGGCTATCGTCGATATGATATATGTCAAACACGCGCGCTCCAAATATATTTAATTATATATATACTTATATATTTTCCATAAGGGGCATATTTCTACCCCAAATATCGTTACTGCGAAAATGTCTGAACAGCTGCAACAAAGCAACGCTATATTATGACACGATAGGCTGTGAAATATAAGCATCAAGAAACAGATCAATTAACATGCCACGAGCACCATCTCATAAAGACACGTGTTCTTAACAAGATGATTCACCAAACCAATACGCTACACTCAAGCCAAAAGGTCAACTTGACCCCAACACATTCATATCTAAAATTATAAATATGTGCAAACATTGACAGCAATGGTAAAAACGAATTGTCTCTCATCATAATTTATTTCACCATTTTATTATTGAATGCATTGTTATTATATGTACGTCTATTACCAATGTGCTACAATTTCAGCCTCATCCACATTACATGATCACCATTACCCCAGTTAGGACCATAATTTTGATGTTACATAAGATTTTCCGCTGCGCTAAAAATCTTACACGGGTAGGGGACATATGTGAGATAACTACCCATTATAATCTCACAACTTGATTCAAACTATACGAATGTCCCAATATATAAAACCCCAAACTCAGATATTCGTGTTCGGTTCTCGAAACCTCACACGTCTTATTCTCAGCGAAGATATACACACAATGAAGATGGCTCCCAAATATGGGCAAGAGAAATGCCCATAACGAAGGAACCAATCCCGATGTGTATTGCCAAACGCCTCATCTAATATGCGTCCCAAATAGTATATAAGAGACAACCACATCCCATCACCTCATGCTTTTCCTATTCCACTTCCGAGCCTCTAATACGTAGAGGCTCGACTATGCTTTCACTAGACTCATCTCCTCCCTAGATCATATCCAGGCATCATTCACACCAGGCATCACCCATTCGGGGACATCATTTCGCGGCGACTATTGATCATTATATTTGTACACACTGCATATCTTATTCACAACATAATAAAGACTTGTACCTACTATATCTATGTGTTCATTACCTCACAGAGGCCGAGTCCGGTAAAAGGTGTAGTTGGTAATTTCAATTTCGTTTATTGTTGTTTACATTATTATTTCATGCATCGGGCGTCTCTCGAGACATGCTTGATTGACCCATGGTCTGTTATTCGGATGCCAAGAAGTGCAAGGCGATTAATTCTAACGTGAATTCGTGCGTTAACCATTAGCGCGCTGCGCGTTATTTGTTTCTATTGTTTTTTAACATGTTTTGTTGCATTGTTATTTGAACATCCTTCGTTTATTTTCACGTGACATAAATCGGAATGCTATCTACTATTATACTGCACGGGGATTTGACGACTGTATAAGAAATTTAATTCGAACATGAATCCTACGAAGTGTTTGTTTATATCGGTGTTTAACATGTTATTTAATATCGTTTAGTGAACTTTTTCATTTAGTTATACGTGACAAATATCGGCAAATTATATTCTAAATGAATTGGGATGGTAATTATTAGATATTGCATCTTTTCTGATAGAACAGCTATTCCACCAAAATGTATGGTGATATCGATAGCATATCCCTGTCGAAAGGTCTATACTTAAATTAGGGATTGGGTGTCCCCTGAGACAGTGAACATTAGCCTTTTCGTTTGCCACCTTCTTTTTTGAAAAGTTCAATAGGATTTCGCGAACAACCCCATCTATAAAAAAGTGTATTGCCTTATATAATACATTTTCCCACACCATGCATCAGCTAATATGGAAAGCATATAATTTCAGTTCGTGACTTCAAATGGGATAGTGGGGTCCTCAAAACAGAACATTCTCCTTTCGTATTTGCCAGCCACTTTTTGTAAAAATGCCCCAGGATTTCGGGGGAACAACCCACCCATACCAATTGTATGTTTCCCAATAGCATTACCTTTCATTCACATGCACAGCCAGCTAATTTGAGAATATATAACTTCAGTTTATGGTGCGTCCGAAATATTAAATGGGTTAGAATGTCCTCCAATAACAGTGAGAATTCGCCTTTCTCATTCACCAGCCGCATTTTGTGAAGTATCCCAGACATTCGGAGCATCCTTTCAGTTCGTAGTGTGTAGACTTCAAATGGGATAGGAGCCTCAAAACAAAGAAACTTCACATTTCGTATTTTCCAGCTGCCTTTTGTAAAGTGCCCTAGTTTTCTGGAACCACCCATACCAATTCTATATAATCCATGACAACACTATCTTTCGTTCACTCATATAATATTGGGAGCACATACCTTTCAGTTTGTGGTGTATTTAAGACTTTAAATGGGGTAGGCGGCCGTAAAAAAAAACAAAGGAAATTCAACTCTCTTATTTGACAGCCGCCCTGTTTAAACTGCCCTATATGATATTATTACATTTTATACTTGACAAATAAATCTGAAAAATGACACGATTTAATCAAAAGGGATGGGAGCGCAAGTTATTCAACTTAGAGTATTGCTCCTCTCCCGTAACAATATTGAAACGCATAATAATATTTATATATTGTATTATGTTTGGTCTCAAAGTTTGCTTAGTTGGAATGTAGTACCTAAAAATGGATCGAGATCCAGGGTGAGGTCTGGAGTTGTGAGTGGACCAGTGTTAGCGCTGGACCGAAAAAAAAATTAGCCAAAAGTTTAGCCAAATGAAAATTTTATTAGCCAAATGAAAAAAACTTTAGCCAAATATTTTTTGGCCAAATTAAAAAAACTATGGCCAAATTAAATCATCGTTTTATGGTCGGTTCACAATTAATGACTAAAACATCAAATCTAACAGGCACAGGTATACGGACATTACCCAACCGGACATTTCCCCACTTTCTTCTTTTAAATCATTAAATATTAATTATCCTTGCGAAAATATCTAAGTGACATCTGTAAACTAATAACTTAATATTGTTACGCCATTATCAAATTACAATCTGTCATAAACGCATGCATATTATTTTGAATGTATCGGTATTGACGAAAAATAGCGACAAAGTATCTGTCGTGATTCACATTTGGCTGATTAAGCTATTGTCTTACACTTGGTGCTCATAAACTTTGGCCGTCATAAATACAATGTCATCATAAACATGCATTGTGCAGGAGCCCCGTGAGTGACCAGACAGACAATGGGGGATTAGCGGATTAAATGTAAAATAATGATATGACCTTTTGCTGTTTCGTGCAGAGTGACGGGTTTCCCTTTGTACTGTCCGCGATCGGGTTTCGGGTTTCCACTTACGTATACGATGTTTTCGGACAAGATCGTTCACATCACAGAATTAAAAACCCACTTGCCAAACTTTCATGCTTCCAGTCTCTATTTGGGGTCAACAAAAGTTTAGCCAAAAGTTTAGCCAAATGAAATTTTTATTAGCCAAATTCGAAAAATATTAGCCATTGGCTAATTTGGCTACCGACAGCGCGAACACTGGAGTGGACATATATCACAGAGGGGATGTAGGTCCTATGGCGAGATGAGCCGAGACTTTTGATAACGATATGGGCGAATACATAGGCGAAGATATAGGCTTATTGGGATTTTGAAAGTTTTACGTCAATGAGATCTACCTGCGTGCTGCTAAACAATTTATGATTTAGAGTATTGAATACGTTGCTTTGACCGACGAGGATATATTCAACCCTATCAACAAAACATTCTATTTAGCCATTTCTTCAAATAATTGGCACTGGAATAAAAATTGCAAAGCGTCGTCAATATAAAACCCGCATTGACAGTGAAAATATAGTTTCCAAGTTTATAAAAAAATAACATATCTATTGTGACCCACTATATAAATGAAGAATCGTATGCACAGCGGGTTATATGAAATATGTTGAGCGCATGTGCACTGCCTCTCAACAATGTCACAATAATCATGTTTTAACAGCCGCTTGGTTGTCTGATAAACAAATCCAAATACAAGTTCGCAACCAGTATACACATACGGAAGAAGTAGAGACAATTGTATAAATGTTGGCCAAGCATCAACAATGTGTCTATTGAACAGCCTCTATAAGATATCTCCACACAACTTTAAAAGATAACATCAATTTCCTCAGTAGTTCTGAACATGAATAGATATAATTTAAACATTATTACATGAAGCACAATTCCGTGGAGTTGGTATGTAGATGGTATTTAAGAACGCACAATTTCAAAATTTGGTCCAATGATTTTTCACAGAGCTTTGCTGATTGTTCAACTTATACAATAATTCGCAGTTAACAAGTATCAACAATGTGTCTACTGAACAGCCTCCATCAGATATCTGAACACCACTTTGAAAAATAACGCCCATTTGCTCAGTAGTTCTGAGCTTCTCGTAAATATGTTCAAGTATGAACACAGCCAGGAGGTCGATGATTTACACATACTCGAGCCAAAACGTCCGCTATTAAGAAGTCTGAACAAGGAAGTTCATAATATTGAAGCAAAATAATTGTTGCTTGATTTCTTGAAGCGACATTCAAATTGACATACGTGACACTTGTGAAAATGGGAGAGTCACTCGTTTCTATTCCCAAACGATTTCGTTAAACAACTGTGATTCAGACTCAAAGCAATCTTGTGTGGAAGTGCTCCAAACCTAAACTTCACGCCGGTGGTTGCCCTTTCTTTGAATCATAGCACATATTTCCTATACAATGGAGATAATAGCTCGGTAGCGAGCTAAATGTTGTGCCCCTGACGGGGACGACGCCACAATGCAACATATGTATCCCTAAACCACAGCATGATACTCTTACCTATACCACGGAGATGACCAAATATAAGTTTGGTAGAAACCGCCAACAATAAAAGTGTGCATTAACTCTGAGGCAATTTTTACCACCGTCCCTGATTCGAGCGGTGCGCCATTTATGTATCTGTAAACGAAGTATTACAATTCTATGTACTAGAGACCTTTCTCAAAATCGCGAATACGATTACGGATGGAAATATCACACCAGTATTACGCCAAAAATAGATTTTTACGCACGGGGGTTCTTATGTGAGACGTAATATACCCCACTCAGTTAATTATGTGCAGATGTGTCAATAATTAGCTTAGTGACGCTCTAACATTCTCCGTTCTAACAGAATTACCTGTTATCAATAAAATATGTTGTTGTAACTGGGATATGGAAGCCTAAACATATCTGTAATCAATGAAACAGCATCTCTGGACACCCCTGTCCGTACACGATTTATATCGGGTCACATTAAGATCAATTAGAAAATTGTAAAGTCGTTATCAAAAATATGTAATTTTTCGATCAAAACGTGTTTGGGGGAGGGGTAGCTAAAATCAAGTATCTCGCAAACTGTTCAAACTTTCTGTTAACTACTTTATCCGTATGCTTGCTAGATAACTACTGCACCGCATTGATTAAATATGTTGGCGTTATTACAATATACGTTTAAATGCAGCAGAAAATAAATGATTCGGCTCCAAATGGCAGGAAAATCCAAATTTACCAACACTTTTTCCTATAAAGTAGAGGTATGGTAAGATGTGGCAATATTAACACAAACAATCTTGGCAAATAAGTTAGAACTTCGCCACATCGTTCGCCTGACCAAAATCGTTAATTTCCAATGACAATAGCCACCACCAATTCCGATATTTTTCACTATCAATTTCGTGAACAATATATGTTTCAACTTGTTCTACTGTGGGTAGGGGTACCCGCCCACTTTTGGCGTTTGGTCGCTGCGCTATTTAGTCTCAGTATATTATATTATTATCCATCCCTTAACTAACACCATTTCCGATTGGGCAAAAGCCGCCACGTGATAGTCCTGGAAAAAGTCATATTGGACTCCCGAAAGTCATATTGGACTCCCGACTGTACAATATGACTTTTCATATTGGACTTCGTGACGTCACGAATTAACTCTATTGCGAAATGAATCGGTGAAATTGTGATGCGCGCGCAACATTGATGGATTTTAGCAGACGTTTCACTTCCGGATTGAGTTTTTTCTCACTTCCGTGTTTACTTTTCCAAATCACGCTTTCTGATGATCAATATACGGTACAGGCTTTTATAGAGAATTAAGTGCCGACAAATACCAAAAATAACCACAAAAGTTTTATTTCCAAAATTTTGATAAACATACAGATGGATAATAAAAATGTCATTATACAATGTTGTGTACAGTATGATTTTTTCTTGTACTCGTCCAGGTTGTGGTAAAAAGTCATATTGGACTCGACACTGGCGTGTCTCGTCCAATATGACTTTTCACCATAACCTGGACTCGTACAAGAAAAACACACACTGTACACAACATTGTATAATAACTTTATAATATTACTCGACATAAGCCAGGGTCCCGTGTATGTGCTTAGGGGTGACGCATATTGGGAGGGGGCCAAGTTACAAGCCCTTGTGGTTCATAGTTTGGGTTAATAAATATTTCAAAATTATTATGAATATAAATAAAGTTAATGTATTTCATCAATTATAACAGCATTATATGCATGCATGCGTGTATGCATGTTTCCGAGTTTGCTGAATAAAATAATTTGTCCGAAATTTTGAAAGTTATTTATAGTTCACGTGTTTTCACGAAAATAATAGTAGCAATAGGGAAAAACAACAGAACAGTTCTTATTCCAAAGTGTATAACTAAGAGAGGAAGAGAGAATGAATTCATTATTATATATGTTTTTGAAGCACATATGCCAAGTAACAATTAAATTGTGAACAATATACAAAGTTTGGTATATTTGGCATAAAAATAAAATGATTAAAGTTAGAATTTGGTCTCGTTGCTATGGTAATTTTAATTGCATAACAACTGTGGTTATGGACAACACATTTGACAACCTAACAACGTGAGAGGAATGGGGAGGGAACCTTTAATTTGGACACAAATTTTCTGGCGGTCTTTGCCCTTTCTCTCCAAAATGGTATAAAAAATGTGTTTTAGTCCAATTTATGCAAATTTGGCATATCTAATTTGAACTTGACCTTTGACCTTGACAGAGGTAACTAGAAAATTGCCAACAATGATTTTATTTATCGGGGTATCCCATAGCACATTATTAATATTGTTGGCGTATGGTACTAAAAATGTTTAGCAAAAATTGTTCTAGCCATCATTTATCTGACCTGCCTCCTGACTAATAGTCAGGCAAGTAAAGTGACACAGTGGAATATAATCCTAATTATATCTAGTTTAATTTAGAACTGTAGTTAAAACTATAATTTTACGTATTTCTTTCTCAAATTTATAATGCTTATGATATAGGAGAATATCAGTATATTTGACAAAGATATGGCCTCGATACTGTTCCTTCTTGATTCTTCATGTAATATTTCTCATCAGTTCCAGTATGAATTTTAATCTCCGTTCGATCTGAACTGTTCTTTGGGAAATCGGGTGCCCACAATTCTAATGGAACCTCCTCACCTCCGAAGTAGAAAGTTCCGTTAGTTCGCTCCCCGGCTACATACAGATCATCTGCGTGTGAAAAAATATACAACACAATCAATCAATTAACTGCTTAACCATTTTTTGCTAAATGGATTCTCCCATTCAGTTATAAAAGTATACGATGGAATGGTATATTATTCATTTGGAGGGATGTTTAGGTAATAAAAGCAGACAACCGGAAGACGAAAAGCGGATACAGTTGAAGGAGGATTCATAATCTCTGGTGGGAAAATATATTATAAAAAAGGTTAACGTCTTTGTAGTGGGTACCGTGCATGGGAAAACTTATAAACATTAAACCATCATTATTGAATAGCGACATTTCACACATTTAAACAACTGCTATATATAAATAGCTGCAACAGTGCTCCATTCCAGTGCATGCGGCCCCTTTCACTTTGCGCACATTTTGATGCATTTGTATAGTGTTTGATTCCTCCATAGGGGAATGTGCAATTCAAACACAATTCGTGGGCTGAGGCCAGTTTCATGAAAGCAACTTAGGACATATTTGAGACATAATTTAATAGTATGTTAAAACTTCAGCCATATTAGTATGTTTCACGAACACTTTCTTAACTTAAGATGGTCTTAACATTGTTCTATATAGTTGTTATTATTATAATATTATTTCTAGAGCGCCTATTTCTCAACAGAGTTGTGTTCATATAGGCGCTGCTACATAAATATATTTTTTAAGTATATGCAATAAAATGGGTGCGATTCATTTGATACCCAATCCAAATGATACCCACCGAAAAATGTAAAATGATACTTAATTTTGAGTCAACTGATGCTTCCCGAGTCAAAATACAATATTAAATATTTTCTTTTATATAATAAAAGTATCCTAGTATCTATATGCAGTAACTATTTTCCATACTTTGGTATGAGTATCACTTGATTTTGGTATTAGTATTAATGACACTGATGTGGTTTTTTGATTAATAAACAATGCAACACTGGAGAACATCATTAGTAGGATCAAAGAAAACACGCGAATAAGATTCAGTATGCGGGTCTATGAAATAGTGCATCTCTTGGACCAAGCTCCATGCAGAGTTCAGTCCCATACATACACAGGACTTACCGCTGCAGGTTTTACCTCTTTCCGCACCTATGTAGACACGTAATGTGAAGAAATGTCGCATTTATTTATTTTGAGACTTTTGTAGGTTACAATTCATTCTGCATCATTCTGAGAAACTGAACTGTCCATATTCATTTGAAAGTGGTCTAGATCGAGCCAGAATGAATTGTAACTGGCAAAACACTTCAACAAAAAATGGTAGATTTAATTAAGAAAATACACGTGCCGGCAGCGTTCAGGCATCGTGTAGCGAGGGGACTGAACTCTGTTTTGCAGCTTGCCCTTGGACTGGAGATAATATCTCCCTGTGTGTGTGGGGATGGGACAGTTTGAAGATACAGATGACACTAACCTGTCCCGTGTCCATACCCTAACAACAGACTTGCAAGTTCATCCAACATGGTTCTGTTTTCAATAGCGATCAGGTTTCCCCCTTCGAATTCGTTCCCACATGCAGCCTTGGCGTCCACAGACGTGAGTTTTGGTGCTGTATGGTACTTGAGACAATAGTAGCGCCCATTCATCCAGTACTCATCATATCCCAGAAATCTTGGACAGTCTGATATAGAATGTTAACTGCTATTATGACACATCATTTTTCCGGGGGGGGGGGTCGGACGATTCTTTCCTCATATAAGGTGCATATATAGCAACACATTATACACACTTTCAGTGTCAGTCCAATGACAAAACTGACGTCAGAAAAAAACATTTAATACAAACGTTACCCCCGAAATTCTGTATCGTTTGGAAGTTCACAATGTCCAACTTACTCGCCGCCTATTATGCATGCCAAACATCGGACTATCAGTGTAGGCGTGTCAGTGTTTTTATCCGTTTGGAGGATTCGCAATTACCAATTGGCCGAATATTGTTGAAATAAAATCACAATGGGAATGTTTATAAACCGTTGGGAATTTACCTGGTGATGTCCAGTTCCACTAGAAGTTTGGACAACAAGGAAAATATGGCATACCAACTCCTACATGTACATGTATGTGTATACCAATTATTCCTAATATCGGCAATCTAGTGCGTTTTGAGCAATACTTTTAGATATTTTTTTGAAATCCTTTCTGTGGAATGTACCATAAACACATGCAAATCGAAGGTATCGATCGGCGTATATCATTTTAATCACGTGCGAATAGGACGATGCGAACAAAAGCCACTTCGGACTATAAGTGCATGCCAACGAGGACTATATGTGCATGCCAACGAGGACTATAAGTGCATGCCAACGAGGACTATAAGTGCATCACCGTCTTTCTGTACTATATGTTATATGCGGGTATATTTATATGGGCGCATGGTACAGGGATTTAGCTGCTGGAGATGTTTAACCCCAAAACCCGAATAGCGAAATAAGATTTTTCTAAAATGGTAACTTCGTGGATCTAAATACGAAAGTTCGAAAACACCGTTATCTTAATACAGTTTATCTATTGTTCATAATATATTTGCTGACAGCACTACCTCTTCTTTATATATTAGTCTCTAACATTGACGTCCATAAAATAAGATAAAATAAAACAAGTTTGAAAATATATAATCCCAAATTCAATACATGGCCGATTACATAAAACTGTCAATGTACCAGTACTAGCAATGTGTTAATTGGTGAGAATTGGTGAGAATTTGACTGGACGGGGCAGAGATATTTTAAACACTGTTGAAATCAATCGATCAGGTTTACCAATCAAATCGCTATCTAATCACGAACCCCGATAAAATTGATTTATTTGTACAATTAACCAAAAATGTTATTTGACAAATGACATATATTAATATATATTGCATAGGAGAAGCATGGCCGTAGTTGGTCGTCTTCCTGCTGCCGCAAGTACGATATGACAAATACTAATACGAAAGATGACGGATGGATTTACGAATATGAACGAAAGAAGTATAAAATCTGTTTCAGACTTGAGTAATAGGCGGATGTTGATATGAATGTACAATGAATAGTAGTTAGCAATAAGCACAATATGTTATGTATACAGGTATCTCCGTCACCCTATAATTCAGGTTAAGAAGAAATATTACTAAACAAACAAAGCGACTAAAGCAAGACATTCAGGGAGAGCAGTCAATATATATAGTTTGAGTAACTTTCTAGATCTTATTCTGAAACCGATCCTACCTAATATCCCAAGTTACTTGAGGGACGATATTGAATTTGTTCGAAATCTTTCAAGAACTGTGGCCCCAGAATCAGTACTAGCCAGCTGCGATGTCACGAGTTTATACAGTAGTATACATCATGAGCTAGGACTGAAATCTGTAGAGTATTGGACGACTAAGTGCAGCGAAATCCTCGATAAACGATTCCCGAAATGCTTCATCATTGAAGGACTGCAAATTGTTCTAGAGTGCAATGTTTTTTTCTTCGATGGACACTATTATAAACAAACCATAGGAACAGCAATGGGCACAAATGTTGCCCCTACATATGCTAATTTAACCATGGGATATCTAGAAGAAAAACTTCATGGAATTCTGTCGGACAGAATCCCGAACAATGAAAGCACTTACATCAGAGGTGCATGGAAACGGTACATCGATCACTGTTTTATCATTTGGCAGTCACCATTAGCCAACCTCACAGCATTTCACGAAATACTCAATTCTTTAGATCCGACAATTAAATTCACCATGGAACAAAACAGAAACCAGCTATCATTTTTGGATGTTCTAATTAATAAATCTGGACAACACATCACCACCGATATATTTTATAAAAGTACAGATACTCATCAATACTTGGATTTTAATTCCTGCCATCCTTCCCATACGAAGAGAAGTATACCGTATTGTCTAGCCAGACGTATCTGTACAATTGTAGATGATGTTGATATTAGAGATGTTCGGCTACAAGAACTGCACTCTTTCTTACAAGACCAACATTACCCAGACAAGCTAATAAAAAGTGGAATCGACGAAGCTTTAAAAACACCTAAATCAGAATTGAGAAAAGATAAAGAGAGACAAGCCGAGTCCGATCTCATTCCACTCGTAACAACTCACAACCCACGCCACCCTAATGTAACTCAATCCGCAAAAACACTGCTACCAATATTACAGAAGAGTCCTAAAATGAAATATCTCGTCAGTGGGGATAATATACTTCAAAGTAAGCGGCAACCACCATATTTGAAGAAAATACTGACGAGAGCCCGTTTCGATACCAGCAACGAAACAACATACAGAATTAGGACGTGTAGAGATTCCAGATGCGGTACATGCAAAAACATAGTTACTGGTACTCAACTCAAGTTTAAAAATGGTGCAGTAGTTCAACCCAATGCGGATATGGACTGCAAATCACGGAACTTAATCTATATTATTATATGTTCTGGATGCCATGAGTTTTATGTGGGACAGACGGGCAACACTGTGTGTGGGCGCATGAGAATACACCGCCAACAAATCAAACAACCAGAGCTGAGACAAATTGATCTCAGCGAACATCTGGAAATTTGTGGCGGTTGCTCATTCACAGTGTTTCCATTATACAAAATGCTATCAATGGACCCATTGAAAAGAATTCGGACGGAAACAATGTTGATAAAAAAACTTCGTCCGAAACTAAATTCAGAAAAAAACTTAAAACCATCACTGGAATAAATATCCAGGGAAGTGACGTCACAATGAAACCAAAATTCGGAAGGGACGTATTATTATTATACATTGTGTAACCTGAAGATCAGCAGTAGCTGTGAAAGGCCTAGTTACAATACAAAAATGTTTTTATAAGCAATGCTTTAAATTTATTCTTATATATATATATATATATATATATAGCTGTATGATGATGGATTGTGAAATAACACCTTTAAGACCTTTGAAATTTATATACGAACAAGCTTTCGACTTTCGCCTTTCTCAAGTTCACTCACAATGAATATAATACAACGTTACACAGTTACATATACAAGATCCAACGTAATAGCAATGGCGCGTAATGTGACGTAATCACTGCTGATAAAAAAATGGCGTGCAATATAATATCTAGTAAGTTATAACCATTTGGCCATAAAGTCAGCATCTTTATTGATGCCCAGATGCAGACTGCCGAATGCGTCTATCATTTGTTGCTCTTTGATTCTGCGGTCCTCACGCACGGGCAGACCACCACACAATACATGTAGACGAATGTCTTTAACTGAATGGTCAGGTAAGTTGAAGTGGCGGGCATATGGTAATCCCACATCATGTTTCCTGATATCCTGTCGATGGCCATTTACTCTAATGCTTAGAGAATTGCCAGTCTCACCAATATAATGCATGTCGGGGCAACGAACACATGTCATATAGTATATCACCCCGGCCGACGTACATGAATGTTTTCCTTTTGGTGTGAATCGCTTCCCATCCTTAGTATACAAGACACCATTGGAGATGAGTTTGCACATGCTACACCTAGGCCTATGACATGGAAATGTCCCGCTGCCACGTCCATTCACGGTGTCATCGGTGAGTCGGCTCGACACAAGCTTATTTCGGATGTTCGGGGGCTGTCGCATGACAAGAACTGGCCTCTCTGGGAACACATCACTGAGATAGTCATCTTCAGCCAACACATTCTGCAGATCAGCCGCGATTCCACGCAATTTGTTTAATTTCGGATGGTAAGTTACTACCAATGGAACACGATCCGATTCATCTTTTGAGGAACTCTCCATCAATTCACTCCACTCTTTCGACCGCGCCTTGTCGATCTGTTTGTCGATTACCTTCGTATCGTATCCAAGGCCCCGAAACGCCGCCGATAGCTGAGAAAGTTGGTTGTCGCGAACATCACTATCTGAATTGATCCGATTATATCGCAAACTTTGAATAAATATCACGGATCGTTTACAATGATCCGGTGGAAACTTTCGGGGTTGAGATATGTATATCGGTCTGTAGGTTTTCTGTAAAGGTGTTATTTCACAATCCATCATCATACAGCTAGGATACAGACCTTTGTCGGCTACATAAATATTACTACATCTTCCAACACCGCATACAGCCGAGAACAATGGATAATATCGAAGTTACACAAGAAATATGCACAAGTCAACAGCGACCTGTTCTTTCTCTCCGAGTGCAAGGAGAATAAACTCTTACCGAAAGGACTTGTTATAAAGAATCCCTTGCAGAACACATATCGCAGTGAGTATTCAGACGTACTCTGCAACCGTACCAGCATTCGAATTCTAAACCATCTTATCGACCTGATATATGCAAAAAAGTCCAACATAGAACATCAGATAAAGGACTTCCTTTCCAAAAATGTCAACATTGATAAAAAATGTCACGAAACATGTTACAGAGATAACCTGAACGTTCATATGACACGAAAGAAGGAAAAACTCAACAATCTACGCGACATGCATTCTAAGTCTGAGGACAAACGTGATTCATCTCATCGTCAATCCAACATAATTAATTTATCTGACAATGAAATTAATGCTTCTGAAGAATCTGTACTAGAACGCGGACTATCGTTTTGCCCGACTGTCAAATTGGACAAGGTCCAAACTTGCGCGGACTTGGAGAAATATTTCCGAAGACTTCGTTTGAGAGAATACTTCCATGGCCGCGATGAGCCTGAGGTTTGCGGATCTTATAATCAACAGAAACGTGGACCCCTCCTACCGGACGTAATGTTAAGTTAGATACTTACATCGATCTTTTTCGGAACAGAGTTAAACGCGACATTCTGTCGAAGAACACAAAGCTACTGTACAATTTAAAACCATCAGAGCGGCGTGCTATTTCCACCCTCCGTGGTAATCCAAACATTGTGATAAAACCTGCGGATAAAGGCGGAGCGACAGTAGTGCTAAACAAAACTGATTATGTCAATGAAGCTCAACGTCAACTTTCCGACACAGAGTATTACGAGCGCCTCCAAACCGACCCGACAACCGCCTTCCAGACCGAGCTCGGAGAACTTCTTGATGAGATGTCCAAGGCTGATCGAAGTCTGATCAATCCTTTAATACCCAGTGATCCTCGACCAGGAATTCGTTATCTCCTCCCGAAGATCCACAAACATAATGTACCTGGCCGACCTATTGTATCTGGAATAGGAACTCTATCCGAGAACATGGCCAAACTTGTTGACGATGTATTAAAACCCATCGTTCGGAACACTCCTAGTTTTGTAAAGGATACAACAGACTTCCTCAGGAAAATCTCCGATATTGGACCGCTCAACGAGGATACTCTTCTGTTTACATTGGATGGTGTATCCTTATATATGAACATCGTACACGATAGCGGATTGAAAGCAGTGGAACGGAGCTTGGTCGATTCGGGTGATAATCTAGTTTCTAACAGAGCTACTGTTGATCTCTGTTCCTTCATACTAAAACATAATTATTTTACGTTTAACAACGAAATGTGGCTCCAGAAAATGGGAACCAGCATGGGATCGCCCATAGGACCTCAGTATAGCAACATATTTATGTCCGATCTGGAGAAGAAATTTCTAGATTCACGTCGTAATTAACCCAAAGCATACTACCGATTCATAGACGACGTATTTATGGTATGGGACCATGGAGTTCAAGAGCTGGAGGAGTTTCTGTGTGATTTCAACAAGTGTGTGCCTTCAATTCAACTTAAAATGGAGTACTCTGATTCATCTGTAAATTGTCTTGATGTCACCGTCAAGAGATGTGGAGACACTCTATCTACGACGCTTACAGAAAACCTACAGACCGATATACATATCTCAACCCCGAAAGTTTCCACCCGGATCATTGTAAACGATCCGTGATATTTAGTCAAAGTTTGCGATATAATCGGATCAATTCAGATAGTGATGTTCGCGACAACCAACTTTCTCAGCTATCGGCGGCGTTTCGGGGCCTTGGATACGATACGAAGGTAATCGACAAACGGATCGACAAGGCGCGGTCGAAAGAGCGGAGTGAATTGATGGAGAGTTCCTCAAAAGACGAATCGGATCGTGTTCAATTGGTAGTAACTTACCATCCGGAATTAAACAAATTGCGCGGAATCGCGGCTGATCTGCAGAATGTGTTGGCTGAAGATGACTATCTCAGTGATGTGTTCCCAGAGAGGCCAGTTCTTGCCATGCGACAGCCTCCGAACATCCGAAATAAGCTTGTGTCGAGCCGACTCACCGATGACACCGTGAATGGACGTGACAGCGGGACATTTCCATGTCATATGCCTAGGTGTGGCTTGTGCAAAATCATCTCCAATGGTGTCTTGTATACTAAGGATGGGAAGCGATTCACACCAAAAGCAAAACATTCGTGTACGTCGGCCGGGGTGATATAATACATGACATGTGTTCGTTGCCCCGACATGCATTATATTGGTGAGACTGGCAATTCTCTAAGCATTAGAGTAAATGACCATCGACAGGATATCAGGAAACATGATGTGGGATTACCATATGCCCTCCACTTCAACTTACCTGACCATTCAGTTAAAGACATTCGTCTACATGTATTGTGTGGTGGTCTGCCCGTGCGTGAGGACCGCATAATCAAAGAGCAACAAATGATAGACGCATTCGGCAGCCTGCATCTGGGCATCAATAAAGATGCTGACTTTATGGCCAAATGGTTATAACTTACTAGATATTATATTGCGCGCCATTTTTCTATCAGCAGTGATTACGTCACATTACGCGCCATTGCTATTACGTTGGATCTTGTATATGTAACTGTGTAACGTTGTATTATATTCATTGTGAGTGAACTTGAGAAAGCCGAAATCTTGTTCGTATATAAATTAAAAAGGTCTTAAAGGTGTTATTTCACAATCCATCACCATACAGCTAGGATACAGACCTTTATCGGCTACAGAAATATTATATATATATACATATATATATATATATATATATATATATATATATTTATAAAATAATGAAGAAACTCTCCTCTGAGGTAGGTGACTGCTGACGTGAAGTCACATGCACTTGAGGAGTTTCGTATACTAGGTGCTGTTGTAAGTATAACATATTTCCCCAGTGCAATTGACACTATGTGTATAGATCGACAAACTTTAATTAGTTAGACTTCTGTGTAGATTATGTTTGTATTTGCAGTCTTTAAATTGTTGCTGTAATGCATTCCAAATTTCTGGAAAGCGATGTTTTGGGAGAGCTGAAGAACAACGGGTTCTTGATGTTAGCATTCGAGTGCAACCAGCTCGTCGTGTATTCACATAGTTGAAATATCCGCATGCATAAGTAAACGATGTTGGCATAAACAAAGACACATGTACAATGTGTAGGTCTTGAAATTTCAGTATGCGCAGACATTTGAAAAGAGGTTATGTATGACTTCCTAATTTAGCATTAGGATACCGACTGCTTTTTTTCTGGAGGGTAAAAAATTGGGTTAATTTGGTTGGTGTTTCCCCATATTTGTATGCCTTATAATATATGGCTGTTTACAAAGGAATAGTAGAGTATTTTTCTCGAGTTCTTTGACAAAAATGCTTTACATTGTTCCGTATATAGATAGTGCGGTTAAGCATCTTGTGTATCGAAGAAACATGATATTTGAAGGGTAGATTTTCATTAATTGTGATGCCAATAAATTTAACAGATGTCTCTTGCATTTGAATGCCAACTCGGGATTAAATCGCTGTCGTTTACTTTTAATCTGAAACTCCATTTATTATCATTATCTTATGGTGGCTCAATATGTATTTGCTCTTAGAAGGGTTTATTGACAGTATGTTGCAATAGCACCATTCAAAACATTTTAGCATCTCAGCATTTGGTAATTTTCGCAATCAATCGCAGTCATGATCGGATGTATAAAGGGTGATATCATCCGCGAACGATAGTAATCGCAAAACTGTAGTCTGGGGCATGTCCTTGACCTAAATCAGAAACTGTGTTGGCCCCAGGAAGGATCACTGCGGGACTCCACATGTTACGATTTTTGTCAGACTTTGATCCAAGTAATTCCACATAGTATTGACTCCCCGTTACGTGTAAGCATGACGCTTGGTGGTGGGCGTTTCATCCGTTGCTTTGGTAACCTATGTCATGTGTTGGTAATGTTCATGTGTCGCACAGAAATGATACTATTAAGTCATTTTTGAGATGTCGCATCAGTGTGGCTTTTAGAACATACTATCTCGCATCCATTTGGTTTTTTTCTCCATCACATGGTAATGGTCTAGATTGTGTTCAAGCTTGTACTTTGTTCTTTTGTCATTCAGGTTGAAATATTAAACAACTGTTCTTCGGCCTTGATGTGGACTCCGTATGCACTCTATCCGATTGGCGAACCAGTCTGTATTTCTTATACAGATTATAAGATTGCAACCTACGCATAAAATATACTCTCGTACTACGAGTCCAATACAGCTGTGTCCGACATCAATCAAGTCATTCCTTACCGCCACCTCATTTTGTGAGCATAGAGAAGATCTTTGATATATCTATTGAGAAACGATGGAATCAAATGGATGGACTGGCTGTGGTTGGTATATTCTGTGCGGGATTCAACTTTGCTTGATCGATGTTCTATTTCGATTGACTGACGCTTTCAGATATTGAAATATCTTCGATATTTATGACCCGACATATCAAATCCAGTCGTCAGTCGGGATTTGTTTTACCCTGTGCCAATGCATTCTATTATATATGCGAGTCGACCATAGGTCGCCTCGCATATATAAAAGAATGCATTGGCCTAACAATTTTTGTAATTGTTTTTAAATAAATGTTTCTTACAATTTTTAGGACATAAAATAAAAAACATCCATGTCCCTGCAGGGAGCCCCACACATATATAGAAGAGTGTCGTCTGCTCATGTTTGTCTGGGGCTCTGTATGGGTGAAATTATAAAATTGTCGACTCGCATATATACGAGAATGCATTGGCACAGGGTAAAAAAAATCCCGACTTACGACTGGATTTGATATGGCGGGTCACATATGTGGGCTGCTGGTTTCTTGTATCTTCAGATTTTTTTTTTGGGGATTTTGGAAGAAGGTAGAGCATACAAAGTTTGGAAATCTATGTTTCCAGTGTTACGACGCCCGCCGGCGGCCATCTGATTTTTTCAAATCGGCCGCCAAAACAAATATTAACCTGATTTTCCATTCTTTGGAAACTTCCTATGAACATATATACTAAAATAAAGGATACTTATCACTTGAACATGTACCACTGATTGAGTTTGGGTGGACTTGTAACATTTTCACATAACACGCAGCTGAAATGTATTGTATAATGCTCTCCAAATGCTGGTTTTGTCCCAAAATGCACCAGCCAAGCGTAACAACACTCAGCGTGATAGCTCAAAATATTAGCCCATACTAGTAGTCCAATTGATTAACATAAAATAGTGTCTGGCCGGACTAAAGCATGTAACTTGGGAAATATGTTCTTTAAACCAATCGAAATAGTTTGCTGGTGGGGGTTCCCGGGTAACCTGACACTGATAAGTCGTAAATATGGTTTCCATGGCAACGGCATATACATGTATAAAATTGGAGGAATTTGATTGTGGACATTCAGTGATCGATCGGTATATGGAAGTCATATAATTGAGTTATATTCAAAGGTCTCGTGCACTATCTCACTCGTTTCTAATCAGCCGACCGAAATAAATTCCATGAACTGTTCACCCGTGCAAATTTGTTAAAATATTACGCTGGCTCTCACAATTGGAACCATACATGATTTTGAATGAAATTAAATATGAAGTTACCAAGATCGAAACATAATATGTCGATTAATTTACCATATTGCGGTATTCATGTACACCAACGTCAGTTGAATCTCATACAAAAATGATTATGTTTCTATGCATGCCCGAACTAATACGTTTCGTATGTATCTGACCTGCACCCTGTCTCACATTGTAATGAATCACTTAAGGATTTAATGCTGTTCGAAATATAAACTGATCTATAATTGAAAGTTATTTTACGTCACATGGAGTTAATAATTCGCACGCATTTGACAAATGCATGGAAATCGTAGATTTCATATTATCGTATTAATGCCACACACAAGTTTGATATACACTTGGCATAGTTAGCTATCAGTTAAAGTTGCGGAGTCTCTTAATGCGTGCGAGGTGTTTTGACACCAATTAATAAGATATCGCACCTCTGTCTCACAATAACATTGTATTAAATCATATTAAGGATATGTTACTTCTCGGTTCCAGACCACACGCATGCGAAATATAATTTGATCTATAACTTAAAGTTATGTTATGTCACACGGAGTTAATAAATCACACGCATATGACATATGCATGGAAATCGTAGATTTCATATTATCGTATTAATGCCACACGCAAGTGAGATATACACTTGGCATAGTCAGGTATTAGTTAAAGTTACAGAATTTCTGAATTCACATGCGTGCGAGACCAATTGACACGAATTAATGTATCGCATGCATGGAATACCCACATACACATGTTGCTGACACAATGCAAATGGCTATCTTGTTTAATATTATTTTCGATATTTATAACATTTGTTTGCAAGCCACGTGCATGCGACATATACACATTAAGAATGGTAAATGCAAGGTCAAATCGGGTAAAACTCTCGGATTTCGACGAAATTTGATACCTAGGGATACTTTTGTCCGCGGAGTGTTTTGGACGGGTTAAATCGTGACCCCGACCTGACATTGACCTTCAAAATGGTCAATTCAAGTTCAAATCTGGTCCAATTTTGCATGTGGCCGTGTCCTTGCTCATATACGCTCATATAGTCATGTTTCTGGCAAAGAAATCCCTAAATAGCCTGGACGAATAGCCCGGACGAAGTTCGGCCCACCAGCTAGTAACATAGAAGACGAGTGAAATTGTGGGTAAAATCGCGATTTGGAGATGCGCATGTTAACGGGAGCTGTTTATTGAATACAATGTGTTCTGTCTCGTGTCATACAGACCCGACCCAGTGAACTATATAGCGTACGTAGTGCCGCCGAGACCTACCATATTCCACATATACAAGTAACTTGCACCATGTCCGTTCTAACTGGGATGATGCTTAATTTGGCATCGAGAATGTTCCGAGTTAATATGATATCGCACCTCTGTCTCACAATAACATCATTAAGGATATGTTACTGCTCGGAGATATAATTTGGTCTATAATTTAAAGTTATTTAGCTCACACGGAGTTAATAAATCACACGCATATGACATATGCATGGAAATCGTAGATTTCATATTATCGTATTAATGCCACACGCAAGTGATATACACACTTGGCATAGTCAGGTATTAGTTAAAGTGGTAGAATCTCTTAATTCACATGCATGCGAAACCAATTGACACCAATTAATGTATCGCATGCATGGAATACCTACATACACATGCTGCCGACACAATATATAAGGCTATCTTGTTTAATATTATTTTCGATATTTATAACATTTGTTTGCAAGCCACGTGCATGTGACATATACACTTAGTTTAATTTGAACTTATTCTATGTTTAAAATACGTTCATTCTCAACGCTTGTCACATTGCGCGTCGTCTGGTTTCTATGATCTTGAACATTCCAGAGTTAAAACCTTTGAATGTATGACACACGCCCGGGGAACATAAACACAGCATATCTTGAATTTATCACAAGTTTCAAACCTTTAGATTCCATTAGCCTGCGACAAATGTACGTTGTCGATAACAAAGCTATATCGCATATTCAGAAGTAACTCTATAGTTCTGGTACGGATTATCATGATAATGAATCCTAGGGACCTAATGCGCATAAGATTGTCCATTAATAAATGGACAATCCGTACCTAAATTTTCATTAATTAATGGTCAATCTTGCAACACGTGACACGCGAGCTTGGGATGGTCCATAACTCACGACATATATAGCTAATCCTGCATGTTAGCTTCATATTTAATCTGAAGGGTAATAACTCTATAAAGAATGTACCTTTACTAAATAACGGCGATTTCTATGAGAAATTGCAACACCACAATTGGGTGGGTGGGCTTGGGGGAAGTTTGAGTTAACGCTTTTTAAAAACACTTCTTCATATATTTCCGTTATTTCGTCAAAAATACTTCTTGAAATATCTACGTTATTTAGCAAAAAACAATTCTTCAAATATCTCCGTTATTTAGTTAATACAAATTAGATTAAATGATTAGCGTTAATGAAACTTTAGGTACGGATTGTCCATTTATAAATGGCCAATCATTAAAGAATTGCCTGATCCTAGGACATTTCCACACGTTTATAGTTTCTCAAATATCCAAGCTCACATACAAGTTGTCGTAGCAACCCACACATCAGCGACCGCACACACGGGAGAAGCACTGCGACATGAGGAGGAATATACCGGACATAGGGTGTACACAAGCTCAGTAGGTTTTACTACCCCATTTCCCATACCCACATTTGAAAATCTGCTTGCTCATAACTGCATTTCTAGATAGCTCAATATTATTCATGAATACGTTTCACTATTATGCACTGTTAATATAATCAAACCTTGACATACATATGATTATTACTTGCACATTTTGCAAATCAATGTTGTATGCGTTTTATTCTTCGTCAGAGAGTGCTAGTCAGTGTCGTAAACTCTGCTTTGTCGTCGGTTAAACCGATTTCCGTCAATTGCCGAGGATTAAACAATAGCGAAAAAAGTCGAGATGTATTTGTCTACCTCAAGTCACAAGATGGAAGAATTTATTGTCATCATGACACTCATTTCACGGAAGTTCAATACAAAATAATCAAATCTGAATGGGGATATGAATGCGCTTTTGCGTCTTTCAATTCTCAATCGAGAGGTGTTCCTATACGCTTCAAAAACATTCCAATTCACATAACTATTAACGACGAGGAGGCCAACTTCTCTCTACTCGATCTAACTATAGAAGACATAACGTTGACACTTGGTACTGTGCATAGTCCAAACGAAGACACGACGAAATTTTACGAGAAGCTACTCAGTCATATAAAAACATTAGAAAATACACAAATCGTTCTGGGTGGAGATTGGAACCTCGGTCAAAATCAGAAATCAGAACATTGACACCAAATATTACTTAAATGTAAAATAAACCCAAGAGATAAATTGGCCGTTAACAAATTCACAGGTAGTCTCGAACTAATCGATCCTTGGCTTTTAAATAACCCTGGCTCTACACGATTCACAAGGCGCTGTCGACGTCCGCTGAAATAGGCGCGGTTAGATTTTTTTTCTTTTTCACATGACATTTTAAGTCTCACATCTGATAGTCCCGACATACATTCCGGTTACAGGACCGACCACTCAATGAGGTTATGGAAATTAGAGAAGAGTACCCACATATTGTAAAAGAATGATTCAAGAAAATGTAAAACGTTACAAAAATATAGGGAGCCAGAACGGTTCCGTAAATGGGTTTAACATATCTGATGCCATGTTTTTAGACGCAACTCTTCTCGATGTCCGTGGTAAAACAATTATGTTCTCTTCGCGCCTAAAAAAACAATCAGACAATGAAGAAAAACGGTTATTAAATAGAAATTATGAAATAGAACGGATTATTTAAAACGGTTACAACTCGGATGTCGACAACAATCTCACATAGGAACACGCGCAAATAGATTCCCAACTCGCAACAAAAAGCAAAGAGAAAATCGCAGGACCCATAGTACGAACAAAGGCAACATTTATCGAAGACGGTGAAAAACCAGCCAAATACATCCTTAATATGGAGAAATGAAATTTTATCTCTAAGTCTATAACAGAGCAGATCGATAATTGGAATAGGAAATAATTAATACAACTACATTTTATGAGAACCTTTATTCAGAAAAATGTCGTTCAATTCTTAGCACAACGCCCCATACAATCCCAGACACGCTGATCAATACAGCCTTAACACCGTCACATTCAGATTCTATAGAGGGCCAAATTACATACCAGGAGCTTTTAAACGCACTGAACGTATTTAAAGATGGAAAATCTCCAATACCGGATGGCTATACTACTGAATTCCTCAATTTTTGTCTGGAAACATATAGGTAATTTTGCACCGAATTCTATCAACGACTCATACGATATGCAAGAGATGTCAATTACGCAGAAACAGGGCATCATTACAATGATACCTAAAAAGATAAATCAAGACAATACTTGAAAAACTGGCGACCTAGTACAATTTTAAATATATCATACAAACTTGCGACATCCTGTATTATGAATATATTTAAAACAGTTCTTCCATATATCATATACCAGGGTCAATCAGGTTGCCTTCCAGTTAGATTTATAGGTGATAATACACGACCCATACAAGATCTTATCCACGAAATAGAGATTCATAAACAGATCAGGTATGCTACTTTTAATCGATTTTGAGAAAGCCTTTGAAACAGTATCGTGGTCATTTATACACCAGTGCTTGTCGAAATTTAACTTTGGTGATTCGGTGAAAAGATGAGTGAACGCCTTCTATAATAACATACAATCAGCTGTACTGGTTAATGGTTGCATCTCCAGATTCTTTAAACGATCCCCTCTCGCTTTATATTTTTTTAATCTGCGCAGAAATATTTGCTTCAATGATACGACAAAACGGCATATCGAACAGCATATGTATTTAAAAGTCTGAAGCATTCGCCGGACCACTGTATTACAACCACAAATCAGTGGCAAGAATTGTGATGTCCTTCCTTGACCATTTTGTCAATACATGTAACACATGCTTGATGAATGGTTTCAAGCACTGGTTTGCAGTTGGTTTATGTGAGCCAAACCACAGCGAATGGAGAATCATAAACTCAGACTTGTCCTTCTGACCACACTGTCATTCATGGATCATACAGTTGGTCACAATGATTTATTTGAAGATTTGAAAACAGGAACGCCATCGGTAGAGATCGCCAAGGTAATGTTGTGGGCATCGTCATCATTCGTGAACTCTGTAGTAGCTCTCTGTTCAGTATGACCAACGTTTAAAATTGCATAAATGTCGAAATATATCGCATACATGTCGAAATCAATCGCATAGATATTTATCAATATTTATTTATAGAGTACACGTGCATAAATTTCGAAGTTTATCGGATTGCAAAGTACCCGTAAATCCT
Organism: Siphonodentalium dalli; assembly: GCA_032622095.1. Classification (NCBI taxonomy): domain Eukaryota; kingdom Metazoa; phylum Mollusca; class Scaphopoda; order Gadilida; family Siphonodentaliidae; genus Siphonodentalium; species Siphonodentalium dalli. The sequence continues at coordinate 33,334,613 of CP136069.1, read as the reverse complement.
GTTATTTGGGAAGTTTATTTAAGCATAAACTCGGCAATAAATTTCCATAAATTTCGAAAGTTATGCAGTGCATAACATCGGATTAATGTGAAATTTGTTAGCATTTATTCATAATGAAGCATAAATTCCACTTTTCGTGCATTGCATATGTAAGAGTGTCATCGTGTCACAGTAGTGGTTGGATACAAACCTTTCACTTATCACTTATCAATATTGTTGAAGAAATACTTATCAAAATAATATTTACTTATTTTGACAAGCATTTCTTCAACAATAGTGATAAGTGATAAATTTAGACATCTATGCGACAGATTTCGACATGTATGCGACATATTTCGACATTTATACCATTTGAAAGAGGATGCTCCAAAACATTGTATTGTCAACTTATTCGATGTAATGAGTTGTGCAATGCTGTTTTTGTTGAGTTATCGGTGTATGTTCTGTTTACAAGTTTATGCCCAAGGTTTATATTTTAAATGAAATTGGAATAATATATATAGTTATTTTCCTTCAATCGAAACTATAGTTTGAATTATGTTGAAATCTGGGAGCCACAACAGGGGGAAATGTTTTTATGATTTCAGCTATTATCTATTACTCTATCGGCACCATCTCAGACACATACGATCCAAAATGGTGATGACTTATAGTATACTAGCAGATTAGCCCGCCAGTGGCGGGATTGGTCCCATGGCTTTGGTCGATCCATTAATTTTTGTATTTCAAGGTAAACCCGGACGTCGCTGCCACTACTGATGCCCGAACTATCGCCCAAGGTCATTTGCTGGTACCCGTGTCAAGGTCATGTTGGGTGAACAAAATAACCGGACAAATATATTTCCCGTCCCGAGTTGACCATACATAACAAATTTCACATCGATGTCACGGCTGCCTACCGAGATATCGCCCAAGGTAATTTGTGGGTACCCGTTTCAAGGCCACGGTCACATCGGGCGGACAAACTGACCCGACGAAAATCTCCCCCGTCCCTTGGAACCCCTAAGTACGAAACTTCGTCTCGATATCCCCAGTTTTGACCTGCCGTATATTATCACTAAAGTAGATAAACGCGCTTGAATAGCGACGCCTTATATACAAACGCTCATTAATTATCACGCGATTAACCCATCAACCACAATTACGGGCTCGCGAATGGTCCGAGTGCGCTGCCTGTGGTTTTTTTTACCCTTACACGGCAATTTGGGTTCAATCGGTCCTGCAGTTTTCGTCTCGATATCCCCAGTTTCCGAGACGGTCAAATGCCGTATATGTTCACTAAAGTAGATACACCCTCTTTAATTGCGACGCGTCATATACAAGCGCTCATTAATTATCACGCGATTAACCCGTCAATCCCCATTGCGGTGGCAGTGAAGGGTGAAGGGGTGGTCGCACGGGCTCGCGAATGATCCGATGACACTTCCCGTGGATTTTTACCCTTAGATAGGAAGTTTGGGCTCAATCGGTCGAGCTGTTTTCGAGTCTATAAAGGACATATATATATATATATATATATATATATATATATATATATATATATATATACGGAAGTCTCAAAATATATAGTAGATATTATGGCATAGATTGTTATTAAAACCGTATATCATGGCACTATAAATATATGTGTGATTCGACAATAAAGTGGGCCTTTAAGACAAATTATTGTCATCTGGGCAATATCATAAATTATGACTTCCACATGCATCGTCGCTCGAAGTTATAAGTTTTTCAAAGTAATATAACTGTAAATATAACCATGCACCATTTTCATGTCCATTATTTCATTAGAAATCACCCCTATAGTTACCAAATAACACGGTATAATATTCAGCCCACGCAATTAGCTACCGTGGCGGCGAACGGCGATGCTTTAAATTGGCTATAAAAGCCAATATAGAATTTCATATAATTCTAAAGCAGTGCCATTGAAGAAAAATGTTAATTTCAAGGGATGAATATTGACGTCAACTATTATGTTCAATGACAATGCATGACTTCATCGTATAGCTTAGTGTTCAGACGTGTTCGTTCCGTTGAAAGTATTGGAATACAGAAAATAACACTGAGGCGTTCACATTGCTGTGATGCACCCGTTACGTTGTATCCGTTAACACACACAATGGAGATATTCTAGTTTTAACGCAAGGAATAATTAGCGCATACCATATATGGTAATTAGGCGCAATCCGTGCCGTACCTCTCGCCGCTTCTCGTTTGTATTTGAAGCGAAGGAAAATCGACTTGTATTTATGTCAATAAAGGGGACATGACAATCTGCGGGATGGGATGGGATATGGGACAAAACGACAATCTGCGGGACAGAATTTCAAATTGCGTGGGAAGGCCGATATCTCGAGGAATACAGCACGCAGAGGGCTCCTTTTGGTGTCTAATGAAAGGCTGATATTCTCCATAGCCACACATATTAACCCCGCCACTGACCGGACACCGGAAGTTCCATTATTAGGTCGACAACTGACCTAACATAAAATGTTCGAAATCAAGGCCGTGGAACAGCGTGGAGCAGCTGTAGAAATGCATTTTTACAGCGATAAGGCTATGCCCACAAGCAAACTTGGTATTAAAATGAAGTTTAACATCTATTGCACAACATAAATCTATTAATTTGAGCGAAGCTTCGATTTATGCACACATAGAGACCGATTAACCCGCCCATGTGAAGGTGCCACGAAACACGAAAAACTGCGTTCGACATTAATGTTTAAAATTTAGATTTATCGATGAATACGCTAGCAAAGGCTGCAAAGTCTCATTCGAGATCACTGAATAAAGATCCGAATGCAAAATGCCGACTTCCCCCGTTACAACATTAATTGTGTCCAGGTTTGTTGTCCTAGTTACAGTATTATGTCTGATCGGAGGCGGACATTAATGGCTGACCCATGTACACGCATCGGTATGTGTACGTTAAAGAACGTTACTGGAGTCACCACAATCATGGTTATAAAGTTACTCGGCCGTGGAGGTACTCCGCATAATCTTCAGTAAATTGAAGGCTTCGGAGAAATATGTAAATGTAAACGTGGTAGCTTCCCGAAAACCATGTGGCAATGCATTCGCACCATATGTCGACTTGCATGTATAAAAGAATGCATTGGCCTGACACACTTTATTTGATTTTTATAATTTTTAAAGAATGTAAGACAAAATGATAAAAAATTGTTAAGAATGTAAGAAATAATGATAAAAAATGATGAAAGTTTTTAAAGAATGTAAGAAAAGATGACAAGAAATAATAAAGAATGCAAGAAAAAATGATAAAAAATGATAAAGAATGTAAGAACAAATGATAAAAACATTATAAAAACTGTTATAGAAAGTAAGAAAAAGTTATAAAAAATGATAACAGTGTTAAAGAATATAAGAACAAATTATAAAAAATGTTATAGAATGAAAGAAAAATGATAAAATGAGTTAAAAATTGTTAAAGAATGTAAGACAAAATGATTGTATAATCGAGGGATGGTCAAACAATATATGATACACGTCATCGACACGGGTATCATGGTATTTCAGGTCTTATTTGGCCACATTATACCCCAACTCTTGGAATAACTACTCGTGTCTAAGATAAATGAACTCACTCTTACCGATGTGGCAAGGTGTAAAATGGGCCTACCGCCCACTGCGATGTGTAAGAACCCCCTAATGTGGCACCCTGTTTGCCGTGTGGTGCATCCCGTGGGGTGTGTTGTAGGAGTCCTGGCGGTACTAGGGCGGTCGTATCACGTGAGACATCGACCTACGACTTAGCTCATGGTCCTGTTTTGTCCTACATCTCTTGGTTGGTTGAGTTGACTGGCTCAATCAATCGGCTAATCAGGCCTCTGCACAGTGTTTCAGATTGCATTTCTTTCATCTGTTCTATTTATCTAATTTACCCTCATCGGACCAAATACCCTCTCTGGGTATGACCATAATTTAATTTAGCCTCTTGGAACCATACATGTATTTTAATTAATACTTATGAGAGTTCATATCAGGAGTGCATTACCTGAGGCCATTCTTGGATCAGCATTACGCGCTCTCCTAGGGTGTATATTGACAAGTATATCTGACCCTATCGCAGGAGGTGGTGCACTAAATGTGATTAAAACATACTCGGTGATTGCGTAATTGGATACTGAATGTGATTAGAAACGTGCTCGTACTTGAACCATGTTACGAAAATTCGTAATATTTGCCCGATTATTATTCTGCATGCTATTTCATGCGCTATTCAAACCAATATTTTAAATGAAATTAGAAAAAAATATCACATATAATCAACTACATAAGCGTTACCTATATACAGATTTGTCACAATCACCACATTAAAGTTGTTATACTGTATATATGGCTAATAATATGATATTGAGGGCGTTAACATTTTTGACTATGGTTTTCTTGGATGTTACTGGTACAGGCTATTGCTTATCGTGTGATGACTGGTGAATGAAACTCAAATACTTTGCAGGTGAAATTTGCACGTAGGGGCCGACCTTTGTGATTGTTATCCATGGTTTGTACGTTTACTTAAACTTATAGTTTCCATAACACGGCGGTCCATCTTGCATTCCTACTTTTATATTGTATGTACCTGTATGTTTGGCTATTTATAACACTTATATTAATCGCTACATTCGTTCTAAAGAACTCACAAATATTATAACCGTGATGTTGTGGACTTAACAATTACATCAACCGATGCCTGAAATAACCAGCTACAGCAGTTAACCATCACCCGGTCAATAGGCCATATTGCGGAATACTTCCACTGATGTTATTAATATTAGTTATGATTAATCGATTATAATCGATTATTGACGACCGTTTATCGATTATCAAAATCGATAATCGTAGCACATCTAAATGTAACTGTTGACTAATATGGACAGTCGTTGATGTGAAAGTGAGTGTGTGGCATCATTATGTGAGGAACAACATAAATGAAAATGCAGTAGAACATCACACAAGTTGATAGAATATAATACACGAGTCTGTTATCCATACGCCAGGCAGTAGGAGGCAATATTTTTTAATTTGCAGTTTCATTTCGATTAGCATAATGTGATATGACGTGCCTAGTTTTATTGCTTTTTTATTTTTATTTTTTCAACTATTTTTTTTATTCGCAGAAGGTACATGTAGTGCCAATTTTGTTTTGCTCACATCTGGAACAGTGATGAATTATATGCATCCGAGCAAAGGTGACAGCCCACTCCTATGTAACAAAATATGCTGCTATATGTAGTATATACTTCAGAATACAATGTTTATTGCCATTTATGGGTAAAGATTGATGATATATTTTGGACAAAAGGCATAAGGAAACAAATTTTCAGCTGACGGAAAAAACTTATTTTTGAGCTGATAATAACTCGGCCACCCCCTTGGTCGGAACTTTCTTCGGACTCCCTCTGGCATATGTGCTGTTTTACGCTAAGACAAAGCTTTTGAACGAGTCTAACACGAGGGGTTGTTATTTAAACGTGAGCAGTGCGGATTCACCGGAAGTCTTCTGGTCTGGATTCAAAGTTGTTTATCTAACAGGACACAAAGAGTATTTGTTGGACAAACCTTTTCGAGTCCCCTGGTATTGAATGCAGATGTTTCTTTGGTTCTTTCTTCTTCTTAGTTTTTACAAATGATATACATGATAATTTAATAGCTTTCACGCGCATGGACGCCGACGGCACGTGTTTACATCATCAGAAACCTCTAGCATTTTATGTAAGCAGAACATGCAAACAGACATAGACAGTATATATATATATGTGGTCAAAGCAATGGCAGGTAAAAATCAACTATTCTAAGACAAAAAATAATGATTTTTTTCCTTTTCATCTAATTACCACACTTTAAGTTTCATAATGGACGGTCATCTAATCGAGCTGGTCAACACCAGACATGCGTGTTTCTTCAGTCTAACCTCAAATGGGATAAGCAAATACATGTAGGTAATCAATGTTTAGTGGGAACGGTTTAAGAGCTCCCCCAGTCTACTTGAAAAACCCGATGACAATCTTAACGGATGTACGTATCTAGATGTGTCCATTATATTTCATTTCTGCAACGAAGCGGCATTCCCAGAATGACGTAATAAACCATTTCCAAATATGGAGTGCATACCCGAGAAGTAATTGTTTGTTAGAATCGTAGTATTTAGAAATAGTAATAAATACAACAAGATGCGAAATAATGATCGGTCACGAATAGAAAAACTTAAGATGATGTCACCTATGTTGCGATGAGTATATTCAATTATGGATATATCACATGTATTCTGTTTTCCAACAATAGTTGAGTTTGACAACGCGTGGGAAACTTGTCAAAACGTCATTGAACTCTGAGCTGTGAAGAGATTTGGTATGCCATAAACCAATAATTAACGCGCGTGGGTGCTTCGCCACTCTCCAATGAAATGGAGGGAATCCCATCAATTCAGTAACTGATTATGAATGAGATATCCAGAGACGTAAATATAGTAAAATTTTCAACCGCTTTTTAAAGAGAATGGATCTCGCCTAGCGCAACCAAGATGTTTGAAATTCCCTGCTAATCGGCGAACTTTGGAATCTATGTATAAAACCTTTATTATTAGTCCAGGCACATTAGGTTTAACTAGGGACAAACATCGGTGAAAGCTGATTTTTCAGGGATTAATAAGAACATGTTTATGAAAAACATACCAAAAGTCCCCAAAAATCCGAGTTGAGCTTTTTGAAATATCGTGATTTTTCAGACTGGTTCAAATTGTGAGGCATTTCCATCAGGCCATATGCGAATGCAGTCATATATAAACAAAGTAATGCCAAATTAATACATAATACAATGCTTAGACGTGAACCATAATAATGTATAGAATGTATAACCCAAAATGGCCGCCAAAATGGAAAAAATCGAATGAAACTGAATGAAATATACATTTTGTACAAAATTGAATAGCTAGTCCCATACGAGTGATAACACACCCATATTTTGTGAGGTAGAATGATTGAGTGTATGAGAGAAACATTTGATCAGAGATGTACAATTCTCTCTAATATATCTCACGACAGACCAATTGAAAGCAGTGTATCATATACAGCGGTTAAACCTGGACGTTTTGAGGGCACAGAAACGGAACAATAACGCATTGTTTTGCACTGTTTATCTTGAATCGTGTGATATATGTGTAATTAAACTGTTAAATGAAATTTAATACGAATGTATTGAATCTGTGACCTTTTCTAGAAGCAGAATATATGTGCCCAGAGCAGCCCACGAATGTGACCGATCAGTAATTAATCAGCATGCCAAATGAAACTACCACACACTATGTGGAAAAACTTTACTTCGTGTGTTGCATGCCCGAAAGTTTTGGGCACGACTGTTAGCAGAAAACCCGAAATTTTAAAGCCGTAAACCAGTGGGTTTGACTTGGTTTACAGTGACCGATAAATCATCGATATGGATCTCTTTTAATGATCTGTGTAAATTTAAAGATATTTAACAACAGACTTGTATATTACCATTACGTATTTTCACTCGTATGTGGTTATACAACATGTTGCTGTTGTCGTGGCATGGCTTGGTGTTGCAGCCATTTGACAGCTATTTCATAGCCGCCATTGCATTATTCTATCTTTGTTGCTCTATTCGCTCTCTAATTTTATACAAACTGGTATACTCTAAAATCCTTTTTATTCGTGGGGGTTCACCCTTCGATGATCGTGGTTTGACCCAACCACGAAATCAAAACCCAAGGAAAAATTTACTCAGAATACACCAGAGAAAATCACAATACCCGAGATTGGAATGAATATCGGGCATGCAGTTTGTTTTAGACATGTCGTAGAATGAATTGACAAAACACGCGGAAGACGAGAGGAAACGAAATTAATTGTATTAAGATATCAGTCATGATATTAAACAATATTTACATTCAGAACATTTAACATTTAACACATATTTGATAAATCAACGAATTCACGTCCCAAATAGCCTTTTTATAAGAAACCACGAAAATTGAGGGCGACGAAATTAAAGCCAATCACAGCAACTGCTTAATTTATATGACTAGACAGCGTAGAAGAGCAAAATATGACTAGGTCGATGAGAACCAGTTTAGGGGAGGGTTATGTTTTACAAGTTTTGACCACTTACGATATGCATTGTCGCTAATTCTGCCTATTATAGCGAAGGAAAGATGTCTGTGCAGTTTTTTTTTACGTCTTGGCTGCTATACGTTAGTACTGAGTATGGATGCAAAATGTCACACTGTGTGCTATACGTCCGTACTGTGTATGGAACTACTTCAGAACACTAGCAGCCAACTATTATTCATAACCGGAATTATGAGATTGGTGTATCGGAAGAAGTGTATATAAAAGTTTCAAACATGGTATGGTGTTCCACGATTGTGAGTGATAATAGCCTTTTAACTGAGTCAGTTTGATGGTTTTCGTTTTATTCCCGTTATATTTTTCCACTGCAAATGGCCACAACGTCAACGGCCCAGCACATGGCGTCAAACGTCATTAGGAGTGATGCGGTTTAAAACACGTAGCTCGCGTCTATGTTTTGAGAAGCCGAGAAATCCGACATAGAATAGAACAGTTTGCCTGAAAAGGTCGTCATTGTTTTGGCGCAGTATGTTATTTTCATATCCTCTTTGAATGTGGTCTCTGGTTGGAGAATTTTGTATTGAACAGTATCCTTTACCTTTTGTATAAGATTAGGCTGAAAGATGGTCACAGCGTCCAATTAGTTTTATTGTGAAAAACAAACAGTTTGTTTTCTTATATGGAACACATGGTGTAACTCAGAAATCTCAATTCGAATTTTAGGGGACTTTCCGTGACGCATCACAACATTATGACCTTAATAATATTATAAAAAAAACAGCTTTCTCCGATTTATTTCCGAGATGCCTTTTGATCGGATTAATTATGACGCAGCGCGAATTGTTCGTGAGTTAAATAAATATTTTCCGAGTGTAAAACACCTCACTGAACTAGGATGACCAACAATTGACACCAGACGCGAACACCATACATTTAATACTTGGCAGAAAATAGTTCGTGCAGGTGATCCCCTAATTACCGGAGTCACTTTTGCCAACCTTGATCAAGATGAATCTACTTACTCACATCGATATCGCGTTTTTGCCCCTCGTGACACCAACCCACCCCGGCATACCTTCCTGCAAAGTTTATATTACCCCCCCCCCCCCTTGTATTCACGTATAAAGGGGATAAAATAAAACAAATATATAAAATCTAGTCATAAAATATCAAATTAGAATACTACTTTACTCGATCGGATGGTATTAACCTTTGTGATTTTGTGCATACATGCATTCCTTCACAGCAAATCTGACAGTACCGTCTGTGTTAAGATATCCACTTCCGCGTTAGCCAGCAACTTGTCTAATCGCCCATGGATCGGTGCATTATATAGTAACTCCTTGATGGTATGTGGACACAGGTTATTTGTTTGTAACTTCACTGTTAAATTAATCCACAATGTCTAACCATTGACACTCCATCTAACTCGATATCACCATCCACGAACGTGACTCCAGGATGTATTGCCCTGACAATTGTCAGCATACACCTCTTGTCGGATACGTCCCAGTCAGCCGTCACGCATTGGAACGCCGTCTCACGAAGACACAGCTGCCAGCAGGATTCTGGGTCCTGGACGGGGGTTATTGATTTGTCGTTGTGGCCACCAATATACCCTCCGAACGCAGTATACTGGTTACCATAGGTCACGCAATCTGTGGAGAAGAGTTTAAAGATATATTATGTCTCAGATCTCCAGTTGTCAACAACAACAACAACATACAATATTAAATTTAGTGAATGTCCAAGGTAGGAACAGAACTACATCAGAGTTAATAGTGACACATTTATGGTGCCACGAATATATAATTAGTCGGTACAATGTACATATATAATGTATCATAAATGTGAAATGGCAACAGGTGATTGGAGTTCACGTTATGCAACAACTTATTAATGCTCCTCTCCCCGTGTTGATTTACTCTCGTGGAATGATACATCCGTAGTAAAGGTATATAAACATCAGTATTACAATTTACAAATGTTACACTATTTGGAATGGACTAGAATCTATATCATTGGCGGCTTTGAGCATACTTGTCGCTCAACATAAGTGAGAACTTCCCATAAACCCAATTTGTACCCCACAGCTACGACCCCAGCATTTACAACAATAACACAATTAGATTGATTACCACAACGGATCCCGATACGCCGTAATTACGCCTTTCAATACTAAAGTATCATTGATGAGTATAGTTATCCCCTCAGGAAAATGTTCAGATAATAAGTTTAATAAACGACCATTGATGTTCATATATCCATTACATCCCTCCAAATGAATAACATACAATTCCAATGTATACTTTTATAACTCACTGGGAAAATCCATTTATAAAAAGGGTTAACTATACCCCTCCCGTCTCTATAAATAGTTTAACTATGTACTGTGGAGAGGGCATGGCCACCCTGAACGAAGAAGTCTGACTGCTGGGACGAGATCAGCATGAGCTATATAGGGAACAACTTAAATGGCCTTTAACCTTTTTCGCAGCCCACATGACCCCATGCATAAAGAATATCACAAGTGTTATGCATGGACGTGATTTGTCAAGGAAACAAAGGACCTGCCCCGGTATTCACTGAAGTTCGTGTTTTATATTGTTATATGAGTCTCCGGTGGCTCAGTTTCTAAGCACAATTAAAGAAAGTGTTACTATTCGTGTATCTGGGCGAGCTCGTCAGTTTCGTTCAGGGGTTCAGTGGTTTATACGTGCAGTGGAGTGAATACACGGTGAAATTAATCCTCTGCGCGGACTTTCCTCTATCCGTCAATTATCCATGTCGTTATATGACATATATAGCGCCTGAAACGACGGCAATCAACAATAAACTAAACTATATCTTCCTCCATTCACTCACCCGTTTCGCATGTCACGGTATCCCCAGATTTATTGTAACTGTAACCGTTCTCACAGTGACACATGGCGTTTATGCAGATCCCATGCTCGTATTCACAGTCAGACCGGTTCGTGCAGCTTGATGCATACACCGGCGAGTTTGGCGCTGGTGCTAAAATAGAACATTTATACAAACATAATTATGAGATAAAGTAAGTAGTCGTGTAGAAACAAACCTGATAATTGAATCCGGTTCATGTGGGAAAGGACGAAATACGAATTTATGTAATGTATGTACGTATAATTTAATCATAAACTTTTAATCCACTGCAAACCTTTTGGTTGACACAAACTTGGCCATTTAGGTTATTACTCGATAACCTAAATTTCTTGATTACCTTCCACGCTACAGTAATTACAGCAGCGTCCAATGACCACGCCCATACTGCGTTGCCTAATCCACCATCGGTGAATTATTTTGATTACGTCTTGTATACGGAAATTGTAATTTAATTTATGGCTACATCCATAAATTAAATTTATATCAAATTATTAACTTTGATTTTAAGTTAACATATTAACCTGAACGTTTACATAATACATCTTCGACTCAAATTACTTAGTTTTCTATATATTATATACATTAGATCGTTGTTATCACCTGGAATTTATTGAAAATGGCGTATAGTACCCTTTTTAGGTTATGAGTCTACGAGTTTATCTTCAAACTTTTCTGTTATAACTGCATAACTTTAATCGAAACAAGAGTTATTTCTTAAATACGACACTCGTAATATGAGATGAATTACAAGAGAACAATGGTCCCATTAACCAGGATGACTAACATCATACAGTACAGGTGTTTAACGTGTGCCGAGACTCAACAACCAGCGTAGTGGAATGTACGTGCTGCTCGTCGCTCGCATTTACAGACGCCTCTTAAATACCCACTTACTTTTCGAACCCCCAGATGACATTATATACAATATTATGCCATAGTATATAGCATTTGAAAGAGGAAGCTCCAAACTATTGTATTATCAACTTATCCGATGTAATAAATTGTTGTTTTTTGTTGAGGTACCGACGTGTTATATCTGCTTAAGTTTCATATCGATTGTACTGGAAAGTCCACAATTTTCAATGGAAGTGGAATAACGCTATAACCTAGTTCGAATACTGTTGCATTCTGGAAGCGAGGCGGGGGAAATGTTTCTATGATTTCAGCTATTTTGTATTACTATATGTGCACATTCTGAGACACAGACGTTCCAAATGGTGATGAATTATGTATTTTAAATCATATTTTTGGTCATATATTGTTATGAAAACCGTATATCAAAGCACCATAACAAATAATTGTTGACTCGAAAATTAAATGGGCCTTTAAACCCTTGCGACGAGCCTCTACCGAGCAACTACACTGTTAGAAAATACTGTCGGTTTGACAGTTTCGGACCGTCATAATCGACAGTCCCATACCGTTTCATTATTTTGTTATTATTTTTTTTACCGATATTTTATGTGCACATGAAAATTGTCTAAGTTAAACGTTTTCGTGATTCAAAGTTCATATTTATCGGCGACCAAATTATATACGGCAATGACTCCATAAAGTATGACTGAATCTGACTCTGCTGATATTTAAAATTTATCATTAATTGTTTGTATTCAATACAATGATCCGGCATTCATTATGTGTTATGCTGGTCCGCCTTATCTTGAGTACGAGTTAAGATAAGTTCCCTGCTTTAGCACTCACCTATTTATATCGATCGCCATGTTGCGTAATTGATCGCTGTCGCTTTACAAACTATTGTTTTTTGGTAAAATGTTACCTTTTCTGGTGTGGACAGTTGTTAAGATGATCTGATTTCGGTCCCTTTGTAAACTGGACAGGTTTCAATTCTGCGGAAACCATTGACATTTTCCACTAAATTGTGACAACTGGGCCGTATTTGATTTGGAGTAGAGATTCATGCCATTATATGACATCATTGGACTCAGTGCTGATGTTGTAATAGACAGTGCTGTGACTATCAAAACACTGCACATTTACTGACACAAGAGGATACAGGTACAATTAACACGAGCTTTACTGTCAACCAATAGTGACAATAATAACAGCAACGAACAGCGATTATTATTAGAATGTCGACAAGGACCTGTTGCTCAATCCAGTTAATAGTGTTCTGATTGTTTCAAATCACATGCATGTACATTTACAAGCGAGGATATAAATGTACTGTAATCACCAGTGTGATTCACAAGAGCTTCAATGTCAACAACAACACCATAAACAATGAACTGACACCGCACAGTGACGGATGATCACATATCTACAATTCCAACTTACAAGTACAACTTTACAATTACACGGACAATTCACCCCGTGTTCATCAATTTTCATTGAAACGTGTGGACATGAGACATTGTCATCATTCGCCATGTTATCGTAAAGATATTACGATTATTTCCCGAGAGTGCACTATTGGTTGGATGTTCTTATTAAAAGTATCTTTGGCATACTCACTGATATCGATAGTAAGTGTCGTGATACCAGTATACAGTTTGATGCATCATGCTGTAAAATTTCATCGAAAAATGTGCGATTACAAGAGAACATTGTTGTCAAGTCATCACGCACAGTTATTATGGGATCTGCTGTTATCTTGAGGTTTCAATCCCAACTAGCTGTTATTGATATACAGTACCAGTCGAAAGAAGTGTTATATTAAGCGCGCTATTTTCGCGCCCAATATCGCAATTACATTGCAAGTGGAAACGCTTATAAGCGTGTCGCTTGTGATATTATTGCAATATTTTGCGCTTAATATCTCAATATTTTTCGCTTAACATTGCGACATTTTGCGCTCAAAATTGTGACATTTAAATCAAATTATTGCTTCTTCTATATTGTTCATTGTATAAGTAGGGACATTGTTTTAGATTTGTATATAATTATAGTTGTAAATGCTATATATGTACACTATATGCACAGTATTTATCTAACATAAATATAACACTATTGGTCTGTCTGAAATTTAGCGCGCTTATTATCGCAATATTTTATGTTCAATATCGCAATAATAAGCGCGACAGATGTTTGGTATTGTGCTATAATCACGCCTTTTTTTAAATTAAGCGCGCTCAATATCGCAATGAAGGTGCGCCTAAAATACCACTTCTTCTGACTGTTACTGTAGTGTTATGATGTACGGATTCACCTGTTAAAACAAAAACTGTGTTTACAAGTGACTGGACGATTTCACGCCTTACATGTTACCAACAATTATTCCATTAAGATGTTTTATTTTTGCATGTACATTAATTTGAGTTTTAACTGCGAAACATGTAGATTTGTTCTTGTTATGTCTTAAAAGGACATGCCGGTTCATGTTTTAGAATAGTCGAAATTAGTATAACTCGTAACCAGTGTTCGCCCTGCAGTTAGCCAATATAGCAAATTGCGAAAAAAAATACAAAGTGGCTAACATAAATATGCTGGTGGATAAAACTATGGCTACAGTCATTTTTCGTGTCGACCGCGGAATGAACGACAATTTATTTAATCAAAAGAAATTAACCGGCTTAGCACAGGAAGACTTAACGTTATTCGCGAGAGCTGACGAGAAGGATGATATTACGGATGTGTTCGATTAGCTATGGTATAGGGCGTCAGTTTCACACCCTGAGCAATTAGTTAGTGATCGTTTAGAGATAGATTATATATGACCATATCACAACTTAGTAATCATAGGTTTATGAAATGGATTCTTGTGTAACGAAATAGTTTTACGGTGTTTTTAACTGATTGCAAAAGAGTGAAGTAATATATAAACCCAATTCAATAGCTTCTCGCGTTAATGCAATGGACAGTGTTGAATGGGACAATGACATTCACAGACATTACATTAAAGATTGACCTAAACTTAGGCAAAATGCAGTGTCAGTCTGCAGGAAGTTTGCGTCTGTTCTGGAGATAATTTGAATAGTAGATTCGCTGATAATGAGGACTCGGAGATCTACTCTAGTTTTACCAAACTGTTTGAGCCGTTATATAGTGATAACCAAGTTATCACAAATCATTCCAAGCGTTTGGTGGATTTTGTAAAACGATGCCACGATGCGCTAATTTATCCCACAGTATGTGGCTAAAAATTTTCAAAAGTGGCTAACAAAATTGCACAAGTGGCTAAAAAATGGCTACACAGAATTTCGGGCCAGGGCGAACACTGCTCGTAACTGAATAGTAATGGTTTGGCTTATCATCTATTACTAGTATCGTTTTTTATTTACAGCCATATTTATACAGTAGTTAGTGAAAGGCGAACACATTACGCGTGCGTGGCCTTTTTACTGATTAAATTCCACGAGGCAGATAACAAGTTTGATCTTCTGCAAACTGCAGAGTTGCATAAGTATTGTCTATCAATTTATGCATTGAGGATTTACATTTCATCAAAACTATGATCGTAATAAAAGAACTAAGATGTATTTTTCAGTTACGAATAATACTAGTTTCGACCATTCAAAAACATATGAATCGTAATGCCTACCGGGAAATCATATTATCACCATGGGAACCTCTCTAATTCTACGATAAATTAACAAATTAAGAGCAAAAAATTGGTGTTGACCCATGACAAATAACATTGGTCGGACCTTTATTAGTTACGGTCTTGATATTAATTAAACGGTGTTGAACCGTAACAAATACAACGGTCTGACAGTTACTGGTTACAGTCTGCCAGTTACTTAAAGGGCTTTATACCGTGGAACATGCTACAGGCTGATCGCATGTTTAACGGTCAAAGGTTGGCAGCGATGTTGCGCTGTCCCAGACCGTTAAAGCGACGGGCTTTTTCCTAACAGTGTACCCACAACTTAAACAAATGAAATTGTCACTGACACTGTATCTCAAAATTGAGAGCGGGTAATGGTATACACTATAGCCAATATAGCGATAAGGAATGCGGACAGCTGACAAATTAAACGTAATAATACATAATTATGTCAACCCGGAGAGGCATACGAAGTTTGGGATATCAGATGAAAATGTTGACTGTATAGGGCATGCCTAAGGATTTAGGCTACTTGTATATTGAACGAACTCCGCACATCTGTGCGTCATAAAGTGAAGTTATTTGGGCATGTACACCACCCAAGCACCTAAAGATGATGGGACGCAACTGGGATTTTCAGAAATAGGTCATCGCAGGAGTAGATATTATGGGTGAGCTCGATATTTGATGATTCTAACATAGTTGTGGCTATAGTGCACGACCGACGCACAAATGTGCGTCATCAAGTGGAATTATTTGGACAGGTACATCACCCACGCATCTAAAAATAATGGGACGCAGCTGGAATTTTCAGAAATAAGTCATTACGGGAGCAGTTACTATGCGTGATCACGATATTTGATGGTTCTGACGTATTTGACGTTATCAGGTGTAGAGCTGAGATTCGAACGCTCTACCATCGATGGGAATGGGTGCTAATATGGTATTTTAATTTGCCAGTTCGGTGTACAACTAAGTGGTGAATGCAGTCTTTGTTGTGAAAGTTGTGCGTTGAGGGTGAAATCAAAGGAGTACCGGTATACCTGGAAGATGACGAATGGACGCCAGTGGCTACCGTTCAGTACTTTCGCCCGAACTCGATTAGATAAACCACATTCCCGAGCCGGGACTAATACAGTGTAAACAAGAAAACCATAGTCAGAAATGATAACGCGCTCAAGATCATATATTATATACCCATGCTTGTAATTATAGAATATAAAATATATTGGTTTCGCGAATGATCAACTCAGAATTCCGTTGAAATAACAATAACAACCAGCACCTAATTAACGAACCGGCGGCCGACTTGGCCGTCTCCGACCACAATCATCACTGGGCGGCAGAACGAAACATATCTATAAAAGTTGAAATATAAGACTTACAAATTATCTTCTAAATTTCTTTTATTGGTAATTGACATAGCTTGTCACAAACCAAAAATCAACATTATTGGCTTAATAATGTAAAGGACAATAAACGAAATTGAAATTCCCAACTACACCTTTTTCCGGACACGGCCTCCTGGTCGCGCAATTCGACTTTTAAACCGGAAAAAAACAATTATCTATAAATAAAATGCCCATCGGACCACACATTTCAATAATTTGCCGAACAGTATACACGCGGCGCGCGCTAAAAACACTGTCGACGCTAAGTAATGCTCTTTTACTATTTCAGTTGAGTGCAAATATGATAAAATAATGTTTGACAGATCAAAATGCGCGCGAAGCGCGCGCTGTCACAAGTTTGGAACACGACTACATTGTGTTGTGAAAGATGAACACAAAATTTCACGCTGATTGGTTCAAGAAAAGGTAATATCGGACATGGTCCTCACACGCCGTATTTTCGCTCAGTAGACACCATTTATTATGACGTTTGTCGAAATGACGTAATATGACGTCGCACACAAAACCACACTTGCTTTGCTATTGTAAATACGGAACGCCCGTACGTACAAAACATTGTTAGAAATTGGCGCTTCATTAATGTGTCAGTTCATGTTGATCTAGATGCCAGTGGTCCCGTGAAGTTATATAGAACACAGACATATATTCGCAAATATAGGCACCAAATGGGGCGTCTTTATCCCACACGATTTGATTCCTTATATGATAGGAGAAGAACGTGTATCAATTTGGTGGAAATCAGCGGCAAACATATTGTTATCAGTTTTGTTGACCCACCATTCCATATCCATGACTGAAGTGGCGCCACTTTTGACATCTTCAACCCACATAATTAAGACTCATTATGAAAATGACTGTATTATAAGACATTGGGGAAATGGTGACAAAACAAAAATGTATCAAATTGAGTGCCTCCCATCATCATTAACTGAACTTAATAATTTGTTTGGCTTTGAAAAAATAATGAATCCGAAAGATATAGTACCATTAAATAAATTATGTTGTTTTATCAGACAACTTACCAGAAAATTGGATCACCGCTGAGCTGAGCACATGTAGGATTCTTGTTAATTCGGCGCTGGTGGGTGTGGGAGACGGACCTGTGTCTCGTGGGTTTCCCCACACCGAGCCCCGGTCAGTCGCCCTCACACACAGCGCTGAATTGACTAAGTTGGAGATGAATTATTATCATGTTACCCATATGTATGTATGTATGGATGTACGTATGTGTGTATGTACGCGGGTATATGTATGTATGTGCATGTGTATGTATGTATGTGTATATGTATATATATGTATGTATATATGTATGTATATGTGCGCATGTATGTGTGTCCCTCTTGTCTGCACCTCTTGACATTGAATGTGTTATGTTTTTTATATATATATATGGCTATATTGTCGCATTATACTTGTATATATGTGATTTATGGGCAATAAAACATTGAACTGAACTGGAACCCAACCTCTAACCCAGACGGAACCAATTTGGCGTCGTTAAATGACACGGTTAGATTTTTGGTATCGTAGAGAAGAATGTGTATCAATTTGGTGGAAATCGGCACTAAAAACAATTGCATCAATGATGGTACCCCCTCCCTCTAGTGCTCACATGACGCGAATTACGAATTGGACACCTGATATCATAGAGAAGAGTGAATATCAATTTTGTGGAAATCAGAGCTAAAAACAGTTCCCCATTCCCCCTCAATGCACACATGACATCTTTAACAGCAGGGAGAGGATTATGTATAGGTTTGGTGGCAATCGGCGACTAAACAAATTCTTATCAAACTTAGTACCCTCCATCTCTCACCCGAAACGGCACACATTTGGCGTCTTTAAAGCACACGATTAGATTCTTAGTACCACGGGGAAGAAACTATGATAATAATTGAAGAACTAATATCTATTTTTCAGTTACGAATAATACTAGTTTCGACCATTCTAAAACGTATGAATCGTAATGCCGACAGGGAAATCATATTGTCGCCATGGGAACTTGGCTAATTCTGCAGTAAATTAGTCAATTAAATAGCAAAACATTGGTGTTGACCCCTGAAAATACCATTGGTTTGACATTTATTAGTTACGGTCTTGATATTAATTAAACGGTGTTGAACCGTAACAAATGCAACTGTCTGACAGTTACTGGTTATCGTCTGCCAGTTACTTAAACGGTTTTGTATCGTGGAACATGCTACAGCCTGACCGTATGTTTAACGGTACAAGGTTGGCAGCGATGTTGCGCAGTATGACACCGTTAAAGTGACGGGCTTTTTTCTAACAGTGTATTGTAAATACGAAACTCCCGTACGTACAAAGCATTTCTGGAAATGGGCGCTTCATTAATTTGACAGTTCAGCTTGAGTGTGAATATAATAAGTAATAGATGTTAATGTTGTCGTGTAAGTTCATGGGGTGTAGAGTCAATTGCTCTACCATCGTTGTGGTCCGTGAGCCAATTCTCAAAAGGCGCTTATAGTTTTAGATTTCGTTGCAACCCCTCGCATATTTAATTTCTATATAGCAATATTTCAGGTATCTCCTGTCGGTCACATTGATACTAATAGCCGGTTATAAAAAGTGTTCAAATGTTGATAAAAGTAGGAGAGAATATATATTTTTGCTCCATCTGTGGTCAGATAATAGAGGCCTGAGACTGTGTGTTTGCGTCGTTGGTATATGTTTGACATGTATAAATACTAGAGAATATGTACGGTCACGATATAAAAGAACTGGTGCAATATCCCGTTATATTTTCACATAATTTGAAAACTTTACCCAAAATGTTCATGACGGTTCAAACGTTTTCAGATTTTTGCAGCTTTCGACCAAGAACCAGCTTATTCAAATGAGTCATTGAGTGCGCGCAAATAAACAGACACGATAGTCGCAAAAACAATGACGGACGAAATATAGACAGCAATTTTCATTCAGTTATATTAACTTTGAGATGCAAAGCATTCATTAAAATGTAATTTTTAGATAGACCGGTCCTTGTCTTTGTTCACGGAAAAGTAGAAAAAAATAGTAATTTCTGTCGTAGTAAGGGATGGAAAAGGGGTGACACAAAATTCGATGGAAATAGTTTTGTCACCGATTTCCACCTCCCTTATAAATAGTTATCTCTATGATATGGGGAAACCATATAACGATGATAAAAGATACATATACCGGTGCCAGTCGAGACAGGGGAGAGAGAGGGGCGTCCTATTAATAATTAATATAAACTGTTTTGTCGCCGGAATCTACCAGTCTTATATATAATAAGCTCCATGATACAGGGAATATAAGTGTGTGGTATAAAGATGCATAATTGGTGCCGGCCATTTCAGGAATGGGGATCTGAGGAGGTGCAATATATTGATAATACATTTTTATCGCGAATTTCCAACAAACATTTATATATATAGTAACTTCCGTGATATAAGAGACCCGATATTCTACATGTAGTTTATATTTTCCGACGTGCACCAGCACCAACCCGTATTTATATTCGTCGCCATCATAGGACAAATTAACGTTGCACGGGAACACGACATGGGAATGGTAGTTTGACGGCAGGACGAAATCGTTCAGGATTCTATTCACAATCTAACAAATATGCACCGAAGATAACTGAATAATTTAAGTGCATCAATTTTTCATTGTGTCACTTTCAGCATATACATACATTCCAATCCATTAATCAATATGTGGTTCTACCTAACACATTAGCACATAACTGGTTTTAACTTCTGTGTGCGGTTGTCCTTCGATACAAACATTCGGTGGGTGCTGTATAAATTACCAGTGTCCGTTCGTGTGTCCGTCGGTTAGTGCGTCTATCGGATCGTGCGTATGTCTCAGATGGTATAAAATGAGGTCTGTGACCATGGAAAGTATTGTCCAAAATATGGACCCATCCGTGTATTTCTCAACCCATCTAACACCGCTTTCCACATTACGTAGACATAGTTTGGAAGCTCGAATGAGCCATGTCCGATTAATTTATATAGTGCCGATAAGGTCGTAGTTGTGCAGAATGGAGGCACTTGGAAGGTCATGGTCACCCAGGGGTCTACCGAATAGCCACCACGAGCAATATATTGTCATGTGAGTCGGTATGACCTCGTTTATGTGGAACACTGGGCAAACAAGTATATGCACACGTGATTACATGTGTGAAATACATCGACATAGTTTAATAATCGTTGCCTGCAAAGAACATTATTGTTGACATTGTGTAGAAACATTATTAAATATCATGCAAGGACAAGCAACTATCAACGATAAAACCCCAGTTGATGTGCAAATTGTGTACTCATACCATTGGGTCGTGCAAATCACGTGCAGACTGTCTGGGTACTTCGTGCCTGTACTGTCCATCACGAAGATTAGTATTATCATGACGGCAGATGACGCCCGTTCATTTGGTATATAGAAATGAAAAAATGAGAGGGGGTGCATAGAAACTTGAAATAATCAGGATTGGCTTACGGACTAGTGGAAATGGGTACTAAATGGTCTTTTAATTTGCCAGTTGTTTGGCTTTAAGTAGGCCCATAATGAATGGTGTTCTTGTTATGAAAGTCGTGCGTTGAGTGTGGACTCGAAGAAGTATACCCGGAAGACGGCGAATGGGCGCA
The DNA here is from genome assembly GCA_032622095.1 of Siphonodentalium dalli. Lineage (NCBI taxonomy): Eukaryota > Metazoa > Mollusca > Scaphopoda > Gadilida > Siphonodentaliidae > Siphonodentalium > Siphonodentalium dalli. The sequence continues at coordinate 33,313,051 of CP136069.1, read as the reverse complement.
TAATGACAACATGCCTGTTTCTAGTCCTACCGTTCAACATACTCGCTGAAATTCGGGTTAGAAAACCACATTCCCGAGCCTACGGACTAATAAGCCTAAAGTTACAATACTGTCGGTGTAGATATTATTTTAATATTTAAGTTCAAAGAACGTCTATTATATAACATAACTAGAAGGTGACCCGACTTCGTCCGGGCTTTGACCTTGAATTGTCCGTTTTGAAGGTCAAGGTCAAGTGGGGTCACGATTTGACCAGTCCAAAACACTGCCCGGACAAAAGTACCCGACAAACGTGCCCGTCGAAATCCATCCGGTGTTACCCGATTTGACCTTCAATAGATCATTTTGAAGGTCGAGGTCAGGTCGGGGTCCCGACTCGACCCGTCCAAAACACTCAGTGGACAAAAGTAACCCTATGTATCAACTTTCGTGGAAATCCCATCAAAATTCGCGATTTGACCTTGAATTGACCCGATTTCAAGGTCAATGTCACATCGCACGGGCAAATGAATATGCTTATGAGACTCCCCATACGAAAGTACCCCCACATACCAAGTTTCATCAAAATCCCGTGATATTCCGGCGTTTGACCTTGAAATGACCCGATTTCAAGGTCAAGGTCACCTCGCACGGGCAAATTAATAGGTCTATGGCACTGCCCGGCCGAAAATACCCCCACATACCAAGATCATCGAAATCCCGTGATATTCGTGCATTTGACCTTGAAATGACCCGATGTCAAGGTCAAGGTCACGTCGCACGGGCAGATTAATAGGCCTATGTCACTCTCCGGCCGAAAATACCCCCACATAGCAAGTTTCATCGAAATCGGCTCGGCCGTTTTCGAGTCCATTGGAAACAGACACACACACAGACACACAGATCTTCCAAAAATATATAATAGATGTTTAACAGATCAAAATGTGCACGAAGCGCGCAAATGGACCATACTGGGGACTATGGTGCCTATACACTGATGAAAAAAACCTCCCAAAGGGAGTCTGTTTAAGATCAAAATGTGGGCCACAATTCAGCGGAATCGGCTAAGTAGGTAAATATCCCCCCATAATATTAGATGGTGTATTCTCATCGGTTAATTGAACTGAGGTTACAGTAAGTCATTGCGAGACAGAATGTCTGCTTAATGACCCGTTCCTTTACAAACAACACAACACGTACTGTTTATACAAACTAAATTGTGGATTCCCATTCATTCCTTTGTTTATCATGTTTGTTGTGCTTATTATATGGACGGCTCTGTAAACGAAAAAGTGGGAGTCAAGTAACTGCTCCTCAGTGGGGATATAGTTACAAAGGATTTACTATCAACATAACATGAATTATATACGGCATTTACTGCATTGCAGTATTGATTGTACTGCAATAAAATGTTTTGTGTCCCTTCTGGGAAGTTTTCCCTCTCTGGATTCCGCGCACATATCGTCTCCACTGTCTCGCACCTGCTACTGAAATAAATTACAATGAGACTGGATCGATCGACTTCACATTCACGCAAAACATATTGATAGTATCCAAGGGTTGATTACGGTTGGGTCCAATGTTTTCACCATATACGGGCCTGGATTCCCAGAGAGTAAATACTTCCGATAACCCTTGTACCTATGTTATCAGATGTTTCTTATTTATATTCGTATATATTTATAATACATGGATGATAAAACAAGCTATAGACCTATATCATCATCATCATCATCATCATCATCGTCGTCATCATTTGGAAAGCTTGGAAAAATCTAAAATCTCTATCTATATGTTCCACGTAAAGGATACTCACGTAAGAGTCCCATACAGCTGAATACGACATCATTCAAGCCATTCCATACCACCACCTGGTGTTGTGAGCACAGGGACGATCTTTGATTTATCTGTTGAGAAACGATGGAATCAAACTTCCACACAGAGTCAGTCTGGCATAATGGGTAAAGTTCCTACAAATTGGGCGGCTGGTTGAATCGTGCTTGGCAATACTACCAGTCAATAGATAATGCATGCGCGATATTGCGCAATAATTTACTTAAAGGCCCACTTTTCGAACCTCCAGATCATATTATATAAACTGTATGCCATAGTATATACCATTTGGAAGAGGAAGCTCCAAAACATTGTATTCAACTATGTAATAAATTGTGAACATGTTGTTTTTGTTGAGATATCGACGCACAAAGCCGATTATTTTCAATGGAAGGGGAAAAACTATATATTTGGATATAGAGTTATTCCCTTTCAATTGAAAATAAACTAGTTTTAATTATGTTGCATTCTGGGAGCCACAACGGTGGAAATGATTTTATGATTTCAGCTTTTTTCTATTACTCTATGGTAACCTTCTGAGACACAAATGTTTCAAATGTTGATGATTATAGTATTTTAATAATAGTTTATGGCATAGATTGATATTAAAAGGCACTATAAAATAATCGGTGTCTCGAAAATTAAGTGAGCCTTTAAAGCTTTATTATGTGCTTAATATGAATATAGACTTTCGTCTAAAAGTAGATACAAATGGCAATCGAGTGAACATTGCTACCAAAGCTGTCGAGTGAAAATTGCTATTCAAGCTGTTGTCCGCCATTTGTTTTGACTCAACATTTTCGTCTCAGCAGTAAAACATAATCAAGCTCACCCGTCGTCCACTATGTACATGTATGCTCCCTATTTACAGGTCTCACGGGGCTCGGCCCTATATAAGCCTGTAATGGGTATAATCATTTGGCTAACCTTTGGGGCAATTTTGGCCACAGCTTGAATTATAAAAATGATTCAACTCTTAAAGGTCATTCACATGCATGGCTATTCCCATGAACGCATTACTAATGTGTGGCTACGTGCACGGACAGAATGAGGTATCTAGGTTCTTTTTCTCGAACGATACAAGGTCACGTTGAACTCTTGTGTGAATTATTTTGCAGAACAGAGAAGAAATTAACCCTTTCTATACTGAATGGATTATCCCATTCAGTTATACAAGTATACATAGTCATGATATATTTTTCATCTGGATGGATTGTCAGGGGAAATAGGCAGACGACAGATACCAAAAGTGCAGAAGGAGTCCAATTTATCGCAGGGAAATGTTCAGATAATACATTTCTAGCCCCTCCTGCACGACTCGATATTATATTTCCACACACCAGTCAGAAATAACGCGGACAAATTATATTTAATGAAAATTATTACTCAGATTTATCCACCGTAGGTCCATCGAAGAGCAACCAAACTAGTTCCAACTCTAAAACATTTACCATACGAAGACAGACTGGACAAACTAAAGATTCCTACACTACCTGCAGTACAGATGTCATATTGGAGATATTATAAGTTACAGGGCGAGTTGTTGCCGGACACGGTGTCATATGAGGCGAAGTGAGATTAACCATTTACCCAACAAACCGGCCAAAACCGGCCAAATAAAGCTTCAACAGCCTAAAATATCTTCGGTATGTATCAATAGAACCATACAAATATGGTTATCATTGGAACCGGCTCCTTGACCACATTGTGATAGTTACAGTTATGCCCTGTGCCAATGCATTCTCTTATATATGCGAGTCGACCATAGGTCGCCTCGCATATATAAGAGAATGCATTGGCCTAAAAAAAATCTTTTTTTAACACTTTTTACCATTTTTTCTTACATTCTTTAACAATTTTATAATTTTTAATGTGTTAAGCCAATGCATTCTCTTATATATGCGAGGCGACCTATGGTCGACTCGCATATATAAGAGAATGCATTGGCACAGGGCCCTTCTGTTGGGTAAAGGGTTAATATCGGGCAATGCGCTAGTCGAGCCCGATGTTAATCTCGCTGAGCCTCATGTGTCACCGTAGCCGGCAACTACGAGTCCATTAACGATTTTATAATGCTTTCCATGTGAGACTTTGAATTACTTGTACGAAGTTCATTAGCTGCCAGTAGGTAAATTTGTTGTCAATGGCCATTAACTTATGTAACGTCACAGTGACGCGTCATGGGCGTTGAACGTCAACGCATTGAGTCAATGACTAATCACCAGAAGCAGGACAACACATTTGAGTTTGATAGTTAATTTATGAGTGTTTAGAATTTCTCAAATATATAACATGCAGGTTTTGGTACATCGTACTATGTCTTTAAATTCACAGAACTTGATTTCCGACAGATGTCCCTTTTCTTGGCTCCAAAATACACCTAAAATATACCCGAGGCGGCAGAGTTCCATGAAAAACAAGATGGCGTCTATCGACCCCATATGAATCATTATACCCTTTGGGGGTTTCAATATGGGGTCGGTGTCAATAAACGTGAACCTAATATGCCCTCATCTTATGTCAGTAGATCTCCATTCTCATTGGTCAATCTAATACGCCAGTATGATAAGATATGATATACTGATACAAATTATTCAGCAACTACGACCCGAATGTAACAACTATATTAACACGGAACCTCGAATGAAAAACCAGAGGCCATAATTTCAAAATCTACTTCGAAGGGCCAACAATAGAAACTAGGCAGAATTATTTTAGTTAGCAAGTAGTTGATCCATGGAACCACCTGAGAGAAGAGATAGTCAACGAGGAGTCACTAAACCAGTTCAAGAACCGACTTGATTAATATTGTTGGGAGCGGATGGTGAGACTGAATTGCTTTAAAATCACATCTTCGAAAACAAAAAGATCTTTAACCCTTTACCCAACAGAACGGCCCTGTGCCAATGCATTCTCTTATATATGCGAGTCGACCATAGGTCGCCTCGCATATATAAGAGAATGCATTGGCTTAACACATTAAAAATTATAAAATTGTTAAAGAATGTAAGAAAAAATGGTAAAAAGTGTTAAAAAAAGAATATTTTTAGGCCAATGCATTCTCTTATATATGCGAGGCGACCTATGGTCGACTCGCATATATAAGAGAATGCATTGGCACAGGGCATAACTGTAACTATCACAATGTGGTCAAGGAGCCGATTCCAATGATATCCGAATTTGTATGGTTCTATTGAGACAGACCGAAGATATTTTAGGCTGTTGAAGCTCTATTTGGCCGGTTTTGGTCGGTTTGTTGGGTAAAGGGTTAAAAGGAACGTTTTTTTTTTAATTTTTAAATTTCGATTTCATTTCTGAATATCTCCGTTATTTCGTCAATATAATCATGTTGTGCCCGTGATCATATCAGATTTCAGGTTTATGTATAGTAATGGTGGTCAGATAAATATTAAGGTTTATGTATCGAAATGGTGGGCTGGATGGGCGTATACGGTACACAATTAAGTATCAATAGTCATAATAGATGGTAAAAAGATGACCGTCTTTAAGTATCTATTTATTATAATGCTATGTGGATCGGGTGAGTTACGGGTGACAAGTACTCACTACTCAGACGATTCAGGCTAAACATAGGACATGAATTCTTTTTGCGTCTATAAACTTTCTATCGCCAAAACCATAGGTTTTTGGAAAATCTATTATCCCAATCATGCCATGGATCCGAGGTCTGTGGACACGAAAACACGTTTAAAGTTTTTTTTAGAAATTTGGTTTTTAAATATGCCTTAACGATTTAAATAATCGACACGCAATGCCCAAAGAACTCTACATGTATCCCATAGTATATGACTGGCACAAGCTGAACACAATGACGACATATATGTCAAATATGTTTTTTGAAATATGCCTTAAAGTTTAATTAATCGACATGCAATGCCCAAAGAACTCAACATGTATCCCATAGTATATGACTGGCACACAGGGTGTCTCACCCCCCAACTTTGGTCAAAATTTTCAACAGTTGGAAATTTCATTTCACACCAACAATGGGTTGAAAATGTTCTTGTCGTTTGATTTTCAAACAATTTATTGGGGGAATTAATTGTTTTTGGACCAATATTTGCATATTTTCCTATTTTTTGTCAAGATTTGGGACTGAAATGGTCATCAGTTGGAAATTTTCCAACCTTAGGGGGGTGACATATTGGAAATTGCCAACACTTGGAAAGCGTGTGTCCTGGTCCTCCCCGTGGATAGTCAAAACTGCTACTAAATTTAAGAAAACAATATTGTCATACATTTGGTCAACATTGTCATTGGAATTGTCATCATTTGGAAATTTTCCAACCTAAGTGGGGGGGGGGGGTGTCAGGTTTGAAATTTCCAACTCTAAGAAGACTTGAGGTTAGTCTAGATGCTAGGATTTTGCGATTTTCTTGTTCAGATTTTAAAATTTTTGAACACCGGGCCGAACCATGGTCGGCCCGGTGTGTCACTGTCCCTCCCCCGTGACCAACACAAAACTGCTAATTAGTTTAACAAAACAATAGTTTAGTACATTCGGTCAAACTTGTGGACTGAAATGGTCATCAGTTGGTGAATTTTCCAACCTAAGAGGGAGTATGAGGTTTGAAATTTCCAACACTAGGGAAGCTTCAGTTGAGGCCAGTCTAGATGATAGGATTTGCGATTTTCTTGTATAGTTTTCCAAATTTTCTCACACCGGGCTGAACAAACATGGACGGACACAATGTCCTGGTGTCTTATCCGTAGCCGTGTGCATTTGTCTGGAGTACGCTACTAGATGTTAGGATTTATGCAATTCTCAGGTTAAAGTATCTGAATTTTCTTATACCGGGCATATAGAACAACATAGTTTATGAATACATAGGATATTGGGCATGAGGACTGATGTGCAAGGGAGGTGCAAATGGAATTATGCAAAACTTGTGTTTGGTCTGTGATTCTGATTCAAGGGGGTGCAAATGGAATTATGCAAAACTTGTTTTTGGTCTGTGATTCTGATTCAAGGGGGGGGGGGGGGGGGGGTGCAAATGGAATTATGCAAAACGTTGTGTTGGTGTGATTCCGACTCAAGGGGGGGGGGTGCAGTTGGAATTTCCCAAGGTGGACAACCCCGCAACGAAGTCCCTGTAGCCACATCCCTGCTGGCACAAGCTGAACACAGTGGCGACATATATGTAAAATATGTTTTTTGAAATATGCCTTAAAGTTTAAATAATCGATACTCAATGCATTCATACGAAGAAATCGGTAGTGTCCCATAGTATCTTACTGGGCTAGCTGAACACAATGACACAAATAGAATGTCACTTGCATTGTATTATATTATGCTGGTGTTTTATTGTGATAATACAAATATTCCATGAATTGCTGGGCTACATAGGACCCTTAGTGAAAGTTGTATGGACCTATCAATTGGCCAATAAACTCAACCAATTTCGCGGCTATCATATTAAGTTGTATATGTGTAATATGTACAAGAAATACAGACCAAGGCGCGTAGCGCCGTGGTCTGTATTCCTTTCTGCAGATACCCGAGCAGGTTATGATAACAATATATAAACCGATTCACCCCAAGGCAAACATAATTGAGCCACTAACAATATGATGAGTACGTATCAATTACCATTCAATAAAAGATTAATTGAATGTTGTGTGGTGTTATATTTTACTCCACACAAGTCAATGCTCGTTGACCATTGGAGCACTTGCATCCTGATCATTTATCAGCGTCGATAACCATTTGTCTCCAAATGTAAAGTTTTGTACTGTTGTTATATATAACCCTTTGGCGAGTAGAACGACATATATGTCGTCTGTCGGTTGAGGAGTAGAACGACATATATGTCGTTTCAGGAAATGATATTTTACGTAGACATAACTTCAATAAATCATCCGAGTTATAAATGATTTGTATAGGAGTGATTAATATAATGTCCTAAATGGATAAGTGCAATAGATTATGATAACACACGTTAACAAAAAATGCACATAAATTAAAAGGAATTATTGGACCTATTTGACCCGAACTTGTTAACAATTATTGCTATGACATTGACGTTAACTTTACTCACGACGTCATGTATATGACGTTACAGATACTCTGTCATTTTCATCTTGGTTCCATAATGGATTTATTGTTTAATTAACCCTTTACCCAACAAACCGGCCAAAACCGGCCAAATAATGCTTCAACAGCCTAAAATATCTTCGGTCTGTCTCAATAGAACCATACAAATATGGATATCATTGGAACCGGCTCCTTGACCACATTGTGATGGTTACAGTTATGCCCTGTGCCAATGCATTCTCTTATATATGCGAGTCGACCATAGGTCGCCTCGCATATATAAGAGAATGCATTTTACCATTTTTTCTTACATTCTTTAACAATTTTATAATTTTTAATGTGTTAAGCCAATGCATTCTCTTACATATGCGAGGCGACCTATGGTCGACTCGCAGACCTATGGTCGACTCGCATATATAATAGAATGCATTGGCACAGGGCCCTTCTGTTGGGTAAAGGGTTAAAACATAGGCGGAAAATTTCCCGATAGTGTTCGAACATTCAGACTCCAAAGAGAAACCATTGCACATTACAGGAAGTTTGCGTGTTGAAAAATCACCGGCATTCATAAACAAATGCTAAAACAAATAGGTATATTGCCTGGATTTCCAGCGTACATGTATGTGATCTTTTTGTAGAATTGTTATTATTACAAAGTGATTATTGTGGATTATACATTCCAAATATATGTGGATTTCGTTCAGTTATCTTCAAGTCACCCTACCCTTGTCGACAAACCAAAAGTTATAGAGAACATAATGTGACCAATGCAACCCCCACACCATGGCCGATAATAATTGTATACTCAGTGTTTTAAGCGAGTGACAGGTGCGATCAGTATCATGGCGTATTGTTAGAATTTCCCACCTTCAGACCATCAGACCAAAATGAAACCGATTTTGTGACTTTGGTAACTAAATCTCGATACCTCACATATATGTAGCTTAGTTATAGTGGAAACTTTTTGGACAGGGTGCCCGAATGAGGGATCAGGTTTCTGGATATAATATGGTTTCCATGACAACGGCATCAAATATTTGGAGAAATGTTGAAAAAGCCCACTGTTGGCAACCCGATGATCCTTGTGATTGAATAAATGAAGTGAACTCATAGTGCCATCAATGGTCCATCAAACGAACTGGGCCACTAGGACATATTAGTCCAGTGCATTTATGGTTTTACCCAGAACTAATTGCAACAGAATTTTTTTTTGCTGGAATTTGTACATATACACTCCATAAACAACATACTAAAAATCAACAAAAATCGGAAAAAGGGAAATTGGTGAATTTCGTGGGGGGAAAATGGGAAAATTTGGTCAAATCATCAATTTATGGATTTTCATGGATGTATATAAAACAATCAAATTCACAAATCCCACAAATAGTATTTGTATTGTGTCGACCACATTTTCCTGAATCAAGAATTGGAAACCATTCCCAGATTCCTTAAGTATTTTTCGAATTGTGTGTCTTCAAAAACACCAGTTTACCTGATTTCGGAGCCTTAATTTTGCAGAATGAGACAAATGCCGCATTATATGGTTAATTATTTAAAAAACTAGAGCAAAATTAATGACTTTATCACTGTTTTAGTAATTTCCTCACTAGATAAAACACAAATTATGGTTAATATGTGCATCTATGAATAAGGAGAATACAATATTCTCAAACAAAATGTGTGTTCCATTCTATGGACTTATTAAAATTTGCCTTGACACAGAACTCGTGTGATGAAATGCCATATTTGAGGTCATGTAACTCAATAAATTAATATCCATATGCTCTGCGTTTCTCATAACATTTTGAGAATACTAGATTGAACAAATTGTGAAGGACTTTCCAAATACATTGGTGAAGAAAATTAAATTATGGTCCTATGAACTCTTAGTCTAGACTCTTTTCCAAAAATGCTATTGTGGGGCGTTTTTGTGCATTTTTAAAGGTTCTTAGGTATATTCAGAAAAATTAACGAAAGTTTATTGTGTAAAATTATTTTATCTGTCCTCTTAAATCTTTGTTGAGAAAATAGCATTTTAATGGTTATACCAATGAATGTCACTGGATTTCACTCATCATTGTGGAAACTTACTCCAAATTTGAACGGCAGAAAAATGGGGTAGGGGAAAGCATATCAACAAAAACATCAAAATTATGCATCTTGAGGCATAAAACTTTATTTTAACAGCTTCTGCTTACATTTTCTTTCATACATAATATCATATTTCCTTTGTTTATGTTTATTGACAGAGCTATAATATTTTTTGTCATAATTTGGCAGTGAAATGTCAAATTGGCATTTTGGGATTGTTTTTCTACAACATAGCCATAAAATTCTAAATCAACGTCCGATAGCGTATTAAGCAGTTTTATAATGCAACAGGAATGTGCACAAACTGGAAGAAAACAACATTGTGTCTGAAATGGCTGTAATTTGGTGATAAGATTACATTTTGTGATTTTTCCTACCCCTATACCAACATTAAAATTTGGAGTCAGTTTCCTGAAAAATGAAAGAAATCAAGTGACATACGATGGCATAACAAATGTAAGGCTAATTTTTAAACACTAAAGTGTTGTGGGAGGAAAGTTCAAATAATTTTACATATTAAAACACCCATTGTTTTTTGTGTTTATGGCCCAAAACCTTTTGTAATGGACAAAAATGCCTCAAACTGGCATCTTTGGAAACAAGCTAAGACCAAGTATTCAAAGGGCCATAAGTTGATTTTCTTAAATAATGTTCTGTTAATACCTTTACAATTTGTTCAATCCAACATACTTAAAATGTGATATAAGAAAAGCATGGCATATGGATATTAAATTATTAAGTTACCTGACCTCAAATATTGCATTTCATCATGCAAGTTCAGTGTCAGAGACAAAATTGGCTAAGTCCATACAATGGAACACACATTTTGTTTGAGAATATAATCTTCTTCTTAATTATTGATGCACATATTAATCATTTTTTGTGTTTAATCTAGTGAGGAAATTACTAAAACACTGAAAAATCCATACATTTGGCTCTAGTTTTTTAATATTTAACCATAATATAAGGCATTTTGGCTTATTCTGCGAAATTGAGGCCCCGAAAATGGGCCGAAATCAGGTAAACTCGAGTTTTTGAAGGCACACAACTCGAAAAATACTTAATGAATCTGGGATTGGTTTTCAGTACTGGGTTCGGGAAATTAAGGTTGATCAATACATATGCTATTTGTAGGATTTGTGAATTTGATTGTTTTATATACATCCATGAAAATCCATAAATTGATGATTTGACTAAATTTCCCCAAATTTATTTTACGAAATTCAACAATTTCCCTTTTTCCTATTTTTGCCGATTTTTAGTATGTTGTTTATAGAGGGTTTATGTACTTACTCCAGCAAAAAAAAAATCTGTTGCAATTAGTTCCGGGTTTGGCATTTTTTCTCATAAATACACTGGACTATATAGGATCAAGATCAATTGCTAAGGTCAAGATTATTGGGGAAAAAGTTCAACCTATTGGTCTATTTTATATGAATTGTCTCATATTCCACCAAACCTAGTGCGTTAGTCCTCAAAGCAATCCCCATGATAAGCGAGATCACTGAGTCGCTATCATATTGGATCCATCTAGCCCCATTCCGTACATTCAGTGCTACACGTCAACGTTCTGGCGTAGCATTCCATATGTAGAACTTTTGAATGTTTATGAATTCCATATATGGAATTCGTGAATATTCAAAACTATATATATGGAATGCTACTCCAGAACTTTTACCTGTAGCTATTAACTGCGAAATCGGGGCTGGATGGATCCAATATTAGCGAATCAGTGATCTCGCGTATAATGCACACCAATTGGGCCACCATCATCGCGTTCAATGTGATATCACACACTTGATTTAAGAAGGATACTGTCTACAATTGACAACAATAATTTATATAATCACATTTTAAGTACTACATTTTTGGTTTAACAATATTTATTTCTACCCAAAAATATAATTAAAGTACTACTTGTTTATGGTTCATCTGGCAAAACGGTCTGCAAAATTCGTTAAAGATAAATTAGGTGATTGTTAAGTTTATTTCTTATGAACAAAACATTTAAAGAGCCATATAATACAGGTAAAACGAATGTGTTTTATTATTATATTTTTTAAGTTGTGTTATAATTTTCCTGATTAAAACAATGTTTTTGCCATGGCAACTGCAACATTTTTGATTGAAATTAATTTTAACAACTGGTCATAAATGAGAAGTTCATTCACTTCGCAACAAAAAATGTGAACATGTATAGAATATAATCTCGTTTCCATAGCAACCATTAGCACAACTACTGTCCAAATTGTCATTTTAGTGAACTTTTTGCTGTATTACTACTATCTCAATTTCGTTCAGAAATATAGAATACAATCCATTGCACTGTATAACTTAGTCATACTTTTCCATACAAAAATCTATGTTGAGTGGTGGATACAATGCCCTTGTTTCCATAGACCTGTTCCAAATGTTATCAAATTGGTCACTTTTGAGTGTTCTGTTCACAGTGGGATGTAATAGGAATAGGTAATATTCACTTCATTCACACATATCTGCTCGTTTTATGGTTAGAATCACAGAAGAATGTCGCGACAATGATGCATACAACATTATTCAAAATATATCTCTGTAAGATTGTTGCGAAATGGTAATTGTATAAGGTCTCAAATTCTTGATTGATCAGCTAACAAGATCACTAGTAAACGAAATATTAACACCAGCTGAATGAGACAAAGATTTATCATGAAAATATGATTAAGAATATTCCATTACTCAACGACCGTAGCTTAGATATATAACTCTGTAGTTTATGGCCATGCGGATGACATTCGTTACTTAAAATTGGAAAACGGAACTCACATGAAAGACACCGTTGTTTCTAGTTGTTTGCCAAATATGTACATATGTGATTGTAGAATAAATTGTCCCAAAATGAACATTTTATCAAATGATTCCATCCAACTATTGTATTACCTTTTTGGACAAGGTACCTCCGAAAAGTCTGAGAATCATAGATTGTAATACCTTATGGTACAGTATACAACATGACTGGGTGAATGACATCCAATATATGTTTCATGGTTCTAATGTCACAAATATATTGGAGTGTTACCATTTGTACATTTAAGGCAACTGACAGAGATAATATTTTGGGATTTTAAAGATTTTAAATATGAATACAAGCGGGTGTAAAACTGGTGTTGGCTACTTTGACACCCCAACAACCCTGTCATACCTTTCTGCTTATTTTTGACAATCCCCAGCTTCCCCTCTTTTTAGCTCAACTTGCTCCTACAAGCCACTTCCCTCGTCTGATCTTCAACACACTATAATTATGCGTGTCTTCGTGGTGATCTCTGCATTGGAGCAATATTTTTTCCACCGAAATTAGTTTTAAAATATGGCAATCATTTTGATTTTCACATCTGAATCCATCGGCACTCTGCAGCCAACATTATTGGAGAAATCTTCTTACAATTTACAGTCATGTTCTGGTTCATGTTTGGATGGACGTTATCGAATTTTAACGATTTATGAACAACAGCCATCTTGGATTTTACTCTTTGCACAACTAAATCCAGCCAGTCAGCCAGCAGTTTTCAACAAATGAGATTCCAATGTTAATGATTCTCCAATATTAACAAAACAGTGCATAGCAGCTTTAATTGAAAATAAATCTGCTGGGTGTGACAGCCCTGTTGAATGTTCAGAATGGTGTATGATAACCAATTTGTTTCAATCCAAATGATCAATATTGGTATACTCATAGATATAACTGTTGCCCCCAAGTGTGGATCTGACAGTTACGCCATTAAAAAAATAAATACCTGTGTTATTGGGTAGTTACATATGGGAAACTTGATGAGGGTGGATGCTTTTTGTCACTCCTCATACATCCATCAAAATCTTCTCAAGAACCGCAAGTCAGAATTGAGTATATATATTGTGGATGGTCACCAGGTGACTTGGATTCTGATTTGTTCAAATTGTGTCGAAAGGGGACCGGATCGAAAAGGAACCAAGCTTGGGCGTAACTATTCATGTCCATAGTAATTCTTAAAACATCTTCTCAAGAACCATTGGGGCTATTTAGCTTATATTTGGCATGGAGGGTCCTTTTGTGACAGGGATAACGATTTGTTCAAATTGGACCACCGGGTCAAATAATGGCGGAGCCAAGGACATAACTTTTATATCCATAGTAATTCTTAAGATGTCTTATAAAGAACCATCATGAATATTCAGCTTACATCTGGTATGGAGAGTCATTGTGTGACTGTGATTCAGATTGGTTCAAATGAGGTCACCAGGTCAAACAGTGGTGGAGCCAGGTTTATAACTATTTCCCTCTATATTATTTCTTACAACACCTACTCAAGAACCACCAGTCCTATTCAGCTTGTATTTGTTAAGGACCCTTGGGCGACTGATTCAGATTTGTTCAATTGGGTCACTGGTCCAATATGGACGGAGCCAGGGACATAATTATTTTCCTCAATAGTCATTCTTAAAACATTTTCTCAAGAGCCATCAGTGCTGTTTAGCCTATATATAGTATCACTGTATGGAAGGTTAGGTTTGTTAAAATGGGTCCGACCAGTCAAGAAATTGCGTTTTTGGTGCTTAGGGTACATATAAAGTTGGGAATCAAATATGTTTGAATGGGATCGGCTATTAAAAAAGAAAGAGGGCATGTCAGGTTGGCGGCATCACTTCCAATCTAAGGGGGTGTGCAAAGGAATTTTACGAACTTGGGAGTAAGTTTGCGACAGAAACCTCACATTACGCCAGTAGCCTTTTCGCCAAATCCTAAGAGTCGCAAAGCATCATATTCTCTCAATCCGTGGAACCATATGCCACTTTATATTCATAATAATACACACTGCCTGATAGTACAGCCGTTTTGCCACACGTACCCCACTGTCTTTTTGTGGCACTCCATGGTTTGAATGAGACAATACAAAACATAAAAACATTGTAGTTGCTCAAGTTATTTGCCAGTCGGGTTTTGTAAATGTTCCATGCTGTCGGAGAAAGTTCAATATATCCCATATTTCAATTAAACGCCTACAAATGATACAAGTATAAGAGGGAAATGCTGACTTAGATTATGTTGACCTGGCCTTGATCAATCTCATCCCATCCGGGTAACCACCTCCAACAATATTCAGCTTGAGGTCACTCGACCAATATGCCAAGTTTCATGCTTTAGATACTATAGTCATGATTCAGCGATTCTTAAGTGACCCCGCTATGTGTAAGGATTAGGAATGTGCATTGATCCCAGTTAGATGTGAGAATAGGGTAAAAGATGCATGGTAATTCCTCTATGTAATATTGGCTATGCTTAGTCGTGTTATGAAATATATCCTAATTTGGCCCCAGAAACCATTTCCGCCCGTTAGTAACCCTGACATATGTGGACTATCAAAGGCGTAACCAGTGTTTCCCTAAGGCGGGTTCGTCGTGTGATTGCAACGGCATAATTTATGCGGGGGACCCCATTGGATGGGGTGATATTAGCACAGCATGACCTGGTGACGTACTCATCGCACAACACAACGATCAGCGTTCTTGATGACGAACATTATGAATCATTAACATTCATTTCCCTCCCACGAGCTATAATCGAACCACTTCACGGGTGGTTCGTGTACGACATAATTTTGTATATACTATTCAAGTATTATGTAAGTGGATTAACGCCAATAGTTCATTATGCGCGAAATGTGCTGGACGCCTGTCGATTCTTCAGTTCGCGAACCAAATATCGCGATTCCCAACTAAGCGCAAGCATCACAAGAATAGACTCCAACTGTTCTAACTTGGGTATTTTTTCCCCAATAGTTCAGTGCGAAGGTTCTGGTATCCTGCCGATTCTCCAGCCCGAGTCCCCACTGAGTGTAATTGGTAATTTAACCCTTTACCCAACAGAAGGGCCCTGTGCCAATGCATTCTCTTATATATGCGAGTCGACCATAGGTCGCCTCGCATATATAAGAGAATGCATTGGCTTAACACATATATTAAATTATAAAATTGTTAAAGAATGTAAGAAAAAATGGTAAAAAGTGTTAAAAAAAGAATTTGTTTAGGCCAATGCATTCTCTTATATATGCGAGGCGACCTATGGTCGACTCGCATATATAAGAGAATGCATTGGCACAGGGCATAACTGTAACCATCACAATGTGGTCAAGGAGCCGGTTCCAATGATATCCATATTTGTATGGTTTTATTGAGACAGACCCAAGATAATTTAGGCTGTTGAAGACTCAAACTGCTTCGAACTTGATCGGATAATGTTTTTGTATCTTCTGTAAATCAAAAATATGTCACGTGGAGCACGGTAGTCCAGTGCTCAGCGTCTCTTCGCTGTCAATACAGAGAAATGAGTTCACAGCCCGTCGGTGGTTTATTGTGAAGTCACACAACATTGGCTTGGCTTGTGCATTGAGCGACGTGCAAGGTCGCTTGTACTGTGTCGACTTCGCACCATTCGTGCGTTAAACGAGTACCAATACCAGTCAGCTTGTCATACTAGTGAGTATCAGATCTCTTTCTGATTAAACTATAGCAGAACATGTACACAATATCATGGCTGCAGTCGGTTCATTGGTTGGCTTGTACAAATGACTGTGCCAATAGTGTAATATTTAAAAGCGTCTTAAAACAATATTACTGAGCGCTATATAAACCGCCATTATTATTTGCTACATGTTTCGAATATGGCCGACATTAATGTAATTTTGGTAACAAACAATGTCATGTATGTTGCAATAACGTGCATAGTATAAACAGTGCATGGTCGCACAATAGAGCATTGTTCTTCCCAGGGCGGGTTCGTCCGAATCCATCGAACCCTAGCTAGTTACCCCCATGTGGAATATCCTGATTGGCTGAAAAAATTAGGGCACTAATATGGAGATTTGCGATGGTTGAAAGGTATTGTGGTGCATATAGTATCAATCACATTATTTAGCCACAACAAAACAGCAGTTATTTGATCATTATGGCATCTGGTATCTGACCTTTGTCGTCTGACCTTGAAATACAAATCCCCCATCGGACATCACATCCCAAAAGTGCTTCTATAACTAAGCATCCAATATGTGAAGTTTCATGGTTGAGAATAAACATAAACATATAGTCATAAAATCGTGTTTATTTGGGTCTGATGGTTCCTTAATTCGGAGTGGGATCGTGACTTTTGTATTTGAATAACTACAAGGCTCATCGGGTTTCTACAGTGGGCTTTTAAAACTGTTCTCCAAATATTTTGCCATGGAAACCATATTTTATCCTGACACATGCAGCCACCCCAATCCAAAATGTTCCCACAATAACTAAGCAACATATTTGTGAAGTATAGTGCTTTAGTTACTAAAGTCACAAAATCGTGTTTATTTTGATCTGATGATCTAATGCATCGTGACTTAAGTACTGCTTCAAATCCTATAAAACTTAAAATGTGATTAAATATGAACTATAAATGTTGTGATTGTCTTGTATCAAGTATATCATACCAAATTGAACGTGGTGATGGTGTTCAAGTGTTTGTGTATTATGAAGGGGATTGCTTTTATGACTAACACATGTGCTATGCGTAGCGGAATATGAGAAATATATAACAAATATATATACAATTACCTTTTTCCAATGACCTTGACATTAGCAATTGACCTTGACCCTACAAGTACTATGGCCCAGTCCATTTTATGGACCGTTGTTGGCACTATGACGTCACATAATTTCTTCAAATACAAGGCTCATCAGTTTGCCAACAGGGGCTTTTTCAACTGTTCTACATATATTTGATGCCGTTGCCGTGGAAATAAGATTTTATCCTGATACATGATCCCTCACCAAGGCATCGCCCTCCAAAACGTTTCCACTATAACCACGCAACACATATGGTGAAGTGTCATGTTTTAGTGCTAAAGTCACACAATCATATTTATTTGGTCTGATTGTATCAGGGTAATGTATCGTGACTTTCGTACTGCCACAAATACATTAAAAATTAGTACTTAAAATGTGATTCTGTATCAACAAAACGCTGTCACCTGTTGACAGTTACTGTAGTATACCAATTGCGTCATATATCAA
Organism: Siphonodentalium dalli; assembly: GCA_032622095.1. Lineage (NCBI taxonomy): Eukaryota > Metazoa > Mollusca > Scaphopoda > Gadilida > Siphonodentaliidae > Siphonodentalium > Siphonodentalium dalli. The sequence continues at coordinate 33,295,041 of CP136069.1, read as the reverse complement.
ATTGAACACCGTGATTTCGCCGTACTTGTTGTGCATTATAGTGGGGATTGCTCTTACGACTAAGTCACTATTGGTATTGGGGTAGCGGAATATGAGACAATTATAAAACATAGACCAAAATATCACATTTTGTTCAATGACCTTGACCTTAGTAATTGAACTTGACTCTACATGTCATAGAGGCTCAGTCCGTTTGATGGACCATTATTGGTACTATGAGTTAGCATCATTTCTTCAAACACAAGGCTCGTTGGTTCTCAACAGTGGCCCTTTTCAACTTTTCTTCAAATATTTGATGCCGTTGCCATGGGAACCTGATTTTATCCTGACACATGACCCCCCCCCCCCCACCGGGCACCCCCTCCAAAAGGTTTTTCATATGAATAAGCAACATATCTTTAAAGTGTCATACTTTAGTCACTAAAGTCACGACTATGCACAGGGTTTTCGCAAAATATCATGAAACTGATGAAATGGATAATTTCTTCACAAACGTGATCGTTTTGATCCAGGAATCGATATATCGAAATTGTTTGGAACCAAGAGCAATTTGTTTTTGTGGAAATATTTGACCCCCACCAAACAAAAAAATATAATTTCGACCCTGTGAAGAATATTGTAGAGTATTATACTTGCAACGGCCAGCGCCAATGTAGAAACTATACCCAGATATCTGTATTGGTGCAGCGGCAGGTGATCATAAGACATTTTAGTTGGAAAAGAGTCGCACAAAAGTACACCTCTACGGAATTTATATTTGAACGCAAGAAAAAGTGTCACTATTTTCTTTTATCGGCGTCACCGCAAGAGTTTTTTGATTTTAACATTGTTGCGCAGCGTTAATCTTACCCAACATATAACAGTGGTATTTGAAGAATTGAGCATTTATTTAAGAAAAAACTCCGGGTACGGAATGGACACAACGCTAGTGATTTATAAGCACATATAAACGCTCAAATCTAATTATATGTGTTTGATGCGAAGTGTGCAAGCATGGTTAGCGCCACCCAACAACATAAGAAACGAAATATCCCGCGGTGACACATTTCGAAATTTGGTACAAGCGAGTATTGTGACTCAATATTTAAGAACTGTCTACTCGCTTGAAATTATAATACCATTTAATATACTTTCATGCTATGAACAATATGTAAACGTGTGATGGCTTCTGGTACCAAGAACTTCTGAGAGATAACTTTTTTCAAAAGTGCAATTCATATATGCATAATATCATATCCGAATATTATTATGCACATAATTGTTCTTGATTCAAGGGGACAAAGCATAAAATAATATTTTGAACTTCTCAAATGTACTAAAATCCATTATCCATTTCTTCACTGTATACGTCTATATACACTGAAGATGAAGCTATGTGAAAATTCAATATGTTTACTAGATAGATCGAAAGAAATGTTTTGTTAGATATTTGATGAAATTTTGCATCGATTTATGCAAAACGCGTGTCTCTCCCTTAAGGGACGGAGAAAACAATACACAGGTTCCCTTGGTAATCTTCCAATTGGTATCTCGTTCGTCCATGTTTTTTCATAATGGTGACGACATTATACGTTTGAAAACGAATCTATTAATTTTCGAAGAGCTCATACTAATTACTAACTAACACACACTATGCCGGTCAGGTTTACAATAATTCTCAAAGCAATTTAGAATCCGTTCAGTGTAAATGATTTGTAAAATAGTTTGGATTCTTTCACTCATTTATCTCAGTTAAACCATCCGCCCTTGCCCACAATACAGATATCAAACCACATTTATAATTTCTACCTACTGCCGATGCCTGGATTTAAACGCCGACATACAAATGAATATTCGAAATCATTTGCAGGGCACAAAAAGACACAACAGGATAACGACTTCACTAAAAGTCATGTGTGTCGTTCTCCCATCTCATTAGGGGGGGGGGAGTTTTGGACCAACACACATTTTTTATACAAATCAAAAAGGTTTTTTGACTGTTGTCGCCATGAGTTTGGCTTAAAACACCTTAGAATAAGAGAAATAATGTAATTCTAACTGCTAAACTGACTGCAGGCAGTTATCGTGTTGTATTTTGTTGCAAATTTTGAAATCCAAGACGGCAGCCATTTTTTTATTTGGCCGAATGACCACAAAATGACTCGTTCCTATTTACATGTCAATGCTAACATCCATGTCAAATTGCACAGAAATTCGTATACAGCTTTCCCCACGCAAATATCTGTTTTAGTGTTAAAATGTGGGGGTGGGTGTAAAAAAAAATGGTCGAAAAAAACTGCCGAAACGGAAACAATTTTGGACGCGAGGGTGGGTGAATCCCAACAAGGGTCGAAAGGTAAAAATCAGCATACGTGCCTGAAATTTTTTTCCGACCCCCCCCCTGATCTCATCAGATATATAACACATACATAAATCCCCTAATCACTGTCATGCTATCTTTGTTAACATATACATGTACATGTATTAAACAGTTAATTTTATTATTATTATAATGGCAATGAACACTATTTAAACCAAAAAGCGCTGGCAATGTGTTGCGAAAAAGTGTAAAACTCACCGTCATGAATTTATCTTGTCTCGAGCCAATTACAATGACGCCAGAAACTGTTGTTGCCAATTTGAAAAGTGTGCAGACGCGTGTTTCGATGTTGAGTCGGATGAGTTCACATGCAGCATTTCTCCTGCCGAGTGTTTTACATCGCAGAATATTCGAAACCTTCGTGTGTCCAATCTCCACGCCGTGCTGAGGTGTGGAATCAGCAGAGATAATGTTTAATAAGTCATTAGCTGTTGTCGCACCAAGAAGACTGACAAATAACAACATAAGTAAAAGAACCCTTTTTGTCTCCGCTACAACATACAACCGTGTCCATTTTCTAACCGACGGACGTTTCATACGCATTATGTCACTCCAGATAACTAAGCCAACACTCCGTTGCACGCTTGTGTAATAATATACTGGCGGCGATGTAGGTCGATCACGTAACTTTAATCGTTCACGCAGCAACATAGTGTTATCAATGGAAGCCTGTTTATGCCACCCGGATGCGACAAACAGTGTACATATAGCAACCATCAACTCTGTTGTCAATGAAATGTAGGCGTTTTCACAATTGAAATAGTGGCGTGACAGACCGGGACAAAGACAAACCTTACACAGTGGACATGCATTTATCACAAACTTGCAGAACACGTGAACGTGCTGTTGATTTCAGTTAAACTAATCCGATTTTATGCTCCCAAATTACTATGTATTTGGCGTCGGGGGTAAAACATATTTGATTTGAGTCGAGGAACCCACCCATCAAAGATCAGAGTGATCACATATCGATTTTTGAAATTTGTCATTTCTCGAGATATGTACTTATTTGTGGCCTGGAAAAAAATCGTCAATGTGACGGTCTCGGACAAAGTAGAGCAGATGACTCACTTGCATTTCGACTGAGGTAATCAGCGATGTTATTTGTAGAGCCACTAATTTACCGAATTGTAACAGGGAATCTACTTAATGTAGTTAGGAAACTGGATATCCTAGCATTAGTAGAAAACTTTCCTCTTGAGATCTTGCATGTCGAAGGCTTCTAAGCAAGGTTTAGAATCAGATAAAATTTTACATTGAAGATGTGAGTCTATTGTGTTTGGACTCCAATGATTTGACATTGAAGATGTGAGTCTATTGTGTTTGGACAGCTGCCGAAATGCATAAAGCTTCGATTTCGCAAGGCAGCCATTTAAGCGGATGAGGTTTGATTTTGGAGGAATAAAAAACAACCAAGAATAGTATGACCATCATGAATGATATGCAGTATAGCACCCACTCCACTATTCCACACTGCTTCATTGGTGGTGATGATGAGCAGATCAGAAGGTTTAGGATACACTGAGGATATTGAAGAATATTTTGTGCTTTCTCAAAAGAATTTGTAGATGGTTGAGTCCACTCGACTGATTCGGCAGATTATCTACCTGCAGTGAGGTGCTCTAGCTCTGATAGTAACATAAAGCACCCCGGAATACATGACTTCAATTGTTTGTATGCAATACACCACGAAAGGAGGGGTTTGACAGTCCTGGGCTTGCTACAAGGCACCATTGGGTTGACTTTGTGTGGTGAGATAGAAATTGAGCCGGATGTCCAGTTCCAGCCTAAAAATGTAGTATTTATTTGGGCAGACACGAGTCTTAGAGGCAAAACCTTTTCACACGTTGACAGGAGATCAGGCAGGTAAGAACGGCCATTGTACAGATCGTCAGCCAGTTTGACGACTTTCCCAGCAATAGAACTGTTATGAGATCCTTTCGAGTCGCGTCCTATGAAGCGCTACTAAAAGGAGATCTAACTCGCCAACGAGAATTGCATTCTAACAGATACAGCTTTAAAATTCATCAAATCTTCCGGACGATTTGCGTCGTGCAATCAATGCGCTCCTGAAAACTCACAAAATCGGAACTCTGTACCATACATGTACTTGCTGTCCCAATACCCTGTTCTATTAATTATTCAAACGACCCCTTTCTATTTACCATTTCCCAAACACGCCAACTAACGCCTTCCCCATCTTATACATATATATGCGGCCAGTTGTCATACTAGTCATAGCATATGTAATATCTTATACTCACGCGCTTAAAATATATATATTCTACCCGCCCTACCAAAACCTGATATAAATCCAAAACAATTTGTTATATTTATGTTTCATGTATGATCTGTAGGGTGCGGAGGTCCATCCAAGTTTCACAGAACTTATCCTCCAATCCCTTATATGTAATGTATTAATTATGCATAATACTAATACAAATATGTTTAAATCAAAACATCTGAGTTAACTTTCTACAGTTCGCAGCAGCTGTGATGCATCCATGGACAACTGATTCTGATACCTATTTTAATTCTAGGACTACCAGGGATGCAAAATTCTCATCCTGAGATAATGTGTATGTCAGATTGTGTTGCCATGATGTAAACTAGGAGGATTCTTCTTCTGTAAGCTTCCACTGTTTTGGTGGACGAGGAATATCGATTGGACAATGAGATAACCACACGTTAAAACCAATACAAGTGTCGCTGTCAACGTACATTGTAATGTCCATGGATGCACGAAATTAGGTTTGGCCAAATTGGTTACGCTCAAATTGCATCTTCGTTTATCAAATCAATGCTGCCACCACGCTGGATGAGAAATATAACGCAGTTCGGGATTTTTTTTTACCCTGTGCCAATGCATTCTCTTATATATGCGAATCGACCATAGGTCGCCTCGCATATATAAGAGAATGCATTGGCCTAACAATTTTTTACAATTTTAATAATTTTTTCTTGTATTCTTTAACAATATTTTATAATTTCACCCATACAGACAAACATGAGCAGACGACACTCTTCTATATGCTTCTATATATGTTTGGGGCTAGACGGACGGGCGGTACGACGGACGGACGGACCACGGCTATTTTAATAGTCCCCCGAATTTTTTTTCGGGTGACAATTATATATAGTGGAACATCGCGAGCAGTGTATTATCATGAACTAACAACATATATTGAAAAGAACAATGCGCTGCATATATTGGCAAAGTAACTGCATATAATGACGAACTGACTGCATTTATTGACTAATTAACTGCATATATACATGTATTGACAAAGTAGCTGCATACAATGGCAAATGAGCTATATATTGATATATCAATCAGATATATTCCATGAGCTTAAAGATGCACAATCCGAATTAATGCTCCTAGATTACTATTTCTTTGGCTTCAGGGGTGAAAAATATTTGATTCGAGTCGAGGAACCCATCCATCAAAGCTCAGAGTTAACATATATCGATTTTTGAAATCTGGTTATTTTTCACCACCTGGTATATTTAAGGCCTGGCAAATATTCAACGAATGCCGACTGACATACTCTCGATACCAAATTGCTTCGGAACAAAATGTTGATATATAACACCTTTTGCTGCTTTTGGGGCAATGTTATACTGTAGTTGACAGTGGTTAGCATTATGTTTTGTCAATTAGTCGATTCTGATAACTGAAGCGGCATTTCAAGAAATGTTGTTGTTGTTGGAATTTGATGATATGGGGACACTTGAATCGGATTGTGCGCCTTTAACATAAGGCAGCTGTGGCGTTCCATTGCTATACTAATGTTCTTATGGCGGTGACGATGACGGGCGGCAACGATGGTAATGGTGACAATAATGCTGCAGATAATGTGGTGGTGATGGCGGTGATGATGATGATGATGATGCTGATGGTTATATTGTGTCGCAAGGATTATAGGACTTCATTTCTATCCAATAATGCCATTTTTTAGTATATTTTTCAATATCGTTTCCATGGTAACAGGTATTTCTCACGGTATCGGGCATTTTCGGCAGTTTAATCAAAATGCATTTTAAGTAGACGTATGCAGCTGTTTCAGTGCGCATAAATTATTACTGTTACCAATGTAGTACATGTACCTAATAAATGTTCCAATTGCAAAATTATCGCACTTTTTGTAAAAATCACCATTTTCACCACAAAATGGCAATAAAACCATTATAACCTATATGTGCATCCTGTTTAATACAGGTTGGAACATAGTTATTGTTGAAAACGGGTTTGAGACATATATAACGCGTTGTCATAATATGTCTTGCTTCATTACACGCTTTAAATGTCCGGTTTATGGACAAAATTCATTATTTCTGATTATTTGACGAAATTTGGTCCGTTTCCATGACAACAGCTGAATAAACCTCAACAGTGACCCTATGAAGAAGTCTGGATTAAAAGTGCATGTCATAGAAAACAAATTTCAGAAAGTTATATCGTGTTGCAAGGGTTATTGGACTTCATTTCTTTCCAATAATGCCATTTTTTGTATTTTTTCAATATCGTTTCCATGGTAACAGTTATTTCTCAGGGTATTGTGCCTTTTCGACAGTTTTATCTAAATTAGTTTGAAGTACCCGTATGAAGCTATCACAATATGCATAAATTATTACTGTAACCAATGTAGTATCTAATAAATGTTCCAATTCCAAAATTTTCGCATTTTTTGCCAAAATCAACAGTTTTTACCCCAAAATGGCAATAAAACCTTCATACCCTATATGGGCATCCTAGTAACTACTGGAGTAGTTGGAAAATAGTTATCGTGGAAAAATAACATCAAGAAATTATCTTCAACATATGTTTCTGTCCTGGAATGTGCTTAAATTCTTTTTTACCGTCTGCTGAAGGGTTTTATCTAAAAATGTGTCTACATTAACTTCGATGCCCCCACCCCTCAAAGGAGTGAAGTGGTGTCTGCCAGTGACTTAATGACAATGTCTCATCTCCCAAAAGATAAGTTTGTGAACGAGCTGCTACTCAGTACTGCCTCTAATGTATCTTGGCTGAAAACCATACGGCGAAATGTATTTTCTGAAGCACAGGTTTCAAACCCTGAAGTAGCCAACAGTGACCTCAAACAACGTTATCAACGGTCGGGTGGAGTGCCCGTAGAAAATAAGCTCGCATGTGACATCTTCCACTTAATTCTCTACCTCAGCGGTGGATCACTGACTGAGATTAAAGATATATTGACCTCATCACCGGATCTGCAACCAGAGTCCTCTCAAACGCCCCGACCAGTACCAAGCCTGTGTCCCTGTGGGTCAATCTGCGTGCAGGATAAAATCATAGAGATACATTCTTCTATTACTCTTGTTAAAGCAGACATTACCCGCCTTACAGCTTCTATCGAGAATCCAGATGGTATCTTCGGTTCGAGGCTGAAGTCAATCGAATCAGATGTGAAGGAGACACGCACAGAAATCGAGACGTTGAAGTATGAAATTGGTGTAATTGCTACCCAATCAGATTCTAATAAAACAATGCTTGAAGAACTGAGAAAAGCCTGTCCCAGTAAAACCGATTCCGGAAAACAAAATTCGTCCATAAATATGTCTTTCCTGGATGAAATAGAGAAAGTTATTGGATCTGCGGAAGTTGTGTGCAGTGCAACACTAAGTAAACTAACTGATATTAGTTCTTCTGTTGCTGTTACCGAGGAAGCAAGTGCTAGGATTGACAAACTCAACAATTCTGCTAGAGTTGCAATCGAGAAAACTGACAGAAATGTCGACTCAATGGGGAGCTACTTTGAGCAGTTGTTCCAGACGCTCATTGATAACTATGAGCCTCGACTTTTCTCTCTAGAACAGCAACACAAGGACAAGTCTGTGGAGCGTCAGCAGAACTTCAGTTGTTCCCGAGCTTCTTACGCTGACACTGCAAGCGCGAGTAAGAATTCTAGAGAATATGATGCCAATTTCTCTGCAAATTCCATTCCTGTTTCAATGGAATATTATACGTCTTACCAACTCGGCTCCCCGATTCATTCTAGCTCAGCCATTGCCGGTCGGAGTCATGACAATCATTTCCAGGATACAGAATATCCACCAGACACAAAGAGTCTTTATGTAGGTGGTGTTGGACCCTACGATAACCAGAATATGATCCGCAAATACCTTGTGAATCGTGGGATAACCCCATCTTATGTGAAAGTCATGGCATCTAAAACAGTTCCGGATGGTAAATCAGCCAGAATCACCATACCAACGGAGTCATGTTCTCTTATTGCTTCTTCCAATTTCTGGCCTCCAGGTGTATATAGTCGCCCGTGGAGAGGCTCAACTGCCAAACCAAAAGACTCGTTCTACATTCATCATGGATGAACAACATAACATAAATTGTGAAACAATTGTATATACCCCTCTTAACTTAATTTCGTGGAATGCAACCGGTATCCAATCCAGCGCTTCATATCTTACTTCACTGTTAAATGATCAAGTATATGACGTGGTTGGAATTTCTGAACATTGGCTAGATCCAAACACTTTGTCATTTCTAGATACGATCCACCCAAATTACACAAGTATATCTAAGTGTGGCAGAGTTATTGTAACGAAAACGGGTGGCAGCTACTGTCGGGATGGAGTAGCGTTTCTCATAAATAAATCTAAGTCCCAGAATACCTCAACAGTCAGCGTGGATAATGAACGAATCATTGGGATTCGACTTAGACTTGAATACAACCAGTTCTTATTTATCTTCCAAGTGTATTTTCCTGGTACTAATCACCCAGACGAATTATACGCACAATGTCTGTCAGATATGACCGATCTAATTAATGTATTCTCGTCTCATGGCTCAATCGTTCTAATGGGTGATTTTAATGCCCATCTCGATAAATCAAACGCTCCTCCCACTAGCCTGGGCTCAAAGCGATCCTCCAGATCGGCTGGGCTTAAACATTTCTTAAGTCAACATCAGATGATATCTCTGATGGTGTTACCCACTTGCAAAGGCCCAACTGTGTCATACGTACCTTATTCATATGATTCATCATCTTCTCTTCTAGATCACATTATCATACATGAATGTAGAGTAGATCTTATATCTAATAACGAGATATTAGATGACAGTGCTACCAACACATCGAATCATCGACCAGTGAGATGCACCACTCTCATTCCCTCTCTTACGACCAATAACTCCAAAAGCGTCAATCGAAAAACAATAAATTGGCAAAAGCTTGATGTTGAATTATATAAAAGCTATGTATTAGATAGTATCGCAAATATACCAAGCGCACTCAGTAACAAGAGTGAAGTGGATGCAGCTTACACAAGCCTAGTTAGCGCTATGTTGTCTGCTGCTCAAATGGCAAGTCCCACACCCCACAGTCGACAAAATTCCAAACCATATTGGGGCCGTGACATTCAACACTTACATAAAGCTATGATAACACATAGGAAAATGTGGATTACTTCAGGGCGGCCCACAGATTTTAACAACGTAATTTATCGGGCCTATAGAGACCAAAAACGTTTCTTCCGAAGAGCCCATCGCTTAGCTGTAAAATCATATTTCAAGGACTCTATTTATAAAATAGAACGTCAAGCAGTTTCCGATCACAAAGCCTTCTGGAAATCCGTCCGTCCTAAAACTGGAAGCAGTGTGCGCCCAGGAACGGAAATGCTATTTAATGGCATTATGTATCGAGATCCTCTGGACATTGCTTTAGGATGGCAAAACTATTTTGCAGAACTTTATAAATGTTCAACCCATAAAGATAAGGAGTTTGAGTTATTTGTCAAATCGAAAATAGAAGAATTTCTCGATTCCGATCAATTAAATGAAGGAACTAATGATCTCACAGGGTCTGTCTCACTGGTCGAGATTAATAAAGCAATTGGAAATCTAAAACTAAATAAAGCAGGGGGAATTGACAACTTGTCGAATGAACACATTATAAATGCACCATTGAATGTTCGCACTGCTTTATGTTTGTTATTTTCAACCATGTTTAAGCTTGCTCACATCCCATCTGATATGAAGAAAGGTCTTGTTTTGCCAATATACAAAGGAGATCCGAAACCTATTCAAAACCCAGACAGCTACCGGGCAATCACGCTCCTTCCTGTATTATATAAGATTTATGAGAATATAATTCTTCAAAGACTTAAGGAGAGCCATAATTTCAAACATTTTCCGAGTAGCCTACAAAATGGATTCCAGAAAGGAGTTGGTTGCTCGGTAACTGCCTTCGAACTTCAAGAAGGCATAGCCTATGCCAAATCGAATGGGTCTCGCTTATTCACAGCTTTTCTTGATTCGAAAAAAGCATTTGACTGTGTATGGCACGAGGGCCTAATTTACAAATTGCATGAGATGGGAATAAATGGTAACTTGTTCCAATTATTTATTGACATGTACTCAAATGTGGAGAGCTATATATTGTACGAAGGAATTATAACACATTCAATCAAAATGGAGCAAGGTACCAGACAAGGAGGTGTTTTATCTCCCTTCCTGTACCTTATTTTTATTGATGACCTTGTTAAGTCATTGTCTGACTCACCTCATGGTTTGCATATCAGCACGCTGACATGCTCGTGTCCGACCACTGCAGACGATATCACGATAACATCACTGACAGAGCACGGTCTGCGAAAACTCATTGACATATGCTACAACTACAGTTTAAAGTGGAGGTTCCAATTTTCTCACGAAAAAAGTAAGATCGTTATCTTCAACACCTCTCGCAAACCAGCAGCGCTCACAACAGATAAATCATTTGTAATGGGACCCTGTGCAATATCTGAATCCGATCAGGTAACGCATCTGGGCATACTCCAGGATTCTAGAAGTTCCCATATCCCGAACATTGATCACGCTTCTCAAATGCTACGCAAATGCTTCTTTGCCGCTTGTCGCGCCCCGGTTTCGAAAGATTTCACTCCTCTGACAAACCTTAAACTGTTTAGTCAGGTAGCCATTCCTAAAGCTCTGTATGGTTGCGAGATGTGGTGGAGCCTTTCATCTACGAATTACCTTAGCTTAGAACGAGCATATCGCATGTGCATTAAAAACATGCAACTTATCTCTCAGAGAAGTAGTACAATTCTTTCTCTCTCCTTGCTTGGTGTCTTGCCAATTCAGTATGAACTAGAGAGGAGAAAACTCTTGTTTCTGGGGTCGCTCATCAACTTGCCATACGGTCATAGACAAGCCTTAGAAATATTTTTGTTCAATCTCCATGCGATGTTGTTATATGCCCGTCCACCCACGGGTTTTCTTGCGGAGATTACAAACGTTCTTAAAAAATATGACCTATATGATCACCTCTTACACTTTGCAACTACAGGGTCTTTTCCGACTATATCAATGTGGAAAATTACTATAAAGGAACGCCTCACTGCTCACTATTGTCGTGAAACTAGTTATTATGCACAAGGGGATATGCTATTCTTCTTTAAGGTCAAGCCTGATCCAATTTCCATTTGGAAACTCTGGGTTACATGTCGAGACGAACCAGCCTTTTTCGCCAACTGTGTTATCATGGCACGCACTCTGAACAGAACGACATATGATAATGCTTCTGTATGTTATCATTGCAAACTAAATTATTCGAATCAATTGTTTCATATGTATAGTAAATGCTCGTCTGAATTCGCTTTGATAACGCGGAACACATTCTGGTACTCCATAATTGATCGATTTGGAATACATGCGTTCAACTTCTTGGAAGCAATGTCAGAAGAAACCCTCTTAGCCTATTTCTTCGGTGGATGCATCAGCGCAGAAATTCACCTCATCTGCGACGAGAAGCAGCTATTCGGACAATGCGTCCGCTTCATTTGCGAATTATGCGCGGTCTGAGCAATACATGGATGTCTTAACATCTTGTCTTGCAGTAATTATTTCAGCAATAAATTTATAATTATTATTATGTGAACTATTCTTCGGTCTTTGATATGGTGACTCTAAAGTCATCCGACCTCCTGGTGTCTCATTTGGTATTTGAGGAATTAAGTCATGTTAAATTATATTGTGTATATATGTCAACAGTTTATTTGTGTATGTATATATTGTATCATATTGTCTCCATGTTTGGAGGAATAAACATCTCTCTCTCTCTCTCTCTCTCTCAACGTACATTGTAATGTCCATGGATGCACGAAATTAGGTTTGGCCAAATTGGTTACGCTCAAATTGCATCTTCGTTTATCAAATCAATGCTGCCACCACGCTGGATGAGAAATATAACGCAGTTCGGGATTTTTTTTACCCTGTGCCAATGCATTCTCTTATATATGCGAGTCGACCATAGGTCGCCTCGCATATATAAGAGAATGCATTGGCCTAACAATTTTTTACAATTTTAATAATTTTTTCTTGTATTCTTTAACAATATTTTATAATTTCACCCATACAGACAAACATGAGCAGACGACACTCTTCTATATGCTTCTATATATGTTTGGGGCTAGACGGACGGGCGGTACGACGGACGGACGGACCACGGCTATTTTAATAGTCCCCCGAAATTTTTTTCGGGTGACAATTATATATAGTGGAACATCGCGAGCAGTGTATTATCATGAACTAACAACATATATTGAAAAGAACAATGCGCTGCATATATTGGCAAAGTAACTGCATATAATGACGAACTGATTGCATTTATTGACTAATTAACTGCATATATACATGTATTGACAAAGTAGCTGCATACAATGGCAAATGAGCTATATATTGATATATCAATCAGATATATTCCATGAGCTTAAAGATGCACAATCCGAATTAATGCTCCTAGATTACTATTTCTTTGGCTTCAGGGGTGAAAAATATTTGATTCGAGTCGAGGAACCCATCCATCAAAGCTCAGAGTTAACATATATCGATTTTTGAAATCTGGTTATTTTTCACCACCTGGTATATTTAAGGCCTGGCAAATATTCAACGAATGCCGACTGACATACTCTCGATACCAAATTGCTTCGGAACAAAATGTTGATATATAACACCTTTTGCTGCTTTTGGGGCAATGTTATACTGTAGTTGACAGTGGTTAGCATTATGTTTTGTCAATTAGTCGATTCTGATAACTGAAGCGGCATTTCAAGAAATGTTGTTGTTGTTGGAATTTGATGATATGGGGACACTTGAATCGGATTGTGCGCCTTTAACATAAGGCAGCTGTGGCGTTCCATTGCTATACTAATGTTCTTATGGCGGTGACGATGACGGGCGGCAACGATGGTAATGGTGACAATAATGCTGCAGATAATGTGGTGGTGATGGCGGTGATGATGATGATGATGATGCTGATGGTTATATTGTGTCGCAAGGATTATAGGACTTCATTTCTATCCAATAATGCCATTTTTTAGTATATTTTTCAATATCGTTTCCATGGTAACAGGTATTTCTCACGGTATCGGGCATTTTCGGCAGTTTAATCAAAATGCATTTTAAGTAGACGTATGCAGCTGTTTCAGTGCGCATAAATTATTACTGTTACCAATGTAGTACATGTACCTAATAAATGTTCCAATTGCAAAATTATCGCACTTTTTGTAAAAATCACCATTTTCACCACAAAATGGCAATAAAACCATTATAACCTATATGTGCATCCTGTTTAATACAGGTTGGAACATAGTTATTGTTGAAAAAGGGTTTGAGACATATATAACGCGTTGTCATAATATGTCTTGCTTCATTACACGCTTTAAATGTCCGGTTTATGGAAAAAATTCATTATTTCTGATTATTTGACGAAATTTGGTCCGTTTCCATGACAACAGCTGAATAAACCTCAACAGTGACCCTATGAAGAAGTCTGGATTAAAAGTGCATGTCATAGAAAACAAATTTCAGAAAGTTATATCGTGTTGCAAGGGTTATTGGACTTCATTTCTTTCCAATAATGCCATTTTTTGTATTTTTTCAATATCGTTTCCATGGTAACAGTTATTTCTCAGGGTATTGTGCCTTTTCGACAGTTTTATCTAAATTAGTTTGAAGTACCCGTATGAAGCTATCACAATATGCATAAATTATTACTGTAACCAATGTAGTATCTAATAAATGTTCCAATTCCAAAATTTTCGCATTTTTTGCCAAAATCAACAGTTTTTACCCCAAAATGGCAATAAAACCTTCATACCCTATATGGGCATCCTAGTAACTACTGGAGTAGTTGGAAAATAGTTATCGTGGAAAAATAACATCAAGAAATTATCTTCAACATATGTTTCTGTCCTGGAATGTGCTTAAATTCTTTTTTACCGTCTGCTGAAGGGTTTTATCTAAAAATGTGTCTACATTAACTTCGATGCCCCCACCCCTCAAAGGAGTGAAGTGGTGTCTGCCAGTGACTTAATGACAATGTCTCATCTCCCAAAAGATAAGTTTGTGAACGAGCTGCTACTCAGTACTGCCTCTAATGTATCTTGGCTGAAAACCATACGGCGAAATGTATTTTCTGAAGCACAGGTTTCAAACCCTGAAGTAGCCAACAGTGACCTCAAACAACGTTATCAACGGTCGGGTGGAGTGCCCGTAGAAAATAAGCTCGCATGTGACATCTTCCACTTAATTCTCTACCTCAGCGGTGGATCACTGACTGAGATTAAAGATATATTGACCTCATCACCGGATCTGCAACCAGAGTCCTCTCAAACGCCCCGACCAGTACCAAGCCTGTGTCCCTGTGGGTCAATCTGCGTGCAGGATAAAATCATAGAGATACATTCTTCTATTACTCTTGTTAAAGCAGACATTACCCGCCTTACAGCTTCTATCGAGAATCCAGATGGTATCTTCGGTTCGAGGCTGAAGTCAATCGAATCAGATGTGAAGGAGACACGCACAGAAATCGAGACGTTGAAGTATGAAATTGGTGTAATTGCTACCCAATCAGATTCTAATAAAACAATGCTTGAAGAACTGAGAAAAGCCTGTCCCAGTAAAACCGATTCCGGAAAACAAAATTCGTCCATAAATATGTCTTTCCTGGATGAAATAGAGAAAGTTATTGGATCTGCGGAAGTTGTGTGCAGTGCAACACTAAGTAAACTAACTGATATTAGTTCTTCTGTTGCTGTTACCGAGGAAGCAAGTGCTAGGATTGACAAACTCAACAATTCTGCTAGAGTTGCAATCGAGAAAACTGACAGAAATGTCGACTCAATGGGGAGCTACTTTGAGCAGTTGTTCCAGACGCTCATTGATAACTATGAGCCTCGACTTTTCTCTCTAGAACAGCAACACAAGGACAAGTCTGTGGAGCGTCAGCAGAACTTCAGTTGTTCCCGAGCTTCTTACGCTGACACTGCAAGCGCGAGTAAGAATTCTAGAGAATATGATGCCAATTTCTCTGCAAATTCCATTCCTGTTTCAATGGAATATTATACGTCTTACCAACTCGGCTCCCCGATTCATTCTAGCTCAGCCATTGCCGGTCGGAGTCATGACAATCATTTCCAGGATACAGAATATCCACCAGACACAAAGAGTCTTTATGTAGGTGGTGTTGGACCCTACGATAACCAGAATATGATCCGCAAATACCTTGTGAATCGTGGGATAACCCCATCTTATGTGAAAGTCATGGCATCTAAAACAGTTCCGGATGGTAAATCAGCCAGAATCACCATACCAACGGAGTCATGTTCTCTTATTGCTTCTTCCAATTTCTGGCCTCCAGGTGTATATAGTCGCCCGTGGAGAGGCTCAACTGCCAAACCAAAAGACTCGTTCTACATTCATCATGGATGAACAACATAACATAAATTGTGAAACAATTGTATATACCCCTCTTAACTTAATTTCGTGGAATGCAACCGGTATCCAATCCAGCGCTTCATATCTTACTTCACTGTTAAATGATCAAGTATATGACGTGGTTGGAATTTCTGAACATTGGCTAGATCCAAACACTTTGTCATTTCTAGATACGATCCACCCAAATTACACAAGTATATCTAAGTGTGGCAGAGTTATTGTAACGAAAACGGGTGGCAGCTACTGTCGGGATGGAGTAGCGTTTCTCATAAATAAATCTAAGTCCCAGAATACCTCAACAGTCAGCGTGGATAATGAACGAATCATTGGGATTCGACTTAGACTTGAATACAACCAGTTCTTATTTATCTTCCAAGTGTATTTTCCTGGTACTAATCACCCAGACGAATTATACGCACAATGTCTGTCAGATATGACCGATCTAATTAATGTATTCTCGTCTCATGGCTCAATCGTTCTAATGGGTGATTTTAATGCCCATCTCGATAAATCAAACGCTCCTCCCACTAGCCTGGGCTCAAAGCGATCCTCCAGATCGGCTGGGCTTAAACATTTCTTAAGTCAACATCAGATGATATCTCTGATGGTGTTACCCACTTGCAAAGGCCCAACTGTGTCATACGTACCTTATTCATATGATTCATCATCTTCTCTTCTAGATCACATTATCATACATGAATGTAGAGTAGATCTTATATCTAATAACGAGATATTAGATGACAGTGCTACCAACACATCGAATCATCGACCAGTGAGATGCACCACTCTCATTCCCTCTCTTACGACCAATAACTCCAAAAGCGTCAATCGAAAAACAATAAATTGGCAAAAGCTTGATGTTGAATTATATAAAAGCTATGTATTAGATAGTATCGCAAATATACCAAGCGCACTCAGTAACAAGAGTGAAGTGGATGCAGCTTACACAAGCCTAGTTAGCGCTATGTTGTCTGCTGCTCAAATGGCAAGTCCCACACCCCACAGTCGACAAAATTCCAAACCATATTGGGGCCGTGACATTCAACACTTACATAAAGCTATGATAACACATAGGAAAATGTGGATTACTTCAGGGCGGCCCACAGATTTTAACAACGTAATTTATCGGGCCTATAGAGACCAAAAACGTTTCTTCCGAAGAGCCCATCGCTTAGCTGTAAAATCATATTTCAAGGACTCTATTTATAAAATAGAACGTCAAGCAGTTTCCGATCACAAAGCCTTCTGGAAATCCGTCCGTCCTAAAACTGGAAGCAGTGTGCGCCCAGGAACGGAAATGCTATTTAATGGCATTATGTATCGAGATCCTCTGGACATTGCTTTAGGATGGCAAAACTATTTTGCAGAACTTTATAAATGTTCAACCCATAAAGATAAGGAGTTTGAGTTATTTGTCAAATCGAAAATAGAAGAATTTCTCGATTCCGATCAATTAAATGAAGGAACTAATGATCTCACAGGGTCTGTCTCACTGGTCGAGATTAATAAAGCAATTGGAAATCTAAAACTAAATAAAGCAGGGGGAATTGACAACTTGTCGAATGAACACATTATAAATGCACCATTGAATGTTCGCACTGCTTTATGTTTGTTATTTTCAACCATGTTTAAGCTTGCTCACATCCCATCTGATATGAAGAAAGGTCTTGTTTTGCCAATATACAAAGGAGATCCGAAACCTATTCAAAACCCAGACAGCTACCGGGCAATCACGCTCCTTCCTGTATTATATAAGATTTATGAGAATATAATTCTTCAAAGACTTAAGGAGAGCCATAATTTCAAACATTTTCCGAGTAGCCTACAAAATGGATTCCAGAAAGGAGTTGGTTGCTCGGTAACTGCCTTCGAACTTCAAGAAGGCATAGCCTATGCCAAATCGAATGGGTCTCGCTTATTCACAGCTTTTCTTGATTCGAAAAAAGCATTTGACTGTGTATGGCACGAGGGCCTAATTTACAAATTGCATGAGATGGGAATAAATGGTAACTTGTTCCAATTATTTATTGACATGTACTCAAATGTGGAGAGCTATATATTGTACGAAGGAATTATAACACATTCAATCAAAATGGAGCAAGGTACCAGACAAGGAGGTATTTTATCTCCCTTCCTGTACCTTATTTTTATTGATGACCTTGTTAAGTCATTGTCTGACTCACCTCATGGTTTGCATATCAGCACGCTGACATGCTCGTGTCCGACCACTGCAGACGATATCACGATAACATCACTGACAGAGCACGGTCTGCGAAAACTCATTGACATATGCTACAACTACAGTTTAAAGTGGAGGTTCCAATTTTCTCACGAAAAAAGTAAGATCGTTATCTTCAACACCTCTCGCAAACCAGCAGCGCTCACAACAGATAAATCATTTGTAATGGGACCCTGTGCAATATCTGAATCCGATCAGGTAACGCATCTGGGCATACTCCAGGATTCTAGAAGTTCCCATATCCCGAACATTGATCACGCTTCTCAAATGCTACGCAAATGCTTCTTTGCCGCTTGTCGCGCCCCGGTTTCGAAAGATTTCACTCCTCTGACAAACCTTAAACTGTTTAGTCAGGTAGCCATTCCTAAAGCTCTGTATGGTTGCGAGATGTGGTGGAGCCTTTCATCTACGAATTACCTTAGCTTAGAACGAGCATATCGCATGTGCATTAAAAACATGCAACTTATCTCTCAGAGAAGTAGTACAATTCTTTCTCTCTCCTTGCTTGGTGTCTTGCCAATTCAGTATGAACTAGAGAGGAGAAAACTCTTGTTTCTGGGGTCGCTCATCAACTTGCCATACGGTCATAGACAAGCCTTAGAAATATTTTTGTTCAATCTCCATGCGATGTTGTTATATGCCCGTCCACCCACGGGTTTTCTTGCGGAGATTACAAACGTTCTTAAAAAATATGACCTATATGATCACCTCTTACACTTTGCAACTACAGGGTCTTTTCCGACTATATCAATGTGGAAAATTACTATAAAGGAACGCCTCACTGCTCACTATTGTCGTGAAACTAGTTATTATGCACAAGGGGATATGCTATTCTTCTTTAAGGTCAAGCCTGATCCAATTTCCATTTGGAAACTCTGGGTTACATGTCGAGACGAACCAGCCTTTTTCGCCAACTGTGTTATCATGGCACGCACTCTGAACAGAACGACATATGATAATGCTTCTGTATGTTATCATTGCAAACTAAATTATTCGAATCAATTGTTTCATATGTATAGTAAATGCTCGTCTGAATTCGCTTTGATAACGCGGAACACATTCTGGTACTCCATAATTTGATCGATTTGGAATACATGCGTTCAACTTCTTGGAAGCAATGTCAGAAGAAACCCTCTTAGCCTATTTCTTCGGTGGATGCATCAGCGCAGAAATTCACCTCATCTGCGACGAGAAGCAGCTATTCGGACAATGCGTCCGCTTCATTTGCGAATTATGCGCGGTCTGAGCAATACATGGATGTCTTAACATCTTGTCTTGCAGTAATTATTTCAGCAATAAATTTATAATTATTATTATGTGAACTATTCTTCGGTCTTTGATATGGTGACTCTAAAGTCATCCGACCTCCTGGTGTCTCATTTGGTATTTGAGGAATTAAGTCATGTTAAATTATATTGTGTATATATGTCAACAGTTTATTTGTGTATGTATATATTGTATCATATTGTCTCCATGTTTGGAGGAATAAACATCTCTCTCTCTCTCTCTCTCTCAACGTACATTGTAATGTCCATGGATGCACGAAATTAGGTTTGGCCAAATTGGTTACGCTCAAATTGCATCTTCGTTTATCAAATCAATGCTGCCACCACGCTGGATGAGAAATATAACGCAGTTCGGGATTTTTTTTACCCTGTGCCAATGCATTCTCTTATATATGCGAGTCGACCATGGGTCGCCTCGCATATATAAGAGAATGCATTGGCCTAACAATTTTTTACAATTTTAATAATTTTTTCTTGTATTCTTTAACAATATTTTATAATTTCACCCATACAGACAAACATGAGCAGACGACACTCTTCTATATGCTTCTATATATGTTTGGGGCTAGACGGACGGGCGGTACGACGGACGGACGGACCACGGCTATTTTAATAGTCCCCCGAATTTTTTTTCGGGTGACAATTATATATAGTGGAACATCGCGAGCAGTGTATTATCATGAACTAACAACATATATTGAAAAGAACAATGCGCTGCATATATTGGCAAAGTAACTGCATATAATGACGAACTGATTGCATTTATTGACTAATTAACTGCATATATACATGTATTGACAAAGTAGCTGCATACAATGGCAAATGAGCTATATATTGATATATCAATCAGATATATTCCATGAGCTTAAAGATGCACAATCCGAATTAATGCTCCTAGATTACTATTTCTTTGGCTTCAGGGGTGAAAAATATTTGATTCGAGTCGAGGAACCCATCCATCAAAGCTCAGAGTTAACATATATCGATTTTTGAAATC
This sequence comes from Siphonodentalium dalli, assembly GCA_032622095.1. Taxonomy (NCBI): domain Eukaryota; kingdom Metazoa; phylum Mollusca; class Scaphopoda; order Gadilida; family Siphonodentaliidae; genus Siphonodentalium; species Siphonodentalium dalli. The sequence continues at coordinate 33,274,401 of CP136069.1, read as the reverse complement.
TGGTTATTTTTCACCACCTGGTATATTTAAGGCCTGGCAAATATTCAACGAATGCCGACTGACATACTCTCGATACCAAATTGCTTCGGAACAAAATGTTGATATATAACACCTTTTGCTGCTTTTGGGGCAATGTTATACTGTAGTTGACAGTGGTTAGCATTATGTTTTGTCAATTAGTCGATTCTGATAACTGAAGCGGCATTTCAAGAAATGTGGATGTTGTTGGAATTTGATGATATGGGGACACTTGAATCGGATTGTGCGCCTTTAACATAAGGCAGCTGTGGCGTTCCATTGCTATACTAATGTTCTTATGGCGGTGACGATGACGGGCGGCAACGATGGTAATGGTGACAATAATGCTGCAGATAATGTGGTGGTGATGGCGGTGATGATGATGATGATGATGCTGATGGTTATATTGTGTCGCAAGGATTATAGGACTTCATTTCTATCCAATAATGCCATTTTTTAGTATATTTTTCAATATCGTTTCCATGGTAACAGGTATTTCTCACGGTATCGGGCATTTTCGGCAGTTTAATCAAAATGCATTTTAAGTAGACGTATGCAGCTGTTTCAGTGCGCATAAATTATTACTGTTACCAATGTAGTACATGTACCTAATAAATGTTCCAATTGCAAAATTATCGCACTTTTTGTAAAAATCACCATTTTCACCACAAAATGGCAATAAAACCATTATAACCTATATGTGCATCCTGTTTAATACAGGTTGGAACATAGTTATTGTTGAAAAAGGGTTTGAGACATATATAACGCGTTGTCATAATATGTCTTGCTTCATTACACGCTTTAAATGTCCGGTTTATGGACAAAATTCATTATTTCTGATTATTTGACGAAATTTGGTCCGTTTCCATGACAACAGCTGAATAAACCTCAACAGTGACCCTATGAAGAAGTCTGGATTAAAAGTGCATGTCATAGAAAACAAATTTCAGAAAGTTATATCGTGTTGCAAGGGTTATTGGACTTCATTTCTTTCCAATAATGCCATTTTTTGTATTTTTTCAATATCGTTTCCATGGTAACAGTTATTTCTCAGGGTATTGTGCCTTTTCGACAGTTTTATCTAAATTAGTTTGAAGTACCCGTATGAAGCTATCACAATATGCATAAATTATTACTGTAACCAATGTAGTATCTAATAAATGTTCCAATTCCAAAATTTTCGCATTTTTTGCCAAAATCAACAGTTTTTACCCCAAAATGGCAATAAAACCTTCATACCCTATATGGGCATCCTAGTAACTACTGGAGTAGTTGGAAAATAGTTATCGTGGAAAAATAACATCAAGAAATTATCTTCAACATATGTTTCTGTCCTGGAATGTGCTTAAATTCTTTTTTACCGTCTGCTGAAGGGTTTTATCTAAAAATGTGTCTACATTGTTTACATGCCGTTTCCATGACAACGGTACCACTTTCAAAGTTTACAGCAGGGCGGAACATGAAGCTGACATCTTCTACTTTCATATGATCTATAATTTTTCCGTGTGTAAAAAAAAAAATTAAACTCGAAAAATAAGCCCCGTTGGGGCCAAGACCGCTCCTCTACGTCAGTAATAACAATATTCAAGACGCAAAAAAAAAGTCGCATTACATGAAAGGAAATTACAAATTTGTGACTTTAATTACCCACCCCCTCGAATTTACGGACTCGAAACTGGGGTTCGCTGCGTCCGAAGAATTTCCCGGTCCACTCCCAATAACAGATCGATAATAGTCGGATCACTAACAACGACAAGAGGCTGCTGGGCTCGTTTGTCCACTTTATCGGCATTAAAGGCGCACTATCTGTCCCAAATAATTCATTTGAACAAAACACCCTGTCTGGGCATACAATCTAAATTTTGTTGCAAAGGGTTAATTTACCAGATTATGTGACGCTGCAACACGCTTTGGGTCTCTAATTTCGCTCTTGGATTTGATTTGACTGGTGGTCAAAAGCCCGTTGCCCTACATGCCGATGGTACCACAAAACACGATTTGTGACTACATGTTACAATCAACTAATTATTTCCCATAGGAAACAGTGTTAGGGTTAAGCCATGCCCACGATTCATTACGGTATTGAGTCAAACTTTAAATATTTTGGCGTTTAGAACTCCACGTCGGACATAAGTTGTCAAAAAAGAAATGGTGCCTTGCCCACCCCTACCAACGTAGGCGCTTGACGAACAATCCCACACAAATTGCCGATGAATTAACATAGACTATGAATTTTTTTTTTCTTTCACATTAAACAACGGAAGATATTACACACTCAGCTGCCGGCATTTTTTCATGCTGACTCGAGTTTCCCTGCACAAATGCCAAGGAGCATACTTTCAATTATTTAGTCGCTTATAACCTCTTAGGCACAATACAAGCGAGAGAACTCTATAAACAATAATAGCATAATTATACATTTAACGGAATGTCCAACTGAAATGGACAAGCGCTGAATATGAGGAGACCATCGAATCGGATTGAGTACCTTTCAAAGATCATAATTATACGATAGCTGAACATTTCCACGAGGTGTGTACATGGCGCAATGAATGAGTTAACCCTTTGCGGTACAATGTGCATTTCAGTTATACATTCTAAATACTCATCATCGGTATAGTTGTCATCATCACCATCGTCGTCGTCACTATCATCAACAACAAAAACAACAACAACACCATCATCATCATCATCATCATCTTCGTCGTTCTCATTATCGTCACCAACGTCGCTTCATCGCGCATGCTATCTCTCATTCAATCTTGTTCAGCCATATTTTAAGTAGGATTCCAAGACCTATCTGAGGTAGATTAGAAAAGTAGGTTTCGTAACCAATTTTTCTTTTAAAATTTCTATGAAACAGACCTCGTGAAGAGCAATCGAAGTCATATCACCATTTCTGAATGAATTGGTCTTTGAATACACTGTAGATAACCCACCGTAATGTTTACGGTAGAGTACATGCAGCTCAGTTGCCAGTAGTCTACCGTATAATTGACAGTATACCGCATATTCTACTACTGTATAATTATACAATAATACCGTCAAATATACAGTACACCGTATATTCCACTACCATATAATTATACAATTATACCGTCAAATATACAGTACACCGTATATTCCACTACCGTATAATTATACAATTATACCGTCAAATATACAGTACACCGTATATTCCACTACCGTATAATTATACAATTATACCGTCAAATATACAGTACACCTTATATTCCACTACCATATAACTCCGTTATAAAAACATGCTCAATGGTTGATTGTAATTGTCCGTAAATGGCGTTATGACTAAAATTTAAATAATATCATACCATGATTTCGAACAATGAGCAATAAATTATTCAATAGAAAACCTTGCAAAACATTAAGAACAACCAACAACTGTTGTTTTCCCAACAATTGACTAACACGACTTCACAATCCGAGAAAATGGCGTCGGCGATCAGACCCTTCCCAAAATACATAGCGCGTACACGCGCCATTAACAGTATTACCGTAAATATAGATAACACCGTGCATACCGTTAAATTAACGGTATTCTACCGTTGAAATTACGGCTATTTAATAAAGTGTATATCCTCGTTATTATGTATATCAGAACCGGAAATTGTCTGTGCACTCCATATATGATTTTGACCGGACGAGTCAATTAGTGCCTGAACACAAGATAACCAAGTCAAACGCTTGTTAGCTTTCCCCGAAGCCTTGGGTTGTAATGACAAATCATACAATTTACTTACAACTTGAGTACATTTTTACCTTCAATGGTGCGCCTTCAGCATACGTCAATTGCATTTAATGCTCAAAGGGAACCTGCCAATATCACCATACACCATGAAAGTCGGGTTCTTCTATTCTTTTTGATGATATGCTTGTAAAATCCCAGAATCAGTTTGTCTAGTTCGTACAGATTTTCCATAGCCCAAATTTCGCTATACAGTGTAAAACTAATGGTTCGATGGTCTTATCATATAGGGTTAGTATCAAGTCGTTATTCAAGTGTAATTTTTAGTTTGGCCCACAGCGCTGTATATTACTTTCTTGCCTACAGCCACAATCTTTTTAATTGCTTGACATACCTTCCGTTTTGGAAAAATTCGACACCCAGGACCGTCATACTATCAATATAATCAATGTAATCGTCGTAAAGGGTTAACTGTTCCATATCCTCTTCTTTGTGGTCACAGAACACAATTGGTTTAGTTTTATCGACATTGATGGTTAGTTGCCAAACTGAAGCATAATCGCCGAATGCATTCAGTGCTCGCTGCATACTGTTGTGATTATCGGCAAGGAAAATCGTATCACCCGCGTACAGTACACACATTACCTTTGAATATTTACATAATTTTATTCAAAAAGTTGTCATTCACAAACGGCATACCTTCCACTGCACAGAAATAATCAAAAACAGATTCTAGGTCTTTGAGATACATATACTGTTCCAACTATTCCAACAGTACGCAATTAGAAAAAGCTATGATTTGGACACGTTTTTACTCTAAATTCAGATTCAAGACATAGATATATAGATATGGTTATTGCATAAACACTCATATGAGCAGTATGCATGCCATAATTGGGATATACAAATACAATAAGATTTACAGATGTAGTTGAAGTGTGAATATAAAATATGTGGGAGTTCTATATAGCTGATTGATTGTGGTAATATATCGTATACATGCCTATTTTACAGTTGGAATATCCCAGCACCTATGCAGCATATCCTCGCGCAAATACGCATAATCGATATATAATAATGTGAAATAGGTTGATAATGTGATTGTTTGATTCTGAAATAAGCAGATAATGGACTCATACCCGTTATTTCGTTTTATTGGGCGGACCACCGTGAAAACATATGTTAAAGACCGTACACCTGAAAAGTCGTGAGTTGGATTATTTGTATCATTATCAGCACATAATGTGGTTAGAATAGCCTCATTGTGAATCGATAATGTGACTAAAACGCTCTCATTTTCAGCACATTACCGACTCAAAATGAGGCGATTCTAAGCAGATTATCTACCTACCATAAGTTATATTATACGCAGATAATGTTCGGTTTTTCTGGAGAACAGGCTGCTCTATTGGTCCGAGTTGGACGTTGTCTCTATCTAACATTCCATATAGATACACCTCATATCTTGAAATATGCCGAACACACACGACATCGGAATCTAAAATATTCACTGTATGCTGATTTTTTCCTTCGACCCTTGTTGGGACCCAGCCACCCCCGCGTCCAAATATTTTACGGTTTTCGGCAACTTTGTCTGACCGTTTTTAGACACCCATCCTGTGAGTTGCGGGAAAAATTGTTTGTTGCTCCCATCGACCACCCACCTACCCCGGCATGCATGTACGTGCCCGGAATATCCCCCTGTCGTGACAGGAAATATTGTTTTACGACATTGAATACCGACCCATCATGCATCGGTCAAAAATCGGACCACGGCCATTCTGTAGAAATGAAATATGTATAGTTTCTCTTCATCACAATCTTTTTCCCGTTTCGCTACGTCAAAGCGTTCCAGAGACAAACAACCCAATATGAGAGGTCGGTTCACGGGCCATAACTCCGTCAACCAAGCACAAACAAACTGCTATCCCTGATTATAGATTTACACATCTCCAGTGGTTATTGAGATCTAATTTAACAAAGATACTACGAAAAAATGTACCCCCTGATACACTGAGCCGAGTCGGGATCAATGGGGTATCAGTCGAATCTATCCTTGCGGCACCGGCTCTGAACGAGACGAACAGACCAAAAGATGACAACACACTGTCCATGTGATCAGGATACGGTTATTAAATTATTGTACATGCATACCTGCTCAGCCCAATGTGTCAGACGAGAGAAACTCAAATTCCCCTCACTAGAATCAAGGTGGTAACCGCATAGTGCCTCACTGCACAAGATGGTTCACTTCGAAATTCTGGAACATCTCCTCTAAAAACAGGTAGACGAATACCATGCATGGGTCACTGAGGAGTATGGGGATGTGATGACTTGCTACTATGTGGCAAAACATCAATTCACCGAATATCCATTAAAGGTACTCAATCCGAATTAACGCTCGCAAATTATTATTTCCTTGGCTTCGGGGGTAAAAATATTTGATTCGAGTCGAGGAACCCACCCATCAAAGCTAGGAGTGATCAGATATCGATTTTTGAAATATATTATTTTAATTTTATGTGGCCCAGTAAACTGACGACGAGAAAAACTTATCTGACCAGATAGCGGATGAAGATCGATAACTCTAAAATCCAGTGGCTTTTTTGTGTCAGATATTTGACAACTGGCAAAATTTCTTTCAACAAAACGTTGATAAATAATAGGTTTTGGGCAATTTTACAGTATAGTTGACTGTGGTTAGCATTATTTTTGGGCAATTAATCGATTCTGATAACTGAAGCGTATTTTGAAGAAATGTTGTTGTTGTTGTATCTTGATGATATGGGGACCCTCTGAACGGATTGAGTACCTTTAAATGTACTTAATCCGAGTCGTGGTCCACACACATTGTATCACCAGATGACGTCATCATCAACAGCAGCAGCAACAGCAACAATAACAACAACAACATCATCATCAACAACAATAACAACAACAACATTTCATGAAATACCGCTCCAGTTATCAGAATCTATTAATTGCCAAAAATAATGCTAACCACTGTTAACTTGTGTATACATTGCCCAAAAAGTTTTATATATAAACACTTTGTTCAACGAAATGTGGTATCGAGGGTATATCGGTCAGCATTCGTCGACCTTTTGCCAGGCCGCCATAAAGTCCCGTTGGTGAAAAATAATAAATTTCAAAAGTCGATATCTAATAACTCTGAGATTTGATGGGTGGGTTCCTCGACTCTACTCAAATCTTTTTTACACCCGAAGCCACATAAATAGTAATTTAGTGGTGTTTAATCGGGTAATGCATTTTTAAGAAACAAGATATACGAAATATGGTAGCGTAGAAATCCAGTCTCCAGACTGAGCTTGACTGGATTCACTGACTTGCCGACATTCGTCAGTAATCCTCATAACTTAAAATACGAAACGAAAAGAAATTCATTAGAAATAATTGTCATTTTAAACAGTCACAATCACACGGCAATTATAACCCCCACACCACATTTTTCGTTCTCTCTCCCTCTCTCCCTATTCATATGTCCTTCTCTGCACTTCACCCTTATCTATCCACAAATCATGTCATTACACCAAATGTGCCAACAATTATTCTAAATATATATTCATTGAGGTACACTAAATATAGTTTGTACCAAGATTTATCCAAACCAGATACGAACCCACCCTTCCTCCACATTCATGTTCAGAAATGTGATGGGTTTGTTTAAAGGAATCACTGAACTAAATGGTGTCCCATAGTCGAGAGTATTAACGTTTCGACCAAACTCACTGAAGTGAAGCCTACAGTCCACTCCAGTGATGTTTACCCAGCTAGATTTACACCAGCTGATCACGAAAATGCAAGAAAAATCATAGGTCATGTGTTTACTTTTTAAAATAAATCCCCAAGTGTACGACAGGGCTATCCCACAACCAAATTTGATCTGGGAAAACCCCAGAACTGCAGTATCTAGTTAAATATATTTCCCACTCACAAAAATCCATTCCCCCATTAATTCACTAGTTTAAATTATTTAGATATGATGTACCAATCAAATAAACACGATGGCATCCTTTAACAAAGTGTCACATATATGATGTGAAGGTCATTATTCGGTCACCTTCACCTCTAGCGGTGTACTCGCTCCTCGACTCTGGAACACATTTAGCTCCCTGATTCCTATATATATGTATATGTGTACAACACAGCGTTTCTTGTAGTATTTTATCCAAATATTATGGAATCCTATTAGGGCCACTTGCTAATGTGCGCCATTAGTAACGCGCCGAAAGCGCCGAAAGCGACAAAATGTTACGTTACGGCGCACATTTTGTCGCTTTCGGCGCTTTCGGCGCGTTACTAATGGCGCACATTTTGTCGCTTTCGGCACTTTTTGTCGCTTTCGGCGCGTTATTACTGACGCACTTTTTGTCGCTTTCCAGTACATATTTACTTGAAATTGGCCCCAAAAAAAGGGAATTAGGGGCCCCTGGGGGCTTGATTCCCTAATATGGTTTGCTTATTGAATTAAAATTTGGTACCCCCCCCTCCATATTTTCATGTTATCAGCATCTCTGCCCACGAATGTGTGTCTCCACCCCGGAGTTTTAGTAAATTTTAGTAAGGGCATATCTCCTGCACAGATATATGAGTTATTGGTGGACTGCTTCCTGCATATGGTGGTCCTATATAGACTCGAAATTTGAATACAAGACATATTTCCAAATGAATATCAGCATCCGTGCCCCAGGAATGTGTCTCCACCCCGGAGTTCTAGTAAATTCCAGTAAAGGGACATCTCTTGCACAGATATATACAATTTTGATGGTCATAGAAGGTCAAGGGGCAAGGATGCTGATTGTATGAAAATATGGGGTTTCTTGTTTACCCAATTTTAAGTCAATTAGGTTATGACCATTGATATTGTATGTATATGTGCAGGGGGTGCCCCTTTAATCAAATACAATAGAGCTCCAGGGTGGAGAGACATTCATGGGGCAGGGATGCTGTTGGTGTGGAAATAGGGGGTTTTACCCAATGTAAAGTCAATGCGTACACCATATGAGTGAAGCAAGCCCCAGGGACCCCTAATTCCCTTTCTATATATGACCATCAAAATTGTATATATCTGTGCAAGAGATGTCCCTTTACTGGAATTTACTAGATCGGGGTGGAGACACATTCCTGGGGCACGGATGCTCATATTAATTTGGAAATATGTCTGGTATTCAAATTTCGAATCTATATAGGCCCACTATATGCAGGAAGCAGTCCCCCAATAACTCATAGCGCCCGCTCTCCCGCGGCGAAGCCGCAGAAGCGAAACGACCTAGGGTATACGTATGCGGATATGAGATATACTAATCGACTTTTTCAGCCCAATTTTAAAATAGATTGAACTTACCTAAAATAGATAATTTATTTATAACTCAAGGGTCAGCCGAGTCCAAAATTATTGTTGGTGACGGCCGTCATTTTGTATTGATTAATACCACCTCGAAATGTGTAATTGGGCAAAATGATCCAGGGCAAAAATAAAAAACTTTGTGCCGGCAAATGTTAGCTATACTTCATCATATGTAGGAACAACATGCTCCTAAAGCCAAAGATATTTTTTAAATTGAATGTAAATTAAACCAAAGCTCTGGTTAACAAAAAAGTGAAATTGCATGAAAAAGTTTTGTTTACATATTTTATAAAATTATTAAAAATATTTGCCCCGAAAGAGGAATATAGGGGCCTTACTGGCCGTTTACATATTATCTTCCATTTTCTAACGGTATTTTCGCCTAAAAAATTGATTTATTATTCTCAAAGTTCAAGGCCGACAAAGTGAAACTATAAGTTTCGATTGAAAGATCGCAGAGTCCTTTTAAGATAATTTTTTGGAAAACCAGTAAAGGCGTCATGACATCAAGACGTGCGTCATAACGTCACAACCTACATCGGCGCGCAAAACTCCAGACTGAGGACTGCGTCGATGGCCAGACAGCTGAGACACGTATTACACGGTCAGGATAAACGACTCATCTGCCAAACATTTACTTTATATGTGATTATTTACATATATATGATTGTCTTATGTCCCGTTACGGTTTATCATCAAATCCTTCTAAAGATAAAAATTCATCCGATAATCCCATGGACAGTAACAAACGGAAATGCTAAATATATCTGTGCAGGAGATATCCCCTTACTAAAATGTACTAGAAGACACACATTCGTGGGGCAGAGATGCTGATAACATGAAAATATGGGGAGGGGGGTACCAAATTTTAATTCAATAAGCAAACCATATGAGGGAATCAAGCCCCAAGGGACCCTAATTCCCTTTTTTGGGCCAATTTCTAGTAAATAAGTACTGGAAAGCGACAAAAAGTGCGTCATTAATAACGCGCCGAAAGCGCCGAAAGCGCCGAAAGAGACAAAATGTGCGATATTAGCGCATGTTTCGGCGCGCCGAAAGTGACAAAATGTGCGCCGTAACGGCGCACATTTTGTGGCTTTCTGCGCTTTCGGTGCATTGCGCCATTAGCAAGTGGCCCTAATAGGATTCCATAAAATATAGACCTTACTGAAATAAAAAAAGTGGGTTATTGGGGTGTATTTGTTTTATTTGTTCAAAATTAGTGTCAATCGTCAAAATAAAGCCAAAAAAATCATATTTTGTTTCAATTTTACTAGCTGATGTATCTCGCACAAACTGAAAAATGCCCTTACACCATAATATCACTAAATTGATGGGAAAATGTTAACCTTTGAGAGGGATATCTTGTCCAATTTTAACCCTTTTCGTGAAGAATTTGGCAATTAATAATAAACAAAATTACCACAATTAACAGAAAATTAAAATTAAAAATACTTTAATAGCAATATGAAGCAACCATAAGTCAATTGAAATATCTAAACGTAATGATACAACATAAGGCAAAGCCTCTGGCATGAAATTTTACCAGATGGTAGGGCATACTGTCTGTATAACAGTCTTTCACGGTAGTAACTGTAGTGGTGATGCCATCACCTCGCCCCAACTTGTGGGGTGGTCTACGATCCCCGATATGTGTTATTGGTGCCAGAAGCACGTTCTTTACTATCCACAGACGGATCTACGAGTTTCTTATTTAAATCTGTCCAACATGTCACAATTATCATTTGAAAATAATAAAATAACAAATTAATTATTTATTATCGCGAGACGGAAAATTTCGTCAAATTAAATTTGTTCTTATATGAATCACTGAACTAAATGGTTTTCCATAGGCGACAGTGTTAACGTTTCGGCCAAATTCACTGAATTGAAGCCTACAGGCCACTCCAGTGATGTTTACCCAGCTAGATTGACACCAGTTGATCACGAAAATGCAAGAAAAAAATCACAGGTCGTGTGTTTACTTTTAAAAATAAATCCCCAAGTGTACGACGGGGCTATCCCACAGCCAAATTTGATCAGGAAAAACACAGAACTACAGCATCTAGTTAAATAAATCCCCCCTTACAAAATTTCATTCCCCCATAAATTAACCACTTTAAATTAATTAGATATGATGTACCAATCAAATAAACACGATGTCATCCTTTAATAACGTGTCACATGTATCAGGTTAATGCCATTCTTCAGTTACCTCCACTTCTAGCATTCCATGGTATACTCTCTCCCCGACTCTGGAACACATTTAGCTTAGTTACTCATAAAATTATATGTTGGTACATTTTAATTTCAATTGATAATGTTTATGATATAGGATGATGTCAGTATATTTGACAAAGGTATGGCCTACTCCATGTTCCATCGTGATTCGTGAAGTAATATTTCACATCAGCTCCTCTTTGAATTTTAATCTGCTTTGCGTTTGCTCTTTTATGTGGGAAACTGGGTGCCCACAATCCTGATGGGACCTTCTCGCCACCGAAGTAGAAAGTTCCGTTAGTTCGCTCCCCGGCTACAAACAGGTCATCTGTGTGTGATAAAATACAACACAATAAATCAACGTAGTCTTTAACCCTTCGTAGTATTTGTTTGGTAAATACCACTGAATGAGTAATATTAGATTCTTTAGCTTTCACATTAGCTTGTTTATCCGTTGTCCCCCTCAAAGACACAATGGGTGACTCCTCTAAGTGACTATGGTCGAGGTCGGCCTGTTGATGCAGGTCAGCATAATCAATGTGGGAGAACTACTATTTGTTTCTCTGCTGAGTTATATTTACATTCTCTGCCGGGTAAAGTTTCCGATTCTTGTATTTTTCCTCACTTTCGTGAAATCATCACACTCAAAGCAGTCTTTCTGCCACGCGTTCCATAGCATCATTCCAAAAATAATTAGCAATGGTTGCTCAAGTAAGGGTTTGTATTATTTGTCCCAAGATCGAGTCAGTTTAATGTCAGTATTTCAAATGTTATTGTGAAACTATTTAGGGGATAACGGTGTGGTGTTTTGTGATTTCGGACAGGTACAGGGCGAATAAAATGTGGCAAATTTAGTTAGCGGGCGACGGCGGAGCCGAAGCCGGAGCCCATTGATGGGAATTTGCCACACTATATTCGCCCTGTACCTTTCCGAAAACACCACACTGTTATCCCCATTCAAATTCTCTGCGAACATAAAACGTTATTTTTACACAGACATGCCTTGTAATTTTCAACAAAATGTGCAGCCATAGAAATAACTCAACCATTTCACGACTTTTTGTTTTAAATTTAATGCGCTGGATAAAATAGAGTCCCTCGAATAGCACCACTCGTATCGTTAAAAATGTTGATAAAGATGACAAATTGCCACCTCGAATAGAAATAAATATGCACAACAATTAGTTATTGTATGTACCCGGTGTCTTTTTCAGATGAGTGCAGGCAATTTGTGTGACGTCCAGCCGTTGTTTCATCGAAGAGCTCTCAACATATAATACAAAATACACGCGGTACTGGTATATGTGGGCATAGTGAAAGTGAATTCCGCCTCCCTACGCTAGGACTATTTTTCAGATACAGGCAGGATCTCATGCGTGGAGTCGCTTTCTTTGTGTGATGATATTGTATTTTCACACCCGTTTGGAAGTCGTTCTTAATCAATTGGATCTGGCATGAAGTCTTAAAAGACGATTTCTCTGATAGTTTAGTGATTTGTCATTCAAAGAAGGTATGCGTTGTTATCATTCTCACGATGGGTAGTGTTCGGTATGATTCAAGAAAACTGAATGACATGTTCAACGCAACGAACGAACGTTGCATTTCTGAGATCTTACAATCAGTTCAACATACCTTGTGTACATCGAATGGTTTCGTGCCAACACCATTCCGACCATGAGTCTGAGAAATAACAACAGTCGTCTACGTTATCCTATTATTAGAGACCTTTCGCAAAACTCACGTTTACGATTACGGATACGGATAGGGTACTACGTCACCAACATTTGTGTACTTTCTAATCGTTGTCGTATTTTACTATCCGCAATAACGGTTACGATTTCATGGTTTCTAATAAGCTCAAATAACACCTGAAATTTATTTTCTGCAATATATCACTTTACTCCGTTCGAGACTGTATATGTGTATCATGTAAACCATCCAGTTGTATTGAGCCACGACCTCGGTGTGTTGTTTGAGTTGGCAATCACTGTACTCGTCGTCGTGAATCTCGAGCTTCCCCAGCTGGCTTCCCGCGAAATAAGATCGCTATTCACAGCGGATAGTAATCGCTGGCTGCGACACAACACTTTGCAGTAATAAAAAGAAGTGCACTATGAAACCAGTCGCCAAAATTACACGACTGACATGGATTTGGTGGTACTAACAGAATATTTGGCACACCCACCGACATCACCGTGTCGACTTTGTTTCGATTTGATAGGACCAAATCAGAAGTGATGCACCTCAGCGAGCACAGCAAACTTATGTCTGATTTCCTAAACCCAAAGAGGTGATAGGCCTGGATAGGATATGATATTTGATTTCCAATACGCATTCACAGAGACGTGGCGACAGGGGGGGGGGGTGTCTCACCCCAACTTTGGTCAAAATTTTCAACAGTTGGAAATTTCATACCTGACACAACATTAGTTGGAAATTTTACACCAACAATAGGTTGAAAATGTTATTGTAGTTTGATTTTCAAACAACTTATTGTGGGGAATTTATTGTTTTTGGACCAATATTTGCATATTTTCTTTCTTTTGATAACATTTTTGGACTGAAATGGCCATCAGTTAGAAATTTTCCAACCTTAGGGGTGTCAGGTTGGAAATTTCCAACACTTGGAAAGCTTGTGTCCCGGTCCCTCCCCGTGGCCAGTCAAAAACTTCTAGTTAATTTAAGAAAATAATATTGTCCTACATTTGGTCAAAATTGTCACTGGAATTGTGGGATCAAAATGGTTGGAAACTAGCAATTGTAATCAAATGTAATCAAAAAGTAATCGATTACATTTACTAAAGTAATTGTAATCGTAATCGATTACATTGAAAAAAAATGTAATCAGTAATCGTAATCGTAATCATGTAAATCAAAAGTAATTGTAATCGTAATCGATTATATTGGCATGTAATCGCCCCAACCCCAACCCTGACAATTTGTCATCAGTTGGAAATTTCCAACTCTATGAATGCTAGTCTAGATGCCCAACTCTATGAATGCTAGTCTAGATGCCAGGATTTTGCGATTTTCTTGTTCACGTTTAAAAAAAACTTTCGCCCGGTGTGTCCTGGTCCCTCCCCGTGGCCAATAAAAAACTGCTTATGAGTTTATGAAAACAATATTTTACTACATTTGGTTAAAATCCTTGACTGAAAATTTCCAAACTAAGGGAGAGTATGAGGTGTGAAATTTCCAACACTAGGAAAGCTTGAGGTCAGTCTAGATGCTAGGATTTTGCGATTTTCTTGTTTAGTTTTCACAATTTTCTCACACCGGGCCGAACAACCATAGTCGGCCCGGTGGGTCCTGGTCTATTGCCCGTAGTCGTGTGCACACCCCCAACGGAAACCCTCTAGCCACGTCCTTGCACATACATATTACATAATAATGATGACAATTATGGATAATTCTGTCGTAAATTGTGGGGATGGCATAATCTGGCTAGACTGTCTTCCTGCCGAAATCGCATTGAAATGAAATTGCGGACTGAAAGGGTATTGAAGTGGTGGCGTCGTGGTTGATGTGAGGTCCAAATTTAGGACATCAGCATAACACCTATCAGGTAATCCATGATAACAACGAACTGAATTTCCACCACATATGACCTGGCATTTATACCTGTATTGCCATAATATATCACGAGAATCCCGGGTCGTACGTTGTGACTGGTCGAATTATTGACAATATAAACAGGTCATGATTATCGCATTGTTGCAAATGAGACGATAAGTGAAGTATTAAGGGACTGTATACCAAACACACGCTTTGAGTTGTAAAAGTGGTACGAAATAATGATGGTACGTGTTCGTCAAAACTCTTACGCGTAGTCGTTTTGCGAAAGGACTTTTTGTCCATACGGATAGACTTACGACTACGAATAGCTATCCGTATTCGTAATCGTAAACGTGAGGATGCGAAAGGTCTCTATTATTATCATAATGGCACATCTCACGTGCTCCCTTTGAAGGATTTCCCCCAGACGTTCGCAGTCATTGCCGTCGAGACTATAACTTGTTCTTGAAAAAGTGAAGTAAATGCACCAAATTTCCTGCCACAAGGGCGATAACAACGCACACCTTCATTCGTTGAATGACATACCATCACACTATGAAACATATCGTCGTATAGCCTAGTCTTGGAGAAGGCTAGCATATAATATCACACATACAAAGGTACACAGGTACACCTGATCCAGTTGGTTAAGAACGGCTTCGAAACTTTGGAAATACATTTTTACCACACAAAACAACACCCACACGCATGAGAGTATATATCTGAAACATACACCTGGGATATGTAGATTGTGGCCCAATATCATGGCGCAATCCCACAAACTAACCCCGCGTGTATTGTTCTTCCCTGCTGGAAGCTCCTCGACGAGACGACTGTTGGGCGGTCACACAGATTGCTACTGATCACGGCCAAGAAGTGTGGGCACGTTATGATATTCACACGACCTTAACAGAGAGGCATATGTCCAAGGGAATGAGAATCTTAGCAACATTCGAAATATTGCCGGGGTTTTCCAGGTACGTTGATGCGTTTGTGACTTGTCCAATGAGGTATGAGAAAAACGTAGCTAGAGATGACCTTCTGAAAGCTAGTTTGCAAAACAAATAACGAATCGGTCGAATTTTTAGCAAAATCGTGAGCTAGGCACTGGAAACTGGATTGTTTGAAACGTTCAGAGTAGAGGGACCCTTCTTCTAGGAAGTGCTGACTACTTTGTTGATGTGATCGAGTCAGCTTATTCAGATGAAGAGATGGAAACTGGTACATATAATTATGGATGTGGCAAATCAGAAACGGTTCTCATGTAAATATTCTGAATCTTGCAAGTCATAATATGAATAATCGGAGCGTCTTCGGTTACGGCCATCACCGGAGTATGGACATTTTTAAATGCCACAACTCAATTATTAATTGTGCGTTTTCGTCCTTTTAGATGACAAATATATATGTTATGCGTTTGAAGAGATTTTAAGTAGGAACCGATAGATGATATATGTATCGTTTCGTATATACATATCGATATTATGAAAAAAGTGGAAATTAATATGTGAAAATATCGACGACTTTTCAATTTCCGGCCACCAGTTTGGCCGCTATATTGGCTGTGAGCATCAATGCGTATCAATGTTCCATACTCAGATGTAAATATGGATAGAATTCGTTAAACAATAACGCAAATTGCAAAGTAAAGAAAGTAAAGGAATATGTGTGTTCAAATCTCGGTCACAATTTTAGCCGTTATCTTAATTTTGGGAAACAATATATTGAATGATATGTAAGGTAATTACTTCGTCTTAGTATTTCAAACTCAACTGTAAACATGGATGGAATTATAACGACAATAACGCCACTAAAGTGAACCTGGGGGATTTGCGGTGATTTTTCAAAATCTGTCTACCATTTTGGACGCCATCTTGGATTTGTGGCAAATTTTGTTGGACGAGATACAACGAAAGTACTTTGCCTCAATATTCCCCACTTACAGCAGTGTGCTGGATGGAGTTGTCATGACAATATTCATATGAAATTAGCTAATTTCGGAGATTTTTCAACCGGATTATACCGGCATTTTGAGAAATGCGATATCGGGCAAACATATCCGACCAGGAATGCATATTGTGGTTTCATTCTGTGCGTAAAAAATTCTTCTGTAAGACAAATGAATAAATAACACCGAGATGCCCATGTTTTCACACAGAGACAAACGTTAATTGGTGAAATGTCGAACATGTAGAACATTTTCACATTTTGGCCGCCAAATTGGTTTTTGTTATTAGATTTTGACTAATTTGTATGCGTGGTATATTAGAATAAGGAATAGATTCAAAAATAAAGCCTCATGTCATATTATATTTACTATATTAGCGACCAAATAATGCCGCCATGACGGACGCCATCTCGTCTGGAGTCTGCGGCCACTTATTTTCGTGTTAACCATCGAAAACAATTAGAGGAGACATTAAGGAAGAAATTTAGTGGGGTGTCCTATGGGGTGCAAAGGTCGAGCGCGGTGCATGTGGTGCCAGTGTATATCCAGAAATGGAAGTAATTAATAACCCTGCATGCTGACAGGGACGTAGCCAGTGATTCTCGATTGTCGGGGTGTCGGCTCCGAATTTTAAGCGGTCCAGACCGAAATATATTTCCACAAATGTTAACGTCATTTTTTAAATACCAATAGATTCAAATCACGAAATCTTATAATGGTCATTAATTATGTTATGAAAATTGGTCCGAACATGCTATGTTCAGATCGGTGATTGCAAGGGCCGTTATGAATTGCATGCTTGAACCTTGGAGATTAATATTTATAGATTTATTAATTCCGTCTCCTCAAATTAGAAATTAGATACCTCAACGGGACGTATAATTTGCCTCTCGAAATGTAAATACACACACAAACACGCATATATGTGTGTGTGCCTCCCGAAAAGTGGCAATCTGGGACTCCATTTCAGGAGGCACTTTACATTCGTGTGCGAAATTGTTTCTCGGCTGCTAATCTCTCCTTTGAGGCAACTTAATATGGGCTGGTGAAATAGTGCACATCTTGAGGTGTACTATTACATCACTGTGCGGGGAACAGTTTGACACTCGGGTTATAAGTGCGATAATTGATGATACCGATTACTAACATGTCACATGTTCATACACGAACAACATGATCTCGATTACTAACCTGTCCCATTTCCATACTCTAACAACATAATACCGATTACTAATCTGTCCCACGTCCATCCTCTAACAACATGACACCGATTACTAACCTGTCCCATGCCCATACTCTAACAACATGATACCGAATACTAACCTGCCCCATGTCCATACTCTAGCAACATGATACCGATTACTAACATGCCCCATGTCCATATTCTAACAACATGATACCATTTACTAACCTGCCCCATGTCCATATTCTAACAACATGATACCAATTATTAACCTGTCCCACGTCCACACTCTAACACCATGATACCGATTTCTAACATACCCCAAGTCCATAATCCAGCAACATGATACCGATTACTAACCCGTCCCATGTCCATACTCTAACAACATGATACCGATTACTAACCCGTCCCATGACCATACTCTAACAACATGATACCGATTACTAACCTGACCCAAGTGTCCATACACTAACAACATAATACCGATTACTAACATGTCGCATGTCCATACTCTAACAACATACTTGATGATACCGATTACTAACCTGTTCCATGTCCATACTCTAACAACATGATACCGATTATTAACCTGTCCCATGTCCATACTCAAACAACATGATACCGATTACTAACCTGTCCCACGTCCATATTCTAACAACATGATACAGATTACTAACCTGTCCCACGTCCATATTCTAACAACATGATACCGATTACTAACCTGCCCCATGTCCATATTCTAACAACATGATACCGATTACTAACATGTCCCACGTCCATACTCGAACGACATGATACCAACTACTAACATGTCCCATGTCCATACTCTAACAACATAATACCGATAATTAACCTGTCCCATGTCCATACTCAAACAACATGATACCAACTATTAACATGTCTCACATCCATACTCTAACAACATGATACCAATTACTAACATGTCCCATGTCCATACTCTAACAACATGATACCGATTATTAACATGTCCCATGTCCATACTCAAACAACATGATACCGATTACTATCCTGTCCCATGTCCATACTCTAAATACATGATACCGATTACTAACCTGTCCCATGTCCATACTCTAACAACATGATACCAATTTATAACCTGTCCCATGTCCATACTCTAACAACATGATACCGATTACTAACCTGTCCCATGTCCAATACTCCAACAACATGATACCAATTACTAACATGTCCCATGTCCATACTCTAACAACGTGATGCAGATTACTAACCTGTCCCATGTCCATATTCTAACAACATGATACCAATTACTAACCAGTCCCATGTCCATACTCTAACAACATTATACCGATTAATAACCTGCCCCATGTCCATTCTCTAACAACATGATACCAATTACTAACCTGCCCCATGTCCATACTCTAACAACATGATACCAATTACTAACCTGTCCCATATCCATACTATATCAACATGATGCCAATTACTAACCTGTCCCATGTCCATACTCTAACAACATTATACCGATTAATAACCTGCCCCATGTCCATTCTCTAACAACATGATACCAATTACTAACCTGACCCATGTCCATATTCTAACAACATGATACCGATTACTAACATGTCCCATGTCCATACTCCAACAACGTGAAACCGATTACAAACCAGCCCCATGTCCATACTCTAAAAAAATGGTACATATTGCTAACCTGTCCCATGTCCATACTCTAACAACATGATACCGAATACTAACCTATCCCATGTCCATACTCTAGCAACATGATACCACTTACTAACCTGTCCCATGTCCATACTCTACAAAAATGGTACATATTGCTAACCTGCCCCATGTCCATACGCTAACAACATGACACAGATTACTAACCTGTCCAATGTCCATACTCTACACAAATGGTACATATTGCTAACCTGCCCCATGTCCATACTCTAACAACATGATACAGATTACTAACCTGTCCCATGTCCATACTCTACAAAAATGGTACATATTGCTAACCTGCCCCATGTCCATACTCTAACAACATGAAACCGATTACTAACCTGTCCCATGTCCATACTCTACAAAAATGATACAGATTGCTAACCTGCCCCATGTCCATACCCTAACAACATGAAACCGATTACTAACCTGCCCAATGTCCATACTCTAACAACATTATACCGATTAATAACCTGCCCCATGTCCATTCTCTAACAACATGATACCAATTACTAACCTGCCACATGAACATACTCTAACAACATGATACCAATTACTAACCTGTCCCATGTCCATACTCTAACAACATTACACCGAGTAATAACCTGCCCCATGTCCATTCTCTAACAACATTACACCGAGTAATAACCTGCCCCATGTCCATTCTCTAACAACATGATACCAATTACTAACCTGCCCCATGTCCATACTCTAACAACATGATACAGATTACTAACCTGTCCCATGTCCATACTCTAACAACATGAAACTGATTACTAACCTGTCCCATGTCCATAATTTAACAACATGACACCGATTACTAACCTGTCCCATGTCAATACTCTAACAACATGATACCAATTACTAACCGGTCCCATGTCCATACTCTAACAACATGATACAGATTACTAACCTGTCCCATGTCCATACTCTACACAAATGGTACATATTGCTAACCTGTCCCATGTCCATACTATAACAACATGATATCAATAACTAAGCCGTCCCATGTACATACTCTACAACATGATACAGATTACTAACCTGTCCCATGTCCATACTCTAAAAAAATAGTATATATTGCTAACCTGTCCCATGTCCATGCTCTAAAAAAATGGTACATATCACCAACCCGTCCCATGTCCATACTCTAACTACATGATACAAATTACTAACCTGCCCCATGTCCATACTCTAACAACATGATACAGATTACTAACCTTTCCCATGTCCATATTCTAACAACATGAAACCGATTACTAACCTGCCGCATGTCCATACTCTAACAACATGATACCAATTACTAACCAGCCCCATGTCCATACTCTAACAACATAATACCAATTACTAACCTGTCCCATGTTCATATTCTAACAACATGATACAGATTACTAACCTGTCCCATGTCCATACTCTAACAACATGATACCAATTACTAACCAGCCCCATGTCCATACTCTAACAACATGATACCAATTACTAACCTGCCCCATGTCCATAATCTAACAACATTATACCAATTACTAACCTGCCCCATGTCCATACTCTAACAAGATGATACAGACTACTAACCTGTCCCATGTCCATACTCTAACAACATGATACAGATTACTAACCTGTCACATGTCCATACTCTAACAACATGATACCAATTACTAACCAGCCCCATGTCCATACTCTAACAACATAATACCAATAACTAACCTGTCCCATGTTCATACTCTAACAACATGATACCGATTACTAACCTGCTCCATGTTCATACTCTAATAACATGATACCAATTACTAACCTGTCCCATGTCCATACTCTAACAACATGATACAGATTACTAACCTGCCCCATGTTCATACTCTAACAACATGATACAGATTACTAACCTGCCCCATGTCCATACTCTAACAACATGATACCAATTATTAACCTGACCCATGTCCATACTCTAACAACATGATACAGACTACTAACCTGTCCGATGTCCATATTCTAACAACATGATACCGATTACTAACCTGCCCCATGTCCATTCTCTAACAACATGATACAGATTACTAACCTGTCCCATGTCCATACTCTAACAACATGATACCAATTACTAACCTGCCCCATGTTCATACTCTAACAACATGATACAGATTACTAACCTATCCCATGCCCATACTCTAACAACATGATACAGATTACTAACCTGCCCCATGTTCATACTCTAACAACTTAATACCGATTACTAACATGTCCCATGTCCATACTCCAACAACGTGAAACCGATTACAAACCTGCCCCATGTCCATACTCTAAAAAAATGGTACATATTGCTAACCTGTCCCATGTCCATACTCTAACAACATGATAACAATTACTATCCTGTCCCATGTCCATACTCTAACAACATGATACAGATTACTAACCTGTCCGATGTCCATACTCTAACAACATGATACCAATTACGAACCTGTCCCATGCCCATACTCTAGCAACGTGATGCAGATTACTAACCTGTCCCATGTCCACATTCTAACAACATGATACAGATTACTAACCTGTCCGATGTCCATACTCTAACAACATGATACCAATTACTAACCTGTCCCATGTCCATACTCTAACAACATGTTACAGATTACTAACCTGTCCGATGTCCATACTCTAAAAAAATAGTACATATTGCTAACCTGTCCCATGTCCATACTCTAACAACATGATACCGATCACTAACCTGTCCCATGTCCATATTCTAACAACAGACTTGCAAGTTGATCCAACATGGTTCTGCTTTCAATGGCGACCAGGTGTCCCCCTTCGTATTCGTTCATACATGCAGCCTTGGCGTTCATAGACGAGAGTGTTGGTGTTGCGTGGTACTTGAGGCAATGGTAACGCCCATTCATCCAGTACTCATCATATCCCAGTAATATTGGACAGCCTGCATATAGAATGTTAACTGAGGGTCGGTTGGTTATATCGCTAAGGCGCATAGCGCAACATATGTGTAACAAATTTGAGCATTATCTATCAATATACCAATTTTCATGAAATGTGACTCAACAGCTACATATACATAGATATCTAGACTCGGCAATTCCTACACAACAGTTAGTCGCAATGACAATCTAACACCGATGTCAACAAATGATGATCTTATAAAACAATCACACCATGACCATGACAAGACAATACAAATGCTGTGTGTGGTATGTAATTACAGATTTTTGTAACTTGTGATCAAAGTTATGGGGCTGACACCACAATCACCTGTCGTTCCGTCTCCGGTTAAGGCCGAACCCGTCGAACCATAGGCCGATCTGTACATGTGTATGTCTCTCTATTTGAGATGGTAACTTGTGCGCATTCCAGCGTAACATTGTGAAAGGTGAATGTGACTATATTGAAATTATACACAATAATTGAAAAAAAAGGGAATATAGTTTCAAAATGATTCCATGGGTTTTGTGCAACCAATATACATGTACAAACAATGTACACTAACACGCACTATATGCGTGTTACAGATAGCATGGGCGTAACTGGCTAGGGTTCGATAGGCATTATTGTCGAGACAACTCCACACATGCTGACAGTTGAGATTGAAATATTGAGGTGAAGTAACTACCTTGCATCTCATGCAAGGAATTGTTTTCCAAATCGAAGATGGCGTCCAAAATGGCGACCGAACTTTGAAAACAAGCTTACATTCCTTTACTTTCTTACGATGGGCGTTATTGAACGCGAATTCTACCCGCAATTACATTTTCATATGGAACATTGCTTTTAAGTATTCACTTGAGTTTGGCAAACCTTCGCAATCAAGATGGCGGCCAAATTGGCGGCCAGAAATTGAAAAGAGTTCGATATTTTCACATACTAATTTCAACTTTTTGTCATAATATCGATATGTATGGACAAAACGGTGTATAAGCCATCTATTAGTTCTAACATAGGTCGCAGCCATCTGGAAGGATGAAAACCCACAATTAATAATTTCGATGTGGCATTTGGAAATCCATTTTCCACTTAGCACCCATAATGACCGTAACCGTATATAGGTGCGCCGAATAGTCATATTATGACTTCGAGGAATCAAAACAACAGTATCTGAACTTATTCTGATTTGCCACGTTCAGCATTATCTGGACCAGCTTCCGACTCTTCGTCAGATTAATCTATATTGCTCACACCAGCACAGTTTTCTACTCTTATCTTCTTGGTAGAAGGGTCAGACTAATCGGAATGTTTCAAACAATACATATGCCGGTGTCCAACTCACGAGTTTGTCTCGAAAGCTGTACACCTGGTGATCTTCCCATCTAGCCACTTCTCAATATATGGTTCATCAATTCACATACTTATCTAATGCACTGACGTACCCGGACAACTTCTGTATATGGTTTCGAATGTTGAAAGCCTAACATTTGACGGATGCCCTTCTGCTAAGGCGTAGAAGACCATAATGCATAATATACCCACACCTCTTGACCACGATCCTAAGAACAATCTTGGTTGCGTCCAGAAATCGTCTCACCGAACAGATCCAAACAGATAATAACAACACACGCGGTGCTAGTTTGTGGGCATGTGCCATGCTAGTGGAAATGATATGGGACCATGACTGCACCGTCCCTTCTTTGGGTATGTTTTAGATTTAGACATGATCTCATGCGTGGCTTTGATTTCCTTGTATGCTAAGATTTTATCCTCCCATCCGTTTGGCAGCCGTTCTTAATCAACATTCCATTGGCTAGTCCTATATATGTCCCACCCAGACTGGGATGTAGTCTTAAAGACGATGCATTTGATGGTTGGTTGATGTGGCATACTCACGCTGGGTGATGGTCGGTATGGTTCAAGAAAGTACAATGCCATCAACACAAGGGTGAAATGTTCAACGCGAAGAATATCCAGGGAAATGTTACGTTGATGAGATATTGCATTCAGTTCAACATACGTTGGATACACCAAGTGATTTCTTGGTAACATCACCATTCCGACAATTTTCCTGCTTGAGACATATTAACTACTATATTCTAAAGTTATATATATATAAAGCTATATGATCATACAAGTCACGTTCCCCAACGTCCACATCCATTGCCGTCGATACTATAAATTGTTCTTTTAAACACAGAGTTAAATAAATGCACCATTATGACATTTTCTCGAATACCGCCCACATACTGACACAAACCATGAGAGAGGATAACAACAACGCGTACCTTCATTCTATAAAGACATTATCCTTTAACCCACACGACTATTCTAGGAGGCTAGCATATGTGTGTAGGGGTGGTATATACCGTGGCCCATTTCATTCCCGCTATCATGGCGCATACATGTCCACAAAATAGCACCGCGATATTGTTCTTCTCTGCTGGAAGCTATTCGACGAGAAGAGTGCGAGACGTCACACAGTTTGCTTAGGATCATGGTCAAGAAGTGTGGGTAGTCGGTACATTATGGTCTTCTCCTTATCATATATGCATCTGTCCAAGGGAATGAGACAGCTAGCAAACTTCGAAACACTGCCGAACTTGTCCACGTATGCCAATGCGTTCGCTAAGTTTGTGGGTTGACGAACCATCTATTGAGAAGTGACTAGCTAACTGGGAAGTTCGCCAGGTGCACATGTTACCCCCATGAGAAAGACATACATAGAGATGACCTTCGGTCAGCCTGTATACGTATCGACCATATGCCTTTCTAGTTCGAGATGAGTCACAAATCCCATATATAGCAAATATTTAAAATCGTAGGCTGCATGTAGACACCGGGAAACTAATTGTTTGAAACGTTATGATTAGAGGGACCATTCTCACAGGAAGTGTTGAATACTTTGTTGGTGAGAACGACCTAGATTTATCAGACAAAGAAATGGAAGCTGGTACCGACCATTATAGACGTGGCAAGTCAGATCTGTTATCAGGTAATGGTTCTAATATGACTATTCGGCGCACCTACGGTTACGGCCATTATCGGCGTTAAGTGGAGAATGGATTTCAAAATGCCACATCGCGATATTAATTGTGGGTTTTCGTCCTTCCAGAAGGATACGAGCTATGTTATGCGTTTGTATACGCTTAAAGTTGAACTTATGGGTGGTGTATGTACAGTTTTGTCCATACATATCGATGACAAAAAGTTGAAATTAGTATGTGAACATATCGATTTCGTTTCAATTTCTGGCCGCCAGTTTAGAGCCGACATCTTGACTGTGAGTATCAATTGCCAAACTCAAATGAATACTTCATATCAATACTCCATATCAACATGTAATGGTGAGTAGAATTCGCGAAACAATAACGCCCATCGTAGAAAGTAAATGAATGCAGGCGTGTTTTCAAATTTCGGTTACCATTTTGACCGCCATCTTTGATATGGAAAACCATTTCTTGCAAGAGATGCAAGGTAATTAATTCACCTAATTATGGGTGGAGTTGTCTCAATGATGTGAAAATGGGGGATTTTCGGTGATTTTTCTAAATCTGTCCGCCATTCTGGGCGCCATTTTGGATTTGTGGAGTTGTCGTAACAATAACGCTCACTGATGTTAAAACCAGCTATTTTCGGCAATTTTTAAATTTCTGGTGGCCATTTTGGCAACCATCTTGGATTTGGATGAATATTCCCCAACTCAGATAAAAGAAGAATCCTAGCCTTGGTATCTCCTGCACATAAATATCCATGGGCGGAGTTATAATAGCAATAACACTCATTGATTCGAAAGAGACATTGCGTTATTAGCGTCGTTTCGGCTTTGACCGGATTATACCGGCATTTGGGAAAACGTGATATCCGACAAAATTATCCAGCAAAGAATTTATATTATGGTCCCATTGTGTTAATATCGGAATCTTCTATACGATAAATCAATAACATCACGCCAAGATTTCCACGTTTTCCCACAGAGACCAACGGAATGTGGGCGAAATGTCAGAAAAATATAACTTTTTCACATTTCCGCGGCCATCTTGGCCGCCATATTGGATTTTGGTGTCGGATGTTCGGCTAATTCGTAAGGGTAATATATATAACGAATAGAGCGGAAAACAAGACCGCATGTGATAATATCTTTACTATATCGGCAATCAAAAAGACCTGGTGAATATGACAAAAATGGCCGCCATGATGGAGTCTGCGGCTACTTTTTTTCTTGTTAACAACCGAAACAATTAGAGGAGACATTAAGAAAGAAAATTAGTGGGGTGAAGTTGATTCATTGGGGGGGGGGTGCAGAGGTATAGACTAGGGGTATAGCTAGGTATAGCTAGGGTTCGATGGGCGTAACTGGCTAGGATTCGATGGGCGTAACTAGCAAGGGTTCGATGGGCGTATCTACCTAGGGTTCGATGGGTGTAACTAGTATGGTTTGATGGGCGTAACTGGTTAGGGTTCGATGGGCGTGACTAGCTATGGTTCGATGGGCGTAACTACTTAGGGTTCGATGGGCGTAACTGGCTAGGGTTCGATGGTCGTAACTAGCTAGGTTTCGATGGGCGTAACTGGCTAGGGTTCAATGAGCGTAACTAGCTAGGATTCAATGGGCGTAACTAGCTAGGGTTCGATGGGTTCGGACGAACCCGACCTGGGAAGAGCAAAACTCTATTTTCCGATCATCCACGTATATAATAAGTCCAATATGAGCCAATTGTTAATATTTAGGTTCAATATGAACCTATCTGGACGAGGATACATTGAAGTAGCATAATAAATATTATCTATATATATAAAAGCGTCTGAAAACAGACGCTGAACAAAAAAATAACCTTTATACAGTATAATAAGTATATATATATTTTAAAAAAAAGAAGAAATTATCACCTGAGTTAGGTGACTGCTGACGTGAATAATTGAATAGTTTGAAAAGTAAGAAAGGTATCCATTCAATGTTGGAATATTTATTACAGCATTACATGTATGTGCACACAGCTATACCCGTTACGGCATATCGTGCTCTTTCAATAGCTTAGAGTCACTGATGAAAGTATGGACTCATATTGGGGTCTCTGAGCCAGTTCATGGTAAATCACGTGATAATGACATTATAGTGGAGCGGATATGTGCCAGAAAATAGGCGAATCGTTACACTTTGTGAAGAAATTAAGAATTGTCGCACACTTAATCTTTGGTATGTCTCAGTTAAAAAAAATCGGTAGGCACAAAACTCGAAGGTCAGTTAGGGTGATTAAGCAGTTGCCATATAAACCAACCCCTGTTATAGTTTACAGAATAGGGCAGTTTATTTTGACGACAATTATGTGAATAGTATCAGTCATATCACGGTACAGTCATTGCTTTGTCCAATAGAGAATGTAACATCGGGCCCAGGTCACCAAAATGTTGTTTGTTGCATTGGAAATTAATGGATTTTCTTCAAAAACTAAGTAAAACAATTAAAATTTGACTTAGTTTGTACCTGTCAGCACAAATATCATGTGATAAGTTTCAATTTGAGATAACATCATCGTCGGTAATCCATAAAGACAATATAACAGATTTGTTTTATGTATTTATCGATTGACCACATTAAACGAAGTTTTATATGAACACTGGTTGGCGCGAATTGGCAGTTTCCAGATTGGCCGGTTGTTCACAAATTGAAGTGCCGGTAGTATCTTGGTGCACATGCTAAGGAAGGGAATTCCTGCTTTAAGATTACCTTCGCAGCGCTGAATGTTATATATATATCCTAAAATCAGGTTTCACCATACCAATACTTAGGCCGTAATTGACATGGGAACAAGCGTTTCCCTATTAACTCTGCCAATACATGTACGTACACTGGTCCAGGAGCTGATAAGGTACCCAGCCACCCCAAATATTTAACTTCACCTCACTCATTTTCTTCCGTATGATGTCACTCAACGTTTAATCAATGTTAGCACGAACAAAATTGGCTCTGTAAACACCAGACAAGATGGCGTCCAACATGGCCGCCGTTCTTCAGACGGGTCACTAAGTCAGTTTGATGCACATTATAGTGAAAAATTATTGTCATATGTATACGAATGTATCTATTTTGTGAGTCTAAGATACAACTCCACTTTTCAAAGGGTGCAGTATGGAAATTTACCGAAAACTTCGTTTTGGGATTCTGGCCAATGTTTGGACGGAAATGGGCATAACCTTTTTGAGATGGGCCATATTATGCGGCTACTGTTCCCAATAACACCATATTATATGGATACACTGCCCAATAGCACCGCAATTCTGGCCCATTGGCATCAAAATTGATTGACTTATGTCAGTGAAACCGTTTCCTTCATTGTGCAGATAACACGCATCATGATATGGAACACTCTGATATTACCTCTCTATCGATTAACTCATCCGTGGGTTATTGCAGAAAGCGATAGTCACCCAAAGGTACACATGCACAACCGACCCATGAACATGCACATGAACAGCACACAAACGGCCACTTAGCCACTCGCTTTATATGCATACACCTCACGCCATACAGCCGCACTTGGTATACCCTACATCCACACATGACTATACAGTAATGCAGGTACACCGGCTATAACCCTACACCTCACCATCACTATATGGTCACTACATGTGTACTTGTTCACAACGATGATCATAGAGTCACTTCTTGTATACACATTCGCCTCATCAGTGGCCATATATATATAGTTGGGTTGAAATGAATGGTAACACCTTTAAGACCTATTGTATATTTTTTTCTCACGAGCTTTCGTCTAACATAGACTTTTAGTCCAGGCACATTAGGTTTCACTAGTGCAAAAAATCCGGGAAAGCTGATTTTTTCAGGGATTAATAAGAACATTTTTATGAACAACTTGGCAAAAGTCCCCTTGAATCCGAGTTGAGCTTTTTGAGATATCATGATTTTTCGTAATGGTGCAAATTCTGACGAAATTCCATTAGACCATATGCGAATGCAGTCATATGTAGGCTAATTTATGGACTCAATCTTCACACATACCCGTCCACCATGAAGCAGGTGTCGATAGATATGCGTAATTGATGCTAGAGCTTACTAACAGTCGATATTCCATAATTGTGATGACATTTATTGGCGAAGAGAGCATATAAATCGCATGGTGATTCAAACTTTTCCTAACAAAAGAGGGCGAGTAAAGATATTCAGACGACAATGAGCTAAAATATGAACCATTATACTAGAACAGTGGTTAGTTCAGAACAGGAAAGTGATGAGATATATCGAACCATCACCATCCTTAAGATGTTATAGCCGGAAACATAACACTACCCCCTAAAACGTACGCCATGGCTTTGAGTGTCTGAAAGGCAAAAATACCACATAATAGTCCTGGCGTTTGACATAACAATTGCGAAAATGGTGATAACACTATGAAACTTGGCACATATGTTCCTTATACCCTATTAATCATTTTCAGACGTATAGACGTCGCGGCAGGTCATTCCTTGGCAACGGTTGCTAGGCAACTATCCCACATCGAAGAAATACAAATATGACTGATATTATGGCAGTTTTAACAATCTAACCTACGTCATGCAGCATTTTTATGGTGAAAATAATATTAGTTGTTGTTCGAGTGGATCTGGCTGGAAAATTACCATAGTTCTTACTTACAGGGGTGGTAACGGTTGCTAGGGACATACCCGAAATTGAAAAATGCCGAGCTGACTGATATTATGGTAGTTTTGACAAACTAATATAAACTACGTCATTATCATTTTATGGTGAAACAATTGTAATAGTTATTGTTAGTGTGGGTTCGACTTTAAAAATGACTATATATTTATGGTAACGGTTGCTAGGGACATACCAGACATCGAAAAATGCACACATGGCTGATATTATGGTAGTTTTAACAAACTAAACTACGTCATGTAACATTTTTATATTGAAAACAATTGCTATAATTATTGTTAGTGTGAACATGGCAGTAAAGTTGCCGCATTCGTTACCTAGCGGGTGTGTAATGGTTGCTATGGACATATCCACATTTGAATGCATACCATATGTATGAGTTTCTGGTAATTTAACTGATATAACTGTTTCATAATATGGTATGAGTTTCGGGAAATTTGCATGATATAATTGTTTCATAATATGACATATTATGCTTATATTGACAATAATGCATAACTAAAGGTTGTTGTGTTGTGTACTGCTGCATTCTCGTGTAATTCTCGTGTGGCAAATAGGTATTGAGGTATCATTGTTGCTAGGTAACCACCTACCATTGACACATCTTCTTTAAACTGACAGACTATTCAGTTAGTTTTATCAGAATCACGCGTTTATTATGGTTTCTTCCATCAATCGATTGTTGGAATACATTTTAATGAGACATGTAAAAATATTGACCCACATTTATGTAGATACCACCTGACCCGGGCCCCCCCCATGGAATAGGACATTCGTACTACATTTGACAATGGAATCCACGCAGAACACTGTGTTCCTTCATATCCATGCCATAACTACATATATGTCAATACATGGTCATGAGTCATTTACAAGTTTATAGGAGCTCGCACATGAGCGTGGCCTATATATTTCAGACTGAGATACCAGATGGAAACGGTGACCAGTACCCATTTACATGGGCAGCCATGAACCCATTACCAACCCACAGTTACTACGGAACAGCATCCAATGACGTGTCTTAACTACTGTGTCCATGGCCTGGACCGATGCTATACTATTTAGGGTTCGTTCTATTGATTTGCCGTATAGACCTGGGTACATGTTATGCGTTCATAACTATAGACACCTGTGTATTTGTACTACATGTGGTGTTCATATGGGTCCATAGCGTATGCGTGTCTGTGGTTATAACCTAGATAGTAATGTAACATGTACATTCATAGGGTGGGTTCATGTCTTGCATATAAATGTCTTGTAATAAGGTCATAACTAAATCAGCCTGGATACATGGGCTGTCCATAGTGGCCCGTCTCAATTTCCTACCTATACGAGCCTGGGTCCATAGCCAAGCTATGGTGGTGCACACGGCCAATCGACAGGGACCTCCATCCTATAGGGCGTTGGTTGAATGGCTGAAAACGGACGTACGTATATGGTATTCATAGAGAGACGTGGATCCATGCACATGCATTTTGGTCCACGACTTACCCGTAGGCATGGGGTCCATGTGTCTCCTATATATGTGGATCAGTCCATTGCCTACCAGCATATATGTGAATCTATGAAATGATTAATAACGCCGGTGCCTTAGCTTTTATTTAGGGACATGTGTCCATATCCTACATATAGGCACCTGTATCACTGCATACATCATTATACTCACCTGTGTATTAGCACTATTTAAACTTGCCTGGGTCTTTGGTGTAGATATATTACGTATAAGGGGTGGGTCCATATCCTACATATAGACAGACACCTGCTTATGCCTGGGTACAATGCAATATGGCATACATATATCGGCCTTGGTCCATGGCCTACACGTATGGGTATGTGTCCATGGCCAACCAACAGTGCCATATGTGTATGGGCTATGTATAAGCCCCACCCCCCCACCCCATCCCTAACTTTCGTATATGTGGCATCGGTCCAATATCTATATATAGGTTGGTCTGTCATAAAACTGTCTGATAATTATGTTCATACCATATATAGTTTCCTGAATCCATGGTGCACTAATGTATTGTGCATCGGACTTGGTCTATGGTATCTTAGTACATGGTCTATCTGCGGACACTTGGGTAAGTGCACCATGTAACAGTGTCATTGTCATGGTCATAGATACCATACATGCATGGTTATATGAAGCGGTCTGGTTCATGGAATATACATATCCTACGTCCATAGTCTATATGTATGGCCATGGGTCCTTTGACTATATATGTGCGCCTGTGTTGCTAACCTAACTATTGTAGGCTAGGGCCATGTCTAACATATTGGTGGTTGGTCCTAGCTATGTTCTTCATATATAGTAGAGTGGGTCCGTGTCTTACATTATATAACTAGCTGTGTGGGTCTTTGGCTTATATAACTATTATGGCCATGCCTCCCATTAAATATAAGCAACAACTTTTCAACTCTCACTTTAAATTCCCGATATCTAAACTGATGGAGCATAACGGATAAGTGTACCCATATTCTGGTTAGGCTCACACTAACAACATTTATAATTGTGTTCACCTAAAAACGTTAATACTACCATAATATCAGTCATATGTGCATTTTTGATTTTCGGGTATGACCCTGGCAACAGTTACCACTCATATATGTAAGAATTATATGGTATTTTATTCAGCCAGCTCAACACTAACAACAACTATTATAATTGTTTTCAACATAAAAGGGCTATTAAGTGTGGTTTAGTTTGTTAAAGCTACCATAATATCAGTCATATGTGCATTTTTAGATTGTGTGTGTGTCCCTAGCAACCGTCACCCCTTGTAAGTAAGAAATATGGTAATTTGTCAGTCAGGTCAAAACTGACAACAATTATGTTCACCATAAACATGCTACACGACGTAGTTTAGTTTGTTAGAACACATATAATATCAGACATATGCATTAATCCTATGCCGGGTAGTTGCCTAGCAACCGTTGCTAAAGAAGAGCCTGTTGCAAATGTCGCCATATGTGAAAATGAGCAGTAGCGTATAAGGAACATATGTGCCAAGTTCCATGCTTTTATCGCCCTTTTCACAGTTGGTGTGTTTTCTACAACAAGCACTTGTACTAGCGGAAGAGCAAAATGTGACGAGAGCCAGTTCAAGGGGTAGGGTTATGTTTTTACAAGTATTGACCACTTATCATAAGTATATTTGCTAATTCCGCATATTATATTGCAGGAGTGATGTCTGTGCAGTTTTTAAAACAAATTGCTTGCGCCTACGTAATGAATAGCCCGAGAAAATTGACATCAAATAGGACAGTTTGTCTGAAAAAATCGTCATTTTTTGGGGTCATTATGTTATTTTATATCCATATCCGCGAAATTCATCAAAAATCCCCCCGTTGAATTTGTATCTCTGGTTCGAGAATTGTGTATTGAACAATATTGAGTACATTTGGTATATGTTTCGGCTGAAAAATTGTTATATCATCCCATTATTCCTATGATTGTGAAAAACTTAAAAGTTTTTATTTTTTTATGGAAAAAATTGGTTAACTCCGAAAGCTCAATTCCGATTTTAGGGGACTTTTCGTGACGCATCCGCGATGTTATGGCCTAAATAATATTAAAAAATCAGCTTTCCCGGATTTATTTCCTTACTTTTCCCCATTCACGCCTAATGTGCCTGGACTATTTATCAAGTGACAGACAAACGAGAAATGAGACAAGAAACGTTAAAACTACATGAAGCGTTGATGATGACGTGATGACGTTGTATCCGAGGTAAACAAGTTGATGGTTACCAAATTCTAGTATATATAAATTAGGACCTAGTGTATAGGTACAATTGAAAGGTATATAGCTGCATGTGTTTGGAAAGATGTCTTTATTCGAGTTACTGGAAAGGGATTTGGGTTTTTTAGTATCAAAACACGTCACGGGTAGAGTGTCCCATATAGATTGTTCCTCGTTTTCAAAAAAATTCGCGAGAAGTGTTTGCAGTGAATGTTTTGCTGAATGTAACTTCAATTAACCCCGAAATAACGAATGCGCTCGACTAAGATTGTGTTTTTCTCGAGAACTGATATATGAATTTTCTCTGAAATCCTGTTACAGCAAAAATAGGCATTGTCTATCATATATGTCCTCCATTGGTTGGTAAAACTTCTAAATTGAATACTGTTAACTGATTAGACTAGCCCTGGTATGACCGTATATAAAAAAAACTCTAACTCTTATGGGCCGATGTACAATTGAAAGGTATATAGCTGCATGTGTTTGGAAAGATGTCTTTATTCGAGTTACTGGAAAGGGATTTGGGTTTTTTTTAGTATCAAAACACGCTTTTTGGCGCGATACTGCCCGCATCTGGGTTTACTGCCCGTAAAGGTGATTATAGGATGACCAGCGTGTGGATAGTAGAACCGAAAAATAGATCGAATAAATTGTCCGAAAATAGGCCATAAATGAGTAGGTATATTTGAATTATGCAGTGGTTCAGAATGTACTCCCATTAATGATGCCGTGCAGATATCAACTGATGAGACTGGCAGGATAAAATGAATGTGCATCTCTGCATCGGTTCGTTTTCGTAACGCATTGAAGACAACACGCATGCAGGTTTGTTCACAAAGGTAGTTCGGTTCAATAGTCGTACCATATTCACGAACGCATCATAGCGCTCTGTGCCTACGAACAGCAGTCTGTACCATATATGCAACTGCTTAGGCGAATTGCGATGGGTCAAAGACGGTACACTGTACTTTCAATCGTGGATCTGGTTGCAAAGGAAGCAGAGTTTTTGTACGCCTATCTGCTGTACCGAATCGACATATCTTCGGTGGGCTTCTAAAAGGATGTACCTGCCATTTTGGCGCGAAACTTTTTATTGCCCTTAGGAATCTATGGGTTAGATTACATACGTTCCTCAGATAAAT
Organism: Siphonodentalium dalli; assembly: GCA_032622095.1. Classification (NCBI taxonomy): domain Eukaryota; kingdom Metazoa; phylum Mollusca; class Scaphopoda; order Gadilida; family Siphonodentaliidae; genus Siphonodentalium; species Siphonodentalium dalli. The sequence goes on along the minus strand of CP136069.1, from coordinate 33,239,224 downwards.
TGTCAATATTTCAAACATAAATGCCATTGTGCGATATTTATCAGGGACATAGGTGTTCTAAAATGTCGTATCTCGGTTCCCCGCGATAAATCTCGCTAATTCTAAGATGTCGTAGTTTTTATTTTCGAAACCGTTCCTGATAGGATAATTCTGATTGGATTGTTTTTGAAGAAGAATGGCCGGAGGGCGTATCGCCCTTATCCTGAGTGACAGAGACAAACGAAGCCGCGTGAATCTTCAAAACTAAAATAACATATATACATATAGACAAGATTTCAATTATTAACTTCTAAAAGTGTCGTATAGCACAATAACTCATGTTTTCTCTTCAACTTGAAGGTAATTAAATATGGAAGTGTATACAAAGCGTTACTGTGCAAAGTTATTGGCAGTTGCCAAATCTAGTTCCAGAGATAAATCGATTTTGTGTCTCCTGAACAATTTGGTTTTCCTGAGGTACGACCTTTTAGAAGTCCACCGACGATATGGGTAAGGCTCGGCACGGTTCACACTGGAATACATGGTCTATAAATGGTAGTCACAATGCGGTTCGTATCCGAATACATGACATACCTGAACATTCTACTTCTCTACATAACACAGTCTCCTCTTCTACACCGGTGCACCTTTCATTGGAGCTCTTACATGTCCTTGTGATTATTATAGAGCCATTACCACACGACACACTGCATGGTCCGGCCTCCCACGGTGACCAATTTCCATTGTCTGTAAATAAACAAAAATAAAAAATATAAAAATGTTAGTAATAATCGATAGAAAACTTCGATGCATTTATATAACGCTTTCCACAGGAAATCCCGTCTCGAAGGTGTTTGGAGTTCAATCGGAGAGAGCGGAGTAAGATAACCTGGTCAACGAAACGTTAGCGTCACCCGGAACGTTAACATCAGACTGGCCATCGTGTGTCGTTAATGAGGTCAAGAAATTAATCTGTCGTGTCCTTTGTTGGACAATAGATATAAATAATCATTAGAACAATCTGGAGTTTGAAGAGAACGGACATTCACGTAAGCTGTCAAAGAACTATATACATATCCATTAGGTTTAGTGTTTACCTCCTCAATGTAGGAGAGCTAATACACACATGACAGTTAGTATATATATGTTATATTTTATGCATGCACCAATTCATATTGAAAACATTAGTAATCACAGTATTAATATTACGGTGGTTACACCATGTCACCCGCATGCGACCAGTTACTGACATTTCATGTTTCAAATGTTAGAGGGGTCGGAGTTAAGCTAATATAGAATATATAATTGAAGGGTATACATAGAATTTCCTGAATGTCAGTCGGTGTGTCTTCTTGTGTTTTAACTGAATAACAATATCACAGGCTTTTAACCGAGCGAAATAAAACTTCCTAATGTACTTTTACTGGATATCAAACGTGAATATTCGACATGGGACTGTATGTCATCATTTGCCTTACCGTGTGAACTGAGACAACTGTTTTAGATATCGAATTCAGAAAGCAACATATATCACATTCAAAAGGCATATTTAATAAATTGGAATAAATTAGATAGTGCATGTTAAAATATTGCCCTTGATTTACTGAATAAGTTCATAATGTGATTACCATGATGTCACTGGTGATTGTATAACTAAATTGTGTCTGGTGTTGCTCGCAAATAGTCGCTTGCATGTAGGGGAGATGTCGCTGTGAAGTAAATTATTTGGTCAGTCTGGTGGGCAGGTAAGTCTAGCGTGACTTGCTAGTTAGTAGAACCGAAAAACAGAGCGAATAAATTGTCCGAAGAGAGCGCAGCGTAGGTATATTTGTATTCTAAACTTGTTATTGCCCTTTCGGAATCTATGGGTTATAGATCACATAAACTACTCAGCTAAATTGTCAATATTTCAAGTACAAATGCCATTGTGTGATATTTACAAGGGACATAGGTGTTTTAAAATGTCGTATCTGCGTTCCCGCGATAAATGTCGTTAATTCTAAGATGTCATAATTTTTATTTTCGAAACCGTTCCTGATAGGATAATTCTGATTGGATTGTTTCGAAGAAGAATGGCCGGAGGGCGTATCACCCTTATCCTAAGTGACAGAGACAAACGAAGCCGCGTGAATCGTCAAAACTAAATATTACATATAGACAAGATTTCAATTATTAACTTCTCAAAGTGTCGTATAGCACAATCAAATCATGTTTTCTCTTCAACTAGAAGATAATTGAATGTGAAAGTGTATCTATTATAACACCTGTGATACAGTGAGTTATTGTGCAAAGTTATTGGAAGTTGCCAAATCTAGTTCCAGAGTTAAGTCGATGTTGTGTCTACTGATCAATTTGATTTTCCTGAGGTACGACCTTTTAGAAGTCCACCGGCGATATGGGTAAGGCTCAGCATGGTTCACACTGGAATACATGGTCTATATATGGGAGTCTCAACGCGGTTCATATCCGAATACATGACATACCTTCACATTCAACTTCTCTACACAACATAAGCTCCTCGTCGACACCGGTGCACCTTTCGTTTTGATTCTTGCATATCCGTGTCATTAGTGTGGTGCCATTACCACATGACACACTGCATGGTCCGGCCGTCCACGGAGACCAATTTCCATTGTCTGTAAATAAACAAAAATAAAAAATATAAACATGTTAGTAATAATCGATAGAAAACTTCGATGCATTTATATAACGTTTTCCACAGGAAATCCCTTCTCGAAGGTGTTTGGAGTTCAATCGGAGAGAGCGGAGTAAGATAACCTGGTCAACAACACTTTAGCGTCACCCGGAACGTTAACGTCAGACTGGCCATCGCGTGTCGTTAATGAGGTCTAGAAATTAATCTGTCGTGTCCTTTGTTGGACAATAGATATAAATAATCATTAGAACAATCTGGAGTTTGAGGAGAACGGACATTCACGTAAGCTGTTAAAGAACTATATACAAATCCATTAGGTTTAGTGTTTAGTTCCTCAATGTAGGAGAGCTTATACACACATGACAAGTATATATATATGTTATATAATAGGCTTGCAAAAAGTCTGCTTGAATGTCAGTTGGTGTGTCTTGTTGTGTTTTAACTGAATAACAATATCACAGGACACAGGCTTTTAACCGAGCAAAATAAAACGTCCAAATGTACTTTTACTGGATATCAAACTTGAATATTCGACATGGGACTATATGTCATCATTTGCCTCACCGTGTGAACTGAGACAACGGTTTTAGATATCGAATTCAGAAAGCAACATATATCACATTCAAAATGCATATTTAATAAATTGGAATAAATTAGATAGTGCATGTTAAAATATTGCCCTTGATTTACTGAATAAGTTCATAATGTGATTACCACTATGTCACTGGTTATTGTATAACTAAATTGTGTCTCGTGTTCCCCGAAAATAGTCGCTTGCACGTAGGAGAGATGTCGCTTTGAGTAAATTATTTGGTCAATCTGGCGGGCAGGTAAGTCTAGCGGTACTTGCTGGTTAGTAGAACCGAAAAACAGAGCGAATAAATTGTCAGAAGAGAGCGCAGAGTAGGTATATTTGTATTCCACTGTGGTTTATAATTTACTTCAGTATTGATGCCGCGCAGATATTAACTGTTGAGACCGGCAGGATAGCATAATGTGCGTCCATTCGTTTTCATAACGCATGGAACACAACACACAGTCATGTAAAGTTGTTGATAATGGTAGTTTGGTTCAAAAGTCGTACGATATTCACGAACGTATCAAAGCAACTACTTAGGCGGATTGCGATGGGTCAAAGACGCGATACAATGTACTTTCAACCGTGGATCTGGTTGCAAAGGAAGCAGAGTTTTGTGTACGCGTATTTGATGTACCATATCGACATATCTTCGGTGGGCTTCTAAAAGGTCGTACCTGCCATTTTGGGTCTCAACTTTTTATTGCCCTTTCGGAATATATGGGTTAGATTACATAAACTCCTCAGCTAAATTGTCAATATTTCAAGTATAAATGCCATTGTGTGATATTTATCAGGGACATAGGTGTTTTAAAATGTCGTATCTGCGTTCCCGCGATAAATGTCGTTAATTCTAAGATGTCATAATTTTTATTTTCGAAACCATTCCTGATAGGATAATTCTGATTGGATTGTTTCGAAGAAGAATGGCCGGAGGGCGTATCACCCTTATCCTGAGAGACAGAGACAAACGAAGCCGCGTGAATCGTCAAAATTAAATATTACATATAGACAAGATTTCAATTATTAACTTCTCAAAGTGTCGTATAGCACAATCAAATCATGTTTTCTCTTCAACTAGAAGATAATTGAATATGAAAGTGTATCTATTATAACACCTGTGATACAATGAGTTATTGTGCAAAGTTATTGGCAGTTGCCAAATATAGTTCCAGAGATAAATCGATTTTGTGTCTCCTGAGCAATTTGATTTTCCTGAGGTACGACCTTTTAGAAGTCCACCGGCGATATGGGTAAGGCTCAGCACGGTTCACACTGGAATACATGGTCTATATATGGTAGTCACGATGCGGTTCGTATCCGAATACATGACATACCTGAACATTCTACTCTACATAACACAGTCTGCTCGTCTACACCTGTGCACCTTTCATTGGGACTCTTACATGTCCTTGTCATTATTATAGACCCATTACCACACGACACACTGCATGGTCCGGCCGTCCACGGTGACCAATTTCCATTGTCTGTAAATAAACAGAAATAAAACATATAAACATGTTAGTAATAATCGATAGTAAACTTCGATGCATTTATATAACGCTTTCCACAGGAAACTAGTATGAGATCCATTCTCGAAGGTGTTTGGAGTTCGATCGGAGAGAGCTGAGGAAGGTAACCTGGTCAACGACACATGAGCGTCACCTGGAACGTTAACGTCAGACTAGCCATCGTGTGTCGTTAATGAGGTCTAGAAATTAATATGTTGTATCCTTTGTTGGACCATAGACAAAAACAATCATTAGAACAACCTGGAGTTAAAGTGCGTTTGAGGAGAACGGATATTCACGTAAACTGTTAAAGAACTATATTCAAATCCATTAGGTTGAGTGTTTACCTCCTCAATGTAGGAGAGCTTATACACACATGACAGTTAGTATATATATATGGTATATTTTATGCATGCACCAATTCATATTGAACACATTAGTAATCACAGTATTAATCTTACGGTGGTTACGCCATGTCACCCACATGCGACCAGTTACTGACATTTCAAGTTTCAAATGTTGGAGGGGTCGGAGATAAGCTGATATAGCAAATATAATTTAAGGGTATACAGAGAATTGCCTGAATGTCAGTCGGTGTGCATTGGTATGTCTTAACTGAATAACAATATCACAGGCGTTTAACCGAGCGAAATAAAACTTCCAAATGTACTTTTACTGGATATCAAACGTGAATATTCGACATGGGACTGTATGTCATCATTTGCCTTACTTGTGAACTGAGACAACGGTTTTAGATATCGTATTCAGAAAGTAGCATATATCACATCAAAATGGCATATTTAATAAATTGGAATAAATTAGTTAGTGCATGTTAAAATATTGCCCTTGATTTACTGAATACGTTTATAATATGATTACCATTATGTAACTGGCTTAGTGAATAACTAAGTCGTTTCTCGTGTTCCTCACAAAGAGTAACTTGCACGCAGGAGAGACGTAGCTGTGGAGCAAAATATTTGGTCTAGCTAGCGTGCAGATATGTCTAGTGTGACTTGCTGGAGTGTAGAACAGAAAAACAGCGAACACATTGCCCGAAGAAAGGCCAGACATGAGTAGGTATATGTGAATTCCACAGTGGTTCAGAATGTACTTCCAGTATTGATGCCGTGCAGATATTACCGTTTATGAGACTGGCGGGATAACGTAAATCTGCATCGGTTCGTTTTCGTAACGCATGGAACACAACACACATTCAGACTTGTTGACAAAGTTAATTCTGTTCAATAGTGGTACCATATTCACGAACTTATCATAGCGTTCTGCGCCTATAAACCGCAGTCTGTACCATATCTGCAACTGCTTAAACGGATTGCAATGTGTCAAAGACACTATTTGCAGTACATGTATATGCAGGTTGCGTGAGAAGCAGAGTGTTTACGCGTATTTGCTGTACCGAATCAACATATCTTCGGTGGGCTTCTAAAAGGTCGTACCTGCCATTTTGGCGCGAAACTTTTAATTCCATTTTCGGAAGCTACGAGTTCGATTACATAAGTTTCTCAGTTAACATGTCAATATTTCAAGTATAAGTACCATGTTCGACGTTTATCCGGGAAATAGGTGTTCTAAAATTTCGAATTTGTGTTCCCCGCGAAAAAAAATTGTTAATTCTAAAATGTCCTAATTTTTATGTTCGAAACCATTCCTGATAGGATAATTCTGATTGGATTGTTTTGAAGAAGAATGACCGGTGGGCGTATCACCCTTATCCTGAGTGACAGGGACAAACGAAGCCGCGTGAATCGTCAAAACTAAAATGACGTATAGACAAGATTTCAATTATTAACTTATAATGTGTCGTATAACACAATCTGAATGAAGCTACCATCTGACAAAAAACATGGCCGAGTCTATTTGTTTGATGCGTCACCTCTTATCAGAATGGGTCAAACTGAAATTGGGTCAAGACACCTGAGTTGTACCATGTGTTGGGCCCAATCCAATTGCTCATTGGTTGCACGGATGGCGTGACATCTTAACCCATTGTCAACATAATGGACAGGCAGTACCCCATTGCGTTTTCGACAGTTGAATGAACACGACGTAGCGACAATGAGCTCCTTCTGCGATAGATTTACGAATATCATCGGGAGTTTTTCCATAACATTTCGGCATTTGTATTAAATTATTTATGCGGCATATTTCGGATTTGGCGGAGAATTATACATTGAATTGCAAATTGGTGCGAGCGGTATGCATAATCGGAGTTTTGGCGATCTTGTATTTTTATATCGCGGGTAATACTGATGATCGAATGACTACATTTACATGTGAATTACTATATCATAGTTTAGGTTTTTATAAATTTTAACAGTTGAAAATGCAATGACTAATCGTGAAACAACATGCCTGGAATTTGAAGTTCTGCACACTCCCCTCACTCCAAACCGAGTGACGAGGCTCTTTATATATAGGTATATCCCTAATTATGTCATATTCTAGCAACCAATAAGAGCCATATTATACTTCAAAATCGTTGTTTACAGATAGCAATGTGCATATAATACGGTATCATACATTCAAGTCACATAAAATGAATGATCGGGATTTTTTGATATGACAAAACTGTATTATCTAAAAATGAAAATAAAGAGTTCAATCGCGAATTGGTTAAGCCTTTCTATGTGAAGTGGATTCTCCCATTCAGCTATAAAGGTATTCATTGTAATAGTTTATTATTCATTTGAGGGTTCATCGGGTAAATGCGTAGATGACAGACAGATGGAAGGTAATGCAGAATGATTGATATTGATTGCTCGCGGTCGTTTGTTGAACTTATTATCTGAACACTTCCTAAGGGAACTACTCATCGGTGAGTATTTAGTTTAGAAATGGTTTAGAGGCATACGTCGAAATGTGTACAAAGCGTAAATGATAGTGATGTGTTCTTGGCTTTTTGTCATTCTGAACACATGGGCATTAAATAATGACGAAACTGAAACTTCCGAAAGCCATGCATAATTATGCCTATTACATCTGCTAATCTTGTGCGAATTGAGCAATTCCGATGTAATTACCACATAACCAGAACTGTTGTTACTCAAAATGCAAACGGCGCTTTTTGATGATGAATGTAATTCAGATATGATATATATAGCCAACAGAAACCTGCATGACATACTAGTATAGACAACTCAAACTTGGACAAACTAGTATAGGCACAACAGACCTGGACAGAATATAGTATAGACAAAACAAACCTGGACAGCTATCCTTAAGACACGCCTCCATTTTTATAGAGCTCCCTGTACATTCTGATCCTCCGTAACTCGGGTAAGGGTTTGAGCAGGTCCTCATACTGACTTTGGAGCCACTACCACATGTAACCGAACAGTCACTGTCCGCCCATCCTGACCATTGTCCATTAACTATAATAGAAGCATCGTTTGCCAGACTCAGTCTTATTTTTTTCAAATATAACTAGAAATATCATTACGATAATTGATGGCACAAGCATGTATACTTCTAAATTCATGACAAAAAAGTGCGTTTTAAGTTTTACGTTATATCTATTTATAAACATTACTTCGCATGCTTGGGTTGAAAATTTCAGGCAAACATATTCCATACTTGCTTGAGAGCATGTTTCTTGTCCCATAGTGTCAGCACACCAACATATCTTAATGTGGGACCATATTGTTTCCTGAACTGGTTATGAACTGACATGTTTTCATAATGTTATAGCACGTAGCTGGTACGTTACCTGGCTGGTTTGAATATTCTGACTCGACCAGGTAGGCGGTGAGATCACCGTGTTCTACTAAAACATATCTCTCCGAAGTAATTTTGTCTCTTTTGGCCTTTTCTTTGGTTGAACTGTTCGCGGTTATATGCTTGGTTGAGTTGACTTTAACCGATGGTCTATCTGATTGTCCATCCGCACTAGAGTTTGCAGTAGTGTTCATCAGTCGTTCGCCCTGACTGAATCTGATGTACATGATAAGGGCACATCCCAGGGAAAACAATTGCAGCAGCATCTGAAACGTAAAATAAAGAACTGATTCAAGTATCAAAGTGAATCCACCGTGCATGTTTAAATCTCGACATTGAAGGAGCCTTGATGATTGTAAACTGCATTCCAAATAGACGCCTGTAGTAGTCGCCATATACTAGCGGTAATGATGACAACCACCGACTATATGTGTGGTTGAGATTAACGTACATTGGCGTGACCTTTTCTAACAATCATCCGATCGTTATAAAACCTCATGTCAATTTCGGTTAATTTAACGCGAACATGGGCCCTGTACTATAAAGCTCGGGGCTGTTGTATTTGTAGGAAACAAGTGACTGCCGAGTACAATAGCCTTTTAGAGTTGTGCACGACTCGGGACACGAGGAAGATGTGTACCAGAACGGCATACAACTGCAGAGTCCGTGTAATCTCAGCCTCGATTACGACTGCAAAAATACGAGCGACGGTTCGTTTGTAACTGTTTTGTCTACACTTGTATATTAGTTGCTCACTTAGGGTGCATTTATATTGCTATAGAAATGTACACAGATCTACACGCAGACAGTGTAAACGGGTTGATATAGAAATGCACACAGAAAGAAAACGGTATTAGTTCGTGTGAGCAAAAATCGTGACCGCTACACGTCACGGTCAACGCCCATATATTGCGACAGGCAAATCAGTTTTGATTAATTGTTACTCGGGCTTGGCGAATGTTTTCGTTGTCATTTCAACCCGTGTATTTCGAATATTGAACACGGATAGGGACGTGGCAACTTGTTCAACGGTTGGATATTTCATACCTGACACAACATTAGTTGTAATTTCCAAACCAACAATAGATTAAAAATGATCTTGTAGTTTGATTTTCAAACATTTTATTTGGGGGGGGGGGGTATGGTTTTCGGACCAATATTTGCATAATTTCCTACTTTTTATCAAAATTTTGGACTGGAATGGCCATCAGCTGGAAATTTTCCAACCTTATCATAGGGGCGGATGTAATGTTGGAAATGTCCAACACTTGGAAAGATTGTGTCCTGGTCCCTCCCCGTGGCCAGTCATCATCGTCATATTTATTGTCTAACAGCTATATATAAAAACTGCATGTAATTTAAGAAAACATTATTGTCCTACATTGGTTATCATTGTCATTGGAATTGTCATCAGTTGAAAATTTTACTACATTTGGTCAAATAAAGGGTGTTGTAGGGTAACTGCATGATTTTCATTCTTTCTTCGAACCATTATCAAGTGGTATAAGGATACACTTTAAATACATGCGGCACATACCAAATCGCTGTTATCTGCTGATAGTTGATACATTTTCATGTCTGGCCTAAACTGACACGACTCGCAGTGAATTGTCAATTAACAGAGTACAGATCAGCGCGCGTTCACTATTGGTAATCATGTTGTGATCACAGTAATACGCGACACGTGACTTCATACAGATCTATATACATTTCTATAGCAATGTAAATGCACCCTTACTGTGTTTTAATTCATTTATCGTTTAAATATATATATTTGTATGAATGACCAATGCGTACTACGATACAAGTTGGCATTGGGATTGGAGGACTCTGGCAAGCCACTTATGCATAATATCCTCTGCAAAACAACCTTTATAAACTCTGAACATAATTTTGGAACTCATTCTATGATATAGTTTGTTATGGCGTACTCATCGGACGGAGACAAAGGAGCTTTTGGTCATCCTACATCATCGCCAACGTTCGACTGTCGCAATAACTCACATTTTGCTCTGTACGTTCGCGTACTGAAACCCGTGGATCGGATAAATACATATGCATGCTCGGCGCGAGACACCAATGCCAAAAACAGCTACTATTGATAACTAGTATAGAAACCCCTAGGAAATCAAACTATTAAATAATTTGAACCAAATTTTAGTCTGAAATGTCCAACTGATATTAATATTGTCGGGCATGGAATTTCAACTGTTGAATTTTGAGAACCCCTCCCTGCCTTAATGTCGCCGTGTAATAACAACAAAAAACATTACTGGTGATCCACAATGCCATACAGTATACACAAATTCAGGCGAAGTTTAACTGGGAATTGCCAATTGACCCCCTCTCCCCACGGTTGCAGACCAGAATTCCCTTGTCTAAGATATTTCCATATGCATCACTCCCATGAACCAGACAGAATTTCCAAGAGTGGTAGATTCGATTTGCACCTCACCCTATATGTGGTAATTTCCCGACAGTTACTTCAATCAGGGGTGTAGCTAGAGAATTTGCCAACTGCTCCCCTTGGACCAGAACCAAATTCCCAACTTCGTGAAATTCATTTGCACCGTTCTCATCATGGGTTGGAATGTCTCAAATCGGCTTTTCGAACTCCCCAAATATTGAACATTTCCAACATATCGCCTCCTATGATTAGGGTATTTCCAACTGATTGCAATTTGAATCCAAATATTTAACCGAATGTGGGATTATATACCTTTTTTTTTTAAATCACACAAATTATTGGTTGCTGAAAAACAAACTGTTAGAATTTTTTAAATTTATTTTGCAACAATTGTTATATCAATCATGGCATTTGCAACTACATTGAAAAGTTTGGCTAAAGTTGGTGTGGAATGTTTGATCCACCATACCCCCTATCACCCATGAAGTCAAGCTTTTTTAAATCGTGGCTGGAAATTCTCCAGCTAGGTAAATGCGATTTCAGTCCAAGAAAAAAATATTTGAAAGTTGTGGAATATTCTATTAGTTTTTATACCGAAAGTAGAATATTTCCTTACTTTTGGACAACTTATTTAACATTATATATAGGAATTGTTAGATTATATTCCAAACATTTCGAATTGTTCAGGTTCATGCAGTCGGAAACTTCCAACCAATATATGATTTGGTGGGAAGTGCAAATGGAAACTATATGACTTGAACATTTCGGTCTGGTTCAAGGGCTGCAGTTGAACATTCTAAGATGATCAACATTACCTCCCCCACAATGTAGCTACGTCCCTGTTAGGTATTCTTCTTTCAATTCTTTCACATTGCCGGACTTCTTTGATCAGCTTCTCTGTCATGTATTTACAAGAACAACTTTTACAGCTTGTCGAGACGTTAACCCAGTGATATTGGTCATCATGCGGATCCGGTTGATTGGCGAAGTTAATTGGCCACACATTGAGCGACACACACCTTAATGTCGCCGCGGCATGTCGTTGCCGCGACGCTAGGTCGGATCAGACCGTTAGATGTACATGTCAATTTCCAGATTTGAAGATTTAAAGATTGAAAAAAATAATTATGATTATTGAAAAATTTTAAGTTTAAAAAACAATTTTTTTTTTTTTAAAGTTTTTAAAGTTTTAAATTTGTTTTAATTTTTGGTAAACAATTTGAAATGATAAAACGATTATGTATTATGCCCCCTATTCCATAACTGTCTTGGGAGAAGTCTGCACCCACGTGATTCTGGTGGTGATTCCACGCAGAGGTCTTGAAATTATTCTAAAATATGTGGAATCTGCTAACATAGCTATAGATGATACGTTCATAATAAAGAGCGTTTATTTAAAAAAAAAACTCAAAATGGTACCGATTCCAACCAAATAATTTCAACGATCTCTCTGGGGATATGTCTTTGGAAAAGAGAATTCTTACAGCGTTCTGTGGAATAATTTTGATTGTATTCTGATTACATTGAGGTGCTGAAAATTGCTTTGACTAGGATTACACAATTGACAGTATCAACAGTACATAGATAGGCAGTGCCAATTGGTGCCATAACGTTAGCACCGATGCTTAGCCATCGGTTAACACATTCATGACGGGAGCTTCCTGAACTTTTGCGAAAACCCTGCGCCGATTCATTCTCTTATTCTTATATATGCGAGTCGACCACAGGTTGGCTCGCATTTTTATGAGAATGCATTGGCCTAACAAATTTTATATTATTTAGTATAATTGTTAAAACATGTAAGAAACAATGAAAAAAAAATGATCAAAGTATGCAAGTAATAATGATAAAAACTGATAATAATTGTTAAAGAATGTAAGAGAAATGATAAAAATTTATAAATAATGTAATAAAAAAGGATAAAACATGATAAAATTGTTAAAAAATATCAGAAAAAATTATAAAAATTGTTATAGAATGTAAGACAAAATTATAAAAATGATAACAATTGTTAAAGAATGTAAGAACAATTGATAACATAAATTATAAAGAACAGTTAGGCCAATGCGTTCTCTTATATATGCGAGGCGATCTATGGTCGACTTGCATATATAATAGAATGCATTGGTACATGGTCATTAATGTTGCGCCAGCGCAGCTCCCGCCAAGGGTTACCTGCAAAATGCTAGCACCGGTGCCAAAGTTATGGCACTAATTGGCACCGCCTATCTATGTCTGTTGACACCGCCAATACAAATACCAGTCTTATTTTCAAAGCAATATTCAAGACCTCTATGTAATCTGAATATAATCAAAATTATTCCACAGAACTCTGTAAAAATTCCTCTTTCACAGAGCTCTGTGGAATAATTTTCTTGGGATCGGTGCCATTTGTTTTGGACAATAATCGTTCTTTATAAGTACCATATGAGTTATAGCTATGTTAGCAGAGTGTACACATCTTAGAATAATGTCAAGACCTCTGTGTGGAATCTCATTAGAATTATTTGGGTGCATAGACTTATCCCAATAGTGTTATATAGTGGGGGAATAACACTGAAATTTTTCAAAAAATCATAATTATTTTTTTTAAACTTAAAAAATTTCATTTTTTTTTAATTCGATCACAAAAACTATGGACATTGATTCTCCGCGTTGACGCAGGGTTTTCGCAAACATTCAGGAAGCTACAGTCATTAAAGGGTTACAGCGCAAGTGTATCATCAGACGATGATAGCTCAAACGTAGCTTAAAGAAAGTTGACCTAAAATTATTTCTGATGGGCGCCAATCCCACCAAGAGGTCACCCGAAGATTCATTTGGGGTGAATCTGATGAAATCTGATGGATATAGGGCGTGTCTAACAATTTGGTCATGCAAAGAATATTATTCAAGATGGCTGCCGATGACCACGTGTTAGATCGACAACCGGCGATCATTCAGCACAGCAACAGTAACGATTACGTTTGAAGACTAATAGTGTATTCCAGTATGGTTATATTTGGTTTAAATTGCGCCCTCAAATTCATATATGTATCCTGGGGTTTTGATCAAATCCCCGGGACTAAGATTTGGTCTTGATGAAAACCGAACCCCGAACATCAACTTTAAATTTGGGTTCAATCGGATGAATCACTTCTTGGCTTCATTAAGTTGAGACCAAAAGCAATACATGTGTTTAAATCGTGGGGGAAAGGGGTGGATCAGAATCTGTGGGAGACAATAAATTTGGCTGGATTATTTTTTTCAGTCCTGCGTTTGTAATTTATGAATGGACCTCACTTTTATGCCACCGATTTAAAACAAAGTTCCATTACTGTATACGCACACCAGTAAGCCCGGAAGCCATGTCGGGGTCCTTTGTTTTACACAAAATCTTGGGACTGGGCTCACATCCGAGGACCCCATATGCAAATTCTCAGTTTTCATTTATCAAATCGGATGTAGTTGTTTTATATGAATCATGATGTGTATTATTTTATTCAATGAATATAATGTGTTTTGTGTTTTATTACATTAGATAGATATTTAAAATACGACACTAAGATGATAAGATCATCAGCATTTTGTGAAACACAATGGGTCAGGTAGTATTAATTAGGTTTGCATTAATTTTTGTCATCTGCATTCAATGTCAACCTGACGTTAATGTATACTCACCCTCTATAAGTTATAAAATGGGAGTGGGCTTATATACGAACCCCATGATTTTAGGGAGCAAAAACATATACCTGGCTTATCCTCAGGGATGGACTTAATAGTGTGTGTATGTACAGTAATTAATTTCAATTTTTCCACACAACAATAAGACAAACGCTCTTTATTTGCACCATACCATAAATACGCTGGACACGAACGAGCGCTTTTTATATCGTGGTACATATATCGTGAATTATGACTTAAATTAAGTATTTAGTAATCCCGGCATACGAATTCCGCATACAGCGGTTCGTCAAAATAAATTATTTACATTTCCAGCGCAAGATCAGCATGTGACAAATGAGAGCACTGCTGAGTAAACTAAGATTCAGGCCATTAATGTCTCTAATGTTCAAATTATCTCCAGTGTAACACGATTCAAATTCATCATACAAAGTGTACAGAGGAATACAGTTCGAATTGTCTCCTGCGCAACGCGATTAAAATCATCGGATAAAGTTTACAGTGGACTCCTGTTCGTGGTAGGGGGATAGCGGAGGGGAGAATGGTCGGTTCTGAAAATATAAACTTACCTTGTCTGGTGTTTCGGAATAACTTATTCAGAATCTGCACAGTCCAAGAGTCATGCGTTTCTGATACTTCCCTTGGTATTGTTTGAGCTTATAACACACAATCAACTAGTAACACTAGCAATGAGTCGGACCAGGAATCCGATACAAGGAACGCATATAGTGTTTCTGTAGAATTGGCGCAAACACCAATTATCGACATCAACCGAGATATGTGGACTCTTGCAAAATAATGATGTGTATGTATATCGAGATACGTGGGTATAACATAGCATAGTTCACATGAACACCAATTGTACGCCAACAGAGACTTGTCCGAGATATGTGGAGTCTTGTAACAGTTTGTTCGTGCATTGCTATTAAAGGGGCATTGGGGGTTCTATACCATACTGTTTAAGAAACGCATTTGTCTTATTATTAGGATAGGTATGTTTAACATGACATAGTTGGAACAAGAAGAGCCACATAAAATACACTATTGTGTTCGATATTGAATTGTGTATCCAGTTATTTCATGTAGCGTCTGATGGTGTTTTTTTCCATTTCAACTTGTCTTATGTCCCCAGACTGACCATGGCTGTTCAACTGGCGACGTTGAGCTGCGTCAGACAAAGCACTTCGTGACGAAATGTAGGTTGTAAAATAAAGACAATATGTCCAAGGATCATTCTCCACGTTATACCAATCACGTGATGTGTAAAGATGACCGCGATTGGATATTAATTCGCAGAGTTATCGCCAAAGCCGAGGGTATCGCCAAAGCCGAGGAAATGGGAAAGTCATTTTCACGTATATGATATGGGGATATGTTTGTTTCTCATCGTAAAACACACATCGAGCATCGTATGTGTATGTCCACACAATGCAGGAGTATTTAGCCACCAGTTGTCAGTCAGTTTTCCCAGATCAAACCATTCAATGTTTTTTGGCGATTTTTTTCGAGAATATCCATTCAATAGTATAGTTCCTGGACTTCCACGTTTCCAAAACAAATGCCGGTATATAGTTGAATCTGTCAATGAAGCATAGGATTTGACAGAATTTTTAAAATCCGTGTCGTTCTCAATATCCACGCGATATGAAGGGACCACTGTCGGTCCAGAAAGATGTTAACGGCAACGACCAAACGCCGAGTAAATATGCGTATCACTTAAGGAGTTCTGATGAGTTTTCGAGCTGTTTTATGTGTATCTGAGACTGATCAATTGGACTGCGAATGTCATCTGAAATATGAATCCATAACATATTCGAAATATTGTGTGCATATATATTATGAATGTATTTGAATCGAAATTAATTGAACATCCATCTCAGCATTCAGATTTGCGATCTCAAAAAGGTGGATGAATCATAACGCGATGCCTTGATCACACGCACGTGAATGCTGCTGTTCGTATGCATGCAGCTAATCGGATATTCGTTTAGTATTAACATGCTTGGAGTTTGTATATAGACCACACATGCCGGACGACACGCTACGGCGTATCAACGATTTGTTATAATCATGTTTATTTTACAGACTTTATGACTCGTTCCCACTCGAGTAGACCGTTACGCGACAATGAAACCGAATCATCTTATCGCATATACATATATCGTATTGCTCCAAATTATGCAATTCTGGCTTTTTTAAGAGTCATCAGACAATATTGTAACGATTCTATGTTAACCTTAAACATCCGTATATATATTAGCACAATGTGCTATGTGTGGCACAAGTATGTGCCTTCTTATCTGGAGGTCGATGAGCCTCTGTATTGTGTCTATGTAGCACATGTAGTCAGCTTACCAAGCTACAACACCATATTTAAACAAAATCAAACCAGACCATGCGGTTTTGATAAATGAACGTATCTTCCTCAGATGAAGCTATATATATATATCTGGGGAAGTGTTATGTTACACCAACACACCACTGCCACATCCCTATATCTAAGTGGATGAATTACCCGACTAAAAGAACAGAACATGTGATATTCGGTGTAGCCTAGTATGTTCGCGGATAGAGAGCACGTATAATTATTTATCTTTTCGTGCGATGTTTTGTATAAGAATTATCATTATAAATGGCTCGCCTGACTGCCATCATGTGCTATGGTATACATTTTTTCGCTGTTGAATGGTGTGACAGAGGTTGAGAGACACCCCCCAACAAAACAAATACTCTCCCTGAAGACAAATAAATTTACGATGCATGACACGTTATACTCATCATCGGGTCTCGTGAATGTTTTGCACGAGTGGAGCTATAATCACAACAATTATCTCTGTCGTCTGTGAACAAAGCAAAAACAGCCAGTCCGCATGAAATCACCGGGCGCAGAAGGCTTAATTATATTATAATTAATCCCTATAAATAGTGTGCCTAAAATGTACATGATAACTCTTAGATATTTCCTAAGATATATTGCTTCGGGTAGTACTGCCCTGATAATACCAAGTACCAAGTACCATAAGTACCAAGATATTTCAACATGTGCAAAGAATTTAAATTGAAACCAACAACTCGTGATACAGTCGAAATAAACAAGGCCACGTGTTGCAAAGGTTGATCAATTGCACAGTGCGTGCATACAGGTCCACTACCCAATCAACCTCGACGAATTTATGAAGCTATTTGATTAAACGATAATTAGACTGTTTTGAGTGACAACGTGTCACAACGACTGTATATGACTTGGTTGTCGGAAATAATATCAAAATTTTGCGGTCGTTTTAATTGTACTGTCTACTTTTGGCGGTTCTCTTGTGAAATAACGCGTGGCATTACAAGAAATAAATATTCCTATTAAGCTTATGTAGTTATAAGACAAATTTACCATATAACACGCTGGGCGTTGTAGAATTTGTTTTCAAACTGTTCGGTTATAACTGCAGAACATCAATCGAAACAAGAGTCATTTCTGACCTTGTTAAACTAAGAATGATAACATTAAAATATTGAATCTACCAAAACGCATGTATATCCCGTAAGATGACCTCATGTAATAGTTCCCAAGATGATGGAGATTTATGCACAATTTCATTTAGATTGTTGTGTGCAAATCTTAGCGATATTACTTTTTTCAAAATAAGTGAAAAAGAATAATTCTAGAACTTAACAAGCCGAAAACTAAATAATTTCGGTTAAACATACATATCAATTACAGTATTTGCAACCTATATGATAACATAATGAAGTCTTGTGTGAATTTATGCCCAGTAAATATGTGGTCCTAGGGCTAAATTAGAAAAGTTATAAACTATAGTGTAATTTACATGTGCACATAATAATCATGGCAGTATACACATGTTCCACAGGGAAGTGTTTATTATAAATAGCAGTAAGTTTGTTGTGTGTGTATATATGTGTATAAAGTCTGTAAAATAAACATGATTATAACAAATCGTTGATACGCCCTAGCGTGTCGTCCGGCATGTGTGGTCTATCACAGGTCCCCAGAACAAAAATTTACCCCACCCCCCAATAATACTTAATCCTATAGATAGATTAAGTATTATTGGGGTGGGGTCAATTTTGTTCTGGGGACCTGTGTTGTCTATATACAAACTCCAAGCATGTTAATACTAAACGAATATCCGATTATCTGCATGCATACGAACGGCAGCATTCACGTGCGTGTGATCAAGGCATCGCGTTATCATTTATTCACCTTTTTGAGATCGCAAATCTGAATGCTGAGATGGATGTTCAATTAATTTCAATTCAAATACATTCATAATATATATGCACACAATATTTCGATGCACATAAAAACACTCGAAAACTCATCAGAACTCCTTAAGTGATACGCATATTTGCTCGGCGTTTGGTCACATCTTCATCTGTGCCGTTAACATCTTTCTGGGCCGACAGTGGTCCCTTTATATAGCGCGGATATTGAGAACGACACGGATGTTTAAAATTCTGTCAAATCAAATTGTTTTAATGGTTTGATCTGGGAAAACTGATTGACAACTGGTGGATAAATACTCCAGTTGAGAGAGTTACTTCCCTTGTGACATGTTCGATTAAATTTTCGTTCGTTTATCAACTGCTATTTTCCTCAAAAATGGACCAGCGACACAGTATACACCCGTTATCCAATTGATGAAGATTACAAGTAAAATCGTTATTTGATGAAATAATATGTTTGCAACGATATGACTGTGTAATTTGCTGAAGTGCGAATAGCTCTCCTATTTTCGTCGCAATATAAACACGTGCGTCAACAAGTATGACGACTACAGGTGATAGTACCACCCAAATGATTTCGACAAGTTTAAACAGAGATGACTGTAATGTGAAAGATGTTCTAACCTGTATGCAATCTATGAACACAACTATGATAAATAACTTTCAGAAAATTGTAAGTGACCTTCAAGGTTTCAAAGCAGAGGTAGAAGAAATAAAATCTGCAATGAATACAATCAGTGACGACCATGTTTCTCTCCAAGCAAATGTCACCAAGATGGGGGAGAAAGTGGAAGATATAGAGACAAATGTAATCCCCAGTGTCTATAATCAACTGAACACGAAACTTGAAAATGTATCAGAGGATCTGATGAAACTTCTTATACACGATCGAAAGTACAATCTGCTTGTGTATGGTGTGCCACAACTAAATAATGAGGACCCGTATGAGATAATTCATACTTTTCTTATCAAGGATCTCAATCTTAATATTCAGCTGGCAACGGGCATTGTTGATCGTCTGGTGTACTGTCATAGACTGCCATCCAGAAATATGAAGCAAAAGGGTAGTGCACCTTCACCAGACCCTATTATCATAGTGTGTGCCCGTGACAGAGACAAACAAGCAATTCTTGGGGCTCTTCAACAGGAAAACTGTCCAGCACGCAAGTCAAAAAAGAGCGTTCGAACTGATCTACCACCATCTCTGAAGCGCGAGAGAGCATTATTGGCAAATACGGCATATGAGCTCAGGAAAAACAGGAAACTCAGGACACGCATTAGAGTGGATGGCACCAAAGTAGTCCTTGAAGTTCGTAAGGATTCCACCTTAGCTTGGACAAAATACCATAAACCAGCTTCTACTTAGTCATGAAAAGACTACTATCAAGGACACATTATATTTACATGTATTCACAATTATGGTGATAAATATAGGAAATTGATTTTTACTTTTCGTCATTGAAGACTGTTATAGTATAACAGTATTAGCAATATTGGTCGAACAAGGAAACTTTGGAAAGGAAAACAATTATACAAATATTAAATTTCTGTTATAATCAGTTATAATGAGAAATTAAAAAAAAAAAAAAACACAGTTGAATATTAATTATTGAAAAATTGCTCCTTAAATACTTGACCTTTAAATTGTGATATCTAGTATTTCATTGCATCATAAGTGTTTGAAATTGATAGTTGTCTTAAATTTTTCATTAATTTAGTTGTTACATTGCAACTGCGTGTACTATTAATATGGATCTACCATAATGGTGATATCTACATGTAAGTAAAAATCTAATATATCTGAGTTCCTGACAGTATGCAGGTGTTCCAGTTGGCCTTGACCTGAGTATGATGTGCCCATGGCTTCCCTTGCTCATGCCTTGGACTTTGCTGGTACTCTTGTCTGGTGTCTGGGAGTTACAAGAATTAAAACTGGGTTACAGTTGGATTATCAAGCTATACATGTTACATGGTAACATGGACTGTGTTTTAAATATTGACTAATGTGATACTTTTGTGTTTCTATATTAACTGTTCCAACAGAGTATCGGCTACATAATTTCTTCAGCCAGTAGATCTTATGGTACCCAATTTGTTTATTAAACTCCATTATCAGTTACATGGATCAAATGGTAACAAAGTAACAGAATTAATACTGGAGCAAAACTTACTGTAATATCACTTAAAACGAACAGAGTACTCAAATTTTATTAAATATTACTGAGAAATTTATCAGCTGATATAAAACAGGTGTAATTCTTGTGCATTGCGATATGGTGTTTATGGCTTATTCGTCTCATGACCTCCTTGATTCCACTTGATAACCTTGAACCGACCCCAAAGTAGTACTTCACTTGAATGTACTGTCCGCACTCCGCTGAAATGGTCACGCGATAACCATGAACCGACCCCTAATAACATTTACCAAGAATGTACATGAGGCCAGTAAAATTAACTGTTCGCTCTCGGCCACACTGAATATTACTTTCAGGAGCTCGTTTACAATTATATCATTAGTTTCTGTAACAACTCAATTAAACAAATGAAATGCCAAATAGCAAAGTGGCATGTTATTCAAGCAACATTTTCTATGTTAAGTTAAGAGTGCTGCATATCAAAACTCAGTATTTCGACAATCCAACTTCCTTAGTGTGACAATGAAAGTTTAGTTTTTGAAACCCTGACTAGTTACAACACTATTATTAGTTGTTATTCATATAACCAATTTGCTTATTTATTTGCATTTTCTCAATGCCGATGAAGTATTAATCGTTACGTAAACACGTGATTGTTTTCAATGTATTGTTGACACGGTAATGATTTTACCGGGTGACCGTATTGGTGTGGCCTGTGATATGACATTGTTTATTTCTCCACTGTGACCTTCAATGCGACCTATGAGATTACTTGCCGTGTTCGGCTAACGGGGGAACTGTCAATATTCCCGCCACGCGCTGTCTTAGCCAATGAAAATGAAGCGCAGTTAATTATTTGTTTAAGGCATCAGCTGTTTTTTCGAACAGCCGCTTGTATGAATTGTTCTGGAGTTACCGTTACTCTAAATAATATCTCTTAGTGCCATAACAGTAATAGCTACTTTGAACATCATTAAAACCTTGGTTATTTAAGTTTACCATTGACCTGAATATGTTTATACCAGAATTTAAAGGCGCATCTTACTTTCTTTTAAAACGTTAAACGTTTAATTTAACACATAACTATATATTTTAACATGACTCTACATGACAAAAGACTATATAACGTAATCCAAAATTTTCACATATAATGTAACTATACCATTCAAAGTATTAAACTATTTCAAGTCGCAAAGAAAGCTCACGATATGACCAGTGAGGAAATAAGCATGTTGCATATTTATAGCGAAATGCCATCTTACCATCGGGGAGGTATATTATTGTTTTGTATTAGTTATTTGAATAAGTATAACATGATTGTGATTCCGATTTATATTCCGACTCTGGGTCTAAATAGACTGTCTCGTCCTGCATTTAATATCTTATTGGTGTTACCAAACCACATTGCCATAGTTATAAAGTTTTCCATTGAGTGTGGCCTCTTACTTTGTGATGGCTAATCGCAAAACTATAGAGCTTGATGATATAGAAAACAATGATGTTTTTGATTTCTTAGAAACCTACCAATCACGTTCAGACGGACTAGAGGGCTCGTGCGATAATCCCATAAATGGATTAGTTCCGACTAAATATTTTTTACCCGAGGAATATAATAATATTGTAGCCAGAACAAAAAGTCAAGTTTCATTGTTTTCCTTAAATTGTCAAAGTCTCAATGCCAATTGGGATGCTTTCAACACTTTGATTTACGAACTACAAAATACGAATGACAAATTTGGAGTCATAGGTCTCACTGAAATATTTCGCACCCCTGATAACATTAATTTCTCATTAGTAGGTTATCATCCTCTCATAAAAAAATGTAGACCCGATGATGATGATTCAAGAGGGGGCGTTGGGCTTTTCATTAGAGATGACCTGAACTTTAAAATTCGGGAAGATTTATCAATTTTTTTGCCTCACGTTTTTGAATCACTCTTCATAGAGATATCCGAACATCATAGAAAGCCGTATATTGTTGGAATTATATACAGACCTAACACTCAGCCAAAGGCTGATATAGATAAATTTATCAAAACAATGAAGGAGATAATGACAAAAATTAATTCTGAGCACAAAAAAGGGTTTTTAATGGGTGATTATAATATTGACTTGTTGAAATTCGGATTACACGTGAAAACAAATGAATTTATTAACTCGTTTTTTGCTGATGGGTTTCTACCAACCATTCTTAGACCGACGAGAGTTACCACATATACTGCCACATTGATAGATCAAATACTTACTAATGACCCCTTGATGAGCTTCCAATCGGGTATTGTTATAACCGATGTCAGTGACCATTTTGGTATATTTTATCGGGAAAAGGCAATTCTCCACAGTCATCAACAGTTAGGAACACAATTACAGAGGAGCTTTTGTGAAGATAATGTATCATGTTTTAAACGTATATTGTCTTCGACAAATTATGACTCTGTGTTACATGCATCTAGTCCTGATGGGTCGTATGACTCATTCATGAATCTGTTTTTAAAAGGTTATGATGTTGCCTTTCCTCTTAGAGTAGTACAAATCAAACGAAAACACATAAAACTAAAGCCTTGGATGACCGGTGGGCTCCTTAAATCGTCTTTGCACAAAGATAAATTATATAGAAAGAAATTGAAGAACCCCACTGACGGTAATATTGAACTATATAAGGAGTATTGCAGATACTTTAATCGAATTAAAAGATACAGCAAACGGACATACTATGAGAATATTCTGAACTCTTGTAGATCTGACATGAAAAAAACTTGGAACATATTACGCGAAGTCATTCAAAAGAGCAATAAGAAACCTCAATACCCCCACATTTTTGTGATTGAAGGGAAACCTATCCACAATAAACAACAAGTGTCTGAAGAATTTAACAAATTCTTCTCAACAATCGGCGAACGCGAAGCAGATAAAATATCGACTAACTCTAATATGGATTTCTCTAGCTATCTTGGCCAACCTGAAATTAGAAGTATGTTCGTGCGACCCACCACCGTAGAAGAATTGGGTTATATTGTTAACAAAATGAAGAATAAACAAAGCAAAGATAACAAGGGGATTTCAGCAGGTTTATTGAAACAAATTATTGAGGAAATTTCAATACCTCTATGTCATATAATAAATAATTCATTAGAGGCAGGCATTGTTCCAAAAGAGATGAAAATAGCTAGAGTTATTCCTCTATTTAAATCCAATGAAAGAAATATGATTCAAAATTATCGTCCAATTAGTATTCTCCCCACATTTTCTAAAATCCTAGAGAAAGTGGTATGTAACAGGTTAGTGGAATTTTTCCATGATAAATTCTATAAAGAACAATATGGCTTCCGGAGAGGCCATTCTACAGTTCACCCAATAATCCGACTTCTTCTTAACGACATTGTGATTAATAATGACAAGAAATCAAAAGATTGTACATTAACAACTTTTATTGACTTCTCAAAAGCTTTCGATACCATAAATCACGATATACTATTATCTAAACTTGAATTTTATGGAGTTCGAGGCAATAAAAAACATTGGTTCGAGAGTTACTTAAGAGATAGAGTGCAATATGTAGATTTAGACGGTTGTGTATCAAGTGAAATCCATATTACAACTGGTGTCCCTCAAGGATCTATCTTAGGCCCTTTACTTTTTCTTATCTATGTGAATGACATGCACCGGAGTACATCATTATCCCTTTTATCATTTGCAGATGATACCACTGTATATGCGTCTCATCATAATTTAGATTTACTTTTTAAGCGCACAAATATTCAACTTGAATTACTCAATAAATGGTGCAAGGCTAACAAACTGTCATTAAATGCCAAGAAAACCAAATATATTTTATTTCAACCTACTGGTGGAAACTATAATTGCACGAAACATACTCTACAGATAAATGGTCAAATAATTGAAAGAATAGGAAGCAACTGCAAAGAAAAATCCTTCAAATTCCTTGGTATTCATCTCGAGGAAAATTTAACATTCAACAACCACACAGCTTTAATTGCAACAAGAATGTCTAGAGCTCTATATGCAATTAACAGAGTTAAACACATTCTTCCAGAAAGGAATTTACGACAGTTGTATTACAGTCTAATTCATAGTCACCTAACATATGGCATAGAAATTTGGGGAAATTCGAATACGTTTAATAAATTAATAGTATTGCAGAAAAAGGCAATTCGCATTATACATAATAAAAGATATAACAGCCACACCGATCCACTTTTCAAAAAAAGTAATATACTAAAAGCTCACGATCTTTATAAATTACGCACCTATCAATTCATGAACGATTGGTTCTGCAACCAACTACCTATCTCATTTCAGAACACTTATCGCATATACCACAACCCAACAATGGTAACAAGACAAAGTGGCAAATTAGGTGGAACAAAATCTAGAACATCCTTTACCGAAAACCTTCCTTACCATATCTTCCCGAAACTTTGGAAAGAACTAGATACATCTTTACAGTTAGTTTTACCACGTTCCAAATTTAAACGAGACGTATCTGAAGATATCATAAGCAGCTATCTTGACAGTGTTCTTTGTAAAAACCTATACTGTTTCGACTGTTATCCGTTCATGGATGAATCAACTTTATATATGTAAGAATTGTTAAGTGAATCCAACGCATGTACGCCCATTATGTGTGAAGAATACAACTATATCATCAGTCTTATATTATACCAAAATTTATATTATATATCATAATTGAACGATATTTTACTGAATTGCCACTTAGGCTATGGAAAAAACTAAACCACAAAAGTATCGTTGTCTACACTACTATAGATAAAAAAAACTTGTATCACCATTATATACTGTCATTTGGGATCAGAGTCGGAATATAATTATCTAAGTTTGGGAGAGTGCAGGAAGACGACCAGTAGGTCATGCCATCTCCCAGTAATATATACTATATTTTGTTTGATTTTTGTATTATACATTATCATGTTTGTTATATATTACTAAATAAAATT
The DNA here is from genome assembly GCA_032622095.1 of Siphonodentalium dalli. Taxonomy (NCBI): domain Eukaryota; kingdom Metazoa; phylum Mollusca; class Scaphopoda; order Gadilida; family Siphonodentaliidae; genus Siphonodentalium; species Siphonodentalium dalli. The sequence goes on along the minus strand of CP136069.1, from coordinate 33,213,346 downwards.
GAATTGAATTGAATTGAATACTCCTGCTTCGTGTGGACATACACATACGATGCTCGATGTCTGCTTTACGATGAGAAACAAACATATCCCCATATAATATACGTGAAAATGACTTTCTCATTTCCTCGGCTTTATTTTGGCGATACCCTCGGCTTTGGCGATACCACGTACACGGGGGTGGTTATTATCCAAGCGATTATATCCGTTGAGGTTGGCGAAAAGAAGACCCGAGGGATTTTCCCCGTCGCTAGTTCTAAATGTGCCTATATCTGGACTGTGTGGGCAGATCGGCTTGATTCATATATTGTTCGAATCGGTTCATGGCATTACGTAATATGACATTATGTTCACCGGCACACTGTGAGTACAATCATGATGCATACTCCGATTTTGATATTACTGTTTAATATATACGTTTTAATCAAAAGCACAGTATGAATTCTACAAAAATATCATCACGCTCTGATGCCCCCCCCCCAATCCACGAAAAATGGCCAGTAACCACATATATATATATCGCAGGTGACTACAATGTTGTACAGATGCTTTTTATGAGAATTCATTCGAATGTATATCTCAATATATATATATATATATATATATATATATTTATATATCACCTAGCTAGATAAGAATCTGTACATCATTGTAGCCACTGCGATATATATCACCTAGCTAGATAAAGTTAAGTTTGTTCAGTTATCATGTAGTTGCCGACATACATTTTGAATGGATGTTTATTAAACTCAGCCTGAGCAGTAAATGAATACAGAGCAATACTGGGCATTAAGGTGCATTTGACAAACTTCAAGACTGATGCTCGTTTGTATTTGACAGTAAATTAGACAGAATTGCCTTAACCAATTTTCAAATTATAATATAAAAATGCACAATACTTAAAACCGAACTCATTCGCATTGCACACATATCGCAAAAAATGACACAGTCAGCCATGCCTTATTAACGACACCTCCTCAGAAATTTCAATCAACCATGGCTTATTAACGACACCTCCTCAGAAATGTTAATCAAACATGGCTTATTAACGACACCTCCTCAGAAATCTCAATCAACCATGGCTTATTAACGACACCTCCACAGAAATCTCACTCAACCATGGCTTATTAACGATAAACTTTTTTTTGGGATGCTCTCTTTGGGGTTTCATTAACGGCACCGAGGTTTCATCAATGTGCCGATCAATTAGGCATCAGATTATTGTTTTCAGTGGACACAAACGAACTAGAGGCCAAGATTATCATGTTTGGAAAGTATTGCAGTGTTACCAAGTTAGTTATATTTATGATCTAAGTCATATCGTCTTAGTTTTTTGCTCATAATAAATGAAACATGTGTTGTCAGTAAGAATGATAAAAACGAAATATTTATACTGTGCACGCGGTCGTAATGCAACGCACATGTTTTTTTCTGAAATCTTATAACAGACCTGATTTATCTCCTTGTAGCGCATGTATTGCTGACGTCTGCACACTGTTGTTCCTGAAGGAATGTCGCATTACAAGGCGGGAGAGATGAATCGAAGATTTTGAGGTAAATAGAAATTTGCCCATTTAGTGACAGAATCACAAAAGGTAAGTATGCCATATTGTTACTTGTACATTTATGCAATTTATTTAGTGAAGAATTGTATACTTTGCTCAATAGATGTACGTACAAAAGATAAGTTAACGTGGTTGTTACTAGACAATATGTTCTAGTTCAAACCAGAACATTGTTAGTTTGTCTGCGATGCGTGAGGAATGACAGGTAAAATAGCAAGAAGACACTGTTTGGAGACAGGTATCTTCCTGACACATGTGGAGAAATATCTATGTACGAACCTCATTCAAATATAGCCAGGTTTTGATCAGAATAGGTAGATCACTGTGTCGTATATATCCCGGATTTCTAGAAATAATATCATTATAATTAAGTAATACATGGGGTGGTAAGTCAATGGCATATATGGGCACTAGCGGCGCATTTCTATGAGGCCTAAACAAAAAAGAGGTTTGTTTCCGCTAACCCGACCGAGTCTAAACTTGTTATTGCGATTGAAAGACTGACTTTTAAAAAATAACGGTATCTGTGAATGTTTCACGCATTTAACAGACAAAAGCATTCGGCAAACCCCATCAGTTTCCTTCACCGTTTCAGACTCGGCTTTAATACGACGACATGATTGGTTCGAACTATTTCACGTTATTTTTAGGTCGGTGCCTGGGTCAAGTACAGGCGCGCTAATTTGAATTTAGTTGTATTACGTCGGTTCGTGGGTACGAAAACATTTACATTTAGCGTCGAATTAAACAATACCGTATACAAGTGTTGTATTACAACACTGATATAGAATAGTCCATAAAATATCTATGTAAAATTACCGCACGACCTAAAGTGACTTTTGTAGACAAGCCCAATAGTACAATTGTTGCGATGTGACACAAATGTCAGGCAGATTTGCCGTTGTCGGGTCATAACATACACCGTAAATCGGTGGTACCAACTGCATTAAAATCGGATGGTTGACCCATGTTTCCGGATCTTTGGTGATCACAGAACACGAGCCATACATAAGTATTGGACCGAGCACCTCGTCAAATACCAACACGCGTAATCGGACTATGTTACGTAGAACGTCGGATCTAGAGTAGTGACACATTTCTTCCAGATCTGGATATAATCATCCGCGAAAAATGACTACTAATTGCACCAGAGAGCTTGGCCCCAGAGGTCATAGGTCGAGGAGTCCAGAATGAGATAAACGCACGGCGGTCGCTTCCGGTGGAAATACCCACATACTATAAATAGATACGTATCTCCCATTGAAAACAGCGGGGGCTTTGGAAAGTAAACATAATTCATGCCGCAACAACAGCAACAATGGCTACCTCCGTAGGCCAGCACTTTGTTGTGGCTATATATCTGGAATCACTGAACTAAATGATACGACAGTGTTAATGTTTCAGCCAAATTCACTGAATTGAAGCCTACAGGCCACTCCAGATTGACACTAGTTGATCACGAAAATGCAAGAAAAGTGATAGGTCATGTGTTTACTTTTTAAAATATATCCCCAAGTGTACGACAGGCCTATCCCACAGCCAAATTTTACCTGGAAAAACCCAGAACTACAGTAGCTAGTTAAATAAATTTTCTAATCACAAAAATCCATTCCCCCATTAATTCACCAGTTTAAATTGTTTAGATTCTAAGATATGATGTACAAATCAAATACAAGATTTCATCCTTTAATAGCGTGTCACTTGTATCAGGTGAAGGCCATTCTTCAGTTACCTTTAGCGTACCATATGGTGCACTCGCTCCCCGACTCTGGAATATATTTAGCTCCCTGATTCGATCTGGACGAATGTGTCCACGGTGGAAGCATAATAACCCGAATAAGACTGACTTCAGTAACGTTAAAGTGAGGTGCCGAGTTGGCGCCGTTCGACATAAATGTTGAAATGAACGTTAAGGAGTTGTCAGCATTCAACATAAACCATATCAAGTTTGTTTGCGGTGATAGAGAGATCGTGGAACAACAGATCGAACATGATACTGTAACTTTGAATCTGAGTTTCTTGTTTCTATATCCCATGGGTTGACCACCTTGAGACTAGGAAGTCCATAAGGCGGGCTCATATCAAGTATTATACACGTATTGTTAAAAATATAGAAAAATTAAAATATTTAATAATAAAAAAGAGTTTTGCCTGCCTACCGTCCCTATTTTTTCCCCAGCTCGTTAGCGGAAACAAACGTCTTTTTATTTAGGCCTGAGTACTATATTTTAATTAATATAATATTGATTATATTTATGGTCGCTATTTGTTCTGTTTAGTTTTTTTTTAGCCACTATAATATTTCAGCCTGTTCTCTCAAAAACCCGCACAATATCTGCTTATAATGGAACGTGATTTAGGTAGATAATCAGCCAAAATCGCCTCATATTGAGTCTATAATGTGCTAAAAATGAAAGAATTTAGTCACATTATCGACTAATAAGGTGGGGGTTCAGCAGTTTATGAGCGGACAATGACACATGTCGTACTATCGTGTGAAACATTGTTGGATTGAGTAAACTAATCGATCGCAACGCGGAACAGTCGATTTCTTCACACCGTGTGTTTAGTTTTAGCTACAAATGATAGGTTCATATATCGTCAATTTTCAATTTTAGTATTTATACTAAACAACTATGCATGTCAGACTCAGTTTAACATCTCAAATAAATCGAGCCGCTGACTGCCATTCCGTTCACCAGTTGTGACTATATTGTATAATTGATTCCGGGAACCATACATATATATTTTAATACACTAACATAGAATCCAAGTGTGAATATCATAGCATGACTATATAAATAATCAATTATAACTGAATATACCTGTATACTCACTGTGCTCATTGGCAGATATTTAGAAACTTGGTTCACATTCATCCATGCGGATGAGCAGCTAGCGAAGTTCAACAGAAAGCCCAAGACTTTCTGTCGAGCCACGCATCTGACCATCCGCAAAGATGAATGAATGGGAATCCATGTAGTGTTTATCGCCTAGATATTTACAGGCATTAATTGTTAACTGATAAAACGTTCATGATGATCCTAATGAAAGAACATAGTCTGCGGAGTAGTGTGTGATTCTTCATGTTAAGAATTTCATTTATCGCAGTAGCATCTTTTCTTCTAAAGTATTTTGGTTGTAAAAAGCGTTTTCTTACATCCATAAAGAATTCACACTCCAATAAATAGTGAAATTCATCACCAAGACTGCTTTTGTTGCACTTTGGGCATATTCGGTCAGCGAGATCAATATTATTCCATCGGCCTGTCTCTATGGGTAGCTGATGATTACATGTACGAAATCTACATAATGTTAACCAGTTTCTGGTGTCAAGAACATTCAAGTAGTCTTCAAAATGGATATCATGTTTGAACATTTTGTATATAATTCCCCTACTACCCGAGGCGTCTATATCAGTCTTCCATTTATTATGGAATCTACAAATAAGGTTGCACTCAATGTACGAGAGTAATCGTTCAGTACATTGAATTTTATCTATATTCATTAAGTGAATCTGACCACAATCTGTTAAAATTTGCTTAACTTTGTTTATCCATGTGAAATTAGAGGATGCGACATTACTGAGTTTAAGCGCTAACATATATAATATTTTACAATGTCTATTACAATTCATATTTACGACTTTCTTTTTTTCCCAGGGAGAAGTGATTACTATGGTGTTGGACTTTAATCTTACACAGCGGAATGTATAGTGTGTGTTAGACACAATAACAACGTGTGACTCATATGTGACCCGCATATCAAATCCAGTCGAAAGTCGGGATTGTTTTACCCTGTGCCAATGCATTCACTTATATATGCGAGTCGACCATAGGTCGCCTCGCATATATAAGAGAATGCATTGGCTTAACATTTTTTTATCATGTTTTTTAAATAAATGTTTCTTACAATTTTTAGGACATAAAATAAAAAAAACATCCATTACCCTGCAGGGAGCCCCACACATATATAGAAGCACATAGAAGAGTGTCGTCTGCTCATGTTTGTCTGGGGCTCTGTATGGGTGAAATTATAAAATTGTTAAAGAATACAATAAAACATTATTAAAATTGTAAAAAATTGTTAGGCCAATGCATTCTCTTATATATGCGAGGCGACATATGGTCGACTCGCATATATCAGAGAATGCATTGGCACTGGGTAAACATATACCGACTTCCGACTGGATTTGATATGGCGGGTCACATATGTGAATATCCAGCGAGCACGAACTTCATTAGAAAACGACTTATTAGGAACACAAGTTAATGTCGTCATATAGGCGATAGCATGTGTGGGTATCTGTACAAGAAATACAGACAAAGACGCGTGGCGCAGGCAGGTTATGATATAAATATATAATTCGATTCACCCCAAGGCAAACATAATTGAGCCACTAACAATATGACGAGTACTTATCAATTACCAGTCTATAAAAGATTAATTGAATGGTGTGTGGTGTTATATTGTAATCCACACAAGTCAATGCGTGTTGACCATTGGAGCACTTGCTTCGTGATCATTTATCATCGTTTGTCTCCGAATGTAATGTGTTGTTTATACATACTTCTTCTTGTGACAATTAGCTTTTGCGATTGTTAATGTTATTTTCATCTTGGCTCCCTACTGGATTTATTGTTTAAAACATAGGCGGAAATATTCTTCCCGATAGTGTTCGAACATTCAGACTCCGAAGAGAAACTATTCCACATTACAGGAAGTTTGCGTGTTGAAACATAACCGACATTCAAAAAAAAAAAATGCTAACACAAATAGGTATATTGCCTGGATTTCCCACATACATGTATGTGAACAGTTTGTAGAATATTCTCAATGTTATTATTACAAAGTGATTATTGTGGATTATACATTCCACATATATGTGGATTTCGTTCAGTTAACTTCAAGTCACCATACTTCTATTGACAAACCAACAGTTATAGAGAACATAATCTGATCAATGCAACCCCCGCACCATGGCCGCTAATAATTGTATGATCAGTGGTTTACCCGAGTGACAGGTGCGATCAGTATCATGGCGTATGGTTATAATTTACTACCTTCTGCCCCTCTCTCATGTTCAGCCTACTATCCAATTAATGCCAATATGTGACTCGCCATATCAAATCCAGTCGGAAGTCGGGACTTTTTTTACCCTGTGCGAATACATTCTCTTATATATGCGAGTCGACCATATATCGCCTCGCATATATAAGAGAATGCATTGGCTTAACAATTTTTTATCATGTTTTTTAAATAAATGTTTCTTACAATTTTTAGGACATAAAATAAAAAAAACATCCATTACCCTGCAGGGAGCCCCACACATATATAGAAGCACATAGAAGAGTGTCGTCTGCTCATGGTTGTCTGGGGCTCTGTATGGGTGAAATCATAAAATTGTTAAAGACTACAAGAACAAATTATTAAAATTGTAAAAAATTGTTAGGCCAATGCATTCTCTTATACATGTATATGCGAGGCGACCTATAGTCGACTCGCATATATAAGAGAATGCATTGGCACAGGGTAAAAAAATCCCGACTTCCGACTGGATTTTATATGGCGGGTCACATATATTAGTGAATTTTAGCTCAAGTCTATAATTTGGCCCCGGCGAAATACAGATTCATACAAGAAATATTGTTCATGGGTTGGAGTCATTTGATTGGCCGAGTGATGTGAACCGGTTTATAATAGTTGATATAATAATACTCACAGCAATGGAGAACCGCAATATCAGTGTAACAATACATGTATATTTTAAGGAGTCATGAATGTTAACATTTGGCTGATTGCATACACTCATAAATGCGAGTATGGTCCAAAATGACAAAAAAAACAAAAAACAAACAAACAAAATCGGGGAATTGACCACCTTCTCCAGAATATCCAAATCTAATTCGACAATGACAAAATTTAGCTTATTCCATGGCAGATAATTGTCAATTACAATAATCCCGTAATGAAATGGTTAATTTCTTCACAAACGTGATCGTTTTGGTCCAGGAATCGATATATCGAAACAGTTTGGAATCAAGAGCAATTTGTTTTGTGGAAATATTTGCCCCCACCAAACAAAAAATATAATTTCGACCCTGTGAAGAATAATGTAGAGTATTATACTGGCAACGACCAACGTCAACGTAGAAACTATACCCAGCTATCTTTATTGGGGCGGCTGCAGGCGAACATAAGACATGTTAGTTGGAAAAGTGTCGCACAAAAGTACACCTCTGCGAAATTTCTATTTGAAAGCAAGAAAAAGTGTCACTGTTTTCTTTTATCGGCGTCACCGCAAGAGTTTCTGATTTTAACATTGTTGCGCAGCGTTAATCTTACCCAACATATAACAGTGGTATTTGAAGAATTGAGCATTTATTTCTGTAACTAACTCCGGTACGGAATGGACACAACGATAGTGATTTAGCAGCACATATAAACGCTCAAATCTAATTATATGTGCTTGATGCGAAGTGTGCAAGCATGGTTAGCGCCACCCAACAACATAAGAAACGAAATATCCCGCGGTGACGCCGATAAAGGAAAATAATGACACACTTTCCCGTGTTCGAAAATAAATGGTTTTTCTTTTCGAAATTTGGTACAAGCGAGTATTGTGACTCAATATTTAAGAACTGTCTACTCGCTTGAAATTATAATACCATTTAATATACTTTCATGATATGAACAATATGTAAACGTGTGATGGCTTCTGGTACCAAGAACTTCTGAGAGATAACTTTTTTCAAAAGTGCAATTAATATATGCATAATATCATATCCGAATATTATTATGAGACATAATTGTTCTTGATTCAAGAAATTTCATAATTATTTTGACGTAGAAAGACAACTACCTTTAAATCATTTTAAACATTTAAGAACTTTCATGCCATGCCTGCTGATCAATACAACATTGAGCTGAGATGAGTTTAGGTAATATGTTCATAGCCAAATCCCCAGCTGACCAGGTATACCTAATAATGTGGCCTTTCCAGTTGATCGCTAGTTGCTTGAGTGGACATACAAACAATTGTTTCATTGGGATGAAATATTTGTGGCTGCTTTGTTCTTCGTTGTAACGTATTGGGGTATGATGTTATATGATGCAATTAAAACTTTTACTCAATAAAATATATTAATATTATTTTAGCAGTTCTTTGTACACAAAGGGACAAAGCAGAAAATAATATTTTCAACTTCTCAAATGTATTAAAATCTATTGTCCATGTCTGCACTGTATACGTCTATATACACTGAAGATGAAGCTATGTGAAAATACAATATGTTTACTAGATAGATCGAAAGAAATTTGTTGTTGGATATTTGATGAAATTTTGCATCGATTTATGCAATACGCTTTTTCTCCCTTAAGGGACGGAGATAACAATACACATGTTCGCTTGGTAATCTTCCAACTGGTATCTCTTTCGTCCATGTTTTTTCATATTGATGACGACATTTAAAAAATTTATAATTCAAACAAAATCATGTTCATACTCTAACAGCTCATACTAATTACTAACTAACACACAATATGCCGGTCAGTTTTACACTAATTCTCAAAGCAAATTAGAATCCGTTCAGTGTAAATGATTTGTAACATAGTTTGGATTCTTTCACTCATTTATCTCAGTCAAACCCTCCGCCCTTACCCACAATACATATATCAAACCACATTTATAATTTCTACCTACTGCCGATGCCTGAATTTAAACGCCGAATATACCAATATTCGAAATTATTTGCAGGGCCCAAAAAGACACAACAGGAGAACGACTTCACTAAAAGTCATGTGTGTCGTTCTCCAATCTCATCAGGGGGGATTTTTTCCCGGGCACGTATGCCTGAGTGGGTGGGTGTTCGATGGGACCAACAAACAATTTTTTCTGCAACTCAAAAAAGTGTTTTGACTGTTGTTGCCATGAGTTTGGGTTAAAACACCTTAGAATAAGAGAAATAATGTATTTCTAACTGCTAAACTGACTGCAGGCAGTTATCGTGTTGTATTTTGTTGCAAATTTTGAAATCCAATAAGGCCGCTGGCAGCCATGTTTTTTTTTAGCCGAATGACCACAAAATGACTCGTTCCTATTTACATGTCAATGCTAACATCCATGTCAAATAATATGCACAAAATTTCGTATACAGCTGTTTAGAGACAATTTCCCCACGCAAATCTCTGTTTTAGTGTTAAAATGGGGGGGGGGGGGGGGTGGGTGTCAAAAAATGGTCGAAAAAAACTGCCGAAAACGGAAACAAATTTGGACGCGGGGGTGGGTGGGTCCCAACAAGGGTCGAAAGGTAAAGATCAGCATACGTGTGCAGACGCGTGTTTCGATGTTGAATCGGGCGATTTCACTTGCGCCATTTTTCCTGCCGAGTATTTTACATCGCAAAATATTCGAAACCTTCGTGTGTCCAATCTCCACGCCGTGCTGAGGTGTGGAATCAGCAGATATAATGTTTAATAAGTCATTAGCTGTTGCCGCACCAAGAAGACTGACAAATAACAACATAAGTAAAAGAACCCTTTTTGTCTCCGCTACAACATACAACCGTGTCCATTTTCTAACCGACGGACGTTTCATACGCATTATGTCACTCCAGATAACTAAGCCAACACTCCGTTGCACGCTTGTGTAAGAATATACTGGCGGCGATGCAGGTCGATCACGTAACTTTAATCGTTCACGCAGCAACATAGTGTTATCAATGGAAGCCTGTTTATGCCACCCGGATGCGACAAACAGTGTACATATAGCAACCATCAACTCTGTTGTCAATGAAATGTAGGCGTTTTCACAATTGAAATAGTGGCGTGACAGACCGGGACAAAAACAAATCTTACACAGTGGATATGCATTTATCACAAACTTGCAGAACACCTGAACGTGCTGTTGATTTCAGTTAAACTAATCCGATTTTATGCTCCCAAATTACTATGTATTTGGCGTCGGGGGTAAAACATATTTGATTTGAGTCGAGGAACCCACCCATCAAAGATCAGAGTGATCACATATCGATTTTTGAAATTTGTCATTTCTCGAGATATGTACTTATTTGTGGCCTGGAAAAAAATCGTCAATGTGACGGTCTCGGACAAAGTAGAGCAGATGACTCACTTGCATTTCGACTGAGGTAATCAGCGATGTTATTTGTAGAGCCACTAATTTACCGAATTGTAACAGGGAATCTACTTAATGTAGTTAGGAAACTGGATATCCTAGCATTAGTAGAAAACTTTCCTCTTGAGAGCTTGCATGTCGAAGGCTTCTAAGCAAGGTTTAGAATCAGATAAAATTTTACATTGAAGATGTGAGTCTATTGTGTTTGGACTCCAATGATTTGACATTGAAGATGTGAGTCTATTGTGTTTGGACAGCTGCCGAAATGCCTAAAGCTTCGATTTCGCAAGGCAGCCATTTAAGCGGACGAGGTTTGATTTTGGAGGAATAAAAAACAACCAAGAATAGTATGACCATCACGAATGATATGCAGTATAGCACCCACTCCACTATTCCGCACTGCTTCATTGGTGGTGATGATGAGCAGATCAAAAGGTTTAGGATACACTGAGGATATTGAAGAATATTTTGTGCTTTCTCAAAAGAATTTGTAGATGGTTGAGTCCACTCGACTGATTCGGCAGATTATCTACCTGCAGTGAGGTGCTCTAGCTCTGATAGTAACATAAAGCACCCCGGAATACATGACTTCAATTGTTTGTATGCAATACACCACGAAAGGAGGGGTTTGACAGTCCTGGGCTTGCTACAAGGCACCATTGGGTTGACTTTGTGTGGTGAGATAGAAATTGAGCCGGATGTCCAGTTCCAGCCTAAAAATGTAGTATTTATTTGGGCAGACACGAGTCTTAGAGGCAAAACCTTTTCACACGTTGACAGGAGATCAGGCAGGTAAGAACGGCCATTGTACAGATCGTCAGCCAGTTTGACGACTTTCCCAGCAATAGAACTGTTATGAGATCCTTTCGAGTCGCGTCCTATGAAGCGCTACTAAAAGGAGATCTAACTCGCCAACGAGAATTGCATTCTAACAGATACAGCTTTAAAATTCATCAAATCTTCCGGACGATTTGCGTCGTGCAATCAATGCGCTCCTGAAAACTCACAAAATCGGAATTCTGTACCATACATGTACTTGCTGTCCCAATACCCTGTTCTATTAATTATTCAAACGACCCCTTTCTATTTACCATTTCCCAAACACGCCAACTAACGCCTTCCCCATCTTATACATATATATGCGGCCAGTTGTCATACTAGTCATAGCATATGTAATATCTTATACTCACGCGCTTAAAATATATATATTCTACCCGCCCTACCAAAACCTGATATAAATCCAAAACAATTTATTATATTTATGTTTCATGTATGATCTGTAGGGAGCGGAGGTCCATCTAAGTTTCACAGAACTTATCCTCCAATCCCTTATATGTAATGTATTAATTATGCATAATACTAATACTAATACAAATATGTTTAAATCAAAACATCTGAGTTAACTTTCTACAGTTCGCAGCAGTTGTGAGGCATCCATGGACAACTGAATCTGATACCTATTTTAATTCTAGGACTGCCAGGGATGCAAAATTCTCATCCTGAGATAATGTGTATATCAGATTGTGTTGCCATGATGTAAACTAGGAGGATTCTTCTTCTGTAAGCTTCCACTGTTTTGGTGGACGAGGAATATCGATTGGACAATGAGATAACCACACGTTCAAACCAATACAAGTGTCGCTGTCAACATTGTAATGTCCATGGATGCACGAAATTAGGTTTGGCCAAATTGGTTACGCTCAAATAGCATCTTCGTTTATCAAATCGCTGCTGCTACCACGCTGGATGAGAAATATAACGCAGTTCGGGATTTTTTTTACCCTGTGCCAATGCATTCTCTTATATATGCGAGTCGACCATAAGTCGCCTCGCATATATAAGAGAATGCATTGGCCTAACAATTTTTTACAATTTTAATAATTTTGTCTTGTATTCTTTAACAAAATTTTATAATTTCACCCATACAGAGCCCCAGACAAACATGAGCAGACGACACTCTTCTATATGCTTCTATATATGTTTGGGGCTAGACGGACGGGCGGTACGAATTTTTTTTCGGGTGACAATTATATATAGTGGAACATCGCGAGCAGTGTATAATCATGAACTAACAACATATATTGAAAAGAACAATGCGCTGCATATATTGGCAAAGTAACTGTATATAATGACGAACTGACTGCATTTATTGACTAATTAACTGCATATATACATGTATTGACACAAATTAGCTGCATATATTGACCAAATAACCACATATATTGACAAAGTAGCTGCATACAATGGTAAATGAGCTATATATTGATATATCAATCAGATATAGTCCATGAGCTTAAAGATGCACAATCCGAATTAATGCTCCTAGATTACTATTTCTTTGGCTTCAGGGGTGAAAAATATTTGATTCGAGTCGAGGAACCCATCCATCAAAGCTCAGAGTTAACAGATATCGATTTTTGAAATCTGGTTATTTTTCACCTCCTGGTATATTTAAGGCCTATTCAACGAATGCCGACTGACATACTCTCGATACCAAATTGCTTCGGGACAAAATGTTGATATATAACACCTTTTGCTGCTTTTGGGGCAATGTTATACTGTAGTTGACAGTGGTTAGCATTATGTTTTGTCAATTAGTCGATTCTGATAACTGAAGCGGCATTTCAAGAAATGTTGTTGTTGTTGGAATTTGATGATATGGGGACAATTGAATCGGATTGTGCGCCTTTAACATAAGGCAGCTGTGGCGTTCCATTGCTATAATAATGTTCTTATGGCGGTGACGATGACGGGCGGCAACGATGGTAATGGTGACAATAATGCTGCAGATGATGTGGTGGTGATGGCGGTGATGATGATGATGATGATGATGATGATGCTGATGGTTATATTGTGTCGCAAGGATTATAGGACTTCATTTCTATCCAATAATGCCATTTTTTAGTATATTTTTCAATATCGTTTCCATGGTAACAGATATTTCTCACGGTATCGGGCATTTTCGGCAGTTTAATCAAAATGCATTTTAAGTAGACGTATGCAGCTGTTTCAGTACGCATAAATTATTACTGTTACCAATGTAGTACATGTACCTAATAAATGTTCCAATTGCAAAATTTTCGCATTTTTAGTAAAAATCACCATTTTCACCACAAAATGGCAATAAAACCCGTATAACCATATGTGCATCCTGTTTAATACTGGTTGGAACATAGTTATGGTTGAAAAAGGGTTTGAGACATATATAACGCGTTGCCATAATATGTCTTGCTTCATTACACGCTTTAAATGTCCGGTTTATGGACAAAATTTCATTATTTCTGATTATTTGACGAAATTTGGTCCGTTTCCATGACAACAGCTGAATAAACCTCAACAGTGACCCTATGAAGAAGTCTGGATTAAAAGTGCATGTCATAGAAAACAAATTTCAGAAAGTTATATCGTGTTGCAAGGGTTATTGGACTTCATTTCTTTCCAATAATGACATTTTTTGTATTTTTTCAATATCGTTTCCATGGTAACAGTTATTTCTCAGGGTATTGTGCCTTTTCGACAGTTTTATCTAAATTAGTTTGAAGTACCCGTATGCAGCTATCACAATATGCATAAATTATTACTGTAACCAATGTAGTATCTAATAAATGTTCCAATTCCAAAATTATCGCATTTTTTGCAAAAATCAACAGTTTTTACCCCAAAATGGCAATAAAACCTTCATACCCTATATGGGCATCCTAGTAACTACTGGAGTAGTTGGAAAATAGTTATCGTGGAAAAATAACATACTGAAGGGTTTTATCTCAAAATGTGTCTACATTGTTTACATGCCGTTTCCATGACAACGGCACCACTTTCAAAGTTTACAACAGGGCGGAACATGAAGCTGACATCTTCTACTTTCATATGATCTATAATTTTTCCGTGTGTAAAAAAAAAAATTAAACTCGAAAAATAAGCCCCGTTGGGCCCAAGACCGCTCCTCTACGTCAGTAATAACAATCTTCAAGGCGCAAAAAAAAAGTCGCATTTCATTACATGAAAGGAAAAGACAAATTTGTGACTTTAATTACCCACCCCCCTCGAATTTACGGACTCGAAACTGGGGTTCGCTGCGTCCGAAGAATTTCCCGGTCCACTCCCAATAACAGATCGAGAATAGTCGGATCACTAACAACGACAAGAGGCTGCTGGGCTCGTTTGTCCACTTTATCGGCATTTTAAAGGCGCACTATCTGTCCCAAATAATTCATTTGAACAAAACACCCCTGTTTGGGCATACAATCTAAATTTTGTTGCAAAGGGTTAATTTACCAGATTATGTGACGCTGCGACACGCTTTGGGTCTCTAATTTTGTTCGCTCTTGGATTTGATTTGACACGATTTGTGACTACATGTTACAATCAACTAATTATTTCCCATAGGAGACAGTGTTAGGGTTAAGCCATGCCCACGATTCATTACGGTATTGAGTCAAACTTTAAATATTTTGGCGTTTAGAACTCCACGTCGGACATAAGTTGTCAAAAAAGAAATGGTGCCTTGCCCACCCCTACCAAGTTTGATGATCAACGTAGCCGCTTGACGAACAATCCCACACAAATTGCCGATGAATTAACATAGACTATGAATTTCTTTTTTTTTTCTTTCACATTAAACAACCGAAGATATTACACACCACTCAGCTGCCGGCATTTTTTCATGCTGACTCGAGTTTCCCTGCAAATGCCAAGGAGCATGATTTCAATTATTTAGTCGCTCATAACCTCTAAGGCACAATACAAGCGAGATAACTCTATTAACAATAATAGCATATACATTTAACGGATTGTCTAACTGAAAAGGACAAGCGCTGAATATGAGGAGACCATCGAATTGGATTGAGTACCTTTCAAAGATCATATACGATAGCTGAACATTTCCACGAGGTGTGTACATGGCGCAATGAATGAGTTAACCCTTTGCGGTACAATGTGCATTTCAGTTATACATTCTAAATACTCATCATCGGTATAGTTGTCATCATCACCATCGTCGTCACCATCATCAACAACAAAAACAACAACAACACCATCATCATCATCATCATCATCTACGTCGTTCTCATTATCGTCACCAACGTCGCTTCATCGCGCATGCTATCTCTCATTCAATCTTGTTCAGCCATATTTTAAGTAGGATTCCAAGACCTATCTGAGGTAGATTAGAAAAGTAGGTTTCGTAACCAAATTTTCTTTTAAAATTTCTATAAAACAGACCTCGTGAAGAGCAATCGAAGTCATACCACCATTTCTGAATGAATTGGTCTTTGAACACACTGTAAATAACCCACCGTAATGTTTACGGTAGAGTACATGCAGCTCAGTTGCCAGTAGTCTACCGTATAATTGACAGTACACCGTATATTCCACTACCATATAATTATACAAGTATACCGTCAAATATACAGTACACCGTATATTCCACTACCATATAACTCCGTTATACAAACATGCTCAATGGTTGATTGTAATTGTCCGTAAATGGCGTAATGACTAAAATTTAAATAATATCACACCATGATTTCGAACAATGAGCAATAAATTATTCAATAGAAAACCTTGCAAACACACTAAGAACAACCAACAACTGTTGTTTTCCCAACAATTGACTAACACGACTTCACAATCCGAGAAAATGGCGTCGGCGATCAGACCCTTCCCAAAATACATAGCGTGTGCACGCGCCATTAACAGTATTGCCGTAAATATAGATAACACCGTGCATACCGTTAAATTTACGGTATTGTACCGTTGAAATTTCGGCTATTTAATAAAGTGTATATCCTCGTTATTATGTATATCAGAACCGGAAATTGTCTGTGCACTCCATATATGATTTTTACCGGAGGAGTCAATTAGTGCCTGAACACAAGATAACCAAGTCAAACGCTTGTTAGCTTTTCCAGAAGCCTTGAGTTGTAATGACAAATCATACAATTTACTTACAACTTGAGTACATTTTTACCTTCAATGGTGCGCCTTCAGCATACGTCTTTTGCATTTAATGCACAAAGGGAACCTGCCAATTTCACCATACACCATGAAAGTCGGGTTCTTCTCTTCATTTTGATGATCTGCTTGTAAAATCCCAGAATGAGTTCGTCTAGTTCGTATATATTTTTCATAGCCCAAATT
This sequence comes from Siphonodentalium dalli, assembly GCA_032622095.1. NCBI lineage: Eukaryota > Metazoa > Mollusca > Scaphopoda > Gadilida > Siphonodentaliidae > Siphonodentalium > Siphonodentalium dalli. The sequence goes on along the minus strand of CP136069.1, from coordinate 33,196,513 downwards.
TCGATACAGTATAAAACTATTGGTTCGATAGTCTTATCACATAGGGTTAGTATCAAGTCGTTATTCAATAGTAATTGTTCAGTTTGGCTCACAGCGCTGTATATTGCTTTCTTACCTACAGCCACAATCTTTTTAGTGGCTTGACAAAACCTTCCGTTTTGGGAAAATTCGAAACCCAGGTATGTCATACTATCAACATAATCAATGTAATCGTCATAAAGGGATAACCGTTCCATATCATCTTCTTTTTGGTTGCAGAATACAATTGCTTTAGTTTTATCGACATGGTTAGTTGCCAAACTGAAGCGTAATCGCCGAATGCATTCAGTGATCGCTGCATACTGTTGTGATTCGCGGCAATGATTATCACTTGATCCGCGTACAGTACATACATTACCTTTAAATATTCACGGAATTTATCCAAAAAGTTGTCATTCACAAACGGCATACCTTCAACTGCACAGTTATCGAAGACAGATTCTATGTCTTTGAGATAAATATACTGTTCCAACTATTCAACAGTACGCAATTAGAAAAAGCTATTATTTGGACACGTTTTTACTCTTAATTCACATAGATAGATAGATATGTTTATTGCATAAAACACTCATATGAGCAGTATGCATGCAATAATTGGGATATACAAATACAATAAGATTTACAGATGCAGTTGAAGTGTGAGTATAAAATATGTGGGAGTTCTATATATCTGATTGATTGTGGTAATATGTCGTATACATGCCTATTTTACAGTTGGAATATCCCAGCACCTATGCAGCATATCCTCGCGCAAATACGCATAATCGATATATAATGTGAAATAGGTTGACAATGTGATTATTTGATTCTGAAATAAGCAAATAATGGACTCATACCCGTTATTTCGTTTTATTGCGCGAACCACCGTGAAAACATATGTTAAAGACCATGCACCTGAAAAGTCGTAAATTGACTTATTTGTGTCATTATCAGCACATAATGTGGTGTGAATAGCCTCATTGTGAATCGATAATGTGACTAAAACGCTCTCATTTTCAGCACATTACCGACTCAAAATGAGGCGATTCTAAGCAGATTATCTACCTACCATAAGTTCTACTATACGCAGATAATGTTCGGTTTTTATGGAGAACAGGCTGCTCTATTGGTCCGATTTGGACGTTGTCTCTATCTAACATTCCATATAGATACACCTCATATCTTGAAATATGCCGAACACACACGACTTCGGAATCTAAAATATTCACTGTATGCTGATTTTTTCCTTCGACCCTTGTTGGGAACCAGCCACCCCCGCGTCAAAATATTTTACCGTTTTCGGCAACTTTGTCCGACAGTTTTTGGACACCCATCCTGTGAGTTGCGGGAAAAATTGTTTGTTGGTCCCATCGACCACCCACCTACCCCGACATGCATGTACGTGCCCGGACAATCCCACATGTCGCGACAGGAGATATTGTTTTACGACATTGAATACCGACCCATCATGCATCGGTCAACAATCGGACCACGGGCATTCTGTAGAAATGAAATATGTATAGTTTCTCTACATCACAATCTTTTTACCGTTTCGCTACGTCAAAGCATTCCAGAGACAAACAACCCAATATGACAGGTCGGTTCACGGGCCATATCTCCGTCAACCAAGCACAAACAAACTGCTATCCCTGATTAAAGATTTACACATCTCCAGTAGTTATTGAGATCTAATTTAACAAAGATACTACGAAAAAATGTACCCCATGATATACTGAGCCGAGTCGGGATCAATTGCGTATCAGTCGTATCTATCCTTGTGGCACCGGCTCTGAACGAGACGAACAGACCAAAAGATGACAACACACTGTCCACGTGATCAGGATACGGTTATTAAATTCTTATACATGCATACCTGCTCAGCCCAATGTGTCAGAAGAGAGAAACTCAAATTACCCTCACCAGAATCAAGGTGATTACCACATAGTGCCTCCATTCCCTAGATGGTTCACTTCGAAAATCTGGAACATCTCCTCTGAAAACAGGTAGACGAATACCATGCATGGGCCACTGATGAGTAAGGGGATGTGATGACTTGCTACTATGTGGCAAAACATCAATTCACCGAATATCCATTAAAGGTACTTAATCCGAATCGTGGTCCACATATCACCAGATGTCATCACCATCATCATCATCATCATCATCATCATCATCGTCATCAACAGCAACAACAACATCAACAACAACAACAACAACATCATCATAATCATCAACAACAACAACAACATTTCATGAAATACCGCTCCAGTTATCAGAATCGATTAATTGCCAAAAATAATGCTAACCACTGTTAACTTTTGTATACAATTGCCCAAAAAGTGTTATATATAAACACTTTGTTCAACGAAATTTGGTATTGAGGGTACATCGGTCGGCATTCGTCGACTTTTTGCCAAGCCGCCATAAAGTCCCGTTGGTGAAAAATAATAAATTTCAATAGTCGATATCTAATAACTCTGAGATTTGATGGGTGGGTTCATCGACTCTACTCATATCTTTGTCACACCCGAAGCCACATAAATAGTAATTAAGTGGTGTTTAATCGGGTAATGCATCTGTAAGAAACAAGATATGCGAAATATGGTAGCGTAGAAATCTAGTTTCCAGGCTGAGCTTGACTGCACTGAGAAAAATAGGTTGACTGGATTCACTGACTTTCCGACACTCGTCAGTAATCCTCATAACTTAAAATACGAAACGAAAAGAAATTCAATAGAAATAATTGTCATTTTAAACATTCATAACCCCCACACCTCTCTTTCTCGATTCTCTCTCCCTCTCCCTATCCATATGTCCTTCTCTGCCCTTCGCCCTTATATATCCACAAATCATGTCATTACACCAACTGTGCCAACAATGTTTATTCTATATATATATTCATTGAGGTACACTAAATATAGTTTATACCAAGAATTATTCAAACCAGATACGAACCAACCCTTCCTCCTATTTATGTTCACAAATGTGATGGGGGTGTTTAAATGAATCACTGAACTAAATGGTTCCCATAGACGACAGTGTTAACGTTTCGGCCAAATTCGCTGAATTCAAGCCTACACGCCACTCCAGTGATGTTTACCCAGCTATATTGACACCAGTTGATCACGAAAATGCCAGAAAAGTCATAGGTCATGTGTTTACTTTTTAAAATAAATCCCCAAGAGGACGACGGGGCTATCGCACCCAGAACTACAACATCTAGATAAATAAATTTCCCACTAACAGAAATCCATTCCCTCATTAATTCGCCAATTTAAATTATTTAGATATGATGTACAAATCAAATAAACACGATGTCATCCTTTATTAACGTGTCACATGTATCATGTGAATGTCATTCTTCAGTTACCGTCACATGTAGCATTCCACAGTGTACTCGTTCCCCGACTCTGAAACACATTTAGCCCCCCGATTCCTATACATATGTACATGTGGACAACACAGTGTTTATTGTAGTATTTTATCCAAATATAGACTTTACTGAAATAAAAAAATGGGTTATATCGGGTAGTATTTTTTTCAATATGAGGCCTTCTGAAAATTAGAGCCAATTGTAAAAATAAAGCCAAAATTTCAGAGTTGTTTTTAAATTTTACCAGCTGATGTATCTCGCACAAACTTAAATATGCCATTATACACCATAATATTACTGAATTGAAAAGAAAATGTTAACCTACATTTTGAGAGGGATATCGTGTCCAATTTAACTCTTTTCGTGCAGAATTTGGCAATATATAATACAAATTTTTACCACAATTAACAGAAAATTCAAATTAAAAATACTTTAATAGCAATAGGAAGCAACAACAAGTCAATTGAAATATCTAAACATAATGATACAACATCAGGCAAAGCATCTGGCATGACATTTTACCAGATGGCAGGGCATACTGTCTGTGTAACAGTCTTGCGCGGTAGTAACTGTAGTGGTGATGATATCACCCCCCCCCCCACATCTTAGGGGTGGGGCTACTATCCCCGACATGGGCTACTTGGTGCCAGAAGCTAACATGTCAACCACTGTCAGCTTTCCACAATGAGCGGGGGGGGGTCTAACACTCCTCAAAATTGTGTGTGGGGGGTGGGGGGCCTTTAGACCACATGGCCCCATCATGGTGTCTACTGCCCATGCATAAATCCCAAATTTATCACTTTCTTTACTATCCACAGACGGATCCAGGAGTTTGTTCTTTAACTATTTCCAACATGTCACCATTATCATTTCAAAATAAGAAAATATGAAATTAATATCTTATCATGGCGAGACGTGAAATTTCGTAAAATTCAAATTTTTCTTATAGGAATCACTGAACTAAATGTTTTTCCATAGGCGACAGTGTTAACGTTTCGGCCAAATTCACTGAATTGATGCCTACAGGTCACTCCAGTTATGTTTACCCAGCTAGATTGACACCAGTTGATCACGAAAATGCAAGAAAAATCATAGGTCATGTGTTTACTTTTTAAAATAAATCCCCAAGTGTATGACTGGGCTATCCCACAGCCAAATTTGATCTGGAAAAAAACCCCAGAACTACAGCATCTAGTTAAATAAATTTCCCACTAATTCACCAGTTCAAAGTAAAACACGATGTCATCCTTTAATAACGTGTCAGATCTATCAGGTTAATGCCATTCTTCAGCTACCTTCACCTCCAGCATTCCATGGTATACTCGCTCCCCGACTCTGGAACACATTTAGCTCCCTGATTACTAAAACCATCGTTTGTTGCGTCGACGCCGACAAGAAGAATAAACTGTAAGCATGTTATCTCGCGTGAGAACGAGACTTTTGCAAAGGAAACGTTCTTAGTTGTCCATGCGTAATCGAAAGTTACTTCCCTTGCTAGTCAGGCGATTTAAGTGACATGCTGGAATATAACCCTATTTGTATCCGGTGGTAAATTTCATTTTCAATTGATAATGTTTATGGAATAGGATGATATCAGTATATCTGACAAAGGTATGGCCTCCCCCATGTTCCATCGTAATTCGTCAAGTAATATTTCAAATCAGCTCTAGTTTGAATTTTAATCTCCGTTCCGTATGCACTTTTCTGTGGGAAACTGGTTGCCCACAATCCCGATGGGACCTCCTCGCCACCGAAGTTGAAAGTTCCGTCAGTTCGCTCCCCGGCTACATACAGGTCATCTGTGTGTGATAAAATACAATACAATAAATCAACGTAGTCTTTAACCCTTTGTAGTATTTGTTTATTCACAAGAGCTTATCCACACGACTGATTTTGCATTGGTTTAACTCGCTTGACACGGTGGTCAAGCTTCACTCTACTCTTGAAGTTCTGCGTTGTATCCCCCACCCACCCATGATTGGGAGATGCTTATAAAAATTGTAACACTATAATATTCATGTCTTATTTGTTATATGACTGATCGTCTGCGAACGATATTTATCGCTACACTTCACGTTTGTCCATTAAAGTTTACATTTAACATCATGCATTCGTTGTAGTTATTCCATAAATACTTTATGTTCGTTCGAGCTGCAAGCGAGTTAGAACATAACAATGGGTCACTGCTCTAAGTGACTATGGACGAGGTCGGCCTCTTGATACAGGTCAGCATAATCACTGTGGGAGAACTACTCCTGGCGATTTGGTTCTCTGTTGAGTTATATTTACATTCTCTGCCGAGTAAAGTTTCCGTTTCTTTGCATTTTTTCCTCACTTTCGTGAAATAATCACATTCAAAGCAGTTTTTCTGCCACGCTTTTCCTCGCATCATTCCAAAAGAATTAGCAGTGTTTGCTCGAGTAAGGGTTTGTATTATTTGTCCCAAGATCGGGTCAGTTTATCGTCAGAATTTCAAATGTTATTGTGAAACCTCTTAGGGGATCACGGTGTGGTGTTTTGTGATTTCGGACAGGTGCAGGGCGAATTTACTGTGGCAAATTTGGTTAGTGGGAATTTGCCACACTATATTCGCCCTGCACCTTTCCGAAATCACAAACACCACACTGTTATCCACATTCAAATTATCTGCGAACTTAAAACGTTATTTTTACACACACATGCCTTGTAATTATCAACAAAATGTGCAGCCATTGAAATCACTCAACCAATTCACGACCTTTTGTCTTAAATTTAATTTAATTTCCTACATACAGTATATGTGTATGTGAATGGGTGGAGTTATAATAACAGAAACGCCCACTGATTCGATGCAGAGATTACGTTATTACGATTCGGCGTTGACCGGATTATAACGGCATTTGGAAAAATGTGATATCGGGCAAACATATCCGGCCAGGTATGCATATAATGGTCTCATTGTGCGCGTAAAGGTTTCTTTTATAAGACCAATTAATAAATAACACCGAGATGACCATGTTAACCTAGAGACAAACGATATCGCTGGTGGTATATTAGGTTAAGGTACGAGTTGAACATAAAGCCGCAAGTGATATTATATTTACTATATTGACGACCGAAGAGAGCTGGTGCATATCAATCAAAACTCCGCCATGATGGACGCCGTCTCGTCTAGCGGCTGTGGCCACTTTATTTCTTGCATATAAGTAATGGACGTAATTAATAACCCTACACTGGCATGGACGTAGCCAGTGATTCTCGATTGGCGGGGTGTCCGCTCCGAATTTTAAACTGTCCAGACCGAAATATATTTCCGCAAATATTAAAAACATATTATGGACTTACTCAGGTGCGAGAAACTGATAATTTGGTATCTATGTGCTATGCCAAATGGAGGAATGTAGCATTCTACTAACATCGCCGAAAATCTCAAGTAAATCGACAGTAACATTCCATAGAAAACATCGTCCGAACAATGCTCAAATGTAAATATTTACTTCTAGATTCGGGACGAAACCATCGGAGATAAACTAACGAAAACGATTTCGCCATCGAGAGTTACTGCATATAATATATAAGAATTACGGCGATTGTTATCAATCTGGATACAATATTTGTAAAATTAACTATTTTGATCAAGATTATTCACCCTATATACCGGAGTGTTTCCCATCACTTTAACATCATTTTTAAAATTCCAATAGATTAAAATCGCGAAATCTTACAATAGTCAATAACTATGCTATGACAATTGGTCAGAACATGTTCAGATCGGTGAATGCACGCGCCGCTATGTATTGCATGCTTGGACCTTGGAGATTAATATATATATATATATATTTATTAATTCGGTCTCCTCAAATTAGAAATAAGATACCTCAACGGGACGTATGATTTTGCCTCTCAAAATGTAAATACACACACACGCGCACGCACGTACGCACATACGCACACACGCACACACATATGTGTGTGTGCCTCCCGAAAAGTGGCAATTTGTGACTCCGTTTCAGTAGGCACTTTACCCTCGTGTGCGAAATTGTTTCTCGGCTGTTAATCACTCCTTTGAGGCAACTTGGGAGGGGCTGGTGAAATAGTGCACCTCTTGATGTGCACTATTACCTCACTGTGTGTGTGGGGGGAGTTAGGATAGGATAGGATAATTTTATTTACAATACACATATGAACAGTACAATAAATTAACAAATAACTAGATAATAATTCAGTACATTGCTGGGGGGAACATAGCCCTGCCGGGCTGTCTTCCTGTTTCCCCCATAACAAATATCATTATACAAATAATTTATCAGACAGCGTGAGTATTATTCATATTCATATCCACGTACACGTACATACTAATCGTATATATAACAAATAATATAAGACAAAATGTTCAGGGAATTTTTATTTTACAAAAAGTGTTTATATGTTTGTGAGCCAATCCAGACGAGTGATCACTATATCGCTTTATCTCTCCCCGGAAACGTTACGTTCTTGTCACATGTTCGAAAGTATGAGAAGTTTCTGCATGTCTTAGTTTCAAACGAAGATTGAGAGAATAGTATTCAGATTATAGAGAAGTTCTCATGATGAAATCTCAGAACAAAAGCTCATAGCGATGTCTCATTTGACTCAGAATTAGTATTTCATACACATAGATACATAGGATTCTGGGGAGATATTATACATCTTTTATAGTAACAATAAAAATAAATATGAATTCATATGATTCGCCGGAAGGGCTTTTTGTTGAGTGAGGTTTTGGGAGAATGTTAAGTAAATGTGACAAGTATGTGTGTGTATACCATCATAGATTGGAGGCGCAGACTTGGCATGAGTGTCCATTACTTCAAATATGCTTGTTCACCTTTAATGTGTCGATATTATGTCTTGCGTTGTAGTCATCGTGGTATTGGTATTGTAGCCTTTGATATGATCGAGGACGAGGTGGTGGAAATAAAAATGGTAGAGTAGAACTATGATTGTGCTGCCGAATAGAACTATGTGTATACATGGTGTTTATATAAATATAAGTATTCGTATTATGTATCGGTACAGTCGGGACATCCTGTGTTTTTACAGCATTTTTTAGATAATTACCAAGTATTTTTGTCTGTAAGCGTTTCTTCAATATATGCCTGCTTTGTATGCATGTGTATTCAGCTTCAAGGTTGTTCAATATTGTGGGGAAGGCGTGATGTGGTAATCTTCCTGAAAATTTGGTTCTAGGTTTTTCTAGTAGCAGGGGATTAGGGTGTCTTGGAGTTGATTTTGCTCTTTTGTTGTACATCAGTTTAAAAGAAGCCGGCAAACGGTCATAATACCAGTCATGCACGGACATTGTAGAATTGATAGTGTGTAAGTCATATATTTTCAAGATATTTTCTTTTTTAAAGAGCGGGTCTGTGTGACTCCTATACTTCCTATTGCATATTATACGCATTGCTCGTTTTTGTAATAGAAACTTTTTCTTGACTTCTGGAACATGTCCCCATATTTGGATACCGTAAACTAATTGGCTTTGAATCAATGCATAGTACAAAGTTTTCAACGTTTTACTCGGGAAATAATGTTTCACCTTATTGATACAATATATTGCATGTGATATATTAGAGCAGATTATGGATACGTGCTTTTTGAACGTCAAGTTCTCATCAATGTGGATACCTAACAATTTTGTTGAGGATTCGTGCCCAAGATTCCCTATTCGATTCAATTCAATGTGATTTAACTTTCTTTTCAAAGTATTCCATTTTTTGTCAGTATTCGGTGGGTGTATGAGCATATATAGTTGTTTTTATTAATATTAATTGAAAGTTTATTACAGCAGCACCAATCAAGTACATTGGCTAATTCGTTGTTGACATAACCTTGTACTAATTCCCAATTTTTACCGCTTGTAAAGAGTGTAGTATCATCGGCATACGATAACAAGTCCATTGTTGTAGAATTTGGCACTCAGGTTATAAGTGTGGTAATTGATGATACCTATTACTAACCTGTCCCATGTCCAAACTCCAACAACAGACTTGCAAGTTGATCCAACATGGTTCTGCTTTCAATGGCGACCAGGTGTCCCCCTTCGTATTCGTTCCTACATGCATCCTTGGCGTTCACAGACGTGAGTGTTGGTGCTGCGTGGTACTTGAGACAATAGTAGCGTCCATTCATCCAGTACTCATCATATCCCAGTAATATTGGACAGACTGCATATAGAATGGTAACTGAGGGTCGGGTGGTTAGATCGTCAATGTGCATAGCGCAACAGATTTCAAACACATTTGAGCATTCAATGTTAATGTACACATTTTTATGAAATGTGACCCAACAGCTACATCAAATCGGCAATTCATACACAACAGTTAAAGTGATGAGAAACACGTCGGTTGGTGATCAAATAGAAATTGATCAAAGTTGTTATTTTTACAAATAGTATATCCAAATTGACAACACACAGCGTCATTCTTATATGTGAATTTAATGCAGTGACTCTCGATGGCGAAATCGTTTTCGTTAGTTTATCGCCGATAGATGCGTCCCGAATCGAGTAGTTAATATTTAAAATTGAGCGTAGTTCTGACGATGTTTTCTATTGAGTCGTACGGTCGATTTGCTTCAAATTTTCGGCGATGTTAGTAGAATGTTACATTCGTCCAGTTGTCATAGCGACTGAGTACTAACATATCAGTTTCACACACCCGAATAAGTACATGACATTTCCTTAATCGCAATGCCAATATAACGCCCGATGTCAACAAATGATGATCTTATCAAAGAATCACACCATGACAAGTCAATAATAATAATAGTCAGTCGTGGGCACTTGGCTAGGTGTACAATGCCACAACACTCTTTCTTTATTATGGATTTGGGGAGGGGCCCACGGGAGAATTTGATAGGGCACCATGCCCTTTCCTACAACCCACTTGGAATATTTTGGATGAATCGTGAAATGGTTAAACATTTGACATGAAGGTGAAATGGTGGATGAAAATGATATATTGTGATTCTTTTTGATGGCATTTTTCTTTCTTTCAGTTGATGCTGCTGTTGTTGTTGCTGGTTGGGATGTCTGCTGAGATCTGGCCGCAAGAAGTTCGTGTAGTTGTTGACACAATACTTCTCGTGTGCATTGCTTAAATATATGCCACACACTACTGCAATTGTTCTCCCAGGTTGGTAAGTAATTTACCGACATGCGACTTGCTACTTATTAACCCGTGTTTAGCGGTCGTGTTGAACATCTGCGATTAGTCGTGGAGAGTGAGATAATCCCCCGCCACAACCTTCTGCTTGGGCTGTGTGAACTCATTTCAGATGAACATCTGTCAAATATTCAACCACGCTATATATAGTACATGTATAAGTAGGAATAATTTATCATTCGCCAGCCGGCGGTTGAGCGGGCAATTCGCATCGCTTGCTTTGTCTCTTGTCGCTGTTCCCGACTGAGCCCGGATCGCTTGTGAGTTGTGTGGCCGTTCTGAAAACAACTTAGCCGCCCGAGCGATTCGGAGTGAATGCTTTTGGACCTGGCAGAGGATTATGGAGTTAATCTCCTCTACTTTTGTAGCTGCGTTGGATAGATTGCGCGTTGTGGATGCCCTTATATTGACACTACACCAGGCTAAGGGAGGCTTCGTGCATCTGTCCGTGGAGTACAGGACCGCAGCAGTTGGACACCACCAGGGCCCCACAGTTCTCAGCAGGGATGTCACCACCGGAGCAGGGACGGGGAGGAAGAAGATCCCTTCACGTCGACGCAGGGACGCAGTTCGAAGGGCTAAGTGGATAATGAAGATGGCAGCTGTTGATCGACCGGCTGCCCTTCCCGCTCTGCGAAGACTGATGGTCGCCTGCGTACCACCGAGGGTGCTATCGGAAGTCCAGCCCGGGAGATCCTGGAATGCTGACTGACGTGACACAGACAGCTGTTGCTGATGCCGTGGTGGAGACAGAAACTTGATTCAACCCGATGACCCCGGAATACATCAGCCCGGAGTCATCCATCGCCACCACGACCAGCAGCACCAACAATAACAAGATCGACAGCTCCAACGCCACCGATGCTGAGTGCATAAGAAACGCTGAGAAGCTCCTGGCAGAAGTGGAAGCCGAAAGAATGGAGATGAAAAAGGAACTACATTGTACTACGGCATCGGCAACAACAACAACAACAACTAGAACTTCTTGCGGCCATATATCAGCAGACACCCCAACCAACAACAGCAACAGCAGCAACAACTGAAAGAAAGAAAAAGAGGCCACCATTTCACCTTCATGTTAAATGTCTAACCATTTCATGATCCATCCAATATATTCCAAGCGGGTTTCACTGCCCTTTCAAATCCTCCCTGGGACCCCTCCAAAAATCCCTAATAAAGGCCAAATTTAGCAATGCCAGCTTCACCCAGTCGGACAATTGAACTATCAAGGCGCAATTACAGGGGTTGAGGCGTCTCCAATTTAGGCGAACATTCTCAGCAGTACATAGACTTTTCGTTGACAGTTTTGGTTGTTTAGACCAAAAGTCGAATATTTTCCTGCTTTAGATCAATTGTGGACCGAAAAGATCGTCAAGAAGCAGACAACCATGCCATAGGCGCATCGGGTTGGAATGTCTGCCTGTTGCGGTGGGGGAACTTCAGATTGAAAGCTATTTTTTAACTGATCATCAACATACACCCTGTAGCCGTGACCAGGGATGGGGCGATTACATATATGTGTCTCTCCATTTGAGATGGTAACTTGTGCTCATTCCATCGTAATATTATGAAAGGCGAATGTGATTATATTGAACTTACACACAATAATTGAAGACAAAATAGTTTCAAAATGATTCAATGGGTTTTGTTCATCCAATATACATGTGCAGGCAATGTACACTAAAACGCACTATTTGCGTATTACTGATGGCATGGACGTAACTGGCTAGGGTTTGATAGGTTCAGACGAACCCGACCTCGGAAGGACAAAACTCTATTGTCCGACCATGCACGTGTATAAGTCCACTATGAGCTTATTCAAGAATCAAATAAGTCCAACATGAACCAATGGTCAATATTTAGGTTCAGTATGAACCTATCGGCACGAGGATATATTGAAGTAGCATAATAAGTATAATCTCTATATATAAAAGAATCTCCATTGTAGATACATAACTCCATGCGCAGTGCTTTGAAGCCACTGGCAATCCGAACCACTACCAAACACAGACACCTTGTAAAAAGTTATACGTGAAATTATGCGGATAATTAGTTGTCGGACATCTCTCTTAAAACGACATTCGAAACTTTTATAATAAAACCTATCTTTCACTGTCGTTCAAGTTACGAAATTGCCATTAAATAAATAAACAAAGGTTAAACAAACACATTTCTTTAACAAAAAGGTGGTAAGTGTGTTCCCCTGGTTTGAGCGTAATTGACAGTATAAGTTATCTGCACAGTACAGAAGATACTCTCCATTGTAGATCCATAACTCCATGCACAATGCTTTAAAGCCACTGACAATCTGAGCCAAAAACACTATCAAACACAAACACAAAAAATGTATATGTTATATTATGCAGATAATTAGTTTAAAGACATCTGTCTTAACCCTTTCAATGCCAGGTCCGATTTGTGTAACAACCCATATACCCTGTGCCAATGCATTCTCTTATATATGCGAGTCGACCATAGGTCGCCTCGCATATACAAGAGAATGCATTGGCCTAACAATTTTTCATCATTTGTTATTATTTAAATTTTTTTTTTACAATTTTAATAATTTTTTCTTATATTCTTTAACATACTTATTTTGTAGGTTTAGTGCCAGGGAATCTTACAGTTTTCATGGGCAGCAAAATTATTACTATAAATACTTGGTGATAGTTTTGAGTTATAACATGCCCCCAATGTTTTATCCAGTTTGTTTTTAAATTCGCTATAGTATTTTTATTTTTTTAGGGCCGATTTTACAGACCGTAAATTATGGCCGATGAGATCGGCCCCTGGCACTGAAAGGGTTAAAACGATTCGGTGTCCGAAAGATTTAAAATAAAAACTGCTTTCAAGAGAAACTAGTATGTGAAAACTGAGATATCCACACGACGACGTAACCATCGTGGGAAATGTGGGATATAGAGAAAATAAAACATATGAACATTAGATACTGAATTAACCAAGTTTAACTCTGACTATCTTATATTTAAGATTCCGATTATTCTTAAATGCGACGTGAAGAATTGAATAGATTGATAATTAAGAAAGGTGACCGTTGCTCGTTGTTGAATATTTATTACACAGTTACATGTAAGTGCATACAGCTATACCGATTTCGGCACGGCTTGCATTTTCAATAGCGTAGAGTCACTGATGAAAGTGTGCACTCATCTTGGAGTCTCTAAGATAGTTCATGGTAAATCACGTGATAATGACATTAAATGATATGAGGAAACCCATTACATTATTATGGCTTTGACAGAGAGACGTTCTCAAACGTTCGTTTCTAACGACGCTTTTATCATTAAACGCTTAGATATAATGGTCATTTTATTTCAGTTTGATACCGTTTAATCTGTTGATGTGTTCGTGGTGGCGATTCCCTCTTTATCTAATGTGTCTGTCCTTAATATCACTTACCATCTTTAATGGCGACATTCTACTCGAAGCATGTGTATTTGTGCTATACATATGTCGCTTCATAACATGATTTTAAACTGTGTGTAATTAGTTATCATTGTTTTGATATTTTCGATCAGTGAAGTTGTTTTTAATCCACAGGAATTTCTGTAATATCTACCATAAGCGCAATTTGATGAGGTTCCGATGATAGTGATAAACAAACAATATGATAGAAGTAATCAAGACATCCGCCGGTCGCTTGTGTCCAGAATCGGAAATACATGAAGTCTCCCGTATTAGTTTATTTCGATAATGGCATGAGCATCCGTTTGGTAAAACAATTCATGTGAACTTGAATGCGCATGTTGGAATAAATATAATAATGGAACCCGAATACCACGCGAGTGGTACTTAATGTAACGGTTTGTGTCAATTCTGGGAAGTTCGCCCTCACTGGATTCGAGGTATATATGGTCTCCTTTGTTTCGCACCTGCTCTGAAATGATCACGAGTCTCGATCGATTGACTTCACATTGAGAACGCAAAATATTGGTAGTATCTAAGGTTGATTACGGTTGGGTCCAATGTTTTTCACCATATACGGGCCTGGATTCCAGAGTGTAAATACTTCCGATAACCCTTGTACATATATTACGTGCTGTGTCGTATGCATGTTTGCATTCGTTGCACTATGTATTTATATGTGTTTATGTACTGTGTATTTCAAATTTTATATTTACTTATATACTTTATATCTACATTATATATGGAGGATAATTAAAACTCCAAAACATGTTGTTTTTGTTGAGATATCGACGTCTGTTATGTATTATTTCATCACCACTATCGTCACCACCATCACCATCATCATCATTTTGAAATCTTGGACACCGTCACCGTCACCGCCACGGTCATCGTCATCAACATCATCGTCATCATTATCACCACCACCACCACCATCACCATCATCACCACCACCACCACAAAAACCATCACCACCACCATCATCATCACCATCACCATCATCATCATCACCATCATCGACGCCACAACCAGCATTACTACCATCATTATTATCATCATCATCGTTTGGAAAGCTTGGACAAAATCGAAAATATCTAGCTATATGTTGCACGTAAATGATACTCACGTCCAACGCAGCTGTGTCCGACATCAATTAAGTAATTCCTTGCCAGCACCTGGTGTTGTAAGCATAGGGACGATCTTTGATATATCTGTCGAGAAACGATGGAATCAAAACATCCGCACAGAGTCAGTTTGGCAGAATGGTTCAAGTTCCTGCAAATTGGGCGATGGCTGCCATATCATATACTATTTGAAAGAGGAAGCTCCAAACATTGTGTTTTCAATTTATTCAATGTAATAAACTGTGATCATGTTGTTTTTGTTGAGAAACCAACGTGTGTTTTGTGCTCAAGTTTATGCACAAAGTCTGTTAGTTTCAATGGACGGGTATATATATATAGATACATAGTTATTCCCCTTCCATTGCAAATAAGCTATAGTTTTAATTCTGTTGCAATCCGGGAGCCATAACGGGGGAAATGTTTTTATGATTTCAGCTATTTTTATTACTCTATGGACACATTCAGAAACACAGACGTTCAAATGGTGGTGAATTATAGTATTTTAATCTTATGTTATAGCATAGATTGTTATTAAAATCGTATATCAAGACACTATAAACAATAATCGGTGACTCGAAAATTAAGTGAGCCTTTAAAGCTGTTGTCCGCCATTTGTTTTGACTCTACCGAGTGAACTACTTATGTGGTTGAGATAAACGCGATTTTACCAATCGCCATTTAGGTGCCTCGGAATGTCAAGAACAATTGCTCTATATGGCACACCAGAGGTCAACATATATATCAAACACAACTTGTTCGTTTTAGCAGTACTACAGAATCGAGCTCCCGTCGTTAACTGTGTAAATATATGCTCTCTGTGTGCATGCCTGCCTCTTGGTGCTATGTAAGCCTATACTAGGTATATTCATTTGGCTCACACTTGGGACAGTTGTCGTTGGCCACAGCTTGAAATATAAAAATGCTTCAACTCTTAAAAGTCACTTAAATGGATGGCTATTCCCATAAGTGCATTACTAATGTGTGGTCTACGTGCATGAACAGAATGGGGTATCTATGATCTTTCTCTCGAAAGGTATAAGGTCATATATTATTCATGATTCATATTGATTTCTTGTGTGATTTCTTTAGCAGAAAAGAGAAGAAATTAACCCTTTCTATTCTAAATGGATTATCCCATTGAGTATAAACGTATACATATACATGGTATATATTGTTTTTCAGACATATATAAATCAGTGTTTGTACCCTGTTATAGCCTCCAAGACGTTTTTTATTCTCCAGAACAAAATATACCTGAACTCGGGACAGAAAAACTTACTATATAATCTTTCGAATATTTTGGACTGTTAAACAAGTCTTCAAATAGATTCATTTGTCTATCGAACGATTGCACCTCTTGTTTCTTTCTGGTATAACATTTCATAAAAGTAGTCAAAGTTTTTTTTTAGAAATACTGATGTTGCCGAATAAAGCCCTTCCGGGAAGAGATAAATCATCTGTATTTCTATTTTACATGTGCAATTGCAACATCTTTATCTCATTATATCCATAGCATATGGTTAATCATTGCCATTTATTGCCGCGTATTTAATGTGTGTTATGTTTGAGCGGGACAAGCCTAAGCGGATATGACTTGTGCCCTAAACCATATGTGAAATATGTTTATTGGCAATTAATAAAAATATATTTAACTAAATACAAATGCAGAAGTCCAATGTATCGAAGGTAAATGTTCAGATAATCAATTTATAGCCCCTCCTGCATGACTCACTCTTATGTTTCCACACGCCAGTCAAAACAAGAAAACCATAGTCAGAAATGGTAACGCCACCAAGATTATGGTATTACATATAAATAGAAATTATAAAAAATACATAAAATATTTTGATAACAATTGCGTTTAAACAAGTAATCCTTCAAATTATTACTAACAAAGTAAACGACTGTGGGATCACTCAACAGATTATAAAGACTTGGACATAGTATACTGTAAATACTAAAATTTAAATGAAATAATTAAAAGATAAAATTTAGCAAGTAGTAAAAGTTAAATTTTCTCATTTTTGTTTTGGTTAAATAAAGCAATAATTTAAATGTAACATTTGGTTTTAAAAAAATGATTGACCGTGGCTCTTCCAATAATTGCGCGACTGACCTGGTCAATTGGTCTTAAGAAGTTGTTTTGATAATTACTATGGAGGGAAATAGTTGTGGCTGTGGCTTCGCAAGTAATTACCTTGGTGACGTGATGTTAACAAATCTGAACTCCAGTTAACCAAGGACGCTTCATACCAAATATAAGGTGAATTATTAATTCTTTAGAAGTTGTTTTAAGATTTACTATGGAGGGAAAGAATTGTGGTGCTGGCTTCGCAACTATTTGACCTCATTGTAACAAATATAAATATTAGTCACTCAGGCAATAGATGTATCTATTCTGTATATTAACTTATTGGGTTTTACGTGTCTTGAGATGTCTAAATAGTTTTCGATGGACAGATCGCGCAAGGAACCCACGCCACTCTTCTCTGTTGGGATTCCAATTGTTGGCTCATTAAATAGGCACATATGCTTAAGATACAGTCGCACGCTCCCGTAAGTCGGGTTTTGGATCACAGTTAATGTAAATATCATTGAAATAATCGGTTTCCCCCAATAAACATCCATATATTGAATATACATGTTTTGGAGCAGAATTAGGCAGTCCATATTGGACGCCATCATGGAATTTATTTTGTTATGATTTTCACACATAATTATTAGTTATATGGATGGAGTTCTCATTAAACCTCACATCCTTGTATTGGTTACAGTAATACCCAAAGTAATTGACCACTTAACCACATCAGAATTATTGGTAATTTTTCAGGATTTGAAATCCTGAAAATATACCAATAATTTTGCTGTGGTCAATTACTTTGGACATTACTGTATGAGGATTGAGTTATCATTAAACCTCAAATCCTTATATTGGTTACAGTAATGCCCAAAGTAATTGACCACTTAACCACAGCAGAATTATGTATTTTTTCAGCATTTACAATCCTCAAATTACCCATTATTCTGCTGTGGTTAAGTGGTCAATTGCTTTGAACATTACTGTATGATGATTGAGTTATCATTAAACCTCAAATCCTTATATTGGTTACAGTAATGCCCAAAGTAATTGACCCTTTAACCACAGCATAATTATGGGTAATTTTTCAGGATTTAGAATCATGAAAAAATACACACAATTTTGCTGTGGTTAAGTGATGAATTACTTTGGACATTACTGTATGTAGATGGAGTTAAACCTCACATCAGTGTGTTGGGGATTTGGACCTTGACTTGGGACCTTTGGTTTTTAACGCAACAAATGCGCGTACACCGTATACACAAATGTTTTATGTAACCAGAGTTTTTCTTGGATAAGATGAGTTTGAAGCCTGCTTACATTTCAAAATGTTGTCAGTTTTGTATTGTCTGCAGCGGATCTCGACGCTTTGAAGCAAAAGTTACAAAAGATAAAATGTGTATGTGACGAGACTATAATACAAATGAAAAAATAAATTGAGGAAGGGGTGGCGATACAGGGAACTAAGGGTTGAACCGATATAAATTTGTAGAGCAATAACGACCAATGTTGACATATTATGCATATCAACTCTACTGTTGCAACAAGGCTATAACATAGGGGGGTGTCAGAATCTTAGTCATCTCTATATAGTGCCAGAATAGTCATTTATGGAGTTCTATAAGATGTTGGGTTGGTTTTATGGACTCGGAGAAAAAAGGGGTTTGTACCGATGAAGTTGATGAACTGACATAAATTAGTGGATCGATGTTGCCATGTAATGCATCGTGACTGTACTAAAGCAGCAATTATATAAAATTGGGGTGGGGGTCTGAAGTTATCTCTATAGTTGGCACCAGGATTATATAGAAAGGAATAGCAATTGATATACATATACGGTATAGTATAGTAATACCATAGACATATAAGTACAAGTATCACGAGATAAAATATTACGTAACATGACTATATACCGATGAAAGAAATAAATAAATTGGACCGGGATTAGAGGTTGGGTTGGTTATATGTGGATAATTGGATATGGAATTCATACCGATGAAACGATACAAATTAGTGGAGCGATAAAGACACTTAGTCAGGCTACGCGGGGGAAATAGGGGTTGATACGATAGACCGAAATAAATTTGTCGAGTGATAATGACCAATGATGACGTATAAAGTAACGCGACTGTACTGTCACACAATTATCAGGTAGAACCGGTCAAATATGACAGGGTACAGCACTTAATTATTTCCTAGATCGAAGAAATGAATTTTTTTTTTCGATGATAAAATTTAACATGGCCATGGGATTTGCCATTAAATTTAAAATCGATTTATGTCTATAAAACTGTCATTTTTCAAAATTTTGAGCTGAAACTTGGTGTGTGTGTGTATAATGCTACTATATTCTTAAAATGACAGAGTTCAGCGCGTAATTATGTTTTAGATGGAAGAAATTGAATTTGTTTTCGATAAAAAATTTACAGCGTGTACGGCCTACGGGTCATTGAGTATGCTCAATTTTTGTAAACAAACTTTTGTCAATAGCCGTTTTGGTTAAACTAAACCTTCCTCGACCGGGACAGCAGATCCGAATAGTAGCTAAGATGTATTTAGATATAATTATCAAAAGAATATGACCGATCAGGGTACATTTTAAGAGAATAGAGTGGAGAAATCTTGGTGATAATTCCAGAAAATAAAGATGGAGGTGAATCACAATTAAACTTCCCACAATGCACTTCACTAAACCAGGGGTTCTCAATGGGTTACACATTATTTTCAGTCTATCAGATTATTTATATTTTCAACAACAAGTGACTTTAAGTTTACAATTTCAGCCTGTCCTGACTCTATCGATACGATTTAACACATTGTCAAAAACGTATTATACACCGGTGGCGTTAACTTTACAATTTAAGCATCTACGTGATTCTATCGGTACGATTGAGTAAGGTACAAACAAGAATACATCAGGGGCTCCCAATGGGTTATATGTTATTTTCAGTCTATCAAATTATTTATATTTTCCACAACATATTATTACCCCGGTGACTTTAAGTTTTCAATTTCAGCCTGTCCTGACTCTATCGATACGATTTATCATATTTTCATAAACGTATTATACACCGGTGACGTTAACTTTACAATTTCGGCATCTACGTGATTCTATCGGTACGATTGAGTAAGGTACACAAAATCTCCAAGAATACATTCGCCCTGTCCACCACGCAATATCAAACTCACAGAAGCAAGAAACACCACAGGTGGCGTAATAACACTGACACATTATATTAATGAAACATATCGCTCAGCTTTAAAATGTCCATCAAAGAGCATCCAAGCTAGCTCCAACACTAAAACATTTACCATACGAAGAAACACTGGACAAAAGACAATCTTTAAAAGAAACGTTCTGTTTTCAATGTTTTCAATTTTTGTTTTATTTCTGAATATCCCCGTTATTTCGTCCATATAATCAACGTGTTGTGCCCGTGGTCAGATCAGAGTTACGATTTATATATTGTTATGGTTAGCTGGATGGGCGTATACGGTAAACAATTAAGTGTCTATAGATGGTAAAACATTACCGTCGTTAAGTACATATATCTTGTAATGCTATGTGAATCGGGTGAGTTAGGCTACGTTCATACGCTGGTAAGTCTGCACGGTATGTTTTTGCGGGCATTTCGTCATAGAAAACCACATGGTGCCAGAATATGAACGGAACCGTGCACATAACATGCATATTAATTATCAACGTGAAAGACATGAGAAGTAGCATTTACCTAATTTCACATGTAACCGTGCTATTGGAATTTGCCTTCAAATACCTGCATGATATATTCTTGCGAGATAGTTGCATGATATTTACAGGCAAATTCCGGTATCATCCTTACTAGTGAAACTACATATATTTTACTTCGCACATAGTTAGCTGTGGCACAGATACACTTTATGTGCTTATTTCCATTCACATCATGGCGCCATATCTTTTTCTAAGACAAAATACCTGCAAACCGTACCGTGCAAACTTGCCAGTGTGTGAACGTATCCTTAGGGATAACAAGTTCTCACTATACTCGATTCTGGCGCTGGCTAAGCTAAACACAAGGATGAATTATGTGTGCGTGAATAAACTTCCTATCGCCACAACCACAGACGTTTTTGAAAAATCTATTATCCCGATCATGACATGGATATGGGGACACGAAAACACACGTTTTGAATAAGTAAAATAGAAATATGGTTTTTGAAATATGCCTTAAATATTTAAATTATCGACGCCCAATTCATTCATATACGAGGAAATATAAATGTGCCCATACTATGCCTATATATCCGGGGTTCGCGCTGACCCAAAATCCCCAGGTGCCAACACTGTTGCCAATTGCATTATTTGTTAACCACTTTATATTTTCTGTTGCCGCTTTTTTCCAACCAATATTTTCTGGTGCCATTGTTGAATTGCCTATTTCCAAAAACAAATATCACCATCGAATGATAGTCATTCGCGAGTTTTTGCACCTTTTTCTGCCGCTCTCGTTGCATTGAACGCTAGTATGTAGCTTGGTTTAAGCGTGTAACATACGGAGATGTCAAATCAACCACATTCGGCAGTTTGTGAAAGCTGAGTAACGAAGGACATATTAATGATAATTCATCTAACAACTATCAAAACACAGTTCATACTTCAGGAAGCCCGTTGTTTGACTAATGTTATTGTTATAATCAAGTAGAAATTCGAAAGCCATCCACCCCAGTGAAATAAGTCGATGTCACATAAGCCACGAATCTATTATACGCTTTCAATTAGGACCCAAATTAGCTATGTCGTGACCGGTTATCATGTCGTGACCTGTTATCAATGTGTGTTTTATTTCCGGTTATCAATGTGTGTTTTGTTTCCGACTGATTGACTGCGATGTTTATTATTAGCTATGTCGTGACCGGTTATCAATGTGTGTTTTATTTCCGACTGATTGACTGCGATATTTATTATATGTCCGATGGGTATCAATTGCCAAAAGTCAAAAGGTAGGTGCCAAATTTTGTAGCAAATCGGGATTTTGTTTCGCAAAGTCATTTTTTATCGCAAATTGCTAAATTGGCAATCGCAGCGCGAACGCAGGTAGTATCTTACTGGGACAAACTGAACCCAAATGACGACATATAGAACGCCACTTGAATTGTATTATATTATTCTGGTGTTTTGTTGTGATAATATAAATATGACATGAATTGCTGGGCTGCATAAGAATATTAATGATATTTGAATGGGTGACAAATATGGACATATATATCAACTGGCCAATAACATCAATCAATTTCGCGACTATATATTAAGATGGATAGACTATAATCTGTGTCGGTATCTGTACAAGAAATACAGACAAGGCGCGTAGCGCTGCGGTCTGAATTTTTTGTGCAGATATCCAAGCAGGTTATATTAATATATATACCGATTCACCCCTAGGCAAACGTAAATTATTAGTTATTTTAGCAGTTCTCTGCACATAAGGGGACAAAACAGACAATAATATTCTCAACCTCTCCATTTTGCATGTCTTATCGGTATACGTTTGTCTACAATGAAGATGTATATCTATGAAAATTCAAGATTATTCATGTGCACCAGATAGATCGAAAGAAATTATTTGATGAACATTTAAGGACATTTTGCATGGATTTATGCAAAATGCCTGTCTGTCCCTTAACTAATATACACCGGTTTGCTTGGTAATCTTCCGAATGCCTGTATCTCGTCCGTCAACAATTTTCATAATGGTGACGACACCGTAAGTTTGAAAACGATTCTATTAATTTTCAAAGAATTTGAAAAAATATATAATTCATACAAATAATTTTAATATTCTTAGAGCACATAAAATATGCCGGTTAGTTTTAGTATTTTCAAGACAACGTACACAACGAAGAATTCGTTCCTTGTAAATGATTTATGTAAAATAGTCTGGATTTTTCCACTCACTATCTCCATTTCTCTTAGTCAAACCGTCGGCCCTTACCCACAGTACAAATATGAAATTAAATTTATAATTTCTACCTACTGCCGAGGCCTGCATTTAAACGCCGACATGCACATGAATGTTCGAAACAATTTGCAGGGCCCAAAAAAGACACACCAGGAGAACGACTTCACTACAAGCCACGTGTTTTTTGTCGTTCTCCCATCTCATCATATATATAACACATACATAAATCCATCTAAACACTGTCATTCTATCTTTGTAAACATATACAGGTATTAAGCAGTTAATTTAATTATTATCCTAATGGGAATAAACAATATTTAAACCAAAACGCGCTGGCAATGTTTTGCGAAAAACTCTAAAACTCACCCTCATGAATTGATCTTGTCTCGAGCCAATTACAAGGACGCCAGTTGTTGCCAGTTTGAAAAGTTGGCAAACGCGTGTTTCGACGTTGAATCGGACGAGTTCACATGCAGCATTTCTCCTGCCGAGTGTTTTACATCGCAGAATATTCGAAGCCTTCGTGTGTCCAATCTCCACGCCGTGCTGAGGTATGGAATCAGCAGAGATAATGTTTAATAAGTCATTTGCTGTTGCCCCACCAAGAAGACTGACAAATAACAACATGAGTAAAAGAACCCTTTCTGTCTCCGCTGCACCAGACAACCGTGTCCCTTTTCTAACAGACGAACGTTTCATCCTCGTTATGTCACTCCAGATAACTAAGTCAGCGCTGCGTTGCCTGCGTGTGTTAGAATATACTGGCGGCGATGCCAGTCGATCATTTTACTTTAATCATTCACGCAGCAACATTCAGTGTATACATATCTATCGAATCCTGTTTATGCCACCCGGGTGGGACATATGCAGTGTATATCTAACAACCATCAACTATATTGTCAATGAAAGGTAGGCTTTTTCACAATGGAAAATTCGATTGACAGACCTGGACAAATACAAATCTTACACAGTGGACATATAGTATTACAAACTAGTCGCCGAATAAAGATGCAGAATCAGAATTAACGCTCATTTAGGTCACTCCACACTCACCACAATAAGTAGGGCGTATGTCCCCTGTTTCCTACAAATAATTAACTGATCTACAACTCTGCCTTCATTCGTTTTGCTAACTTGAAATTAACAGAGTTTAACCATTTTAGCTCAAACTTTAGCCGTCGTTGAGACAGGGTCATATATTCGTCGTCCGCGCGTGCAATTTCAATTAGCACGGGATACAGGTCGTATTTTGTCGGATCAATGTGAAATTTGTCATGATGTAGATGGGAACGAGTAATTTTGGGGTCATTGGGCCAAACAAAAAAACCATGGCCACCAGCGGCCACCTTGTATTTTACTCTTTGCATGACATTATCCTTCGGCAGACGCATCACCGTCATTTTGAAAACCAGATTTACATTTTGGCACACGCACCCCGATTTTCCGTAATCCATGACGAATATTCTGATTACCATAATCAAATCTGACTTTTACGCACAAATACGACTCACATGACAACTTTCTTCAAAGACCCACGCCCTTTTTACATCGGACAATATAGACAATATGTTTTATGAATATTTTATTGGTCTGAACATAGTTTAATTGACCCACGGCCCGTAGGCATTGTCATGTAGTTCTGGGTTGAATTGCGGATCTGGGTCGGGATTCACCGCCGGGACTCTCGTAGAATCATAGTAAGCTAACCGGTCTAACATAGACTGGACTGTTTCTCTGTTTGTTCCCGAGAGGTCGTTTTGCTCGTATGGATCAGCTGTTATGTTGAATAGCCATAGATTCTTATTTGAAGATTCACCTGCGTCGATATTGCTTCCATTCCCAGGAATTGGATACCATACGCCGTCGCCTACAACATACAGTAATACAAACGTTCAAGAACATTTATGCTGAAGAATGCGATTCAAATTGGGCCAAGATACAGTAATTCTCTAATTAATCGACTTGTTAACCACAGCAGAATTATGAGTAACTTTTCAGGATTTAGTCGGAAATATGGCTTGTTGCCATTCATCTGAAAGCTCTCGGCTTAAATCCTGAAAAGTTACCCATAATTCTGCTGTGGTTAAGAAGTCGATTAATTAGAGCATTACTATACCATCGGAAAAATGTCTGACGCTGTAATTCTTGATAAAGTCAACTGCTTTGGAAGAATGTTAACGCAATCTGAAAACGAGGAAACTGACGACCGGCTCTCGTGTGTACAAAAGGGGTCTAATATGGGTAACTTTTTACGAGAAAGATAATGGCGAGGGTTAGAATTTTATAAAGTGACGCCGTTGTTGTCAGGGGCAGAAAATGTGGAGGGGTAGAACAAATATGTCGCCGATTGCCACCAATCTTATGTATAATCATCGCCATAATATGAGGAATATAATGGTGTGTTTAAATATGTCAAAAGTCGCGCCGTTCGCGTCAGGGTTGCCCGGAAGGGGAGAGGGGCACACAAATTGATCAAAAATAATTTTAGCGCCGAATTCCACCAAATTGATACACAATCTTCTGAGATCTTCTCCGTGATACAAGGAATCTTATTGTGTGATTTAAAGACGCCAAATTGGTGTCGTTTGGATGAGAGACTGTGGGGGGGGGGGGGGTAGCGGTTGGTATATAGGTACTAAATCTGATAAGAATGCGTTTAGTCGCCGATTGCCTCGAAACTTATACAAATTTATCCCCATGGTATGAGGTATCTAATGGTGTGGCTTAAAGATGTCAAAAGTGACGTCATTCGAGTCAGGGGTGCACTGAAAGGGAGAGGGGCACCAAAATTGATACACAATATTTTTAGCGCCAAATTCCACCAAATTGATACACATTCTTATCCATGATATGAGGAATCTAATCGTGTGATTTTAAACACGTCATGTTGGTGCTGCTTTGGTGAGATATGGGTGGGGTGGGCACTAAATTTGAAGAAAAAAAACATTTTAGTCGCGGATTAGCACCAAATTTACAAAAATTAATCTCGATTATATCAGGAGTCTAATTGTGTGGTTTAAAGATGTCAAAAGTGGGGCCATTCCAGTCAGGGGTACCTATCGGGGGAGAGGGACACAAATATTGATAAACAATATGTTTGGCGCCGATTTCCACCTGATTGATACATATTCTTCTCCGTGATACGAATGATCTAATCGTGTTGTTTAAATGCGCCAAATTGGTGCCTTTTGGGTGAGAGATATGCAATGGTGGCCCTAAATTTGATACGAATTTGTATACTCGCCAATTTTCATAAATTTAATATAGATTCATCTACGTAATGAGTCTAAGTGTGTGGTTTAATAATGTCAAAAGTGGCACCGTTTAAGTCCGAAATAGGGACGGGAGGGTCACCAAAAGCTTATAAAAATATGTTTAGTGCCAATTACCATCAAACTCATACATGTTCTTCTCAAATGATACAATGAATCAAATATTTGCAAATACCTGTCTGTGTTCTATATATAACTATAAGGGTACAATCGAGATGGCACCAAGGCGGTCTAACAGGGGTAACTTTTTACGAGTAAGATAATGGTGTGGGTTAAAATTTCTAAAGTGACGTTGTTGGTGTCAGGGGGGGGGGCTATTTTTTAGAGCATACCAAATTTCGACCAAATTGATGTATTATTCTTCTCCGTGATACCAAACTTATATATAATCATCTCCATTATATAACGGATGCATGAGTCTAATAGACGTGGTTTAAATATGAAAAAAGTGGCACGGTTCAAGTCATGCACGAGGGGAGTTGCACCAAATTGATACAAATATATTTAGCTCTGATTCCACCAAATTAATGCACGCTCTTCTCGAATGATGTGATGAATTAAATCACATTTGGGGTCGTTTGGGTCATGGATGGCGAGAGGAGATTTACTAGCATTTATAAGATTGTTCAATTCGCCGATATCCAACAAAGTTATATATAGTCATCTCCCAGGCCATCTCCATGTCATTCTAAAGAGTTTGTGGCATTCCAATTTCAAAAGCTCGACAAAATGGTGACCGAACTAAGTAACTCGAACAATAATATTTCTCAACTGTTATATTTCTATGGGGATGGAAATCAGGACATTCCTATAATGATCTAGCAACACAGATACATTGAAGAAAGCATTAAAAGTATATTTATATCAATCTATTTAAGAGATACATATATTCATTCAAACTGAGGGACCTCGAATCGTCAGAGGTTTGCATATTAGAATGGCTCATGTATATATTATAACACGATTGGGTCTGTCCAATTCAATATAGTTTCCACAAAAAAGTTACAATTGCCACGAGATTTGGAAATGTAGAGCAGGCCTGTTCAAAAATAGTGGTCACATTGTGCAGTCAAATATGGTTACGTCTGAGATAAAGGAAAACGCAGTCCGTAGCACATGACTTTTCGGGATCCGCCAATAGTGACATCTGACAAGGGTATATCTGCCCGATACAGATTATTTCTTTCATTGTTTAGAACAGACTCATCGCCTAACAAAATCTCGCTGTGTCGGGCATATGTAGCTGCTATACATGCATAACATCATTTCTTGTAATCTGAAAATGATTAGCCAGTATATAGCACCCGAACAGAGGAGCACCTGGACATATCTTTAAAACATCTGTATCTTCATGAAGATATGATAAACTAGATTGATTGATTGATTGATTGATTGACACATCTCTATGTAGAACACAATTGTCGTCTTTTTATTTTTTCGAGCTAATGTGTGTATGGTGTTCATGTTTCATGCTATAACGTCTGAAGTATACACAGTTGTAAATAAATAAATACTTCTTTATTGGTGGGACGGATTAAACGCGATAAACAAAATGATAATCGCTCCGACCTGACAAGGTGAGCCACTACTTATATTCCATGTGTAAGAATCATGTTTGTGATGCCATTTGGATATACAATTTATGAGAATACGTGTAACACTTTGAGAGCAAGAGTATTCTCTATTCCCTCCAAATATCCACAGAGAGTTTCACATCACTTTAACCTGGGCAACGCCGGGTAACCCTGCTAGTTTATGCTATTAGCAATGGAGTCCACTTGCAATAGTTTGACAGCATAATGATATTCCATTTGGAATGTTTATTTGGATGCTCCAAGTTGTGTTGTAAGCATCATAAATTGGATATCACTCAGTTTAAATTTAAAGCATTGTTTCTGTATTAATGTATACTATAGTATTTCTATAGTTCTATTTTACTGAGCGTAGCTCCTCAATATTTGGAAAATAAACTATAAAATTTGTACCTGACTGTAGTCAATAATTCGTGGGGAAAGATTGTCAAATTGGTCTATATATAGAATACACCCATAGTAACCGAGGATACCAAATTTTCACCACGAGTGGGACAGTGGTTTTTAACCGCGAGCCTTTTGGCGAGGGGCTAAAACCACAATACCATGAGTGGTGAATTTGTTTTACTCTCGGCTACTATGGGTGTATTTTATTTATGCCATAATTATTATTTTTGTAATTTTGTTCACGAATTCAACTACCCCGCTGTTTACTTTGAATGTGTATCCTCACCCCGAGACACAAAAACGACGCTATAAGGAATGTGCGTCACGCGTAGGGATGCTTACATTAACGTCATGACGCCATCCTGTTTCTGAGCGATCAGTCACTTGGAATTACCATTTATATGTTTCCTTATTAATATAGCACTAGCTACCAAGCTACATTTGATTGAAATTCAGGCATTTTCCTCATATCTAATTGATATCATGACAACTTCAAGTTTTAAATGAATGTGACATAGGAACTATTTTGCTAACTACGATGTAGTTCTACTACGAATATATACACGTTTAACACACGAACTTACGTTTGAACATTTACACCCATAGTAGAAATTTATACCCACAATATGAAGCTGTATGCCTGCAGTAGGGTGTACAGATGAAGTTTACAAAAAATGTGTTATACACACAATAGAGCAGACAATTATAGTATAAATTAGGATTATCTGCAACTTTATTTTTTGTATCAAGTAATGTGTATTGTCCAAAGGAGAGACCCAACTTTATAGATGGTAAAGGTACAGGTACATAATCAGAATTAACTTTCCGAAATTAATATCGATTTGACTTCGGTACAACATATTTGATTCTAGCCGTGGAACCCACTCATCAAAGCGCAGAGTCAGATATCTATTTTTGAAATATGTTAATTTTCACCACTTTGAATATTTGGCAGCCTAGCAAACATTGTAATATCTTACTCATATATTTGGAAAATAAAGAAACAACGCATGTTGCAATAGTTAGGCGCATCTTTCCGCCATTTTCGAGAAAATTATGAAGTGTGTTCCCGACCCTGAATAATGGTGTACCTGGATCTCCAGTGACCAGCTTCATGTCTCCCATTCTAAGAGCAGCTCTTGTCCTTGTGTCGAAAGTTCCATTAAATCTCTTTTTTCCGTTCTGCGCAGTTAGCTCATCGATGTTATGCAATAGTTCAGTCCTGGGACTGGCCTGTCCGTCCCTGTGTATAAAAGAAGACCATATACGACTATTAAAATGCTCTACCTATACCCGACAGCACCATATTTACTAACATATTTTCTTTGAAACCGTTTTTCAAGACACGTTTCAGAAACACACAAGAGAAATATGTTGTGATTTATATTATGGATTTCCAATATAATGTTGAAATGATATAAAAATTGCCACATTTTTTGTCCCAATTCATATGTCATAATTGGGGTAAAGCATAATTTCAAAATAATAATAATGACAAAAGCTCATGTTGACTGGTATCTTTGACTCAAATGATTACTTAATATCTCCGAATATCTACTGTACAGACATTTCAGGGAAGATATTAGATCATGTCGTGCAACTCTACTCTGGTTAATACCCCTAGAGATAATTTCCCACCCATTCAAAACCTTGGAGAACTTTTTGATGTTTAGACATGAGATGTTTCTCAAGTATATTACGCGCATTGCGTATAGCTTATATAGTATACGTTATAGTAGAACCAATAGATTTTCATTACGCATGTTATGTGCATCTTACACCCACACATTGACAAAATTGCATGGTATATTTTGAGTGCATTTGGTCATACATGTAGAAAATCAGATGGTGAACGACCACATGCGTACACTTTGCATATACACAATGAATCCTTACCAAAGCTAACACCATAAGAAGTTCCACATGCTAGAGGGCTATTAACATAATTGTGTCTTCAAATACCTGCATGACTTATTATTCCGAGATAATTGCATATGCCATTTACAGGCAAATATCGGTAGCATCGCTACAGGTAAAACTGTATAGTGTGTATTCCCCATGCAGTTAACTGTCGCTAACAGTGGTATATTTATATGCATAGACTATGTGTTCTTACTTAATCGTTAACCATTGGTCGTATCCATCTAGCGGTAGTACTCCGTTGAAGTTACCACCGGCTAAGTTGACCATTGTAGGGAACCAGTCAGATACATGAATCAGCTCTCTGTTCGTTGTCCCAGCAACACTGTCTGGCAGTAGAGGACTTGTGACGAATCCAACGGCGCGCACACCCCCTTCCCACAGAGTGCCCTTGTACCCCCTTAGTGGCCAGTTGTTCGCTCCGTCATAAACATCGCCACCGTTATCTATAAAATAAACATGTAAATAATGCATATGTTCAGCTGATCTGGGTGTCTCACCCAGGGACATTGCGACAGGATGTTCGGTTGGAGTCTCAGTCACGAACTTTGGCTAAAATGTCCAACAGTTGGAACTTTCATCAATGTTTTGGACTGAAATTACCTCTGTTGGAAATGTCCAACCATTCAGTTTTTTTTTCGTTTTGTGATACCCTTAATATATGAGCAGGGGATGATCGTAGCTAGTCCGGCACTATAATAGATGCACAGTGTCTTCGACTCGGGTATTGGAAACTCACCAATGATGCCCAGAACACTCTATATACCTTGCTGCAGTTTACAGTAACTGTTGTCAAGACAATAAAGGCAACACAAGCGCTATTATATAACGGCATAGAACACCTTGGATTAACCCATTTTATATGAATTTGTTTAGCTTTATGGTGGCCATGTCCGTTGTCTACAATATCAGTTGCAGGCAGAATTGAGGTAGACAAATTAAAAACAATGTAACCCAACAGACACAACGTCAGTGAATTACTTTCGACAACGCGTTACCAGGGCGTGGTAAAATACGTCTGTGCCAATTCAACAAATTGGCCATAACTCAACAAAGGGCCATATCTCTAGTGAACAATTGGCTTTGGTAGGACTGACATTTCCAGCAAATAGAAAGCTTGTAATACCAGTAGTGAAAATTCCCGCACAAGGGGTGCAAATGGAATTCATGGACTGGGATATTCGGCGGAGGGAGATTTTTAAATTCCAAATGTGGACATCCCCAATGGAGACACTCTAGAAACGCCCAACTACATATTTGGTAAAAGTCAGTTGAAAATTTCAGATAGTTTTAATAGTTTTATTTTTTCAACCAGTATTTAGTTTGTAATTTGTTGTTTTTACACTAAAAGTCGAATATTTTCCAACACTATTCAAAAAATAAATTTTCACTTGAACTATTTTACCGAAAGTCTGCGATAGTATTGAAAAATATTCGAATTTTATTTTTGACACTAAAAGTCGAATATTTTCCAACACTATCGCAGACTTTCAGTCAAATGTTTCATGTGGAAATTAATGACAAACCTCTAAGGACAGGGGTGCGTCCTAGTGGAATCTACATTACCTGAACTGTAGATAAGAATGGTGTTGTTCCATATTCCCTTTTTCTTCAATGATTTTTCCACACGATTTATTGCATCATCCATGCACGTAACCATACCTGAAACACGACACCATGTGCATTCTAATTAAGAAGAACTGGAGTAATAGAGATAAATACCACATTGGTATGGTTTAAAGGGGTACTGTACTCAAAATTGTTGTTGGTTTCTATATTCCCTGCTTCGAAGAATAAGGTCACCATATTTCAATTATTTGACTGCCCGCTGAGTATGAAATAATTTTACAGATCGCAGATAATCCGGAATGCAAAAACAGAACGATCGTCATCGAGATATTTTTGAACAGTTTTCAGGCAAATGTATCAAATAAAAGTTATTTTATATGCACAATAGTCCCAGATGCTCATTAATTGTATTGTATTGTCAGTTATTGACTTGAGTTCACGCCCTGTATCACCATATTTATTTACACGGCATGTATCACGCATTGTCCAATCCACTACCCATCAATTTATTTGATTACGTCTTGTACATGGAATTCGTATCTTAGTTAATAACTGGAGCCATAAAGTAAATTTATATAAATTATTAAATTTGATTATAATATAACCTGTTATCCTGAACGTGTACATAAGACATCTTCTACTCAAATTATTGATTTGTCTATATGCTAAAGGTACTCTATCCGATTCGATGGTCCCCGTATAATCAGGTTTCAACAACAGCAATATTTTTTGAAATCCGCTTCAGTTATCAGAATAGATTAATTGCCCAAAAATAATGCCAACCACAGTCAACTATAGTATAAAATTGCACACAAACGTGTTATTTTTAAATATCTTAAGACTCAAAGCCACTTGATTTTAGAGTTTTCCATCTCCATCCGCAATTTGGTTCAAGACCGTCGGTTTGAAGACCTTTCTCCAGGCCGTAAGAAATTACACATCTCGAAAAATATCATATTTAAAAAATCGATATCTGATCACTGAGCTTTGATTGGTGGGTTCCTCGACACGAATAAAATATACTTTACTTACTTACGTATTATTTGTAGGCCCTACATATGTATTTAGCCAGTGAGGCAATACACGCATGGGATACGTACATCACATCACAACAATCATGAACAGAATCCAATATTACACTAAGGGGGTGATGCACGTTTTGCATAAATCCAGCCAAAAATAGAAAGAGATTTTCAGCAAAGAATTTCTTGGATCTATCGGGCAACAAATCTTGAGATTCTTATATCAACATCTTCATTGTATATATAATCTGAACAATTATTAGCAACAAAACAATGGATTTTTAATACATTTGAGAGGTTGAAGATATTATTTTATGTGTTGTCACTTTCGGTACCAAGAACTGCTAAACTAATAAACAATTCCACACAAACCTCCAATCATCAAATAGCTTAATGGCTTGGCTCTATGAGAGGAGGCGTCATCTGTGTCATTATGTTTAGTTAGATTTTCAATTGAATAATACAGCGTCATACCCGCATATATTATAATGAAGAGTAAAGTAGTCACAAATGTGACCCGCCATATCAAATCCAGTTGTAAGTCGGGATTTGTTTACCCTGTGCCAA
Source organism: Siphonodentalium dalli (assembly GCA_032622095.1). NCBI lineage: Eukaryota > Metazoa > Mollusca > Scaphopoda > Gadilida > Siphonodentaliidae > Siphonodentalium > Siphonodentalium dalli. Next base: position 33,163,046 of record CP136069.1, on the reverse strand, counting down.
TGCATTCTCTTATATTTGAGAGTCGACCATAGGTCACCTCGCATATATAAGAGAACGCATTGGCCTAACAATTTTTTATCATTTTTTAAAATAAATGTTTCTTACAATTTTTAGGACATACAATAAAAAACATCCATTACCCTGCATGGAGCCCCACACATATATAGAAGAGTGCTCATGTTTGTCTGGGTCTCTGTGTCGGTGAAATTATAAAATTGTTAAAGAATACAAGAACAATTTATTAAAATTGTAAAACATTGTTAGGACAATGCATTCTCTTATATATGCGAGGCGACCTATGGTCGACTCGCATATATAAGAGAATGCATTGGCACAGGGTAAAAAAAATCCCGACTTACGACTGGATTTGATATGGCGGGTCACAAATATTCCAGCCCAATGAAAACAAATGTTGATAAACAGTGTGCTCCATTCAATCAGGGAGCAATCAACTGAATTGGACCACAGTGTTAAGTTATATGGTGGTCAGCTTAAACTTGGCCATGAACTCATGACCCACAATAATCTCAGTCCATTTGTTATTGATCAACAGGCATGACATGACACTTATCGAATATAGAAACTAATTTATGGGTAGTTGCATTTCTAAATGAAAATAATCATTAAATCTCAAGAATCAAGAATAATTAAGTCTCCTCTCATCATCCTGAGATATGATACCATGGATATATGAACCGCACTTTTGAAGAAAAAATAATATTTTACAGAAGTTCTTGGTACCTGAAAACAGTCAAATTTTTAAAGATATGTCATGTCATAACAGTGAAGTAATGATGTTATAATATCCAATGGGCCAATGGTGCTTAAATATTGTGACACAGTAATCGCTCGTACCAAATATCACAAAGAAATTCTAGGAAGATTTTGAGAACTTTTGGCAAAACGTGCGCCTGAACCTTAATATGCCAGGTATAGAAGTGTAAACAATGGAAGTGTGGTTGGCTTGATATGTACATATAGACATCTAGGATAAATTGTTTTTACTTCTACTTAGTCGCAAGAAGAAAATATCTGCATATGATGTGCTTTATTTTTCTTAAAGGGACCCAAGGTACTCGCATTAAGTAATGGCATGTTCATATGTAGCTGCATGGAAATATATGCAAGAAAATATCAGCTACATGTTCAATTGTGTCATGTTATTTTATTACTGCAAAGATAACATCAGTGAGGACGCAGCTGTTTAGATGGCGATGCTTGAACTAAGTCAGATCACTATTATAGTCTTGCTGGTTCAAGTAATTTGCTTCAGGTAAACAACTTATAATCCATGTTGGCAATTCATCGCATTGGGGACGTTCCAACTGTTGATAATTTGAGCGAAGTTGGGGAGGAGTTAAACAACCCTCCCCATGTCGCCAATTTGCTGCACTCATGTATAAATACCTTACAAATCAAGAGATATGGGAAATGGTTCAAGTTTTTTGGAAATAGGTACCAACCTATGTTATAATTAAATAGGGCATCCATATAAGGGGTGGCAAAAATGGGTATGTTTTTTTGGCAAATCTCATGTTCCCATCCCCGTCGAGACACTATGAAGTTTTATAGTGTTGTGGATTTGGCTTGGTTCATGTGGCTGTGGTGTATAGTATGGCTACCAAACATACGGGGATGTGGCGACGTTGGGCTTGGTGTCAGCTCCCAACTATGGTCAATTTTTCAACTGTATTTGAAATTTCCTGCCTCACATAACATTTGTTGGAACTTTCACACAACATGTAGGTTGTATATGTTTTCATTGTCTGATCTTCCAACAATATAGTGGGCATATGTTGTTTTTAGACCAACAGTAGCATATTTTTTTCTATACTGAGTCCAAATTTTGATCTGATATTGCTATAGGATTGGAAATTGTTCAACGTTTGAGGTGGAAAATTCCAACAGTTGGAAAGTTTTAAGTAACTAGTGTGTGCAATGGTAATTGCACAAATATGGGAATTTGGTCGGGTTATGAAAATGTCTCGTCAGCTGAAAGTCTGGTCCATGTGGGTTAATTTGCTGTATACATTCAAACGGCTTTCGTTCTCGTACTATCGCATTCATTGATAAAATATTTTCGCACGCCCCTGGGTCCGTAGCTTCATGAACGATGTATGTGAACAGATCGGCCAACATATAGATCATATTCATATTGGAAATGAATGGCAAATTGTTAGGGGTATGCGAACGTAGAGCATGGCCAAGTTCGCCAATTTTCCTCTGAGCATTATATACCTGCGAGGGTAAGTGGTGCAGAATAACTGTTTCTACCACGGTGACTGAATAATCAAGAAATAGATATGCAAAGATATTGGTTTATTTATTACTCGTTGAACAGCCTTTTGCGAATTGTTTACGGTCTGTGACGGCACGATGCATTAAAACTTCACCAACGCATCACCCCTGATGTCCTCCGCTACAAAATAACCCCAATTTTATCTCGGGAAACATTATAATTTGCCTCAAAATTCTTAATTAATTGATTACTAACCATTTGTCGGCATAAACCAATTCAAAAGTGTCAAAGATGCCTCATTATGTTTATTGTAATGTCAGAGACAATACCATTATGCCGAATACAAACATTATCTGCATTGACATATCTACATGCAGAATATTCAACACTCTTAAAAAAATAGGTACTTCAGAGTACCTAAGTAGGTACTAAGCTTTGTCCCAGGGGGAGTACCAACTGTTTGGTACTCTGGAGTACCAAAAGTGGTACTCTCAGTGGAGTACCAAAAGTTTAGGTACTCTGGAGTACCAAAAGTGGTACTCTGGAGTACCAAAAGTTTAGGTACTCTAGAGTACCAAAATGTTTGGTACTCTGGATTACCTACTAAATATTGAGGTTCTATCCGGGCATTGTGCATATAATACCCACTCTGCCTTTATGTCACAGAAGTCATGACGCACACGATATGAAGTGCCAAGAAATACACGCTTTCTTGACACACCCATTATATTATATGAAGTACCGAGTATAAAGACAGGTACTCTGAAGTATTTAGGTACTATGCATAATACCTAGCAATGTGGTACTCCAGAGAACCAAACATATAGGTACTAAGCGGAGAACCTGCCCAGATACCAAGCACTCGAAATTACGAAACATGGCCGACGGCAAATTTAACAATGTGGCATGTTAGATTCCAAATGAAGCTATGGCGTTTAAACATTGAATAAAGTACAAAACCACATGGACTCCATTTCATAGTGATAATGAAATAATCCGAATTATACATAAATTACTTTTATTAGTATAGAACCTTGATCGTGGTTTTGTACTTGATTCAAAGTTTAATATCTAGATTTCAGGATTCCCTGTTCCCTGCATGTGGAGTAAAATTGTTCTGAATGTCCAAAAATAATTTCTTAATTTGTGTGCAATAATACTAAAGTATACATGTTAAATCAAACATCTTGAAACAGGTCTGGATGAAACACCAATCGATCTAGAATAGCCCGATAAATAAAAAACTATCTTGCGATGAATCGCAAACCTTTGCGAATCGCAAACTACTTTGCAATAAATATATGCGATTTAGTGTAAAGGTTTTCGATTGATTACAAAGGGTTTGCGATTAATCGCAATGGTTTGTGATTTATCGCAGATATATTTTCATGCATTGGCATTAATGGACTTGAACCGTATAAATATAAATATAATCCGACATCTTCAACTGGTCTGGGTAAACCACCAATCGATATATAACAGCCAGATGCATGAATGGTGAGAGCAGCAAAACTTTGCGAAAAATCACAATCACCTTTGCGATAACACGCAAACCATTACGATAAATCTCAAACATATTTACGATAAATCTCAGACTACGTATTGTGTGAATAATTTTTTTTAATTATCGCAAAGATGTTTGAGATTTGTTGCAAAGGTTTTTTGGCTCTAATGGGCTTCTGTGAATATTATAAATCAGACATCTTAAACAGGTCTGAGTGAACCATATCACAACATCACAGGCGTTTCGATCAAAATAATAGCAGACTCCGTAACTGGGCGACAGTCATGGCGACATGGTTCTCAAATCACGTTTCGATGAAAATTGAAGAATATCATCCATCGTCCTTTGCACAGGTACTTGTACGTTGCAGCCATCAAACTTGTCACTGACTCATGAGTCATGACTGATCTGTGACGTCATAACTCCGACTAATTTCTACAGAATTGGATGTCTCGTAATCATAGTCACCAGTGGTTGACTCTTGTGAATTAATTGGGCGGTTGTAAAACTTAAGTATCTGTCTTTTGTAATTCACAATACTGTTGTGCATGTAAAATGTAACCCCACTGCACTCAATGACTTTTGAATTTGGTCTGTCTCAGTTCACCGAAAATTGATGCTTTCTTCAGACTGCAGAGGAGAATATCAATAATGTTAGCGCCCGTTATTTTTTCGGAGGTTATATATCATCTTGTCCCGTCCATGTACAAACATAATCCACACAGTGCTGACAATATTCCAGGTTATTGAGAAGCCAATTAGGTCCAATTTCACACACACAAAATATGTTGATGAATTTCAGAGAAGGTACTTCCCTAATCTTAAATCCACCCAACCTAAACTGGCATACGCTACAGAATGTACAGCCGAATCCGATGCCAACATAACATGTCTAAGCCTGATGTTTGTTTGTCTCTTCGTCCATGTTTATATACTGTAAAAAACCTCAATCGCCTCAACTTGAAGTGGCTGGACGCCGCCATTTTATCGAGATCGGCTAGTACCAAATGAATTATCACGTGATGCCATCACGTGGGTAACACATGGGTTCCGAGATCGGCTAGTACCAAATGAATTATCATGTGATGCCATCACGTGGGTAATTCTTAGGTTCCGAGAGTGGCTAGTACCAACATGATGTTGCATTATATCAATATATAGAACCAAATTCTTCTCGATACCTGTTGGTCTGGTACAAACAGACATATTGGCACTACCTTAGTACCTATACGGCTTGTTATTTCTAAGTGTGTATAGAGCGACGAAGGAATGGCTGGTTAGAGTATATGTATGAAGGATTAAGAGTTATAGTCAATGTAGCGTATTTACGATATAACTCTTGTTTCGATTAAGGCTATCCAGTTATATCCGAAACAGTTTGAAGACAACTTATATAACGCGCGTTGCTGCACTCATGTATACATACATTCCAAACCTAGTGAAATGAGAAATTGGTCAAATTATAGGCACAATCCTATGTGTTATAATTAAATAGTTTATGCATATATTCTGTCGCAATAGCGATTTTGTCTTTTTTGGCAAATAGAATGACCCCACCACCATCGAAACCCCACATGAGTTTTGAAGAATTGTGGATTTGGTTTGGCTAATGCATGGGATGGGGACTGTGGTGTATAATAGCCCAGTCTTGTTACCAAACATACTGGGGTGTGGCGACATGGTGCTTGGTGTGTCTCGTCCCAGCTATGGTCACATTTTTCAACTGTTTACAATACTGTGAGAGAGAGAGAGAGAGAGAGAGAGAGAGAGAGAGAGAGAGAGAGAGAGAGAGAGAGAGAGAGAGAGAGAGAGCTGGAGGTCAGTCCGGATGCTATAATTATCAGATTCAGATTTCAAACTGTTCTCGCACAGGTCAGAACTGTGGTCTATACATGTTAGGATTTTGCGGTGTTCAATCACTTATAAAACAAAATTCGATATTTCCCTCCATATCCGGTATTCAGTCAAAATCCAAGTTAATAACCATTAGTATTATAATTAATTACAAATTCTAACCAAACCCCTTGTTCTGGTTAATTATCACCTGATTAGAGGCTACTGACAACTCACTGCCAGTGCTACATTAATTCACTTTTGAAAAAGCGTTCGTACGAAAAAGTAGTCCCGGATATTCGCACCCAACATGACACCAATCGATATGATATAAAATTGCTTAAGAATGAATATTTCAGGTTTGAAGAAAAATTCACGATATTCACCTAGTAATCGCGATAATCGAAATCGAATCAAGACAAATCGTCTTCATCATTTAAGTATTGATTGATTGATCGCCATTCATCAATTCCATGCAATTATTACTCGGTCTGTAATTTATAAATGACAACAATGGATAAAATAATTTTATTTACTGTCATTATATTTTCTCCATTTGTCCAACAATTAGCTGCAAGATTCTTATCCTACGACAATACAACGTCTAACGCGAAGCCGTTATGTCACCATATTCCACTGGTAGTGACGTTGTTAATGTAAACAATATCGTGGCAACACAGAGTACACTCAGGGGGGACTACAAGCTGATAGAAAATTGCAAATAGTCCGTTTCGCTTTACGCGTATGAATATAAATTTAAATTTTGCAAGTGATTGGCACCAATTGGAGCTAGCGAGTAATATAAGGAAGCTATCGTCTAATATAAGGAAGCTACCTTGCAATCAATATAAGGCAACTGCAGTTGGATATAACGTTGTCGCACAGTTGGGCGCTTGATTAGCGAAATGTAGAATTTTACTCGAACAAGAAATCAATAGAATATAATATGGAAGCATGCAATAAATGCCTGTATTATTTTCTCATTGGTCATGTGAGTTGGCATACCTGATGTTTTCTTGCCGTCACGTGAACGTGCCATAATGGAAGAGATAAACGATATTTACGATGAGTTATACTGTTTACGTACCAGCGTAAGTACTTCTATCGGTGTCAGATATCGATGAGTACATATCTAAGTATGTCTGTGGAGCCTCCAGTGGCGAGTGCACTGCTTGGTATGCGAGATACATCATCAACGGCTATAATAAAAGGAGATCAATATTAAACGATTTGTATTTAATATGTGCGACTACAACAAACAATCATTTTCAAATTTGAATCTTATACTTTCAATTTATTTTTGCATATTAAATACAAATTCAAATTACATATAAAACCTTGAAATTAACATGAACCCTTTTTTCACTCACTAGATTCTCCAAACCAGTTATAAAAGTATATATTTGAAGGGTATATCATACTTTTGAATGGGGTGTTCAGCACAAATGAGCAGCCGATATATAGAACAATAGATAATACAACAGCAGAATAATTCCTATTCAATGCTGGGAAATGATCATATAATAAGTTTAATGACTGATTGTTGACGATAGTACCAATGCGGCACTCTGAAGGGAATGTGTCGTTTACCATGTTGTTAAACAACGTTGTTAAACCGACCAGTGAGTAGTGTTACTCATGTCTACAACAACTACATTTATATACTACATAACACGTACATGCACTTGTTTCGGAATTTCCTTCATAAGCCACCCCCCCCCCAAAAAACCCCAGGGGATTACACCAATTTCAGATGACATGTCGTGTGTGAGTATTCACCCGTTACCAAACAACACCATATAATAAATTGAAACGTAAATTGGCCAACTGAAAAACGCACGTGTGATCTCTTTGGCTTATTGACTTGGCAACATGTTAAAACAGAATTTTACTTTCGTCAACATGCTGATTAATTTATTTATATTTGTTAAATATGTTATAATAAATTGTCTGGGTCCCCCCCCCGAGTGACAGTTTTATGACATACGCAAATATCTTAACTGTATTTTAATGGGTTATTGTTCGACAAGTGGGAATCAGTTAAGCATGTTGAGTATTTAATATACATGCATATGATAATTGTAAATTATTATAGAAGAGGGCAGTTCAACTGCATTTAAACGATAGTGACCAAGCATGAGTGTTCGTTTCACTGGATATATTCGTTTCTAACCATTTATATATTCCATTATTCACATGGAAACTAATAGCCTACAATATTATATAGTTGTTCAAACAAACAAAATGCCGCGTTTGGTATTTCTAAAAATCGGTCCATACTCTGTCGAGACTTAATATACCGAATTGATATAGGTTTATCACGTGATAAAACTATATCAAATTTGTCGAAACGTGGTCATCAAAACTACATCAAATTTCACCCTGAATGATATTTGTGTGAATATCACGAATGGTAACTCTGATATAAGCGATGTCAGGTGCAACGTTGGGACGGACTTTGGTGCAAAGGTAATGAGGAGTAGGTATTTCTCGCATTATATAAAAGCCGCGTTTGCGCAAAGCCATGCAATGGCTACATTGCATTCGGGACTATAGGCCAATCAACAGCAGCCGCCATTTATTATGAAACAAAATGACTTCTTATAGAGATTCTCGTGTATAAAATAACAGTTTTGGAACGAGAAGTGCCACCCGAAAGACGACATCTTTATCGTTTGACAAAATGGAGTTTATGTCAATTTAATTCATATCTCTTCGATGTTTGAAAGGAACAGCAATAATTATTTTTTTGTTAATTTGTCTGTTGATTGATTTAGTGATTCATTAACACAAAAAAGAACTAAATTCGATAAGAAACAAGAACATACATATACAAGCCAAACATGCATACCACTGAGCCGCAATGGCTGTTAATTACAGCACAGAAGCTGGTCCATTATATTATGGATACCAGGATATAAGTAAGTCGTAATCATCACTATTATTAACATCGTCGCCGTCTTCGCCGTCGTTATCATCGTCATCGTTATACTCATATACATTTGCTGCATGGTTTCGACGTTGACATGAGGATTTATTAACCCTTTGAAGTTAATATTCACCTCGGCCTGTGGCCTCGGTGAATATTAACTTCAAAGGGTTAATAAATCCTCATGTCAACCTCGAAACCATGCAACAAGGGTTTTATTATATAAACTAGCGGCATATTTTACCTGTCAGCCAATTAGAGAACTACTGTAGGGGTTGAATAGACAAATATGTTCAACAAACAGCATATTTACTGAAACTCTCTTCCGAAAATCAACTACAAATGAGTTATGTATAAGAAATTTTAATTGGCTGGTTGCAAAGCTATGCGTGACGTGATTGGACAGACACCTCTTACGCGTGACGTGACACCTATTTTGTTATCAACCCCGCGCCGGGTTAATATCGTGATCTATCAACCCGGCCACGCCAATCATTTACTATAGGGTCGCGGGAGAAAATTAATGATCATATGATAATCATAATTATCACCATTATTGTCTTCGCCGTCGTTATCATCGTCAACGTTAACGTCGCCATCAGATTATAGATTTATTCTCTCATATCAGGACATGTTAATAGATCACATATGGCTTCCAACACCTTTAGCGGAACAAAGTAAAAAGCAAACACTTTTAAGTTATATTGCGTATATGTTGTTATAGGCCTAGCTACTGGAGGCCTACAACCGGAATACATCTTTAAATTATATTTCTTTACTTGCTGCTGCATATACGTTTGAGTTGGGCTTACTTTACCTTGCTGGTATCATGGTCACTAATGACGCTGACAGCCCTGTCTGTAAATAGGTCTGTGGAATATTTCCCGGTTTCGTTCTTTATAACTTGGTCGTTTAACCGAAAGTCCGTTCCACACATATCATGGAACTCCGTGTAACCGGGCATGGCACCACACCGCTCGTGGGTGCTGTAATCTTCCGAGGCCGTCAGATAACCTGCAACCCGGAAAACACGTATATACCATTTAGTCAACTAGATACACATGTATATTAAAAAAAAAAACATCGTAATTTGATTACACTGTCTCACGGACGTAAGAAATAGCACACGTTTCAATTGTTCAAACTTGCGCAATTTGACTTGCGAGTTATTAAGCTATGCAACATGTCGGTAAATTGTTGAATTTCAGTAAATAATGGTCGACGGAAAGCACTATTCTTTTTATATTTAGTGTGATCGGTTCATGTTATATAACATGTCTCGAAAGTTGACGTATATAGTGAGATATCGCAAGTCCAGTTATTCCGACTCATATCAAGACCGTTGTCCGGAAACTCTTCAATAAATTAATATTTATGCTATTTATAATGTTCTGGTATAATACATACAATGAATTTGGGACATTCTACGGCTCATTAAAATGTACAGAGCGTAACAAGCAGGAGAACTCTATCTCTATCTGAGATCACTTGAAAGATTCATGACGGTCTCTTCTAAAAAATATTAAAGAAAACATATCCCAATTAATTATCGCATTACTAGTATATAATAACACATCGATATAAAATCAATATTAATTGATAGAAGTGTTTCCAGACATGTGTCTTTGATTCAATCGTTTATATACGTAATGTATCGTACTGCATTAATTACATATGTACTGTATCGTACTGCATTAATTACATGGGTACTGTATCGTACTGAATTAAACATATTAATCCCATTCGCTTTATATAATCCGTATTTATTTATCAGATACCAAAAACAGACCCTCTTATCATTTGAACTACTCAGCCTGTGGTTCAGAATGTTAAATTTCTTAACTTGGAATTGCACTGGGCTCATATCTAGTAATTGTACCAGGGTAACACTCTTAATAGTCTGGATATTGATATATGCGGTATTTACGAACATTGGCTCCATCAACACAATACTCACTTCATCAATATGGTAAATCCACACTACAGTTATCACGTTGTCTGCGATAATTCACAACGCTTCAATGAGGACGTTTCAAAGGTGGTGTGATGCTAATATGGAAAACACAATACAATGATCTAATCACAGTCCTTGATTTAAATGATGACCGGATCTACGGTATACAATCAAAGTCGCAACAAATCTATTCTGGTACATATTTCAGGTTTATCTCCCCTCCACAAACTTTCCCGTAGACCACTATAAGGAATACTTACAGAAAATAAACGATTTAAGGGATATGTATTCGGTCCTAGGACAATTAATGTTTATGGGAGATTTCAATGGCAACCTAAATAAACGTAATCCTCGCGACAGAGAATTCGCTAAATGCATCAATAAATGCGAATTCATCTTTGGGAACATTATGAGTGATTGCAGAGGGGTACAGACAACTTTTGTCCCCGCGATCGGGGATCCTGGCACCACTATCGATCATATACTCATTTCAATTCACAGTGTGCACAGAGTATCGTATGCTGAAGTAATAGACTATTCTGCCCTTAATGTTTCCAAGCATCGTCCGATCTTTATGACATTAGATTGTACACAATACATACAGAACCCCAAACAGGAAGCCACATATGCGCCTTTAAACTATAACTGGAACATAGTGTGCACAGCGCCTGATATCATCAATTCATATCAGACGATGATGAACACCAAAGTTCCAAGCAACTCGATTAACAGTGTTGAGGAGCTTGAGCAATCGTATGATCATTTAGTGCAAGTTATACACGAAGTGGCCCAATCGACGGTTCCAACTAAAACATTCAAACGGCATATCAAACCATTTTTGAATAAAGAGCTAACTGAACTGCATAAAGTCATGAAAATCAAAAGATGCCAATGGATCGAGGCCGAGGGACCACGCGAATGTAATAATTCTGAATACAAAGCATACAAAGAGTCGACGCGCCTCTTTCGGTGAAAGTTTTAGCGGAAATAGATATAAATAAATTCTACCGCGAGTTTAATAAAAGGCGAACCGGAAGTGGGACTTCTGCCAACAACTTATTTGAAGTAAACTGATTAACCCTGAGGGAACCATTACAGGTGATAGAGGCCTGGGCAAATTATATTGAAACTGTATTCCCCACTTGAACGCGATACGTTTGACAAACAATATTTTAAGGTCGTGAACGACCGAATTATGGAGAAATTGCGATGTTACATCTGAACTCTCAACGACCTGTTAATGTATAGTGTTACTACTGGTGAATTTCAAAGCGTCATGAACGCTGTTAAACGAGGTAAAGCTCCAGGAATAGACCACCTTTCATACGAGCATATACTTTATGGGGGAGATATGTTGAGATACTACACCAGAGCTCATAGAGGTGCATCCTCTTCAAAACGGCTTCCAGAAAGGAGTCAGTTGTTGAACTCATCATTCGTTATTCACGAAAGCATCTCATTTACACAAGAAAACCACAGTCCTCTCTATTCATGCTTCCTAGACACTCATAACGCTTTTGATGCGTTATGGAAAAACGGACTTCTAGTGAACTTATACAATCGGGGATTCCATGGTAAAATTTGGCACTTGTTTAAATCTTTCTCGTCAGATATCAAGTGAATGGTCCGCTACAATAATCTCTTATCCAGAGTAATTGACATGCAACAAGGCACCCGACGGACAGATGTCCTCTCTCCTCTAATTTACATGAAAATTTTCATTGATGATCTATTATACGAATTGGAAACATCCCAGAATGGCATGTGTCTGAACTCCATTAGTTGCGCTTGTCCCACTTAGGCCGACGATATGACACTGTTGTCATTGACCGGAGCAGGACTACAGCCATTATGTAATATATGCTCACAATTCTCAAACATGTGGAGGTTCATATACAGCCCTGATAAGTGTAAGGTGGTCATATTTAACGAATCGATATCTTTGTCTAATCATAGAACGCGGAAACAGTGGGACCCAGATGATAAATCAGTACTAGAGGCAGATAGTATTCAACACCTTGTCATCCATTTAATAGAAATAACCACACAACCGACTTCATAGATTACATAAGTCACAAAACATGTACCTCATGTTGAGCAACGCGGGGTGTATTATGGAGGCATAACCCCTCTTAGTTCGAAAACAATATATGAGTCAGTAGTATTGCCAACTATTCTATATGTGTGCATTATACGCGGCCAATGAACTCAAACTAGAAAGGGTCCATCGATTTTGTCTGAAGCAAATTCTAGGCCCCCCGGCCCGCTCCAGAACAGACGTGGTATTAGGTCTCCTCGGCAGAGGCACAATTATATCTCTATAATTGAAAAACGCCTACTTACCTTTTTTGGCAATCTCTGCAACGGACGCGATGATAAATACTCGAAACAAATATTCCGATCCAGGTTAAATGACCACAACACTTGGGAACCTCGATGAATCATCGTTCATATACCATATTTTTAATGTTCTAATGAAATATGATTTACTGGACTATTGCACTGTCTACACACAGGATGGCACTTTCCTGACAAAGGATACACGGAAAAGCTTAGTGAAAGCAAATGTCAAAATAACACAGGAACGTGACTGGAGATTAAGAATGGAACAGGACATCCAACTCATTCCATTTGCGGCATTTTATTCGGAGAGGAATATAAATTAATATGAGGCGCAAAACATATTTACACGTATATACAATGATGGGTTTGGTGACGATGATGACCATAATGATGCTTATGATACTGCTGCTGATGACCACTATGATGGTATGATGGTGAGGTGCTGTTGACAATGGTGACACCCATAATGATGATGATGATTATGGCGATGATGATGATGATCGTGATGATGGTGATGGTGATGATGATGGTGATGCTGATTACCATGATACTGTTGATGGTGGTGATGAAGTTGCAGATGAGGAATATAGCAGAGGCTAGTTGTGAGAACTTACCGTAAAATGTATCAAAGCCCCTGTTCCAAGGTAAGTATTCATTCTTGTAGTAACCTAGATGCCATTTTCCTACCATGTGCGTGGAATAACCCGCTTCCTTCAACTTGTCTGCGAAAGTCGAACTATTCAGTGGTAACCCGGTCGGCTGCGGTGCCCATATTATACCATGTTGCATACCAGTGTGAATCTGCAACCACATCCATGTTATATCATGAATAAAATAACTGGCATGGCGTAGCAATTTGCTAATCAAATAATGGAAAATGCCATAAAATTTAATATTTCTTATATAATGTTGCTGCCCACTGTATACTGATGACTGGATCAAGTTGCATACAGTTGCTCAACGCTTTAAGTAGTTCAAACCATTTGCAACCAACCATTTTTCTGTATACATGTCGGTTCATGTACTTGTATCTGGATTCAAACAACAAACAATTAGACTATATGCTTCACTGTGCAAATAGCATGCGTTTTAGAAATCAGTCAAATATATTGTACATGTATTTCATCCTAGCAAGTTGAGCAGTGTCCGGAGTATAAGATAATAAATATGAATATAAAACACCTGTAATGAATCGCTTCTATCAATTTACATTGAGTTTGTTCGAAGATTCTGGTAAAATACATAAAACATTTAGAGACATATTCACGGACTATGATTGAGAGAGCGAGCGATTGAGAGCGAGCGATTGAGAGAGAGAGGGAGATGATCATTTCAGTCCAAAATTTTGACCAAAAGTAGAAAAAAATTGCAAATATTGGTCCAAAAACAATAAACTCTCACAAATAAATTATGGATGTCACTGATACTGTAAACATCCAAGCGGAAGACATAATTATATACTTGATCACAGTGACATAACAAGTATAATTCAACAAAGTTTGAAATTTAAACGCATCATTACATTTTTAAAGTTGTCCTGTCTTATATTTGACACCATACATCCACTAGTTGTAAGTTTTTGATACGAGACAATAATTGGATCGGACATATGAACACATTAATTAGGAGGTTTCGATGGCCAGGTATCGAAAGATGAAGTTTTTACAAATTTTGATTTTTTTTTCAGCCGAGCAAAATTTTCCCAATAATCGCGGGGTGGAGGGTATTGCACCAAAAAAAATCCAGGTTGTAAGGTGTGGATCGGTAGGTAGGTCTGAACTCCTTCCGCAGGTTGTTCCAATGCCATGTAAAAAAATATTCCAGATCTATGTCTAAAGGCATTTTATGACTACTAAAATAATATTCAGAATTATAACCTGGAGTTTCAATATTTGCCCCATATGCGTTAAAATAATTATTTTATTACACTATATCATGGGGTGGGTCTAGCTTATAACAAGGCGAAAATTCCGCTAAAAAGCAATTCCACCCGTTCTCACATTAATTGTTCAATAGTACTTTGAATGGTATGCATATTGAAAAGATATGCCCAGGCCTCTTCATAACAGAATTGCAGTGGAGTGCATATGAGCTCCCATGTAAAGTACCCTAGGCGAGTGACGACTAGCTCGCAATAAATTTTCGGGAGGAGAGCAATACAGAAAGTGTTATTTCCGGTAATAATTCAATACTAAACTATCATACTGGATATTTACAGTAATGCTCTAAGTAATCGACTCTTTAACCACAGCAGAATTATGGGTAACTTTTCAGGATTTAGTCGGAAATATGGCTTGTTGCCATTCATCGGAAAGCTCTCGCGTAGAGCTTTCCGATGAATGGCAACAAGCCATATTTCCGACTAAATCCTGAAAAGTTACCCATAATTCTGCTGTGGCTAAAGAGTCGATTACTTAGATCATTACTGTATTTGCCACTTTTACCACCATCTTATTCATGTCATGCATACATACGACTTCTATATTATAATGACTGATTGTGGAAATGGTGGTGATTAATATCATTGGGTACGTCCATTACGGAGTGAGTTTAACTTTGTATGGCGGTAAGTAAGGTGCTATGTATTAATTGTAATACATGTATAGTATTATACAATGTTTTGTGCAGTATGTGTTTTTCTTGTACGAGTCCAGGTTGTGGTGAAAAGTAATATTGGACGAGAGGCGCAGTGTCGAGTCCAATATGACTTTTCACCACAATCTGAACGAGTACTGTACACAACATTGTATAATGACATTTTTATTATCCATCTGTATGTTTATACACATTTGGGATAGCACTTGGGTGGTTACTTTTGGTATTTGTCGGCACTTAATTCTCAATAAAAGCCTGTATTTGATCATCAGAAAGCATGATTTGGAACAGTAAACACGGAGATAAAAAAAAATCAATGCGGAAGTGAAACGTCTGCTAAATCCACCAGTGTGGCGCGCGCATCACAATTTCACCGATTCATTTCGCAATAGTTAATTCGAGATGTCACAGAGTCCCGATGAAAGTGATATTGCACACTTGGGAGTTCAATATGACATTCTGGAGTCCAATATGACTTTTTCCCGGATTATCACGTGGCGGCTTTTGTCCAATCAGAAATAGTGTCATATAAGGGATGGATAATAACATGTGATACTTCATTAAAGACTGGATGATAATATGAAGAACACTACTCTGTGTAATGTACATGTAATTAGTTCACACATCGGCATGATTGTCGCCTTATTGGATTGACATTTGGTCCACGGGGATAAGCCATATCCAGTTTGTATTTTACCGCAATTTGTTTACCACCCAAATTGCCCCAATACTTTTACATTCGATTGTTTTCATTACCTTAACAGTAAGATGTCGAATTACTGACGATATAGTTTATCAGTAATGATACCATATTCATAATTCATACAGTTTATTTGGAATGCTCAAAGTGTATGTCAGGTCGTTGAACAGTTATACTTATAGCATCATTCGCTTGGACTAATCGCAGTCCAATTTCGCGGTTTTGCTATTATTAAACCCGGAACAATCCCATGTGTTTCAGTTTTGAGCGACTTGAACATTTAGAGTTAAGATAAGATAAGTTTTAATTGGCAAAAACATCCTTATAAGGACAGTATGTATACATAATAACATATACTTGTACATTGTGTATTGAACAGTATAATAAATGATATTAATATAAGGTCAAGCTGAATGTGCAATGGATCATCTATTCTGTATTTGTTCATTGATTTATGAAACGATGCTCATCACGTGCGGAGAATAATCTTCGGATCATATGACAAATTGAAGTGCATGTATTTGACACATTGTTGGATAAGATTTTGACAAGCTGTTCAGTTTGGGTCATGCTTTCAAAGTATGAGAACTGTATCTTCATAAGGTTTGTGAGCTCGAGACGTTGAGTTCGGAAAGCGCTGAACTTTAAAAGAAAACGTTATTCGTCTTCAATAGCATTATCCGAACAAAATATACAAAACCGTTGTTCCACAGCCGTCCGCGGTTGTGTGTGGCGTCCCTTTTCAACAGCCAATTTATGATTACTTATTCGCAGTTTAGTGAAAACGATTCTATTTTCTATTGATGTTGTGTGAAGAAGATAAGGTTCTATTTCGTACTTAAGTTTGAAAAGTCTGTATGTTCGTAACTTATTACTTCCCGTTTTTGAACATTCGTCAGTGAGACTCTGTCTAAAATATCTATTATATATTTTGGAAGATCTGTTTGTTTGTGTGTAATCGATGAACTCAAAAACGGCCCACCCGATTTTGATGAAACTTGGTATGTGGGGGTATTTTCGGGCCAGGAGTAACATAGGCCTATTGATTTTCAAATCCGAGTTCAACTTTTCACGTGCCGAGGTCAAATCTGTTTTTACGCTGTGTTACGGGACTTTCATTTGAGTTCGGTGCTTACAAATCGATTCGAAACAGCGCGAATAATAAAATGCCAGTCATAATAATGACACTGTGAGAATCTTTCGTGTTTCCTCTTTCCAACGATATATAATGCGTATGTATACGTTTTAGTTATCTGCCTCTATTATCAAGAAGAAGTGGTACTATCTTCCATCAGGATAAAAACAATGTGTAACTTCTATGACGTCGTTAGAGGTCATAACGTTAGATCACGTTAACGCTTAACCGGCCGATGCATTTGACTGTTTCAGACGTCTTGGCGATATCTCGGGCACCGATGGTAATTTATCTTTACGTTGAAACTTGATAATTAATGAGCGTGTGTATATGCGGCGCGTTTATATACTTGAGTGGAAATCAAATCGGGTTAAACTGGCGGAATTTTACGGACGAAATTTGATGCATAGGGTATCTCGGTATCCGCTGGGCCGATTTCCCGGTATCCGCTGGGCCGATTTCCACCATTTTTGGGGTGTTGGTGTTTGACCCCACCTGACCTTGACCTTCAAAATGGTCAATTCAAGGTCAAATCGGGTAAAACCGGATGGATTTCGACGGGTACTTTTGTCGGGTACTTTTGTTCGGGCACTGTGTTTTGGACGGGTCAAATCGTGACCCCACTTGACCTTGGCCTTCAAAATAGACAATTCAAGGTCAAAGCCCGGACGAAGTCGGGTCACCTTCTAGTATATAGTAATCTTCAATAAGATTTCTTTTGAATTGACCCAGTACGGGACCAGCGTTTTGAAGGTCAGGTGCAGCATTAAAGAACCTGTGCAATGCATTTTCTTATATATGTGAGTCTCCCATATGTCACCTCGCATATATAATAGAATGCATAGGCCTAACAATATTTGTCATAAATTTTTCTTACATCCTTTAGCAATTTTTATCATTATTTTTTCAATTTTTCTTATATTCTTTTACAATGTTTATCATTTTTTAGAATTCTTTCTTACAGTCTATATCAATTTTTATCATTTTTTATATATTCTTTTCAAATTTTATCATTTTATTAAAAATTTCAATTTTATCATTTTTTTTCGCATTTTTTGTTACATTTCACAATTTTTGATCATATGTTATCATCATTTCTTACATTCTTTAACAATTTTCACTTTTGTCATATTTTTCTTACAATGTTAAAAAAATATATAGGCCAATGCATTATATTATATATGCGAGGCGAAATACGGTCGACTCGCATACATAAGAGAATGCATTGGCTCATATTTTTCGCAAAACTTCAGGAAGCTCCAGTCATGGAAGGGTTAAGAACTCCTTCTATTTGTGAATACCGCGCTGTCCACTACCACCATGCCGGAGTGTTGCTTGAGCTGAAAGGATACCAGCATAAACGAATCTAGAATCTCTATCAATCGATATACACTCCTAGGCCACACATGACACCTGTTCTGTGTCCAGGTGGAATATCGATATTACTGGTCTTATTTCACTTACGCCCTTAACCCCCTCTGTATTAAATGGATTATCCCAGTCAGTTAAAAATGTATACATCGGAATTGTCTATTATCGATTTACATGGATGTTCAGGCAAATAAGCAGACGACAGATAAATAAAAGTGCAGAAGGAGTCCCATTTATAGAGGAAAATGTTTAGATAATAAGTTAATCATTCGACCGTTCAGCGTTGAACTTATTATCATAACATTTCCTTTCCGATAACTACTCGTCAATGATGCTTTAGTATATAATGGGTTAAGGTACCCACGCTCCCGGAATTGTGGTAAAGTTACTCAAGTTGATAAAATTTCGCGTGATCAAAATGGCCGCCTTCAGTAAATATTTATAAATTTACGGACAGCGAGGCTAATGGGTCGTTGTCGTAATGTTTTATACATAGACGCACACCACTCTCGCGTAGTTTCACGTGACAGGGTCATTGTCGTAGTGTTTTCTACATAAAAAGCACACGTGTTGATATTTTTTTGCAAGTGGATTTTCTTCCGTTCATCGAACAAACAATAAAGCAGTTATTTCGGTCCTTGTTTAACACCGGCACTAATGTCAATATGCGACCAATGATCAATTGTATTGCAGTTTCATTTTTTTTTTTTGGATAAAAGAAGCAGACGGCAATTATTTACGGAAACATTTCAATATCGCGCCGACTGAGACTGGTGTGCTTTTATGTTTAAAACATTACGACAACGAACCCATTAGCGGAGGATGATCATGATCCTTGGCTATGCTGAAAAGTATATGTTTATACGTGCGCAATTTCCGAAATGGAAAAATCTTATTTGATGGCTGTGATCGAGTTGGTAAATCATTAACCCTTTACCCAACAAACCGGCCAAAACCGGCCAAATAAAGCTTCAACAGCCTAAAATATCTTCGGTATGTCTCAATAGAACCATACAAATATGGATATCATTGGAACCGGCTCCTTGACCACATTGTGATAGTTACAGTTATGCCCTGTGCCAATGCATTCTCTTATATATGCGAGTCGACCATAGGTCGCCTCGCATATATAAGAGAATGCATTGGCCTAAAAAAAATCTTTTTTTACCATTTTTTCTTACATTCTTTAACAATTTTATAATTTTAAATGTGTTAAGCCAATGCATTCTCTTATATATGCGAGGCGACCTATGGTCGACTCGCATATATAAGAGAATGCATTGGCACAGGGCCCTTCTGTTGGGTAAAGGGTTAACTAACAACATATTTCCACAAACGACCTCTCTCCTTTAATTTTAAATCCCATTTATTGTCAAACTTTGAATAACCTGGATGACTTTATCACTACAGTAATGCCCTAAGTAATCGACTCCATAACCACAGCAGAATTATGGGTAACTTTTCAGGATTTAATCGGAAATATGGCTTGTTGCCATTCATCGGAAAGCTCTCCCCAAGAGCTTTCCTATGAATGGCAACAAGCCATATTTCCGACTAAATCCTGAAAAGTTACCCATAATTCTGCTGTGGTTATGGAGTCGATTACTTATGGCATTACTGTACATGGTATCATTTCTTGGGGAACTTGGATAACTTTATTACGCGCACACACACAAGCGGTGAGGGTGACTTTTTCAGCTGGACTTACCTGGTACCTTCCAGATAGCAGCTGACTCCGTGTTGGAGAACATGTTGGTTGGACGTAGTAATTTTCCAGCTTAACCCCACTGTTGGCAAGTCTGTCGAGGTTCGGCGTTTTGATTTCTGATCCATGGTAACCGACATCATTCCAACCGTGATCGTCCGCGAGGATAAACACAATATTGGGCTGGGTTGTCTGTCCAGATGCCAATGCAATCAAGCAGGCAATGGCACAACTTATTACAAACATAGGTGTATTCAAAGTGATGCAGCCACTTTCCGCATACCATTTATATAACCCAGATAACAGGTGGCAACTCTACGTGATTATCTGCTTTATTTAGTTATGCGTGAAATTTCTTAGAGTCCGTGACGATGTAGGTCTAGAATAATATGTCAACAAGTCGATGCCCCATATCGGCTTAAAATATTAATGGAGTATCACGATCAAATTCACTAATTAGGTTTTTGATAAGAAACATTCCAAGAATAGTACGCATGTCTGTTCCCAACCCCATTTGGCAAATTAGTTTCACCTTATAACTGGCACGCACGTGGCCACAGATGGGATATTTCAGTGATTGTCCACAATAAGTGACCGAAACCGACCGTACAGAGTAGTACAGACCGCACCCGACCGCATACCACCCCATGACTCAGAATGAAATATGATTCTTGCACTATGTCAAGCTCTCATTCACCGTCGCTAACTTCTATCGGTTGCTGACGCTGTACACATATCAGAATTTACAAGATTCTTGCAATTTGGAGAAATTATATGTGCCATAATAATTTTGTCGCCGACAACACTTGTCAAACTGATCACATATAACACCAGATTCGTGTTCAAACCGGTCCATCCCAAATAAATGTCAGATTTGCGTGGACCTATTTTGTCTACTTATTTCGCGCTCCGCGTGTATGTTTCGCTGATTCTTGGTATACATGGACCATGTGTGTTTTATTTATAGAATCGGACATTTTTGGGACGGATTAAAAGTCGAAATGCGACCCGGAGGCCGAGTCCGGTAAAAGGTGCAGTTGGGAATTCTGGTGAGATGCATGAGAAACCTTCAGTGATAAGCCGTATATAGTTGTTGTAATAATTTGAAGGATTATTTATTTTAAAGGAATTATGAGTTGGTCATTCGTGAAACCAATATATTTTATATTCTATAATTACAATCACGGGTATATAATATATCATCTTGAGCGCGTTACAATTTCTGACATTGGTTTTCTTGTATCGTAGTAAGGTGTATCCTATTGGATTGTCATGTGAATGACACGCTCCACAGAGACAGCTGAGGCACCACTTTGTTATATACATGTACGATGCCAGTTTCGTGGCTCGCGCATTAACTCTGTGATAGTATTGTATTAATTTCATAGCAGACGATAATTTAACAGAGTTTTTTTTCGATAAGGTTACACTGGTGTAAATATTTTCCATAGGCTTCAATGTTAATGTTTGTTGATCTGCATCAGAGGCCACATGGAAACTGTTCAAACTGACTTCGGATTATGTGAGCTTGACATCTGTGGAAACGTTCCCAATAAAAAAAACCAACACTGTCTAGCATGGAACCCACTTCAAATTTTCGTGTTTTCAATACTTTTCATAACTAGGGTCAGTTCGCACTAACAAAATATTGTAATTTTTTTAATCTCACTTAAAATTTCTAAAAAGCCACAACAGACTTCACCTTTAATGAATGTGCCTCTTGGAAAATGAAGTTTGTGGGAGAATGATTTCTTGAATTTTTGTCGACAGTTTACTTTTAATTCATGCAACCAATCACAGCCCAGAGTGTTTTAACTGTGAAACGTTTTACTCCTACCGCAACCACAGAGGGAGCTGCACTAAAACAATTGTAATAATATTACAACAGTTTCTGATGTAATATCCATATGGATTGTCAGCGCACACCAAATACAAAAGTTTCTTTTGTATCACAATACGATAGGGGAACACCGTTTGCGTAACGTAACTAACACAAGTATAACGTACTCTGAAAACAACAGTTACTTATAGCAAATTTCATGCTTAAGACATTTTAAACATATCATCTTTGGCTTGTTTAAATGATTTTTATGAAAAGGAATAATAAATGGGGTGATAAATATATATAACGGCAAATGTAATCAAATTAGCCATTTTCCCGTTAAACTTAGAACAGGCAAGCTAGGTACACAAAATTGTGAAATCTGCGTACGAACGTCGGAGTGTTACCCTATCGTATTGCGATAATCACCAACCGATTAACCGCATGCAATTCTGATGCAGCCATTTTTGAAGGATTTTTAATCTTCTTCCAGCTTCTTTTAGTCAGAAATTCCAAGCCGTATTCTGGTAAGTTTAGTTATATATGATCGCAATTTGGCATACAACTAATTAACTCCAAGATTTTCGAGTGATCTGTCAGCTAATTTATTGACATCTTGTTCAAACACCGCTGTTTTTTTGTTTCAATCATTTTTCGACTTTCCCCAATATTAAATCAGACTAACAACATGGGGACTGGAATACCAGCGCCGAAGCCGACCCACCCAAAAAATTGCTTTAGTGAAAAATTTTATCAAATATTTGTCTGAATTAAAATTGGGAAAGTCGAAAAATCTTTATTGATACAAAACATACCGCTATTTGGAACAACGTCACCAAGATATAAAAAGTATATCTGGGATAAATCGCAAACATCTTTCATTCTGTGAGATAAAATACTTTGCGATATCTTTGACTGATAAATCACAAACAAATTTGCGACACTTACCTTTGCGATTCACTTACCTTTGCGATTGCAAAGGTATGTTAATTTGATTGCGATTTTCGCAAAGTATCTAAATGTTTTATCGCAAAGATGTTTGCGAAGTATTTTACAATCTATCGTAAAGATGTTTGCAATTTATCGCAAAGTTTTGCGTGCAAAGTTTTGCGATTTATCAACAGGCCTATGTATTTGTACATAGATGTTTGGAAAGTGACAGGAGGGTTTTCAAAACTTGAACCAAAATTGGAGGGGGGGGTGCAGAGCTGCTTTTTTGTCCATATTAATTAGTATACAATATTGTTACTTCATTTTCAGGACTTCCAAATTAAACCAATGGAACTTTGGAAGCGCTTTGTTGGGTTTGAGTTTCTGGGTCAATAACAATGGCTTCATAATTAAAGAGACACACGTCTATGTATTTCATGATTAAATAGTAGTTATGTCAGTGTATATGTACATTGTATGTTGTTTGTTATTTGGGGGAGCCTGGTTGGTCAGTGGTCCAATGAGCACGGTACCGATAGTTTCTGATGGTCCAATTGCTGCCAACAGTTTATGTCATAATATTACGATCATTTTGTAAATATACGATCAAATTTGTAAATGTCAGGTTACGTTGATCTCGTAATTTTACGACAGTTACTGATGGTCCAATTGCTGCCAACAGTTTATGTTAAGTAAAGGCAATGGCACAGGTTTTTTAATGCTGCACCAGCGCATCCCCCGTCAAGAAAGGGTTAAAAGATCGCATACGATAGCCGAACATTTCCACGATGCGTATATATGCAATTAATTAGATAAATGATTGATTGATTGAGGGTTTAACGTCGTTTAGCCGCTAGCCCATATCACGACCAAGAACAGAATCATATATCAGGATCGTAGCGAAGCAACTGTGCAGAGAGTAGATACACCAGACAGTGGATTAGATTAAAACAATGCCATGATGAGCTATGTACAATTAAAAGTACCCAAGAGGAATGCCTCCACTTGGAGTCAGGAATATAAATTCAAGAACTGACTAGTATGCAATCATACTATAAAACATATAAAAAGTAGTACAATAATAGATAATAAATAGCAACTAAAGAACACGAAATTTACCAAGGATCCACATCGAGATATGTAATGTAGCTTTTAAAATCAGATATTGCATTGATAAGGTATTTATAATATTTGATGAATCGCGCATGAACCTTTATCAATGCGTCAAGATGATGGTCGGGTGGGTGAGACAAAATGTCATCCTTCAACCAACCGATACCGTCGCTCCACGAGTTAACCGTTTCTCTTCAAACATTTGGTCAATTTTTGAAAGCTCAAAGATGTACCTCTCTTTCTGAGAGTCAAACCGTTTGAGTGACTTTGGCGATCTGTGTTTCGAAGAAACAGGCGATTTTTCTTTTGGAACAATAGGATCAACTTACATAGATTGTGTCGGAGGAGATTTCTCAACGGCAGAAGCTGTATCCACAACACGCGCTTCATGTTCTGAAACAGGAATAATATCAGTCGCCTCAACGTGTGTTGCGAGTGATATACATGTACTGACGAGTTTGGTTTGACTCTGTGTCTGAGTGCTGGTATGCACATACTTTTTGAAGACACTATTGATGAGTATGTGGAATGGATGGTCGAGGACTGACTATTTTATTAGCATCTATATGGCAGATGCTTCTCAGTTTTACATCAATATTCCTGGCCATGGCCACACACCTGCCATTTCAAACATCGCAATGGGCTTGGAACATATGTGCTTAATCCATCTTCATATACCCAACTTGCAATGTCGTTGGATGTTCGCACCGATTGGCGGTCAGAAGATAACTGTTCAACTGAACGTTTTGACCAACTGTCTTCGTAAATCTACGGACTTCTGTAATTCCCCATGGTGCTAATTCAGCCAATATCTTTGACTCAGAAGAATCAGCTATATCGCGTGTTCTCAATACAGCTATGCTATAGTTCAATGTCTTGTGAGGAGTAACCAATAATGGTGTCTGTTCAATAGTTGTTAACTGCAGCAGAGCATCAGATTGAACTTTCTTTAAACACTCAATCAAGATAAATCCAATTATTGGCCCAGTCTTGATTGGTTTAACAGATTCCAACTGTCCGGAATTGCTTTGGAGCGTTTTATTAATGACAATGATGGAAGGTATTTTCGCATGTGGGTCAAAGCCAAGAACCAATCACTGAGGGAGTACCACTGCATCATTGAAACTTGGTGAGCAATACGTTGTTTTTTATTTGAGTTGCCATACACAAAGCAAAACATCGACAACCCTTCCCATTCTGGTCGCGCCAAAGACTGGTGCATTGCTGTTGACCCGTTTAGCCACTGCACGTAGCAGCCCCTGTACCTCTCCGCAGTGAGACAGACGTGAACCTTACAGTATTAACAACTCAACAATCATCAGGGCGAACACAACAGATACAGGAGAGAACAGCAACATCATACCTGAAAACAGAAAACAATACTTCACACATCAGAGCAATACAACATATACAAAAATTTGAATCTGAAACACATCTGGAGAGGCGTGACTAGCCGCTTGATTGAGCCGGGTCAACTCAACCATCCGTCTTGAAGAATGTAGGACCAAAGAGGACTATGCATTAAGCCATATACACAGGTCACGTGATACGACATCCCTTGTACCCCAAGACTAATACACCACGCCTCACGGGATGCACCCCACGGGAAACATGGTGCCACATTAGGGGATTATTACCCCTCGCAGTGGGGCGGTATGCATATCCTACCACTATTCTTACACAGACAAAGTTCTCCATATCTAATGAAGATAAGTCAGTCGTAACCTTGGAACCCCAGCATACGAGACCCACTGCTGTACCCAAAGTAATGATAGTATATACATTTCATCACCCCATCGCGCATGTATATATACAATGAAGAATTCAACCACTCTTCTATCGCACACATATTATACCAATACACCACACTAACTCACGACCACACCGGTTCCATTGAGAACGCTGTTAATTAAAAATGGAAAAGTCACTAGTGAACAGTGTTCACGCTGGCGGTAGTCATTTTAGCCATTGGCGAAAATAAATTGTAAATGGCGAAAAAAAATGACCAAATGGCGAAACAAATAGCTAAATTAATTTCTTCTCAAATATGTCCATCTGGACATGGTGGCGATTATAAACACACCAGCACTCATCGGTCTAATAACATCACGCGCAGCTGATATCCGTACAACAAAAGCGTCGCCACCTCGTGTATGTTACACGATCCGATGTTCTTGGAGCAATTAGTAATAGGTGTACATTGGTGTTGATTTCATGCAGTGTCAACGGTAGGCGCTTTGTGTTGTAATAAACGCAACTTTTGAGTGGGATAAGGGTAAGATGCTTAATCACTTTAAGTGAAGGAGGTTAAATGTGGCTTAAGAAATTCAAAGTGGCTAAAAAAAATTAGCATTTGGCTAAGAAAATGGCTAACTGAATTTCTGGGCCAGCGTGAACACTGCTAGTGAATACTTAAGTCATTTCCCGTGACGTCATTGACGTTACGTCGCATACTGATATAGCCTGAAGTTTCGATGATTGATATTTCTCCACATCGGGACTTTCGTGCATTAATTCAGTGTGTTTTAATCATATTTGGCGAACCAAGTTGATGCACAAGTGTAATACATAGAGTAAACAATTAGTTCTGAGAATTACGTTCAATAATTCACTCGAGGCGAGAGACATTTGGGTAAGAAACTCGTGCTCGAACGCGCACTCGTTTCTTACCGACGTCTCTCGCCTCTCGTGAATTATTTAACGTAATTCTCGGAACCAATTGATTACTCTATTTATTATAAGGCTCCACGAGAGAGCTAAATCAGACACCATTCTATTCATATATTAAATAAAGACCACCTTTACACACTAAAGGTGCAATCCTTGCAAGAAAGCGGAGTGAAGCGCAATCGAGCACATGGTACATGTAATCTGCACATAATTTTAAATCTTTTGCTCTAATCTTGACATTTGTAAGGTAGACGTATATAGCTAACAATGTCACACGGCTATACATGCATCCGAGTACTCAACATTTCATGAGCAATTAGTATAATTCGCCATGTTGACCATATATGCACATATTTGTATACACTTATACACTTAGTTTATCTATCTCAATACCTTTGTTAAGGAAATGAGAAATAAATTAATTCAGTTGCTTAATATGTGTTATTTGTAACAGCACACCAATGTGTAAAGTCAGGATAACTATCCTCGATAGAATATCATATCTCTGATGGAGTTTCAAGGAACGAACTCCATTCGTATATCAGAAGAATTTTGTTGTTCGGATAAAATATTTCGTCAAATTAGTGCTAGGTATCGGACATTTTTCGATACAAATTGACCATTGTAAATGACCTAAGAAAAGTGCAGTTTGTTATTCTATTCAACTTATATCTGCTATCGAAATATTTGTTTCGACTGCATTATATAGTCCCATAGTAGCCGAGAATACCAAATTTTCACAACGAGATGAATTGTGGTCTTAACTACGAGCCTTCGGCGGGTTTTTAAGATTACAATATCACGAGTGGTGAAAATTGTGTACTCTCGGCTACTATGCACTGATAGAAAAAAAGACCGTCGCTTTAACGGTCTGAGACCGCGAAACATCGATGTCAACATTTGACCGTTAAACATACGGTCAGGCCGTAGCATGTTCCACGGTATAAAACCGTTTAAGTAACTGGCAGACCATAACCAGTAACTGTCAGACTGTTGTATTTTTTACGATTAAACACCGTTTAATTAATAACAAGACCGTAACTAATAAAGGTCAGACCAATGGTATTTTTTATGGGTCAACACCAATTTTTTGCTCTTAATTTGCTAATTTACCATATAATTAGCCAGGTTCCCATCGTGACAATATGATTTCCCGGTGATGTTTTTGAATGGTCGAAACTAGTATTATTCGTAACTGAAAAATACATCTTAGTTCTTATGTTACGATCATAGTTTTGATGAAATGTAAATCCTCAATGCATAAATTGATAGACAATACTTGTGAAACTTTGCAGTTTGCAGAGGATCAAGCTGGTTATCTGCCTCGTAGAATTTAATCCGGAAAAAGTCTGCGCGCGTGTAATGTGTTCGCCTTTCACTAACTACTGTATACATATGGCTGTAACTAAAACACGATACTAGTAATTGCTGATACCCATCATTATTCAGTTATGAGTAATACTAATTTCGACCATTTTAAAACATGAATCGGCATGCCCTTTTAAGCCATAAAAAGAACTAAGTTACATGTTTCACAGTTAAAACTCAACTTTATGTACATGTAAAAGTAAAATATCTTAATGGCATACTTTTTGGTAACATGTAAGGCGTGAAATTGTCCAGTCACTTTTAACAGATGAATCCGTACATCATGACAATACAGTACCAGTCATAAGAAGTGGTATTTTTAGGCGCATCTTTGTTGCGATATTGAGCGTGCTTAATTTAGAAAAAGGCGTGATTATAGCACAATACCAAAAATCTGTCGCGCTTATTATTGCAATATTGAATGCAAAATATTGCGATACTAAGCGCGCTAAATTTCATACAGACCCGATATTGTTATATTTATATTAGATAAATACTGTGCATATAGTGTACATATAGTGTACATATAGCATTTACAACTATAATTATATACATATATAAAACATTGTCTCTATTTATATAATAAACAATATACAGGAAGCAATGTTTTTGATTTAAATGTCATAATTTTGAGCGGAAGATGTCGCAATATTAAGATATTGAGATATTAAGCGCAAAATATTGCAATAATTTCACAAGCGACATGCTTATAAGCGTTTCCACTTGCAATATAATTGCGATATAAGAACATCAAACCAATAGTGTACTCCCGGTAAATTGTAGTAATAACTTGACGATAGCATGGCGAATGATGACAATGTCTCATATCCACACGTTTCGATGGAAATTGATGAACACGGAATGAATTGGTCCGTGTAATTGTAAAGTTGGAATTGTAGATATGTGATCATCCGTCACTGCGCGGCGTAAGTTCAATCTTTACGGTGTTGTTGTTGACATTGAAGCTCTTGTGAATTACACTGGTGCGCACAGTACACGTACACGTATATCCTTTCTTGTAAATGTACATGCATGTGCTTTGAAACAATCAGATTCAGAACACTGTCAACTAGATTGTCAACATTCTAACAGTAACAGCTGCTCGTTGAGTCGTTGTTATTATTGTCACTATTGGTTGACATCGAAGCTCGTGTCGTACCTGTATCTTCCGTGTCAGTAAATTTGCCAGTGTTTTGATACTAAGTCACAACACTATCAATTTCAACATCAGCACTGAGTCGAATGAAGTCAGACGCCGGATCACGCCATGATGGATTGGCATGAATCTCTACTCTCGAATTTAGTGGAAATTGTCAATGATTAAGCCGGTTTTCGCAGAATTGAAACTTGTCCGGTTATAAAAGGAACCGAAATCAGCACAATCTAAAAGGTAACAATTTCCCCAAAAAAACCCAATAGTTTCTATCAAATACGCAACGATAAATGGAGATTAAATGAGCTGAGTGCTAAAGCGGGAACTTAACCCCGGAGTGAGATACCGGTAACATACTCATGAATACACGTACTGACCCACATAACACAGAATGAATGCCGGATTAATGATACATATTAAATATCAGCAGAGTAAGATTCATACATACTGTATGGAGTCATTGCCGTATATAATATGGTGGCCGATAAATATACTATTGCATTTTGACGCCATATCTTTGAATCGGGAAAATATTTAATTTAGACAATTTTCATGGGCACATAAAATAACGGTAAAAAACCGTCAAACTGATGAAACGGTATGGACCGTCGATTATGACGGCCCGAAACCGTCGAACCGACATTATTTTCCAACAGTGTGTGTGTATTTTATTTATGCCGTAATTGTTATTTTTGATTTGTTCCCCGAACTCAACTACTCCGCTATTTACTTTGAATGTGTATCCGCACCGATAGACACAAACACGACTCTATGATGAATGTCCGTCACGCTTAGTGGTGCATACATTTACGTCACATGTGACGTCAGTCTGTTTCTGAGCGATCAGTCACTTGGGATTGCCCAACATATGTTTCCTAGTTCATATAAAACTGGCAAGCTACAATGCTACATTTGATTGAAATGCAGGCAATTTTCCTCATATCAAATTAATATCATGACATCTTCCAATTTTATATGAATGTGACATAGGAACTATTTTGCTAACTACGATGTAGTTCTACTATGGTTTACACGTGAAATTACGTTTGAACATTTACACCCACAGTAGAAATGTATAGCCACTGGAGGAAGTTGTACACATACAGTAGGGCGTAAAGATGAAGTTTACAAAATAGGTGTTATACACACAATAGAATAGGCAACTATGGTATAAATATAGAATATGTAGATAGTGTCGTCGCTTAAACTGTTTATGTCCGATAAGGCGGAAGTGGTCATCAAACCAAAAATAAACATTATTGACATAATAATGTAAAGGACAATAAACGAAATTGAAATCCCCAACTACACCTTTTACCGGACACGGCCTCCGTTTCGCAGTTCGACTTTTAATCATCCCAGAAAAACCTTTAAATAATACGCACAGCGAACCATAGCTATCTAGAATATCTAGGACAGTATACACGCGACGCGCGTAATAATAGGTTACAGTGAAGTAATTTGATTTGTAGCTACCTCCAATGGATGCAGGAGAGAATTAAAAAACAGATTTTGGGTCCTGGTTGGTTAATAGTAGTTTTGATGTCTAAACATATAAAATACATGCAATACTCCTCTTGAAAATTCAGACGTTATCAGGCGTTGGACAACTAGCTCCAATTGGCCGATTTATAAGAATATTATTATCGTTTGCGCTGCACATAATCTGCATGCTAGATCGTGCGAAGTGGTAACTCACTGCGTACAATAATTGACCAACCATGTATTGCTGTGTATTCTATTTGACAAGGAAACAAAGCTTTGTATCGATAATAGGCTATCTGATTTTGTGACGTCAGCAATTTTTTTTTAACATAGGAGCTATTTTTTTGAGATGCGACCACTTTTATCGCACAGTAGAACGGTGGGCTTACAGCATTAATGCCTCAATCGGCTGCCAAGAGGCCAACCCAATTAAATCGACGTGCAACATTCTCCTATTTATATAAACGTCATAAAATCATTTAATTGTTTTATATTTATAAGGGCAAGTAGGTCTATAATGAATTTCCAACGGGTCTACTCACTCTACGGGATCAAATTATCGGACCCCAGTTCTCCACCAGAGGCGGACAGTTTTGGATACTTGTCAGTTGAGCGACGTATCTAGGAAGTTTGAATTTTTTTAAATGAACTAAAATCACTTTACCCACATTTCTACTATATAACCATATGCGATGCTATAGCCATGTTTGATCAAGCCTTATTTTGACACCGGTGGGATGTGCCCCATCGTGACACCCACAACACGATCTCCGTGTATCTCAAAGCTTTATTTTCCAACTGATTCACAGCAGTTGATCAATACTGCATGTTCTGTAGAGACTATACTGTGCGAAAGGAAAAAACGTAATATTTAATATCGATTTAATTGTTATCGCAAGTCTGCATAGTACATACATGCATCTGCTGATCCATATATATTCTATTTTCTTGATTGGAATGAAAACACATACTTATGAACAAAGCAGAAGATACATTCAGTTCCACGCGAATTCGGTCAGTGTGGAAAGTTACATGATGACGTTGTTTGGCGACCGTCGTTGAAATGGACACAATGACATGTTATGAGTGAAATGAACATTATGAAATGGACACGCTTCAACATCTAGCAGAGAGCTCCCACACCACGCCACATAATTTAGTGGTTACACTGCCAAAAATAATTTCTTAATAAGATAAAATATCTTGAAACAAGAAAAACTATTTCCTGAAACAGGAAAATAAATCTTATTTTGGGAAATATACCCCCCAAGTCTGCTACATCAAGAAAATATAAGAAACTCCCACCAGACCAACCTGTTGATTAAATATTCTGAAAATTCATATTCATACTTAAATATTTGAACTACATGTAATACTACAGCTATAGGATTATATAATTGTTGACAAGTCACTCACTGTAACAGTTTTGTTTACATAACATTGGAAAAGGTCCAACCTGTTGATTAAATATTCTGAAAATGTTATTCATAGTTAAATATTTGAACTAATAATACAGCTAGAATTATATATTTGTTGACAAATCACTGTAAAAGTTTTGTTTACATAACAATAGTTTCAACAGATGTAATTTTGTTATTGGCAATCTGTCAGTAAGTGTTTTTATCTATTTCTCAATGCTCTTAGGGCATGCTGACCTTTATACAATTTTAATAAAAATTTGTTTGCACAATATAGTGGGTCGCCATTGAGGAGACCTAGAGCTCCCTTGAAATCTCCAAATGGCGGTTTGCCACACCATCCAGAACTAGACAAACCTCACTGGTGGCCTCTTGCATTGAACCTATTAATTAAACCGGTACTTCAAGCTGGTATATACCCCTCTTATATAAGGATGGAAGATGCTACCAATTTCAAACCGATGGTATTTATTCAGAGTTGACTCTCTTGTATTATGAAAGCAAGCCCAATGAGGCCATGCACCTATTGTATGTTTATAACACACAAAAGACTACATAATAGCAGAATGCTAATATCTCTGATGATACAAACAATAAAATATCCAATTTATTCATAGTTGAATTTCATTTGGCTATATAGGAAAGCATACAATGTGGCTTTTATGTAGTTTCCACAAAGTATTTTAAGTAAAATATCCATCAAGTGATGTATTCTGCCTTGTCCTATATATTAAAATGCATGCAATGGTCATGAGAAATGCTTAATTTATTGGTAGAGATGTCCATCTGATAAGAAATACTGACATTTTAGGTTTGATACACCATTTCAGCTGGCTTGGCATCTTTTAAATTTGAAATCTAAGGGAATTTATTCAGCTTTGACTCTCTAAATTATGGAAGAAAGCCCAAATGAAGCCACTATGTGCATGTTAATAACATGTATAAGGCTATATATCTCAACAGAATACATGTCTCTGATAAAATGCACAATAGAATATCCATAGTTCAATTGCATTTGGCTATAGAGGGATGCATACAATATTGCTTTTATGTAGTTTCCACAGACTATTTTAAGTAAAATATCCATCAAATGATGTTTTCTACATAGCCTTGTATATTAAAATGCATGTAATGACCATGGGAAATGTTTAATTCATTAGTTGATATGTCCATCTGATAATAAATACTGACATTTGAGGTTTAAAATACCATTTCATGGGATTATGGGATCATAAATATAAAACTAAGGGAATTTCTTCAGATTTGACTCTCTAAATAATGGAAGAAAGCCCAAATGAAGCCACAATTTGCATTTAATCACATGTATAAGGCTATATCTCAACAGAATACACATCTCTGATAAAATACACAATAAAATACCCATAGTTTAATTTCATTTGGCTGTACAGGGATGCATACAATATTGCTTTTATGTAGTTTCCACAGACTATTTTAAGTAAAATATCCATCAACTGATGTTTTCTACCTTGGTCTATATATTATAATGCATGCAGTGACCATGAGAAATGTTTAATTTATTGGTAGAAATGTCCATCTGATAAGAAATACTGTCATTTGAGGTTTGATACACCATTTCAGCTGGCTTGGCATCTTGTAAATTTGAAATAAGGGAATCTCTTCAGGTTTGACTCTCTAAATTATGGAAGCAAGCTCAAATAAAGCCACTATTTGCATGTTTATAACATATATAAGGCTATATCTCAACAGAATGCATGTCTCTAATGAAATAAACAATAAAATATCCATAGTTTAATTTCATTTGGCTATTCAGGGATGCATACAATATGGCTTTTATGTAGATTTGACAGACTATTTTAAGTAATATTTCCATCAAATGATGTTTCTACCTTGTCCTGTATATTAAAATGCATGCAATGACCATGATAAATGTTTAATTTATTGGTAGACATGTCCATCTGATAAGAAATACTGTCATTTGAGGTTTGATACACCATTTCAGTTGCCTTGGCATCTTACAAATTTGAAATAAGGGAATCTCTTCAGGTTTGACTCTCTAAATTATGGAAGCAAGCCCAAATTAAGCCACTATTTGCATGTTTATAACATATATAAGGCAATATCTCAACAGAATACATGTCTCTGGTGAAATAAACAATAAAATATCCATAGTTTAATTTCATTTGGCTATACATGGATGCATACAATATTGCTTTTATGTAGTTTCCACAGAATATTTTAAGTAAAATACCCTTAATATAATGTAATATACCTTGCCCTGTGCAATAAAAGTGCATGCAATAACCTGAGAAATGTTTAGTTTATTGGCAAAGATGTCCTTGTATAAGCCAGTGAATTCTCTTATATATGATGCGAGGCTCCATATGGATGACTCACATATATAAGAGAATGCTCTGGCACATGGTCTTTAATGCTGCACCAGCGCAACTCCCGCCATGAGAGGGTTAAAAAAATAAACAATGGTTGCACAAACCTATTTCTTTCAACAACGTGGTGAGCGATTCAAGTAATATATATGGTCATATATATGGGAGGTCCTTTTCACATTTATTATTTATTTATGCTAAAGCGCAAATATTCGTGCTTAAACACACATATTTGCGCTTAAGCGCAAATAACCTCTATCATTTGGGCTTAAGCGCAAATATTTATGCTTAAGCGTAAATCATGTGCGGTTAAGCACAAATCATTTACGCTTAAGTGCAAATCATTTATGCTTAAGCGCAAATCATTTGCGCTTAAGCGCAAATAAAAATTAATATGCATTGATCCCCCCTGAATTAATTTTAAATGGCACAGGCCTAAACACATCACTCAAGTCTATATAGGCCCACCCCAGTAATCCCTAGATACCTTTTATGACCATGCAAATGGTATAGATCTGTGCAGGATATGTCTCTTTTATAAAATATACTACATCTCTGAGATGGAGACACAAATTATTAGGGACAGGGATGCTGATAATATGAAAATAGGGTTGTTTTCCCCTATTTCAAGTCAATAAGTAAACCACATGCAGGAAGCAAGCCTCCATTAACCCCTAATTCCACTTTTATGGCCATGGAAATGATATATATCTGTGCAGGAGATGTCCCTTTAATCAAATATACTAGAGCTCTGGGAGTGAGGCACCAAGTCTTGGGACACCAGCGACAGATATGCTGATATGCATATGGAAATATGTTTTTTCTTAAAATTTTGAGTCTGTATGGGGCTACTACTATGGGCCCATAATAATATATTATGAGATGGACTCCATCATTCACCGGGCTACTACTATGGGCCCATAAGTTCATAATAATATATTATGAGATGGACTCCATCATTCACAACCAGAGGGAAGTAAGGGAGTGTTTGGTATTTGCGCTTAAGCGCAAATAAATTGATAGACACATATTTGCACTTAAGTGCAAATAAATAATAAATGTGAAAAGGGACTCCCATACATATATGGTGTAAAATGTACAACTAATGTGGCAGTCATGAAATTTTCAACTATTGAAAATTTTGACCAAAGTTGGCGGTATAGACACCCCATTCGCACTGTTTTCACGTCCCTGTTGGCGGTGGTCTAATCAATTTATTGTTTCATTGAGCTTATTAACTATTTTCGCGGTTTAGTACTTGATTTAATTTCGTTCCGCTAAAACACGGCTAAACACCGTTCCGGGTCTTTTACATACCGCCGGCAGCTGGAGGTCATGACTCATGCACGAGGTTTTGTTTCTCCATTTTGACAATTTTTACGGTCAGACACTTGATATATTTAAACTATTATTCAGGTAAGTGAAGCTAATTAGTAAATGTTGAAGTGTTTTCTCTTTACGAAGATGATGTTACGAGTGATATACTTAATTGAACAACGATTAAAATTGCGTGATTTATTCACGTTCTTCAAATTAAATTATCGTGAATTTTACTGTCGGTGAAATGTGTAAACAAAAATTAGAATACGATGATCGGATAGTCATAATGATGATTTGTCATGACAACATAGTAACATATGATGGACTCTGATTATACTGCATTTATGATTCATATACCAACGTACACTTACACAATATTCCCAACTGTATAAAAAATTGCAAAAACGATTTTTATTGAGTTATAAATTGGGCCTAAATTCTGTGCTACATAAACGTAATACTATCCGGGAATGGCTATTTTAGTTTGCAAAATCAAATTATGGCATAAATGCAGTGTATTATCGGTCGACATTAACATATTAATATGATAATAGTCAGTTGGAAAACAAAAAGGTCCCATTTATTGAAAATATAGCTTATAATATAACTAAGTTATAAGGCAATTGTCAGTTATACTTCATAGCATTATTCTAACAAATGTCAACCTGATACAGTGATAGAATTCCCACAAACACAATCTCATTATTGTCAATTTAACACTAAGTGATTGTTCAGGCGACCACGATACAATCGTAAGTTGAAATATGTCCGTCGTAGGAAGTAACCGATAGTTGGACTGCGCTTGCTCACGTCAAAATATTAGATAAAAAAATAATATCAAGCACTGTTTGATTTTAGATGCAAAATCGTAGCATATCCTTGGTTATCTCCATTTGTGACATAATCAGTCGTGTGTAGGTAAAAATCGTGGCTGGAAAGATCGCAGGGTAGTCAATAACATGCTTTACGAACAACCTACGATTTCATCATGTACGACGACATCGTAATCGTGTGAACATACTATCCACGATCTCGTCGGTCCCGATTCCTCCACTTACGATTGTATCGTGTCATCTGAACGTTCACTAAGTGAAAATTCATATGACCATGATTCAATCGTAAGTGGAAAGATTTCCATTGTGTGTGTTGGACTGCGCATGCATGCTCACGACATGATCGCAAGTGAAAAAAGTAATATCAAGCAATGTTTGATTTTAGATGCGAAATTGTAGCATATCCTTGGTTACCTCCACCTGTGATGGAATCACAGAACTTTGTGTGTTCGTAAAAATCATACAAAGTAAATGGAAAGATCATAGGGTAGTTAATCACGTGGTTAACCGCCGATAATATACTCCTCTGCGATGACATCGTAATCGTGTGAACAAACTATCCATGATTTTATCAGGCCCGATTCCTCCACTTACGATTGAATCATGGTCGTCTGAATCGCCGACGACGCTCACATTGTTGGAAGAATGAACTTTACACTTTGTTTATAAATATGTTTGCAAATTATAAAAATACATGTATCCATATCACATACATGTATATGCAGCATATTTTTCTTCAATTTCAGTAATGCCAGATTCATTACTAGTAGCCATGGTGGATGCCCTGTCGTCTTCAACATCTGAAGATGAAGATTTACTTTGCCCATGATTAGTCTAAGCGTCGGTCATGTCTTACTAGACATGTGGTAATGAACAAATGACAGGTGAAATATTACTGGAAGAAGTGTGTTCATCAAAATACCAGTGGTGAGTGTATAATCTATATAGCTACCATGCAGATGAATATTGGTACATTGTCACCAATACATGTATATACCGCTATCGGATATCCTTAAAATAATTGACCTTAAAAACGGGGTGATACCACATATTGACCGCAGTATTACCGGCAGTATATGTATGATACACCAAAAGATATCACACCAAAAGTTGAAAATTAATACAACCACACGGATATCGTTAAATTAACTTATATATGCATGTATAAGACGAATCACTATCTTGTATTTCCATGCCTGTTTGTGTAATGCCAATGAATGCGGCCTGACACCAGAAACAATGTCGGCAACTTCAAAGTTCATGGTGTGCTACATTTAACCCCCTACTTGTATATACTATTTACAAATTTTCTATCAAGCATTCCCATTGCTTATAGAAAGTATAGTTGGAAAAATAGACGAAAATGGCCATATGATCAAGGGGTCGGAAAATATGTTCAGGCATGTATGCTGATTTTTTTTCGTTCGACCCTTGTTGGGACCCACCCACCCCCGCGTCCAAACATCCACCGGTTTCCACCCCCACCATTTTAACAATAAAACAGATTTGCGGGGGGGGGGGGGGGTGTGGGCAGAGGCGGACTGGGCTAAAAAACCGGCCCGGGAAATTAATATATAATACCGGCCCATCTGTTCGGGGGGTGTCCACAGTCCACCTTGGGGAAATTCCAACTGCACCCCCCCCCCCACACTTGAATCAGAATCAGACCAAATACATGTTTTTGCATAATTCCATTTGCACCTCTGGGCTAATATATCCTATATATTCACAAACCATGGTTCTATATATTCCCGATATGAGACCATTCAGATATTTTTACCTGAAAAATTGCATAAATTCTAACATCTAGCGGTCTAACTCCAGACAAATGCACACGGCTACGGACAAGAGACCAGGACACACCGGGTTGTCATGGTTGTTCGGCCCGGGGTGAGAAAATTTTGAAAACTATACAAGAAGCTCGCAAATCCTAGCATCTCTATATAGACTGGCATCAACTGAAGCGTTCCTATTTTGTTGTAAATTTCAATTGGGGGAGGGTTCGGGAGGGGTGTGTGAGATTTTTTTTTGATTTACAGCTGGAATCTCGAGATTAACGGGGTCTTTACGTGGTGTTATATGATGCTGACAAGTTCATTTAATGACAAACTTACGATTAGCCAATTCGGCTGGTTAAACAACACGTGTGGCGGCCCACGTCCGGAGTTTTCCCGGTCTCCCGATCGGCCAGTCCGCCTCTGCCCCCCCCCCCCCCCCATCGTCACATTATGCTCACATGGGGAACCTGCCAACTTCCCAATTTAGGTAACTTCTGTTATTCCTCACCGGTTTTCCGCTTCTCGGTTGATATATATATATATATATTGGCAGTACACATTATCCGAAGTAAAACATTTGACATGTGCAATAATTTCCGAATCAATATATTCTTAGAAGAGTGCCATCTTATTGGATACACGGCAGGTTAAACAACACATGTGGCGGCCCACGTCAGTTTCATTTGCGGCCCAAGTTGTGGTTGGGGCCGCCCAACCACATATACCCCCCCCCCCCAAACCGTAAAAAAAACCCCTCGGATTCTCGCTTGATAGAAAATCACATGGAATCAGAATTTTTCCGGCCTCCGGCCCATCGGGAAATTTCCCGGTCTCCCGATCGGCCAGTCCGCCTCTGGGTGTGGGAGATTCACTGTAAACAGCTGTATATGAATTTCTGTGAATACTATTTGTCATGGATGTTAACATTGACATGTAAATAGGAACGACTCATTTTGGGGTCATTCAGCAAAAAAACATGGCTGCCGGTCACCAGCCGGTGGCCATCTTGGAATTCAAAATTCAATCCATTAGCATGAGCTACAAGCTATACTGTTTGTCTGATCATCATGAAATTTGTCATTTCTGTTTTATAAATACCGGTATTTCTCTTATTGTAATGAGTTTTAAGCCAAACTCATTGCAAAAACAGTCAAACGACGTGCAGGAAAAAATCATTTTAGTTGCGGAAAAAAATGTTTGTTGGTCCCATCAAGTTCAACCACCCATCCACCCCGGCATACGTGCCCGGAAATCCCCCCCTGATATGATGGCCAATATTTTTAAAGAAGTCAATCCGCAGTATAAGTGGTATATACTGGTATGTGTGATATTTGACATGCAGAAGTACTAGTTTGTGCTGCTATCTTCTAGTATACATAATTATGCTTGTATATTATACAGTATAATTTGTTCAATTCCCCAATGATTATGTATAATTGTGTTTACTAGTATATGCATGGAAATAGAGTATTTGTGAACTCACCTATTCAAGTAAAGATGATAAAATCAAATGTTGTATTGACATTTGGGGTGCCAGGGTCGGAAACAAATTTCAGGCATGTATGGCATTTTTTCCCTTTCGATAATTTTTTGTACCCACCCACCCCCACCGCCAATTTTTTTTCCGTTTTTGGCAGTTTTTTCCGACCATTTTTTTTACACCCACCCCCCTTTTAACACTAAAACAGAGATTTGCGGGGGGGGGGAATTCACTGTAAACAGCTGTATATGAATTTCTGTGCATACTATTTATCATGGATGTTAACATGGACATGTAAATGGGAATGAGTCATTTTGAGGTCATTCGGCCAAAAAAACATGGCTGCCAGTGGCCATCTTGGATTTCAAGATTTGCAACAAAATACAACACGATAACTGCCTGCAGTCAGTTTACCAGTTAGAATTACATTATTTCTCTCATTCAAAGTGGTTTTGAAGCCCAACTCATTGCCAAAACACTAAAAAAACAAGCAGGAAATTTTTGTTTTAGTTGCGGAAAAAATTGCTTGTTGGTTGCTTTGACCACCCACCCACAAATTTTTTTTTAACCCCCCCCCCCAGCTGTTTAAATTGCCTTAAAACATTTACAAATATATGATATTTACAAGACCAATATGATATCATACCGGTACCTATATACATGTATCTGGAATGTTTTTGGGAGTATTTGGTGCAGGTACCGGTGTACAGAGGCGGACTGGCCGATCGGGAGACCGGGAAATTTCCCGATGGGCCGGAGGCCGGAATAATTCTGATTCCACGTGATTTTCTATCAAGCGAGAATCCGAGGGTTTTTTTACGGTTTGGGGGGGGGGAGTATATGTGGTTGGGCCGCCCAACCACAACTTGGGCCGCAAATGAAACCGACGTGGGCCGCCACATGTGTTGTTTAACCAGCCGAATTGGCTAATCGTAATTTTGACATTAATTGAACTTGTCGGCATCATATAACACCACGTAAAGACCCCATTAATCTCGAGATTTTAACGGTAACTCCCAGCTGTAAATCCCAAACAAATTCTTATGCACCCCTCCCCCAATTGAAATTTACAAGAAAATAGGAACGCTTCAGTTGATGCCAGTCTAGTTTATCGGATTCGAGATTTTCTTGTATAGTTTTCAAAATGTTCTCACCCCGGGCCGAACAACCATGAACAGCCCGGTGTGTCCTGGTCTCTTGTCCGTAGCCGTGTGCATTTGTCTGGAGTTAGACCGCTAGATGTTAGATTTTATGCAATTTTTCAGGTAAAAATATCTGAATGGTCTCATACCGGGAATATATAGAACCATGGTTTATGAATATATATGATATTAGACCAGAGGTGCAAATGGAATTATGCAAAAACATGTATTTGGTCTGCATCTGATTCAAGGGGGGGGGGGGGTGCAAATGGAATTATGCAAAAATATGTATTTGGTCTGATTCTGATTCAAGGGGGGGGGGGGGTGCAGTTTGAATTTTTCCAAGGTGGACTGTGGACGCCCCCCCCCCCCCAAACAGATGGGCCGGTATTATATTAATTTCCCGGGCCGGTTTCTTGGCCCAGTCCGCCTCTGCCGGTGTAACACGTCACCTCCTCCTGTCTGGATATCTTCCTCCATGGGGGAGTGTATTTGCGAATGTCCTCAGATATCTCACTCGCACACCCTGGGCATTTTCCCCCATGTATGACTAAAAGAAAATTCACTCATTTAATATCGTTTGACCCTGAAATGGCCAGAAAGAAATGTTTTATGAGATTTAAGTTTGTTTTTTTATTTTTTATTTTTGTTTGTTCAAGTAACAAATATCAAATGAGTGAAATTTTATTTTAGTCATTCATGGGGGGGGGGGGGGGGGGGTATCCAGAGTGGGGGATATATCCAGGGGGAGATATCTGTTACACCGGTACATGTATTTGTAGCTGTTTCTGACCATCATGCAGCATTTGAATGGATATAATTTACTGTTATAACTCGGCCCTCGGGTGATCAATTTGGATGATGTATCTTAATAATATGTATATGATCAGTCATTCCTCTTTTCTGATGTCATTACAAGCATTAAAATCTTTTTTTTCAGACAGGAGGAGCTGCTTGACTGGATTGAGACATCAAAATTTCATTCAAGGCCTGATATGATTATCTGATAACCAATCATAGAATCATGTTTCCTGTCAGAGTGCTTCTTGCAGACACTGCATGGTGACCCTTAATACCAATATTATTAATTCTGTCCAAGACTGGATGAGGAAGGATTTCAAATGTTATTCGGTGTACATGTACTGGATACATGTACTGTATACATGTACTGTAGATGTTATCGGTATTCGTCAATGCATGACAATGATGATGACATGTGTGTTGTTGCTGTGTGACAGTGAGTCCTGAGTCTCCTGGCTATACACATGTACCATATGTATACCTACGGACGGTATGCACTGAATCCAGTACCATGCTTACCTGGTAACTAGTGCACACTGCAGCGAAGGGGAGGCTTTAATTTATAACCAAATGACGATCAATGTGTTCATCAAAGGCAAAAATGACACATATATGTATGCATTCCTTCCTTGATGGAGACCGATCAGTGACCTCTACATTTTATCAGACTTATGTGGTGAAAATCTTGGCAAGTGAAGTTAGTGAATTCAATTCTACAACAGACATGTACTTGTATGCTTCATCGAGTCTCAGAAAATGTGCACTATGGCATCCAGCGTATGCATAAACTTTTTTATATTTCATACTACATTGACCAGAATTTGGAGGTGTACCAGTTTCAAATCTCCACACAAAGCACAACAGTACCCATGGAACAGTCTCAAGCCTTGTTTCTGAGCTTATCTGAAGGATATGAACTTTTAAGTGACATATTATTGCAGTATGTCAATATAATCAGATTCATGTACACATACAGGCCTTAAAATCCATAACAGAATCAAAATATTCTAATGTTCCTTTATCTTTGTCAACCTGCTGTATCACCAAGTAATCTGTACAAGGAGCTTAAAGTGGCTTATACATGTACTAGTACCATACATGCACATTTAAAGATAGATAATCCGAGTTCACGCTCCTCAATTACTATTTCTTTGGCTTCGGGGGTAAAAATAATTGATTCGAGTCGAGGAACACACCCTTTAAAGTTCTGAGTTACAAAATATAAATTTTTGAAATCTGTTATTTGTCACCGCCTTGAATATTTCCCGGCCTAGCAAATATTCAACGAGCCGACTGAGTCGACTGACCTAATCTTGATACCAAGTTGCGATGAACAAAATGTTGATATATAACATGTTTTGGAAAATGTTACACTAGAGTTGACAGTACTTAGTTAGCATTATGTTTTGGTATTTAATCGATTAAGAAATGTTGTTCTTGGAATCTGATGGTATGGAGACCATCAATTCAGATTGTTTACCTTTAATTGTCCATGCTGACTTTAAAGCATAACATATGTTATCTTTATTTTTTGTATCCCTGCATAAAATGGGGTGATAAATTTATATTATACTCACATCTGGTCTTTCGATATTCTGTGAGTTAATTAATTTATATGAAAGAATGTCATTGCGTGCTAGCAATTCTGATAAACATCACTGTTACAGTGACATTACCATCCAATGTTGAATAAGTCCAATAAGATGCCAAAGTTTAATAAAAACTTAACTCTTCCATGACTGGAGATTCTTGAAATGTTGCTAAAACCCTGCGCCAATGCATTCTCTTATATTTGCGAGTCTCCAAAATGGAGCCTCACATATATAAGAGAATACATGGCCTAACAATATTTACCTTGACCTTGTAATCCAGTGCATTCTCTTATACATATGAGGCTTCCTATGTGAGACTTGCATATATACAAGAATTCACTGGTACATGATCTTTAATGCTGTACCAGCGCAGCTCCCATCATGAAAGGGTTAAACATTGCATGGCCAAAGCATTGAAAAATATTCTGAAAATAATATTTTAATAGACTAAAATATGTTTAACCTTCTACGCGATTACTAGTAGCAATGTTTGTTGACAAATCACTGTAACAGTTTTGTTTACATAGCAATGGTTCCAACAGGAGAAATTTCGTTATTGGAAAACTTTCAATAATTAATATAGGAATCAGGAATTCATGTTTTTCTGAGTGGTGATGTTTTTACGAACTGTTGTATGTTATATGTTTGGCATATTTACTCACTATGAGTGACTTGGGTCCCTTTAAAATGATTTGAAACACTCAATGAAATATCTGCACACCAGTAGATTATTTTGTAGGGATTTTAGTGTGATGAGAGTCAGAATCATGATTCTTCGTTTGAGTCTGGTAAAAAGCAGCTGATTTGATGTAGAAATGCTATAGTTTGATTCTTGCAAAATTTTAAGGCCTGTATACATTCGCTTTTATCCATCAAAGGTGCTCCAGACACTTCATACCGCTATAATCATAGTATGTACATGTACCTTGTTTTACAAACTTTTATGTTATTTTGCATGACCGCACTTCAAAGAACTCTAAAGCCGCTCATGCACTTAATGCATCAATTCAAAATTCTGCAACTTAATGCATCAATTTAGAATTCTGCACTTTTATCCGCTTTTTATCACAAAAAGTCTGGAAATACTAGTGAGTACTAGTGCTATACTATTAAACATGTAGACTATAAACTGTGAAAAGACTTGATAAAGTCTTAATAAATTTAACAGTTGTTTCCAGTAGAAGATAGACAAAAGCTCTTTAAAGGCACGTGCGGCCTT
The DNA here is from genome assembly GCA_032622095.1 of Siphonodentalium dalli. Taxonomy (NCBI): domain Eukaryota; kingdom Metazoa; phylum Mollusca; class Scaphopoda; order Gadilida; family Siphonodentaliidae; genus Siphonodentalium; species Siphonodentalium dalli. The sequence continues at coordinate 33,118,248 of CP136069.1, read as the reverse complement.
AATTGTCGAAAATATTCATATTTGTTCCAAACACCGTAAACAGAAAAACATTAAAACGCATACAGTTTCGTTCATATATACCATGACCATCGCGTAAACAGCATGTTATCATAAAGACCTACTATATTTTACCTAAGCAAGAGCCTGGTTGTGTTACAGAAGACAGCACAATGCTACTGGCTAACCACACACAAATGGCATAAACGCTCTTTATTAGTTCCATATCAGGTATTCACCAACAAAGAACGCTCTTTATGTTTACCATCATAATATAAACAAACACCAGAAAAGTAACTTTTTATGCTTTTGTTTACATAACAATGGTCAAACATATGACCATAACATACTGTTTATGAGATATTTCTTATTTGTATACGGACAAAGTGTATCTACATTTTTATGTTCTTTCTGTTTGTGGCGGTTTTTGACGGGTGGAGATATTTTCACAGGATACCCACCCCAAGGCCAACCGTGTCTTTAAGTTCCATATTTGCAGTGTTTTACACTGAGCATTAAGAGCATCTCCTTTTATTCTCAGCAGAATATATGCAAACAACATGGTATAAATTATAATGAAAATGAATTTATGACTCCAGCCAATAATTCATTATCATAATAAATACCATGTTTGCATTGTTCATAGAGCACACAGGTGTTGCACTTATCCATGGGCCAAATTCATTCATTTGTTGCATATATTCTGTTGAGTATACAAGGAGATGGTCTCATAAATGGCCGGATTTAGTGTACCCTTTAATGCTTGTAATACATGCATGTACTAGTACCTGTTTAGACCAAGTTTTCCCTGTCCACAACTTGTGGTACCGGTTGGGTTGATGCTGTTTTGGACCGAGTCCCATCCCGATACTCTTCTATAATGGACTTTACGCCCAGAATTGTGGGTTGAAGTTATCTTGATTGTAGCACTACCAGTATTTCGTCAGATTAGGTCAAAGTGACGCTTTTTTATAGGAACATAGAGGGCAGCCTTTCCCAAGCGTGATGATTTCAAACCTGCATATACTTAAAGTAATTGACCATCTCTTACGTGGTGTTACCCAGGTAATGCTGTGGTATTACACTGCAGTAATTTCCAACACCATGGTAAGGTTGTCACTTGAACACAAAACAGCACCACGATGGATGCGGTATGCAATTAAAATGCAGTGATTCTCCTTATATCTTTGGAACTTAAAGGAATGGATGGCCTTCGTTATAGGTTATAATTTATAAATAACATTTACAAAAAGTTTCCCAAGAATATACTAATAGTATAGGATAATGTTCATATGAATGCGTTATTATCCACAAAACACACTTTGTGTGAGTCAATCGTTTGTTTATATACAGCAGTAAATAGTGAGCGATAAGCAAAACACTCAACACCGTTGCGATTGTTTAATTGAGCGATTCATGGTGACCCATTCAACACTTCAAAATCTTGAGAGGTTATAGAAGAGTAGCCGGACAGGACTCGATCCAAAACAGTTTCAACTGCAGTAATGCTCTAAGTAATCAACTCCTTAACCACAGCAGAATTATGGGTAACTTTTCAGGATTTAGTCGGAAATATGGCTTGTTGCCATTCATCGGAAAGCTCTCAGAGAGCTTTCCGATGAATGGCAACAAGCCATATTTCCGACTAAATCATGAAAAGTTACCCATAATTCTACTGTGTTTAAGCAGTCGATTATACTCGGGGGCATTACTGTATTCGATATCTCAAGCTGTTGCATACCGAAAAGACTTGGGCTAGTACCTGAACAGTAAACCTGCAATCTGCATGATTCATGAAACAGCTATTGAAACCATGCTGTATATACTCAGAATTACACAATTTTGTTTATGGGTTTGTTGATATGACACGAGTGCTAGCGCACAATGACGGAATGAACAGCACACCCTAGAGTTCTATCTTTCCTCAATGGCACAAGTGCCGTATCAACAAATCCATTAATACAAGTGTCTTTCTGTGTTTATTACACATCACCCGTCCTAGAATATGTGCATTTAAAAATACAGGGTTACGATGTTTATTAAGGCACATACAGTGCTTGTTTTGTCATGTGTGATGATTTTTTTTCCTATCGTTTGAACTGGATACTCAAATAACAGAAATTGTTATATATTATTTTTGCAACCGACAGATTTGAGGTAACTCTTTCTATAAATATAATGAAAATCATGTGTCGGGATGTAATTATTAGCAATCAATATATTTTTTGTTGCGTATATAGGTCTATACAATTTTAAGAGGCAGAACAAGATACAGGTACTTTGTATAGTTTCATTTCGCGAATGTACACAGTATCTTGTTTGGCCACTTGCAATTTTAGAAACCCATAACTGTAACGAGAAATTGTTGATATTTAAAGTTTAATGGTACGGGAGGCCTTGGCGGTGGGTATGCTGTGAAAATATTTCCACCGGTCAAAAACCGCCACAAACAGAAAGAATATTAAAATGCAGACAGACTTTGTCCGTATTCAAATAAGAAATATCGCATGAACAGTATGTTATTGTCATATGTTTGACCATTCTTATGTAAACAAAAGCATAAAAAGGTACTTTCCTGGTGTTTGTTTATATTATGATGGTAAACATAAAGAGCGTTCATTGTTGCTGAATTTTGATATGGAACGAATAAAGAGCATTTATATCATTTGTGTGTGATTAGCCAGTAACACTGTGCTGCCTTCTGTAACACAATCAGGCTCCTTCTTAGGTAAAATATAGTAGGTCTTTATGATAGCATGCTGTTTACGCGATGGTCATGGTATATATGAACAAAACTGTATGCGTTTTAATGTTTTTCTGTTTACGGTGATTGAAACAAATATGAATATTTTCGACAACTAAGGCCTCCTGTGCCTTTAAGCCCCCTTATTGTCTCTATTATACATTTAACAATGATATTTACAAAGAAGTTTTTATATTCAGAATAAATGTCAATTGTATATTTTAAAACACAATTGAAATTATATATTAATTTAAAATTAAATGTTTTTCTTAATTAAGAATTGTTTTCTAATATATCTTTCCTAATTGGGAAAATATTCCTAGTTAAGAAAACTTGTTTTCCTTACTTAGATTTATTTTCCTGCTTGAGAAAATCTCATTCTAGAAAAAATTGGCATCACTTAAGAAAACATATCTTGACGATATTTCTAACTATAGAAAATATAATTTCTTGTTCTAGATTAATTGTATAGCTTTCTTAAATTTATAGCTATTCTCCCAAGATAATCGCAGTATCTTAAACTTATCTTATTTCAAGAAAAATAAACTTATGTGAGAAAAACAATCTTTCCTACATTGAGAAAACAAATCTATACTAAGATTTTTTTACTAGGATTTTCTTACTAAGATTACTGTGTTTTCTTAAAGAAATTTTCTCAGACAAGAAATTTTCCCACCCTTTCATTTCTTGACCTAGAAAATATGTTTTTTCTTATTTTTCTAGCTATTCTCCCAAGATAATATCTCATTTCAAGATTTTTTTTTTCCTGAATTGAGAAAATATTTTTGGCAGTGTAGTTTCAGTTCCGCTCTCGTCAACATATATAACTATTTATAATTAACCCACGAAATATAAGCCATATGCGTGAGAATCTTATCTGGTGGAATCTATAAATTGAATTTGATAAGAATTGTTTTAAACGCTACAGATACCCCTCACGTGAGCCGTCTGTGGTTTAGTTTGGTTCGTTAATTACGATAGCGTATGATCATATTAAATCCATTTCCGTTGGTCGACATAACGTTTACTCATCACACTCTGCAGACAGGGACTTGATTAGAGGGTTTCCGTGTGGGGGCCGGTGGGTGTCCTCATTGGAATTTCCAACTGCACCCTCTTGAACCATACCAAACTCACACTTTGTGTAATTCCTTTGGTAACACCCACACCCTCTTGGGCGTTGCTTTTCCTAACTGTTCCCTTGCAGGCCTGGGTGGTAGCATAATTAGAATGAATCGGTCGTCTTGTGGTCATGAGTAAGAACTTGTCGAGATGAAAACCTGAAAATTACGTGTGAGAACATTTTGATATCCGAACATACAAATTTCAAAATCCTAACAAATAATCTGGCCTCAGCTTTCAATTGTTGGAATTTCCAACCTGATACCCCTATATAAGGTTGGAAAATTGCCAACAGATGGCCATTTCAGTCAAATGGGAAATTTCAGTCAAATGGGAAATTTCAGTAGGAAAATATGCAAATGTTGGTCTAAAACAACAAATTGCCCACTAATAAATATTTAAATAAAGGCTATGACATGGAGGGGCGCACATTATTCTGTTACATGGGACACATCATATACAACGCCTTGCCAGCTGGCGTCACGCGCACTGCAATGTCTCTTCTTCTATAACCAAACTAAAGAACAAGAGCGTGCCGTTCTAGTAGGAATATTATGTAGTTCGTGTCACAATTATTTCCAAATCGATACAAAACATCGTCGTGCAGAAACATTGATTTTTATATTACAGGATGTTGTGCATAGTGACATACATGCTCACATCATTCTACACACCCAGCCCGCGTATACATACACAGCTACGTCACAAGACATATATGAAGAGCTGCATAGTTACCCAGCTGGTCGGTTTCCTGGTTACCTTATGTCTGGTACAGGGAAAGTATAGCCGCAGTCTCAGTTTCAACAAGCATGTTAGTAATCTGGTGCGGCTTTGTTTGGCTGAATGTGTTCGTGGCTGTACAGTCATCGGCGCCAAATATCGTGTTTGTCCTCGCGGACGATTATGGCTGGAATGACGTCGGTTACCATGGATCAGACATCAAAACGCCAAACCTCGACCGACTTGCCAACAGTGGGGTTAAGCTGGAAAATTACTACGTCCAACCAACGTGTTCTCCAACGCGGAGTCAGCTGCTATCTGGGAGGTACCAGGTAAATTTAAAGATGCATATATCCGAATTTACCGCTCGTAAATTACTATTTATTCAGGGGTAAAACTATATGATTTGAGTCGAAGTATCCACCCATCAAAGTTCCTTGTAATCAGATATCGATTTTTTTAATTTGTTCACCACCGGTACTTTTTAGTGGCCTGGTAAAAAGTCGACGAGAAGACGGTCTCGGACCAAATTGCGGATAAAGATGGATAACTATAAATAAGTGGCTTTTATGTGTCAAATAGTTTGTCCAAATTTCGTTGAACAACATGTTGATTAATAACAGGTTTTGTGAAATTTTATACCATAGTTGACTGTGCCTAGCACTATTTTTGAGCAATTAATCGATTCTGATAACTGAAGCGGCATTTAAAAAAATATTGTTGTTGCTGTTATTGGAAATCTGATGATATGGGGGATTGAGTACCTTAAACACTTTAGCGATATATACAACGGAATGATCAATTTGTCATCTGCAGTGATGCTCAGATATTATAAGCAGACGAGACTTTGAGAAACGAAACGGGGACGTAGCTAGACGGTCTCCGTTGGGGAGAGGTGTCCACGTTGATTGTTAAAAACTTCATCCACACCTCTTGAACCAGACAAGACTCCCACATGTTTGTGAATACCATGTGTACCCAATATAGGTTGGAACCTTCTAAATGGTACCTCAAACTGTCACACTGTTGAAAATTTCCAACCTGATACCCCGCCTAAGATTGGAGCATTTCCAAGCATCTGGTGGCCATTTCGACCAAACTTTCGACAAATAGTAGAACAAATGTGCTGCTGTTGGTCTAAAATTATCATATTACCCACTAATTATCAATCGATGAGAACAATATCAGCCTATTTATTATCATATTACCCACTAATTATCAATCTATGAGAACAATATCAGCCTATTTATTATCATATTACCCACTAATTATCAATCGATGAGAACAATATCAGCCTATTTATTATCATATTACCCACTAATTATCAATCGATCAGAACAATATCAGCCTATTTATTATCATATTACCCACTAATTATCAATCGATGAGAACAATATCAACCTATTTATTATCATATTACCCACTAATTATCAATCGATGAGAACAATATCAACATATTTATTATCATATTACCGACTAACTATCAATCGATGAGAACAATATCAGCCTATTTATTATCATATTACCCACTAATTATCAATCGATGAGAACAATATCAGCCTATTTATTATCATATTACCCACTAATTATCAATCGATCAGAACAATATCAGCCTATTTATTATCATATTACCCACTAATTATCAATCGATGAGAACAATATCAGCCTATTTATTATCATATTACCCACTAATTATCAATCGATCAGAACAATATCAGCCTATTTATTATCATATTACCTACTAATTACCAATCGATGAGAACACTATCAGCCTATTTATTATCATATTACCCACTAATTATCAATCGATGAGAACAATATCAACCTATTTATTATCATATTACACACTAATTATCAATAGATCAGAACAATATTAGCCTATTTATTATCATATTACCCACTAATTATCAATCGATCAGAACAATATCAGCCTATTTATTATCATATTACCCACTAATTATCAATCGATCAGAACAATATCAACCTATTTATTATTATATTACCCACTAATTATCAATCGATGAGAACAATATCAACCTATTTATTATCATATTACCCACTAATTATCAATAGATCAGAACAATATCAGCCTATTTATTATCATATTACCCACTAATTATCAATCGATCAGAACAATATCAACCTATTTATTATCATATTACCCACTAATTATCAATCGATCAGAACAATATCAGCCTATTTATTATCATATTACCCACTAATTATCAATCGATGAGAACAATATCAACCTATTTATTATCATATTACCCACTAATTATCAATCGATGAGAACAATATCAACCTATTTATTATTATATTACCCACTAATTATCAATCGATGAGAACAATATCAGCCTATTTATTATCATATTACCCACTAATTAGCAATCGATGAGAACAATATCAGCCTATTTATTATCATATTACCCACTAATTATCAATCGATCAGAACAATATCAACCTATTTATTATCATATTATCCACTAATTATCAATCGATCAGAACAATATCAACCTATTTATTATCATATTATCCACTAATTATCAATCGATCAGAACAATATCAACCTATTTATTATCATATTATCCACTAATTATCAATCGATCAGAACAATATGAACCTATTTATTATCATATTACCCACTAATTATCAATCGATCAGAACAATATCAACCTATTTATTATCATATTATCCACTAATTATCAATCGATCAGAACAATATCGGCCTATTTATTATCATATTACCCACTAATTATCAATCGATGAGAACAATATCAGCCTATTTATTATCATATTACCCACTAATTATCAATCGATCAGAACAATATCAACCTATTTATTATCATATTACCCAATAATTATCAATCGATCAGAACAATATCAGCCTATTTATTATCATATTACCCACTAATTATCAATCGATGAGAACAATATCAGCCTATTTATTATCATATTACCCACTAATTATCAATCGAAGAGAACAATATCAGCCTATTTATTATCATATTACCCACTAATTATCAATCGATGAGAACAATATCAGCCTATTTATTATCATATTACCCACTAATTATCAATCGATCAGAACAATATCAACCTATTTATTATCATATTACCCACTAATTATCAATCGATGAGAACAATATCAACCTATTTATTATCATATTACCCACTAATTATCAATCGATCAGAACAATATCAACCTATTTATTATCATATTACCCACTAATTATCAATCGATGAGAACAATAACAACCAATTTATTAGTATATTACCCACTAATTATCAATCGATGAGAACAATATCAGCCTATTTATTATCATATTACCCACTAATTAGCAATCGATCAGAACAATATCAACCTATTTATTATCATATTATCCACTAATTATCAATCGATCAGAACAATATCAACCTATTTATTATCATATTATCCACTAATTATCAATCGATCAGAACAATATGAACCTATTTATTATCATATTATCCACTAATTATCAATCGATCAGAACAATATCAACCTATTTATTATCATATTACCCACTAATTATCAATCGATCAGAACAATATCAACCTATTTATTATCATATTATCCACTAATTATCAATCGATCAGAACAATATCGGCCTATTTATTATCATATTACCCACTAATTATCAATCGATCAGAACAATATCAACCTATTTATTATCATATTACCCACTAATTATCAATCGATCAGAACAATATCAACCTATTTATTATCTTATTACCCACTAATAATCAATCGATCAGAACAATATCAGCCTATTTATTATCATATTACCCACTAATTATCAATCGATCAGAACAATATCAACCTATTTATTATCATATTATCCACTAATTATCAATCGATCAGAACAATATCAACCTATTTATTATCATATTACCCACTAATTATCATTCGATCAGAACAATATCAACCTATTTATTATCATATTACCCACTAATTATCAATCGATGAGAACAATATCAGCCTATTTATTATCATATTACCCACTAATTATCAATCGATGAGAACAATATCAACCTATTTATTATAATATTATCCACTAATTATCAATCGATCAGAACAATATCAGCCTATTTATTATCATATTACCCACTAATTATCAATCGATCAGAACAATATCAACCTATTTATTATCATATTACCCACTAATTATCAATCGATCTGAACAATATCAACCTATTTATTATCTTATTACCCACTAATTATCAATCGATCAGAACAATATCAGCCTATTTATTATCATATTACCCACTAATTATCAATCGATCAGAATAATATCAGCATATTTAGTATCATATTATCCACTAATTATCAATCGATGAAAACAATATCAGCCTATTTATTATCATATTATCCACTAATTATCTATCGATGAGAACAATATCAGCCTATTTATTATCATATTACCCACTAATTATCAATCGATGAGAACAATATCAACCTATTTATTTGTTTATTTATTTATTTGTTGTGTAATGTCCATCTCACTGTTCATGTGACCATCTTACGATTAGTTTGTAGATGTGTTCAGCTTAATCGGTTAACATTTAGTTCAACAAAGAGTTATGCACTATGCTGACCACATCAGCTGAACACCCCTACCAATAAATCAATGGGAATCGAGAGCCTGTAGGTATTCAGTTATCAAAAGCAAGACTTGAAATAGTGTGTCTGTCATTTGCAGAATGAGGTCCCCAGAGGGTGAATTTAGTGATGCTACCCCGCATAGCGGGCTAGCATCACCAAATTCACCTTCTGGGGACCTCATTCTGCTTACACATCAGCAGAATGAGGTTCCCAGAGGGTGAATTTAGTGATGCTAGCCCGCTATGCGGGGTAGAATAACTAAATTCACCCTCTGGGGACCTCATTCTGCAAATGACAGACACGCTATTTCAAGGCTTGATCAAAAGGTTATTTACAACTACATATATGCCCAGTTTACCTAGATACCACACAGTCTGTCGGTGTAGTAGTCGGATTCCATTTCTTACGTCATTTTACATTGTGATTTGTTAAAAGCGATTGCCTTGTTTCCATTTGAGAATTTTTACGGGTCGTTCTAAATCTGGGTCAAAATAATTTAGAGAGCGTTTCGTATTTTGAGAAAATGATAGATGGTGCCATCTGGCGTATGGTGATCGTGGCGATTTGAAATTTATCACATACTAAGTATAAAACTCAAACGTATTTTTGAAAATTTGGGTGTGATCAGTTGATTCTTTGCTACTATATATACACCGCCGAAATTTTCAAAGAAATCGACTATACCACTCCATAGAAAATATCGTCTGAACTACGCTCAATTGTAAATATTTATATCTCGATTCGGGACGAAATTATCGACGATAAACTACCATCGAGAGTCGCTACATTTTAATTAATATATAAGTCATGTCAATTTGGATATAATATTGTATAAAAATGACTACTTTTAGTAATATTATTCTAAATTTATATTTGATCACCATACCGGAGTGTTTCACATCACTTTAACAAACATCGCCACCCTATAATAATACAACATATTTGAGTCACTGTTATTGTTTGTGTTGGGACCCACCCACATATAATGCATGACTTATAGCAGACATGGTGAATTTGACGACAAGTATCATTATTTTTCTGTCCCATTAATCGTGATTCGTATTCAATTCTGTGAAGCTTTGTCCACACACTGTGCCATTTACCTCTTAAAGTTTTATATAATTAAAACTTTATAATCGTTATAGAATACAAATTGTAAGTCTGGATAAATTGTCTTAAAACTCCTTTCAAATGCTGAAATAAGTAGAATGGTCTTGCCTTATGATGTATATCTAATATATTTAACCCATTCTGGTCTGTAAAACGGTCAATAATGTATTATAAAGACTTTGACTGTTTTAAAAATAAATAAGTGTGAATTACATAGTTTACCGATATCACACCTTAATAATATGGTATGTAATATATACATGTAGATTGCTATTAAAACCGTATATCAATTCACTATTAAAAAATTCGGTCACTCGAAATTTAAATGGGACTTTAACAATACAAATGTATGGATATGTTCGCAGATTCACACTGGCATGCAGCATGGCATAATATGGGCCCCGCAACCGACCGGGTTGCCTCTGACCAGTTCAACATTCGCGGACAAAATCAAGGAAGCGGGTTACTCCACGCACATGGTGGGAAAATGGCATCTGGGATACTACAAGAATGAATATTTACCTTGGAACAGGGGCTTCGATACATTTTACGGTAAGTTACTCTTATTAATTGGCGATCGACATGACCCACATTTTTTATAGATTTTAAGATCTATACATATGTGGGCCATGTTTGACACTTTGCATAAATAGAGGATCTCTATTCCCTTATGAGTTTATACGAAATTTAATAACGAATGCACTAAATTCGATTTAGTGGACGAGGTTAATAAAATTTCGTATAGAATTGCGACAAATTTGAGATCCATTTTAACACATAGTAACAATAAAAACGATATCGAAACGGCTGGGCTTAAACAAATAGTGATTTCCTTATCATAACCAAAGCGGAAGTATATATAGACACATTCAAGAAACAACATAGTTCCATTTTAATTGTGTATTTTCATGTTTGCAAAATTGTTTAACCAACATAATTATCACCACATGCTTATCTCATAGTCAACGCTATATAACCCAACAACAATTGAATATCATAATTTTTTGTTCTTTCCTCCCGTGATTGTGGGGGGGGGGGGGTGGGGGTTAGCCCCGGGATGGTCGAAAGGGCCGATAACAAAACAAAACAAAAAACATAATTATATTATAAATAACATAATAAGCTCTTTCGTCACTGCGCGTGCCTGAAGGGGTACTGTACACAGAGATAGGCAATTTTTTTATTTACTCCCATTGACATAACTTTCAAGTTATATTGTGTTTGTGTTATATGAGTTTCGTATAAACCTAATTTAGCGACGAAAATATTGATCTTGGAAATAAAATTATTACGATTTCAAACTACGCGCCGTATTTTTGACCTTCACCGGAGAAGACGCAGGTTGCAGGATGAACCGGAAGTTCAATTGATGCCTGCAATCTCTTCCATCGAACAATCTCACCCCCTATAAAAATACTTGACGCTTTATGAATCTTGTTTCTTCTCTTTTTTTCCAAATTGGTTATAGTGGGACTTCCTTTTGCATGTAACATGTTTTGTTCGCAACTCAATAATGTTCGTCGTAAACGGCCGTCGATAAAAGACACCCAACATGTGAGATTTCAAGAACGGTAACTCGTAATGGCATAATTCGCCATTTTATGACTCCAGCCATAAATTCATTTATATTAAATAATTCAATTTGACTTTTATGATAGCCCGTTAAACGAAACGTTTTCAGTAGACATCGTCGACTCAAATACGTTATTTTAAAATATAATATTGATATTAGATCGCAATTGTTACCGGGAATTTATTGAAATTGGCGTACAGTACCCCTTTAACAAACATGTGCATGTGTGTCTTACTGAAAATATGAAGACGGCTTTAGTGGCTAATTATGTGATAAAACTATCAGTACGTTTTCAATAGTAGTTGCAATTAGATCCTACCCACGAGCCCATTAATATTAGGTTCTGGTCATTAAATATCGAATTTCAAAAGGGGAAGTTTTAAAGACATATTATGGACGTGTTCGAGTGCGTGATGCACTCAGATGCAATGCAAACCTGGGGAATGTCGCATTCTACTAACATCGCCGAATATTTCAAATAAATCGACCATACCACTCCATTGAAAACATCGTCTGAACTACGCTCAATTGTAAATATTTACATCTCGATTCGGGACGCAACAATCGGCAGTAATCTAACACACATGATTTCGCCATTAAGAGTCATTGCATTCAATTAATATATAAGAATATAATATTCGAAAAATAACTTTGTGCAAGATTGTTCTCCATTTCTATTTGACCACCCAACCGGAGTGTTTCACATCACTTTAACACTTTGGTGGGTAGAACGACGTATATGTCGTCTATCGATTGAGAAGTAGAACGACATATATGTCGTTTCAGGAAGTGTTATTTTATGTAGACATAACTTCAATAAATCATCTGATTTATAAATGATTTGTACATGACTTTGATTAATATAATGTCCCTAATGTATAAGTGCAAATGATTATGATAACACACGTTAACAAAAAATGCACAAAAATTAAAACGAATTATTGGACACTTTTGACCCGAACTTGTTAATAATTATTGATATGCCGTTGACGTTAAATTATGATGTCATGTATATGACGTTACAGATACTATCCAAGGGGTCAACGCACTAACACAAATTCCAATGATCATCTCTGATAAAGAGCGTCCGTGCTATAGATTCACAAGAGCAGTGGATATATACGAAAGAACGTTCCAATCATTTGTACTCGCTTTTCGACGTAAAAGTGATGGATGATTTTTATTGACTTTCGCAATTTATGTGCAAAACAAATGATTGTGATTATAAGTATTGTTCTGTTTACTTCTGCCTCGTAACCAATTACCTGAGTAAACCACGGCAACGGGTTGTTGCTCTAATATGAAAGGAAATAAAATAAATTCCGAATAAATCAGCGGACTACATCATTTGATACATGGTTAAAGGCCCATTTAATTTTCGAGTTCCTTGATATACGGTTTTAATAACAATCTATGGCATAATATGTGATTATAATACTCAGAAGGTGCCCCATAGAGCAATAGAAAACAGCTGAAATCATAGAAAGATCCCACACCCGTCATGGCTCATGCCCAGAATGCAACAGACATCAAACTAAAAATGTATGTTCGATGGAAGTGGAATAACTCTATATATATAAAGATATAGAGTTATTTCCCTTCCATTTAAAATAGTGATTCCTGAACACAGAACACAAGTCGATATTTCAACAAAAACAATATGTTCACAGGTTATTACACCGAATGAGTTGATAATACTATGTTTTGGAGCTTCCTCTTTCAAATAGTATACAATTTGGAGTGTATTTATCATCACCGACGAAGGCCGGTGACAAAACGCTTTGATTATTGAGCAGCTGTATTATATATTAGATGCTTATTTAACTACACGCCCACTTTGATTATTGAGTCACCCAACATTTCAAATCAAACGAACTACGCGTATTATAATCAATTGTCCTGTGTTATTTCGTTGATCAGCAGCCATGTAAACTGTAATAGCCGGCACATTTTCAAGAATTTCGATTCCAATTGGATGTTGTTTTTTTAAATGTCATAAATAGTATCCGAGTTGCAGGTTTTCTGACGGCATCAGAAGATTACAACACCCACGAGCGATGTGGTGCAATGAAAGGCCACCCAGAATATCACAGCATGTGTGGAGTAGATTTCAGATTCAACGACCAAATCATCAGAAACGAAAGCGGACATTATTCCACTGAAGTGTTAACCGACAGAGCAGTCAACGTCATTAATGATCATGACACCAACAAGGTATACATTCCAACTGAGACATACTTCATCAGCAATGTTAGCTGTTATATTACGAATTGTGTTTCCGCAATAAAATCTTCAAAGGCGACCCAGCCATTGCTCATACCTAAATATCGAAAGCAACTAACGCGATCATAAAAGTTACATACTGCAAAAATGAGACATCCGCGAAGATACATCAGCGAATACATACATCCTGCAAAAAGTATAACCGGTACACAATATGCGTTATTAATCAAGGTTACCCCATAGCACCTATTTCTTTTATATAAATTGTATTCGTCAAAAATAACACTAGTATCGAATATATAAACAGAAAACAAAGCATACAAATACAGCGCAAATACAATATATTTATTATAAATATGTTACAATTATATACATGTTATATATCATACGTGCAAGTTGTATAACGCCGACGTCTTGGGATGAAATAGCGAGAAATATCTTCCCGATGTGGTGTCTTTTGAACAGCAAACAGGACTATTTAAGGAGGCCGCAGACCGATACTGATCAATATTCATTATTGCTGTTCAGAACTTCAGAAGGCATAACCGAATTGGGAAAATAGTTTTTGCTATTCCACCCGAAGACCGACAATATGTATTTTATTATATATGCAGATATGTGACACAATTCTCACAGCGCGCCAACCATGAAGTCAGCTGGCATATATATAGTTCAAAGACTATAGCCCGGGCGATAGTTCGCTTGACACAATTATCGCCTCGCGCGCGTCAAACGTGACGTCAGCAGGATCATTCTCGCATCGCGCCAATCGTGACGTCAGCAGGCGGATACTAGTTCGAGTAGTATAGCCCGGGCGATAGTTCGATTGTCGGACAATGATAAAAACTACGCCCCCATCTAGCTCCATCCAATCAAAAGACAGTATGATCCTCTGCTAACTCTACGTAAATAATAGAGGCACATATAACGTATGTGTGGGGTGGTGGACATACCAGCACGGACTAACCTTCTAACCGGTTATACATGCACTATAAGCAATGATCACTCATATTAGTCAATGACTCCATAAACCTGATTTAAATATTTCTTTCTTTTCCATAAATGTTCCTTTTTATTGTAGCCTTTGATGTTGTATCTCGCATACCAAGCAGTACACTCGCCCTTAGCGGCTCCACAGCGCTATATAGATATGTATTCATCGATATCTGACAACAACAGAAGAACTTACTCTGGTACGTAAATATTGTCCATCTTATTTCACCCATATATGATCAATAGCGTAGGGAAATGAAGCTATTGGCGTGGCAGTCAATGTATATGTGTTTTGGTTTACTATTATGAGTAAAAGTTACCCCAAATACCTGTCAAATCACCATAGGTTTTGTTGAATATTTGATAGTAAACACATCGAATCACAACAGATGAAGCCGTGAATCGAACCTCCGGCCCACATATGTGGGTCCTCGGGCATAATGCTGTGACAGGGGGACATGAAGCATGAGTTGGAACTGAAAATCGGTTCCCTAAATGCGACAGGAATAATGAGTCAGAATTCAAATCTTTCATTGAAATCATTGATGTGGTGTGTATACAAGAAACCAACCGACGATGCGGATATTATAGAGATTCCTGGTTTCAAAACACTAATACCATAAAAGACAGAAACAACTTCTAGACACAGATCGGGAGGTTTGTGTGTACCAGTTACGGCAGATTTGGTAGATTTTACCAAGCCAATTGATATTAAAATGAATGTGTTGCTTGGTTTGGATTCAAAGCCGAACCGAATTCATCTTTGATTTTTTTAAATGTTCATATACCACCGGAAGGTACAAAATTCAGTTCTAACACATGCTTCAATTGTTGATTCTAGACCGATTAGTGAACATATATTAATGGGCGACATCAATGCTATGACAGCTCGCCTGGTTGATTTGATACCCTCGATAAATCTTTTCCCGGTGAACAGTTTGCATTTTTCAAACGGTCATCGCATTCAAGACACAAAAACGAATAAGTATGGGTATAAATTGGTTGACCTGTGCAACACTGTATAATTCCTCATATTAAAAGGTAGAGTTGTTAGTGACAATGGAATTGGTAGAATAACTTGACGTAATGTAAGTGTAGTTGATTACGCAGTCGCGGCATATCTGTTCATGTCATTTAATACCGAGTTCTGTGTGGATGATTTTAACAGCCTCCTTAGTGATGTCCATAGCCATAATTACTGTAAGATTTCACTTGAATTGTTTGTGAGTAGCCCAACTGCAGCACCGAGTACTGGTGAGCCAATATAATTTGTGTCGGAAAACTCAAACCATAAAACTATCAAACCGTGGAACAATGAACACGAACGTGAGTATATAGAAAACACTGATCCAATATTAGTGACTGATTTAAATGAAGATATTCCTCATTACATATGAGAAGTGACATGTCCCGAATTGACATAGACGCTGCAAATGATAAGTTGAGAACTATTTTCTTACGTAACGCGGCCGATGGGGACGAGAAAAAAGCGAAAACATGTAGCCGCAAATATACGAGTAAAAAAATCCGTGGTTTTCTACAGTCTATATATACTACAGACTGTATTAACTCAAGACTTCAGTATCGCAAACCATAAAACGCCTTTTCGGTTGAATAAAAACAATACCACTAAACAGTGCTTCAGAAATCCCGAGGTGAATACAAATCGACAATAAGGCGGAGTGGACTAGAATAGAAAGTAGACACCGATAAATATCCGAGTTGAGATCTCGATACCCCCGCGAATATTGAAGATAAATCGGACGCGGTAAAAGACAAACCCAGCCCAGTTGAGTACCCGATTCAAAGGCATTCCATGACTATTTTGCTGCACTTAATCATTCAGATACAGATGATGATACCACCAATCTCACAACCATCAACTTGGTAGATATTCAAACTTGTACTACGATATTAAACATGACGAAGCCGATGAAGCGCAGGTATTGATGGAATTAAGAATGAATATATCAAAATGGCACCCATTTGAAGCCATTTTTAAAATTATATTTCAACCTAATTTAAAAAACAGCCATGGATACATCGAATTGGGCGTCGGCGTTATACAACCATCATACAAGGATAAAGATTCGCAACTCCCAGAAAATTACCGACCAATTACGCTTGCAAATTGTATTGCGAAGTTATTCACATCGTTTATTAGCGAATCGATCCAACCTTTTCTGGGCCAGAATGAAATACCTTTTGAAATTCAGACAGGCTTTAAACATAACTACTCCATAATTGATCACATCTTCACCCCAAACGATTTGACAGGCTTTGAGAAAGATAGACAGACAAGGGTATATTGCGCATTTATAGACCTATCTAAGGCCTTCGATACAATCGATAGCGTCTGGTGGGCTGGACTCTGTCACAAAACTGACAGGGGTAGGAATATCGAGTCGAATTCTTAAAGTTAACAGAAATATGTACGAAAGCATACAATCTTTTGTCATATCTGAAAATGAGTATCCTGAGCTATTTGACTGTGAAGTTGGTGTTAGACAAGGTGATATCTGTCGCCCCTGTTATTCTCCATGTACACAAATGACTTAGAGGTGAAACTTGGCTCTAATTCTGAATATGGCATTTGACTGATTTTCAAAGTTTGAATGATAAATTTCAGAAATTATTTTGTCTTCTTTATGCCGATGACACAGCGCTATTCTCATTCACATCCCAGGGGCTGCAGCATGTGCTTATGGTTATGAGAATATTGTGAACTCTGGAAATTAAAAATTAATAATTCTAAAAGAAATGTTGTCATCTTCGGTCGTCACATGAAATAAGACAAACTTACTGAGTCCTTCGTGTTGAACAATCAACCTATTGAAGTAGCTGATGGATATAGATATCTCGGAGTAATTTCCATAAAACGGCTACTTCTTAAGTGAGAAAAAGTATCGACGTGTACACGCATAAAGAGCTATGTTTGCGTTATTTCGCAAGATCAGACATACCGTTGAATACATAATACCATAAACGTTTCAGTGCGACAACAGCTAAATATTTCTTCCCATGATCTAGAGTTGCCATTTGCGTGACCGCTGACTAAAGTTTGAACAGGCACACACGAAACGATTTCAACTCTATCGAAATATCTATGAAACAAAACACGTCACTTGTATTTACAGCTCTATATCTACGAATGTGTTCGGAAATCGTTAGCGTGTGTCTGTTTGAGATAAATGTTACCAAAATATGTCTACATACATGTACGTTTGGGGTTCGAACGGGCCATGTCCGTCTAAGTGTCATATATACCATGAAACATATTTAAAAAAAAAAACAATTATCGCCAGTCGTTGCCAAAATAAATTAGTCATAATCATCAGCCTGTTGATGGTGGACTGAAATCGGAAGAAGAAGACATAAAATATCTGCGGGGCGTCAATAATCAATAAACTGTCGCAAAGTGTAGTCCGGTTCACCGCTCCAATGTTAGATATTCCTATGTGTCAAAATTGACAGCAGCTGACTTCCCTTGCCTGGCTGGTTGCTATATAAACAAAACAGCGGCGTAGCTTTTGTCGAAATTTGACAGTCAGTACATTCGCCCTGTATGAATATACAAAACACCATACCGTTATCCACTAAATATCATTGTCTCGATTTCATAATTATGACAAAAATGTCTTGACATGAAACCGTGACAAATACGGCATGAAATAGACAACTCAATGAGTAAACAATTCTCAACTTTAAGTTTGCCGTCAAATCAAAACCACATTTTGAATGTGATAAACATTGAAAAATACACGAGGCACTAGTGGCTGTGCATACTTATTTCCACTCGAAGTGGCAATCTTTCATTTTTATCAGCATTTTTAACGATTAGAGCGATGTTAGTTGAGGGACTATATTTTATCCGCATGGTAATCTAATTCATGCGGTAGCCAGATGATCTCGGTCCCTGATAACAAAATTAGCCACAGCAGCCACAGCAACTTTGGTATATCTGTTGGTTGCTGTGACCTAATTTTGTAAGGGAAAGGTGTGGTTTTAAGACCAATCAATGAAAATAAGAAAATATCTGCTGATTAGTAGAGGTGCTAACTTCAAAACTCGTGCATTTTGTGATGAAAGCAAGAAACTTGGCACATATGTTTCATGTTTTTATCACCAAAATACACGACCCCTCCATTGTTTTCCATCCTAGAACCCCTACTAGATGGCGTGACTGAATTTGAATTTAGACGTTGGTGTAAACAATATTTATTCCCAATACAAAACAAGATGAATATTTTACAAAAATGCTAATGGATGAGTATGGGTGATTGGAAAGGGATGAGACAACAAGCCTATTGTGGCTTTTTTGTAAGTCCTCTCCCAGATCGCTTAAATTTTCCGAACTACATAAGGCCGTTCGGGCGTGTCAGACGGGAATTTTTCTGGTTTGTACTTTAAATAACTTATTGGTGATTTTGATATAGATCGCACTCAACAAAAGATAACAAGAGATAAGATAAGAACTGGAGTGGGGTGTGATTAGGGAATTAAAGGTAACCAATAGGACGAAAGGAGAGTAGTTAGGTTTAAGAAAGGTCAGAAAGATAGGATGGTCAATGGGGGCGGGGTAGTTTAACATTCGGCTGTAGAATTATATGTCAATTGTGTATAACTTGGCGTACAGAGACTACATGAGTTAGCTGGGCAGTCAGGCTTTCCGAATTATGACATTATGTATGACTTTATATATGACTCAATGGCAGAAGACATGTGACATAGTATTACGTTTAGAATCGTTTTGTACTAATTATGTATCTTTGTGCGGCCTCGAAAATACTATGATTTTCCCTAATGGAACTTTCGGATGAACCCTCGAGTAGGGTTCTTTCTGATAATATTATGTTTGGTAGAGATGATAGCAATTCCAATCTTGATGCCTTAGATTTAGACGTTCTCTATCTGAAGATGGCTAATACATGTATGTACATATTGTTTCGAATACATTGACGTAAGGGAGTTAGGGTTAACCGCATATATTCCGGAATATTATCGATATTCTACTATTTGACAACCTTGTATGAAATACATGTATACGTACCTTGTTTCAGCGATGGTCACGTGCATGGATGACGAAATAGCTCGCGTAGAACTCGCCTTGAAGGTAAAAGGAATATGGAAAAACACCATCTTTATCTTCAGTTCAGGTACACTATATATAGATTCTTCATTTCGCAAATGTATGCATTCCACAACGGAACAGACTCATGCCCAAAAGCTCAGACCGTTATGTGCATAGCGCATTATAATGGCAAAATGTCAGTTTCATGAACCCGGAAGCAAATTTAAATTGTCCAAAACCAGCCATTTTGTAAGTACGGTAAGCTGAAATGACGTAACACTAATTTGTCATTGACCAAATATAAATAAAATATACAACGAAGAAGTAATGTATATACCCTCTAAATATTTATGAAGTTATATTCGTGTTAATTCAACCTTTGAGTATTTATTTCATTTTTATAAATATATATTGTGTTGCATAAGAAATATAATTTGTACTCACAGTGGACTCGCATTTTTCAACTAATACGAGAGCTACGATGTGGCGTGATTGGTTTGGGTGGGTCAGTAAACAATTCCACTTATAATGATATATATAATACTAGCCGATGAGCCCGACGTTGTCCGGGCTATTCAAAAACCAAATTTCAAGTCGATAGCTCTACCCGTTTCCGAGATCTGGTCTGCGCATGCGCGAAGCTGGCGTCGCACGGGCTCGGCGACCCGATGAAATTCGTATCCGGGCAAGATACATTCACATAGCAAATTTCAAGTCGATAGCTCCACCCGTTTCCGAGATCTCGTCTGCGCATGCGCGAAGCTGGCGTCGCACGGGCTCGGCGACCCGATAAAATTCGTATCCGGAGCAAGATACATTCACATAGCAAATTTCAAGTCGATAGCTCCACCCGTTTCCGAGATCTCGTCTGCGCGTGCGCTGCACGGGCGTCGCACGGGCTCGCCAATACGACAACGACGACCGCCTGGTCAAACTACACACACGTACCAAGTTTCGTCCCGATCGGTCGAGAATCGTAGATTTGTATTAATGACAGACAGACAGACAGACAAACAAACAGGCAGACAGACAGAGGTCTTCAAAATATATATGAGATATATATTCTACTTGGCGTTGAATGTGTTTTTGATGCGCAAGTCGTTGTAAAAATCCGAATCGTTGACCCAGTTTAGCGGACACCATCTCGAACCAGTGATTTTAACAACCGGTTTGCGTCATAACCGGAGTTTTGTTCTGAACCAATTTTTACTCGGGATACATCAATTTGAAGAGTAATACAATGTCTTTCTACTTATAATTGAGGCATTTATGTAGCACAAACTGTTTTGTGTATTTTGAACCTGTTTGTGGAATTTGAAAAAATGATAAAAAAATTAGGCCCGGCCAAGTTGGATCCCTTTCTATAGGATTAAGTTTTATTGGGAGTGTGGTCTGATGATGTTATCACTTATCTAGGCTCATACAGTCTTGAAACGACGAGAAATAAAATACTCCCTGATAATTGTTAGCTTCAAACATTGGCATTAAATTGGAGCAATCCGTAGGGCATGCAATTATAGTCTCAAATTTACATTGTTTATATTAACTTTTTCCCTTCTTAGTCCAGGAGATATTCTGTCGATCTCTGCAACCCCCCCCCCCCCCATGACTCAACTTCACCCCACTAATTGTCTTCATTAAGGTATCCTCTAATGTTTTTCACCTTGTAAACAAAAAGCGGCCGCACAGACTCTAGACAAGAATGGCGTACATCATGGCGGTCATTTTGCTTGATATGCACTAGGTATCGCTGATCGCCATTATAGTAAATATAATATCACATGCGCTTTTGTTTTCCACTCGATTAGTTACGCTAATATACAACGCAAAACTAGCAATAAATCCGACTCCAAAATCCAATATGGCGACCAAGATTGCGACCGAAATGTGAACAAATTATCAAATTTCGACAATTCACCACCTCATCGTTTGTCGGTGTGGGAAAAATGGGCATCTTTGTGAGATATTACACAGTCATATTACAGAAGATTCATTTGCGCATATAATATCACCATAACATGCATGCCAAGTCGGATATTTTATCCCGATATCACGTTTTTTTCTCCAAAAACCAGCATAATCCGATCGAAGCCAAATCAATGCTAATCGCGTTATGTCTGTTTCTAATAAGTATGTGTTATTGTTATTATAAATCCATACATACATCTACATATGTAGGAGATACTCGGCTATGACTCCTCTTAAACTCGATATGAGGAATATTCACCCAAATATAAGATGGCGGCCAAAATGGCGACCATAAGTTGAAACGACACCAAACATGTCGCGGATTTCCACATCATTGAGCGTTATTGTTACAACAATTCCACCCAAGCTTACGGTTATGAATTGGTAGAACTTTCCGTATACATGGTCAAACAAAAAAAGTTTCATAAATTCAATATGGCGCCAAAAATGGCGTTCATAATTTGAAGAAAAAATAAAATCACCGAAAATCCTTCATATTCAAATCAGTGGGCGCTATTATGACGACAACTCCAATTACCCCATACATGCTTACAATTGAGATGGGAATACTGATGCGAAGTAGCCAACTTACTGCTTTCCCTCCGTGAAACAGCTTCCCACGATGGAGGCTAAAATGACCGAAATTTAAAAACACGTCGATAAAACTTTAATGACTTACAATGCATGGGAGTTATTGTGGTGTGAATTTCGCCCATATTTACATGTAGACATGAAACATTGATACGAAGTATTCGTTTAAGTTGGGCAATTGATTCTAATGCCAAAATGGTGGTAAAACTGGTGACCAGAAATTGAAAAGTCGTAAATATGTTCACATTATAATTTCCACTTTTGCCACAATATCAATATGTATAGAATAAATCAATCTATGGATTACTATTTAAAACGTACTAAGACGCATTTCGCAGCTGTTGGAATTTTGGGAGGTCTAAAACCCACAATGAATAATCGCGGTTTGGCATTTAGAAATCCATTCTACAGTAAGCGCCGATAATGTCCATAGCCCTAGATGCACCGAATAGTATGACTTGCATGATTCAGAACAACTACCTGGGTTGATTCTGATCTGCCCCATTTATATAAGGTTTAACTGTCATGTGGACTGTTTTTATGGAGATGTAACCAGGTTTTACATACAAGTTATGACCACTTACCTCACGGTTACATCTCCATAAAAATAGTCCACATGACAGTTAATCCTTATATTTATATACATTTAGCGAAAAAGCCACGTTTGTAAATGTATTTAAATCGAAAAGTGTATCGTGACAAAAACAGCCCAAAATACACAATAGCACCCTTGGCAAAAGTCCAAATGCGCCCAAAACATTACGCGTTCGTCTTTCCAAACCCAATGAAGCATCGATGGTGTTATGAGCTTGGTGTTATGAGGCGTTGCGCATTCACCGAGAAATAACTACAACTAGCCACGTGGGCGCCGACCAATCAGAATGCTGGATTTAGTGATGACAACACTTAGTATGTAAATATAACTATTTGGACCAGCTTTAATCTCGTGATCAGATTAATATATCTGGCTCTCAGCAACAAAGACTCCTATAATTCATGCGAGAATGGTCCCACTAATCAGAATGTTTCAAACAATATATACCGGTGTCCTGCTCATGGTTTTGCTAAACAAACTAGGAATTATTATCCTTAATAGTGGCAATTAGCTTCATTCATGGTACATGTAGCATATGGTATAATTCGTCTATTGAGCGTCATCTTGTGAAATGAACTAGAATGTCGATGAGTATACTAGTTTCAGAAGGTTCTCATTGTTTTATGGTGCCCATATTCAGAATGCGCAATGGGTGATGCCACAGTGTCCTGGGCCCGCAAACAAGGTACCCTGCCTTGCTCATCGGAAGCTTATATTCTGCTAATGATGAACAGACAGTCTGCCATCAGTTTTTCCCAGTCAAAAATAAAAATGGTATAAATAAAATTGTAGAGAACCCTGAATCTCATGAATTGCTTACAGCATGGAGTCCACTTAAAAAGCATAACAAGTGCAACTTTAAATACCATACACAGTCGTGGTCAGGTTATTTTGTTTATATAATCACCGGGCGCACGAATTACTATAATTTACAGATTACCGCGTTATCATAACAGCTACGTTTATATCTCCATGGCTGATATTTTAGTATTATATGCATATCACAAAATTCCCCGGACTATGTGTAGGTTATATCAATCAATAATGATCTCTTGGACCGAAGAATCATAGTTGTGGTATGTCCGTCCAAATTGGGAGGCATAGAACCTGTCCGAAAATTCAAATTGTTTTCATCTTTCTGAGCGTTGGTGACCTGATGAGGATAACAGCATGTACACCTGGTGACTGTCAGCTAGCAACCTGTCAATTCACTAACCTCTCTGCTAATGTCGTAAACCATAATATACCCACACTTCTTGACCATGATCCAAAGCATCTTTGTAACATCCAGCAGTCGTCTCGTCGTTGAGCTACCAGCAGATAACAACAACACAATCGGTGCCAGGTTGTAGGCATGCGTCATGGCAGTGAAAGTGAAATAGGACCATGAACTTCACCGCCCCTACATCAGCGGTATGTTTCAGACATGGGCTAAGATATTACATGGACATGTGTCCACACACGTTCGGAAGCAGTTCTAAATCAACTTGATCACTTGTCTACCTTTGGATACTACTACGTACCGGCCTCCCCATAACTGGTGTGCAGGCTTAATTCCCATGCCTTTGATATGTTGGTGATATTTCATTCAACGAATTAAGGTATACGTTGTTATGACCCTCGAGATTGGTAGTGGTCGGTATTGTTCAAGATAATCTGAATGACATCAGCACAATGATTACATGTTCAAGGCAAAGAATATCTAGATGAATATTCCGTTGATGAGATCTTATACAATCACTTCGAAACACGTCCGGAACACCATCATTCCGACCAGTTGTGCCTGAGACATGACAACAATCTTCTAAAGCTATCATGCACATCTCACGTTCGACCTTTATAGAATTTCATACAACACTCACAGCCTAAACCGAGTGAAATAAACAAGGTGAAAATGCACCATATCTGCTGACATGTTCTTGAATCATACCGCCAACTTACTGATATTAGCACCGTGCATGCCTTCATTATTTTAGTGACATACCACCAAATTATCAAATTCATCGCCTTTTAGACTATAATATTTTAGACAACTGTCATAGTATTATATAGACAAAGGTATACGCTTGATCCATTTGATTTTGAACGGATTCGAATCGGATGTTGAAATACAATATTAGCATATGCTTTATATTATATGCTATCATAGGGGAAGCTCACGAAAATAACGAATCCACCGTATAATTAAAGCAAAATCGTGAGCTCGAAAATGGATTTCTTCAAACGTTCTGATTACAGGGACCCTTCTCCCAGAAAGTGTAGAATACTTTGTTGGTATGATCGAGGTAGATTGAACAGACGGAGACGGAGAAACAGGTCCAGATAATTATGAATGTGGCACATTAAAGTAGATTCTCAAGTAATTGTGCTGAATCTTGCAAGTCACATATAATATGACTATTCTGCGCACCAATACGGTCGCGGTCATCATCGGCGCTTACTGGAAAATGGAATTCGAAATGCCACATCGTGATTATTGACTGGTGGTGTTCGTCCTCCCAGAAGGCTGCTAGCCATGTTATGCGTTTGAAGACGTTTTAATACATATCTATATCATGACAAAAGTGGAAATTAATAAGTGAAAGTATCTAGGATTTTCAAATTTCTGGCCACCAGTTTAGCCGTTATCTTGGCTGCTACTATCAGTTGCCAACTTAACCCTTTACCCAACAGAACGGCCCTGTGCCAATGCATTCTCTTATATATGCGAGTCGACCATAGGTCGCCTCGCATATATAAGAGAATGCATTGGCTTAACACATTAAAAATTATAAAATTGTTAAAGAATGTAAGAAAAAATGGTAAAAAGTGTTAAAAAAAGATTTTTTGTTAGGCCAATGCATTCTCTTATATATGCGAGGCGACCTATGGTCGACTCGCATATATAAGAGAATGCATTGGCACAGGGCATAACTGTAACTATCACAATGTGGTCAAGGAGCCGGTTCCAATTATATCCATATTTGTATGGTTCTATTGAGACAGACCGAAGATATGTTAGGCTGTTGAAGCTTTATTTGGCCGGTTTTGGCCGGTTTGTTGGGTCAAGGGTTAAACGAACACTTCGTATTAATGTTACTAACCTAAATGTAAATGTGGAGATAATAGTATAACAATGACGCCCATTGTCAGAAACTAAAGGAAGGAATATAGGCGTGTTTTCAAATTTCGCTCGCCTTTCTAGCCGCCATCTTGGATTTGGGAAAATATTTATTTGATGAAATGTATGGTAATTACCTAAGCTCAGTATTCCCAACTCAACTCTAAGCATTAATGGAGTTGCCGTGACAATAACTCCTATTAATGTGAATATAAGGGATTTTCGGTGATTTTTCAAAATATGTCCGCCGTTTTGGGCCCCATTTTGGATTTGAGGGATTTTTCGTTGAATCAGATATAAGGTAAGTACTTCACCTCAGTATTTTCGACCCACGGCAATAAGCATTAATGGAGGTGTCCTGACAATAACGCTCTCTGATGTAAACATCAGCGCTTGTCGATGATTTTTCAGTTTCTTGTGCCAGTTTGGCAGCCATCTTGAATTTGGGTAAATTTATTCCTCATTCATCTCGAATATAAGAGTAATCCTAACGCGGGACTCTCCTATATATGTACATGTATATGTGGATTTATAATAACAATAGACACCCACTTATTCAAAACAGGCAGTACGTGATTTGCGTCGATTTTGCTTTGGCCGGATTATACCGGTATTTGGAAAAACGTGATATCGGGCAAACATGTTTGGTCTAGAATGAATGCATGTTATGATCTAATTATGTTCGCCAATGACTCACCTATTGTACATGTATAATATCCCACCAAGCTGCCCAAGTGTTCCCACAGAGACAAACGGTAAGTGGTGAAATGTCGAAAATTAATCACAACCCAAAAGGGTTGTTTTACGGTATTGCGTAAGCGACGCAAGTATAGTTGTGACGTCACTAATTTCTATATTCTATCAACCTCAAAATTAGTTTTTTTACATCCGGGCGATTCGGACCTATGGGGCTTTATGGTGGCCGCCATGTTGGAATAACCTTGACAAATTAACAAAACGAATTTATTTATCTTCTTCGATCAGCCTCCCTGTTAAATTTGAAAAACAAAATCAACCTTATTCAAAATTAAATGATTGAAGTGGATTTAGTTGACATATGCGCATAGCATTCGTCAAACTTCGTCAGATTCCGAACCGTTGCAGTTTGAGATTACGTCCCCTGGCCCATAGCAACGTTGCGATTGGTGACGTAATTTTCGTTACAAAATGGGTGCGCCTAGGTGCAAGAAGTTATCGGCGAGTGCATATTCGAAATTCTCCGTTGTTGTTCTCGTGCTGAATGTTATTGGTATAAGCCAATCGATTTGGCATACATTGTGTGTGAAGTCTCCGGACTTGGTTGAACAGCGGAAGTGAAACTCAGTCAGTCGGAAAGAAACTGAATGATGAATCTGTTACTGAAAAAATATGAAAATCAACAACGTCAACAACGAAATGCAAAATGATGGTCAGTGGAGACAGTGGTGTGGACTGTGGACGTTGGACTGTGGATTGACTGTGGACGTTGGACTAGTTTGTGGTCACCACGGTGATTTGACTTGTTCTGTTAAATTTTAAGTATGTTTTCACCTGGACTGGTTAGTGTTGCAAGCGGTAAATTGTTCCATCTGCTTCTCTAAATTTAAAACGTTAATAGCTGACAGTGTCAGGTCAAGGAAATCAGAAAATGGACATTTTAGAGCTGACAGATTTACTGAAATTACTCATTTACTACTAGTACTACACTATTAGGATTGTATTAGTCACTAAGTTAGTGATTACAGATTAATAAATTTAGTTTTCAACGACTTCTGGCTCAATCTCACCCACTCACTGTGAGTGTGACTCGGGTCAAAATACAATTCTAGCCAGTTACAGACTACAGAGCAGTCGACACGCAGATGTGACAAGCACGTGAAGCCCAGTGAATTGGTGACTGACAAAGTGAATCAATTAACTTGGTGAGTGAAGGAAAAGAAGAACATCTCCAACTTGGCTCGGCACACTGCAGAGTGCAGTGACTGGTGAGAGGATATCCTTTCAACTTTCCATCTAAGAATTCTGTTTCCTGTGATGGACAGATCAAGTTAAATATAATAATTATAATAATAATGCACCGTTAATAACGCCATTAAGTTAAAGGTGATTTGTTTCAGCATTCTCACATATTAAATATTTCATGATTTTAACACTGTGTTCTCGGTTTAAACCTTAAGCATTAACCGGGAGCTCGGCCAGCATGGCTAGCATATATACTAGTGGCTATTTGTGGAAAAATTATTAAATATAGCGCTGCGTATTTGCTATTGTCGACCTGACACATTGGGATTGGAATAATCTGTATGCTAAACATAATAATTCCAGGCCAAGATGTTCCAACTGCCATGACCTTTTAGTTCTACATGATTCATGGGGCAATCGCATATGGTCATATAAATGTTTAATCTGATAGCATTTTCTTAGACCATGCCATGAATCTCTATGTATCTATGCCCGTCGAGAATGATATATTCCACCAGTACAAGTTTTTGCTGTTGCGATAGGGAAGTTTGTAACAATGAAAAAACAGTACAGGTAATAAATTATGAAATACCTGTTCCTTGATAATGTGTGTCATATAATGTGAAGGTCTAACTTTGAAATTGCAAGATTTAAGTGACTTTGTGGTTGATTTTGCTTTGCGTCCCTTACACCAATGTAATTCATCCCGGGCAATTATAAAATTATCAACGATCATTAAATTATTTGGCATAGAAACATATATAGAATTAAATTAAAATAGAATTAAATAACATTAAATTTCCATCACTATTATTAATTTCAGTCTCCACTATCAATATTATTGACCATCACACTGATGGAACACCTGAGAGTACGATATAATCTCACAAAAGTCACAAACAAGCAAGCAATCTCGAGCTGGGACCACCCCTACTGTGAAGTAGATTATCGAGGAACAAGTATTAACAATAAAGGAAAATATCTTCCCTTCTTGATCATTCATTGTTATAAATTTCGCTGTCAGAACATAAAATAGTTGTATTCAGTATTATATGTAAATGTATCCAATAAACATATTTTTCCCGTGAAATTGCAAAAATTAAATTAATTGATTTTGCCTTGAAAATTGGTGGCTGGGCCAGAGTCAACCTTCACCTGATGATAGCATTTTTAACAAATATAATAACTTGTGTTATATGGCTAATATCTCTGGACTGGCCCCATTGATATTGATCTGGAAATTAGAGAAATGTTAGAGGCAATGTCTCACTCTGACCCATATCTAACTGTGGCCAACATTCCCCTATATCTGGTGCTGCAACATATTCTCGTGCAAATAGGTTTATATTGTACCTAAATATTCACATAGGTTCATATTTGTTATTCATTTAAATTTGTTTAAATCAAAATTTAGAAAAACTAACGCCAGTATACACTCTGCCAGGGCACCCTGAGTCACCACAACAAATGTCGTTGAAATCCGGGCACCAACATTAACAAAGACGCGTTGGTGTCAACATTACTCCAGTCCTATATGTATATATATATATAAACAGTCCCACGAAACAATTATACATTTATTGATGAACGTGTCGTGGTATGTTCATACAGGATCTGGTTCATTATTCCGAAGGTTCCATATTCCGAAGATTCATTATTCCGAAGGTTCGCTATTCCAAATGTTCGTTATTCCGAAGATTCGTTATTCCGAAGATTCGTTGTTCTGACGGTTTTCTATTCTGGGCGTATTTAAACAGAAATCAATTGAAATTTGCAGCCCCATGTGCAGTTGTGCACCCACCCCCCATAAAAACCACACGAGAAATAAAAAATGCTATTACGCTAGTATTCACATATTCGGAATAGAATAGTGAATATTCGGAATAGCGAACCTTCGGAATAGAGACATGTCTCTGTCCATACGTACTGACGTATTGACCCAAGTTGGCCGGAAATACAGGCACTCCCATGAAACATACATTTACCATTTTATAGATCGAAGTACGTGTTTTGGGTTGTCCATACATACTGACGTAATCATATTAAAGTATTCATATTTCGGCCGCAATCTTGGCCGCCATATTGGATTTTGGTGTCGGTTTTTTGACTAGTTTGTAAGCGGTGTGTAGTGGCATAACGAATCGATTGGAAAATAAAAGCGAATGTGATATTATTTTTACTATAATGACGATCAAAGAGACCTCTTGCATATCAAGAAAAATGGCCACCAGGACGGGCGCCATCTTGTCTGGAGTCTCTGCGGTCACTATTTTCTTGTTACTAAGTGAAATAAATTAGTAGAGACCTTAAGGAAGACAATTAGTGGGGTAAAGTTGAGTCCTATGGGTTCAGACATCGGCCAATAGCTCATAGACTATACGTTCGGTTTCTTTATTTCCTAATCTGCAGAAGAAAAATGCATAACAGGTGAACTTCACCAACCTAAATTGGGGAACTTCAATCTGATTCTAGGCATCCCATAGTAGTTGAGGACTAAGCACAGTCAGGTTTCCAGAGGATGAATTTGGTGACGCCATTATCGCTATAGACGACGTGCTGGAAGCATGGAAAGCGTAATAAAGTTCACCCTCTGAGGACCTCATTCTGCAAATGTCAGACACACTATTCCATGGTTTGAGTGCGTAATAAATAAACAGATAAATGGTCTGCATAATATTCCTATGTTTCAGACAATGGTGGCGATGTTCGTGACGGAGCGAACAATTGGCCATTAAGGGGACACAAGGGCACTCTGTGGGAAGGGGGTGTACGTGCCGTTGGATTTGTTACGAGCCCGCTGCTGCCCGCTAATCAAATAGGAACGACGAATAAAGAGCTGATTCATGTATCTGATTGGTTCCCCACTATGGTTAACCTAGCCGGTGGCAACTTCAATGGAGTTTTACCGCTAGATGGCTACGACCAATGGTCAACGATTAAGTAAGTACGGACAGTATATTAAAACTCAGGCAGCACCAACAGATATCCCTTCCATGACGGGAACTGCGCTGGTGCGTCATTAAAGATCATGTGCCCATAGGGAGCATCACTCGTATGAGAGAACGCATTGGTTTACAATATTGTTAGGCCAATGTATTATATTATATAATACGATGCTCCCTATATATAGGAGACTCGCATATATAAGAGAATTAATGCATTGGCACAGGGTTTTCGCAAAATTTCAGGAAGCTTCACTCATGGCAGGGATATACCATGACTTTCAAGAAGTTTGTTCAGTAAATTACATGAATATGTTACTTGCCAAGGTTTGTTTTTCTCTTTCTAATAACATGAGCTTACAATATTGGTATGGTAAAAGAGTATATAGAGTAAGAAATTTAATAGTATGGAATAGTATTGATGATGGAAATGAATTAGGAAAACAATTATCACATATTGATATCACGAACAGGATGATCTTTAACCTTTTACTCAACAGAACGGCCCTGTGCCAATGCATTCTCTTATATATGCGAATCGACCATAGGTCGCCTCGCATATATAAGATAATGCATTGGCTTAACACATTAAAAATTATAAAATTGTTAAAGAATGTAAGAAAAAATGGTAAAAAGTGTTAAATGTTAGGCCAATGCATTCTCTTATATATGCGAGGCGACCTATGGTCGACTCGCATATATAAGAGAATGCATTGGCACAGGGCATAACTGTAACTATCACAATGTGGTCAAGGAGCCGGTTCCAATGATATCCATATTTGTATGGTTCTATTGAGACAGACCGAAGATATGTTAGGCTGTTGAAGCTTTATTTGGCCGGTTTTGGCCGGTTTGTTGGGTAAAGGGTTAATGAACGACAATGCTAAATGAGTTTGTGAAGGCATTGCTGTCTTTTAAATAAAATGGGAATTTTGCTAAATGCGACAGAAATTATATATCGATTTCCGTATTGTGGACGCCATCTTGACCACTATCACATATTTAAATTTATTACATGATCCTACCCTTATTCCATTAAATAAACCCATTCGACAAATAGAGGATTTACAACGAGTTCCCAGTTTAAAGCGGAATTTACAAATGGTCCAGTAAATTAGGTCTGGGCCGAGCCTTTGGGTTTATTGAATTGTATAAGGGTATGATCATGCAATAAATATACGATAATAGCATACACATGTAGTGTGTTTTGAGATGTGTTTTATCTCAATGAGTTATAAGTATGATTTTATTCGTGAGGTTCTGCCGAGCGAACACTCATACTTCTGACGAGTGGAGATAAAACACATGTCAAAACACACTATGCTATTGTTGTATTTATCTTATGCCAACCTACACTATCATTTTTGGGCAAATTAAGCCAAAATTATGTCAGTTTTGAGACAAAAAGAACCTACATTTTGATAATTTTGAAGAGTAATTTGGTAATTTCGAAGAGCAATTCCCGTTACGCATGAATACGCAGTTACAGTACATGTGATGAGGTCGCGGATTTATGGAACATTGGGGTGATTTGTTGGCAATAAACAAGATATAAGTCCTGATTTAATATTAATCCATGTTCAGAAATCGGAAATTCGTTCAATTAAATGTCAATGTTCTCAAACAAAAAGCAAAGTCTTTCAAACTGTTATAGTTCACTATTCGCTAGATTGAAAATAACCAGGCAAATTCTGAGAAAAGTGTACATCGTTAATTTTGCAAATTTTGTGCGGCAAGCTATCTAAAATAACAGGAACAGAATAGTGAAAGCTAAAATTTAGTCCAATTAGGGACATTTAATCATGTTTCATCGAATATGTAGCTACATTACTATTTTATTCCACTTGAATGCATTAATTTATTATTTAAACCATCCGAAATGCTAAAGTAGAAACGACCCAATTTCGAGGTGAGAGTTTTTGTTGATACGTCACCAAGACAGCAACGTCGTGAGGCGAAAGGTCACGTTACGCATAGTCCTTTCTTGGAGTATAATACACATATGTAAGATATAGCAATAATTTATAACATAGTATAACAGCCAACCTGTATACGATAAATTGTGAAATTAAACGTTCGTTTAATAACAGGAAATAGTGCCAGGTGACATTTGACTTCCGGTTTGTCGTCTGATTACATTCCGTTCGCTACGTCTCAAAATACTATGGCTTCCAATATATGTAATGAATGAAGAGTTGGAAAACTTATGTCATTAAATATACCCTATTAAATATGCCAAATAGTCTTTTTTTTATCTGTGACTATTTCTTTACGCGGACACACAAAACATAGTTGTTAGTTCGCATCGTATTTGTTGATTTAAGTAGGTTTTGTTGAGGTTTTGGATCATGTAATAAATATAATCTACAACTCGTCCACAGTTTATAGCGGAATTTACAAAACCCATCCAGTAAATTAGGTGTAAACCTCGCTAAGGGCTCGCCCGAGACCTATTACACTGGAGTCGTTTTGTAAATTCCGCTATAAACTGGGGACGAGTTGTTGATCATCTATAAACGATACACCTGGCAGCCAGTGTATTGTTTGATTCGAAGGTTGAATGCAGGGGTGGCGACATGGATACTGGTGTCTCATCCCATCTTTGGTGAACATTTTAACAGTTGTAATTAACAACAATATTTTTATTGAAACCAAGCGATATACATATTAATACACAATTCCACATATAACATGTATGTCACATTTGTGAAAATAGTTCAGCACCAGTCAGAAATTTGTAACCAAAAATAGGTTAAACTATGACTTGTTCTCAAAGTTTTTAAGCCATTCAGTATCTATTGTGTTATGGCACGGATGGCCTTGGTTGTAGGTTATAATTTTGAAATAAAATGTGTTCAATTATATACTAATAGTATAGTATAATGATAGTATGAATACGTTATTATCCACAAAAACACTTGTGCGAGCCGAGCGTTCGTTTATATGCAGCACATAACGAGTTTGGGATAAGCAAAATGCTGAATGATTTTTTCACTGTGACCCATTCAACACCAAAATGTTGAGTAGCGAGGATTAGCGATCGCTATGACGGTGTTGTAAACCAAAGTTCACTTAGTGTGATCCCCCCGGTGCTGAATACTTTGCTTGTCGCACGATATTTGCATAATGTACCG
Source organism: Siphonodentalium dalli (assembly GCA_032622095.1). Classification (NCBI taxonomy): domain Eukaryota; kingdom Metazoa; phylum Mollusca; class Scaphopoda; order Gadilida; family Siphonodentaliidae; genus Siphonodentalium; species Siphonodentalium dalli. The sequence goes on along the minus strand of CP136069.1, from coordinate 33,083,804 downwards.
TAGACCAAGTCTTCTCGGTCAAAAATAGCTTGGGATATCGGTTTGGCTGCTGCTGTTTTGGAGCGAGTCCCGTCCCGTTACTCTGCTATAACGGACTTTCATTGAAAAGGCGTACCACATTTACACTTGGTGCCCGAGTATTCACCTGAACTCCTGCATGTGATTAATCAGCTGACATTGCCGCGATTAATCTGCCTTAACAATGATATATCATTTACAGTGATTTACTGTGATAGGAAAAGGTAAAGTGATAATACGATCGTTTAATACGTACTGTTTACATACATGTTCTGATAGTGCGACAAATCGAAATTCTCTAGAAAACAGGGCTTTGTATACTTATAAATCGCATTGCTTTAACATTTAACGGACCATTAGAATCCTATTTTCTCTAACTTGAAACTCAGAAATTGATTTAAGATCGCGTCTAAAAGATGCTTGCGAAATCCTTTTTTTTTTCGCAGAGACAGTGACAGCGAACATATTCTGGGAAACTTTTTTCGAAGTTCAAAACATTTCCGAAAGACGCAGATGCATATAAATCATATCAGGCCAAACAGTCCAGAGCATGGTTCTATTAAGACACAGTTTATAACTTGGGAAAACAAGTTTTCTCATTCTCAACGCAATAGACATTTTGATGATATGTTCCCGAAGACTGTAGATCAGTCACTGTAAGGGCTTGTGCACATTGACATATTGTCAATCAAAGACTGGCCAATGATCGTATGTATTTTAGTAGTATCGGCATTTGAAATTGACTTTGATGTTTTGTTTACCGCTAAAGTGCAATAGCATACACACATCATTCTAGTCAATCTTGTAATTGGTATTAATAGCATCATCGGCACCCAATCGTCTTCACACTCGTAACATGAGCTATATGTCTATATTGTTCTACAAATATGTCAAAGAATTTTAACGCGTACGGTATTACTAATACCACCATTTGTGTAATATATAGGCAATAGTACTGGATATACTAGAGATGTTATGTTATGTCCGTACACACAAATGGGCCAAACTAGGAAACCCATGCCACTTCTAGGTCCCTTGATCGATTTCGGTCAAATATAGGGTGTTGCAGGATAGGGTTCAGCAAATATCAGTAAGCCACATACATATTAACATATAATACAAGTGAAGCAGGAGTCCCGATGTGTATATATATTTGCGGGATATGTTTAGATGATAAGTTAAACAAACGGTGATTAACATTTCCCAAGGGAACTGTGGGTGTTCAGTAAAGAAAAGTTTAATGAATTGATATTGTGTATTGAGTTACACGTATACATCTGCATGTGGATGACTGTGATCGCCGTTGTTTTGTAGGAATGGACAGGCTAGCCCTAGGACAGAACTTTTGCATAACATCGACGAGATACATGCGCATAGGGGACATACGATGTATCAAGGAACATTCGACACAAGAATGAGAGCTGCTCTTAGAATGGGAGACATGAAGCTGGTCACTGGAGATCCAGGTACCCATAATTATGTCTCCGACCGGTGATATACCGAGCCCCCGACCGGTGATATACCGATAAATATGTCCCCGACCGGCGATATACCGACACATATGTCTCCGACCGGTGATATACCGATAAATATGTCCCCGACCGGCGATATACCGACACATATGTCCCCGACCGGTGATATACCGATAAATATGTCCCCGACCGGTGATATACCGATAAATATGTCCCCGACCGGCGATATGCCGACACATATGTCTCCGACCGGTGATATACCGATAAATATGTCCCCGACCGGCGATATACCGACACATATGTCTCCAACCGGTGATATACCGATAAATATGTCCCCGACCGGCGATATACCGACACATATGTCCCCGACCGGTGATATACCGAAAAATATGTCCCGGCCAGTGATATACCGACACATATGTCCCCGACCGGTGATATACCGAGAAATATGTCCCCGACCGGCGATATACCCATACATAATGTCCCGACCGGAAACCGAAAATATATCCCCGACCGGTGATATTCCGAGAAGTATGTCCCCGACCGGTGATATTCCAAGAAATATGCACACGTACTTCTGAAACAAATGTTGGTTGAGTATCATAAACCCTTTCTATACTAAATGGATTCTACCAATCAGTTAAAAGGTGTACATCTGATTTAGTCCGGGAGCTAATACGGGTACCCTTGCACCCCCCCTGGGACTTAACTTCACCCCACTCATTTTGTTCCTTATTATGTCCTTCAACTTTTAATCAATGTTAACAAGAACAAAAAGTGGCCGTGTAGACTCCAGACAAGATGGCGTCCATCATGGCCGCCGTTTTTCAGCCCAGACCTAAGGGTCAGTTTTATTCAAATTATAGCGGGAAAATCTTGTAAAATGTATACAAATGTATATATTTTCGTGAAGCTGAGACATAATGACACATTTTTGAGCCAAAATTAAAACTCACCATCCAAGATGGCCGCCAAAATGGCCACCTGAAGTTGAAAATATAACATTTTTTCACAAATATCTTCTAGATCAATTCATGCTGTTTGGAACTGATTTAGGAATGCAACTTTATTTAGTATTTTGTATATTAACTGATCATTGGAGCAACGAAATATGCAATTATTGGGGTCCTAACCCCTTCCGATCCCTCAAAAATTCGATTTTACAGAATGCGGTATAAAATTTCACAAAAAATCACAATTGGGATTCTAGTCATATTTCAACAAGCAAGAAATGAACAGAACTTTGTAATGTAAGTGAGGCATATCATTAACTATTAATATTCCAAATCACTGGAACCAAAATTCTTACTTTGGCTCAAAATGGCTGCCAATATGGCTGCCAAAATATGGAAAATGGTAAATTTTACACCAGCGTGTCCTGCAATCGCTTACACGTTGTGGTTGATGTATAAAATTAGCTATTCTGCATTCTATACATTGAATACTAACATGTCTGATGCACCATGGTTAATTTTTACTATTGTCACCCCTGACATCGTCAAAAATATTGGACTTTTCTCTCAAAAACTTGACATAAATATTGGCAAAAATTCACTTTTCAGGTTTGTACCATTTTTTCAGGTCAAATATAACTATCTTTGGATTGAAAGGTGTTTATCGTTTTGGTCTATTTTAAATGTGTCATACTACAGTGTTTATAGACTGAATTGCTCAAGATGGCTTCCAAAATGGCAACCAAATTTGTAGAATGTTAATTTTTTACATATATCCAGAACATTCTCTGCATTATCCGAAAAGGTAGCATATTGTGACTCACTTGGTTATTATACATGTTAGTTAATTAACTGACAACTACATGTTCTATTCTGGTTGTCTCAGTTCCGTATGGAGCATGACAAATTCATTTTAAAGTATGCAATTTTGCTGAGAACCTCTTTTGTAATTTTGGCCACATTTATGGAAAGGAAATGGGCAGAACTTTGATACAGACCTGAGATGGATCATACTCTTTGGCTATTCTGGTCCATTATGATACAAAAAATGTCAACATGATACAGTGTGGATGCCAAGATCATAGCCAGGGAGTTACTCTATGAGCATATGTGAGGTGAATAGGTATACAGGGAGTTATTGTATGTCACGACTGATGTGAGTAGGTATACAATGAGTGACTATATGGTTATTAGTGGGTTGTCCATGGTAAGATGCATATAGGTATACAGGGAGAGGCCATGGTCAGGTGTGAGGTCAATCGATATGCATGGAGTGACTCTATGGTGTATGATTGTGTATATTCAGTACGGGTGCAACCGATGTACATGTATGGTCATTAGTGTGGTGTATGGATATAGCTACATGGTCATCTATGTGTTGAGTATGTATATATGGAGTGACTGTAATGTCATGGGTGGTATGTGCATGTGTTGTCTATATGATCATGGATGGGGTGTGTGGATAACTAGGGAGTGATTTTATGGTTACGGGTAATGTGTACAGGTATAAATGGAATTACTGTATGGTCATGATTGAATATGAATACCTGGAGTAAGCTGGGTGGACATTATCGAGGGTGTGGGTATATAGTGAGTGTCCGTGTGGTAATGTTGGGATGTATATTTATATATCTCGTGGATGTATTATCATTTGTGGGTGTATAAGGCTTAGCTGTATTATCATGGATGGCGTGTATGATTATGCAGTGAATTGCTTAATTGTCATGTGTGAGGTGTATATGCAAGTATGGAGTGTTTGAGTGGTCGTGTGTGCGGGTTTTTTGTATATCTGGAAGGGTTGAATGGCCATTAGTGAGGTTTAGATGTATACCTGTAGTGAATCTATAGTCTAGTGTGAGCTGCATATGTATATCGAGTGGTTATATGACTATGTGTGTCAAATAGGTACACAAGTAGTGACTGTATGGTTAATAGTGAGATGAGAACATGTAGGTATACAAGTAGTGACTGTATGGTCACAAATGTAATGAACATCTATACAGGGGGTGACTAAATGGTCATGTGTCAGGCGTATGAGAATACCTGGTGCTCCTGTTTGGTGGCGGTATGGTCATGTGTAGGTTATACCAGTATACATACGTGTTGCTTTATTGTCATGGGCGAGGGATATGCGTGTATAGCGAGTAGCTATATGGCCATGGATGAGGTGCACATGTATACATGGAGTGACTATAGTGACATGGATGGGGTGTATAAGTATATCTTGAGTGGCTATTCGGCTATGGTGTGACAAATAGGGATGCAGGGAGTGACATGGCCAATGTTGAGGCGAATATGTATACAAGGATTGACCATGATCATGTATGAATGTTTTGAATAGGTACACACGGGGTGACTATATGGCCATAGGTCAGACGAATGAGTATGAGTATGAAGCTAGTGGCTATATGGCCATTGGTGAGGTGCATATGTATACCGGAATGACTTTATGGTCATTGTTGTGGTGTTGATGTAGATATTGATTGTCTATTTGACCATGCGTTTGGAGAATAGGTATAAAGGGGGTGACCTTATGGCCAATGGTGAGATGCATGGGTATACAAGGAGTGACTATATGGTTATGGGTCATGTTTAGTAGTATACCCGGTGTGCCTGTATTGTGACGCATGGCTGCATGGTCATCCGTGGTCATGGGTCAGGTGTACATGTATACAGTGGGTCACTATATTGTTATGTCTGTGGTGTTTATGTATATATGTAATGACTGTGTGCTAATGGGTGGCTATCGCTTTCCACACTTAGCGCCCCCATCTACATAAACATCATCATGATGGAGAACTCTCTGACATGACCTCTTTATTGATTAACATACCTTTGAGTTATTGTAGAAAGCGATAGCCACCCAAGATACACATGTACAATCCACTCATCACCAAGTCACTCCATATGTACATACACACCACACAAATGACAACATAATAACCCACTGTATACACGTACACCTGATCATGCAGCCATACTTGGTTATACCCGTACATACCACAAATGACGATACAGCCACGAGTCGCCATGCATGAACACCAGGTATACACCTACACCCGACGCATGACCAAAAAGTCACTATATGTATACATATTCACTACATTCACGATCATACAGTCACTCATTGTATACATATTCACCTCACCATGGACCATACAGCCACTACATGTATACCTATTCGCCATCCACATGACCATAGAGTCAATCCAGGTATACATATGCACAATACCAATGGTGAGCCCTTCCAGACATACCAATACCCGCACATACGACCACTCATAAGTTCCATACTTGCCACTCATAAGTTATATACACGCCATCCATGATCATACATGTACTCCCCATACACCACCAATGATAACACATCCACAACATATATAAATATAGGTCCCACCGTCACCAATAGGGGACTCCCTATATACCCACACATCATTCATGACCATACAATAACTCCCTGGGTACTTATTATCCTCATCTATGATCATAGAGTAACTTCATGGCTGTCATCTTGGCTTCCACTCTGTATCCAGTTGACAAATTTGTATCATAATGGGCCTGAATACCCACATATCATGATGGTTCATCTCAGTTCCGTCTCAACGTTCTGCCCATTTCCTTTCAATAATATGGCCAGAATCACAAAAGAGGTTTTCCGCAAAATTCCATACTGCAACTTTAAAATGAATTTGTCATGCCCCATACGGAACTAGAACAAATATAATAGAACGTATTTGTCAGTTAATTAACTAATACGTAAAAATAACCAAGTGAGTCACAATTTGCTATCTTTTTCGGATAACGCAGAGAATAATGTTCGGGATATGTTAACTTTTAACTTTTTACAAATTTGGTTGCCATTTTGAAAGCCATCTTGAGCATTTTAGTCTTTAAACACCACAGTGTGACACACTTACGATAGACCAAAACAATAAACACCTTTGATACCAAAGATAGTTGCATTTTACTTGAACAAATGGTCGAACCCTGAAAAGTGAATTTTTGCCAATATTTTTGTCAAGTTTGTGAGAGAAAAATCCCATATTTCTGGTGATGTCAGTGGTGACAATAGTAAAAATGATCCACGGTGCATTAGACATGTTAGTATGCAATGTATAGAATACAGATTAGCCAATTGTATACACCAACCACAACTTCTAAGCGATTGCAGGACACCCTGGGACAATATTTACCATTTTCCATATTTTGGCGGCCATTTTCGCAGCCATTTTGAGCCAAGGTAAGATTTGGTTCCAGAGAGTTGGAATATTCATTGGTAATGATATGCATCACTTACATTACAATGTTCTTTTCATTTCTTGTTGAAATATGACTAGAATCCCAATTGTGATTTTTTGTAACATTTTGTACCGCGTTCTGTAAAATCGAATTTTTGAGGGATCAGAAGGGGATATGACCCCATTAGTTGCACATTTAATTGCTCCAATGGTCAGTTAATATACAAAATACTAAATAAAGTCATATTACTCAAACAGTTCCAAACAGCATGAATTGATCTAGAAGATATTTGTGAAAAAATGTCATATTTTCAACTTCCGGCGGCCATTTTGGCGGCCATCATGGATGGTGAGTTTCAATTTTGGCCCACAAAAGTGTCATTATGTCTTAGCTTCACGAAAATATATAAATTTGTATACATTTTACAAGTATTCCCGCTATACTTTGAATAAAACTGACCTAAGGTCTGAGCTGAAAAAGGGCGGCCATGATGGACGCCATCTTGTCTGGAGTCTACACGGCCACTTTTTGTTCTTGTTAACATTGCTTAAAAGTTGAAGGACATAATAAGGAACAAAATGAGTTTGGTGAAGTTAAGTCCCAGGGGGGTGGGGGGTGCAAGGGTACCCCTATTAGCTCCCGGACTAATTGGTCTATTATTCATCTGGAGGGATGTTAAGGTGATAAAAACAGACGGTAGATAAATCAAAATGCAGAAGGCGCCCAATATATTGAGGGAAATGTTTAGATAATAACACGCTGGTCATCCTATAATACCCGCTGCGGGCAAATATTAAGTAAACACCGTTGCGGGCACGAGTGAAGAGAACAGATAGGTTTGTTTTGAGGAACATTTTATCATTAATTGTTTTTCGTCGGACACAAGTCCGGATCCACGAGGTGCTTTGTGAACCCATCTTCAGCCAAATGTCAACAGTTCGACGAATAAAGCTCCATAAAGTATGTGTGTTTTCAGCTCCAAAATTAGTCCGTGTTGATAAATTTGGACATCGTTGTCAACGTTACATTGTTATAGATAGTTTAGGAAACTGAATATACATTCACATTGGAATTTGCTGCATTTAAGAAGGAAAAATATTGACAATTGACTTGTTGCTGTTGTTGGGAAATTCTAAGTTTGACCCCCCCCCCCCAAACGGAGACCCTCTATCCAATAATCCACGTCCGTGACCGTGACTATTTGTACTATTCGTAGGTCAGTAACTGTGCTGTATTACCAGGTAGCGGTAATAATATGTGTTATATTTGTAGGTCACTTGACTGGGTTTTATTACCAGGTAATGATAGTAGTATGTGCTACATTTGTAGGTCACAATGACTGGGTTGTGTTACCAGGTAACGGTAGAACTATGTGTTATATTTGTAGGTCACAGTGACTTTTGTGTTACCAGATAATGGAAGTAGTATGTGTTACATTTGTAGGTCACAGTGACTGGGTTGTAATACCAGGTAACTGTAGTAATATGTTTTGCATTTGTAGGTCACAATGACATGGTTGTATTACCAGGCAATGGTAGTAATAAATGTTACATTTGTAGGTCACAGCGACTGGGTTGTATTGCCAGGTAATGGTAGCAATGTAAGTGCTGGTGAACATCGCAATAAGAATCTATGGTTATTCAACATAACAGCTGATCCAAATGAGCAACATGACATATCGGGGACACACCACGAGACAGTGCAATCCATGTTAGACCGGTTAGCTTACTACGATTCTACGAGAGTCCCGGCGGTGAATCCCGACCCAGATCCAGAGTTCAACCCAGAACTACATGACAATGCCTACGGGCCGTGGGTCAAGTAAACTATTCTTCATGTCATGCAGTAAAATATTTTTAAAGTTTCTCTCTATATTTTTTATTTCTGTTGTGTAAATGATCATTATATGTTGGAGTGGTGAGCTCTTTTGTGAGAAACGATTATGTCTTGAGTATACTAAGGGTACGTTTATACACTGGCAAGTTTGCACGGATTTTTTTGAAGGCCATTCTCTCATAGAAAACCCTATGATGCCATAATATGAACGGAAACATGCATATACAATGCATACATGCATGTACCACAGCTAACTACACGAGAAGTGAAAACCATTCAGTTCCACTAGTTGCGATGCTATCGCTATTTTGCCTGTAAATGTTATGCTGCAAGAATCAATTTTACAGGTATTTTAAGGCAATGCGTTATATAATTTATAGTAGCTCACATTTACACGCTGTGGGACTACCAATAGATCACTTCTCATATCGTTACCTTTGATAAATGGGATTTTATTTGCATGTTGCCGTTCATATTATGGTACCATAGAGTGTTCTATTTGAGAAAATGCCTGTAAAAATACCGTGCAAATTTGCCACCTGCCAATTTCAGCATTTTCATTGGTCAGTTGAACTAAAAATAAGCTGGCATCTTTCCAAAGATGTGTGAGTCAAGAAACTAGATTTGCCCTTTTTTTTGTAATAATTCTCACTTATTTTTTATTTCAGTTGTCACTAAAAGCCCAGACCGGAAGCCGGTGCTCGGCGATTACATGTAAAAGCCAAGTTACGAAATAGATTAACATGTTTAAACGTATAAATATGTCATTGGTCAGACTGTTCGAAATAATATTAAAATCAAATAGTGTATATAAAATGAAAAACTTACGTATGGCACTCGATTTTTAAGTAATTCCATGGTTGTGTATACAAGCAGTCCATCGAATACCACGAACGTTGCGCACACACTTTATTAGGATACATGCCATGTAATGGAGACCTTCTTGGATAATTTAGATGTATCATCGGCCAATGAAATCACTGTATTTAAGATTATCAGCTTAGCCGTATTATTTTACCAGTATCTACACCACACACAATATTACGTCGTCTGTATACTCACATGTGAACAACCCCCTTTAGGAGTAACGCGCTAATAATAATTGGTCAAATATGTACATACATTTGGGGCTCATATGTACAAGTTATCCCCGAAACCAGCTTGAAATATTTTAATAACTGAATGAAATGGTTGTGTATGTGCCTGGATTCCATTAACCCCTTCGCGAGTTCGTGTTGCTCTGGCCATGTCGACGAATCTCTTCTATCTGGAGCAGTGCAACAGGTAGCATTATCGGTTGGCTGCCAGGTTAAACATACTGCCGATTGTTTTGATGGAATGATCTAATTTAGTGACATCTAAGATGGCTTGTATCGTGCTGCTGATCGTCGAGTCAGGCAAAATCGGCATAGCATCAAGCCTTGAAATAGGGTGTCTGTCATTTGCAGAATGAGGTCCACAGAGGGTGAATTTAGTGATGCTACCCCGCATAGCGGGCTAGCATCACCAAATTCACCCTCTGGGAACCTCAATCTGCTGAGGTGTAAGCAGAATTAGGTCCCCATATGGTGAATTTAGTTATGTTAGCCCGCTATGCGGGGTAGCATCACTAAATTCACCCTCTGGGGACCTCATTTTGCAAATGACAGACACCCTATTTCAAGGCTTGAAATAGTGATGCTAGCCCGCTATGCGGGGTAGCATCACTAAATTCACCCTCTGGGGCCCTCATTTTGCAAATGACAGACACCCTATTTCAAGGCTTGATATGTGAGCAGAGTTGGTACCTTCGCTCTGGTATCTTTTATAGTTAAGCAGGTCAGACGGAAGTGGTGTATGTCCTCATCCTCTTCTCCACAAAGTCTGCATACGGTTTCATTCTTCGTCTTGGTGAAATGACGGCTTTCTAGGTTGTAGGTCATTGTTGCTAGTTGTAGTCGCATAACAAGCATTACAGCGGCTTGTTCTTGCTTGATGTCAGCTTTAAGTATTTGACGTGGCTTACCAGACTGCTGGTGTGTAAGGCTTACAGAGATAATGGCTTGCTCAGAAAGTTTGTTTGTCCAGTATTTGGAAACAACATATGTTGTCAGGTTTTTCAATTGTGATTTGGAGGATGGGCTCCGATGTAAATCTTTTGCGTTTGATAGGTCACATTTCAGCATCGGTCTACTTGAAGCTACAAACCAGTTGGAGCTGTCGACAGAATGATTGTAATTTGACGTTCAGAAATATGTTGTTCAGGGCTTTTATCAGTTTGTGTACACACGTTATAGTAAATCCTGTTGTCCAGTTGTGCTTTAATAGGGAGTATTCCAGAGATGATGTAGGTAGTAAGATCAGCTGCTCTGGTTGTGAGAGACATTGTTCTATTAAGCTTTATTTTCTGGAACATCTCAAGGTTAAGTAGGTGGGATCCTTTATGTTGTAGATCTTCACAACCATATAGCAGTACGGCAAACATGTATGTCTGGTACATATATATAGACAGCTGATGGGACCAAGACCATTTACTCCGCGAGATCATACCGGCATGAGGCTGTAAGCTGTTGGCCTAACTGTTTTATTTACTACCAACTGTTTCTCTTGCCGTTTTTCGATGACGGTGGATCGGATCATTCCTAAATGTGGAGCTGTCTCTACAGTCAGCATGTCCCCTTGCATAGTTCAGGTGTAATTGTTTTTATGTGTAAGCAATATTTGCTAAGTGGGTGTCTGACCAGGTAACACGTTGTCCGAGACGTAGTGAACACCAAACCTGGCACACCAGAATGACAAAAACAAGTCAAAGTGAGATGCCGGCAGGTAGACCAGAGGCCTTTTGGAAAAGTCAAATGAGGATAAGAGCAAAAAACGGCTTAAAACATATTTGTCAAAAGAATCGTTCACGCAATACTGCTGGACACAAAACACACAGGCTATGTTGCAATGTCTCCTCTACACACACTATGCTTGGCAATATTTTAAGTTCCCGTCCCGATGACTCAGTAAGTAAGGCACATGGTATTTTTGACTGGCTAAAACTGCTCCTACGGCAGACTGTCTGTTCATCATTAGCATAATATAAGCTTCCGGTGAGCAAGGCGGGGTACCTTGTTTGTGGGCCCAGGACACTGTGGCATCACCTGCTCATTCTGTATATGGGCTCTATAAAACAATTATTCCTAAATGTGGAGCTGTCTCTACAGTCAGCATGTCCCCTTGCACAGTTCAGGTGTAATTGCTCTTGTTTTTAGCTAGGTTGATTGGATTGACTTCGCGTATTACGCTCTTCTGGTGTTGCAAATGATATACGTGGAGCTATTGCAGTGGTGCGCACATTTGATGAGGACTTGCAGTTGACTGCGATCTTGACTGAAAACTGCAATGTCATCGGCACATGCGTTAAGGTGGATGTTGCCAATTTTAGTTCGGCAATCAGATTTTTGAAATTGTCCTAGTAGCTTTTCAATGTAGGTTTGATAAAGATCAGCACTTAGTACATTTTGTTGTCGCATGCCTTGTTCTGTTATGAACTCCTCAGATGTCTTCCCGATTCCATTTGACAGTTGATTTGCAGTTGATATGCATGTCATCAATCAAGCTCCAAACACCCTGTCCAATGTTGTATTGATGTATTTTCGTCATCATGATTTGGTGATTGACAACACCAAAGGCTGATTTAACATCTAAGAATGCGATGAATATAGGATGGTTAGTGTCTCTACTTTCACATATGACTTCCTCAAGCAGTAGTGCGCTATTGCGAGGGGGTGCTCCAGGTGTGAATCCTCGTTGTATCGGTGACTGCCGAGGTGCTGTCGCTTATCTGAGATGTTTCCGAAGGATGTACTCCACTAGTTTCATCATCACTGGTAGGATTGTAATCCTATTTTAATGCTAGTTGGTATCTCGCCATCTTCCAGTATTTTGTTGATACTTGAGGCAATAGTAGAGAGTAAGCCATCAGAGGCGTAGATGAAGAGTTCGATGTTCAAGCCACTTTTGTCAGGACAATGTGTTTTCCCTTCTTCATTGTTGGTAAGATCTTTCTTAACTCGTTTGCTCCAATGGGTGGTACACAGTCGGGAGAGCCATTCGACTTTAGGATGCAGTAGTCATCAAGGCATTGTTTGAGGAAGTTAAAGTTGTAGTCGTGATCCTTTATTTTTGCCAGCTCGCTGAAGTGTAGCGACCATCCGTTTATTATATTATCATCAGAAAATATTTTGCAATCGACATGGATGTGAGATATGAATTGGTATGACTTTCCTCTTTGTCCTCTGGTGAGGTTAAACATTATACTTCTGCCCTTCTTTCCTGCACTAAAGACTTTTGCTCGAAGATCTTGGTTGCGTACACATAGTGCTTTGTTGACATCGAAGCGGAATTATTTCCTGGAATCTTTTTTTTTATGAAGAAGTATCCCCTCATTCGGTTTTCCTGCATATCTCCGTGTGTGGTTTGAGACCCCTATGTTTTGCTGATGTTCATGATTCGGGAGGGGGCGTAGGGTGAAACTGGCAATCAAGGGGTATGGGTTCACACCCCTTTGTTAAATGACAGCCATGATTCATGGGGTATGAAGTGAACTCCCTCCCCTCCCGGAGTCTAACCAATCCAATTCATAGTCAACCAATTCAATACTCATCCCAGTTTTACAGAACATTCATCTCTGGGTTGAAAAGAGGCGTTGTTCCAGGTTGTTCCCGAAAATATTGATTGGTCCGCAGTTTGCTATCTTGGAAATATCAGGATAGTTTGATACAATCATGCAGCGTAATTAATTCGTCCCATGATAAAACCATTCACGGGTCAATTGGTGTACGGTATTATCTGGCAAGCATCCGGTGTTATAATTAAACAGATCACTGGACGAACAGGCGGCCTTTAAATCGAGTAATACTATTGATTGGATTTGGTTTGTTGTCTTAGTCACGCCGTGGCGTCGTGTCAGTGGCTATGCCACCCAAACTACAAGGCGGGGTTATGTTCCATCAACGCACTTGACAGTCCACAGACCACAGACAGGCTGCCATCACATCCACAGTGTGAGCTGTTCTCACATTAATTTTTTAAATATTAAATACCTAAGTTTGTCGGCCACCATTCGTTCTGTATTAATCTGAGAAACTATATAAGCTGTCAAAATTCAATTGAAAATGGCTGGATCAGATCACATTAGTTGAAAATTGTCCAATACATATATAGTAGCGTCAAAAATTAGTCCATCGGCAACAGTACTCCCATACGATATATAGTTCTTGTTTCCTTCGACGTAACCCCAGCTAGAGAAAACGGTAGGGATTATGCTGGGTTGCGTTCTAAGTCCGCTGGGTTACGTGACTTACGTCTTTCTATATCGGGGTTTGGCGTTGTTGACCAATTCACCAAACACCCCCCAATTACTGTAATAATAGTTCAGAATTATGACAGTAAGCGGTTTATTCCGTCTAACTTTATACAATACAAGTGTATGTCTGGGCGCGCGTCTGCGTTTATCTGTCACGATTTTGGCGGGTTAAAACGCTCAGAAGATATGTGGGAAAATTTGTGCACTCATATAGGTAACATGACTCGGGTATTGTCACGGGATAGGTGCCGTTGACCTGGCGTGACTTAAATGTGAACTCACACATAGCAACAAAGAGCGTTCATTATTAGCGAAAAAAATTATCGGGAGAGTGTCATGCAATAGGCGATATTTACCTCAGGTGACTAATAATTATTTTGAATTACTAATTCATCACACGGTTATCCTGCATGTCATGTTTGTGACCCGTCATTTTTGACGGGCAACCCCCTAGTAGAATTTTTGTATTGTTGTCCTTAAATCGACAAGACGTGTCAACTGAAAGTAGCAATGTAATCTGAAATATATATTTTATCGCATTATTCATATAAATACGGACTCAGTTGATCTGAATTGACTGTGATACTCGCAAGTACGCGGCATATTATATATGGGCAATTTGACCTGAACGTTAGGTTATAATACATAATTATGACCGTAATATGTCACCATTTCCAGTGTAGATAGCATGTTGTATGATTTGTATGGTAAAATAGATTAGATTCGACAAAGGCAATGCAAAATCCCGCCACTGAGTCTGAGCGTCATGTCTGCTATATAAAGACATATACACGGGGCTTAATTTAAGTTAGTTATTTTAAAGAATCTACCAGTATTATGCAAACGATATAATTATATAGTGATATCGCAGCACGAGGGTTGAATGAGTCCCAGACCAACTCTAGCCACAGACACTATTCCCCCCCCAATTATATAAAGTAATGGTGATCTCAATTTCAGTTTATTACATGATAAGACCCTTATTCCATTAAATAAACTGATTCTATAAATTGTGCCAGTTGATCTTGGACTTCCAATTTGTCGTCTGTTTACATTTCGTACGCTGCGTCTTAAAATACTATGGCTTCCAATATTTTTTCCAACAAACTCTAATGAATGAAGAGTTTGAACAGTTATTTCATGAAATAATTCCAATTGAAAACGTCAAAGAGTGTATTTATCTGGGATTATTTCTTTACGTGGGGAAACAACGCATAGTTACGTGAAACGTCAACGCGTGCCTTATATAAGCCGATCTTAGTTTCACGTTCTATTTGTTGACGTATGTATGTTTGTATCGAGGTATTGGATCATGCAATAAATATAATCTACAACTCGTCCCCAGTGTATTGCGGAATTTACAAAACTCGTAAAACAAATTAGGTATTGACCTCACAAAAGGTTCGTTCCAGACCTATAATTTACTGGACTCTTTTTGTAAATTCCGCTATAAACTGGCGACTCGTTGTAGATCCTCTATTTATTTCACACGTGTTCCTAGAAGTACAGTATTATTGCTGTTCCATATTTACAAATCCGTATGGGTACGTTTCATATGCATCTCGTTGACGTCACATTACGGGAAAACAATATTTTGCCACCTCCTTGTTTGCACAGGTATTTTCAGGCACTTTACCGTGTTATACGTTATTATGTTGTACTTTATAATGTTCTGCTTTATCTTGTTCTACTTTACCATGTTCTACTTTATAATGTTCTACTTCCCATGGTTTACCATAGTTTACTGTAGTAAATATATAGTAAACATGGTTTAACCATAGTAATTCTATAGTGAACGTGGTTTTACTATGGTTACTATACATGTAGTAATTTGTTGTGTTTGCATACAAGTTTTGTGTTTACCATAATGTTTGTGGTAAACTAGTGTTTACACAAGCTTGAAGTGATTTACAAAATAGTAAAAAATAAATCGCCAAATTACATATTTACCATCCTCCCACCCAGAGCTAGCCAGGTCTCAAGTTATAATTTCAGACGCCCGGGAAAATTCTATTCTTACCGATGCCACACTGAGCACTACAAAAAGTCCTTTTTGCCCTCGGCGATAGCTGATTGGAACAAAATCCCAACTGAAATGACCGACGTTGTCCCTTTCTCTGACTTCAAATTCAATTTACGACTCGTATACCAACCCCCAAACCCCGTGAGCCCTCATTTCTATTCAGGTCTCAGACGATATAATATGATACATTCCCGAATTCGAAACGGGTGCAGTGATCTTCGTGCTGATATGTATCAAAACTACATAGCCGAAAGTCCTGTTTGCAGTTGTGGGAACCCTTTGGAAGATGCATACCATTTCTTTTTTATGTGCCCTTTATATCAAAATGAACGGTTGGAACTTGACGATAAGTTAAACCGCGAACGCTTCATTATAACCGACATCGATCAGTTTCTTTTCGGGATATCGTACATCTCAATTCCGGAAAATATAAGGTTTTCCCAAATAGTGCAACAGTATATTGCTGCGACAAAACGCTTCGATTCATGAACGTCTGGCTGCGTTGACATATAGCCACAATCCAATGTCAACCACAAATCGCTCAATATACACCAAATACAAACATTGCTAGACACCCCTCCCTCATTCGGATTGCCACATCCATGCATCATTTGTATACACACCGATAATTTCTTCCAGCGTAACTGTCAAGGGCGTCATCTGGCGAATCGCCAAATTCACTACTTTACAAATTTAGCTTAACCGTACAGTCAAATGTTTGATACATACATAGCCTCGCAATCTATATTTACATCTTCCTTAAATATCACAATAAATATAGATATGCACATATTTATGCTCGTTCTAATTGGTAATCCATAAACATACGCTGAAAGATGTTATTCGACATAATGCAAATTCAAATTGTTTTCTCACCATGTACAAACGTTTCTGTTATCGCCTTTTTGTCATCTTATAACAATGTATTGTCAATTTTGTACGGGAGAGGGACTACCTAAGTTGAAATAACTTGTGCCCCGATCCCTTTTGTATATTTATATACGAATAAAATATGTTTAAAGTAAAAAAAACTATAGTTTTTGTAGCTAACATTTGGTGAATGTAATCAATCTCACAACTACATTACAGTAAAACCACGGTTTTAATTTACAATGAATAGCTTTACCATGGATTATGTGGTATTTGCACACCATGTTTGGATTTACGATAGTGTTTGTGTAATTAACCCTTTACCCAACAGAAGGGCCCTGTGCCAATGCATTCTCTTATATATGCGAGTCGACCATGCATTGGCTTAACACATTAAAAATTATAAAATTGTTAAAGAATGTAAGAATTTTTTTTTTTAGGCCAATGCATTCTCTTATATATGCGAGTCGACCATAAGAGAATGCATTGGCACAGGGCATAACTGTAACCATCACAATGTGGTCAAGGAGCCGGTTCCAATGATATCCATATTTGTATGGTTCTATTGTTGTAAAATTATGATTAGAGTAATCAATCTCACAACTAAATTATAGTAAATACCATGGTTTTACTAGAGTAACCATGGTTTCAATACACCATACGGATTCTCTAAACCATATTTGTAGAACTAGTTAATCCCCAACCCACCATAGTTGATTTTAAATATGTTTTACTACGATAACTAAGATATTACTATAGTTTTCATGTCCGGTTCATGACTTAACCATGGTTTCGTGGTAGAACAATTCTCAGACTGAATGTCTTCTACACTCAACTATAGCTTTACTATAGTTCACTGTGGTATACATAATGTCAGTACCATGTTTTATTATACACCATGGTATATGCGTGGTATGTGACAGCGTTCTATATTTGTGTGATCATAAACTATGATTCACCCGCAGTGAACATGGTTTAACGATATCTATTCCATGGTCAGTGTATATGCATACATGGTAAATTAAAACCATATCATTATTAATGCATGTTCCATGATCACGGCAGTCAAACCATGGGTTTACTATCTCATATATATTTTGAAGACCTCTGTTTGTCTGTTTGTCTGTTTGTCTGTTTGTCTGTTTGTCTGTATGTTTGTCTGTCATTTATACAAATCTACGATTCTCGACCGATCGGGACGAAACTTGGTACGTGTGTGTAGTTTGACCAGGCGGTCGACGTTGTCGTATTGGCGAGCCCGAGCACATGCGCAGACGAGATCTCGGAAACGGGTGGAGCTATCGACTTGAAATTTGCTATGTGAATGTATCTTGCACCGGATACGAATTTTATCGGGTCGCCGAGCCCGTGCGACGCCAGCTTCGCGCATGCGCAGACGAGATCTCGGAAACGGGTGGAGCTATCGACTTTAAATTTGGTATGTGAATGTATCTTGCCCCGGATACGAATTTTATCGGGTCGCCGAGTGCGTGCGACACCAGCTTCGCGCATGCGCAGACCAGATCTCGGAAATGGGTGGAGCTATCGACTTGAAATTTGGTATGTGAATGTATCTTGCTCCGGATACGAATTTTATCGGGTCGCCGAGCCCGTGCGATGTCAGCTTCGCGCATGCGCAGACCAGATCTCGGAAACGGGTGGAGATATCGACTTGAAATTTGGTATGTGAATAGCCCGGGCAACGTCGGGCTCATCGACTAGTCTCATATATATTTTGAAGACATCTGTTTGCTTGTTTGTCTGTTTGTTTGTCTGTATGTTTGTCTGTATGTATGTCATTTATACAAATCTACGATTCTCGACCGATCGGGACGAAACTTGGTACGTGTGTGTAGTTTGACCAGGCGGTCGTTCTTGTCGTATTGGCGAGCCCGTGCGACGCCCGTGCAGCGCATGCGCAGACGAGATCTCGGAAACGGGTGGAGCTATCGACTTGAAATTTGGTATGTGAATGTATCTTGCCCCGGATACGAATTTTATCGGGTCGCCGAGCCCGTGCGACGCCAGCTTCGCGCATGCGCAGACGATATATAGGAAACGGGTGGAGCTATCGACTTGAAATTTGGTTTTTGAATAGCCCGGACAACGTCGGGCTCATCGGCTAGTAGTATATATAATTATATCCAAGCACCCACATATCGATTGCATTGCCTATACAGTCTTGCCAACAACATTATGGTAAACTAAAACATATATATAGTAGTAGCTATGCCTATATATGCAAATGCAACACACATAGGCTACCATAAATATACCATAGAAACTGTTTATAAGAATAGGCCTATATAACTCCATTCAACAGCGCATATGTGGAAAATATGAATGTCCTACAACCCCTAAACCAGAACCATGTTTAAATTTAGTGATGCTCTCTCAGCTACTGTGGCCATGCTTGTTTTCTTATTGGTTATGCAATGCATATTAAGAAAGGTTAGCTCACGAAATGCGCTACAATACGTATTTGAATTTCGCACTGGCATTTCAAATTTGAACTTTGAATTTCGATCGCAGTTTGCGAAATCGTAACATCTGCATGGCGAATCGCGGTAACCATATACTACCACACATATAAAGACGAATCGCCACATGTAGGTTACCCCTGCTCCTGATTTTTGTGCTGTAAGTACATCTGTATATATCGCACCCAAAATTTGCCCCAAGCAGCTCGAACTATTTGGTTTGAGGTCATCACGTGACACGAAACCCGTACATGGCTAATCGTGGTAACCATATACGACCACTTATATAAAGACGAATCACACCACCAGTAGTTTACTCCTGCTCCTGATTTTGGGGCTGTAAGTACAACTGAATACCCCGCACCCAACAATTGCCACAGGCAGCTCGAACTATTTATTTTGGGATCATCACGTGACACGAAACCCGTGCATGGCGAATCGCGGTAACCTTATACGACCACTTAAGGACAAATACACCACAGGTAGGTTACCCCTGCTCTTGATTTTTGGGTTGTAAGTATGTCTGTATGCATTCAACCCAAAAATTGCCACACGCAGCTCGAACTATTTGGTTTGGGTCATCACGTGACACGAAACCCCTGTATGGCCAATCTTGGAAACCACATACGACCGCTTGTATAAAGACGAATCACACCACCGGTAGGTTACTACTGCTCATGATTTTTGGGCTGTGAGTACAACTGAATACCTCGACCCAAAAAATGCCACAAAGAGCTCGAACTATTTATTTTGGGGTCATCACGTGACACGAAACCCGTGTATGGTCAATCGTTGTAACCATATACGATCACTTATATAAAGACGAATCACTCCACCCGTAGGTTACCCCTGCTCCTGATATTTGGGCTGTAAGTACAACTGAATACCACGCACCCAAAAATTGGCACACGCAGCTCGAACTATTAATTTTGGGGTCATCACGTGACACGAATCCCGTGCATGGTGAATCGCGATAACCTAATAGGACCACGCGTAAGGACGAATACGCCACCGGTAAGTTACCCCTGCTCCTGCTTTTTGAGTTGTAAGTACATCTCTATACCTCGCACCTAAACATTGCCACACGCAGCTCGAACTATTTAGTTTGAGTCATCACGAGACACGAAACCCGTGTATGGCCAATCTTGGAAATCATATACGACCGCTTGTATAAAGACGAATCACACCACCGGTAGGTTACCCCTGCTCATGATTTATAGGCTGTAAGTACAACGGTATACCCCGCACCCAAAAAAATTCCCACAGTCAGCTCTAACTCTTTATTTTGGGGCCATCACGTGACACGAAACCCGTGCATGGCGAATCGCGGTAACCATATACGACCACTTAAGGACGAATCACACCGCCAGTAGGTTACCCCTGCTCCTTATTTTTGGCTGTAAGTACAACTGTATAGCCCGCACCCCAATATTGCTACACACAACTCGAATTATTTAATTTTGGGACCATCACGTGACACGAAACACGTGCATGTCGAATCCGGTAATCACTTAAGTACGAATCACACCACCGGTAGGCTACCCATGCTCTTGATTTTTGGGCTGTATCTACATATGTATACCCCGCACCAAAAATTGCCAAATGCAGCTCGAACTATTTGGTTTCGGTTCATAAAGTGACACGAACCGGTACATGGACAATCGCGGAAACCATATACGACCACTTATATAAAGACGATTCACACCAGCGGTATGTTACACATGCTACTGCTTTTTGGGCTGAGTACATCTGTGCACCGCGCACCCGAAAATTGCCACAGGCAACTATTTATTTTGGGGTCATCACGTGACACGAAACCCGTGCATGGCAAATCGCGGTAGCCATATACATGTACGTCCACTTAAGGGCGAATCACTTCGCCAGTAGGTTACTCTGGCTCGTGATTTATTGGGATGTAAGTACATCTGTATACCCCGCACCCAAAAATTGCTACACGCAGCTCGAACTATTTGGTTTGGGGTCATCACGTGACACTAAACCCGTACATGGCCCAATCGCGGTAACCACATACGACCACTTATATAAAGACGAGTCTGCTGTGGTTGTTATCACATTGTGATTATCAGGCGATGATAATTAGAAATCCGCTCTCCGATTGGATACCGACTTAGTCAAAATTGTGAAAGTTAATTATCAGCTTAAAGGGGTACTGTACGCCACATGTTGTTGTTGGTTTCTATAGTCTCCGAGTCGGAGAATAAGGTAACAATTTTTCCATTATTTGAAAGTCTGTTGAGTACGAAGTCATGTTACGGATGACAAATTTACCGGAATGCAAAAATACAAATTGTCGTTGTCGAGTAATTTTTGTAAAGTTTCAACCAAATGAATCAAATAAAAGTTATATTATATGCATACTAGTCCCATATAATCATTTAAGTTATTGTATCGTCGCTAGTCAGTGAGTGGCTTGAGTGTTCTCCCCGTATCATCATAATATTTTAAGCAATCGTGTGTGCGATCGGTTTAAAAATCCAGTATCCCTCAATTACTATTTTTGATTACGGTAATTCGTAATTTAATTGACGCCATTTTATGGCTCCAGTCATAAATTCAATTTATATCAAATTATTAACTTTTAAATTATTAAATTTTAAGATAGCCTATTAACCTGAGCGTTTACAGAATACATCTTCGACTCAAATTACTTATGTTTCTATATATTATCGATATTAGATCGTTGTCACCGGAAATTTAATGAAAATGGCGTACAGTACTCATTTAACAAGTTACCAGGCATATCAAATAGGGAAAACACTGCCAATCACCATTATTGGTATGACAGAGGCATCGGGAAAGTCCAGAAAAGCATCCATACAATGTACGTAACAATCTTAACTGACAACGCTCTGTATGATACACCGCTTTTATGCGACGGAAGCTTTGACGCTCTTTATCAGAAACAATCATTGGAATTTTTGCCAGGATGAAAAAATCCTAAATGTGATAAAACTTTCCCTTTTGAAAGTCGATATGTGGCCATCGAATCCCATTAATTAAAGTATGCCTCCGTCTTAAAAATGCATAATCCGAATTAACGCTCGCAAATTACTTATTTCCTTGGCTTCGGGGGTCAGAAATATTTGATTCTAGTCCAGGAATCCACCCACCAAAGTTCAGAGTGATCAGATATCGATTTTGGAAATCAATTAGTTTTCACAGACGATAATTATAATGGCCCAGTAAAAGGTCGACGCGAAGACGATCTCGGACCAAATTGCTAATGAAGATGGATAACTCTAAAATCAAGTGGCTTTTTTTGTGTCAGATATTTGACAAACCGGCAAAATTTCGTTAAACAAAATGTTGATAAATAACAGGTTTTGGGCAATTTTATACTACAGTTCACGGTGGTTAGCAGTAGTTTTGCGCAATTAATCGATTATGATAACTGAAGCGGCATTTAAAAAATTGTAGTTGTTGTAATCTGACAATATGGGGACCATCGAATCGGATTGAGTACCTTTAAGAATAGTCTAGTATAGAGGATCTCCGTTGTAATGTCCACGTTTAAAGGTACTAAATTCGACCATATCAGATCAGAGTGCCCCCATATCATGAAGATACAACAACAGCAACAGCATTTCTTCAAAATACGCGTTAGTTATCAGAATCGATTAATTGCAACACAATAATGCTAACCTCTGTCAACTATGGTATCAAATTTCCCAAAACGTGTTATTTTTCAACATTTTGTTCAACGAAATATGGCCGTATTATCAATTGATTATTTTCTAAATTTGGTCGTATTACCACTTGTTTTTAGAGTTATCCATCTTCGTCGCAATTTTGACCGTGACCATTCCTTTGACGGCGTGTTTCTGGGCTACAAAGAATTGAAATCACAAACTTCAAAAATCGACATCTGATCACTCTAGTCTCTGAGCTTTTATGGGCATGTTCCTCGACTCGAATCAAATATTTGTTACCCCCGACGCCAAAGAAATAGTAATTTAGGATTGAGTACCTTTAAGTTTACGACTTCACCACTACCTAATTGCCATTTCAGACAAGCTTTGTATCAGTGCTACTGTAGGTATAGAAACAATAAGTTCCCACTAATTACTGGTTGTGAAATCAAACAATGAGAACAATTTCAACCTATATGTGGTGTAAACTTTCAAACTCATGTTTTCTTAGGCCAGTGGTCAGGCATAACATTTTCAACTTTTGAATGTTTTAACCAACGCTGTGGGGGTGAGAAACGTCACTGTATGTCCTGGTGTGACCGTACATCGGTGCAGTCGTACTGGTAACCGATACAGACCACCCATAGTTACTGGGACCAGCTGGTATGATATATACACAACAAGAGGTTACTGGGGCCAGCTTACGTTTGTCGAAACCCACAACTATAAACATGAATAAGGACGTATTGCAACATGCACTGTATACCGAAAACACGACCCCTCAAATGAGAAGAACATGCATTGAATTAAAAATCATATGGGTGTCATGTGTACTCTATGATAAACCACGCAACGCATATGTAATGGCATATGCCGAGTTCTGTTCTGATATCATGGCGATCGATAATGGCAGATTATCGACAGAAATTTTGTCTATGACTTTTTTTAATTTTAAAACCACATGGCGGTTTGCGCTCAAAAATACAACTTTGAAGACGATGTTTGGGTCCCGTACAAAAATAGAGCAGCGAATGGCATGAAACAGAACAGAGCGCCCCGTGTTAGTCTATTCCTGATATTGGAAAACATAAAAGGCGTTGTTTCGACTTAAGTTCGAAAAATTTAAGAAAATGGCTGTGAACATGCATGGCAAGCTGGGACATTGCTAGAGTGTCTCAGTTGGGGCTGTCCACTTTGGAGAATTCCAACTGCACCCCCCCCCCGCCCCCATCGAATCCGATCGGTCAAACACAAATGTTGCATAATTTAATTTGCACCCCCTTGTACCTCGGTGCTCGGCCTAATCGCCTATATAATTCGTAAGCCATGGTTCTATATACCCACCATATACCCGGTATGACAACATTCCAAAATTAGAACCTGAAAATTGAATATATCCTAAAATCTAGGCCTAGTGGTCGAATTCCAGACAAATGCACACGGCTACGGAAAGGAGACCAGGAAACACCTTGCCGACCATGGCTGTTTGGCCCGGTATGAGACAATTTTGAAAACTAAACAGGAAAATCGCAAAATCTTAGCATCTAGACTGACCTCAAGCTTTCCTAGTGTTGGAAATTTCAAACATCATACTCACCCTTAGGTTGGAAAATTCTCCAACTGATGACCATTTCAGTCCACAATTTAGCCCAAATGTAGTAAAATATTGTTTTCTTAATCTAATTATCAATTTTGTGGGAAAATTTTGAAATCTGAACAAGAAAATCGCAAAATCCTAGCATCTAGACTAGCCTCAAGCCTTCCTAGAGATGGAAATTTCAAACATGACACCCCCACTTAGGTTGGAAAGTTTCCAACTGATGACGATTCCAATGACAATGTTGACCAAATGTAGGACAATATTGTTTTCTTAAATTAATTAGCAGTGTTTGACTGACCACGGGGGAGGAAACAGGAAACAAGCTTTCCAAGTGTTGGAAATTTCCAACCTGACACCCCCCCTAAGGTTGGAAAATTTCCAACTGATAGCCCTTTCAGTCAACAATTTGGCCAAAAGTAGGAAAATATGCAAATATTGGTCCAAAAACAATAAATCCCCACAATAAATTGTTTGAAAATCAAAATACAAGAACATTTTCAACACTATTGTTGGTGTGAAATTTACAACTATTGTTGTGTCAGGTATGAAATTTCCAACTGTTCAAAATTTTGACCAAAGTTGGGGTGAGACACCCCACCAACCCCCCTGTAACCACGTCTCTGATGGCAAGTGATTTTCAGAGCACATGAGGCCGGTATATCAATATTTCGTGAATTGTTGGACATATCTTGCTGTATCTTGCACCTCCTTCCAAACTATGTATGTGGGCACAATTTGGAAGCTCGGTTGAGCCATGTCCGTTTAAGACGCACAGTCAAAATGTTCAACATTTGGAAATTTCATACGTGACACAAAATTGGTTGGAAATTTCAAACCAACGGCATGTTGAAATTTTTCTCGTATTGTGATTTTTCAATCAGTAATTAGTTCATAATTTGTTGCTTTTAAACCAAAAGTTGCATAGTTTCAAACTGTTTATCTGAAGTGGGCATCAGTTGGGCAGTTTTCAACCTTAGGTGGGTAACAGGTTATACATTTTTCCACCTTAGATGGGCATCAGTTGGGCACTTTCAACACTAGGAGAGCCGCATGGATGCCAGTCTGGATGTTAGGTTTTTGTATTTGTCAGGTTCCAAATCAGATTTCAAAATGTCTTCAAACCGAACCCAAGGGTCCTGGTCCCTCCCGGGTGGCCAGCTTGAGCTGCTAAACTAAATAAAAAACAAATCGATGACTTAATTTGCCAGGAGTAAGGACATATGCTGGGATTTTGCAGTGTTCATGTTCAGATTTGACACTGTTCGCACACCAGGCCGAAACATGGTCGGCCAGGTGGGTCGTGATCCCTCATCGGTGGCCAGCCGAGAACTGCTAATCAATTAAGGACTTTGTCAACCCATTTTCTCCAATATTTGATGGAGTGGAAATAGAGAATTATGTTCACTTATATTAGTGACCACAGTAACCAAGCCAATGGAGGGAGGGACCAGGACACAAGCTTTCCAAGTGTTGAAAATTTCCAACCTGACACCCCCTAAGGTTGGAAAATGTCCAACTGATGGCCCTTTCAGTCCCAAATGTTGACAAAAAGTAGGAAAATATGCAAATATTGGTCCAAAAACAATAAATCCCCCCAATAAATTGTTTGAAAATCAAAATACTAGAACGTTTTCAACCTATTGTTGGTGTGAACTTTCCAACTAATGTTGTGTCAGGTATAAAAATTACAACTGTTGAGAATATTGACCAAAGTTGGGGGGTAAGACACCCCACAACCCACCCCTGTCGCCACATATCTGATGGCAAGTGATTTTCAGAGCACACGAGGCAGGTATATCAATATTTCGTGAATTGTTTAACCTATCTTGCTGCATCTTGCATTTCCTTCCAAATTATTGGAATTTGGAAGCTCGGTTGAGCCATGTCCGTTTAAGACGCACAGTCAAAATGTTCAACATTTGGAAATTTCATACATGACACAATATTGGTTGGAAATTTCAAACCAACGCCAGGTTGAAATCTTTCTCGTAGTTTGATTTTTCCATCAGTAATTAGTTATAATTTTTGCTTTTAAGTTGCACAGTTTCAAACTGTTTGTCTGAAGTGTGCACCAGTTGGGCAGTTTTCAACCTTAGATGGGTATCAGGTTAGGCATTTTTCAATCTTAGGTGGGTGTCAGGTTATACATTATTAATTTTAGATGGGCATTTTTCAACCTCAGATGGGCATCAGTTGATCATTTTCAACACAAGGAGGGCCCCATGGATGCCAGTCTGGATGTTAGGTTTTTGTATTTTTCAGGTTCCAAATCAGATTTCAAAATGTCTCCAACCGAACCCAAGGGCCCTGATCCCTCCCGGGGTAGCCAGCTGAAGCTGCTGAACTGAATAAAAAAACAAATCAATGCCTTAATTTGCCAGGAGTATGGACAGATGCTGGGCTTTTGCAGTGTTCGTGTTCAGATTTGACACTGTTCGCACACCGGATCGAAACCTGGTCGGCCAGGTGGGTCCTGATCACTCATCGGTGGCCAGCCGAGAACTGCTAATCAACTAAGGACTTTATCAATCCATTTTCTCAAAAAATTTGATTGAGTAGAAATAAAGAATAATGTTCATTTATATTTGTAATCACAGTAACCAAGCCAATGGATGCCCATTTTAAGAGTATAATTCAAAATTGATTATCTTAGAAAAACAAAATGTGAACTTAATAGAGGTTTAATTTTTTTGTTTTAACCCAAATCCAACAAACACAACGTCCATATCTAAGATTAAATATGAGAACTTGAACTGAACACTGTGAAGAATGATGAACATTCAAAATATATTCATATATACCACGATTTCTTTTAAAAAAATACTCAGAACCACTTATTTAAACATGGTAGATTTACTTTCTCTGTAATGCTGTCCAGAAGAGATGGGTAGGTGGATTGGGGGTAACCTTGTGTCCAGTGTATCTGATATTGTTATCAGTCTGTGTGACAGTGTGTGGCCGCTGGACAAGGGTGACATATTTTATTGGTTACAGGGTGGTGTGCTGAATTGAAGCTTAAGTAATTATTTTATCAACTCACCACTATGTAATGGATAATCGTCGAAGCAGATGGAATTCGATAAAAGAATCAACGAGGCGCTTGCACCGAGTTGATTCTTGACCGAATTACCGACGCTGATAATATTATCTAACTTAAAGCTAACTATCCATTTGGTCCGGTCCACGACTCTGTCTTGATTGCCTTAGTATACGCCCACAGTTCAACGCGGACAGTTATTGTTATCAACGGCGAAAAGCAACACGTTTCAATTATTATTTAATTCTAATTCGGACTCGCCAGTTGAGGGACGTTTCCCCTTAAGTGTATCGTTGCGCTATGTATTCAGCCAGTGTATGTGAGGAATATATTTCTATCCAATTGTATTTATTTAATTTGTTTTTATTGAAAGATGCCCCATCCAATTCGACATCAAATAAGTTAACATTCCATATAAGACATTTATCAGGCAATGAAACCTGAAAACATAATGGTCGTTATACATATGCATCACCAACAAAGCACCACAAGAATCATCCAAAATAATGTGATCAGAATGATCATAATAGCCTATTTTCGAACTTTCTCTTCAGTTTTCATCTTTGGTTGGTAATGAAGTAAAAACGCTCTTTATAAATTGTGATTTTTCGAATATTCTGGCGCCAAACACCATGAAACCTGGTAAAACTGCCCCATTATTAAGAAGTCGAAAGCACACAAGAAGCTTGCAGAAATGGGTTTACTAATTCTTTCTCATTGTTGTCTTGTGTAGAATACGCAATAATAGAAGTATTATAGTGTCCAATCGTATGGGGTTTCCAATTATTATCAGAAAGACACCTACATGTACTAGCTTGAATTATAAGTATCATTCTATATCATTCTATCGTGTATGCATGCTTTTCAACTATTGCGCCACCACGACGATCTTACATATTCCTTTAAGTATCACCCCCAAAAGTTAACAAATGGTCAGTGCACAAAAGTATAACCTGTGTTATTTTTTCGTTGAAACAGCATACAATCGCGTAAATAGTGCCTATATCTCGTTCAATATATAGTTAATTAGTCATCAGCGACGTGGCTGGAGGGCTCCGGGGAGTTTCCAGCTGCATCCCGACCCTTTTAACCAGGCCGAGCTCGCAATGTCACGTAATTTCCACCCCATGGTCTGGAATTTCCTAACTGTACCTATTATGGGGAGGAATCATGAAATAATTTGAAATATGAGCCTGGACACTGCAAAATCCTAGCATCTATACAAGTATATCTCCATGAAAACTGAGGCATCGGTTTGTTTTTTGTTTAAATTCGAAGTTGTCATTGAAATTTATTTTTTGGTACCCGAAACGTCCGTCCAATGAAAAATCAAAAAAATCAAATAATCCAACCCCTAAATCGCCGAAATCTATACTATAATCATCAAACTAAATAGCCCTATTGTCAAACAGACGTTGTTTCATGAAGTACAGCTAATTTGGGGGTGATACTAAACATACATCGAGTTTAGTAACGATTTAGGTCCTTTTTTTTGGTCAGTTTTACATATTTCTTTTCGCAGGAGGACATTTTGCAAAATTGAAAGCGAAACTAACTTGAACTTTATTAAATTAATTTTAATTTCTCTCTTTTAATTGATATCCGGCATTCTTAATGACAAAAATCCTGCGGTGGATATATAATACCCACTAGATAAGGAATTAGATAAAACATTTTTTTTTATCGATGTAAAATTATTTTATTTTGGAGTCATTTACTGCAGCGTTTCTCGAGTTTGTTTCGCACTTTAAAAATGGCCTCCCACGAAAATAAATCTGTAAAACTCACGGAAAAAACCCCCACAAAACTCGTTATTAAACTCGATGTATGTTGAGTACCACACCCAAATTAGCTGTCCTTCGTGAAACAACGTCTGTTTGACAATAGGGCTATTTAGTTTGATGACTAGAGTATAGATTTCGGTGATTTAGGGATTGGATTGTTTGGTCAACTTTAAATGTTTTTCTATGTTCACTAATCTCAAATACGACGGCGAACCAAACTGTTTTAAAAACTATTTGGTCACATAGTGCTGCAATTACAGATCCATACAAAGTAAAATGTTGCTTTGTAGTCAAAAAATGCTGATCTCTATCAAAAATGAGATAGATACCTTTCCGAGATTTTTATTAAATAAACAAAAAATTGTGCCTAATACCTGTGACTAGCAGGTGGGAGAACAATTACAATGTTTAATTTTACTGGCCTCAAGATTTCCGAACTGACACTAAGATTGGAAAATTCCCGTTGAATGTTTTGATCGAATGTAGGAAATTCTAAGAATACTAATTACCCCACCCCCATATCAACGTCCCTGTTACGACAAACGTTTTATATATAGTTTTATTATATTTTCTCGACTCGCGACGGGAGTATGGCATCAACTAATTCCTTGTGTTTTATTAAAAGAATTACCATCGGCGTTAAATAACACGCATGCGATTAAAACGCTTGAGCATTCGGCCGGATGAGTGCCGTGTCAGGACAAAGGGGTAACACGCCGGTGGGTTTTAACTCATTTGTAAACAACTGGTTTTAAGTATTTTTTTCAAAGAACACATGGTAAATATGAATATATTTTTATTGTTCATCATTATTTACAGTGTTCAGTACACTACACATTCACATTTTTTTTATCAGAAATTAATTTTGTGTTTGTTGGATTTGGGTTAAAACAAATTTAAGCCTCTATACATTTCACATTGTGTATTTCTAAGATAATCCATCATGACCTATACGCTTAAATGTTGCATCCATGGTCTTGGTTAATTTGATTGCTAATATAAACGAACAGACTCCTTTATGTCTACTCCATCAACATTTTGGGGAAATGGGTTGACAAAGTCCTTAAGAAGGAGGACCAAGTTTGTCATTTGCAGAATGAGGTCCCCATAGCTTGAATTTAGTGACGCTATCCCGCACAGCGGGCTAGCCAACAAAGTCACCCTCTGGAAACCTCATTCGGTTCCCAAATGGTGAATAGTGTGATGTTCACCCATTTGGGAACCACAATTATGTAATGTGTCGGCTGCCAATTTTTGGGATATAGAGAAACTAAACTTTGCAAATCTCCGGAGCAAACGTTATATAGGAAACAGCTGTCCGGAGATTAACGTATGCACGCATATCATTAAACTGCCATAGCATATATCTTCATGGCGATATTATCAAATTACAACACGTGACCTACTTTTGAAATATCGATATAAAACTCGAAAATAAATAAAACATAATTATAATAGAAACCCGCCACATGCATATGTATTCTTGGCAATGCCGCGTCAAGTCAAACCCATAACTATTTTAACTCTGTAACTTTTACTCCGGGGGTTCGTATTGAAATGCCCATTCAAAATAGGTCACTTGACCTTCTCCTTAAAGAATAATTTGCATGGCGTTAGGATTTTACAGGGTTCAGGATCAGATATAAAACATTTCCTCTTGGTCCCTTCTTCTCTACCCGGTCAATTAAAAAATATCCTGGCTAGTTCAAGAGAAGGTGAGCAGATGGACAAGAAATAAAATGGAAGTGTCACAGACACTGTAGCGCAACTTGGATGGGGCATAATTTCAAGTGTTACAGTCAATAGAGCGATTGTGAATGCGGGAAGTTTAAATGTCTAAGTAATACTAGATATCAACATTGAGAGATATAATGATATAAACGTAAAACCCAAGATGGATGCTGGCGGCCACGTTTTTCAACGAAATTCATAAACATTGGATGGCTTCCATCTGGAGGTCACCCAACAGATCCATATGCAGTTTCGGGACGATCGGACGAGGGATGTGGTATCTAATGTGTGCCAAAAGATTTAGCCATGCTAATAGTAAAATCCACAATGGCTGCCGGTTGTTGAAATTTGATAGCTCCCATCTAGAGGTGATCATAAACATGATGTAAAGTTTCAAAACAATGCTCCAATAAATGTGGGCTGCCGGTGTGTCATTAAATCTAAATTTGAAATCCAAGATGTCTGCTGGGCCCATGTTTTTTAACGAATTTCGTCACCCCGAATATCCGTATGACGTTTGATGATGATCGGATGAGGGATGTATTCTGTATGGTGTACCAAATGATTTAGTCATGCAAAGAGCGAACTCCAAGATGGCTGCCGGTGGCCGTGTTTTTAAACGAATTTCGGTCAAAATAGGAAGCTACCATCTATAGGTTACCCACAAGTTCCATGGAAGGTTTGTGACGATCGGATGCCAGATGCGGGCTGCAGGATGTGCCGATGGATTCAAATTTCAAATCCAAGATGGTTGCTAGCAGTGACGATCGACTGAGGGATGTAGTCTGTATGGTGTGCCAAAGGATTCAGTCATGTAAAGAGTAAAATCCAAGAAAACGGAAACCCTTCACCCGCCCACCATACTTAACCCCGCCCGTTGCCCTTCAACGCGACGTCACCCTTCCCCGTGCCCTTGACCCCGCCCACCACCTTCACCGTGCCCGTCACACCTCCGACCACCCTTCGATGCACAGCCCGCCACCCTTCACCGCGCCCACAACCCCTCACCCACCGCCCTGTGTCATTCTAGACGTAATGAGATCTAAACTTTGAGCTCACTCAGGATCCATTGGTGAGATATTGATTTTGGAATGTTTGCTATTTAACCCTTTCAGTGCCAAGTCCTATTTTTGTATCAACCCATATTTCCTTGATCATTTTTTATATTTATTGATTATAATAATGTGATACATTGATGGAAAGAGCTCTTAGAGCTCTTTCCATCAATGTATAACATTATTATAATCAATAAATTTGAAAAATGATCAAGGAAATATGGGTTGATACAAACATCGGACTTGGTTCTGGAAGGGTTAAGGGGGAGGTCAAGTGACCAATTTGGAATGAGAATTTCCATGCAAATCTGCGGAGCAAACGTTACAGAGTTGCACATACTTCTGAGTGTGACGTGATGTGGTATTTGAAACAACAGATATTTGTCTGGCGGGTCCGCTTGGAAACTGTTTCATTATCATGTTGGTGTATTTATTTTTGAATTTTATATTGATTTTTCAAATGTAGATCATATGTAACTTCAGAAACAAATTCTCAAAAATATATTTATTGAAAATTTTTATAATTTACCAAACGCGCCTGCCATTTAAATATTATGACTGTTCAACGATATGCCTGCTTTGGTTTCCAGACAGCGGCTTCATACATAACTTTTGGTCCGGAGATTTACATGGAAATCCCCATTTAAAATTGTTCACTTGACCTCCCCCTTTAACAACGTTCACAAATTAGCGTTTGTGATTATTATCCTTCGCAAACGACTTGTCATGGGGTATATAGAAATTCCACCCACCGTCTGTCAGTCCACACATTTGATTTAAACAATATTTTATTTGTCCCAATTAATATTATATTTATGTTGAACAACATTTTGATGATGGAAACATGAGTAGAATAGAAAATGGGGAAGAGGATCTAGCAGCAAGCAGATATCTGCTTTTGTTGAGCTATATATCTCCTCAGCGAAGAAAGAATGTAGAAATCAAGAAAGCGCGAATGGCAAGTGGCCGAGTTCGTGAAACAATAGGTTTAAGAAATGATGGCATATTAATATTACGATGTACATACGAGTCTACAATATGTGTTGAAAGGATAGGTAAGCTTATGAGGGTGATAAGGAGAGGGGTATATTCACGAGGAATACGAGAAAGAGAAAGGTAGAGCGATAGAGACAAAGAATGTGTACGTGAAAGAAAAGTCGGTACCACTGTTGTGAAAATTTTGAAACTAACTTATGAAACAAACTTTTTTTAAATGAGTTGTTTTGAAACTAAATATGGGAACTCAATATGGGAACTCCGTGGAATATCGGTGCTATTCCGCTGAATTATTAGTGTATTTTTTTAAACGACCACACATTTCAAGCTCCCAGTCACCATATAGGTCGGATTAGAATTGGGGACGGGGTGGTTCGTTCAGTCATTTCTTGCAGAGCTAAATGCATGGCCCTTGGAGTGAAACTAATAAATAAAGGCAACTTTTTATCTCTGAACCTCCGTTATCATATATCGTGTTTGAATAATCTTTGGTACTCCCATACGAAAAATTAAGGGAATAATATCAACATGTAACCCCATTCATTTCTTCTGACGTTATGCACATTGAGTGTGAAATAAGTCCATTCATCTATATTCTACATGATAACCCTAAATAATCATGGACGAGTAGTTTCCACATACATGTAGGAAATGTTCAGGAAATAAGTTCAACAGACGATAGGTCGTTTGTTGAACTTATTATCTAAGCATTTCTCTCAATCAATAGGACTCCTTTTTACTTATATTTATCTGTCGTCTGCTTATAATACAAACACCCATGTAAAACAATAATTGACAATTCCTATGTACACTTATTAACTGAGTGGGAGAATCCATTTAGTATAGAAAGGGTTACGGGTCAGACGCACTTTATAAAGGATAATGATTTTTCCATTCAAGGTGATTGTTTGAAATTTAAAATGTTTGAAAATTCCTTAATAATTGCTCAGATATATACAATGAATATGATGATATGTGTAATTCAATATTTTTCGCTAGATAGATCCATAGAAATTCTTTGTTGAAGATCTCTTGTCATTTTTGTCTGGATTTATGCAAAACGTGCGTCCCCCCCCCCTTAAATAAGATGTGACTGATGTTTTATATGTTCATGAATCACAATGGATCGACTGATATAACATCATTTAGCGTTTGTCCAGTCATCAGAGACCGGCTAATACTTTTTCCGATCTATAGGCCAACTCAGAAAGTTAATAAATCTGAACGCAATGCCACATTGAATTAAAATGAATCTGAATCAATAGTTTTCAGTAGAAAAAAGCAGAAATATGTGTCACGTTTTATATTGTAAACTGTTGTTGTTGTAACTCTTGGTCTGGGACTCTGACTATATGTTTAACGATATGGACGGACCATTTGAGTGCTTTTTTTTCTGGCTCAGTTTAACTATTTTTCGTTCCCATGTTTGGTTTATTGGAAATCCACATAATGGCCTTCGTTGGTACAGCTGCACCGCAATGACGTGGTGACTAGACCACGAACCGAACTCGAACCAAACAGTAGGGGTTGTTTTATTGTGGGTTTGGTGCAGATTGCTATAAGTTAGCTACTGTTCACATAAACACCTGTCAATCTAGACAAGTATCAGACAGTTCAAGTGAATCACCTGACATCATTCGAGTCCCATATAAGGGTCCCGGCAGGTCCATCCGACAGAAACCGCCAAGATGTGGAAACTTCTGGTGTTGGCACTAGTCTGCATTGTTGCAGGTAAGTCCACTGTATTGATAATAGTTCATTGTCGCCATAGCTGTTTAAACTTAAAATTTTAATTATGTGTTTCGTTACATTATAATGGTACATTGATTAAGATTCTAGAACATTTTAATTATGTTTTTCGTTACATTATGATGGTTCCATTGATTAAGAGTATAGAACATTTTAATTATGTTTTTCGTTACATTGTGATGGTTCCATTGATTAAGATTCTAGAACATTTTAATTATGTTTTTCGTTACATTATGATGGTTCCATTGATTAAGATTCCAGAACATTTTAATTATGTTTTTCGTCACATTATGATGGTTCCATTGATTAAGATTCCAGAACATTTTAATTATGTTTTTCGTCACATTATGATGGTCCATTGATTAAGATTCTGGAACATTTTAATTATTTGTTTCGTTACATTATGATGGTTCCATTTATAAAGATTATAGCTTGTTGAGACCTGGGTTCAGTCGTATATTCAGTGATAATTACGAAACATGTTTGCTGTCGCCAGCTGTTCAAACTTGAACATGTTTACGATTATGACTGTTGCTCATTGTATTATTATATTAGCGTTGATGAAGATTCTAGATAGATGAAACCTAGGGTTAGTCGTATATTCAGTGGTACTAATATACATGTTTACTGTCGCTATCTGTTCAGACTTTAAAATGTTTACGATTATGTCTGTAGCTCCTTGTTTTTTTTTCATTCAAATTTGAAAAATTGATTATCGATGTTGGTTTGATGACCAGAATTACGCCTGCGCTTGTTACACCACAGTCCGGTCCCGGGAGTGGGGTGGTGTCGCCATCGCTTTTCAAATGTGTAACATTAAATCCCGACGGTGATTTTAGGCCAATAGTTAATGACTGAATTGCGCTCGCGCTCGTTACACCCATGTCCTGTTCCGGGCTGGGTGGGTGTGGTGTCGCCACTCGCGATTGTTACGCACCTGTCCGATTCCGGGGTGGGTGGGTGTGGTGTCGCCACTCGCGATTGTTACGCACCTGTCCGATTCCGGAGTGGGAGGGGGGTATATTGCACTGATAGCATACCATTGTCGCCATATCAGTGCACACGATAAACTTAAAAATGTATATTCAGGGTTCCGTGTAGGTCAATTTCTATAAAAAAAAATATCTGACTTCTTACTGAGTTACTACTCTATCACATGACACATTTGGAACAATAATTACCACATGGAAAACACTATAGTTTTCTTTTGATTTTTAATTCAATGTTTTATTATTCAAGATAGCTGCGATATTTTTTACAGAAACAGTCACTGAAACAGTAATACATTTTGTGTGAAATGTTCAATAACGAAATGACTCTGTATATTTATCAGTGTAGTTTAGATTTCGCAATTGGTTTTCAGCATTTATTTTCTGTGAAAACGTGATGTCAAATTGAATATTGTATGTTGTAACTGTCGGCATGGAACCATCCATACATCTTTAATTTGTCAAATTATGATAGTTCCGTTGACTAAGATGCTAGTTAGATGAAACCGTGAGCCCGAAATATATTCTTTGAATAATGGTTGTATTTTATTGTCACATTTGTTGTTAAAATGTAAAACTTCGAATCCCGTGATGGTTTGAAGTATGGGATAATACTCGCCCTTCTCACAGCCCTATTCAGTTCATGACATGGGTCCTATACCTTGATAACATTTCATTGACGCCATAACTTGAAAAGTTAAAGGATTGTCCGTCAACGCCCCTGGATTACCTCGCGAAAGTGACACGTTTATAAATAGCGGCACTTTTTCTTAACAGCATGATTTTGCCCTACCAGCATCATAGTAATTCAGCAGGCCCAAACAGCATAATTGCAAATTAGCAGAACCAATTAATCAGGGTGGTTACATTATGGTGGTTACATTATGGTGGTCCTGTCATGGTGGTTACATTATGGTGGTCCTGTTATGGTGCTTACATTATGATGGTCACATTATGGTCGTTCTGTTATGAAGCTTCTAGCCAATTAGTCAGGGTGCTTACATTATGGTGGTTCTGAAATCAGGTGGTTACATTATGGTGGTTACATTATGGTGGTTCTGTAATCAGGGTGGTTAAATTATAATGGTTCTGTAATCAGGGTGGTTACATTCTGGTGGTTATGTAATCAGGGTGGTTACATTATGGTGGTTCTGTAATCAGGGTGGTTATATTATGGTGGTTATGTAATCATGGTGGTTACATTATGGTGGTTATGTAATCAGGGTGGTTACATTATGGTTGTTCTGTAATCATGGTGGTTATATTATGGTGGTGACATTATGGTGGTTCTGTTATGGTGGTGACATTATGGTCGTTCTGTTATGGTGGTTACATTATGGTCGTTCTGTTATGAAGATTTAAGATTGCTGAAGCCTTGAGCCAGAGACACATTCTTTGAAAAAAAAAACGATACTCTTTTGTTGTTGCAATTAAGAACATTTCAATCGATATTGTGGTTTGCAGTTCGGAATAATTCTCGTTTCCAGGGGTCGGAGGGGCTATGTCCCGATAGCATTCATTGTCGCCATATACATATAGCTGTTAAAACTTTAACATATAAATCATTTTCCGTTACCAGTCCTGGATTTGTGTGCGTTCATACACTGGCATTTTTGCAGCCATGTTCTCATAGAAAACCCTATAATGGTGTCAGAATATGAACACCATGCATATACTTTGCATATTTACCAAAGCTAATGACATGAGAGGTAACATTTCGATAGTTCAACATGTAACGGTGGTAGTAGCACATTGCCTTAAAATACTTGTATACTTGATTCTTGCGAGATAATTGCATGTTATTTAAAGGAAAAACGTGATAGAATCGTTACTATTGAAACTACCTATTTTTAACTTATCATGTAGTTAGATGTGATACAGATACTGATACATATGCATTTTATACGGATTTTAGCATTCGATTTCTGGCACATTGTAGCTTTCTGCGAAATGCCTGCAAAACAATGTCTGGCAAATTTGCGATTGTATGAACTACTTACCCTGAGGGTGTTGTGCAGTCCATCAATCAATGGACACTTGTTATTATGATAAGACATCAGCATATAATATAAGGAGGATCTCCAATGAGTTATGCTGGGATATAAGATTTTATGCAACGAGTCTGATAAATTTAATTCACAAAGAGTTTCGAATCAAATTTATCAAACGATTTTCATAAAATCTTATATTTCAACACAACGAGTTAAGATCCTGTATATCAGAAGAAAAAACTAGAACTTTATGTCATTTTAACAAATCAAATTCCTTAAAAGAAGCCGCAAAATGCATACATTTAGAGCGTTGGCTGAGACGCTTCACAACTGTATATGACAGTATTGCGCATTTTCGCATTCCATTCCAAACACCGCACGTGACGAACACCACACTTGACAAACACCGCATATCACAAACACCGCACATGACACATTTAGGTAAAATTGCAGTACTTATTCGTAATGTTAAGTAGACATTGACACGTTGTAGAGTTATCGATCGATCAAGAGGCGTCATAACTTCATTTCTTTTGATTGGCTAGGGGACATTGTACACGCACTGACCACTCGCCTCCCCCCCCCCTTTGGCGCACGTGTGTTCCTGCATGGTAGTTGTTAGTTTCAAGTCAGATAACTAGGGTGAAATAACAAAACACGATTTCACTTTAGCTGCGAAAAGATAGATACGACGATCTAAGTCACGGTAATTTGCCCTATTATATATATAGGCAACCATATAATAAATAGAGGATCTACAACGAGTCCCCAGTTAATAGTGGAATTTACAAACCGATTCCAGTAAATTAGGTCTGGACCGAGCCTTTGGCCAAGTCCAGGCCTAATTTACTGGACGAGTTTTGTAAATTCCGCTATAAACTGGGGACGAGTTGTAGATTATATTTATTACATGATCCAAACCCTCGACAAGACATACTTAAATCAACAAATTGGACGCGAAACTAACATCGGCTTCTATAAGGCATGCGATGACGTTTCACGTAACTATGGTTGTTTGCCGCGTAAAAAAATAGTCACAGATACATAAATGCTCTTTTGCGTATTTAATGGCGTATATATAATGACATAAGTTGTCAAACTCTTTATTAGTGATAGTTTGTTGGAAAAATATTGGAAGCCATAGTATTTTGAGACGTAGCGTACGGAATGTAAACATACGACAAGCCGGAAATCAAAGGTCACCTGGCACTATTTCCTGTTATTAAACGAACGTTTAATATCACAATTTATAGACTGGGTTTATTGGATGGAATAAGGGTAGGATCGTGTGATAAGACTATCTCATAAGCCAACGAATGTTTGAGAATATTATATTTTATCAATAATCCTTGGACTATTAACTGGACTGGGATCACCGGGATTATGAAAAATATACTATTCCAATTTTATTCTTTTATAAATGAATTCGCCATTTGCACGGCATGGAAGAGACATGAGCGTTCCACGTTGGTCTATATTCCTGATATGGTAGAAATAAAGAGCGTTCGTTTCACTTCTGTGCGAAACAAAATGAAGAAGA
Organism: Siphonodentalium dalli; assembly: GCA_032622095.1. Taxonomy (NCBI): domain Eukaryota; kingdom Metazoa; phylum Mollusca; class Scaphopoda; order Gadilida; family Siphonodentaliidae; genus Siphonodentalium; species Siphonodentalium dalli. The sequence continues at coordinate 33,044,459 of CP136069.1, read as the reverse complement.
CTGAAAATGGCTGTGACCATGTGAAATATTGTTCAGTACATATGAATCCATATATCAATATTTTGGGTATTTGCCAATCTATCTTATAACCCCTTCGAAATTACATAGCCATGCTTTGGAAGATCGAACATGAGCCACGTCCGTTTAAAGTGACGTGAAACACTCCACTGATGTGTTCATAGTGGAATGATAAAGAATCGCGCAAAACTGACAACTTCAGAAAAAACTTTTTCTTAACAGCAACAATTTGCCCTACCAGCATTATCGGACCCACCCGCCTCATAGCACATTAGCGTGGCCACTTGACCAAGGGTGTGATCACATCTTTTAAACACTGGACCTTTCGCGATAACAGACTGCATGTTCATATATAAAGGCGCTGTTGGCAGGGGCGTGGCGACAGGGTGTGCGGGGTGTCTATATCCCACAACATTGGTAAAAATGTTCAACAGTTGGAAATTTCATGCCTGACACATTAGTTGGAAATTTTACACCAAATATAGCTTGAAATTGTTCTCATTGTTGATTTTCCAACAAGTAATTCGTGGGGAGTTTGTTGTTTTTAGATCAACAGTAGCATATTTTTATACTTTTGGTGAAAATGTTGAGCTGAAAAGGAAATCAATTGAAAAAGTCCAACCTTAAGGGGGTTGTCAGGATGGAAAATAATCTCCAACAGTTAGAAAGTTTGTGGTACCAGTTGGGAAGTTCCAACCCAAGAGAGTGTGCAAATGCCATTTTTGGAACATATGGTATTTTTGTGGTTCATTGGGGGGGGGGGGCGGTGCAGTTGGAAATTTCAAGGGGATACCACCAACAGAGACGCTCTAGCCACGTCCCTGGAGGAAGGCGGACGTCGAAACAATAATCAACATATATGTTTAAAGGGATACTGTACTCAAAATGTTGTTGCTGGTTTCTATAGTCTCTGCGTCGTAGAATAAGGTAACCAGATTTCCATTATTTGAAAGTATGTTGAGTACAAAGAAACGTTAAGGATGGCAGATTGGCCGGAATGCGAAAATACCAATTGTGGTTGTCGAGTAATTTGAGTACAGTTTTCAAGCAAGAGTGTGTCAAATAAATGATATAGTACATGCATACTACTCCCATATACTTATTTAAGTTATTGCATCTTCACTAGTCAGTGAGTGGCTTGAGTTTACGCCCCGTATCAACATAATTTTTATACTAGATCGTTGATTTTATCGGGAATTTATTATTGTTCTATTTTCTATCGATATTAGATCGTTGTTATTACCGGGAATTTATTGCAAATGGCGTACATAATCCCTTTAAGTTGCTTCTAAGTTACTAATATATTCTTTTCTTTATAGAATCGAAGCTTCGAGAACTTGGTAAGTTTTAGTCTATATCCTCATATTTCATATTTTATTTAGCAGCCAATACGCCGCACATATATAGCTCACCCGGCGACACATATATAGCTCATCCGGCGACACATATATAGCTCACCCGGCGACACATATAGCTCACCCGGCGACACATATATAGCTGATCCGGCGACTGTGGGTTTTCGTGTCTCACTCTTCCCCGACTTTGGTCAAATGTTTTGATGTATCAATCTGTATTCAGACTGTAATGTGTCGTTTTTAGGCCAAACGTTGCACAATTTCTAAATTCGGCCATTACTTTGACTGAAATTGCTATTACTTGGAAAAATTATTTTAAACTAATAGGAAGAGATCAATCTACAGAAATAATCGGATAAAACTTTGATTCCAATCCGACATGACCTGGGTATTTTAAAATATAATGAAATTATTGCTAATGCATCTCAAGTTATCGGCCAGACAACCCAACATATCTGAATCGGACAACGGGATAATTCCGTCAATAATCGCCGAACAGTTTCCCGCAGTAGGAAATTTCGGTCTAGCAGTAATTTTAAGGTGGACACCAACAACGAACACCTTCTCGTCACGTTCCTGGTGATAGTTGTACATTGTATTTTTGTTCCAGCTTATAAGCCAGGACGTGAATACATCTACAGATATGAGACGCAAATAGCGACAGGACTTCCTGGAGAAAGTGCAACATGGTCCGCTATTAAACTGAAGGCTCTATGCAGAGTGCAAGTCGCTGAAGGTTGCGCCAGGCTCCAGGTGAACTTTAACTACTTACTGTACATACATAGAGTAATGCCATAATTAATCGACTTCTTAACCACAACCGAATTATGGGTAACTTTTAAGGATTTAGTCGGAAATATGGCTTGTTGCCATTCATCGGAAAGCTCTCGGTGAGATTACTTAGAGCATTACTGTAGCGAGACCAAACGATGTTTTTTTATCAGGACCTGTTTTTCGTTTGCATAATTTTCATATTGGGTAGCCTCCAGTATATACATTGGACACACCATAATCGTGCTTCCATTGACGGCTCGTCGGTGTCATGAAGTTATTGTGACGTAAAGGTCAATTATATATTAACCGCGACAGCTGTCGGGATAAATTATACCAATGGTATGCCTGCATATCGTGCCATGAATCATGTAGCGAGCCTCACACAGATAGAATAATATATTCTGAGTGTCGTTTGCTCGTGTCTATGAGGGGCACCATATGGGTGATACCAATGTATGTCTGTAGATCATGCCACGAATCTCTACTGTGGTTAACGCCCGTAGAGATCATATTCCATCAGTACAAAATATGGGAACTTTTCAAAGTTTTGACAGGGAACCTTATCAAATCGAAAAAAATAACAGTGAATATATATTTCTTTGTTATTATCTGTTTCTTAATAATGTTCTTCAATGTAGGTGAAGGTCTCACTCGAAATTTCACGATTTAGGTAACTTTGTGAGCGAGTTTTCTTTGCGTTTCATACAATTGTGGGGTTTTTTCTGGGTAATTAATTGAATGTTTACTTGATATCGGCTCACAAAAGTCACAGAAAAGAGTGCAATTTCGAGTTTGGACCTTCGCATATAGTGAAGCACAATATTAAGGAACAAATAATCATTAATCAATATATTCCCTGTGTCATTATTTTTACTTTATAAGGTTCCCTGTCGAAACTTTAAAAATGTCCAAGGTTCTGTACTGGTGGAATATGATCTCTACGGGCATTAGCCATAGTAGAGGTTCATGGCATGATCTAGTATATGTGCTGTGGTGTTTCCATCGCCACTCTAGATACTCGTCGGAATCTCCTATAAGTTTGTTTGATATCACACCAACGAAGGAATAAACCATATAGCCACGTTACTGTGTGTTAACATGAAGTTATTTCCCTTGATAGCTCGATGGCATCAGAATCTTCAAGATTAATGACGTCATCAAGAGCGGGGACCCAACGAACGAGATGGTTCCAGATGAAACGTTCCTCGCCATGGCGGGAGCCGACGTCGCAATCATAGAACAATACCTCTCATGGCCCGTGGAATTCTCGTAAGTACATGTATAACCATAAAATAATAGAGACCTTTCGCAAAATCACGAATACGATTACGGATATGGAAATATCCTGTCAGTATACGGCCAAAATTCGATCTTTGCGCACGGGGGTTCTTATGTGAGGCGAAGTATACCAGACGCAGTTTTATTATGTGAAGATGTGTCAAGAATATGCCACCGGTCCTGTGTGGGACGCTCTAACATTATACGTGAGGTGTATTATACACTGATAAGAACGTGTGATCTGAAAGAGACAAACATTACTTTTTCCATCAAATATATGTGTAACTGAATAAAGTGAGGCATATGCCGTCTCACCTTACCCCTCGCGGAATATCGTAAGTATAATCACGAGCATACCCCCTTTGCTTCGTATGCCGGATTCCTTGTGTTTTGGAGCCGTACGCCGGATTCCGACTCTATCGTAAGCCGGATTCCGACTATATCGTTCGCTGGATCTCGACTATGTATACAGTGAATCCCGTCTCCATCAAAATGCACAATTCAGCTATTGTTATTCTCATACTTTTCACAAAAGTCATGCTTTCCGAAACTGTAAATACGTAGATATGACTTGATAAACACAAACAACGAACATTAAAATCCTCTCCTGTATTTATGACCTGTAATTCATATTTTGTACGCGAATTCACCGTAGAATCATGTGTTAAAATGTGCTCTTTGAATTGCATTTTTGCGAAGAAATATCCAGTTAATTGGTTTGAATTATATTATGTATGTTTCACTATGAAATAGTCACATATATTTCATATTTTCTTTAAACTGGATATTGGATCTCATGCCCTTTTTAAAGGCGGATTCCGGACTCCAGGGGGTAGTGGTTATACATGTAGTACCATCAATCACCTCATCAAACACTACCTCTCACGACCCGTGGAATTTCTTGCACAAATAATACAGTTAGAAAATATAACGTTTATATTTCTTAACAACATAAAGATTTTCCCTAGCAGCATAATAACCATTCAGCTGGAGCCACCAACGTCATAGAAAATCAACAAGAGCCACAAACATCATAGCAAATTAGCATTTATTTTCTCGAATCCTGATTGTTTTTACCAAATTATAAACAAATCTTTGGCCAAATGAAATCCTAATTTTTTGGCCTCACAATTAATCAATATTTTTGTTTTATTACGCGCTTGTTCCTAGAAGTACGGTGTTATTGCTGTTCCATATTTACAAATCCGTATGGAACGTACGTTCCATACGCATCTCGTTGACGTAAAATGACGTACATGACGTTCGCATCAACAATGAAACTGGAACTATTTAAATAAAAGAATCATCACATATGACAAACACGCCCTGTACGAGCTTAAATAAATTTCTAATCCTGTATTTTTAATGCACGGATTCCTTCCGCGGCAGCGAGTGCCGTTTCGACAAACCCATTTACACATCGTGTCGTTCTGTGTATTTATTTAACATCTAACATTCCTTATAATTATGTGAATACCACAGTGTTACTTAACGGGGTAATGTACACTAAATCTGGCCATTTTTGAGACCATCTCCTTTTATACTCAACAGACTATATGCAAAAAATGAATGAATTTGAGCCATGGATTAGTGTAAAATACGCTCATGTGCTCTATGAACGATGAAAATAATATTGTAATTATAATGAAAATGAATTTATGACTCCAGCCATTTATTAATTTTCATCAACATTACTATGCTGTTTGCATCGTTCACAGAGCGCATACATGTGTGTATTTTGCACTAATCGATCGCTTACATTCATTCATTTGTTGCATATAATTCTGTTGAGTATAAAAGAAGATGGTCCCATAAATGACCGGATTGAATGTACAGTACCCCTTTAACACTATACCACTACCCACCATCTCCCATGCAGCATTATGCCAGACAAATGATTCATTAGTGTTAATAATCATTACTGCTGTATTGCCCCATTGTTTGATAGTGCAATGCAATGAAGGCCTTTCGTTACTCATTAAGTTGTATCATCTAATCAATTAGCAGATGGTCATACCATAAATTTGATTCTCAAGTCACTCCCGTTATAAAATTCTATTTGGATTTTTGAATTATATTTCCGATTTTGGGATAAAAAAAAACTAAGCCAAAAGTGTGGCCAAATGAAAGTTTTGTTGGCCATTTTCGAAAAAAAATGGCGATCGGCCAATTTGGCCTATGACAGCGTGAACCCTGTACAGATGAATTTAATAAATATTTTTGCGTTTGTTTTCTGTGTTATGGTTTATGCCATCATGGCAACGGGGATGTCAGACCCAATAACTTCAAACTGGGTACATAGCACCACACCGACCCCCGGACTAGCAGGACAATACTAGTATGAAGGATCGACTGGTAACCGAGAGTGACCCCTCGGCTATCTGCAAGTAGAGTAGGGTAGTAAAATGGTCGACCATTCTGCCGTTATACGTGTACTTTTTCACGCGATATGTTTATAAACCAGGTGTATGCATATCATGGTGGAAAAGGAACGTAGCTGCAAGACATATTAAAGATATGGGGATATTTTATGGTTCTGTTGCCCAACTTGTACAGGTACAGGTTTCCCCGTCCACCATGATATAAAACTTGTGAGGCATGATGCCGGAAATGATTAAGTCAACGCTCTTCATCTAACATGACATTGCGTGTAGTTGTGCAGATTATAAATTATAATTTCTTATCTGATCCTTTAAAATATATCAATTTATAGTGTACATAAGATTTCACGTAAATCAATTCATAAGGGAGTATGCCGTTATCACAGGGGTGATAACAATTAAGGTGATATAGCAGTCAAACAACAGGTACAGATAAATAGTTTAATGTTTAACTAATAGTATATATAAGTACAGTGATTCTGATCTGCGAATGTCGCTAAGCATTTTGAGAGCACATAGTGAAATGTTTCAGAGAAAGAATTACTACAACCAGGCCGTTTGTTTTCTGGCATCGAAATGTAAATAATTACAGAAAATTTGCGAGTGTGCGGACGCAGTCTTATATTAGTTTACATCTTATTTCAGCTACGTCAACGGTCACGTGTTTGACCTGCGCACAGAGGAGGAAGATCCACTGTGGTCGGTGAACATCAAACGCGGTCTCGTTGGACTGTTTGAGATGAATATCGACTCCAAGCGCTCTCTAGATGACGACGAGAGCAACATCATCATGAACACACCTCAATCCCCGAAATTCGGATTCCTCAGGACAATCGAGGTAATTTACATACATCATAAACTATCATAAACACACCTCAATCACCGAAATTCGGATTCCTCAGGACAATCGAGGTAATTTACATACATCATAAACCATCAAGAACACACATCAATCACCGAAATTCTGATTCCTCAAGACACTCGAGGTCATTTACATACACCATAAATCGTCATAATCATTCATAACTATGGTTACCACTGTGACATTGACAGTACAGTGATTTGTGTTAAGTCATATGGATAACTAAATTATTTAACATAACTTAACGCATGAGTTGAAGACTGACAGCAACACATAAAAGGTCTCTTCACACAGAACACATAAAACATGACATACTTACATGCGGCTTACTTTTGGCTTATAGCTTCAATTACCTTCACACCAGATATCCAACATATAAGAAACTCGTATGTCGAGACAGTTAATTTTTGGCTAAAAGCTGCAGTTGTCTTCATACGATATCAAACAAGTAAGCGACTCGTAATGTCGAGACAGTTAATTTTTTGGGTACTACGCCACTAGCTTCAGTTATTTTCATAAGATATCCAATATTAGATATATTTCGCACCATGAACGACAACAGGTAATTATTACGAATGGGGTACTACGTCACTCGAATTTGTGTTCGTTCTAATCGTTGTCGTTTTTCCCCATCCGTTTTACGATTACGGTTTTGGTTTTTCAACAAAACTCACAAATACATCATAGTGTAATAAGTTCGCGATCGTATTATTTCTCAGCTTCTAAATGTGGGAGATGACTCTGAGATTTGTGATCGCCATGCGGCCTTACTTTTTATCTATTAGTGCCAATCATATCATTCGTTACCGTGAAAATCGGGAATCTTCCGAAACTCAAAGCGTCAAGCTATATGGCCTGATAACAGCACAATCAAGCCTTGAAATAGGGTGTCTGTCATTTGCAGAATGAGGTCCACAGAGGGTGAATTTAGTGATGCTACCTCGCATAGCGGGCTGGCATCACCAAATTCACCCTATGGGGACCTCATTCTGCTTACACATTCTGCAAATGACAGTCACCCTATTTCAAGGCTTGAGCACAATTAATTGCAAAATAATCACGACACGCACCATAATACCCTGACGTAACTGGCATGCACGATTGTCTCACAAAAAACCGACTCGTAATCGTCAAATATGCGAAAAGGTTTTTGGACCGTGCGGAAAAATTACGACTTAAAGTAGCTATTCGTAATAATTATCTGTAGTCGTTCATTGTGCGAAAGGTGACTATTCATATAACTTACAAAGGACGCACACCCCAATGATGGTTACTGCACACTTTCATCATTTCTCAAAATTTGAGCAGATGTAACCCTCAGTGGAAAGCAAGTGTCAACTAAATTCCTCGCGTATGGTCATATTCCATACATCGTGTGTGCTTACGATATATACTTTAGAGCATTTGTTGCTGTCTTTAGTTCTCAATGCTATTTCATTTAGAGTCTTTAAAACTGTTCAATTAACCCTGAACTCTGGCCGCAAACACAAGTTGGCTATAGGCTACTACACAGCTAGGAACGATCAAGCTGACATTGCGATATATCCTTAAAGCGGAGACCATCTGTGTGGTACTGTGGGTTAACTCAATTGATGGGGGTTGCTACACAGTTGGGAACGATCAAGTTAATAGTGTGGTACCTTCTTAGAGCCGACAAATGTGGTAGTGGTGCTTGACTGAACTTGACTCGATTGATGAGGGTTGTTATGAACAGTTGGGAACGATCAAGATAAACTTATGCTATTGTTTGTTGATGACGGTTGCTGGACAGATTGTGTAGATCACGCTAACGTTCTGGTATCTTATTGTAGCCGACACCAGCAGGTGAATGCGAGACTATGTATGAGATACAGCCGAAACCAGAACAGGCTGAGGAGGGTGAGATGGTCGTAACCAAAGTCAGAGATTACAAGAAATGTCTAGACAAACCAAACTTCACCAGATTCGGAGCCGCGGGATGGACTTGCCCTGAATGCGGACCACAACCGGTAAGTCGAGAGCATAGGTCAACTGAGTGGACCACAACCGGTAAGTCGAGCATAGGTCATCTGAGTGGACCACAGCCGGTAAGTCGAACAGAGACCATCTGAGTGGACCACAGCCGGTAAGTCGAGCATAGGTCATCTGAGTGTACCACAACCGGTAAGTCGATGAGAGACCATCTGAGTGGACCACAGCCGGTAAGTCGAACATAGGTCATCTGAGTGTTTCGGATTCGGCCAGGCTAATGGCGTGGCGAGAGGGTCATCTGGGTGTTTCGGATTCGGCCAGGCCAGGCCAGGGGTGAGAGGGTCTCTGTTGGTGGGTGTCCACTTTGAACGTTCCAACATCTCCACATTTAACCATATCTAAATCCAAAGTTCACGGATATCAATTTGAACCTTGTGTTGTAACGTTCAAACTGTTGGATATCTCCAACCTGACACGCCCTGTCGTCAGCTTTTATTAGATGGACACACCTCCAAATTAAAAATAGACCGCTCCAATGTGTACTTCACAATAAAATGGGCGAATACATTCAGTATAGAGAGGGTTAACAAATATAGAGTTCTAGTTCGTGGAAGGAAGAGGCCTTTCATAATGGGGAATGTAGAATTCAGGGAAGGAAAGTTTTTCTATCCAGGGCCCGTGGGGTTTATCGCGAAAAGTAAAATTCACCTAAATTTCACACCGATTCCAAGGGGGCCAACGACCTAAAACCTTCCTGATTTACGGAAACTAATATCTGTCATCCGTTCATGTACGGTATATTAACGTTTACGTGTACGCATTGCGCGTTGTTGACTTTATTGCATTGTTGTAATAAGTGTTTCCCCAACATTCCAACTGCATCTACTGCCCAGTAGTAATAACGCGTTCTATAACAGCCAGATAATATATGTTTTGGTACTGGGCAGAGTGTCTTGACAAGTGACGGTCGTCTTCCTGATATTTTGTCATAAATGAACATATTTAACAAACAATAGTTTAATAAACAGTTTAGCTGGATGCAGTTTATTTCTCATAACAAACAATGGTTGAATACAGTTTAGCTAGATGCAGTTCATTTCTCATAACCAACATTGGTTGAATAAACAGTTTAGCTATAGCTAAACTGTTTATTCAACCAATGTTGGTTATGAGAAATGAACTCCCTGTGTTGTTATTTTTCTTTCATTAGTAACTAAAAAAAGAACATAAAGGCACTCATTTGGTCCAAGAGAAATAAACTGCATCTAGCTAAACTGTTTCTTCAACAATTGTTGGTTATGAGAAATAAACTGCATCTATAGATAACAATAAACAACACAGGGCATGGCATGCGTACATTGGTGTATGCTAGTAATAGTGAAGCAAATGTTGAGTGTATAAAGCCCTATTAATATAAAGACAAATAAATGAGTTAAACATTTCTGATATGGTTATTCAGCAAGTTGCTACGGTTCTTTGGTGGATTTTATAGATGTTTTTGCAGCATAATTATGTCATTATTGCAATACCTATATTCCAGAACATTCCAATTGCATCCACTGCCCGTGCCACATACGAGATCATTGGAAACGCAAAGAAGTTCGTCATCAAGAGCGCCGTATGTGTTGAAAGACACGAGGTGTCACCATTCTCACTCAAGGGAGAAGTGGCCGGAACCTTTATCAGGTAAGACACGAGGTGTCACCATTATCGCTCAAGGGGGAAGTGGCCGGAACCTTTATCAGGTAAAACACGAGGTGTCACCACTCTCACTCAAGGGAGAAGTAGTCGGAACCTTTAGCAGGTAAGACACGAGGTGTCACCACTCTCACTCAAGGGAGAAGTGGCGGAACATTCATCAGGTAAGACACGAGATGTCACCATTCTCACTCAAGGGAGAAGTGGCCGGAACCTTTATCAGGTAAGACACGAGGTGTCACCATTCTCGCTAAAGGGAGAAGTGGCCGGAACCTTTATCAGGTAAGACACGAGGTGTCACTATTCTCGCTCAAGGGAGAAGTGGCCGGAATCTTTATTAGGTAAGTTCACACAGAGTGCTGATAATTCCAAAATGCATGGTTTGATTTTTCGTGAAATATTCTGTTAAATTTCCGGAAATTGTGAGAAAAGTGAAAACTTCCATCAAACAGCAACTCTTACTTGGCTATAACAGTTGGTTATGTTATATAAGTGAACGCTTTTGAGTCTTACATGTAGATGAGTGCAAAAGACACTTTACGAACGATGTAAACAACATGGTAATTATAATGAAAATGAGTTTATGGCTCTGGTCATTAACACATTTTCTTTATAATCACCATGTTCTTTACATCATTCGTACAGCACAGGAGTGTATTTTTCACTCACCCATGGCTCTAATTCATTCATATTATGTTGAGTATAAAAGGAGATAAATGGCCGGATTTAGTGTACAGTACCTCTTTAATTATTATGGGTGATCCGGTAATAAAGCAGAAAAGAGACAGAGAAACAGATAATAAAAGATCATAATGATTCATATTCATCTTGTTATCAAACATTATTTGATTCGAGCCGAGGAACGCACCCATCAAAGCTTAAAGTGATCAGATATCGATTTTTGAAATCTATTATTTTTCATAACTGGTACTTTTTAATGGCCACGAAAAGACGGTCTCGGACCAAATTGAAGATGGATAACTCTAAAATCAAGTGCATTTTGTTTGTCAGATATTTGACAAACGGGTCAAATTTCGTTGAACAAATTGTGGCTCACCATGCCCTATAATTGTTTGGGCAATTAATTGATTCGGATAACAGAAGCGGCATTTCAAAAAAAACATTGGTGTTGTTGGAATCTGATAATATGGGGACCATCGATCTGGATTGAGTACCTTTATAATAACGTTTACACAACTGTGTTGTTCTACGTTTATATCAATAATTGGCATTCACATTAATATCCACCTATATTGAAAGAGTATATCCCACAGTGTATATGTACACGTATCATGTGTACGTAAGCGTAATGTAATCTGGTCCCATATGTCCGTCTAGTTATCCAGTATTATGTTTGACTACGTGACTTATCCACTTCCAGGCAAGTTCTGATACTTGAAGATGCAATTCCACAAGTGGCCCCAATCCCAGAACTCATCAGGAGCACAAGGCAGCCAAGTGGACTGAAGATGGATCTTCCCGAGTCGATGGATAAACCAGATAATCCATTCTTCCCAGAGGTCCTCAAGGAGAAAGTTAGACTCCAGAAAGAAACCGGAGATGGATTCGTTATCGCGAAGGTGAATGCTCCCAGAAAAAAACATCGCTTACCTTTCTTTTACCCGTTCATTGTGGGAGCTGCGCTGGTGCAGCATTAAATATCCAGTACCAGTGCGTGTTCTTATTTATGCGAGTCTCCCATATTGATCCTCGCATATATAACATAATACCATGACTTACAAGGTCACGGTACATACCAGTGCATTCTCTGGTATAAATGCGAGGGTCCCTATGAGAGACTTGCATATATAAGAGAATACATAGGCATAGTGTTTTCGCCAAATTTAAGAAAGCTCCTGTCACGGAAGAGTTAAAGCGTGATTAGACATTTGCTTAGTGATGCGGATCCATTGGAATTTCCAAAAGTATGTCATAATGCTTATTGTGTTATGAAGACAACCGGTAATTATGACTGCATGTGTTAAACATCGGACTTAGAATCATGAAGGCGATATTAAATCCTCTCAAAACCGACTTTCCACCTGCTTGAATGTGACGTGATCCCGTTTTCACGAGTTTAAGGAGAGTGACAGTACAGTACTACGCGTACACACTATTTCTTCCCTTCACCCACAGCGTTATATCGGTATATCATTTATTCTAGTGCACTTAGGCCAATATACCCCCGGAAACATGACATATTTGCGGGGGGTTATTCATCGATAACCTGTCGCAATGTATAGTCCGGCTCACCGCTTCAATGTTAGATATTCCACGCGCTAATATTGCCGTCAGCTGAATTCTTAATATCGTCCATGCCCAATCCAGCCCCGCTCACTGTTCCGTTTCTCTCCACGACGTCACCCTTACGCGGTACATGCCGGCGACTTTACGGAGTAGATGTATAGAGTTGGCGCCCTTGCTACTGACTTCCGTTACTAGCTCGTTGCTATATAAACAAACAAGCGACTTCGCTTTTGTCGAAATTTGAGTCAGTACATTCGCCCTGTATACATGCACTTTCAGAAATTTGTTTGTCTAAATAACGTTTTAAGTTCGAAGAGCATAAGAATGGGGATAACAGTGTGGTGTTTTGTGATTTCGGAAAGGTATAGGGCAAATATACTGTGGCAAATACCCGTTAATGGGCTCCGGCTCCGCCGTCGCCCATTAACTAAATTTGCCACAGTATATTCGCCCTGTACCTTTCCGAAATCACAAAACACCACACCGTTTTTCCCTAATTTCTTCTCTTCACCCACAGCTTTATATCGGTATATCATTTATTTCGGCGGTATGTCCTTTTTTGGATAACCGGTATAATTTGGCTTACCACACCCTGACTAGCTATCCGAAGCCAAACCGAAGCCGCTGTCGTTTAACTGTACGTCCACGTAACCACGATTAAATTGTAAGTAAGAAATCGGACCCGACAAAAACGTGGATAGACTGTTCACACGGTTATGTCGAAGATAAAAATGTGGAATGTCGAAGATGAAGATGTGGAATCGCCGAAAATGAATAAACCACGATCTTTCCATCTATGAACTGTACGTGTAAACGACTGCGATTCCGTCGCAAATTGTTTCAACCAATGATACGCCACGATTTCCGCATCCGAAATCAAACAGGTCTTGATCGTGGTCGTATGAATGTATAATACTAAATCTAACTCGCTGCCTTACATGTAGATCGAAGTAATTATAATACTAAATCTAACTCGCTACCTTACATGTAGATCGGAGTAATTATAATACTAAATCTAACTCGCTACCTTACATGCAGATCGAAGTAATTATAATACTAAATCTAACTCGCTACCTTACATGTAGATCGGAGTAATTATAATACTAAATCTAACTCGCTACCTTACATGTAGATCGGAGTAATTATAATACTATATCTAACTCGCTACCTTACATGTAGATCGGAGTAATTGTCGATACTAAATCTAACACGCTACCTTACATGTAGATCGGAGTAATTATAATACTAATTATAACTCGCTGCCTTACATGTAGATCGGAGTAATAAAATACTAAATCTAACTCGATGCCTTACATGTAGATCGGAGTAATTATAATACTAAATATAACTCGCTGCCATACATGTATATCGGATTAATTATCGACACCTTGTTTGCGCTGCCGGAAGCCAAAATGATGCTGGGGATTCTAGTATTCATCTATCGTTTATATCTAAGACATTATCGTTTCTAACTCGCATCCTTATATATTGGCAATAGAAAAAGGGAGGCATCGACAACCAGTAATACCATTATAAAATCGACTCGGTTCCATGTGTGACAGACAATGTGTTTTTTAAATTAATTAAACAACGATTGTACATACATAGGCATGCAGTTCTTCCTACGACGGAATCATAAAACTTGAAGAAATTGTTGGGGGAATGTTGATAAGAACTGTGTTTGTTATATTAATTTATTATCTATTGCTTATTTATGTATATATGGTACTCATAGTATCTTACAACTGCCCATTGGTGTGTTTTGCAATACATTCTTGTATCTTGTGTGATGTAGATCGGTGGAGTTCTCGACACTTTGGTTGCACTACCCGAAGCTATGTTGGAGGAGGCTCCAGAACTCGTATTGAGGCTGATCCACGTGATGAGAAATGCAAGCGAGTCCGCCCTCAGAGAATGTGTCAAGAAATACAACGGAGCGGCACCAGCAAGGTAATGGTTCCAGCAAATATCTCTTATTTATATATATATATATATACAACGGAGCTGCACCACCAAGGTAACGGTTTCAGCAAACATCTCTCATTTATGTACAACCATGCAGCATCTCTCATTTATATTTACTTACCTTACAAATTGCGCCCTGCGTTTCAAGGTCTTTGATTGTTTTGTGTTTTCTATTTTGGAAAGTCGTAGAATTTTATGTGTCAAATTGACACATTAACAGGGTGACTAGTGACATTGTCGCTTGATAAATGTTAACTCCACATTCCGCCACTAATGTTTCGCGGGGTCGTTTATAATTATATAAAGCAGTATCATTCGGTGCATATATAAGAATAAGCTGCACCAGAAAGTCAATAATTTGAGCAAATATCTCTCATTTATATTTACTTACCTTACAAATTGCGCCCTGTGTTTCAAGGTCTTTGTTTGTTTTGTTTTTCTATTTTGGAAAGTCGTAGAATTGTTTGTGTCAAATTGACACATTAACAGGGTGACTAGTGACATTGTCGCTTGATAAATGTTAATTCCACATTACGCCACTGTATTGTTTCACGGGGTCGCTGCATATATAAGAATGTGACATTTCATGATATTTTGTTCCGGAAAGATAGATTGTTAATTGAATTTATAGACGTCAGGAGGTCAACTCCCTATTAAACCCCGACCCCAAATATTAGGTCCTAAATATAGTAACAGATTACCCAGTGTTCGTGTTGGATGTGATTTGCTATGATAAATTGTTCCTCTATCTTTATAATGTTGGTATATCTTCAGAAAAAAATACAACAGCCACACCAGTCCACTATTCAAATCAGAGCACATCTTTAAATTTGAAGATGTGTATAAACTACGCGTTTCACTATTTATACATGACTGGCATTATAATGCAATACCAAATGTATTTACCTCATATTTCCACACAACAAGCAGTAGAACGAGACAACGCGGTGACCTCGGTTGTCAAACACCTGAAACATCATTTTCCACCGAACTTCCGGTTTTTTCGTTCATCAAAATCTGGTCTAGCATCCACAAAAATCTAAAAAGCTCACATCAAGAATCATAATATTCAAATCTGTTTTGATCAAATAAATGTTAGAAATGTATCCTTCAAATGTAATAATACCAAGTGCCATGATTGTAGACAGTTCCGTGCTAACTCCAATGCTGATTAATTAACCCCCACAGTCCAATCGACACTCCTGTTCTCGTCAAAACGTAAATATGTCTAATTAATATACACTATATACGGACCAGGGACATAAAAATATAACATTATTAATATACTTGTATATATGTTTAATGAAATCATCACCTGACTTCTCGCCAATAATTATTATTTATTTGCACATGGATGTGACAGGAAGACGGTCCTCGAGAGTACGTTATCTCCATGCAATATATAGTCATAAATATTGTATTGCACTCACAATTGAATGCATCGAGGTGAAGTTCCGATATGATCGTTGGTTGACCAGCACCTATCTATAACCGGTTTAACACGCTGCGTTTCGTGGGTGCCTGTGCAATCTTTGAAATACATTTTGAGCCAGTCCATTGTTTCTCGATTGTACATCGGCATTCTTTGCGCAGACGAGATTATGCCATCTCATTTCGTTATAGACCGATATACGTAGTTTGCCCGTCTCCATATTCTTCCCTGTCCTCTCATTTCGGTACAGACCGTACGTAGAGTTTTCTCTCTCCCTATCCATCCCTCTCCTCTGATTTCGTTGCAGACCATACATGTGGCAGGCGATCGCCGCCGCTGGGACGAGAGAAGCCGCCGAGGTTGTCATCGAAGCTGTTGCCGAACGTCAGATCCCAATGGACCTTGTTCCACAGGTCATGGCCAAACTGGCGATGTCATGCAAACCAGATCCAGTTCTACTTCGTAAAGTCATGGTAAGTTGGACATGTCATGCAAACCAGATTCAATTCCCTTTCGTAAATACATAGCAAGTTGTGACCCCCGACCCCCGACCCCCGACGTCAAGTATATATGTAACCCAACGCGGTTTTGATTAAAACATATATACACGTTTAAATGACGTATAAACTAGTACATAAACACAACGCTTATGCGAAAGTCGCTACTAGTTAAAAAAATATTTATAACTTACATTTACAAGGAAAATAGGCATGGACTGTGTCCAGTTGTTGAACATGAAACACGCTCCAACTATTTAATAGGTGTTCGTAAAATGCACATAAACCCGCTCAGCCGTAAGTACAATAACGCTTGTGGCAAATATATGTAAATTATAGCGCAACCACTCATAATTGTTATCAATGTATGTGATTCCAGATAGCAGCTACCTGACGTCTAAAACGACGGTTTATAAATTACGTTAGTGACGTATGTCCCCGGCCCTCACTCCAGGAATAAAGAATCAACGCGCATCATATATTTCAAAATAATTTGAAAAGCATTCCCATGACACGAAGCATTGAAAGCAGAAGAAATCAGAAATATTAGATATCGGTATTTCCTCATAGAAGGATCATCATATTATTACCAGGGTGCTCAAATTTGAAATGATCGAATTTAAAAAGTTGCTATAAAAATAATAATGCGAAAATTAATTGCCAATAAGCTAGTTTTCTCGGCCCCAAAAGATGTACGCATGCGTTCTACTGCCACGGTAACATCTAAGCATGACAAGAAACTACACAGTTTGGCCCGAAATAATAACCCCCAATGGGTGTTTATGGAGTTCAAGAATAAACATGTAAGTTGTTTCGCAGGCCTAAAACTATATATATGCCGTCGATGTTTGTATTTCAAATATAAGATTAACATGTACTGTTCCACAGGCCATCGTCAACAATCCAGAAGCCGCTGTTCAACTCCCACCAAATTGTGTTAGAGCTACATGGCTTAGCATTGGTATTTGGGGACATAAGCTGTCAACATGGAACGAAACTACCGTCAGTGAATCTAGGAAGAAGATCGCAATAATCCAGAGACTGATTGAGAACGCGAACCGTAACCACGAGCGCAAAGAACTGCGTCGCATCCTCAGATTGGAACAGCAGCAATTTGATCAGACGACAGAGATCTATAGCCGCATGAAGAGACAGATCGTCATGGTTAGTCATCAATAATGAAATACACCGAATACTTTATAAAACTAACTTCCTTAGCCATTACTCTTTACAACCAAATAGGAGAATAACTACGGACTTTGGCATCATGTTCGCGTCGATCCTCCGAATACAGCCAATGTTAGTTTTCATGTTCCTCGAAAAATTTTAAGAAAAATTTAAATTTAAATTGTTGAAAAATACCACAATATATATCCATGTTTAATTTTGTTGTATATTACTATTATTTAATAAAACTTCTTCAAGATGAAAAAAGTTCAGTGCGTTAAATGTAAACGCATGCCCAACATTAGGGAAATGACTTACCCTAACCCACCAACATGTACAATTTAAGCAAAAATGTCAGAAACATAAAAAGTACCATAAAATTCGAAAGCAGTAGTTCATAGTTAGTAAAACAGTCATCAAAAGATGCGGTATGTTATGCACTATTATTAACTCGAATCTTCAAAATTGCGCAGAGGGGGTGGATTCCATATGATATCTAATAATGTAGGCGAGCGACTGAGTCGTTCATTAACCCTGTCTATTATAAATGAATTATCCCAGTCAGTTAAAAAGTGTACATCGGAATGGTCTATTAATAATTTGGAGAGGTGATAAAAGCAGACGACATATAAATAAATGTATAGAACGAGTTCTATTTATTGAGGGAAATGTTTAGATAATAAGTTCTAAAACACGGGACTGAACCGAACGTTAATATTTTGCCTGAAAGTCTTTGAAGAGTAATTTATTGGGACCAGTTACAACCAAATCAATAAGTTTGTGGAGCGGATCAATGCAGGACACGTGAATACAGCATACTGGTCTTAGAAGTATAGCGTATCGTAGGTTTACGCCATGTCATGTGACATGGACGCACACGATGGAATAAAACCGTACGTCGGCTGAAACCGGCGCTTTGTGGTCTTACGTTCTTGAAGGAACCAAATAGTCCCACGACAGACTTTCAGGCGAAATCACTAACTGCTTGGTCTTAGGAATTGTTGTGGTATACCTATATTCATACACAATGTTATGGATTCAATAATGATTCTGATTCTAAAACCTCTAAACTGTGTCCGAACCAGCGTTACCCAACGTGGAGTCAACGATTTACGGCCTATTTTAGGACACACATTCTGTTTTACATCTGCTATTTTCAACCAACGTTTTGTTGTCAAATCATAATGTGCTGAACTGATTTATGTAACGATGTTGGAAATGTATCCACGACTATAATGTGTCTTTCATGTTGGTGACATTTGTTAATGTGTATTCATTTCATGACGAGAACGTGGTAAGATATGTGTGTGTGTGTATGTAATCCAGCATAAGCACATACAGTACAAACACACCGACTGTCTCGTGGAAACAGCTACTGTGATTGGCTTTAATTTCGTCGGTCTCAATTTTCGTGGTTTCTTATAAAAAAGGCTATTTCGTGGGGACATGAATTCGATCTCCGGACACTGCTGGTCTTCCGCAAATCCAAAAATGATCAGTGATGCAGAACATACTGCATCAACGCAAGCCACGAACGATGGCGTCGACACGATTGTTGGCAAAATAATGATCACCGCGACCATCTCAAAAATTAAAGCGTGGCGAGTATTCACATTACGGTTGCGAAAATTACGTTTCATCTCGTCTTCCGTGTTTTTTGTCAACCCATTTTACGACATGTCGAAAACAAACTTCATGCCCGATATTCATTTCGATTTTATGTATTGAGATTTTAACTGATTTACTCTTGAGTCAATTATTTCGTTGGGTTTAGATTTCGTTGTTGGGTCGAACCACGAAATCAACGAATAATGAACCCCCACGAATAAAAAGGATTTTACAGCTATCCGTTCCGCTTCAGTAAATTACGCGTAACATCATAATCTGGCACCTTTCACTCACTACTCTCTCTCTCGCTCTCTCTCACGCTAACTCTCTTATTGCGCGTGCCGCGTGTATACTAATGTACATATTCTTGTGTCGCCTGGGCGCTGGAGTTTACGCTGGGATTTATTTTTTTATAGAAACATGGAATTTTTGGGACGGATTTAAAAGTCGAACTGCGCGACCAGGAGGCCGAGTCCGGTAAAAGGTGTAGCTGGGAATTTCAATTTCGTTTATTATCCTTTACATTATTATGTCAATAATGTTGAGTTTTGGTTGTGATAAGCTATGCCAATTACAAATAAAAGAAATGAAAAAGATAATTTGTATATCTTATATTTCAACTTTTATAGACATTTTTTCGTTCTGCAGCCCACTGGGGGTTGTGGTCGGAGACGGCCGAGTCGGCCACCGGTTCGTTAATTAGTTGCTGGTTGATATTGTTATCTTAACGGAATTCTGAGTTGGTCATTCGCAAAACCAATATATATTATATTCTATAATTACAATCATGGGTATATAATATATGATTTTGAGTGCGTTACAATTTCTGACTATGGTGTTCTTGTTTTATTGCAGTCTGTCGCCGCCCTCCTGCAGAGCCTAGACACCGAGGTCCAGATCCTTGCTCTGAAGACCCTCGCGAATACTGGATTTGAAGAAGCAATTCCACACGTTGCCCCACTGATCAGTGCGCGCGCATCTATCCAACTCCAACTCGAGGCCATCATCGCTCTCAGAAGATGTGCATACAAGGTGCCACAACAGGTGAGCAATAAAAACAATCATATCATTTATCAAGGTTCCTTGCGTTACTTATTCCTTGAAGCAAAACATAGCTGGAACCCAAGTATTGGCGTCGTCTGTTCGTTGTCTCGAAGTAATGTTATCGTCGTGGATACTTTCGTGTCGCGGTGATACGTGTGGTCTTTTATTATTAGGGTCACTCCGATACCTCCGTCTGGGTGATACGTGTGGTCATCTTAACCGGGTCGCTCGGATACTTCGGTCTCGGTGATAAGTGCGGTCATTTCAACAGTGTCGCTGGACGCTTCCGATAATGCGAAATCACATGGCAGACAATGAATATATACATGCTGATGTTGAAACACTCGCGACGATGATGGCGCGTAGGATGATGATGATGATGGTAGTGGTGATGATGATGATGATGATGATGGCGACGACGTCGGCGACGACGATGATGATGATGATGATGGCAATGAGGATGATGATTACGACGAAGGCGACGACGACAAAGATGATGATGATGATGGTGATGATGATGATGATGATGGTGATGGTGATGATGATGATGATGATGACGATGATGACGATGATGAAGATGATGATGATGATGATGAGGATATTGTTGCTGAAGATGACGATGATGATGATGGTGATGATGATGATGATGATGACGTAGAACACGACGAATGACACTTACGGACATCGAACGCCAAACGCAACGGCCATACTAACATTGTGTACATAGCTCTGTATATACGTTTTTCACTCTGTATCTCATACAATTTATATGATTGAGTGAAATAAAGCAATTCAATTCAATTCACAACTGGAAGGTGTTGATGGAAGGTGTTGATGGAAGGTGTTGATGGAAGGTGTTGATGGAAGGTGTTAATAAAAGTTGTAACATCTCGCTACAGTCATGACTACATGTGATAAAGTGTGACTATCTTTTCAATACCCGAAAAAGAGGCACACATTGAAGAGCATTCTTAATTTATTTCTGAGGAAGTTATTTCATACACAATTTCAGTGCCGCGAAAACATATTGGTATGGGTGCTCTTTTAGTACGAGTCGTGACGTAATAACTTCCAACTGGAAATCGTGAAAATCCCTCTTTACTAATGACTGTAAACAATATAACTTGAACTCTCTAAGTTCTCCATTTTGCAAACAACAATAAATGGTTATACACAAAACAACAATAAATGGTTATATACAAAACAATAATAAATGGTGCTACACAAAACAATAATAAATGGTTATACACAAAACAACAATTAATGGTGATGCACAAAGCTACACGAAATATTTTAGCAATAAACTACCCAATCATTTTGTTTTCAGTTTTCGGCTTATTTCAGTTGCGGGTTATTGCTGTCTGAAACGATTGAAAAGTGTCGGATAAGAACCGCGATCTTTTTCCGGTTGGATGGGGAATTTTTCCCGGGACGTCATTATCAAAATGGCGGTAAATATACTGGTCTCGTGAAGCGAACATAGCAGATAGACAGTGTAACCCACACTGAGCCTCACATAGATGGAAACATACACTACGGCGTGTCGCCTGTTCCTGTCTATGTGGGGCTATATATGGGTTGTACTGGTCTCGTGAATGTGAACATAGCAGAGCGTCTGAGCGTCGTAGAGCCAGTGTAACCCACAATGAGCCTCACACAGATGATAGCATGCACTATTGAGTGTCGTCTGACCCAGTCTATGTGGGGCTCTCTATGGGTTGTATTGGTCTCGTGACGGCGAACATAGCAGTGCGTCTGGACGTCATAGAACCAGTGTAACCCACAAGGAGCCTCACACATATGAAAGCATGCACTATGGACTGTCGTCTGGTCCAGCATATGTGGGGCTCGCCATGGGGTGTACTGATCTCGTGACGGTGAACATAACAGAGCAACTGAGCTTAATAGAGCCAATGTAACCCACCATGAGCATCACACAGATGGAAGCATGCACCATGGGTGTCGTCTGTTCACGTCTATGTTGGTGTCTCTGTCGGTTGTACTGGTCTCTTGACGGCGAACATAACATAGAGTATGAGCGTCATAGAGCCAGTGTAACCCACAGGGAGCCTCACACAGATGGAAGCATGTACTATTGAGTGTCGCCTGGTCCAGTCTATGTGGGGCTCCCTATGGGTTGTATTGGTCTCGCGACGGCGAACATAACAGAGCACCTGAGCTTAATAGAGCCAATGTAACCCACAATGAGCCTCACACAGATGGAAGCATGCGCCATTTTTTTATAAATACATTTTTATTCATTAACTCATGAATGAAATTGGACCCAAAACTCAGGCACAGCCTATTTTATTGGGTCCAAACAGAAAAATACAAAAAGTTGACAAACAAGGACACATGACAATTTAATGGTGTATATATCTTGTATCATGGAAATTCCTAATAATCATTAAGTATGACGTCACTAAATAGGATTAAATAAGACAGGGTTATCCTGAAAATACTGTTGATGGCAATGAGTAAGAGTTTAGAGTTTAAAATGATTCAATATTCAGATAAAGTTGTGATGATATAATACCATATAAATTTGAATATAAATTTGAATGATACGTCACATCCACATGTATCAATCTGCAAGTTAAACTTAAGCAGAAAAAGTGTACTGCAGTTGATATGTAATCACAGTCTCTCAGTAGATTCAAAGTAAATATGAAGTGCATTACATATTGTTGAATTTGTATTAGGAACAACATGGGATGATCCAATAAGAAAATCTTTAATACAAATTTCACAATCTAGGTCTTTCAATGTTAATACTAAGGATTCACGTTGTCTATAAAATAATGGGCAAAAGACTATGTAGTGCTCAGGATCCTCATAAGCATAACCACAACTACAGCTTGGATCATCAATTAGAAACCTTTCATACTTATGAGCATTCAGATCACTACAGCCTAGGCGCAGTTTAGCATGTATTATTTGGTTACATCTGCTCCCTTCATAATAGACTTTGGGCACCACTGTATTGAATCTAGTCAAGTCAAATTTTAATTTAGATAGAGAAATTGTATTTAGTATATCAGTGTCCACATTGTTCCACAGTCTCACACCAGAAGGAAAGAATGAGTTATAGAAACTTTTCAGATTCCATTCGAATTCAATTAATTTATCCACTCGAAAAGAGTAATCACATGTATCAGAGACAAGTCTTGGAATCTTCAGATAGAGATACTGTGGACAAAGCCTATTCACAAGTTTAAACATCATAATGGTTTTTCTACGTTCTCGTCTTAAACTTAAGGGAGCAAAACCAGTTTCAGTGTATATTAGATTATGACTGATACCTCTAACTGCACCACATATTGTGCGAAGACCATCAAGGTGTAAATTTTCCAACTGAGTACATTTTGTCAAAGAGCAATTACCCCAAACTGAGTCTGCATAATCAAATAGAGGTAATATGAAAGACCTGTATATGTTCAGTAAGGCCGATCTCGATAGGCGATATTTAAAACTCCTAAATATGTTTATCATAGGTGCAACCTTATTGACAATAGTGTCAATATGGATGTCCCAATTTCCACTCCTACTGAAAGTGAGACCCAGGTGTTTGTGTTCATCTACTTCTTGTACTGGTTGATCACATAAGAACAATACTGGATTAACATGGTTACCATCCACTCCGATTGTCAAAGTTTTTGTTTTGGCAGGGCTAAAATTAACTTGCCATTTCTTTGCCCATTCTCCAATACGGAGAAGGTCCCTATTTAGAATCTCGGCAGCCATAACTTCATTGTCTACAGGCAAAAATAAGCAGGTATCATCTGCATAAAGTCTAATGTTAGATTCTATACCCGACACTATATCGTTGATGTAAATATTAAATAGGAGGGGGCCTAGTACTGAGCCTTGTGGTACACCAGCATGTATAGTACTATTCTTAGAAATTTTTCCATTAATTACTGTGGACTGAGTTCTATTATTAAGATATTTAACAAACCATGACAGTAATTTACCTCGGATACCTATTGCATTTAATTTATGTATAAGACCTTTGTGCCAAACTCTGTCAAATGCCTTGCTTATATCACAGAATACAAATCTGACGGATGACCTATCGTTTAAAGTTTGTTGGGTGAAGTAGTCAATGTCGAGAAGTTGGTATATTGTACTATCGCCAGGCGTAAAACCTGACTGATATGGAGTTAGCAGGCAGTGAGAAGAAGTAAATTCATACACATATTTAAACACCACCTTCTCAAACACTTTACTAAGTGTACTGGTCAGAGATACTGGCCTATAATTACTTTTTTCATTTACAGAACCTTTCTTATGTATAGGAGTTACATTAGCATGCTTCCATATTTGTGGGAAATGTGATTCTCCAAGAAGAACATTAAATAATCTAGTTAGAGGTTCTGCCAATACAAAAGAAAAAGTTTTCAATACCCTATTACTCACGTTATCAGGCCCAGAGGCTTTACCAGTGTCAAGTGAATTTAAAATCTGATTGACATCTTCAACAGTTACTTCAATTTCTTCCAGACATTTACTGTTAAAGTATAAGTCTGGTAAATGAAGCGAGTCATCAATAGACGCACCCTGGTCAACAAAATAGTTATTTAGAATATTAGCTATATCAGAAGCATCACTGATTAGATTATTGGATTCAATCAATGGTGGAAAATTCCTATGGGTATTTTGAGTCCTTTTCATGAAATCATTTGCTAACCTCCACCATTGTTTATTATTGAAATTTCCAGTTGAAACTGATATGTCTAACTTCTGGTCATAATTTAATTTTGCTTTTCTGATTGCGCCAATTGTCTCATTTCTTACTATCCTGAAGTTCCCCCAGCTATCCACGTTATTATTTTTTTTTGCTAATTTGTGGGCCCTATCCCGTTTTTTCATTTTACTTTTTAAGTCACATGTGATCCAAGATTTATCATTACTCTTTACTGTGACAACTTTATTTGGAACAAATCTGTCAGTTGTCTCCGTGATATAAGCAACCACTTTCTCAGCAACATCAGTAAATTTAGATAGAAAAATAGTGTCCCAGTTTACACTAGTAAATGCTAGCTTCATACCTTCAAAATCCATACGTGCGTAATCATATATACGTCTTTTAAAAGAAGGAAGGTGTGTACTAGGTTCTTTAAGAGTCACCAATGTAGCACAATGATCACTACAGAAAGGTGCCGATACAGAGCAATCTTTTATCATATTTTCGCATGAGCTGAGAACCAAATCAATTAAGGTGGCTGACTTATCGGTAACACGTGTTGCTGTTTTTACAAATTGCTTTAGACCACATGATACTTCTAGCATTTTAATTTTTGGATGTTTTTTTTTTAGACAGTCTGCATTAAAATCCCCAACTATTATGCATTTACGTGTAACATTTTCCCTTGCTAGTGATATAGAACTATCTATGAGATCCCAATAACTACTCAATGCATTTGGTTGACGGTAAAACACACCTAGATTGAAAATCTTATTTGAATATCTTATTTCTAGCCACACTGCTTCTAGACCAGGTTTATCGAAATCTGTTAAGTGTTTATATGTAAGTTCCTTTTTGACATAAATAACAATACCACCGCCTTTGTTAGCAATTCTGTCAATTCGAATGGGAGGTGAGTGGAACCCCGGGATATCTAATAAATCATCAGTTACCTTATCACTTAAGAGACTTTCCGTAATGGAAATAATATCATAATTTGCTAGTTCAGCTGTTACCAAAGGCACTTTATTTCTAAGTCCTCTGACATTTAAAGATGCAATTGAAATATTTTTAGTTATGGGTCCTGGATGAGGATGCACATCAACACAGATAATTACCATAAGAAGTAACATCAACAAGAAACCTCTATGTCCAAAACAGCATACCAATTTAACCAACATTATACTTTCAAAATCCAAACCTCCAACGATCCTGCCTCCCCCAAAGTAACCTATCCTAGCTCGATACATTTCTAAGTTAATCCCCATTAGGTGAGTAATGGTAAGTTCTGGAATAGCTAAGATAGGTCAGAATGGGTTTGCAGCATCGCTTTTGTTGATTTCTAAGTGCAGATATTGGATGTGTGTAACTTTCCATGATACAAGACAATAACAAGATCACATATATAATAAAATACAAAAAATAATATAAACAGAACATAATGCACCCTGGTGCAAATATTACATGAAATATGGGACGATGCCTGCCAATTTATTCTTAACCGCATTTCATAAACAGCTGATATTTTATGAATAGCATACTGTTTAAAATGTTAACAGTTCCAGTGTTTTATAAGTACTTTGTATTTTAACCACTATCATATTACCTACAGACTGTTGAGTCCATTTCAAACGAAGTGCAATTAAAATTTTGATATGTATGTGTACCTCCATCGCAATCACAGACTATATTTAATATTTTATTCTGTAGCTCTATATATGTAATCAGTGGCATATTAAAACCATCTCGAACGATATACTTATGATGTTTTAATACAATATACAGTGCCTTCATGACGTTCCTAACACAGTATTTAGTATTTAATTACAATATCCTTGTTTTCTTTATACAACAATATAACCAATTTCCTGTTTAAAATGTTAACAATTCCAATATTAGATCTCTGTACATGTAGCCGATTACATGTTAAAACCATCTCGAACGAAATACTTTTAACGTTTCAATACAATATGCTTGTGCCTTCATGACATTCCTCAAACCATATTTAATATTTAATCATATGGCAGTTGAGTATACATGATTATATCTCACTAATAAGGATTTCCAAAAATATTTTGATATTTTTAATGCCCATAGTGAGCCTTCGCTTAGTTGCATAATACAGATATGCATATCAACAGATGATACAAGATTTTATCTCACTGTTAAAATAAGGATTTCCAAAGGCAAGTTATCAGGAGGGGTCTCCAGGAGTACATGACCCAAGAGGGATTCACCTCCCCCTGAGACATGCACTGGAGGAGTCCCCCACTGGTAACCAGTAAACAGAATCACACATGTATACACAAGCAAGGATTTCCAAAGGCAGGCTATCAGGAGGGGTCTCCAGGAGTACATGATCTAAGAGGGATTCACCACTGAGACATGCACTAGAGGAGTCCCCCACTGGTACCAAGTAAACAGAATCACAAATGTATACACAACATGACAATAATGTCACAATATCAAATAAGAAGTCAGAATCCTGGTATAGTACTAGGAGGAGCCTCAGGAGTACATGACCCAGGAGGGATTGACATCCCCCATGAGACACGCACAAGAGGAGTCCCCCCGCCGGCAACAGGTATAAAGCAGATGCATGTATATATAACATGACTCTTTTACATATCAAGTACATTATCTGAACCAAGTTGTCAGGAGTGGGCTCCAGGGGTACATGACCCAGGTGGGAGTCACATCCCATATGAGACTTGCACCATAGGAGTCCACCATTAGAACAAGTATACAGCATTTCATAGATACCGGTACATATGTAACATGACTCTTTTCCATATCTATGCGCCATGAGTGTCGTCTGGTCCCGTCTATGTGGTGTCTCTGTCGGTTGTACTGGTCTCTTGACGACAGTCGGTCAAAAGCTCTTCAGAGATTGTGTTTGTAATATGTTTATACCTCCGATTTTTAAATAAAAATATTCTTATCTATCTTATAGTATCTTACTAACATAGCAAGGGTCTGCGCGTCATAGAACCAGTGTAACCCACAAGGTGCCTCGCACAAATGGAAGCATGTACTATGGAGTGTCGTCTGGTCCAGTCTATGTGAGGCTCTCTATGGGTTGTGCTGGTCTCTTGGCGGCGAACATAGCATAGCGTATGAGTGTCATGGAGCCATAGTCCAGTCTAGTTTCATGTTACCATTTTGTTTTCACATTTACCGTTCAGGTTGCTACAATCCTTCTGCCAGTGTTCCTCGACGCTGCTCAGCCATACGAAGCCAGAATCGCTGCATACCACACCATCATGCAAAGCGAACCATCCGTCGAGATCTTCCAGCTATGTGCCAATGCCCTGAGACGTGAAAGAAGTGCACAAGTCGGAGCCTTCGTTTATTCTCATCTGCGTTACTATTCCTACAGCGCAATACCATGCTACCTCAATTTGTAAGTTAAATCACGTTTAGTACCGATACTGCGGTGTTTTTTTTTTTATATTTTCTCTATCGTTTCGTCTTTCGGGACAACGTCGTATACATCATATAAATGAATAGATAAGTACACCGCCATCAGTTTTCTCTTGGTAATTCTTATAACATGAATTATAATGTACAGGCAGTATGTGCACGGAAATACTGCATGGCTATCCACAATACTGTGAACTATTTAGTAGTATTTGTCTGGCTCTATGTAGACAGTATACCATACGTCTGAAAATTGATCGCAGGCAGACACCACGCTGGAATCAATGATGATCAGCAGTTGTTTTGCAACTGGCATTGAGAGCAGGAATAGTGATGACCTGAAACAGCTTGCCAGATATGTTTGTCAGTTCTTGGACGTTAACATAATTCAAAGGGGTGATTGATTCATATTTATACCAGCATACATGTAGATATGACTGTTAGTGCTGACTTTAAATTGGTACTGTACACTAAATTCGGCCATTTATGGGACCATCTCCTATTATTCTCAACATAATATATGCAAAAAATGAATGAATTTGAGCCATGGATGACTGCAAAATACACTCATTTAATTTATGTACGATGCAAAACAACATGGTAATTATATTGAAAATGAATGTATTTCTTTGTTCACGTAGCCCATGAGTGTATTTTGCACTCATCCATAGTTTAAATTCATTCATTTGTTGCATATGTTATGTTGAGTATAATAGGAGACGGTCTCATAAATTGCCAGATTTAGTGTACAATCCCCCTTTAAAGTGTTGTGATATTATATTATGGGACGAACGAATCAATGTGTGTTTAGTTCAGACATCGTGTGTTGCTTCGTCATAGTAACAGTTTAGCTATGACTTCTTCAAATGTGTGTAGTGGCTGAATTGTAAAATATTAGTGTTAGTGTGCGACATTATGTGTAAATAAGAGCGAGAGATACACTTATTTTCGTGACATGTGTATGTATAGTCAAATACAAAATAATGAAACAAATACAATAACCTCCCGGTCAATAGGTCACGCTTAATATCAATCATTTTGTAATCATGTGTAAGAAATATTTTGCGTATCAATTCCTGCAAAATATAGTTTAAAGGGGTACTGTACCCAATATGTTGTTGTTGGTTTCTATAATCCCCGAGTGGGAGAATAAGGTAACAAATTTTCCATTCTTTGAAAGTCTGTTGAGTACGAAGTAGTGTTACGGATGGCAAATTTACCGGAATGCAAAAATACAAATTGTCGTTGTCGAGTAATTTTTGTAGAGTTTTCAACCAAATGTATCAAATAAAAATTAGATTATATGCATAGTAGTCCCATATACTCATTTAAGTTATCGTATCGTCACTAGTCAATGAGTGGCTTGAGTTTTCTCCCCGTATAAGCATAATGTTTCATACGATCGTGTGTGCAATGGGTTTACTAATCCAGTATCCCTCAATTATAATTTGATTACGTTTTGTACACGGAAATTCGTATTTTAATTTACGCCATTGTATGGCTCCAGCCATAAATTCAATTTATATTAAATTATTAACTTTTAAATTTTAAGATAGCCTATTAACCTGAGCGTTTACAGAATACATCTTCGACTCAAATTACTTATGTTTCTATATAGTATCGATAATAGATCGTTGTTATCACCGGAAATTTATTGAAAATGGCGTACAGTACCCCTTTAACGGAATAAACTTTCATTCTAATTCATTGCATTTACGTGCTAACCACTAATATAATCGATAGCTTTTCTATTTATATAGATAATTTTTGCCGAAATGAAGTGAGCGAAATGGAAGAAGAATGTAATTAACTCTTTAATGATATGTATCTCTGTTCGTACTAATATTCCTTCACTGATGTATGTCTATTTCAATAATAATAATATATATAAAACATACGTTTTATGTATTAAAATAAGAATTTATTACGTGTTTAAACAACAATATCACATATTCTAGAACCGATTATATGTTTTCCTTTCATAAGCGCCAAGAAAGCCGCAATTGCACTGAGCGCTGCCAAAGAATTCTACCCAGGAATGGGGTACTCCACATGGAAACACTGGTCATACCTCCTCGGTGAGTACCCTGAGCTCAGCCATATCGTTCCCCTCCACATGGAAACACTGGTCACACTTCATCTGTGAGTACACTGAGCTCAGCCTTGTCGACCCCAATTGATTGCTACCCATTACCTTTTACCCTGGCATGTACTCAAGTTAATATAGATAATGATATGGGCCGAAATAAAGAACTCCCGATAATTAATTATAACATGGCGGGTGCTACTGACTTGGTTGTTTGAACGTATATATTTGTATTATCACAGATAGTTATAACATGGCCGGCGATACTTACTTCGTTGTTTTAACGTATATCTTTGTATTATCACGTATAATTACAACATGGCGGGTGCTACTGACTTGGTTGTTTGAACGTACATCGTTGTATTATCACAGATATTTATAACATGGCCGGCGATACTTACTTCGTTGTTTGAACGTATATCTTTGTATTATCCCAGATAATTATAACATGGAGGGCGCTACTGACTTCGTGGTTGGAACGTATACCTTTGTATTATCACAGATAATTATAATATGACCGGCGCTACTGACTTCGTTGTTTAAACGTATATCTTTGTATTGTCACATATAATCATAATATGACCGGCGCTAATGACTTCGTTGTTTACACACATATCGTTGTATTATCAATGATAATTTTAATATTACTGGCGCTCCTGATTTCGTTGTTTGAACACATATCTTTTTATTATCACAGATAATTATAACATGACTGGCGCTACTTATTTCGTTGTTTGAACACATATCGTTGTATTATCACTGATAATTTTAACATTACTGGCGCTCCTGACTTCGTTGTTTGAGCACATGTCTTTGTATTATCACAGATAATTATAACATGGCCGGTGCTGTTGACCTCATTGTTTCAACCTACATTTTCATTTCACAGAGAACTATAACCTGGCCGGCGCTGTTGACCTCGTGACCATCGGATCTGATACGCCATACATTCCAAAGGCTGCTTCAGTCAAGTATGAACAGTACGCATCCGGAATAATGAGCCCGCTGTTCGAGGTGAGTTGGCTCTTTCCGTACATGTTTCCGGTGCCACGAGCTCACACATACATGTTTCTGATACAGTTGCATTGGTCTGGGCGATTCGATTGTTTCCGCGGCCACGGCCCAAATTTTGACCCAAATCGGCTATTTTCGTGCATGTTTCCGTGATCCGATGTATTCGTTGATTCCGGACTGATCTAAATGGCCGAATAGGATGTGTTCGTCAGCGAAATTTCCTTACATGCTTTCGAGACACGGGCCTATGGTTTGGGTGATTCGGCTGTTTTCGTACATGATTCCTCCACACGGGCCCATGGTGTGTGGTGATTAGGCTGTTTTCCTACATAGTTCCCCGACACCGGCCCATGGTTTGTAGTGATTGGACTGTTTCCTACATGGTTCTGCGACACGGGCTTATGGCTTGGGTGATTCGGCTGTTTTCGTACATGATTCTTCCACACGGGCCCATGGTTTGGGGTGATTAGGCTGCGTTCCTACATGGTTCCCCGACACCGGCCCATGGTTTGTAGTGATTGGACTGTTTCCTACATGGTTCTGCGACACGGGCCCATGGGTTGGAAGATTCAGCTATTTTCGTACATGGTTCCTCGACTCCGGCCCATGGGTTGCGGTGATTCGACAGTTTCTTACTCTGTTCTGCGACACGGGCCCATTGTTTGGGGTGATTCGGCTATTTTCTTACATGCTTAAATCAGAGTCGATCTTCGTTCGCGAGTCTACCTATACCCTTCTGTTCGGACTGTTGCTTCTTACTTACTTATCTTGTCTGCCAGAATCACATTGGTGTAAATAAACCCTCAATCTCAGCTTTTTTCCTGTACTTTTATTAAACTTGTATTTACTAAATACGTATTGGTGATACCTTTATACCCCATACATAGAGAATGATGCACTGATGGATGCCGGCTGCTTGGGTCCGTGTAAGGCTACATACGGGAATGTTACATGACGGAACCCTTTCTATGCTAAGTACTCACTGACGAGTAGTTTCGTTACGAAATGTACAGGTAATAACTTGAACAAACGACCGTTTTGCTGAACTAATTATCTGCATTTTACCCCTCACCAACTAAAATAAATCCTGTTGCACTTGAATTTTTTTCGCCTGTCTATCGTCTGCTTTTAGTACCTCAACATCCCTCCAAATGAATACTGTACCATTCCAGTGCATACTTTTATAAGCTGATGGGCGAAATAATTTAGTATAGAAAGTGTTAATTTCATTTATTACTCGGCATTTTTCAGATTGGATACAGAAGTGAGGGCGTCAATGCCATCCTGCAGAGAATCTTTGGACCAGGAGGAAGCTTCTATTCATCGAAATCAGCGTTCGATATTCTGAAGCGCCACGAGAGGAGCACCGGAGGAGCAGGAGGAGCAGGAGAAGAACTCATCGAGAACATCATGAGAACTGTGAGTTTGTTCATATAATGACAGAGTAGTCTACACTGATAACATCATGAGAACTGTGAGTGTGTACATATAATGACAGAGTAGTCTACACTGATAACATCATGAGAACTGTGAGTGTGTACATATAATGACAGAGTAGTCTACACTGATAACATCATGAGAAATGTGAGTATGTACATATAATGACAGAGTAGTCTACACTGATAACATCATGAGAACTGTGAGTGTGTACATATACTGATAGAGTAGTCTTAGCTACCCTGGTAACATCGTGAGAACTGTGAGTGTGTACATATAATGATAGTGTAGTCTACCCTGGTAACATCGTGAGAACTGTGAGTGTGTACATATAATGATAGTGTAGTCTACCCTGGTAACATCGTGAGAAATGTGAGCGTGTGCATATAATGATATTGTAGTTTACACTGATAACGTTACGAGAACTGTAAGTGTGTACAAATGATAGATTAGTCTACCATGATAACACCAATAGTACTGTGGGTGTGTGCATATAATGACAGAGTAGTCTACCCTGATAACATCAAGAGAAATGTGAGTGTGTGCATATGATGATAGAGTAGTCTACCCTGAAAACATCATGATAACTGTAAGTGTGTACATATGATAGATTAGTATACCATGATAACACCATGAGAAATATACCATGATAACACCATGGGAAATATGTGTGTGCACATAATGCATCTATGATAGAGTAATCTCCCCTAACAACAATATAACTAGTTCTTAGAACTCAGCCACAGCATAATTTGTTAGTGGTCATGTATGTCCCCATAATCGCTAGACTTCCACTTGGGTGTTGGGATGTGTTCTCAGTTCGAAATCTCAATCATAAATATTGTTGTCCCAAAAAAAATAATGCGACTTGTCAATGGGCGTAGATTTGCGACGCCTCGCTATCATCTGACATCCTAATAAACTCATGGAACTGGCACTGGAACCGAAACTGTCATATTAGAAAATCTGAACAGTTCAAAACATTCATATGGAGAGATGATACATTTTCGATCTTATAACTCGTCTGGATTGGCTCACAACCACACCAATACTTGTTTTTGATATGCCCTAAGTACTGGATTCTGCAAAGTGTTATATATGATTATAGTCTGTACGTGTGCGAGGATATGGATACAAGCATCTATTCTATTATTTATACTCATACCTGATTTAGGGGATAGCAGGAAGACAGCCCGATAAGGCTAGGCTACCCCTGACAATATACTGCTTTACCTTATTATGTATTTCTGCCATTGTATAATTCATGTATATTGTACATAAATTATCCTATCCTATCCTATCTGGACTCTCGCTAAATATTTCTCAGTTCTCTTTCACATCACGTTCTGTCTTTGCAGCTGAACATTCAACCACGTGAAGCACGCCAGCCATGGGGACAGGCCTACGTCAGAGTCTTCGGACACGAACTGAATTACTGGACACTTAACGAGGAATATATTAAGGAGGTCGTGAAGACAGGTAAGCCTTTATAAATGAGGTCGTGACGTGAAGGAGACAGGTGAGCGTTTATATAGAGGGCCGCGGAGACAGGTACGACTGCGAAGGAGGTCGTGAGGATAGGTAAGCCATTATGAAGAATGTCGTGGTGACATATTAGCCTTTATGCACGAGGTCATGGTGTCATGCTAGCCTTTATGAATGAAGTCGTGAAGACAGGTAAGCCTTTATAAATGAGGTCGTGACGTGAAGGAGACAGGTGAGCGTTTATATAGAGGGC
Source organism: Siphonodentalium dalli (assembly GCA_032622095.1). Classification (NCBI taxonomy): domain Eukaryota; kingdom Metazoa; phylum Mollusca; class Scaphopoda; order Gadilida; family Siphonodentaliidae; genus Siphonodentalium; species Siphonodentalium dalli. The sequence goes on along the minus strand of CP136069.1, from coordinate 33,009,801 downwards.
CGCGGAGACAGGTACGACTGCGAAGGAGGTCGTGAGGATAGGTAAGCCATTATGAAGAATGTCGTGGTGACATGTTAGCCTTTATGCACGAGGTCATGGTGTCATGCTAGCCTTTATGAATGAAGTCGTGAAGACAGGTAAGCCTTTATGAATGAGGTCGTGGTGACACGTTAGCCTTTATGAATGAGGTCGTGGTGACATGTTAGCCTTTATGAATGAGGTCGTGATGACAGGTAAGCCTTTATGAATGAGGTCGTGAAGACATGTAAGCCTTTATGAAGGAGGTAGCGACGACAGGTAAGCCTTTATGTAGGAGGTCGTCTCACCATTAATCATATTGTTGAAATATGCTTCATCGTAAATACACGAGAAATCCAAGAACATGACATGAAAATCATGATAACCATTTTTCAAATACTCATTGACGAGTAGTGATCCATTAGGACATTTTAAGATTCTGAGTTCAATAAACGACAATAGGCCGTAAACTGGCCGTTTGTTGATACTATTACATCAATATTTCCCAACAAATAATATAACTCCATCTGCGCTTCAATTGCCGTTGTGTCTAGTTGTCGTCTCCTTCTCTTATCCGAACACCCCTCCAAATGAATAATATACCATTCCATTGTGTACTTTTATAAGTGAATGGGAGAATCGATTCAGTATTCAACGGGTTGATTTGAAGCTTGAAAGCAATGTCTCTATGGTATGCGGCTTATACGGACCCTGGCTCTTACGGACCCTGGCTCTTACGGACCCTGGCTTATACGGACCACCGGCTGATACGGACCCTGGCTTATACGGACCCCGGCTCATACGGACCTCAATTAAAATATGCAATTTTCAAACTTATATTTATGAATTTAATATATAATTATGATTGTCTTTTTACACATATATCTGTATTAATTGAGAATTTTTGTGATTTTTTTGGTGATTTTCAAACTTATATTTATGAATTTAACCGATTTTTTTCAAATTTATATTTATGAATTTAATATATAATTATGATTGTATTTTCACACATATATCTGTATTAATTGAGAATTTCGGTGATGTTCTGGCTTGAAAAAGCATTTATTGAATCGCGTTAATTAATCTCTTCATCGTTGTATAAACACGCGCGTGTGATCCCTTTATGTCGTTGTATAAACAGACACGCGGTGATAAATGGTCAGTGAATGGTGATGAGGATGAATCCACTGAGTTTGATTTGTTACGAAAACATGTTAGTAAAAACACAACTTGTTTCAACTGATTTATTGTCCCTTGTATACACACTCGTGTGTGATCCCTTATATTGTTTTATAAACAGACACGCGATGATGAATGGTCAGTGAATGGTGATTAGTATGAATCCACTGAGTTTGATTTGTTATGAAAACATGTTAGTAAAAACACAACTGGTATATATTCAACTGATTTATTTTTGACTGGCATAATTCCACAATGACTGCATTGAACCTGAATGTTCTACTTGAGAGCACAACAGCTACTACTCGTCGATGATGATAACTGCCAGCAAACTACTGAAAGAAGCCGCCAAGCTGTACGCCCCAATTTAGATAATGTTCGTCTGATGTAACGTTGGTCCATTTTTGTTATCATCAGATTTTTTGTTATCTCAGTATGTATGTTGTCAGTATTTTGATTTTATTTAAATAAACATAAAAAATAAAATTGTATATTTTAATTGAGGTCCGTATGAGCCAGGGTCCGTATAAGCCGAGGGTCCGTATAAGCCAGGGTCCGTATGAGCCGGTGGTCCGTAAAAGCCAGGGTCCGTATGAGCCAGGGTCCGTAAGAGCCAGGGTCCGTATCAGCCGGCATTCGTCTCTATAATGCGTCTTGTAACTTTCAAAACTTTTCGCTGCCAAATCACCGTTCCATAGAGTTCTTAGGTGTATATTATAACCCTAAACGAGGCCGCCCTGAAATAGGGGTTCAATGGTGTTCATAGTATACGTAGTAGTATTTATTTGTACAATATATATATATATATATATATATATATATATATATATATATATATATAATTATGGTAAACAATATCATATTCTAAAGTGAGCATATGAATATTGCGTACAGGAGTGGCATGGTCAAATGTACAAATGTGATATTGTTTTAAATCAAATACCAAGTTTTCCCATACAAATTCAAACTTCAATATGTATTGCAATAGAATCCAAATATGATTATTACCAAACATATTAAGGAACACAACAGACAAGTTGACATAGCAAATAAAATGAAATAGAGATAAACATGATTACAGAAATTACAACTTGACAATGGGACTAGAACACTCATTTCATAACCAACCAATCTCAGAAGGGAGACTAACACTATACATGTCGCTACAAATTTGCTTTCAGGATTCATGGGTATAACTTTGAACGAGGCCGCCCTCAAGACCGGAATGGAGATCAACATGAACAGGGTTACTGCTAATTCTATTGTTGACACTTATATCCCGACCGGAGCCGGTTTGCCGCTAAACATTCAGCTGGAGGCTTCATACATCATGGCGGCCACTGGAAGCGCGGCATTCAACGTCGAACCCTCCATATTCTCTTCTATCCGTAACGGACAACTTCCGGTTGAGGCTGGTGTCAAATTGGACATCAAGCCAGTGTAAGTAACGTTGAATTGGTCATTGCCGAATAGGTTCTTCTTCCATCAAATACTCCTCCAGACAAAAACATACATGTTATAGTACACCGCCGTGAGCGTCGCTTCGTGATATCTCTGTGTCATATCTGGTTAAGTTAATGAGCTTTACATGATCTTCGAATGGAAAAGCCTGAATTTTAATTTTCGTTGTCGAAATTATTTGGTGAAATGAAAAACGACAACAATTACATGCTGAACGTAGAAGTCTTTCGAGTTTTCGAAACCAGATCTTTAAAACCAGCAAATCTCAGAAGAGAGACTGAGGGCACTCGCGGTCCGTTTGTTCTATACATACACGCGTGTATTAACAAATTAGAACCGTCTAAATCAGACGTAATTTTGTGTATTTAGACATGTTGGGCCGGTTATTGCTGCATAACCATGTTCTGCTGGGATTGTTATATTGGCAATGGGATTACCTGCGTGGATTGTCATAATGGGATTACCTGTGTTTTTATGTCTAGTCGGGTCGATGTTACTGTTCAGGTCAGATTTTATGTTTGAACTATGTCAGGAATAGACGCATAACGTCGTGCAGCCCTATATATAAGGTAGTAACTGTGTTATTGACCTGATAGGGACGACCGATCACCAAAAACAACGGACACCAGAATACACATAGGTAACAAGGTAACGTCGTTCAGCTCTATATATAATGTAATATATCACAAGATAACGTCATGCAGCCCTATATATAAGGTGGTAACTGGGTTATTGACCTGATAGGGATCACCGATCGCCCAAAACAACGCGACATCAGAATACACGGCACATGGCCTGTCGATACAATATGGAGCCTGTTTGTCATGTGTATATCTCGCATATAATCATGTGAACAATACACAGGATACCGGCATCTCGATGCAGCAACACTTTCTTACTTTCTTTGTATAGAAGGTTTTCAAATACGTCTTTCAACCAACAGGTTGACTGCAGCTATTAAGGGAGCCATTCAAGTAATAACACCGTTCATCAAATCAGGAGCAGCCGTCAGCTACAAGATCGTTTCTGCCGTCCCCATTAAGCTTGGCGCTAAGTTGGACATCAAGAAACTTAAAATTATCACCGAGATCGACGTCCCGAAGAACGTGAGTACATTTAAACAGTCTAAATCACATTATGTTTTGTACCAAAGTTCAATATTGGATAAAATCATTAAACATGTAACTTCGTCTGACTGCGTCAGTTCTTTTTATGAGAAATTAAGATGATATAAGAGTTGAGAAAGGAACATATGTACACTATTTACAACATAGTGATCGTAAATGTATCCTCATTGTCATCATCACCACCATAATCGACGGCATAATTATCATCGTCGTCTTCAACATTACCATCATAATCTTCTTCATCAACATGATCATCATTATAGACACCAATGTGAGAAGTATTCCGCACGATGCCAATCGAAACAAGAAGAATTTTCGAAAAACTTGTTCCTTTTAGAAAAGGCTTTACATGTGTACATGTGTAACATGTACCCACAAGTCAACACAAATCAACTTGAGTGTCCTGGAAATTATCTCTTCACCAACTCGAAAACTCACTTAGTTATTATAACCGGAAATACGATACCCCCGCCAATATCACAATGCCGTCTATGGTTAGATGTCGTACCGATACGCCGTACACAGGAACAAAGTTCAAAGATTTAAAATCTGAATTAATATATTAAAATGAACATATATTCGATTTATCCCAATTTACATGCCAGTCACTGGGAGTGCATATGGTGTACGAAAGACGGGTAAATGAAGCGAGCGAGATGTGAGCGAATTGGAAGAATGTCACTTGATATATTATAATGTGTACCTCTGTTTATATTTACATTCCTTCATTGATGTGTGTTTATTCCAATAAAAACAAACAAACATAATCATCATGACCGCAATCATCAATCATCATTCTCATCATCACCGTATCATCATCGTCGTCGTCATCGTCGTCACTATAATCATCAACATCATCAACGGCGTCACCATCATCATCATCCTCCGGCATTGTTATTATCATCATTTTCGCCGTCAACATCATCATCATCACCATCGTCATCATCGCCATCATCATCATCGTCATCTTCGACATCATAATCATAACGATCATCATCATCATCATAATCATCATCATCAGCATCATCATCAGCATCATCATCATCGTCGACATCATAATCATCACCGCTATGATTCAATCATCATAATCATAATGATCGACATACTCGCCATCGTCATTGTCATCGTATCACCATCACCATCAGCAGCAGCATCATTATCTTCTTTGTCATCGTCAGCATTATTATTTTCATCATCATTATTGTTATCGTCGACATATTCATCATTATCATCAGCAGCAGCATCATCTTCGTTGTCATCGTCGTCATAAGTATTGCAATCGTCATCATCATTGTCATCGTCAGTATCATCATTACTGTCATCGTCATCATCATTATTTTCATCATCATCATTGTAATCGTCGTCATATTCATCATTATCGTTATCACCACCGTTGTCCCTTGTCGATCTGGTTCAGTAATATGGTTTGTGGAATATCTATCTATATGGTCCTTCCCAAAAATAATAATAATGACCAGTTTTATATAGCGATTAACCAATTAATTGGCTGCAGCCATTGCAGGCGCTACTCTAGTTTGATCAGAACATGCTCTGATACTCATCAGTATGACAAGCTGACTTGTACTCTTTTAACGCATGAGTGGTGCGAAGCCGACACAGTACGAGTTACCTTGCTCAAGGATCACAACTTGGTGCGGGTATTGAAACAGCGAGCATTCCAGCATTCTCATCATCACCGTATCATCGTTAGTCCAGATATAGGCGGTGGCATTCTTAGCCACGTTCCAACGTTTTTCAGATTTCTGGAGTGATTCACACATGTTTGTATTTCTTTTAGACTCAACCAAAGATCATACTTGCTATTGAGCCAGTAACGTTCATCGAAAGAGCCAACTTTGAGAAGCCACACTGGCCAAAGATGTGTGTCAAGGAGGTGGTTCGTACAAATGGACCACGATCATTCCCGGTAAATATTGATAAGATATTCATTTAATAACATGATGAGACGGTCCCTAAATACCCTGAACCTGATGCCGAACCTCGTGACCCACATAACTAGTTGTTTTATCACAAATCTACGCAATGTTATAGCTATACAAATAATATTATATGTTGTTAATTGGTTGTTTCCATATTGGCCGAGTTATGAGGCCTCATAACTCGGTCAATGTGGAAACAACCAATTAATAAGTATTTAATTTCAGCAGGGAATGATAGTATACGGATACATGTAGTTCATCCACGCATCTTTACTCCCAAAATCAGTGACTCACCCGAAAGCAACTGCAATCTATCTTTCGTCGACCCAATATATTCTTTGCCGATCGAGCTAAATACGTATGACGTCATTTACGTTACCGTTGACTTATTGGCTGACTTTTTTGTACTTATTGGCCGACTTTTTTTACTTGGCGGGCAGCTTTCTAATTATTGCGGCCAATAACCTACAGCTAATTAATAAACTGTTTTACAATGAACTTTCAGTAGTTGTGTGATTAATTTGTGAATGTATAAATATACCGTAATCCAGGAACTGAGTTAGTCAGGCACAATTCAATTCAATTCAATTCGTTTATTTCTCATTCTCTTAGTAAAGGTATGGAGATAAGGATACATGAATAAATACATGCGGTCAACATGGCTTATCGAGAACGTAAACGAGATACTTGAAATACACATAAGATTCAAATATAACATCGCTATAACATTCATTTATGATATAATTGCAATAAAGTATAATATATATACCTTCCTAATATAATTAAATTTCTCTATAATATGTCGTATTAATATATTAATCTACATAACTGGCGATATACTGTTTGTCTTTTGTATTTAGCAATTCGATCACGACTATAACATTTGGCCTTTCTGTAAATTCTTTCAGCGGCAGGCTGTTTCTATGCATATGTAAATAATACTAACAAAAAACTCACAACAAAATGTGACTCAGTAATAAATATGTGTGTAGCATCTGCAGAGCATTTATGGGTAACGAACCGTTATTTGGGTCGTGCTTTGTAAGTCTTCGTTTATCATTTAGGCATGCGGTAGCTATACGCCAGACATGTGTCAGGTTACTACGATTCATGTGGATGTTTCGATTGGCACAATGACCAGTCTAACGCACGAAAGTTTCATTTACAATGTAAAGTTAACATTATATAAGTTTCTACTATGGAAGTAATAGTACAAATTGCTAGCTTGCTGCAGTCAGTATTTTTGTGACTCATGTCTCACTGTCCCTTGCACAATAGACTGGTTTCTTGTCAGAAACTGTACAAATCTGAAAATGTAGTAGCATGATACCCAGCGATTTTGCACGCAACAGTGTGCTGCATGGTTCGTGCGTCAGTTATCAATAATAACATATTTCAAATATTTCCAGTCTGTCCACAAATGGTTTGAAGGATCAACTGGAATCGCCGTTATCTGCGAGAGACAGACGACTGAACGTTCAGCTTATAAAATGGCGGCCAAACCATGCCCATTGTCCGCAAAACAAAGAGCAGTTATCCGCATAATCGCAACGGAGAACGCACCGACGGCTATCGAATTCCAGGCTCAGTTGGCGCTAGGTAACAAACCAGCAAATAAGGTTCCAGGTTTCAGACAAGCAGAAGAAGCAGCGGCTCAAGAAGCGGAGAATGCGGGACTTTGGTCCAACTTCGGCTCCTGGATTCCCGGCTTTACATACAGCCAGGAAGACGAACAAGAAACTATCACAAGTCCATCAGAATTCCACGACCTCAGAACTAAAGACGTAACCACTGACTTCTTGGCGGAACGATTGAACAAACCTGTTGTTGACCCGACCGGAAGATCAACCTACGGTCTCGTCGCGGTCCTCGCAACCAAGGGCGGTGAGAAGAAATTCAGAGCTCAGTTTGAAGCAATTATGACTCCAGGAATTAGAGCCAACGAGACGAACGTCGCAATGAAGTACAAGCAGACACCGATATCCCCAGAGGAAGTTACCAAGACACCAGGAACTGTCTTCTCCGCAGAGGCGCCATACTCCCAGGAAGTCAACGGTGCCGCACCATGGGAGGTAAGCTGGTTCGGTTTGGAAATGTTAACCCCTCCATGACTGGAGCTTCCTGGAATTTTGCGAAAAACCATGATCAAATGCATTCTCTTGTATATGCGAGCCTTACATTGGGAGCCTCTCGTACATAAGATAATACATTAGTCTAATAATATTTACCGTGACCATGTATACCAATGTATTCTCTTATATATGCGCGGCTCCCAACATTATATTTAATGATACACCAGCGCCGCTGCCGCCATGAAAGGGTTAAATATATAGTTATCTTGACCGGTAAGACAATGGGAGACTCGATTGTATAAGATAATGTACTGGCACAGGATAGTTAATGCTGCAGCAGCGCAGCTCCCGTCATGACATGATACATGACATGTTCAAATGGATATGGACAGTTGGGTTTCTCAGAATAACGCGGAATTAATTGTAACCGAAAGAATTCTTAAATAAAATAAATTGGGGATTTCCTCACGTTCTTTGTTCAGTAAGACCAGCTGAGCAGGGGACTGAACTCTACACAGCTTAGCAGGGGACTGAACTCTGACCAGCTTGGCAGGGGACTGAACTCTGACCAGCTTAGCAGGGGACTGAACTCTGACCAGCTTAGCAGGGGACTGAACTCTGTCCAGCTTAGCGCTTTGATTGACCGTAAATAGTTCATGTGTGAGACAGGGGGGGGGGGGCGAATTTTGTTTACGAGACATGAGGTGGGGGGTGTGTGGGTACGCGAAGCCGGAAACAGTTTTTGACCACTTTTTTTTCATTGACATATTTTCAACTGTTTTAAACATATTTGTTTATATGGTGTGGCTTGTTGCAATATGAGAAGCACTAATACATTCAATATTGTTATAATTGCCCCCATAAGTTGATACAAAATGGAAAAATAGTGAATATTGTGGGGGTGGGTCCCAAAATGTTCATTGATTTTTTTTGCACGCAAAATGTTTTTAGTGTGTCTGTTTCAGCTTGCTTGGCAGTTTTTATAATGAAAATTGTCTAGTTCACGATGTAGTTCAATAAAAAAAATATACTTCAGATAGCTCTAGGGTAGGGTGAACTTAATGCAGTCTGACAATATCAGCTAACAACTCATGACAGAATATTAATTACAATAATTCTTATATACTCTTTATTCATACAGTTAGTTGATGCATGAGTGTAATGTATGAAATAAGTATTTGTATCAGTGTGTGTACACTAAAATTGATTGCATATCAGCATATGTGATACAATTATGGCCATGTGACCCTCAACGCAGGGCAACTCATTTTATTTTTAACCCTTCGAACACTATGGCCCCATAGCATTAGTAGCACCCTGGCGCGGGGCTCCCACTCGTTCAAATAACCACCGGTATTCTCAATGTATCAGAATAATGTATAGTTATAATATATAGTGGACACAGGTAGACATATAATAGTAGATCAAGAGTACAGCCGGTATACTGTAAACAGAAGACCAAATTGGAGTTATTCTACACCAACACAATGACGTTACGCTTACTGTGACATCGTCTCCACGGTCACATGTCACTAAAGTGCACATCCGTGTATATGGATTTGGCACTAAATTGACCATCCGCGTTCAAACTCAAAGGGTTAAACATTATTTTAGGCCTAGTCCTAAGTCGTAATGCGAGGTCGGGTCGATGGTCATGCAGGCATACGTAAAAGCTAATTCATATGCACATTTTCCTTTTTGGTATTACTATAGGCTCTAGGCCTACTAGTTGATGCTGGTTTATGTCTGAAAAAAGATAAATTTAATTTTGTGTAATTTGTTATTCTATTATAGGCCCTAACACTGGCCCTAGTTATTTTTTGTTGTCATTCCAGGGGATTCAACATATTTTTAATCTACTCACACAGATGAATAGGCTGGATTATAAATTTACCAATATAATCACATCATATTCTACCTTTGGTGATTGCTTAGAGTTCAATTTAGTTGAGATGTTCGCTTATTACTGCTGATTATCGCATAATTATCAGCCAAGAAAATATTTGTCTTGTACATGTTTGTAAACAGGAAGTAATATTTAAGTTGGTCTTTCAAAGAAGGGACCAATATAGAGCGGTTGGTCGTTTTTACAGAGGGGACCAACATAAAGCTTTGGGGTTTTGGGGTGGGTGTCTAAAGTTTTATGAAAAAATAATGCAAGAAAGGGTGGGTGGGTGTAAAAAAAATGGCAATGTAAAAAAAACACCACCACGTCTCGCAAACTGTTTACGCCCCCCCCCCCGTGTGAGAATGGTTGATTGAAAAATTAACCCACCATCTTAATGGACATGCAATATTTATATGCGGACTCCAACTATGCCACGGGATGACTCGTGAAACATGAATTATAATTATACGGACTTCATACAAGTATATACTTGGGAACTTTATATAGCATATCGTACTGAATTAGAACTTTACTTTCTTTATCTCAGATGAGATTTGATGCTAACATAACCCTACCATCTGAAGTTGAGATGATCGAGAAACTACTCAGACCCGAACACGAATTGATGATCTACAAACAAATCGTGGAACATCTGCCCCTCGTAGATGTACCCGGAGCCACCAACGGACTCAAGCAGCACTTCGCTAAATGGTTCCACAGGAAGACAAGCTTCGGATTTTCCGACACTGGCATTGATGAAGTCATTGTTCAAATTCTACATAAAATGCCAATTCCCAACAAAGCCGCCCTCATCAGAGCCCTAGGCGAACAGGTGAGTGTTTATATTATTTATTACATTTCTATATGTGATTTACCTTAATTCCTCTTTTGAATATAAACGATAATATCACTTGTGAATGCTGCCTCTTTAACTAGCACCTTAAAGCTTATGTATTCATGCGCGCTATAAAAAATATATGTCATGGATATAGAAGGTGTTATTGTGAGATCTGGTAAATTTTATGTGTATTGTGGACCATATTAAACAGAACGATCACTTCATTGAACTGGTTAATTCATTCGAGGCAGGGACCACATTGTAAAGCACTCGAGCGCAATGCGCTCTCGTGTTGGCCACTGTCTCTCATGCATTATGTCAGGTCACCAGTTCAATCAAGCGATTATTCTTTACGTATTATGTAATATCATTTGGTAATGAATGAATGCTTGCCTCAAACAGAGGTCGCATCCGGCTTGATTCTTATTCAACATGTCTTTAGCCTACATCCTCTATAGACATTTTGGTGTACGGAATCCATTAGTAATTACTTGGTTAGTTTGACATCGGCCGAGATAACTCGAGGTAACATCATACCAGCCTGACACCGAAGGTTGGCGAGGGCTGATACCGAAGGTTACCGAGGGCTGATATCTATTGTCTGATATCCAACTATTACCAAGTAATGACCTCGTTATTAGTTAGATCAGGTAATAACATTACTATATGAACAATGTCAGTTTATCGCTGTAAATATAAGATTGAATGAACAGCAGGTAGAACATAAATAACATCACTAAATTTACATCACTTACATGTATAAGATATTGACGTGGTGCAACTTCGTGTATAACCATGCACGTTATTTGTCCAAGTAGATTTTCACGATTCCATTGAAATTACTGAGCAAACACAAGTCGGATATGACCTGAAACACTCGCCATTACATCATGTCAATTTCGAAATTGTCGTTATGTCTGACTATCGCTGTGACTGCGTCCCCCAAATGGATGTTACGTTGGTCACAACCACAACGCTTGATGACATTCGCAACTGATATCAACCGACCGAGTTTGGTGGGTTATCAGCCAAGTTTAATGGATTATCATCCGAGTTTGGAGCGATGTCGATAATATGTCACTCAATGCAAAAATGTGATATTTAATTAATAACTGAATGTCATATACTTGATTATGTCCATTCATAAATGTGAAGTTAAGTCATAGTCTGTTTGACTTATATTAACCGTTTGAACCCGACTGGCCGCAAAAGCGGCCAGCCAGAATACGTTCATGCACCCGACTGGCCGCAAAAGCGGCCAACAGCATTCAGTGACATCATAAACCTATGTAGCATGTGTATACATGTTATAACCATTGGTATATCCACTTATATTTATGTAAATTATCCCAAGGAACTTCAGCAGTGCCATGGGTGCATGTGTATGAGTTTGTTGCCGACTAGTTGGGGTAGAAAAACATGCGCATGCGCACAGCGCAGAATTCAACAAACGTACATTATTTGAACCGATTCGGGTAAAGGTCTACATTGTTGCGCGGTTCGCAGGATTGTAGAAAGACACCATTTCGATCACTCTTTTTGGTTTAAATTAGTATTGCATACATAATCAGTGTTCTGTCTTATGTGAGGAAGGCGCACGCAGTTTCTTATTTGAGTCGATTTGTTTCGCGCATGCGCATAGGATACAATGATAAATGTATGGATTTTTGTGAAATGATACAATCACATCAAATATCTCCATAGTACATAAATTTGCGTTATACAGCTACACGTTTTGACATTGCACCAGAGTAGTACTGTGAAAATGGGTTGCATGGTCACAATACCATCTAGTCCGATCTACTTGCGCATGCATATTACAAACACGTGATCAAATCGTGCATTATTGAGCAATTACGTAAAGTTTAAGACTCGTGGCACCATTTGAACATGACCATCACCGTGCCCTATAGGCGATATCTAAAACGGGACGTAATGCCATTGAATGCACAGGGAAGTGGTGTCATCACTTGGGCTATATGCATAGCAAACATTGATACCGTTAAATACAAACTACATGCAGGTTCAATCTTCTGACCTGATGTATCTCCAGTTTCACAATAGGGTATTGACTGCATAGAAAATGCCGTTTCTTAGCGCGGAATTATACGACGCTATAAGCTATAATTGCAATATACTTTCAGTTCCGGGTAGTTGCGTATAAACCGTTACCAGGGAGTGATCATGTGGCAAAGTATACCGTTCTAAAAAAAATACACAGTGGCCCATGGGAACATACCTGTAAAATTTCAGACCAGTAGCATGTGCATGCCAAGCATGTCTAAATTGGGGCATATTACAATTGGATTCACAGGGCAATGGTGTCATTCGATCATTTGGGGTATTTGCTTAGCAACCGTTGCTACCCTTAAATACAAGTTAGGATCAGACTTCTGGCCAGATATATCTCAAATTTCACAATAGGGTGTTGAGTGCATCAAAAACGCCATTTCCTTGGGCTGAATTACGACCGTAAAATCTATAATTATATTTCAATATCGGGTAGATGCCTAGCAACCGTTACCAGGGAGTGACCACATGGCAATGTAAACAGTTCGTAAAATAATCAGTAGTCCATGGGGAACATACATCTAATGTTTCAGAAATGTGACACCACTTGAACATAATTAATAAACAACACCATATATCTAAACACTGGCCACAATATACAAAATACCACTGGGAACCCAGGGTAAGGGTGTCGATCGTTGTGCGGAGTCAGGGTTCAAAGGGTTAAGACGTTTTGATTTAATTTGTTGATTGCTGATATGCCTGTCGTATGTTTGGAGTGGGTGTATCCATACAAATATAGAAAGATCCATTACAATATATCGACACTAGTAAAATTGAAAGGCAAAATCAAATTAGTGATACACAAGCTACAATAGCTCAATCGTTCTTATTAGTTCCGAACCTTTCCGTCTGATCTATAGCCCTCACTTACTTATTGGGGACGGGGCATATAGCTAAAAGGGCGACAATTTAAATAATGATCCCCATTTACATATGTTACCACTTCTATGTTCCATGTCTGTGTCATTCGTATTTTATGTTATTTGTTTAGAATTGGGAATAATAATAATAGGTTTACACTAATATTCCTTAATAGGTTACCATTGAGAACGAACTCAGACAATACAAGAGCATGTCTGCATCCCCACAACCCATTGTGATAAAGCGTCTTGCTGATAAATGCGCTTCCGTCATCAACATTATGGAGAGACATAATGGTCTATCGGCTGCTTGTGTCATACAACACATCATCGCGAAACAGATCCGTGTTCACCAGGCGCTGAGGAACATGGCTAACAGAATGGCAGCCGTAACCCAGAACAACGGTTATGCGGCCATCTGTAGCGTCATCGAGGAACAAATCAAGGTGATTATGATACTGAGTGTTCCAATGTCTGACAGTGTGTCTTTGTCCCCAGACAGATAATGCTTATGTTATCTTATCCGTCAGTATTTGTCTTAATGGTTACGACGCCATAATATTGAAAAAGAATATAATAATGTTCGAAGAATTTCGAAAATATTTAATTCAATCAAATCGATTTCCATAGTATTATGGAGCTCCATAGTTAAAACAAAATATGCCGGTCAGTTTCAGTATTCTCAAAGTAACGTACAATACGAAACGAAGAACTTGTTCCGCTATGATGTGTAACATAGTCTAGAATCTTTCACTCATTACATCAATTTCTCAGTCAACCTTACCGTGTTACCGACAAAACACAAATCAAACCAAATATTTAATGTAGTATGTCTAATATCGAGCACTTAATCTAAACGCTAACCTACAAATCGAAATTGCAGACATCTTACAGTGTCCAATAGACACAACGGGAGAGCGACTTCCCTAAAAGTCACGAGCTTATTGTTGTTCTCCACTCTCATCAGATATTGATCACAAACATAAATTCCCTTTGTACTGTCATTCTATATTTGTTTGTAAACACATACATGTATTAAACAACGTAAATTGTTAATATTAAAATGATGGAAAATAACATTGTTTAAACCAATCCGACAAGAATGTTGCTAATGCATTTAGTGAATACAAATTTGTCAGAGTTTCATAATTTGGATATCGGGGATAAATCACTATTGTTTAATAATTAGGAACACCCAATTGATAGGCGAATGAAATTATCACTCATCAATGGGATATATATCATCAGATCGTAATTTTCCGTTCGTAGATAATAACTCTGGTTCATTTCTCAATAAGCGGAGATCGATATTTAATTAATTTCTCAATAAGCCGGGATCGACATCTCACACTCAGTGTGTGGCGTATTTGATGATTCGCGGGCGACAAGTTTTCGACAGCTTACTGTTCCGGTTATAGACGAGCAGCTTGCGATTCAACCACGCCTTTACTAAATACTCATTGACGAGTAGTTCCCTCGGGAAATGTTCAGAGAATAAGCTCAACAAACGGTCATAGGCCGCGCGTTGAACTTATTATCTGAACACTATATTGTCAGCAATGAACATGAATCATTCTGAATTCGTATACTATGTTGTCTGCTTATATTTCCTGAATAACACTCCAGCTCAATAATGGACCATTATCAATTTATAATTTTATATCTGAAAAGGGGAAATCCATTTAATAGTGAAAGTGTTAAATTAATGTACCCTCACATACAGCTAATAGCTCTGTAGCGTTAACTAAAGCCCAGCTTACCAACCAACTAATTGTTTCATTATTGGGAACAAAATAGTGGATGACTGATTAACTGGAACTTTACATAGTAGTACTGATCGATCTTACAGGTCCAACATGCCAGAATTCTCCAACACCAGATCAGACTGCTCGAAAGCTACCCAGAAATCCACAACCAAGAAACTAGACATCTGCTCTCAGCCCTATCATCTAGAGACATGGCAATTGGAAAACAAGTCCAACAGCTGGAAATGTTGCAGGCCGCGAACTTGAAGAATGTACTTGAAAACGGACCGGCCGCATTGCAGGCAACATTGAAGCAGATTGTCGTCCGTGCAGAGAAATTCCAGAATGTTATCATCGCTTCCATTGATAGTGGAGAGATTCCAGACGAGAGAATTATCGGAAAAGCCGCCCTTGTCTTGCTGAACCAAAAGAACCTCGTTCGCGCATGTCTGAACGTTGACGCTACCACCTACAAGGAATCTGTAGCCAGTGGCAACGCTGAAAGATACACTGCCAGGGAAGAGCAAGGCATCTACTCAACCGGAAGGGGGATGAGCCCAAGGGGCAAATACCCATCTGAAATGGGAGTGGTCGCTGATGTACCGCATGAGGTTATGAAGATGTTGGCTGCTCTAGAGCTTCGCACCAAACTCATCCTTAATACCATTCCAATAATTTCAGGTTTGTATGACACACACGTGAGAGTAAATGGGGTGACACTTGAGTCCACGACAAGGGGTACATTGTATTACCCACCGGATGTGACATAAGTGACAGACAGAGCACCCTTGATGTAAAGGCAGGTTCATAATCAGTAAGAAAATTGAAATGAGCAAGAAAACACAACAACTTCCGTATATTGGGCATCAAAATTTAACGTATATTTTGTATCGTAATTAAAGATCCACATCGTAACTTATACATTTTTCATATTGTATTGTTATTGTACCATCCATAACAGCAACATAACCGTTAGTTTCACGCAAGTACGAGATATGTATTTATGCATAAAGGAGTTAACGTATGTTGGTTTCCATGAGTTAAAAATATTTTATTTATATTGAGATAATTAGTTAAGCGTGCCTCTGTGTTATGATAATGTCTAGGTTTTCACACATTATAAATCATCCTTAATACGATACAATCCCACTCATTTCAGACATCGCACAGGAGAAGGTCTATATTAAACCAACCTTACCCCATGCACATCGCCCATACTACGACATCCTTCTGCAAGTTGAGCTCCAGCAAGTTTTGTTGGCTCTCAGAGCATCTGCCGCCACACAGCATCCAACGATGGTCGAACCATCAGTGTTGGTGCAACAAGTCCAGAGGTATATAATGGCTGTCAACCAGCTCAATGCGGCTATGGAGGCAGTTGACGAATACGTTACAGAGAACGCCCGCATCCCACACCCAGCTATACTGGTAAAGTTGGTAAAGGCAGCAACGTGGAACAGAGAATGTGTCACCTTGATCGAGCGCCTTGCTGAGAAGAACCCCGCAGTCTACAAGACCAACCTGCCTCAGATCATTGAACAAATGAGTTACCAACTTGCTAACCCCAACTATATGGTCCAGAAGCTTGAATGGAAACTCGAGCCTTTGTTCCACGCTCTGGCATCAAAGGTCACATACGAAGCAACCGCCCCTGTTTTCAGGATGTCGGAAGTACCAGCGATCCTTTCAGTTCAGGAAAAACTGAAGAAGAGAGTTCCATCAATCATGCGCGAGGCAGCGTCTCCAGCTCTCATTGCTAGGGAGATTAGACGTGTGTTGCACGAATGTAAGCTCATCAACATGAAACTACAAGGAATGGCCAGCGGACAGGTTGTTCTCGAGACCATCCCCGCTGTTAGTAGAAGTCAATGGGCTGTTGCTAAGGAACAACAACTTGAGATCATCACCGCTGTAAAGGCGGCTATTGAGAAACGTTTTGACATCCCAGAATTCAGAGCAATTGTCGCAGAATGCATTAAACAGGAAGCGGAATGTAAACTGGTGGATTCGATTGCAGCTGCCACGAAAGCTGGAGTCGTACCCAAACTTTCATGGGAGCCCAGCTGCGCCAAGATGGCTGTCCGTGCCGCTGTGACGTATGGTTACAAGGGATCAATGAAACAGAAGATTATAATCAAGGTATGAGCAATCTCCTGATAGAATAATGAACTGATTCCCATTATTATGACCACGTGACAACGTTGAATTCTCCGTTTTCATTTATATCGACATACTTAAAAAAATAACGAAGTTTATATCATCCCCATTATTCAACTTCAATGGAATCCGTGGAGTGAAAACTATTACTAGTAACCTCCCGCACAAATTAGACCAACATTCATTCATTGGTTTATGGCGGATAAAAATCGCGGTCAATGTGGTTCGTGTGTGTATGAACACATCGGCTTAGGGGTCGAGTCTACCGCGAAGCTACGGAATATTAAGCGTAATATTAAGTGTATGTAAATATTTCCAAATATCTACTCGTACGTGTAAACAAAGTATGAACTATCTCATGATTTCATGTAAGCAGGTGTGTTTTTTACACTATCTCCTGGTTTCATGTAAGCAGGTGTGTTTTTTCACAAATACCTGTAAAGTGACAAAATAAATGTATCTCATTTCTCTGCAGTCTATTACTTTCATTGCACGTTCTTACTCCCAACTTTCAACAACCCGCGATGGTGCTAAGTTGTCGTTGGTCATTGTTACCATATAACATATATATGTTTTTCGATTATAATAAGAATGTGATTGAACGTTTATTATGTCATGTACCCATGTTATTCATTCAAATTCGAGGTTTTAAATCACAGTTGTATGTACGCTGTACGTTCAACTTGGTGCTGGTTATTTCTGAACATTCAAATAGACAACTTAATTCCTGCGAAATTTATTCGGTTCTGGTCTAGTTTCACGCTTTTAAAAAATTGAATTGCTTACTAGCATAGATAACATCGAAGTTGCAACATGCTACAACGTATATATATATATATACAAACAATACAAATAACAAGAAAATCATAGTCAGAAATGGTAATGCCCTCACGATCATATTATTAGGCATATATAAAATATATTGGAGCTTTAACTTAGTGATTGTGAAAAATGGGTATCTAGGTAACGGGCGTTTCTAATAAAATTTAGTCCAACCAAGTTCGTAAATACCGAGTACGTTTTTAATCAAATTTAGTCCAACACCTAAGACAGTGGCAGATATGAAAAGAGGGCGTAATACTAAAGAGGGCGTAATACTAAAGAGGGCGTAATACTGAAGAGGGCGTAATACTAAAGACAATAATGTTAATACAGGAATACATAATATAAAGTTATTATACAATGTTGTGTACAGTATGTGTTTTTCTTGTACGAGTCCAGGTTGTGGTGAAAAGTCATATTGGACGAGACACGCCAGTGTCGAGTCCAATATGACTTTTCACCACAACCTGAACGAGTACAAGAAAAACTCATACTGTACACAACATTGTATAATGACATTTGTATTATCCATCTGTATGTTTATCCAAATTTTGGAAATAAAACTTTTGTGGTTATTTTTGGTATTTTGTCGGCACTTAATTCTCTATAAAAGCCTGTACCGTATATTGATCATCAGAAAGCATGATTTGGAAAAGTAAACGGAAGTGAGAAAAAACTCAATGCGGAAGTGAAACGTCTGCTAAAATCCATCAATGTTGCGCGCGCATCACAATTTCACCGATTCATTTCGCAATAGAGTTAATTCGTGACGTCACGGAGTCCAATATGAAAAGTCATATTGTACAGTCGCGAGTCCAATATGACTTTCGGAAGTCCAATATGACTTTTTCCAGGACTATCACGTGGCGGCTTTTGCCCAATCGGAAATGGTGTTAGTTAAGGGATGGATAATAATAAGGCATACATCACTCGGTTTTCTTAAATTGTTTGACTCACGTATATTACAACGATATATACTATGTAATACTTGCGTCATAGTAACTTTTTAAATGCGAATTTAAAGAAAATGCTCATTATTTATATTTATATATTTATTTTCAGTAGTGACAGCAATCTGTAAACTATATTTCTGTGATGATTTTACCAGTATTACTTTGGGATATAGTTTTCTGCAGGTTGTTAAAGATACACAATTCGAATTAACGCTCCTAAATTACTCTTTCTTTGGCTTCGTGGGTAACAAATATTTGATACGAGTCGATGAACCCACCCATCAAAGCTTAGAGTTGTCAGATATCGACTTTTTTTTTAATCTGATATTTTTCAGCACCAGTATTTGGCCTAGCAAATATTCGACGAGCCGATCGCCATACTCTCGATACCAAATTGCGTTGAAGAAAATGTGGATTTATAACACGTTTTGGAAAATTGTATACTAGAGTTGACAGTGGTTGTCATATTGTTTGTTTGTAAATAATCGATTCTGATAACTGAAGCATCTTTTGAAGAAATGGTTTTTGTTGTTGGAATCTGATGATACGCGGACCACATAATCGGATTATGTATAATTTTAAGTTTAGTACACAAAATGACAAAATTATATTCATCACAGACATTTTCGCCATATAATAGGTATTTCGTATATTCACATGTACGTATTATTCCATCTGCATTGCTCCCTTGTTGCTTTGTTTTGTCATCCATCAGCAAGCAGGTATTTGTTTTATCTGGTTGCTCCATCTATCGGCATGAAGTTATTAGTTTCATTTGGTTGCTCCATCTATCGGCATGCAGTCATTTGTTTTATGTGTTTGCTAAATCTATCGACAGGCATTTGCCCACAAGAGCGGAGAGCAGCTACTATGGGAGCTGGACCAGTCTAAGATAATGACACGTGACCCACGTATTATAAAATTCGCAGTCGCTGAGGTTACAGGTCGTGAACCACTTAACAGAGACGCAAACATGCTGCACCATGAAGTTAATATGTACAGAGAACTCGCAGTGTTCGTCAACTTTGAGGAGGTAAGGACCATGTATGAGATTAGTTAACCCTCTTGGATCAAACTGTGGGCTGGCTTTGTAAACTTGAACCCACCACACACTACCAAAAATAATTTCTCAATATGAGAAAACAACACATAAACTGATAAATGTCCTAGGGAGAATAGCTACGAAAATATTTCTCATTATATTTTTCTAGGAGAAAACATTTACTAGATTAATATTTCAACGAATGTTATTTCTGTTGAGTAAGAAAATTAAACCTAGCTGCATAAAGTTTTATTTAAGAAAATTTAATTGAAACAAATCTTGTTGTAGAAGGTTTTTCTTAAAACTGGAAAACGTATTTTCTTACATAATTTGAATTTGTTTTCGTGTTTAGAGAAAAGTTAAGAAACTCAATAGTTAGACAAATTAGAAAATGCAATAAAGCAAGAAAAAGTTTTCTCAACACTAGAAACACAATGTCCAGAGGAAGACAAATAGTTAGTCAAGAAAAGGTTTTCTCGAGGAAATAGAATTAGAAAACAATACGCAATTAAGAAAACCAATTAATTTTAACTTTGAGGAGGTAAGGTCCATGTATGGGATCAGTTAGCCCTCTTGAGAGAAACTTTGGGCTGGCTTTGTAAAATTTAACCCATAACCCACCCACCAACTACCAAAAATAATGTCCATATTGTTCCCGAAATATGTGTGGTGTGAATCTTTAGAATCTTTATCCAGTATTTCGTAAACGTTATTTATAACCAAATATAGTTATCTCTCATTTTGAAAACATAAACATTGGACCACGAGAAGGCTAATGTCATACTATGCCGTTGTGAGTGGGACAACCATCAATAAGTCAGGAAATAGTGTGTCTGATGATTGAAGATTGAGGTCCCCAAGAAGAGGGTAAAACGGTACCATGCACATTTGGCTACCATCACGTAATTCACCCTGTTGGGACCTCATTCTGTGTATATTAGGCCTCGTCTTTTGGAAAAAATCTAGAGACTCAAATTAAAATGCTTTTGGTTATTTTTTTCCCATTCTATTCAGTTTATATATCCCCTAATTTTCAGAAGAAATATTGCATAATCTTACATCTGATAAGTCGTCAGTTAGTTTATTTCCAGCCCACAGTGAACGTGTAAGAAGTCAATATACCACTAAAATGACTCATTTCAGTTCGCTAGTCACTCAAAACGAGGCGAGTCTAACTGAACGTTCAGACGACCACGATTCAATCGTAAGTGCAGGAATCGGGCTGGGCAATATCGTGGATAGTTTGTTCACACGATTGCGATGTCGCTGATGAGGACGTTGTTGATTGTTCGTAAGCCTTGGCTAACCATGTGATCGACTACCCTACGGCCTTTCCATCTAACCATTTGATCGACTACCCTGCGACCTTTCCATCTTACCATGTGACCGACTACCCTACGACCTTTCCATCTAACCATTTGATCGACTACCCTGCGACCTTTCCATCTTACTATGTGATTGACTACCCTACGATCTTTCCATCTAACCATTTGATCGACTACCCTACGACCTTTCCATCTAACCATTTGATTGACTACCCTGCGACCTTTCCATCTTACCATGTGATCGACTACCCTGCGACCTTTCCATCTTACCATGTGATCGACTACCCTGCGACCTTTCCATCTTACCATGTGATCGACTACCCTGCGACCTTTACATCTTACCATGTGATTGACTACCCTACGATCTTTCCATCTAACCATGTGGTTGAGGACCCTACGACATTTCCATATAACCATGTGATTGACTACCCTACGATCTTTTCCATCTACGAGTTTTAGGTACACACTACAGCGATTCCGTCGCAAGTGGAGGTAACCAACCAAGGATTCCCAACAATTTCGCATCTCCAATCAAACAGTGATTGATACTCATGTTTACTCGCGATCTTGTGGTGAGCATGCGCAGTCCGTTTAACGGTTATTACCCACGCCGGAAAACCTCCCGGCGTGGTGATTGTATCGTGATCGTCTGAATGTTCACTAAGCTCACTGTGAACCTAAAACAAATCATATAACTGTCACAACGAGATCATTGTCACGAGAATAGGCTTACCAGATGCTCAATTTAAACTTGTTCGATTTCTCGCTCCAGGCTGTCCTCTCACCACGTGCGAGAACATGGTTCGTCAGAATTGAAGATTTCCTCGCATCCACATTCTACCACAATATGGAAGCCTCATGTCCACAGACGGCCCCAATGACTGGAGCCGCCATGGTCAGACTGGCCGTCAGGATGAATAACAAACAGGTAAGTTTAATCCCCATATAAATTCACACGATGGGGAATCACGTGGTTTCGAGTTGATGAGTAACACGCATTCAAAATGGCCGAGGCGATCTAAAACGCGACTAGAAGCGTGGAAAAAAGGCAAACAACTAAGATATTACATATTACATATTATTTCTACCGCTATACGAGCAGATGCTATACTATTTTTTAAACAAGCTGATACCTCATTTATGTCCAAATTCAGTTGTTTGATCTAACATTCTGATCAAAGTTGTCAGTAGAAGGATTCTTCAAGATGTACGGACTGGTGTATTCCACGCATCTCCGACTGGCAACTTTGGTCAGAATGTTATGGAAAACCACTAAGTATTTCCGAACAAATAAGGTATCAAATTGTTTTTAAAATAAGCTAGCATATGCTCGTAACAGTCAAACTGCTATGTTTTGTGTCAGTTTCTCGTATGTTATGTTTGTGTGCGTTTGAACATTATGAAAGCGTGGTAATCACCAACCTCTAAACCACGTGATTCCCCACCGTCAATTCAGATATTGTCTTATTTGTTTTTTTGAAATCAGTTCAATGTGAGATTATTTTCAGTAGAAAGGGCTGACATCACAACACTTGATGTTTACCATCGTTATCGTCACTGTAAAGACAATCAAGTAATCAATCCAACGCAAAACATGTACACGGGTTCCTCAGCTTAGAACACTAATGAACTAAAACGTTCAGATGAAACTTGATTGATAGCTTCCTGACGACCTAATAATGCATATCACTCACCACATTGTATGCAACAATGGTTTTTTTTTTTTTTTATTCTGATAAACATAAGAACATAACATGACACACATAAATTATAAATGTATGGAATATGAGTTATAAAAGTATGGAATTACAATTTTCACTGGTTTTTTTTGTATGTTTTGGGTATCCAGTAATCTCCTCTAAGTGGGAGTATATAATTTGATGCACAGGGTTAGCTTTAAAGACATAAATCATGAGTGAGATTGGCGTCATTGCCTCATACTTTTCTACACTGTAAAGCTACAGCAACCCTACATGAAAGTGATTAACCCTTTACCCAACAGAAGGGCCCTGTGCCAATGCATTCTCTTATATATGCGAGTCGACCATAGGTCGCCTCGCATATATAAGAGAATGCATTGGCTTAACACATTAAAAATTATAAAATTGTTAAAGAATGTAAGAAAAAATGGTAAAAAGTGTTAAAAAAAGATTTTTTTTAGGCCAATGCATTCTCTTATATATGCGAGGCGACCTATGGTCGACTCGCATATATAAGAGAATGCATTGGCACAGGGCATAACTGTAACTATCACAATGTGGTCAAGGAGCCGGTTCCAATGATATCCATATTTGTATGGTTCTATTGAGACAGACCGAAGATATTTTAGGCTGTTGAAGCTTTATTTGGCCGGTTTTGGCCGGTTTGTTGGGTAAAGGGTTAATAAAAGAATGTCGCTTCCTCTGGGCGAGTATTGTTTCGTTGTCGCTCGCAACCAGCACCGAAGCGAATTGCCGAAATCGGATCTGCCATTTTATTTCCTAAAATGTAATTTAGTAGCCCCATAACTGCAAAATATATAATGTATTACACTCATTACGCGCGCCGCGTGTATACTGTCCTGGATATTCTAAAGAGTTTTGGGCGCTGACATTAACATGGGTGTTTTATTTATAGAATGGGAAATTTCTGGATGATTAAAAGTCGAACTGCGAGCAGGAGGTCGAGTCCGGTAAAAGGTGTAGTTGGGAATTTCAATTTCGTTTATTGTCGTT
This sequence comes from Siphonodentalium dalli, assembly GCA_032622095.1. Lineage (NCBI taxonomy): Eukaryota > Metazoa > Mollusca > Scaphopoda > Gadilida > Siphonodentaliidae > Siphonodentalium > Siphonodentalium dalli. The sequence continues at coordinate 32,985,587 of CP136069.1, read as the reverse complement.
AATTAACGTTATGCCAATAATGTTGATTTTTGGTTTGTGATAAGCTATGTCAACTACAACTAAAACAATGAAAAAGATAATTTGTAAGTCTTATATTTCAACTTTTATAGACTTTTTTCGTTCTCCAGCCCACTAGGGGTTGTGGTTGGAGACGGCGGAGTCGGCCGCCGGTTCGTTAATTAGGTGCTGGTTGTTATTGTTATTTTAACGGAATTCTGAGTTGGTCATTCGCGAAACCAATATATTTTATATTTTATAATTACAATCATGTGTATATAATATATGATCTTGAGCGCGTTACCTTTTGTGACATTGGTTTTCTTGTAGATTGATGCGTTGGTCAGAACTCCAAACACCGTGAGAAAATTCCTCAAAGTCAACCTGCCGGACTGCGCTCATCCATACACAAAATACTTCCCAATGAATGCAATGTACGCAGCCACGCCAAGTCTTCCGTTCAGATCAGCATACGGAAGCGGTAAGTCAAATTATGATTGTCCTATTTAACATTATAAAACTATACGTTTCTATGCCAGCAAATAATTCGATCGGACCAATGAGTCCATTAACATGAGGTTATGATTGCCAGATTTCAAATGACTTTCACAAGAGGACGTTTTAACACGTTTTTATTGTTTGTCGTGGTATCAAAAATTATAATGGTCGTCTCTTATAAAGAGCGTCCGTGCTTCAAAACACAAAAGCGGTAATCAATAAAGAGCGTTCTCAATTATGAGCTTTTGTGATTGTTCTCGAGAATTACTTGTGGTTGGTTTTGTTGTTTCGCGATCCTATTTTACACGCGATTTCGTGTGTATAAGCCGAACAGTTGCTTAGAGCACAACCCCATTGTTGCAGTCGTTCCCTGATTTTGGTAAAACACACCAATTCCCAAGGCTGGCTAAGGAATATCAGTGATTATCCCATTTTTAGGCACACGCAACTCATAACAGCCAAATCGCACGGGCGCCTCAAACTGGTGCCCGTCCGTTTTGTTTCGGACATATCTATTCACATTCATCGCGATTAGTTCATGTTAATCACTATGTTGGGCGTGGCTAACCGGCTATTGAGTCCAATCGCAGCCAGCGCACTGGTTGGGCGTCGTGGTCAAAATACGCTCCACGGCACATTTTAAGTTGAATGCATTATGTGGGATAAATTGTGCTCTAATTCGGCCAGAGCACGCAAATAGTTCTTTACCAGAATAAATCTCGTCATCGACTCGATTGATTCTGGTAAAGAAGAAGTATTGTGCTCTAACCCTTACTTAGACAGTTCTCACTTATTTTGTGTCAAATTGGACCTTGGTAATGTATGTCAATTTATCTTGTGGTGATAATACCTGTATCCATCTCTTCAGCCATGAGGTCTTATCGATACATTTATGTGTGTACATAAGTGGGTGATTTGTGTCAGTCTCTTCAACCATGAGCTTTTATTTGGACATCTATGTGTGTACATAAGTGGGTGATTGGTATCCGCAGAACGTCATAATAAAAAAATTACTATGAATATCTTCCCGGTATTCAGGGCTGCTGCCCTAGATTCCAATTTACAACATAAAACATAAATTAACATCGCTTGCATTTTTTTCTGTTAAAATAATTGATGGAAATAAAATATAACATAAACTGGACCCGTAATTACTGAAGAATGTTATTTTGTTATTGAGAAATGAAAACAATGATTTCTTGATGTCCCACTAAAGCATCGAAATGTATGAAATAAATTAATAGAAATTTCAATACTAAGTAAACAATCCTCTTATTTAAGTGTAGAGCTCCTCGTTCCATACATGTTATGTTATATTCACGACTGGTTGGAACATGACATAAGCAAGAAATCAATAGGATTAATGTGAGGACTGAAGATTGTCACTTAAGCGCTATACTAGCATGTCCATTTAAACCTGCATACTGTCATGTTACGTGTAACTGCCATGATATATATATATCGCTTTGTACCCTATAATTTCCAGTTTTATTAATTAGATAAATTATGACAGTTTTGTTATTAAACTATATGAATATTGCTTTACCCTGAAACCGAGTATTATCATTTTACGACATCACCAATCCGATAAATATAATTTTACGACTTCATAAATTCGAGTAATATGGTTTTACGACATGCCTTAAATACCTTCACTACTACATAATGTGTAGCTCTCGGTTTTGTAATGTCACTCATTTGAAAGAGTTGTCAGTTACTATTAAAGAGGCGATCTAATTTAAAGTTATGTGAAAGACTGCGGTAGGGTGATCAAATAGAAATGGAGGATAATCTTGCTCAAAGTAGTTATTATAAATATACCCAAATTGGCAACACACATCGTCATTAGTATTAATTCGTATTGATTAATTAATTGCAGTGATTCTCGAGGGTGAAATCGTTTTCGTTTTTTATCGCAGATAGTTGCGACCCGAATCAAGAAGTAAATATTTACAATTGAGGGTAGTTTAGACGATTATTTCTATGGAGTGGTACGGTCGATTTGCCTGAAATTATCGGCGATGTTACCAAAAATGCTAGATTCCTCCAGTTGACATAGCGCATGCATGCTAACTTATCAGTTTCACATACCCAAACAAGTACATAATATGCCTTTAATAAATTTGATATTACTTGGTCGATTTGATATGAGGTTACCTCGGGCTGCCTGCTATCGGGCCTACTATCAAACCGACTAAGTAATATCCTCTAATTATTAGTTAGACTGGTTAGAAAGGACATTTAACGGCTGATCCTCACTTCTCTTGGCATTTACAGCAACCCTTCAATATTATGATATACATCATTTTTTATATATATTTTCGCGACGCTACAGGAACTTGCCAATTTAGTCGGCCAATGATGAACGCATCGATGGTAGAATGTATGATTTACCAAACATGTCCGCTCTGCGTATTAAGTGTGTCGTTTATGAACATTATATTTTGTTTGCTACGTTACAGGAACTTGCCAACTGAGTGGACCAATGATGAAGACATTCGATGGTAGAATGTACAATTTACCAAACATGCCCGGATGTGAGGGTGTTGTTGCCATGGACTGCTCAGGAAAATCAGGATTCGCCGTGAAACTCGGAGGATTCAACCCAGTCACTGGAGCTGCAGTAAGTTCAATATTATTGATAAATAGTCATGCCAGTGGGCAGTGTACTTAGGCATCGTCTTCCGGGAAGTATCTATAATCATCAATAAACATTGTTTTAGTTACTGTGTGGCACTCCCATGTTTCCTTTTCACTAAGTAAGAACTCTTAGACGTGATTAAATGTATTCAACACAAAATAAACATGTACACGAGCAGTCACGGGGCTCAACTTCTCTCTTAGCATGCGTAAAGAGAATCCTTCTAAAATATTGGAACAAGCAACTATCCAGAAATGAATCTATTTTATTAACGTTGTTCATTCTGGTTGGCCAACTTTGAGACAAAGGACAACGTCCAGATGCCCACGTGATTATGACTGACACACGCCAATACAAACTGAATCTGCATAATTTCATCAGTCATTGTCCCCAGAATAATATTACCATGCACGTGTTATAGAACAATGAATCAAGGATGATCAATTTACAACTGAAATACAGTCTCCTTTTAGACAATTTAATAAGGAGAGATAATAGTTCCTGGAATTACAAACAAAGTTATATTTAACGTACACACGGCTGACGAGCTGTGATGAGATAGTGTTATAACTGTTCTGTTCAGCTGCTATATTCTCTAAGTTAACCCTTTACCCAACAGAACGGCCCTGTGCCAATGCATTCTCTTATATATGCGAGTCGACCACAGGTCGCCTCGCATATATTAGATAATGCATTGGCTTAACACATATTAAAAATGATAAAATTGTCAAAGAATGTAGAACAATATTATAAAAATTGTTAAAAAATGTAAGAAAAAATTATAAAATTGTTAAAGAATGTAAGAAAAATGGTAAAAAGTGTTAAAAAAAGATTTTTTTTAGGCCAATGCATTCTCTTGTATATGCGAGGCGACCTATGGTCGACTCGCATATATAAGATAATGCATTGGCACAGGGCGTAACTGTAACCAACTGTTCTGTTCAGCTGCTATATCCCCTAATTTAAAGGGGTACTGTACTCAAAGATGCTGTTGGTTTATGTAGTCTCTGCTTTATATAATAAGGTAACCGCGCGGATTTCAATTATTTCAAAGTCTGTTGAGTAACTTGAGTACAAAGTAGTGTTACGGATGGCAGAGTAATTTGTGTACTGTTTTCAAGAAATATATCAAATAAATGTTATATTATATGCATTCAGATACGCATTTAAGTTATTGTATAGTCACTAGTCCGTGGGACTCAGTGGCTTGAGTTCATGCCCATATCAACATAATTTTCACACGATCATGTGTGCCACGCGTTGCCCAATCCACTTTCCCTCAATTAATTGGATTACGTCTTGTACACCTAAATTTAATTAATTACTCGAGCCATAAATTCAATTTATATCAAATTATTAAATTGGGATTTAAGATAGCATGTTAACCTGAACGTTTACAGAAAACATCTTCGACTCAAATATATATTTACTTATTTTGCTATATAATATTGATATTAGATCGTTGTTATTGTCGGGAATTTATTGAAATTGGCGAACAGGTAAAGTCTCCGTTTAAGATAAAATGAATGATCGAGATGAATAATGGGTGAACAAAACCAACTTTAACTTGGCAACTTGAATCATATCCTACTGTTGGTCTCCCACAGAAGTTGAGATCTAAGCAGAATGAGATTCCCAGAGAACGACAGGTTAGCGCCACTAAATTCACCCTCTGTGGACCTCATTCTGCAAATGTCAGACTGCATCCTGGTTGTTAGCAACGTTATGATCTAGTCTATTGTAGGCAACATTGTGCCAGTGATACATGTGTATACTTTTCATATTACTATGTACAATCTGATAAGACTGACTTAGAACTTCTTAAAAAATGGCGGCCACATTTGAGGTCATCTTGTCTGTTCTATAGACGGAAACTTTTGTCGTTAATATTGCTTACAAGGTGAGAGACAGAATAATGAAGATAGTGATTGGGGTGAATTTAAATCATGTACCACATGAGCTCTCGGACAATTACACTCGACTTTCAAATGAATTGGTGTTTTCGGATATTGGCCAATTTTATTTGTCAAATATGTCAGTATAAAACCTACCCAGATGCATGCACGCTTTTGTGTACAGATGTGACACTCAAACTCATATCGCATATGAATATTACAATGCGAGTATTCAGTAGATATCAATACCCCCCTGCCACCACCCAAATAAAACGACAACCCATTTTACAATGTCTCTTCCAGGCGGTAACTGTAAGCGCTGGAGGCCACCTAGCGGTTATTTCTGGACTCGGCTCTGCTGCGCCTAGTCTCGCCATGAACGGATCCCCAGTAACCATCCCAGAAGCTCAACCATACGCCATCGGCTCCGGAGGGTAACTAATTAAACTCATCCTCAACCAGTCTGTGAACTCGCAGTTTTGCCCATAAAATTAGCTGTGTCAGTCACGTGATTTCAACTATCCATCTGTTATATATTACTTTGCTTCGTGGAAATTCTTTCCAACTTAATAACAATCTTGTCCTATATGGAGCCTCGCTTATGTAAGATAGTGCACTACGAAGTGTCATCTAATTCAGTCTATGCGGGGCTCTATATGGGTTCTTATAGTGAATTAACCCTTCCACGACGAGAGCTGAGCATTAAGGAGCATGTGCCAGTGGATTCTTTTAAATATGCGAGTCTCACAGGATCCTCGCATATATAGGAGAACAGACTGGCTTAGATGGTCAAGGTAAATATTTTTAGGCCCGTGTTTTATCTTATATATGCGAGGCTCTCTGTGGAACATGGTCCATGTCTCTGTTTGTCTGTGGTGTCTAGGAACCTCGTCTTATGAAGTTCTGATACTACCGGTCAAAAATAATAATGTGATAACGTTGATTAAACATCTCGAAGTGACTACCATTAATGTATAGATTACATTTTTTTAATTGAGTTATATTGTTCTTAGAACTTTTAATCAACGTGTTGATTATTCCGAAACAGATATCATGATTTGTCATTGTTGTGTAATCGTTACTCGACCGCTGAATAAAATCCGCTCAACAAATTATCACTCAATGTGTTGAGTAGACATTTAAGTCAACATGACTTTCAGTGTATCGTTTAAGTATGCGTCGTGAAGTCCACTATCCGATGAAATACGCACGCATATGTACGTTTCTTTCAGTGTACCAGTCATACATGCGTCGTCCACTATCCGACGAATTACTATAATAATATATGTAATAATGGTGTTTATATAGCGTTTATCCCCATTCCCAGATGGGCCATAAGCGCTTCACATTACACACACATATGTAAGTTTCTTTCAATGAATCATTCGGGTGTGCGTCGTGAAGTCCACTGCCCGATAAATTACACACTCATCTATACTCTTTATTTCAGTGTATCATTCATGTATGCCTCGTGAAGCCCACAATCCCACGAACTACACACGCATACGGACGTTTCTGTCGGTGTAACATTCACGTGTGCGTCGTGAAGTCCACTTTTTCTGACGAATTGAACACACAGCTGTAGGTTTCTGTCAAGAGTATGATTAATGGTGCCTCGTGGAGTCCACTGTCCGACAAATTACACACGCATAATTATGTACGTTTCTTTCAGTGCCAATGCCGGACCGGTCTTCACCTGCTCGAGAGTAGGAAACGCTCTGAATTTGGCCGCTCCAGGCGCCGGGATTGCCGTCATCGCCGGCGAAGGACACATCCAAATTAAGGTAGAGTATAATAATCGGACTAGTTTATATCTGACATTTGCTTTGTTGTTTTTTATTTTTCTGTATAGCTAGCAATGTTCCTGACAATTGTTTATAAATTAATTATTTCTGTCTCATTGATATCCAACGGTACTTATATAGTTAAAAAGCGTCATCAATATTGTGCAGTTTACTAGTAGAGACGTTTCGCAGAAACACAGATATAATTCGAAGTTACACACATTGTGGTTTCTATGAGCCCCATCGGGCCGCCAATCCCAAGATATCACACATTTGTCCAATCGTGAGGAAGGCATGCCATGGCTCGAGAATTTTATCCAGTGTCCATTTTTCTTAACAGTATTTTTCAAAACGACCGTCCGTAAAATCGAAGCAGTCGAGAGGCAAACTTCATTGATTGATTTCAAAAGTAGTAGAAGCGAGCCATAATTATCGTGTTTCAAGTTAACCATTTCTATACCAAATGGATTACCCCATTCAGTTATAAACGTCTACGTTGGAATGGTATATTATTCATTCGGAGGGATTCCTGGGTAATGAGAGCGGACGACATACAGGGGATAAGGGTTTAGAAGTGCAGAATGATAGATTGGAGTGAAATGTTCTGATAATAAGTTCACCAAACGATGATCGTTTGTTGTACTTATAGTCTGAACATTTCCTAATGGAACTCCTCGTAAATGAGTATTTAGTATAGAAATGGTTAAACATATTAAGTTCTTGCAAATATATGTCACATTTTGTTTAGTGACATTATTGCAGTGCTGTTATTGTAGTTGTCGTAAATGGCGGTTCTAGACCCATAATATCACTTTGAAACATGGTAGATAAATTTATTGCAGACTTCTGGATTGTCTGCTGCTGGTCTGTGTGGCATGATTAAACTTATAAATGTATTGCAGACTGCTGGATTGTCTGGCGCTGGTTTGCATGGCATGATTATAACTATTAATTTCTTGCAGACTTCTGGATTGTCTGGCGCTGGTCTGAGGCATCATTAAACCTATTATTTTTCTCGCATACTGCTGGATTGTCTGGTGCTGGTATGTGAGGCATCATTAAACCTATTATTGTCTTGCAGACTGCTCGATAGTTTGGCGCTGGTCTGTGTGGCATGATTAAACCAATTAATTTATCGCAGACTGCTGGATTGTCTGGTGCTGGTATGTGTGGCATGATTAAACATATTAATGTATTGCAGACTTCTGGATTGTCTGGCGCTGGTCTGTGTGGCATGATTAAACCTATTAATTTCTTGCAGACTGCTGGATTGTTTGGTGCTGGTCTGTGTGACATGATTAAACCTCATTAATTTCTTGCAGACTGCTGGAATGTCTGGTGCTGGTATGTGTGGCATGTGTGGAAACAACGACGGAGAACAATGGAACGACTTCATGGGGCCTCAGATGTCTGTGTGGAACCAACCAGAACCATTCTTCTCTAGATACATTGTACCCGGACCACAATGCAACGCTGCAACCTACATCCCGAATGAAGGAATCATTTCTCCTATCGTTCAAGGTGAGCGTTAATTAATGACCGAGTTAAAGACTCACTTTATTTAATTAACATGCACCATTATGCTTATATTTGTACAAACCTGTACTCCCTTTGTTCGTCACTTTTATACGTGGTTTTTAAAGTATTTTAAATATAACAGTTTATTACTCTCTTGGTCATAGAATTACAGTGTTATTGTCTCCCACTGTAGATCCATTACCCTGCAGGGAGCCCCACACATATATAGAAGCATATAGAAGAGCGTCGTCTATCATGTCTGCTCATGTTTGTCTGGGGCTCTGTATGGGTAAAATTATAAAATTGTTAAAGAATACAAGAAAATATTATTAAAATTGTAAAAAATTGTTAGGCCAATGAATTATCTTATATATGCGAGGCGACCTATGGTCGACTCGCATATATAAGAGAATGCATTGGCACAGGGTAAAATGTATATTGTGGATATAAATGGCATGTCGACCCTAAATCCATTTTATGAATACATATCCATATTTACAAATCCGTATGGAGCATGCGTTCTATTCGCATCACGTTGGCGTTATATGGCGTAAATGACGTTCGCCAACTAAGCAATCGGAACTATAAAATAAAAGCGTATTCACACCTCATAAAACAAACCCACTATGTGCCTGAATAATCCTTGTAAGACTCATCTGGTTTTTTTTTAATTCGCGGATTCTGAGAAGGGTAATGTGTAATAAACACAGACTGAAAATGTGTGCCATCGCGAAAGTATAGAACTCGAGGTTGCTCCTCTCGTCTTATCCTTGCGAACTAACACTCGTGTCGTGTTGTGTATTTATACGGTATGGATTAAGCGAAAGATATTTCTTTATTTGAGTGATGTGAAACACGCCGTCCTTATTGTTAATCACAGATAATAGCATTGTTGGTGACGTGAAACACTCCCGTGGGTTGATCTGTCCACTGGCAGCACGCAACACCAATAGACACATTCCATGTCTGGAGTTACCTGAAATTTTGCCTGATATTTTGCGAAGACCCTGTGCCAATGCATTCTCTTATATGTGGGAGCCACGCATAATATATAAGAGAATACATTGGCCTAACAATAGTTATCTTGACCTTGTAAGCCAGTGCATTCTCGTGTATATGCAAGGCTCCCTATGGGAGAGTGGCATATATAAGATAATGTACTGACACAGGGTATTTAATGCCGCACCAGCGCAGCTCCCAGAATGAAATGGTCAACAGTGTCAAAGTCCATGAGAGGATAGCTACCCATATAAATGTCATCCGGTGCATTGAACGGCATGAACTGAAAATATAATAGTGTCTAAAACATCAACAAAATAAATTTTATTAAATTAAGGGGAATATCTCATTATTAAACTATTAATTTATATGAGAGTATTGTTGCACCATGAAATCAGGTACATAGTGCATATATCATCAAGCATAAATAGTGCCTGCCGCAAGCAACTTCATATCACAAAGTTACATAGATTTTTATGCATATTGTAATTGCACAATGAACGACGAGCGACAATTGTTACGAATAGCTATTTGTAGTCGTAATGTTTTCGGACTGTCCAAAACCATTTTCGAAGAAATGACGATCACGAGTCCGTTTGTGAGACAATCGTGCTTTCCACTCACCGTAAAGGGATTATAGTTCTGCGTGTCGTGATTAGTTTGTACATAATTATTTTGTTACCAGGTCATAGCTTAGCGCTTTGTGTTTCGCTAGATTCTCCTGTTTTACGACAAAGAATGATTTGATTGCAACTATTATATATAAATTAAGGCCATATGGCGACCACAATTTAAGGACACCTTGAAATCTCCCACATTGGGGCTCTGGAAACGATCGCGAACTGATTACAATATGATGTATTTATGAGTGTTGTTGACAATCCAAAAACCGTAATCGTAACAACGGATAGGGAACAAGACAGAGAATGGAAATAATACAAATTATAGTGACGTAGTAATAATTCCTATTCGTAATAATTAGCTGTTGTCGTTCATTGTGCGAAAGGTGTCTATTGTCATACATTGATTTTATCGAGCGAATTTCGTTGGTGAATTCATTGCCGTTTGTTTACCGAATTAAGCTGAATTAAAGTTGCACTTTTTTGGCGAAAACCCTGTGCCAATGTATTCTCTTATATATATATGCGAGTCGATCATAGTGAGACTCGCATATATAATATAATACAATGACCTTACAATATCTACCGCGACCGTGCAATCCAGTGTATTATCTTATTGGTGACTCGCATATATAATAATTATTGCACTTGCACATGCAATCAATCTTAAGCTCATTATCACTCCTGTAATCACTTCACTCCTCTGATCGCTTCACTCATCTCTCCAGGTGGCTGCTTCCCGGCTCCAATCACTGAGACTGAGCCCAGAGTAGCTCCGAATGGACAGAAGGAACACTGCTTCTCTGTGGAGACTGTCAGAAGGTGTCCGAGATCATGCGTCCCAGCGGGAACAACCGAGAGAGCCGTCGGATTCTACTGCGCAAACGCAAACGACCCACAGACACACGAACTACTGAAAGCAGCGATGATTAACCCCCTCAGCGCCGCCATGCTGCCGTCTGTCAGCTTCCAAAAGGGCGTCACCGAACACCAGGCCTGCCAGCCTCTCGCATAAACAGTTAATGCTTGGTTCAGGCGAAAACCGCAAACTACGACCGCGCATGTCCAAGGAATTACGACTTATCTTAAGCAGTTCGCGCTCCTGTGAACGAAATTATTATAATCAACTAAACAATATAATAATATTGTATCCGAATATCATGTTTATTTTATCGAATGAAACATGAATAATAAACGTATATTAGCATTACTTGACCTTTGTTTTATTGTTTCTGTTCCTTGTGACATCAGGCATAATCCATACTTGAGATAATCTGCCCCTGGATCATTCCACAAATCGCTACTCTGGCTACGCCCGTAGAGATCATATTTAACCCGTTCAAACCCCGGGAACTTGTTAACTCTTTTCGACCATCCCAACCACTATCCTCAAGAACTTGTTAATGCGCTGGCGTGGAACGTTATAGCATTGAACAAACAACGCAGGGAATATGTTTAATTGTTAGTACTTGTTTCTTAACAATTCTTCACCTGCAGTGAAGTACATCATATAGTAACATGTATTAACTAAGACATTTATTGCCTGCACTGTCTTTTCATTGTTATAAACTTCCCCGTGGGAACATCAAGAAGTTCCCAGGTTTTGAACTTGTCAGTATGATATATACGGGCGCAGCCACATTAGAGATTTGTGACATGATCTAACCTGCCCTCAGCCTGGACGATGTCAGAGATTCGTGACATGATCTAAACTGCCCTTAGCATGTTGTTTGCAGGTATTCCGTCATAGCAAACCATATGGTACCAGAACATGAACGGCAACATGCATCATTACCCAACCTAACAACATCAGAAGTATAATTTCCACAAATAACGGTGCTACCCAAACTAACGACATCGGAAGTATAATTATCACAAATAACGGTGCTACCCAAACTAACGACATCAGCAGTATAATTTCCACAAATAACGGTGATACCCAAACTAACGACATCGGAAGTATAATTATCACAAATAACGGTGCTACCCAAACTAACGACATCAGAAGTATAATTTCCACAAATAACGGTGCTACCCAAACTAACGACATCGGAAGTATAATTATCACAAATAACGGTGCTACCCAAACTAACGACATCAGAAGTATAATTTTCACAAATAACGGTGCTACCCAAACTAACGACATCAGAAGTATAATTTCCACAAATAACGGTGCTACCCAAACTAACGACATCAGAAGTATAATTATCACAAATAACGGTGCTACCCAAACTAACGACATCAGAAGTATAATTTACACAGATAACGGTGCTATCCAAACTAACGACATCAGACGTATAATTTCCACAAATGACCGTGCTACCCAAACTAACGACATCAGAAGTATAATTATCACAAATAACGGTGCTACCCAAACTAACGACATCAGAAGTATAATTATCACAGATAACGGTGCTACCCAAACTAACGACATCAGAAGTATAATTTTCACAAATAACGGTGCTACCCAAACTAACGACATCAGACGTATAATTAACACAAATAACGGTGCTACCCAAACTAACGACATCAGAAGTATAATTTACACAGATAACGGTGCTATCCAAACTAACGACATCAGACGTATAATTTCCACAAATGACCGTGCTACCCAAACTAACGACATCAGAAGTATAATTATCACAAATAACGGTGCTACCCAAACTAACGACATTAGAAGTATAATTATCACAGATAACGGTGCTACCCAAACTAACGACATCAGAAGTATAATTTTCACAAATAACGGTGCTACCCAAACTAACGACATCAGAAGTATAATTAACACAAATAACGGTGCTACCCAAACTAACGACATCAGAAGTATAATTTACACAGATAACGGTGCTATCCAAACTAACGACATCAGACGTATAATTTCCACAAATGACCGTGCTACCCAAACTAACGACATCAGAAGTATAATTTCCACAAATAACGGTGCTACTCATTTGCTTCAAATACATGGTTATATGGTTGATTCTTGTTTGATAATTCAAGCAAATTAGGGTAGCATCGTTACAGGTGGGACTGCAGAGTTTTTACTTCTAATATAGTTAGTTCTGGTAAAGATGCATGTTATATGCATGTGTCCGTTCATATGCTGGTACCATATATAATATAAGTTGAATTGGCAAACATCATTATGTGGACAGTATGCACACATACTAAATACAATTGTACATTTTGTATATATATGATATCAAAAAGGTACGATATAACTTCATAGAGCTGAACAGGGTGGTCTATCTCCTCGATAAAGTTTTATATAGCTTCCAGGCTATACAATTCCTAGAACCAACAGTTTCTAGTAATCAATATAAATTGTATTTTAAATATCTTATCCCATCCGTTGGGGTATTTTTATGGGCTATTTGGTCGAGGGGGGGGGGGGGGTAGAAATGCGCTCAAAATCGTTCGGAGCTTACCAATAGCGTACCAAGGATGACTCTTAACTTGTTAGCATCCTAATCGTGGCAAATATGTTAACAAACTAATCACAGCAAATTGCATTTCAACTATATATTTCACCACGACGCTACGATCTAAATAAACCACTTTATTATGACTTTATGTGCAATATACATAATCTTCAGTTTTATCTGGATTTTATTCACAAAATAGCTATTTGTAGTCTATAAATCTGGATTTATAGATATTATGTTGTTGAAATTGTGACTGCTACACGTAATTGATCAGTTAAACCACTTAAATATGTTCTATCGAGTATCATGACTAAAACATAAACAGTACAAAGGTCAACTCAATTTCAAAAGAACGAGGATATATACCCGTGGTCAAATTTCCAATCTACAGGTAATTCTTCTGTCAAATCATGTTCTACTTAAAGGGGCTGGGCCAATTTGCATGTTGGTCATTTATCAAACTCATCTTCCAAAAGAAACACATGAGGTTATTAATGTCACAAGGTGGTACCATGGACATCTTAATGACATTTTATTTAATTTTGTTAAAATGTTTATTCGTATAGTGGATATTACATAACTGTATGCATATATCCAAATAGTATCAGTTAGAGAAGCTGTCTTACAATGGTATCGACCTGTTATGCTTACTTGTTACATGGCATGGATAACTGGAAAACAGAAAGTTAATGCGATTGTTTTAGCACCCAGCAGGTACTGCCCCTTTAAGTAGTTTACCCACGAACATAGTGCGCTAATTACGTATCGGTCTACTGGATGCAGCAATCTGCAAGTTCGGTGAATGTCGGACATTTTGACACACCCCTTTAACTTTTACGCAGCTTGTTACACAGAAGTTGCTAACATATTTCCCTGCATATGCACAAATGCTTTTTATCAGGCACTTTAAAGTCTTAAATGTCTACTACCGGTATCCGGTCACCATACAGTAAGACATTTTGTGAGATCAATCATCACTGATATGAAAATAATCTGTTTGGTTAAATTGTCAAAGTTTAGATCCAAAGACATGAGTCATGACACTGGGAATATGACACACCCTGAATAAAGAGCGTTCAATTGATTAGTTGATTTTTACACGGGAATATGACAAACGTAGGTTAATCCAAGGTAGTCTAGACTTATATTCTATGCTTGTATTACTCTTAATTCTTACATTTGTAAACTGCCGCAAGGTAGACTGCTCTGGACACCATTAGTGAAGTTTCCACTGTCGGAGTCCAAGAGAGGGGTGTAACTACTGTGGGACCGGTATACGAGCACCCCCCCCTGCTCATATATTAAGGGTATCACAAATCTGATATGATATGGAACTCGGTGCTCCTGGTAACCTGCTTTAGAGGAGTCTTTCGAACATTAGTCATTTGAAAGTTAAGAATAACTTAGTTTATAGGAACAACCCTTACATTATTTTTATATTAAAGTTTGAGTTTGACTACTTATTGCTTGATTTTCCTTGTTTCGCCTAGAAAAACCTTGGGCTGCAATATGGTAAACTCATACATTACATATACACAATATTTGCACGGCTCACCCGAGGCCATCTTACTATAAGTTATTACTTTCTCTATTTACCAAACTGGGGATGGCAGGAAGACAATCTTGCCAGATTATGCCATCCCCCACAATATACGATATAATTTTCATCATTATTATGTAATATGTATGTGTGTTGGAAATAAAATATCCTATCCTATCCTATCCGTGTCATGGTAAACACTGTCCCTTTTCTGGATACTGCGCCAATATGTATAATTAATTTGGCAGGTTAGTGGTTAACGAGCACCTGATCTATGACGTCGCCCCAATTACGTCATAATGATGACTCATCAACGTAATTTCCACAAACAACTTCTGCTGAAGTAGGAGGGAGTCGGGTTCCATGTTGTCTGTAAACATTTAGATCATGTTCTGTGGGTGTGGTGGCTGACTGTTCGCCACCGAACGTGTTATATTATATGCATTGGACATTGAATAACAATTAGACCATGTAGAACAGATTAAGCTTAGGTAACTTTATTTCATTCTACTTTGCAGCTCGATTCCTAATTATCGTCTACCTGTATCTATACTCAACCTATTTCGTAATTGCTATTCGTATCAGCGATAAATCCAACATATACCACACGCGGATACAAAATAATCAATTATCTACTTACATATATATTCGCGACATACAGGTTGATACTGTACAGATATTTTTGGTGCACCATCGCGAGCGATCAATCGCTTGACAATATATGTGTGCTTGATTACCAGGTTACATTTGGCCCATCTTCAGCATGGGGTGTAGTTCGGTACTTTGATCATATTATGTCGGGAGCATATAGAACCGAAACCATAAATAAACGTTCTGTATATGCAGTTCGTTTGTGCCAGAGGTGCTCTCCTGATGACCCCAGCTGTTTATTAGTTTTTCGATTCCCAACATTTTGATTACCATTTTCGGCATGATCGTTGTAAACCTTTTCCAAATTATTTAATGTTATGTTTGCTCTATCAAGCCACGCTGACAATCAAACATTAGGCTAAATCATGATATTGTATAATATCTGTAACCTAGTATATACTGTGTAGAGAATGTATACAGTATACTTATATAAAATATAAAGGAAACCCAATGACAAAGAGCGTTAAATTGTGTGTGTATAGATGCATATCTCGGTACAATACTAAATGTTTAATAGTTTATGCTCCATTGTTTAAGTCCATCCTATATACTTATATTATTGCCTTGGGTTTTTCCCCATATACTATTGTATGCAAACGATTCTTAATTCTTAAAGTGCCACGTTTCATAATAGGTATATTGGGCTACCATCCCCATATAAATAACGGTACCACTGATGAAACAATATAACCTTGCCACGATTGTGAGCGCAATTCAACAACGCAATGGTTACCATCGGTTACTGTCAGATTATTAGCTCCATAATCAAACACATTCATCCAAAAAGGGTTTATTTTGGCGGTTTACACACAGAGTATGTATTAATAATGATTGTTACTATTATTTCGCACCGTAGCTTTATTTGCCAGAAATACCCCTAAAAATATTGGATGGTTGAAACATTCAATAAAGAAATGTGTCTTATTCTAGAAGAATACAAAACTGACAACAGTCTATTTAACACGCGCATTTTCGCGCAATTCTTAAGCTGGTTCTCCCTCGCGAAATCGGATTTGACCAATGCAAATGCATTCAACCAATCAGAGCGCAGATTTAAATTCGTACACATTGAATTCGCACAACCAGCTGATGCACGAGTGTAAAACTGGCATAAATATATTCGATGTATACTTAAATTCAGAACTGTGGGTTCACCGAACAACATGGACCATCACTCCTTGTTTTGGAAGATGGCCTTGTAAAACTGTTTGTCAACGGTTGACATCCATGTCATCATACAATGGATATGGACGATCTTCTCGTTCGGAAGAATTTGACGGTTCATAATCATTGGAGCTTGTGCTTGGGGTCATAATGAATGGATGTTATTCTCTTAGTAAGCGGGATTATATTAGCAACAGAAAATACTGGTTTATAAAATCACACTTTGTATAGATATTTTGTTGGTTCATCCCTCGTAATTACAAAGTTTTGTTTTTGTGTTTATGGGACGAGATTGAACATCAGGGTATATATAGAGGCAGCCTTCTGATAATTAAAAAAATAGCATTTACGCATCTGTCATTCTGTGTGTTAAGGCTTATACGGTTACTGATGCATGCTGATATGAAGCTCAATTAATGACACATGTAATGGGTAACCCCGAGTGATACTAAATAACCTAACTGGCCAAGGAATATAGCATATCACTAATTTGGTCTTACAATCCAGATGGTTCCACAGGGCTAACTAATCATCTGACAGGGTGTGAGATGGGAATAATAATTGCGCTTCTGTGAAATTGACTTGTCTTACACTGATTTGCGCTTAACTCGTTCCAATCAGACGGTCTCCATATCATCAAGTTCCAACAACAACATTTCTTCAAAATGCGCTTTAGTTATCAGAATCGATAAATTACAACAAAATAATACCAACCACTGTCAACTATGGTAAACAATTTCCCAAAACGTGTTATTTATCAGCATGTTTTTTCAACGAAATTTTGCCGGATTATCAAATATCTGACACACAAAGCCACTGGATTAGAGTTATCCATCCTGATTCGTTGTTCCGAGACTGTTGGTTTGACGAATATTTGCCAGGCGGTAAAAAGTACACATATCGGGCAATAGCAGATTTCAAAAATTGATATCTGACCACTCTGAGCTTTGATGAGTGGGTTCCTCGATTCTATTCAAATATCTTTTTTTGTCTCCGAAGCCAAAGAAATAGTAATTTAGGGGTGTTTAATCGGATAATGGATCTTTAAGCGCAATTGCGCTTCAGCGAAATTATTAATAAATGTGAATTTAGCCTCACATATAGGCACCAGCGTGCATCCGTGTCGATAACCCACATGCCACATTACATCTCTTACAATCCGTTTTCGTCCTGATGCATGATGCTGGTATTTTCTTTATTCAACCGAACTGGAAGAAATCCGGGAAATAAACTTCCGTGCTGTAATGTGTTATCTCCATGATCCGACAGTATGACCCAAGTATAACTTGCATTGCTTTTAGTGCTAGCATGTCGTATCTACAGTCGACAACAAAACCTGCTTTATAATCATCCCCTGTATTTATAATCAGGTAGATAATTAAACAATTTATTGATTAATAATTACAAAAGAAAATAGCAACATATGAAACAACAAAATATACATTATATCGAAAAAACGAACGTGATTCCTTGCGATACCTGTTATTGTTTATTGCCGCGTCAGCCATTCGTCAAACTTTATTCACGTGACAATTCCTAGTGATTTCATTGGGCAAGGAGAAACGACCTTATAGCATGGACCGAAACCACACGGACGGAGATATAACTAGTTTGCATAGCGTTTATCATAGAAATCTGACATGGGGGACAAGTTTAAATGGTTCCAATCGATAGCATATTTAGCGCCGAATCCAATGGCGCCAAAATGGACTTACGACATTAAAGCACTGATGCGACGCAATGAAGAGCAATCATCACTCTCACATGTTCCTCCATTAACTTCCGGTATCCATAAGAGAGAACAGAGCCTGACTGTAAACATGGCATTATGAAGTGATCCAGTATGTTTAACGCTCTTGCAGGAAGCCTTTTTTCGAGCACAAATATTCAACTGACTTATGGTTATCAAATGAGTGGTCCTAATAATACGTTCCACATCAACTCAGTTGTTGTTAGCAGCTATCTTTGACAGAGGTTACTTTATATGGAATATTCTTAAAATAAACATGACTGTTTTATCATGTAATAACTCATTTGCACTGCGGGAATTGAATTATGAATAAGGTACGTGTACATGTAGTAAATGTAAAAAATAACTAGTGCAGTTTCTGTCGGCACACATAATTACAATGAGATATCAAATTAAATATTTAAGCATTGATATTTTCTTGATTAATCTGCTTAATGATGGTTTACCTCACTAGTGATGTGGTTATTGACCACCGTTTTACCACCCTGACACCATCGTAGATCAACTATGGTTGATTTCACTACTAGGGTGGTTTATTAAACGGTGATTGTAAACAAAAGTTTTATCACACAGAACACTGTTTTGAATTGAGTTGTAAAACTATGAACGGTAATAACAATAGTAAAATGAACCAGTTAATTTAAAACGGTCCTTATGGTATTACTATGGAATTTTAACATATAGTTTTATATACTGTGACAGTAATAGAAAATGTAGTTAATTCACAGCAGTTATTTTGGTGGCGGAACCATTGTAAATTTGGTTGGTAAAACAATAGTATTAATCATCATAATACCACGGTAATTACTGGATGCATAGTAATCAGCATGGATGCATGGCTATAACCATGGTATATTAACTACTGTTTTTACTATAGTTTTACCACCCAAATAACCGTTGTAAATTAACAACCCAAATAACCGTTGTAAAACTATGGTTTCGCTATGGTATTTACCACACAAATAACCATTGTAAATTACCCACCCAAATAACCGTTATAAATTAACTATAGTTTCAGATTACGGTTGTAAATTGACCACCAAAAATAACCGTTGTAAATTAACCACCAAAATAACAGTTGTAAAAATATAGTTTCACTATGGTTTTCACCACAGAGATAACCATTGCAAATTAACCACACAAAATAACCGTCGTAAATTAACAATTTAAATTACCGTTTTAAATTAACCACCCAAAATAACCGTTGTAACACTATGGTTTCACTATGGGTTTAACCACCCAAATAACCATTGTAATTTAACCACCCAAATCACCGTTGCAAATTAACCACCCAAATAACCGTTGTAAACTAACTGTAGTTTCAGATAACCATTGTAAATTAACTTTTATTTTGTTATGGTAATCCGTGATTTTACTATGGTAAACAATAGCAAATTTGTATAGGGGTTTAACTCCCACGAGGCGGCAATGAGGGCATACATGTAGGTATCAGTTGGGGCCGAAGAAAATTAAATGTGTGGTTAGGGTTATACGAAAAAGGGTCGGCAGCGCACTTCAATTGTTACTGTACTCAAACAATGTTGTTTGTTTCTATATTCTCTGCTTCGTTTTTTGTGTTTGTTTCTATATTCTCTGTTTCGTAGAATAAGGTAACCAGATTTCCATTAGCTGACTGTCTGTTGAGTACGAAGTAATGTTACTGATGGCAGATAAGCCGGACTGTAAAAATAGAAATGCTCGTCATCGAGATATTTTTCAGGTATGTTATATTATATGTATACAGATACACATTAACTGTATTGCCAGAGAGTGGCTTGGGTCACGCCCTGTATCAACATAGTTTGTTTACACGATGCATGCCACGCGTTACCCGATCCACTATCCATTTATTAGCTTAGTTTATGGCCTGAGCCATAACATAAATTAATATTAAATGATTATATTTGATTTTAAGATAACCCGCGGCGTTAATCGGAACATTTGGTTTTGAAAACTATTTTTATTGAGCTGCTTTGGGCTTACTTTTCTGCCTTGAAATTTAATGAAATCATTGGGCTGAGAAAATTTCATTTCTTTTGTATAAGCCAAATACTTTGACTAGAAAATTAACATGCTCTTTGAGTTAAGCAAATATGAAGCAATGAACACTCATACTGAGTCCATGCCTCAATAACTCTACACCAGTAACAGTAATCGAATGGTCACAGATGGAATTTGAGAGCAAGTGCATTGTGATGTTTCCAGAATGGCAGATCAAGAATTTCGAAGGTAGTGGTTTCGAACTCATATTCAGACTGATACGCTTCATGACTGTTGGTGAAAGGGTTGCCCCGTAGCCGATGTGGCTACTTTGTGGTTAAGATTATCACAGTCTGGGCTAGACGAGTTGGCGGCTTGGCGCGGGTTCGAATCCCGGCATGGGTGAACATCGGGACCGATAAAAAATGAGAATTTGTTCGCGCTCACAGAGTTAAGCAAATATGAAACAATGGACTCTCATACTTTGTCCGTGCCTCCATAACTCTGACATATATAATGCGGTGATTTTATCAAGATATTTTATTTGAACAATGAACCCAATATTTAGAGTAGGGGATTCGAAATTGAGGAAACCCCAACCACATGTTTTCCTTTGGCCTGGTATAGTAATTGCCACGTTAACATACTCTCATTGTAGCCATTCATACCTAATGTCCATCAGTGAACAATCGCCATTCTAGGGAAACGGAATGAGTGTAACCCGCTGCCTTCCGACCATCGAATCTGTTTATCCCGCTATCTTCCGATCGTCGGAAATTGTGATAAATAATTAGAGGCTATTAAAACTTCACCAGAAAGCAAGTGCGAGTGCGTGTGCGTGTATTATGTCTTTTCTCTTTTGTTATTCTTTGTTCACAATAAAAAAAAACAAACAAACAATTCACCAGAAAGATCATTAGACTATGGCACTGATGAACATATATTAACAGAACACAGGGACTATAGTTTCGCGTTTCGTGTTTCGCGACATGACAATCAACATTTCTACTGCTGTTCCGCTGCCTTGATTTCGACATTTTTAATAATGAAATTTCTGGTGTTCGGTCAGTGGCGGTGTTAATATGGACTTGTATCGGTATTTCGTTAGATACCAAAATGAGCCCTCTGAGTGCAGTATTCCGCGATATATCGGCCGTTCCACGCAATTTCAAATTCTATTCCGCATATTGTCATTCTATTCCACATTCCATCACATCCCGCAGATTGTCATGTCCCAAAGATTGGGCGGCCTTCGGGGTGTGTATGCAGTTAAAATATTCACATCCGCTAAAACCACCATACACAGAAAGAATGTTATATAATTGACAGATTGTGTTCGTATACCAATCATACATATCGCGCATATTGCATGTTATTGTCACGTTGAACGCTTTGTTATGTAAACAAACATCAAAAACAATACAGACCCATTTCGTTTATAGAAAAACACTCGGAACTACCGGATCGTCCAATGAAAATGTTCCATTGCGCACAAGTTATATTTCATTCATATCACACCAAATTTTATTTTAATTGACCGATTCTACCAATTTTCAGTTCACAATCCAGCTAATCCACGTTACATCATGGTTGGGAAATGATCAAACAGAAAACGTGTACATGCTATAACTGTTCTCGCAAAGAGGCGTATATGTTTCAAACCAGTTAGTATTGTCTCATAACCCATGGTAAATACGTCACATCCTAACCTATATATGATAATACATCCCAAGTAAAGAATTACTATGATATTACTGTGAGTTGTAAAGTGTAGACCACCATACTATGGTTTTTACAACCGACGTATAATGCGTGCGAATCTAAATAAGGAAATGGCAATATATTGGACTCGGCTCACTGTGCGTTTTGCAAGAAACTAAACAGCACGCGACATGCACTTTCTCTGACAGAAATCGTGTTTTGTGAACAATATCGAATCCATATCATCATTATGCTATATCATTAGTATGTTCTTGAGGAAATTGTCATAATTTGATAAATTGCTATTTCTAAATTATAACCTACAACGAAGGCTATAACAGTAATCGAATGGTCACAGATGGAATTTCAGAGCAAGTGCATTAATCTGATCGCTGCTGAAATTGAAAATAACCTTAGTGCACAAACGCCATCGCTTTCTTATGTGGATATCAGATATTTAACAAAGAGTTCCAACCCTTTTGTGCAAAATATAATAACAGCTATTTTAGCGGGAAACTCTTCCTGTCGGGTGTCGTTAGGTATCCGATTGCAGGAAAACATTTCACCCACGCGACACTTAAAAGTATGTATAGGCCTATACTCCTCGTTATTTTGGGATGAGAAATTGTCGCAACATTGTTTAACACAATAAATCGTATATCGACATTAGAAAGCGTCATGGCCTTTAGTTTAATTTGGTTTTGCACGTGACCACTTCAAGAGTCTGACCTAAGCGTTATCCTGTTAAGGTGGCGTTGATGTGTCTAATTTCCACGTTGATGGTCATCGTCTGAGTTTAGTGTGTCTGTCATTTGCAGAATGAGGTCCCCAGAGGGTGAATTTAGTGATGCTATCCCGCATATCGGGCTAGCATAACTAAATTCACCATCTGGGGACCTCATTCTGCTTAGGCCTCGTCTTTTCTGGAATGTTTCTTTATTATCAAATTTATATAGAGACTTCTTCACATAGATTATATTTATTTTGTTAGTTCAGTGTCTCTATATCCCAAATTGGCAGACGACACGTTGCATAATCGAGGTTCCCAAATGGGTGCACATCACAATATTCGCCATTTGGGAACTTCAGCCTGAGTCTATGTCTCCCATATCACATGACGGCATGCAGAATAAGGTCCACAGAGGGTGAATTTGATGATGCTACCCCGCTGATAGGGATACCGTCACTAAATTAACCATCTGGGGACCTCATTCTGCAAATGACAAGCACGATAATCCCAGGCTTGTTCAATACATACGAATCACACAAAGTGGCACAGAGGTGTCTAATTTCAGAGCTGATATTCATGGAAACTTTCTTTCCAGAAATTTAATCTTCCAGAATTGAAGCTACATCCTCAAATTTATGGATTAATCAGAAAGTTGGATCACTTATCCAGTGCAAGTATCATATGGTACGGCTTCCTGTTATCAAACGAACGTTCACAATACAGATCAAGCAATAAACATCTACAAACATGGTATCGGTTTAGTATGACACTGTTTTTAATATTTAAAAAATATATATGATGTTGGGTTATGCATCTTGTATCAAATTCACACAACGACGATATTCCTATATACCTACATGTATTATAGTTGAATATAACTATAACAGGTGAATTCGGGATGTGCTGGGTTTTAGCATATAGTTTGTTTGATTTTCATGAGAATTCGACTTAAGATTTAAGTTAGTTTTTTTAAATATTTGTTATGTCAACTCGCAGGAATTATGTCCCTTTACGTTTCTACTGTATGTATAGTCAGGCTCATTGTATCAAGCACATTTCAAGCAATGAAAACTCATTCTGAGTCCGTGTCTCTACAAATCTTATATATAGAACAATGCCTAGTTACAACGAATGCAGTTCATACAGTGGCAAGAAGTCTTTTATATTTCCATCTGTGGGAAACAATGATTTATGAGGGATGGAAAAATTGACGACCTCGGGACCACCTTAAGATTCTTGCTTCAGCCTTATTCTGTGAAAAGGGGGCGGTATTTAAATAGACTGTCAGGCTTCAATCACTAACTGACATATCGTGTCATACATTCCATACACAAAGGATGCAGCTGCTAAAGACTAATATTATCTGACACTGTCCTCAACAACTTTCATATCTGTGTTATTCTGGTTCAGACTTTCTCAACCTTACTTTGTGGATGCGACACTTGGGTCCACCGAGGAAGATTTTGTGTTTTTTTTTTACATTTAGTGATTAATTGTACATACATATTTATAGAGTGTGTTGTTCTTCTGGCGCGGTTCGATCAATAGAAGAAGATAACGAGACGTGATAATCATATATCTATATAGTTGTGCATAGAGGTTACATATTTCTAGGTATGGCTGCCTGGTTAGGACTCATCTTTATATTCGTCATAGCAACCAAAATATTCGGGGAGATTGTAGAACGTCACTACTATCGCGACCCCAACAAAATTCAAGCAAGTGGATCATCCGTGCCGAAGAGATCGAAGATCGAATGCGCGGTGGCGTGCTCTCAGGATTCTAGCTGCAAATCGCATTCCTTCAAGAACAATACGTGTTGGTTGTCAGACAGTGAACAGAACGAGTATTCCGAGAATGAACGTGAGTTTAAATTATCCCTTTAAATCATGGCGTCACTGAAGCACAATGCCATTTTAAATGTGTATTCTGCAGGATTATGTACAGACCTTCACTTACCACCACCACAACAACAACAACAACAACATACATAGATGTTTTATAATGAGTCGCAATTATATACGTAATTTATTAACCGCGCGAGTGGACTAAATTCAATTCGAGCTGAGCTTTTGCGAAACTCGAATCAAATTTAGTGGACGATATTAATAAATTGTGAATATATAATAGAATTGCGACGAATTTGAGATACTTTTATCACATAATCACATTTTAGCAAGAACAAACGATCTCGAATCGACTGGCCCAGGGGTTAAAGCAAATTAATATTGATTCTCTATCACAACCAAAGAGGATGTAAATACACCTTCACGAAAATATAGTTACATTTAAATGTGGCTTTTCATGTTGACAAATTTGTTCAACCACCCTTATCACCCATGTTTATCTCGCAGTCAACACTAAATAACACAACACAAATTTATTATCAGGTATATTCTAATTAACATAATAATTGATGATACCCTGCCTATTTGGCATCCATCCACGCGTTTTATGACGTCACGAAATATACCCATCCCTTGAAGCTGCAGTACACCAAATAGGGTTGCATATTATGTGATGACCTCGATGAACAGATGTATTACGTTATGGGGTGCTGTGTTAGCTATACTACGTGATGACCTCGGTGAAAAAGGGAGCCTCCGCCCTGATTTATGTTCATAATAGGTGTATTACCTCATATTATATTAAAGGGAGACAATGCACTCGTAATGTGTGAATGCCAAAGGGACACGAGGCACTCAGTATGCGAATGTTAAAGTGAGACAATACACTTGCAATGTGTGAATGTTAAAGGACACAAAGCACTTGCGGTGGGTGACTGTTAAAGGGACACGATGCACTCACAGTGTGTGAATGTTAAAGCGATGCGAGGCACCCAAAGTGGGTAAATATTAAAGGGACACGAGAAATATTGTTTGCAAATGTTAAAAGGGCACAATGCAATCTCGGTATGTGAATGTTAAAGCGACGCGATGCATAAATGCACCTAATGGACACGCGCAATCGCGGTGGGTGAATGTTAAAGTGACAGGAGGACATCGCAGTGGGTGAAAGTTAAAAGGGACACAGAACAAAGTTTAAAACTTTAATATTTCCAAAATAAAAACGATAAAACACATTGAAACTTAAGTTTCGTTTCAGAAATAAAAAAAAATTAAATCTTCAAAAAAGAAATAAAATTCAAATTTTTCCAAAATAAAACAATTATTTAAATGTTCAAGAATAAAAAAAAAAAATTAAACTTCAAATTCTTCAAGCTTTATAAAACAAGGAAACAATTTAAATTTTCAAATCTTAAAATTGTTCACGAATTAAGATAAAATTTCCCAATTTTAAAACTTAAATGTTTCGAACTTTATATGGTGTTTCGTATTTTTGTTGTAAACATCTGGACAGGGCTCTTAATGTACAAAATGGACCTGTGATCAATACGTATCGTTTCTCTCTCTAAAATTCCCAATAACTCACACTCTCTCCAACTATGAAGATATATCAACGACAACAATAACATTTGATGAATTTTATTGAAATTTAATCATCTTCAATGTCTGAATCTTGATCCTTTAAACTTATTTCAAGGAGTTTCTTGAATTTGCTCATTGCTTCCTCCGCAGCCCATTTATAAATATATCCGAGTTTGATCAGCTGGACCAATTTCTTCATGTTAGTATAATGTACGGGGGATGTTTTCAATCGATGCTGGTATTCTATCAGTCGTCTGTAATTTTTTAGAAAGAGATCAAAGGTTACCCGTGTTGGAACCCGTTGGTGCCATCTAGATGGTTCCCCCGTTATACAATGTATATAACACAGATATACATTCCCTGATCAGCACCAACTGTGGCGACTTTGACCCACACGATTTGATTGGCGCTAAACATATTTGTATCAGTTTTGGTGACGCTCCCCTTCCTATCCCTGACTCAAGCGGTACCACTTTTGATATCTTTAAACCACACAGTTGGACTCATTGTGCATAGAATATATATATAAATTATTGGTGGAGATCGGCGACAAAACAAGTTAGTATCAAATATAGTGCCCCATCTCTCACATAAACAGCACCAATTTTTGCTTATTTAAACCAAACGATTAGATTCCTCGTATCACGGAGAAGAATATGTATCAATTTGATGGAAATCGTCGCTAAAAATAGTTTTGACCGAGTGCTCCCTTGACTCGAATGGCGCCAATTTTGACAGCTTTAAGCCACACCATCAGACTAATGATGTCAGGTAGATGATTATATATAAGTTTGGTGATAATCGGCGACTAAACAAATTAGGCAAGATATTGGTGGGGGGGGGGGTTAAAATTTCCTAAAGTGACGCCGTTGGTGTCAGTGGCAGAAAAGGGGAAGACAGCAAAATGATGAAATATTGTTGTCACCTATATTCACCAAACTTATACATAATCATCTCCATGATATGGCGCCGTTCGATTCAGGGGTGGACGGAGGAGAAGAGGGGAATAATAAATATCTGTGTAAAACCTAATTTTCGATTTTACTTTTGCGATATTCATATATTGACACCAATACAACATATTTGAAAAAACAGACAAGCGACAATTCCAACCACGTCTACTGTACAATTTATAGAATAATATCGCCTGAAGTACCCAGTTGTAATAAATAATCTACTTTATTTGTGGGATGAATTACTCGCGATATATCGCATATCGTTAAGCAATTGTCGATGGTTAATTTGTTCGCGGGTGGACACTTGTATACATTATATGTGTACATATCTTGTACAATAAGCATGTTGATGTATGTTATTTTTCCTTGTAACATGTAATAATGGCTGGAATAAACAAGCAATCAATCAATAAACAAAATGACAATCGATACAACAAGGTGAGCCACTGTTTAAAATCCATGTATAAGAATGACGTTTTGTGATGCAATTTGGATATTTAATTTATTTTATGACAATACGTGTAACACTTTGAGTAAGAATTTACTCTATTCCCGCCAACTGTCCACATCGGAGAGTCTCACATCACGTTAACACTTTAATCACTTTAACGCCGGGTAACCCAGCTATTTATAATATATAAGTACAAAAGAGTGTTCCTTATCGGTTCAGGATCATTAATAGACACGGGTCATAAGACCATGTGAATATCAAGAGACGAGCGCCTTTAACCTCAGATGACTTGAACTAGGATTAATATGTGAGCATTAAGGAGCGTTCCTAGTCAGCTTAGACGATATGTAGAAAAATTGGTATACAGTGGTCACCTGGTCAGGTAAATATCATGGCATGGGTGCCTCTGATCTTAGATTACTTAAACAAGGTATAATATATTAGCAATAAGTGCGTTCTTTGCCAGCTTAGATGATATGTAGGAACATTGGTACACATGGGTCACCTGGTCAAGGGAACACAACGAGAAAGATGTCGTTGATCTCAGATGACTGACCGGGGATATATTAAATTATATTAACATATATGATCTATGAAGAGCGTCTATACTATCAGCGCATAATGTATGTTGGGAAACTGGCATACATAAGTAATTTGACACGGGGTGTCTTGGGATAAGTGCCGTTGACATCATATGACATAAAGAGGAAATAATATTTAGCTATAAAGAACGTTTATTATGAACTTTATCCGGAGAGTGTTTTGCACTAGGTGACGTTTACCTCAGGCGACTAATAAAATAATATAAATGGCATCATGGACACTGATAATTTATTCATTCTTTATCCCTACTAGTTCTGTGTTACACCCTCGTATGGTGTATGCTGGCAAGAATATATGGCCCTGTCGTAGGAGGTGATGGACTAAATGTGATTAAAAACGTACTCGATAGCCGAGTACTTGGATGTACTAAATTTGGTTAGAAACGTACTCGGTATTTGCGTACTTGAACAATGTGACGAAGATCGACACTTTTTGCCTGATTATTATTCTGCATGAAATTCCATCCGCAATTCAGAGCTCTATTTCAATATAAATTAGAACAAATGACAAAGAAAAGATAAATGCCAGTCGAAAGCAATTCAAATGTCGTATAAGAAAACCGAGAAACTAACAGTTTAGTGTATTTGCCGCATGCTGGCAGGCCGTAGGCATAATAAGGTGTCAATCGTCAAGGCGTTCGTCACTTTTTTGGCAATTGGAGTGTGGTTATTGGTGTATAAATGCAATGACCGTCGCATGTTTGGCGATGTACCTTTCAACCCACTGGAACGTATGCGCCCTTTGTGAATACATATCATACGTATGTGTAAACATTTCATAATTATCATGACCGTAGTTTGGCGCGTCCCATTTAAAACATATTTGCACCTTTTCACCAAGCGCACACTACACAGACATACACAAACTATTACATATATGTATAATCAACTGCAATGCAGTTACCTACATGTATATACACATTTTTTCACAATCACTGCGTTAAAGCTCCAATATATTTTAAACATGCCTAATAATATGATGTTGCTGGGGTTACCGTTTCTGACTATCGTTTTCTTGTAACATCAATGTGAAGGAAAAAGCCGAAGTGTGCTAGCATAGTTTACAGGCTGTTGAAGTCCCCAGAAGAGAAGCTTTTTATATAGGACTGGTCTCTACGCCATGGAGGGACATAGGCAATGTTCTTTCGGAATGTATTATGTAAGCTTTGTTTGTTTATTAAATGGCCATTTCTTAATTGGTATGTGTAACAGGATCCTCGATGTAGCATTTAATGAGATGTAATGGACTTTTCCGGGTGTGTGATAACTGATAAGTTAGTACACTATGCCAACTAGACGAATGTAAAATTCTATTAATATCGCCGAAGATCGCAAATAAATCGACCATGCCACTCCATAGAAAACATCGTCTGAACTACGCTCAATTGTAAATATTTACTTCTCGTTTCAAGACGCAAATATCGGTGATAAACTAAGAAAACGATTTCGCCATCGAAAGTCACTGCATCTCATTATATAAGAATGACGGTGTGTGTTTGTCAATTTGGATATAATATTGTAAAAATAACTACCTGTAGCAAGATTATTCTCCAATTCTAGTTGATCACCATACTGGAGTGTTTAACATCACTTTAAATCGGCCCTCAGACTAAGTACGCGATGATGACTCACATTGAATGTCCACAACCTTGAAAGAAAGAAGTGATTTACTCCACTGAGCCCGATAATCGTACCTTTGAATACGTATTTTAGTCGTCAAGCGCCAATATGTTAGGATAAAGCTGCTATCACAGACATGCGGATGCTTCAGCGGCAACCGCATGCAGTGATATATGTAGGGGTTGAAACGTTGCGCCTACATGTACATGTTTAACACGATAGCCGCATGCATTGGCTGCATGATTGTGTCAGCCGCAGGTCTGTGAAAGCATCCTAACAGGCACCTTATATCAAAGACATCCGATATGTCGGTACGGGTATACCATAAACACTATACAGTTACTATATAATAGCGTTTATTATGTCTCAAGTTGTCCTAATGTTGGAAATTTCCAAACGACTCTACCTACGAAAGGATATTTCCAAATGATTGTCATTTCATTCCAATTATTTGACCGAAATTCAGGAAATATTCGACTTTTGGTCTACAAACATCAACTTTCACATTAAAACATTGTTGGAATATCAAATGATAAGAACAAATTCAACCCAGGCACCAGGCATGAAATGATTGATGAAGCTATAACTTTAAACTGCCTCCGGTAGCCAAATCCCTGCCTGCATATATACGCCATTAACGCACTATGTGCTTAGGATATATTTAGACAACGTCATGTAAAGGTTCAAAAGAGACTACGTCAAAGTGACAAACACGTTAGTATACATGTAGTATTTCATATATCGCTTTCGCAGTAAGAGGTGAGTTGTCCGTGCTATGCATTTAAAAGATATAGTATGTCGATGCATGAAATGGGAAGTTTGACGTGGTTGAACTAACCCTGTGTATCTATAGCTGCATATGCCTGTGACCGTTTTCCTACATCAGTCATGTTATTGTATTATTTGTTATAGCTATAGACTGTCCAGCTGAATACACATATGACAATGGAACCGAAGTGTGTTATTTGGTGGTCGTTGACGGCAATAGAGTCTACGATGGAGCCGCCGCAGCATGTGAGGAGCACAACGGGATCCTGATCCGGATACGGAGTGTGGAAATATGGGAAATGGTCAGATCAAGATTGGTGGCAGGTTGGTTATCACTTAGACCGGCTAATTAGACCAAGTATTCATTAAAAACAATTCTTCAAACGTCTCAGTTATCTCATCAATAATCCTAGCCTCGTTCCCAACCTCGCGTGCCACATGTTATTGCGATATATTAAATCTCACGTGACTTTCTCGCATTCTGATTGGCTGCGCACTGCTATACTATTTTACGATAGTACCCCAGTAGGATTCCTACATGCCTACTATTCTTTTTCTATTTATAGTAACAAACTCATTTCGCGAAATCGGGTTGCCGCCTGAAGATACGCTCAATCTTAAACTAAACCTTGTACGATAACTGTTGCAATTTTGGTATATCATTAGATTTATTGGTGAATTGTAATGATCTAACAAATATCCGACCATTGCTACTCAGTGCATTTAATAGTCTGTCCGTTTATTTGGCAAGCGGCAAGTCTGCAGTTCTAATTTTGTAATGCCAGTGGACGTTATTTCCGTTTTAATCGAAGTTAACTCCTAAAGTTAACTTCTAAAATTTCGCCAAAATGTCTTTGCTAATGACGTATTTATAGAAATAAACGCATGAATCGCGAAGAGATGCTGATAGATGTAACTAATAACATAGGTATACTCCTCTGCCATCGTCAAAAGATTGCCGTAAATTGTAAAATCTGAGACCGATTTCCAAAATTCACGGTAAATAAAATTGTAACAAATCAGACAGAGACATTGTGTGATAATTGGCACCAATGTTCGATATAATTTAATAAATAATGAATGTCTTGTCGTTGACTATGCCAAAATAGTGGTCCTCGAGGAGGAATAGTCCACTCGCCTGCGGCTCGTGGACTATTCCTACTCAATTACCACCATTTTGGCATAGTCAACTCCAAGCCATTCATTATCTATATAGTAATACCAATCGCTATCTAATCGCGAAACCTGATTAAGTAAATTTCGCTATCCAATCGTTTACAAATATTGTTGTTAATGGATTATCTCACTTGAAAAAACAACAATGCATGTACAGTTTATTATAAATGGCATCAATTATTTTAATTCCCGGCTGGGAAGCTGAAAACATTGGGCATCTCAACACCATCTCAGTGTATATTAAAAGTGGGGACAAGAAAATCTCAATAACCAGATAATTATGGCAAGATAAGACGTCAGTGTGTCTGGTTCATTTGCACACATCTGCAGGCTAAAACCATAGAGAGAAAAAACAAGCTCTATCATTAATTTAATTATTTGGATTTGCGAATACCCATGCAGCAGCTTGGTTTGCCTTCGAAATAAAAAAAACTGCATCTTCCAAATGGAGTCACAGAATGCACCACTACGTGCGATTACCACAAGTAAAATCACCAAGACTTTTCAATACAGTAGATTGTAACACCCATTGTGTCCACATTCCCAGATGAGTGATTAGCGTATCGGAGTAAACACAGCGATACTAGTCCTCAGCTCGTCAGGTCAATTCATACCGGGCTCGAGCGCGCGATTTTTACAGCCGTTTTCTGTCGTCCGTAGCAGTTCAAAGCGATTTTTATATTAACACCGTAAGCGACTGAATCGCTGACAACGAGGCAACAACAGCCTTGATTTCATGCTTCGTCGATTTCTGGCTTTGTGGTAAACCAGCGGGATAACTGGGTCGCTCTCAAATAGGATATGTATGCGTGCGTATTTCTCCTATTTGAAGGCGACATATTCGTTCGTCGTCGCGATAAATTGTGATGGAGGACTTCAGCAATATGCTGATAACTGGAGTGCAAGGATAAGTCACAGGTCCCTGGCACAATAGACCCCAAACACCCAAAGACATGTCTTTGGGTGTTTGGGGTCTATTGTGCCAGGGACCTGTGGGATAAGTGAGAAGAGAAAATGCCTGGGATAAGATCGACGTAATAACAGGATCGTCTGATTATTCTTTGGTCCTAATCCATTCCATGTCTGTGAAGTCACTTCGCCCACAATTCCCACCCCCAATAAAAGAAATTCACAAACTGGAACTATAGAATGAAATTCAATTGAACACAATTGCTTTGAGAATTTAGGAAGACCGTGCACCATTCCACTTGACATACAATATTGGACAATTAAATGAGTTGAAAAACTCTTACATGTATATATTTAGCAATTTCGGATTAAAATGTCCATATACATTGTATGATACGATTTATGCTAACAATACAATTCATAATAAAACAATAATTAACAAACAATTGCATGTGAACATGCCATGTCTAGCTACATGTATTTTAATGTGTGATGGTAAGCATAATATTCATTCATTCAGACCGGTTATCAAAGAAGTGTCGGACCAGGTTGCTGATTTTGCTTCTTATTTCAGGATAATCATTTTTCATTCTAACATTAAATTTTTTATCGTTTGACATACTTGTAAAATTGTTGGACAAGTTCTTTTCTGAAATCGCAATAGTATGGACATTCCATAATGAAATGATACTTATTTTCTATATCAGAACCGTCCTGAATTTAAGGCACAGTCTCTTCCCCTCCTTAAGTATAGGCTGATGGTGTATACCTTTTTCAATAGCGAGTTTGTGATCACTAGTACGGATTTTTGTAAAACTAATCCTATCTTTTAGATATGTTGTGTTTGTTAATTAAGTCTCTAAGACATAGTCATTTTTAAACAATCTATATGTTCTGAGTTTATTTTATGGCCATCTCGTTTAGAGTCATCAAATATAGATCTTTTGAATTCTTTCATATGTTCTTCCTGAAGCTTACACTTGGGATTTCTAATGATACTATATGTTTTGTTATTTAATGGAACTTGTATATTTTTACAGCCAAATTCGTGAATAAACAGTTGAATTTGGCTTTCCTCTTCACATGTTCAGAGACGGCTGATGCCATTAGGTTGTTATTAGATACAGTTGATAATTTTGCACCATAATTAGCCATTCTGCATAATATCTCGACGCAACATGGATATATACAGAGCTCTGCTCTTACTGCATGATTTGGAGCGTTCTTGCCTACTCTCAATACATGCTTACAATAAGTAATGTGTAACTTTTCGCAACTCAATATATATTGGTTACTCCGTGATGTACCACATCCTGATACGTCACATCCGTATAATATGATTGGTTTGATCAATCTGTCGAATAATTTCAACAAGATATTCACTGAAGGAAATGATGTTGCCCTGAATGCATTCAAAAGTGAGTAGATAGCTTTCTTACCTTTTTGAAAAAGAACCCCTTGTGCTTTGGAAAACTTCCCATCATCAGAAAATGTTATTCCCAGATATGTATAATCTTTAAAGTTCTCAACATGACTACTATTTATATTGAATACTGGAGAGTTAGTGAGATACTTAGATCCGAAAACAACACATTTAGTTATCTCCACGTTATGTCTTAATTTGTCCTGATAAGTATATTATCAAGCTTGTCAAGACATCCCTGTAAGCACACCTGGCTTTCCGACACCAGAGCCATATCGTCAGCAAATAGCAGATGGTTTGGTTTGTAATTTGGAAGAGTGATGTCTTCACAATTGTCGTAAAATATAGTCTTAATATCCTCGAAAATTTTAAATAGGTTTGGGGATAAAGTGAACTCTTGTAGTACGCCTACTATATAGATACATGTGGGCCCTAATCTTATGCTTATGCTTATACATTGATCTAATGAGGTCAAATATTTGTCCAGATATGCCTCTTTTTTTTCCATTTTGAGCTTTAAAAGCGACATATTAACAGAGTCAAACGCTTTTCTTAAATATATAAAGGCCACGTACAGAGGCTTTGTGGCATTGTTGTATTTGTCCACGATTGTTTTAAACACAAATGCACTATCTGTTGCACTCTTTCCTTCACAAAAACCAAACTGATTATCACTTATTATTTCGTTTTCAAATAAAAACTTCGTAAGCCGTCTATTGATAATTTTGACATACAATTTCCCTACCGCTGAACTTACTGCAATAGCCCTATAGTTATTTGGGTCATTTCGATCACCTTTCTTGTAAATTAAACTAAGCACCGATCTACTCGAATCATTCGGATAGTACCCGAACAAAGTATGTGATTAAATAGTATTTCGTCTATTAATAGCAGACCTATTGTTTTGATAAGTTCATTTGACACGGTATTCAGTCCTTTTGCTTTTCCATTTTTCAACTCCCGGATTGCTGTGATAATATCTTCCTCGGTGAACGGGGAATTATTTATGCGATATTTTAGAGCACTGTTGTTTTGGGGAACATAATTTTGTATGCTCACGATTGAATCTGGAGAATAAAGCTTGTTGAAAAAATCAAACGACTTGTCTGGGTCTAAATCATTAAATTGCGTTTTATTGTGTTTCAATTTCCCTATAGTATCCCAGTAACTTTTTGGATCAGCAAACTCGATTTTCTCAAGTTCATTATGCAAGTTTTGATAATACTGTTTCTGCTTAAACTTCACTTCCCTTCACTTTCCTCTTATTTCACAAACAGACTCTCGTACTGATTACTTCTCATATCGCGAATAGCTCTGTTTAAGTCATTTTAAGATATTTACAACCATCATCAAACCACATTATGTTACGTTTATGTTTTATTTTATTAATTTGAATAACCTTACATGCGTTAAATTTATCGCTTCAATTACAAACATAAAATCATACGCCGCAATCAAAACGCCATTATCATCATTTCCATAGAATTTCATTTTTAAATATGTTATTTGCTTCTGAATTTCTGGATGTTTAACAGAGGAAATTGCCCTTTGTTTGCTTTCTTCTGTCCATTTAATTTTGAATCTCTGCTTAGTAAATTCATGTTTTCGTTTATTTTCGCCGATTGCTTTTCTGCCATAATAGAAATGTGCAACCAGTTGACAATGATCAGAATATTCGCTGAGTAACTTAACACAAAAACAATTGACATCAGAAATATATCCGTCAAAGACGAGTATAATCAACCACGCTAGCTCCGTTGTATTGGTAACTGGTAAAATGTCCTACATTGTCACCAATGATACGACCGTTCAAAATTCGGATCTCGGTTTTAATGCCAAATGACAGTAACTGGTTACCAAAAGAGTGATGTATCTATCATATAGCTATCCGGCAGTGGTATGTGTTTATCATTGTCCCCTGCAACGTCGTCCAGCCTACGTTAGGTTCTGGCATTCAAATCACCGCCTACAATAATAAGATCGTCGCTCTGATATTCAAAAAG
This sequence comes from Siphonodentalium dalli, assembly GCA_032622095.1. Classification (NCBI taxonomy): domain Eukaryota; kingdom Metazoa; phylum Mollusca; class Scaphopoda; order Gadilida; family Siphonodentaliidae; genus Siphonodentalium; species Siphonodentalium dalli. Next base: position 32,949,358 of record CP136069.1, on the reverse strand, counting down.
ACTCGTTTCAATTTCACCAAATATATTTTCAACTATTTCTCTTGATTCCCAGTAACTAGAATTAATTGGAGTTAAGTAGCAGGACACACGCACTATTGACTGACCATTCAACTTGAATAATTCGCCCAGAAATATGGCTAACTCCCCAATCATTTGAATTTTTTTGACAAAGCGCTTATATTTTTACGAAAATAGAATGCAATACCTCCACACCCGCTAGTTTGGCGAGTAAGTTGAACAGACTCATTTCGCGGGATATCAATGAATAATGTCGGAATTATAAATTCGTAATCTCGATTAATATAAAATAATATCTGACATCTGAAAATAAATAGGAATCTATCTAATACCACTAAATCACAAACGTGCGATGGACACTGTATACGTATATTTGTGTCATAAATTAGTTTATTTTCGGAAGATAAAATGATTTTACCTATATACGAGCGCCTGCGGCGCATAAGATACTATGGGTGGCGGGATGGGATGGTGGGTGGGTACTACCTATATACGAGCGCCTGTGGCGCATAATATACTATGGGTGGCGGGATGGGATGGTGGGTGGGTACTACCTATATACGAGCGCCTGCGGCGCATAAGATACTATGGGTGGCGGTATTGGGTTGTGGGTTTTTACTACCTATATAAATTTAAATTATTTAGTTTTTTGAAAATCTAATTCATAACATAATCTGATTGTGTGGGGTGTACGGGTATATACACACATGTGGCTGTATGTCAATGGGTGATGTATAAGTGTATACAGCGAGTTGCTACATGGTCATTTATTTGGTGTTTATGTATACATGGAGTGACTGTCGCCATGGGTGGGTTGTACATGTGAACCTTTTGTGGCTATTGCTTTCCAAAATAACTCAATGATGTTAATCGATAAAGATGTAATGTCAGACAGTTCTCCACCGTGATGGCGTTTTATATGCACAATTGACGGGACGATATTCCTGGCATTATTCAATCAATTTTGATGGCAATTGGCCATAATTGTTATGTTATTGGGCTACTGTAGATAATAGTATGGCCCATCTCAGTTCAGTTTCAAAGTTCTGACCAGCTCCGTTCTAAAATATGGACAGAATCCCACAAGAAGTTTTAAGCAAAATTCCATACTGCATCCTTTAAAATGAATTGGTCATTCCTCATAGCGTACTGGGACAACCATCATAACGTACTGGGACAACCATAATATAAAAAAAAATTGTCAGTTAATTCAATAATGTGTTTAATAAAAAGTGAATCACAATTTGCAACCGTTTCGGAACAGCAGAGAATTGTGTTCGGGATATATGCGAAAAATCTAAATTTGTTACCAAACATTGTTGCAAACCATCTTGAATAATTGGGTCTTAAAACACATCTGTGTGATGTACTTGAGACATATCAGAACAATAGACACCTATGTTACAAACGATAGTTCTATCTTACTTGAAAAAGGTGTCCAAACATAAAAACTGATTTTTGGCGATTTTGATGACAAATTTGTGACAGAAAACTCCCATAATTATGGTTCTGTCAGTGGCTACAATTGCAATAACACTTAGCCAATGTACATCATACATGTTAATATTCAATGCTGTTTGAGCCATAGTGAACAGTTTGGTTCCATTGAATATTAATTAGTATGACTAGAACCCCAAATGGTGATTTTTTGTGAAATTCTATTCCCAGTTGTGTAAAAGCAAATTTTTGAGCGATCGGAGGGCATGGGATATCATGAATGGCACATTTCATTGCTCCAATGATCTATTAATATGAACAATACAAAATAAAGTCACAATTCTCAACCAATTCCAAACAGCAGAAATTTATCTAGAATATATTTGTAATTTACCACACCCGCTGCCATTTTTGCGCCATTTTGGACGAGGAAATCAAATTTTGCCCTATTAATGGGTTATTATAACTTAACATCACAAATATAATTAAATGCGTATACACATAATAACATGTTCTCACTATAATTTGAATCAAATTGACTTAGTGGCACATCTAAAAAACGCCTGGAATAAAATTGAAGCGCAAAGTCATATGTACAAAATATCAACAGATGGCACTTTTGTCCGGTCTGTCGTGATAAAATCTCCAGTACACTCCACTATTAACGAATGACATAAATATTCTGTATATCAGCCCACTCCAAACTGGTGTTAACTGTTGAAATTATTGGAAATACGTACTTCTGTTCTCTTTGATGGGTATTATTGGTAAATTATGGACTCTGTGTGAATGCAATTAGAGTTTAATTATTTGTCGTAATCTATAACTCTATGTGAAATTTTCGATGTGACAGAATGTTGATAGCGCTAGTGTTTAGCTATGTGGCGAATCTACAACTGTATAGACATTCCGACAATCGCCCGAATGGCTGCATCTCGTTGTTGATAGATGTTGTGATTGGCTGAAACTGACGTAATGCTTGGTGCTGGTAATAGACAAAACATCCCCCTCAGCTGTCGAGTCCGTGTGTTAACTGGCGTAGTTAGTGACCAATTAAAAGCTGCAAAACCGTTATGAGAGTAGACAAAAAAATTAGAAACGCATGTGAAGTACTGCTTTGTGCTTCATGTAACCCCATACCAAGAATTGTAGACACAGTGCCCTCATCGTAACGAGTATACCCTGGCTTCAATACCGCCTTGAGACTGACATCTCTTCATTCAGTACAGGGGGAATATCCTCGAAACACTATAACATCATTTGAATAAGTATAAAGAGGTGGCCACATGATTCCTGTTGCCGCTTGCCAAATTTGCCAATGGCAAAACATGTTTTCATTTGGCAAAAAATTTGGCAAGTGTGTTTTTAATTATAGGATGTGAACTATCTGGTCATAACACATCATCGAACGTGGTTTATTCGTGTGCACGTGTGCCGAATTACAGACAATACAACGGAAAATTCAAACAAGATATATATCAATTTACATGTAGCGCGGTCAGTAGTGTTATGTCGACAGTTATATGTAATCTTCATTAGTTTTCACAAAATGGTAATCCCATCTTCCTACCATAATCAAACTCATTAAACAGCTAATCGACCGTGGTTAAAATGTGAGTCAGAAAAAGCGATGTTCTGTAAATTTCTCACTGAGGCTGTTATAAGTACTTTGCAAAATGATATCAATGTAGATACGCAAAAGATAATTATTAATTTGTTTTGACAGTTAATCCCCCCTTTGTCCGTTTGGATTATGGACGCATATAGTAATTTCGCGCTCCGCGTGTATACTAATGTACAGATTCTTGGTATCCTATGGGCACTGGGGGTTTTATTTATAGAAATGGAAATGTTTGGGACGGATTAAAAGTCGAACTGCGACCCGGAGGCCGAGTCCGGTAAAATGGGTAGTTGGTAATTTCAATTTCAATTGTTATTCGGATGCCAAAAAGTGCAAGGCGGTTAATTCTAACGGGAACTCGCGCGTTGGCAATTAGCGCGCTGCGCGTTGTGTGTTTCTATTGATCTTTAACCTGCTTTGTTGCATTGTTTTTTGAACATTGTTCGTTTATTTTCACGTGACATACATCGATCGGAATGCTATCTCCTATTATACTGCACGGGGATTTGACGATTGTATAAGAACTTTAATTCGAACATGAATCTGATATGTTTGTTTTATATTGGTGTTTAACATGGTATTTAATATCGTTTAGTGAACTTTTTCATTTAGTTATACGCGACACATATCGGCCTGTTATATTTTAAATGAATTGGGGTGGTTACTACTTCGTGTTGTTTGTAATATTGACTTTTCAGTTGTTTGTATGCGGAATATGTCGGAGCTATGAATATAGATGTTATTAAGAAAAGTTCCAACACCAATCCTTCACATTCGTTGTTTAACATAAAATGTGGTCTAATTCTAAACATCATTTTGATTTATGTGTACCGAGAATATATCTGAATGCTATATTAATTGAATAATGTTCAGAAATTCCCCCCCTTCCTGTGACCATGTTTTAATTTATACTCATGGGGGAGGGGGCATATTATGACTAGTCCTCATTGGACCATATTTTAATAGTGTATTCACCCCAGTGGGACCGTAGTTGAATTAACACTGGTGACACCATATTTTAATTTTAATTAACCCTCATACCTCATAACGGGACCATATATGTATTATTTAATTAAGTCACGTTACCAGATTTTAACTGACCTTAATATTGGAACCATATTTCAATTACCCCCCCCCCCCCCTGGTCCATATTTGTATTAACCCTCATGGGACGATATTTTAATTAACAATCAAGGTACAATTTTAATTAACCATCATGGGACCATATTCTTTATTAACCTTCATTGGACGATATCTTAATTAACCCTCATGGGACCATATTTTATTTAACCGTGATGTAACCATATTTTAATTTACCCTCATCGGACCATATTTCAATTAACCCTCTCTGGGTGTGACCATATTTTAATTCACCCTCATGGAACCATACATGTATTTTAATTAATCCTTTATGAGGAGTGCATTACCTGAGGTCATTCTTAGATCAGCATTACGCCATCATAGGGTGTATATTGGCAAGTATATCTGACCCTGTCGCAGGAGGTGGTGGACTAAATGTGATTAAAACATACTCTGTATTTGCGTAATTGGATACTAAATGTGATTAGAAACGTGCTCGTACTTGAACCATGTTACGAAGATCGCAAATGTTTGCCCGATTATTATTCTACATGCTATTTGATGCGCTACTCGGACCACTATTTCAAATGAAATTAGAAAAAAAGTATCACATATAATCAACTACATAGGCGTAACCTATATACATATTTTTCACAATCGCCAAATTAAAGTTGTTATATTGTATATATCGAAAATAATATGATCTTGAGGGCGTTACCATTTCTGACTATGGTTTTCTTGTTGTAACAATGCATATTAATGGCGACATTATATAGCACATATTTATGATGTGAGCGTTAAATTACCAGCGAGTATAAGACAATATGTTAATCAGCCGATTGTGAATGACGACGGATTAACTTATGGCTCGTTGATTTCAGCAGTAATACAATGCGAAATAATAGGTATGATTGATGACTGTGTAGCAAAATTAAAATAGTTTCCAGGCAGATGTCCCTTAGATATTTATTCCTACTTGATATTTATTAATAATAATAACTTGCTTTTCTAGTAGTTCATTTTACCTGTGTCTGTGGTTAGTTTTTAACAAAGATAAAAAAACACGTAATTTTTCCAAAATTATACGCGCAATTAAATTTGGCAAATATTTTGTTAATCTTTTAATTTGTCAAAAGAAAATTTCATTTGGCCAAAATTTTGGCAAGAGAAAATGTTCGTCCAACTCCAACCTTCGGTGGCTACACGAGAACACGTAGTGAAAACTTACAAACGATAGTAGAACACTGGCATGGTGTGTCCCGAAAGCGGCCACAATGAAAACAATAGGGTAACCACAACTTTTATAATATGCAGAACAGGATAACTTACTGTAAGTTTACATCGCCTGATCAATCAGCATTAATATTTTCTTTTAGATTATTCATTGAATGACGTCTGGATCAACGGACGCCAAGATCAACCAAGTTCATGGAAATACACAGACGGCACTGACGCTACATACTTCAACTGGTCCCCGGGTGAGCCAAGTGATGGTTCAGGAGACTTTTGCCTCGAGATGTATGGCGGCGGAATTAACTTTTTCATGTGTGACAAAACGTGTTCAGACAACAAACCGGGATTTGTATGCGAATATATCAGCTAATTGATACCTCATATTCCAAGTACACTGTTCATTTGGGATTCGGCGCAAAGTACAGAAAGTACATGTACGGAACGATGACATGTGCATGACGAAGTTCTTTCAGGTCGGGAAATGTTCATATCTTGTCGCCACCGGGCCAACGTATACTCAATAAATTATACCTGTGTGTACGATTTGGTAGTTCAACTAATTTGCGATCATGCTAGTGGGTCCTACTGAATTGATATGATCGTGGTGGCACAATATTGAGGTTAAGCCAAAGTATCGTTATGTTTTCTAAAGTTGTCATTTACGCGGTGTTTGGATCAACAAAGCGAATCGAGGAAATGCCATCATGCATATGTATAAAACATTCAAGAACAAATTGTAAAATATCTCAATAAAGGCTGTGTTGGTGGCAAATTTATAAGACATTACCAAATGACTATTCCTGTCATTTTGCAAACATCAGAACAAACTTAACCTACATTTGGTTTGAAATTTCCAGCGAAGGTTATGTCAGGATTAAAATGTTCAACTCTTGAAAAGTTTGCCAAACGTTTCATCCAAACCCCGCACATGTTGCAACGTCTCTTTGTCCAGCGATAGCGATACCGGTCCAGTTTCTGACAATCACGGGATTGTGGTCAACGCAAAGGGAGGGTAACTTATTTGGAGTATCGGGGCAAGTTTGTCACTAAGTTGCTTATCGGTATTCAGTGCATTCTACGTGCTGTTCCTAGTCTTATTTATGGGACGCTATCAAGCGCTGTGTTGTATTTCTACAGCCAATAAAACGTCGTGATGTATTACGCTTTAAAACAGCATCGACTGTAAAAGTCCACCAATACGAAATAATGTCGCGATGCAATCACCAAGACGTATATTGTGCAACAAAATACCCGCACGGATATAGGAGGAATACGAAAGCTCATCCAGAATTGAAAATCTATGGGAACTTAGGTTTTGACGGAAAATAACTTTTTTTCTAAATAAAATCAGTGCAAACTGGAATCCATATCTCTGACTTACATTTCACCCTATTTGTGGTTGGGAACTTAACTGTGATGCAGAATATGGTCATGTTAACATGTATATAATATTCGCTGGTCCACACATAGGTCACAATACAACACTTCGACGATATTGATTGGTGATGTGGATCATAACGGCGCACAATGCAGAGCGATGACAGGGATTACAGCCCGGAGACCAGTCAAGTCAGATCGATGACAAGGTTTATAGTCCGGGGACCAGTTAAGTCAGAGCAATGCCAAGGTTTATAGTCCGGCTACCAGTCCATTCAGAGCGATGATAAGGTTTATAGTCCGGGGACCAGTCACGTTAAAATGTTATTGTAAGTGTTGGGTAGCAGTTCATATTTCATTTTGTGAAACACCAATTTTTGTTATTGAAAAATGAGTGAATTCTGGAATCCATCAGAATATTATATGGTTCATTAAATATCCACTGGTATACTTAATGTATCGTGGGCTTGACCTAACTGTATAACACCGTACTTCGATATGTGTTATTTTCTGATCCAATGTACATAAATGGATATTGAGAAAAAGAAATGTAGATATTATACAAAATATTGATGTAGTGAAACATGGAATCTGCATGTATGTACATAATATGCATCGACACTCCATCAGCAGCAGCAGCAACAACAACAACAACAATTTGTATGGATCTTCACTTCTCAAGGCACATTTCGTAAACACACACGATTAAAATTATAGGACTGCACTGTTATATATACACTCTAAATAACGTTTAGGGTGGATACACACATGCATGTAATGTATGTATGTAACATCCATGTATTGTACATGGTCACACCAATCGTTGATAGCATTAATCGCCTGCGCGCGACCGTTCCATTTTAACAGGCGAGACCAGTGAGTAGTTATAAGCCAAAATAAAACTAACTGTTATCAAGATATTGCAGGCCAGTCATAAACATGTCTTTTGTCATGGGTGCCGAAATGAATAAATCCTTTCTGATATCTGTTGCTGTTTTTCACGAGTTTTAGTTCATTTCGAAAAGTGGATTTGAGTCCGTCGATTTTGTACTTGATTTGTTTCTCGTCATTTCTTGGAAACAGGGTCATCCAAAATAAAAATAAAATGTGCAGACGTTTGAAGCTCTTTTAGGATGGCTGTGATACATGAGTGTTTAATGTCCTACACACTGACTCCCAATTGGATCTCGTCCAGCAAAACCCGAACGGCTCTCTGGCTCCACATTTTGGAACTGCTATATTAATACACATGACAATCAACTAACTCATACATGGTGAATTCCATGTTAAGTGATCTAGCCTAATCGGACAACGTCGAGTCGTAATGATAAGGATATTTGTTTCTCGACTATAGGTTACAATACACCAAATACAAATTAGTAGAGTGATTTCCCCTGGGACCCCCACGCTAGGATCAGCATAAAAACAATTCTGGCAGCTGAATGGCCAATGATAGATGGATGAAAATTGCACGAAAAAATGCACAAACGTGTTTCCCGACGAGAAACATGAAATATAGCCACATGGTGAACAGTTACGGCTGTCAAATTGGCGAATAATTTATGGGAGGGGTTGGTGTTTTTTTCGATGTCATTTTTTTCTCAATTTTAAGGGTTGTGTGACGTTTGTCAAACTGCAGCGAGATCCTTGACAAGTACCTTTGAGTACATTTGCTTGTGTCTAAAATGGCGTTCTTCAATTTTTTACACTCGTGCAGGGTCAAAACCTTCCTGCGAATACAGGCCAGCGGGATTTGTTAACACTGAGGCCTATGCAAATCATTTGGTGTATTGTAACCACTATGCATGGCCTGAGCTCAAATGTTAACAATCCGATATGATGCTCTCATGCCTTGAATAACAGGCATTGGAAAATTAAGACAGACAATACCAGTTTGTTGATATTGCTCGGATAATTTGAGGGCGAGCTCATGTGATAACATTCAATTGGGATTTCCATGCATATATCCATTACAGCGCCAAAAAAATTAATGCAGGTACAGCGTTGAAAGAAAAAAGTCACCCCCCCCATTTTTAACCCAGAATTTACAGAACAGTATATGTTTCGCAGGCCGAAGGATGAACAAGTTCCTAACTGTCACAATGTTAGCCTGTACAAGCTTGAATTATCACATTTTGGACTATAATCCATGATTGGGGAGGGGACTGGTTCTCGAAAGTTTCGAATAACTTAAAGCTGTAATAATATGTTCATAATTATATGAATAGCATAAATTGCTGCATATGAGATTAATCACTCGTAGCAAACAGGCACGACAGATATGACTGTCAACTACGATATTTACAAATCAGGAGTGGCTTCGTGGCTTCATAGGGTAGGACTCATGGTGCTGTGTGCCTGCCCCCCCCCCCCGGTCGAGAAAATATGTAGTGGTAGCTTCCTGGATAATATAGCCCCCATGTTGGGGATCATATCCCCTGCATTGGGGAAATCCTGGGACCATCACTGGTATACAATCAAGAGAAGACTGACAATGATTTAAACAGAACGTCCAACATTTGGGTTATCGCGCGAACAATTATTTTAAGCCGCCTGACGACTTTGTCCAGTCAACCGCTCTCTCTCACTGTGGTCAAACATAGCCGCAATGATTGGGTTGTCAGCAGACACATATTACATGGTCTGTATGATCCATGTAAAACGTTAATAAATTTTAGTCAACTGATAACTAATCTATTGGGTCAAAACTCCTCCGGCTAAACAATTGGTAACTAAATCTTGACTTACTAATTTTTAGTAGTCAATTTTAACTAAACTATTTTTCTGACTAAACATTGGGTGACTGAATGTTTAATCTAAATTGGGTAACCTCGTATTCATCCCACACAACTTTAGTTGATTGTAACCCAATTAATTGGAAAAATTATTTAGTTAACGCAATATGTAACCAATCATGGGGTTCCATAGAGTAACCCAATGGAATTGGGTTATAACATTAACTAAATATTTAATAGCCTTCAACTAAAATTGAGTCATGTATGACTATATAAATTGGGTCAAATGTGACTAAATATTGGTCAAAAGGGACTACATATTGGTTTAAAATTTACTAAATATTGGGTCAAAAGTGAGTAACTATTGGGTCACCATAGCCGTTCTTAACACATGCAAAAGTAAGAAAACTACAAAACAGCTAAATCAAACTGATTTGTTTGTACAACAATGCAATAAGTGTTTAGTAAAGATATAAAACAATACACCTAAAGGGTTTTTGTTGTTTCTTAAATGCTATACATGTAAATGCCCTTGCGATATATAAAAAGACATGTTTCTGGTTTTGGATGAATAAGCGAGATCGGTGAGTCGCAGTCATGTTGGATTCATCCATCCCCCATCCCACGGTGTGCTTGACCTATGGAACGTTCGAATATTTACGATTCAATACTTGAAATACATGAAAATGGAGCTTTTGAGTATTCATTGAATTCCATATATGGAATCATGAATATCCAAAGTTCCACATATGGAATGCACCTCCATAACTTTGACCTGTATCACTTAAACTGCGGAACGGGGGGGGGTGATGAATGAATCCAATATGGTGGCAACTCAGTGATCTCGCTTATTTTACAACATGCAAAGAGGGGTGACAATTTGTACCATCTTGGGGCGGGGGCGGGGGTCATTATTTGTATGAATTTGTTGTATGCTGATTTAACCACTTCCAGTGGGCATATGCGCCACACTCCAGGGGGTTAAATTCACCAAACATAAAGATGAGTAGGGCTGCAACGATTCATGGTTAATTCAATGTATCGCGATACACGTTCGAACAATACGCGTATCGTATCGTGTCATATGTGTATCGCAAAACAGGAAATCAAGTATCGTCTGAAGATGGGCTAGTGTAAAAAAATCAAAACCTTCAATTATCTCTCAAGTTTACATGTATACCATATAAATTTGACTCATCTAGCCAACAATTAAACTCCATTTATTTTAAAATGAACTCTACATGTACCTCCAGTTGTAAACTTGCTGTTTCTGATAATTATACTTCCATGGTGTAACCAAGGAAGTATATTGTTTTTCTATTGGGGTAGTTTTCCGTTTATTTGAAAATACTCAGAAACTAATTGCAGCAGGACCGCGAAATCTTTAACGAATATAGGCATCTGAGGTCTACTAAAGATAATGATATCCGGATTTCGGCCCATTGTTTCAAGACAGAGTTATAGCCCTTATTCGATTATTTTTCATTATTATTATTATACTACAGTATTTTTCAACGCCCAAATCTCTGAATGTATTAGTACTAGAAAACTCAAGTTTGGTACGTATGTTGGGGTAAATGAGTTCTATGCCTTTGGCTCATAACGGATATTGTCCGCATTTAACCCGTGGAGTTATCTCCCTTTATATGAAAAAATGTCATTTTTATTATCTCGGAAATTATAAGGAGCAGAGCATCGAAAATTGGACCGTATGTACACCTCGGTATGCCCTACTGCCCACTGGCATCAAAACTTGTGTCCGCGCTTTCCCTGAAGAGTTACCGCCCATAAACAGGGGAACCTCTATTGTATTGTACTCTGTTGTTCTCCCGTATCATTCCAGACAACTGCATTTGGTTTTCATAGCCGTGATGACCGTTCTCAGTTTAGTCCGAAAAAGAAATTTTAACAGGGTCGGTCATATATTTTACACTGATGTGGGGGCAAAATTTTCTCAAAAATATTTTTTTTATCGATATTCATCTATTTAAGTATATGCATTCCCTGAACGAAAACAAACCCAAACCAAGAAGGATTTTTGAAATCCGATAAGAATTGCAAGAGTTACAGGCCTTCAAATTTTTGCAGTTTGGGACATGTGCTTGTGACCACATCTCCTCCGAAGATGTCGAAGTTTGGATGTCAACTGATACGCCAACGTGTGCGGACGAAAGAGTGCACGCGGTGGGCCAAATTTTGCCAGTGTCTGTTCATTATTGTGGGTATGGGGAGGGGTGGTCCGTGGTACCAATTTGTAATTCTTATCGGAATAAGATGAAACTTGGAATTTAACATCTACAACACCACCCGATCTAGAAACTGAAAGAATTTCGAAATTCCATTGAAAACTGACAAAGTTAGGGGGCCTCAAATTTTGCAATTTTGGGCCCATGTGCTTGATAACACATCTCCTCCGAAGATGTCGAACTTTGAATGTCATCTGATACGCCAATGTGTGTAGGCTGAAGAGAGCACGCGGTGTGCCAAATTTTGCCAGTGTCGGTTCAGTGTTGTGGGTCAGGGGAGGGGTGGTCCGAGGTACCAAAATTGATTTCGTCTCCGAATTATATGAAACTTGGAATATAACATCTACCATACACGCTAATAACAAATCTGAAAACAGATCGTAAATCCGTTAAAAACTGGCGGAGATTTTGGAACTCAAAGTTTGAATATGGGCCCATATTCTTTCCAATAACCAAAATGTTCTTCTTTTCCGAATCAGATGAAATTTATAATATGCAATCTCAGTAAGTAGCATATAACAAAACTTAAAACAATTTTGAAATCCATTGGAAAATCACGGAGTTATGGTCCTTCAAAAATTGCATTTTGGGCCTGGTGTGACAATTTCCCATTCCCGTCACCCAATTTCGAGGCAGGAGTGGGGTCAATTATAAACACTTGAGATCAACACACAAATGTTAAGGACAGTACACAATCATCTTACTTCATATTTTCCATCCCTAAACTGCGAATTGTTAAGTTCATGATTCGCCCTATTATTATACTTCCATGGTGTAACCAAGGAAGTATATTGTTTTTCTATTGGGGTAGTTTTCCGTTTATTTGAAAATACTCAGAAACTAATTGCAGCAGGACCGCGAAATCTTTAACGAATATAGGCATCTGAGGTCTACTAAAGATAATGATATCCGGATTTCGGCCCATTGTTTCAAGACAGAGTTATAGCCCTTATTCGAGTATTTTTCATTATTATTATTATACTACAGTATTTTTCAACGCCCAAATCTCTGAATGTATTAGTACTAGAAAACTCAAGTTTGGTACGTATGTTGGGGTAAATGAGTTCTATGCCTTTGGCTCATAACGGATATTGTCTGCATTTAACCCGTGGAGTTATCTCCCTTTATATGAAAAAATGTCATTTTTATTATCTCGGAAATTATAAGGAGCAGAGCATCGAAAATTGGACCGTATGTACACCTCGGTATGCCCTACTGCCCACGGACATCAAAACTTGTGTCCGCGCTTTCCCTGAAGAGTTACCGCCCATAAACAGGGGAACCTATATTGTATTGTACTCTGTTGTTCTCCCGTATCATTCCAGATAACTGCATTTGGTTTTCATAGCCGTGATGACCGTTCTCAGTTTAGTCCGAAAAAGAATTTTTAACAGGGTCGGACATATATTTTTACACTGATGTGGGGGCAAAATTTTCTCAAAAATATTTTTTTTATCGATATTCATCTATTTAAGTATATGCATTCCCTGAACGAAAACAAACCCAAACCAAGAAGGATTTTTGAAATCCGATAAGAATTGCAAGAGTTACAGGCCCTCAAAGTTTTGCAGTTTGGGACATGTGCTTGTGACCACATCTCCTCCGAAGATGTCGAAGTTTGGATGTCAACTGATACGCCAACGTGTGCGGACGAAAGAGTGCACGCGGTGGGCCAAATTTTGCCAGTGTCTGTTCATTATTGTGGGTATGGGGAGGGGTGGTCCGTGGTACCAATTTTTAATTCTTATCGGAATAAGATGAAACTTGGAATTTAACATCTACAACACCACCCGATCTAGAAACTGAAAGAATTTCGAAATTCCATTGAAAACTGACAAAGTTAGGGGGCCTCAAATTTTGCAATTTTGGGCCCATGTGCTTGATAACACATCTCCTCCGAAGATGTCGAACTTTGAATGTCATCTGATACGCCAATGTGTGTAGTCTGAAGAGAGCACGCGGTGTGCCAAATTTTGCCAGTGTCGGTTCAGTGTTGTGGGTCAGGGGAGGGGTGGTCCGAGGTACCAAAATTTATTTCGTCTCCGAATTATATGAAACTTGGAATATAACATCTACCATACACGCTAATAACAAATCTGAAAACAGATCGTAAATCCGTTAAAAAATGGCGGAGATTTTGGAACTCAAAGTTTGAATATGGGCCCATATTCTTTCCAATAACCAAAATGTTCTTCTTTTCCGAATCAGATGAAATTTATAATATGCAATCTCAGTAAGTAGCATTGCATATCATATACAACCAAACAAAATACAAACATTACATTAATTTGATCAAACAAGCCTTCGTTATACGGAGTATATTTCTACTAACGTAATGACGACGTATAGCCAATTATTCCATTTGCGATAACAACGATAAACACATAGAAACATGCAAACATCATCATTTTCGTAAGAACAATTTGTATATTGTTATAAACCGTAGTATACTGCTGATAGACATTCAGTTCTTTCCGTTAGTATATGTCAGCTGAATTGGAAATGACTCCTTTTATACTTTCGCAAAATAAAACATCACTTATAGTTTCGTACACCGTCATTTAAGTCTTGTCAAAAATCAAACGTGAAACAACCGCTCATTATTCCTACCATAAAGAAATCTACTTATAGAGAACGCTCTTTTCTGTTCAATTACGTTCAAACTCTTTGTGTGTTGTTGTTAATCACTCATTATATTCTTCGGACCGAACGTTCATTAAGCGCGCTTCATGTTATATATGCGAAAAACGACCCACGTGTTTATTGTTTTATATCCGATTCAATAACACATCGACGTTTATATTCTAGTTATTTATCGAATATAAAAAGCATCTTTACATTATCTTTAGTTTGGTATTATTCGTATTTGATGATTAAAATACACCAAAACATGTTAAAAATAAAAATAAAAGATAGTAGATAATTTGACGGGATTCGAACTCACGTCGCAATAAAACACAAACTGAAGGTTTGACGCTCTCACCACTTGGCTACGCACTACGCTGTTAATATATAAGAAAATATATTAGTATTAAATATATAGGCATATAACTGTGTATATTTTAACTTTATATCCAAACTGATTGAAATGCGTGACTATATATACCCCTTTCCGCTATACGGGGAACGGGAAAATGCACCTATTCTTCCCACCAAATCCAAAAGGGCTAATTAAAGAGCAAGGTAATGCCGAAGCAGGTACATTTGGATATTTTATTCACGCCCCCCCCCCCCCCAAATCTTGACAGCTATACTTTAAAAGTAACCTACCCAACGGAGAATGCAAGATGGGGTGGGTTGAGACTTTTGGTAAATTCCACCGAAAATCGCAAAGGGGCAAAATTCAAACATCGAGATAAAAACATTTTGACGAGTACATCTGATGGGTAGTTTTCACGCGCATCTAAAGTGCCATTTTCGAATATTCAGATGGATCGGTTTACTCGTGACAACGCTATCTACTACATATTTTGGGACTTCTGTCTGTTTGTCTGTTAGGTATGGCCGGGAAAACTGCCGGACGGATTTCGACGAAATTTGATATATAGGGTGCTTTTGTCCGGGGAGTGTTTTTGACCTCGACCTGGCCATGACTTTAAAAATGGTCAATTCAATGTCAAATCGTGTAAAACGGATGGATTTCCACGAAATTTGATACCTATGGGTACGTTTTTGGACCGGTAAAATTGTGTTCCCGACCTGACCTTGACCTTTAAAATGGTCAATTCAAGGTCAAATCGCGCCTTTGGACGGGATTTTGATGAAATTGATACCTAGGGGTAATTTTGTCGTGGGCATGTTTTACACGGGTCAAATCGAGACCCCGACCTGACCTTGACCTTCAAAATTGTCAATAGGGTAAACAGCACGGACGAAGTCGGGTCACCCTGCTAGTATAATATAAATATTTATACTTAAGTAGTCTATCACTAACCTAATTGTAGCCCCAAATCCAAACGTGTAAATAAAGATCTAGTTTAATGCAGGAGCATGTACGTCGGTATACTGTAGGTACGTCTCCAAGATGTATGCTCAGCGAAGTGCTTGCGTCGGGTGGGTTCAGACTTGGCAAATTCCACCGGAAACAAATGTGGAAAATTACTTAAAAAATCAAACTTTGACAAAAAAAATTGTTGACGTGGTCAGCAGTATCCAGGTGCAACTTTCGAACGATTGATAAGTTTTAGAGTGGACCGTTTAATCCTGGTAGCGCGTAACATTGTTAACGGGTGAAATATATTACTCAAATTCAACCGCACTATTATTGATGCCAAATTCAAACGGGTTTATCAAGGAGCAAGCTAATGCACGAGCAGGTACAACGATATACCATAGATACGCCCCCAAAGTTTTACTGCTCTACCATGAAAGTAACCTGCCCGAGGAGAGCGCGAAACAATGGAAAATCGCGAATCTACTCAATCTAGTGTTTTATATTTTGAACAATGCATGTGTTTGGTAGTATATATACGATCACCATTAGTTTTAAAACGGACGGGCAAGCACTCAGATGACATTATCGATTGTGATATAGTTATATCTTGATTACTGTTAACTCTATTACAAAGAAGTTAATGGGTATAGTGTGGCGATGACGCTCTGAATTAATTGATAAGCGGTCTTTCCTCTTCCATTAAAACAAACAATTCTGAATCCGAAACTGAAAGTACTATCCACTAAATGCGATATAACGGAGTTATTTTACATTAATATGATTTGCACCCTTTTGATATATATACATGCCGATTACTGTATAATCAGGCACACCAAATTTCGTGACCGTTGAACAGGATTTGGGCATCCAGGGGAGCGGTTATAATTAGCCATAAAATGTATCCCTACTGAATACAAATTAACTGATTGGCTGGGTGAATGGTGACTCAGTTGGTCAGGACCATGATGCATTAGAGAGTCATTAATCATCATGACATACACCTTTGGAGTATATTTATTATTTAGAAATGTCAATGCAAGTCCACCATCGGATCATTAAAGGAATTAGTCTGTCAAAAAAATATTTTTTTTATCGTCATAATACTAATAATATATGTCTAACAGACCCATTTCGCCAAGAAAATTCAAAATCGAGCAGATAGTATTTTTATTATTATGATATTAAAAAAATCGCGGAAATATCCGAAGTCAGTCACGTGAGTGCGATCACATGACCACAACGCGGTCACATGACCGATCATCTGCATCAACGCTTACCGATGACAGCGGTGGATGGAGCTTGAAATAATTCCGCCAATCGCGTAACGAGTTGATAAATTACGCTGGTTAATTACCTAAGCCTTTACGATAAATAGCGATTACGGAATAAAACTGTTTGAATGTGCTGAATTATGAACTGGATTTGCTAGAATGTTGGATTATATAACGAATAATGATGGCTAAAATGCACTTTGAGGCGATAAAAGTTGTTTGAAATGAGATTAATTTATGCAGAAATGCAATGAGCGAGCGGAATATCGTGCGAAACAAATTTAACTGTTTCTGAAAGAATACAAGTTAGGCCATATGCCGGTACTTCATTCTTCGTTGTATGGTACCAATTTCGGAGGATAGTTTACACACTAGTGTCATCCCGTTGTGCGCTATAATTTTAAATACAAATGGGGTGCGATTAAAAAGGTGGTGGTTATTGTACTAGTACATGTATCATGATGGCTTATATTCGTCATAATGATGTTCCTGTCTGTTTCTTCACACGAAACATTTTGTGTGGAGAAGTGCACGACTGTGAACAGCTTGCTAAAATCCTTCCAGTCAAGATCGATAAGTGAGTAAACAAAATAATTCACTCGAATACACAACAGACTGTTGAAACTACAAAAATTATTAGTTAGGCTGCAGTTTGGCATAATGACATTTTTTTAATTGAAGGCTAGCCTGGCATTGTTTTTCAGTTTGTGTTTGTTGTTCGTTTTATTTTACGTTTTGATGGCACATATTGACTTTCTAGAGAGGATTTTTTTGAATTGTTAGCATAGCAAAACTCCAATGATTGCCTCTAATAAAGAGCGTCCATGTTTTCGTCGCGGTGTAGACAATAAAGAGCGTTCTCAATTATGAACGTGCTTTATTTCGATATGTCATGGGTGATTTTGTATGTGGTATTGTGACAATTAAATATAAAGAGCGTCCATGCTTCCGTCTCCCAAAAGTGGTAGACAATAAAGAGCGTTCTAAATTACGCACTGTGTTGTCTTTTTGGAGGTACTAAATAATGGATCGCTAGCCCGCCCACAACTGAACACACTACATCTACTAGGCATCTTGGAATATGTGGCGATGACAGATACTCGGGATATTTATATCGAAAGTAAAACAGCAAACAAACACAAAACAAAAGCGCCTAAATAGAGTTAACATTATTCAGCCCAGTGTTTATATAAATTTGGGCGCTTCTTATATAAGTATGCCCAGAGAGATAATGTTCTTTCTATTCACTTTGTGGCATTTTAGAGTGCAAACAAGTTCGCGAATGACACTGATGAATAGTCGCTGAGTGATTACAAATCACCGAGTGAATACGCGAGACAATCAAAGCACTAATACTGCCATCTATTCACCAAAACAGACACGTGCCGGCATGTTATTAATGGCTACAAAAACAACAACCATTCTAGGCGCTATTAATTACTGTATTCACATAATTATTGTCTTCTATTCCAGATAAACGGCCAAAGCGTAACGTAATCTGTACACCACACGCGCACATACGACTCATTTTAGTATCGACTGACTTACGATTACGTCATCGTAGTCTGCATAATAAACTCCGGCTCCGAATCTGTGTTTTTAATTTGCTCCCCACAAGTACGTCACTCGTAGTTTAGTCACGGAAATCTCCGAATACCGGTGATGGTATTATTTATTTATTTTACGGGTTATTTATTATGCGATCGGAATGGGACTTGGATCATTTTAATCACAACAGGGAGGGCTTTCCGATTGCGTTTTGTAGTTTCTAGACCGAATAAATCCTTTAAGCACCAATATGCATTCGCATGAAGAGGAATACACATATACGCATAACACTCACATGGGATGGGATGGGATACCATGGAAGTATATCTGATTCCATGGAATCTGACCTCTAGTTCAGGTTGTATTTATTTGGAAACACTAATTTAGTGTATCGTGATATGTATCGTATCGTTGACCATTACCGTGATTCATATCGTATCGTGACCATGTGTATCGTTGTAGCCCTAAAGGTGAGCTCCGCCCCTGTAGGGGTTGGTAGTTCACCATTATGTGTGGTATGTCGATGGATACAATTGTGCAACTCGATTAACTATAACTACGATATATCAATTATTGATAGTTCTCAAATAACAAAATGACGCACATTGAAACCATCGTTATGTAATCAGAACTGTTACAGTCATTTGTCAACAAACATTTATAATCGTGAAGTAAATTCAAATAAAATAGTCTAAATATTATTATTATAATATTTATTAATAATTTGACCTTTTATACAAAAATGTATCTTATTGGACTAATTAGACATTGACAATGCCACTCTGACCGTAACAGTAATTTTACACAACAATTGTTTTGATATGCGAAATATTGTCGTTGGAGGGTTGTTAATACTGAAAATAAGAACATTGTAGATAAACCATAGTGAAAATATCACTGCGAACAATTATCCATGAATTTACTCTATTCAGTAAGTACAACCGTTGTCATTGTTGCAATATTACTTTTTGGCCCCACATGTATTAACAACTACGAACTGGCAAATGTAGTCGTAACTCTATCCATTAGTTGCGAAACCACACTCACGCCTAAAAACAAATAGTGATGTATCCAGTAACGGAAGGAAAAAATAGTATGGTCAGGTGAGTGAACATTAATTAAATTAGTTTTTTGACATTTTTGACATTGCAAAACAGATGATACGTACTGTACGTGTATAACAGAACACAATAAGCACATTACTGTGAGTATTTATTGGAAGGGATAAATATGCCTGGCATTAATTTTAATAAGAACCTGGTTTTTGAACTGGCCCGTATACACACGGGTGCCGGCCAACCCCAAATTTCAGTGTAAATAATGCAGACCGGTGACTAATCAGCACAGTTTTACTACAATCAACTATCGATAAATTTGATTTTTGTTATGTTTCGGTTATTGCTTTTGTTATATTTGTTCCCAGTGTTATTAAAATTAGTAGGGGCTGATGTCTAGACTATGGGTTGTAGGTTACCGGAAACATCATCATTGTTCAGGCCTAATGTAAATAACTGACACATACGAATCAGGCTTTCCATTTTGGGCTGGTCATCTGACATCTGGTCATGACTCAATGACAAATGTGACGAAGATTTACATTACTCACAATGGCACAGTTGATTAAGCACTATTCGCAGTGCTATGTACGCCACCACTTTAATACTAGGTCAATACAAGCTGTCACCACTGTTCAAATTGGATCGAAAATATCGATTTTCAGTTGTGATTTTGTGAAGACAGGCCAAAGCTAAATGTCCGACAACACCAGAAATATGCATAAATAATGACGCGAAACTTTCAGGAATGCGTGCCTGCTTGGTTACGAATTACAAACGATAGTACGGTTAAAATAACTTAGATCTGTTAAATATTTTCTGACAAATTTGTCCGCCATTATTCGTGATCTTTGGCAAGGGGAGATACCAATCTCATGTGTTGAAAACTGCCACGTCATTTAAGTCTTGGCAAAATCAAACGTGAAACAACCGCTCATTATTCCTACCATAAAGAAATCTACTTATAGAGAACGCTCTTTTCTGTTCAATTACGTTCAAACTCTTTGTGTGTTGTTGTTAATCACTCATTATATTCTTCGGACCGAACGTTCATTAAGCGCGCTTCATGTTATATATGCGAAAAACGACCCACGTGTTTATTGTTTTATATCCGATTCAATAACACATCGACGTTTATATTCTAGTTATTTATCGAATATAAAAAGCATCTTTACATTATCTTTAGTTTGGTATTATTCGTATTTGATGATTAAAATACACCAAAACATGTTAAAAATAAAAATAAAAGATAGTAGATAATTTGACGGGATTCGAACTCACGTCGCAATAAAACACAAACTGAGGGTTTGACGCTCTCACCACTCGGCTACGCACTACGCTGTTAATATATAAGAAAATATATTAGTATTAAATATATAGGCATATAACTGTGTATATTTTAACTTTATATCCAAACTGATTGAAATGCGTGACTATATATACCCCTTTCCGCTATACGGGGAACGGGAAAATGCACCTATTCTTCCCACCAAATCCAAAAGGGCTAATTAAAGAGCAAGGTAATGCCGAAGCAGGTACATTTGGATATTTTATTCACGCCCCCCCCCCAAATCTTGACAGCTATACTTTAAAAGTAACCTACCCAGCGGAGAATGCAAGATGGGGTGGGTTGAGACTTTTGGTAAATTCCACCGAAAATCGCAAAGGGGCAAAATTCAAACATCGAGATAAAAACATTTTGACGAGTACATCTGATGGGTAGTTTTCACGCGCATCTAAAGTGCCATTTTCGAATATTCAGATGGATCGGTTTACTCGTGACAACGCTATCTACTACATATTTTGGGACTTCTGTCTGTTTGTCTGTTAGGTATGGCCGGGAAAACTGCCGGACGGATTTCGACGAAATTTGATATATAGGGTGCTTTTGTCCGGGGAGTGTTTTTGACCTCGACCTGGCCATGACTTTAAAAATGGTCAATTCAATGTCAAATCGTGTAAAACGGATGGATTTCCACGAAATTTGATACCTATGGGTACGTTTTTGGACCGGTAAAATTGTGTTCCCGACCTGACCTTGACCTTTAAAATGGTCAATTCAAGGTCAAATCGCGCCTTTGGACGGGATTTTGATGAAATTGATACCTAGGGGTAATTTTGTCGTGGGCATGTTTTACACGGGTCAAATCGAGACCCCGACCTGACCTTGACCTTCAAAATTGTCAATAGGGTAAACAGCACGGACGAAGTCGGGTCACCCTGCTAGTATAATATAAATATTTATACTTAAGTAGTCTATCACTAACCTAATTGTAGCCCCAAATCCAAACGTGTAAATAAAGATCTAGTTTAATGCAGGAGCATGTACGTCGGTATACTGTAGGTACGTCTCCAAGATGTATGCTCAGCGGAGTGCTTGCGTCGGGTGGGTTCAGACTTGGCAAATTCCACCGGAAACAAATGTGGAAAATTACTTAAAAAATCAAACTTTGACAAAAAAATTTGTTGACGTGGTCAGCAGTATCCAGGTGCAACTTTCGAACGATTGATAAGTTTTAGAGTGGACCGTTTAATCCTGGTAGCGCGTAACATTGTTAACGGG
The DNA here is from genome assembly GCA_032622095.1 of Siphonodentalium dalli. Taxonomy (NCBI): domain Eukaryota; kingdom Metazoa; phylum Mollusca; class Scaphopoda; order Gadilida; family Siphonodentaliidae; genus Siphonodentalium; species Siphonodentalium dalli. The sequence goes on along the minus strand of CP136069.1, from coordinate 32,927,240 downwards.
TGAAATATATTACTCAAATTCAACCGCACTATTATTGATGCCAAATTCAAACGGGTTTATCAAGGAGCAAGCTAATGCACGAGCAGGTACAACGATATACCATAGATACGCCCCCAAAGTTTTACTGCTCTACCATGAAAGTAACCTGCCCGAGGAGAGCGCGAAACAATGGAAAATCGCGAATCTACTCAATCTAGTGTTTTATATTTTGAACAATGCATGTGTTTGGTAGTATATATACGATCACCATTAGTTTTAAAACGGACGGGCAAGCACTCAGATGACATTATCGATTGTGATATAGTTATATCTTGATTACTGTTAACTCTATTACAAAGAAGTTAATGGGTATAGTGTGGCGATGACGCTCTGAATTAATTGATAAGCGGTCTTTCCTCTTCCATTAAAACAAACAATTCTGAATCCGAAACTGAAAGTACTATCCACTAAATGCGATATAACGGAGTTATTTTACATTAATATGATTTGCACCCTTTTGATATATATACATGCCGATTACTGTATAATCAGGCACACCAAATTTCGTGACCGTTGAACAGGATTTGGGCATCCAGGGGAGCGGTTATAATTAGCCATAAAATGTATCCCTACTGAATACAAATTAACTGATTGGCTGGGTGAATGGTGACTCAGTTGGTCAGGACCATGATGCATTAGAGAGTCATTAATCATCATGACATACACCTTTGGAGTATATTTATTATTTAGAAATGTCAATGCAAGTCCACCATCGGATCATTAAAGGAATTAGTCTGTCAAAAAAATATTTTTTTTATCGTCATAATACTAATAATATATGTCTAACAGACCCATTTCGCCAAGAAAATTCAAAATCGAGCAGATAGTATTTTTATTATTATGATATTAAAAAAATCGCGGAAATATCCGAAGTCAGTCACGTGAGTGCGATCACATGACCACAACGCGGTCACATGACCGATCATCTGCATCAACGCTTACCGATGACAGCGGTGGATGGAGCTTGAAATAATTCCGCCAATCGCGTAACGAGTTGATAAATTACGCTGGTTAATTACCTAAGCCTTTACGATAAATAGCGATTACGGAATAAAACTGTTTGAATGTGCTGAATTATGAACTGGATTTGCTAGAATGTTGGATTATATAACGAATAATGATGGCTAAAATCACTTTGAGGCGATAAAAGTTGTTTGAAATGAGATTAATTTATGCAGAAATGCAATGAGCGAGCGGAATATCGTGCGAAACAAATTTAACTGTTTCTGAAAGAATACAAGTTAGGCCATATGCCGGTACTTCATTCTTCGTTGTATGGTACCAATTTCGGAGGATAGTTTACACACTAGTGTCATCCCGTTGTGCGCTATAATTTTAAATACAAATGGGGTGCGATTAAAAAGGTGGTGGTTATTGTACTAGTACATGTATCATGATGGCTTATATTCGTCATAATGATGTTCCTGTCTGTTTCTTCACACGAAACATTTTGTGTGGAGAAGTGCACGACTGTGAACAGCTTGCTAAAATCCTTCCAGTCAAGATCGATAAGTGAGTAAACAAAATAATTCACTCGAATACACAACAGACTGTTGAAACTACAAAAATTATTAGTTAGGCTGCAGTTTGGCATAATGACATTTTTTTAATTGAAGGCTAGCCTGGCATTGTTTTTCAGTTTGTGTTTGTTGTTCGTTTTATTTTACGTTTTGATGGCACATATTGACTTTCTAGAGAGGATTTTTTTGAATTGTTAGCATAGCAAAACTCCAATGATTGCCTCTAATAAAGAGCGTCCATGTTTTCGTCGCGGTGTAGACAATAAAGAGCGTTCTCAATTATGAACGTGCTTTATTTCGATATGTCATGGGTGATTTTGTATGTGGTATTGTGACAATTAAATATAAAGAGCGTCCATGCTTCCGTCTCCCAAAAGTGGTAGACAATAAAGAGCGTTCTAAATTACGCACTGTGTTGTCTTTTTGGAGGTACTAAATAATGGATCGCTAGCCCGCCCACAACTGAACACACTACATCTACTAGGCATCTTGGAATATGTGGCGATGACAGATACTCGGGATATTTATATCGAAAGTAAAACAGCAAACAAACACAAAACAAAAGCGCCTAAATAGAGTTAACATTATTCAGCCCAGTGTTTATATAAATTTGGGCGCTTCTTATATAAGTATGCCCAGAGAGATAATGTTCTTTCTATTCACTTTGTGGCATTTTAGAGTGCAAACAAGTTAGCGAATGACACTGATGAATAGTCGCTGAGTGATTACAAATCACCGAGTGAATACGCGAGACAATCAAAGCACTAATACTGCCATCTATTCACCAAAACAGACACGTGCCGGCATGTTATTAATGGCTACAAAAACAACAACCATTCTAGGCGCTATTAATTACTGTATTCACATAATTATTGTCTTCTATTCCAGATAAACGGCCAAAGCGTAACGTAATCTGTACACCACACGCGCACATACGACTCATTTTAGTATCGACTGACTTACGATTACGTCATCGTAGTCTGCATAATAAACTCCGGCTCCGAATGTGTGTTTTTAATTTGCTCCCCACAAGTACGTCACTCGTAGTTTAGTCACGGAAATCTCCGAATACCGGTGATGGTATTATTTATTTATTTTACGGGTTATTTATTATGCGATCGGAATGGGACTTGGATCATTTTAATCACAACAGGGAGGGCTTTCCGATTGCGTTTTGTAGTTTCTAGACCGAATAAATCCTTTAAGCACCAATATGCATTCGCATGAAGAGGAATACACATATACGCATAACACTCACATGGGATGGGATGGGATACCATGGAAGTATATCTGATTCCATGGAATCTGACCTCTAGTTCAGGTTGTATTTATTTGGAAACACTAATTTAGTGTATCGTGATATGTATCGTATCGTTGACCATTACCGTGATTCATATCGTATCGTGACCATGTGTATCGTTGTAGCCCTAAAGGTGAGCTCCGCCCCTGTAGGGGTTGGTAGTTCACCATTATGTGTGGTATGTCGATGGATACAATTGTGCAACTCGATTAACTATAACTACGATATATCAATTATTGATAGTTCTCAAATAACAAAATGACGCACATTGAAACCATCGTTATGTAATCAGAACTGTTACAGTCATTTGTCAACAAACATTTCTAATCGTGAAGTAAATTCAAATAAAATAGTCTAAATATTATTATTATAATATTTATTAATAATTTGACCTTTTATACAAAAATGTATCTTATTGGACTAATTAGACATTGACAATGCCACTCTGACCGTAACAGTAATTTTACACAACAATTGTTTTGATATGCGAAATATTGTCGTTGGAGGGTTGTTAATACTGAAAATAAGAACATTGTAGATAAACCATAGTGAAAATATCACTGCGAACAATTATCCATGAATTTACTCTATTCAGTAAGTACAACCGTTGTCATTGTTGCAATATTACTTTTTGGCCCCACATGTATTAACAACTACGAACTGGCAAATGTAGTCGTAACTCTATCCATTAGTTGCGAAACCACACTCACGCCTAAAAACAAATAGTGATGTATCCAGTAACGGAAGGAAAAAATAGTATGGTCAGGTGAGTGAACATTAATTAAATTAGTTTTTTGACATTTTTGACATTGCAAAACAGATGATACGTACTGTACATTTATAACAGAACACAATAAGCACATTACTGTGAGTATTTATTGGAAGGGATAAATATGCCTGGCATTAATTTTAATAAGAACCTGGTTTTTGAACTGGCCCGTATACACACGGGTGCCGGCCAACCCCAAATTTCAGTGTAAATAATGCAGACCGGTGACTAATCAGCACAGTTTTACTACAATCAACTATCGATAAATTTGATTTTTGTTATGTTTCGGTTATTGCTTTTGTTATATTTGTTCCCAGTGTTATTAAAATTAGTAGGGGCTGATGTCTAGACTATGGGTTGTAGGTTACCGGAAACATCATCATTGTTCAGGCCTAATGTAAATAACTGACACATACGAATCAGGCTTTCCATTTTGGGCTGGTTATCTGACATCTGGTCATGACTCAATGACAAATGTGACGAAGATTTACATTACTCACAATGGCACAGTTGATTAAGCACTATTCGCAGTGCTATGTACGCCACCACTTTAATACTAGGTCAATACAAGCTGTCACCACTGTTCAAATTGGATCGAAAATATCGATTTTCAGTTGTGATTTTGTGAAGACAGGCCAAAGCTAAATGTCCGACAACACCAGAAATATGCATAAATAATGACGCGAAACTTTCAGGAATGCGTGCCTGCTTGGTTACGAATTACAAACGATAGTACGGTTAAAATAACTTAGATCTGTTAAATATTTTCTGACAAATTTGTCCGCCATTATTCGTGATCTTTGGCAAGGGGAGATACCAATCTCATGTGTTGAAAACTGCCACGTGCTTCCGAGAGAGCAATTTCATTAGGCTAAATATTTAGTTGCCACAATTTAGTTAAAAGACCGTGACTGAATTGGTAACCCAATACAAATATATAGTCTTTCACTGGTATATGGTGGGAAATTAACTGCATTAATTAACTATATCTATATATATATATATATAACCCGTCGTCAGGGTGTGTGTGTGTGTGAGTTAACAATCGCCTACAATGGGGCTTACATTCCAGACTTTAAACCTTCTAATCGGGCTCGAGCCCGTTTGTCCAGCGAGCCCCATTGTAAACAGCGTTCAAACGGGTTCGCGAGAGCTCAAATTATAGGTAGAAAACGAAAAGTCCAGTTGAGCCCGTTTTGGATAACTCGTCTGGTTTTTTAACATTTTTGGTGTATGATCCTATCAACTATTGTGTATCCGAGATCCTAATTGTGCCAATAGAAACAAAACTTTCATATGTGAAATATGGTAGGTTTCGGCGTACGTTGTATAGTTCACCGGGTCGGGTATGTATGACACGGACAGAACACATTGTATTCAATAAACAGCTCCGTTAACATGCGCATCTCCAAATCGCGATTTTACCCACAATTTCACTCAACTCCTATGTTATTCTCTATGGAGGTCTAGTTTAAGTTTATATCGTAGTCCCATGTGTCTGTTCGTCAGATACAGACTAAATTATGTAGGAGCCTCCTTGATGCCGGTATATTTATCAATGACAGCTATACAAGGCCTCTTGATATTGACATAAGCGCGTACATCGCAACACATATATAGCAAAATAGCCCCTTAAGTGAGATGTCATTCAACAAAGGTCAAGGTTATTTTGGGGTCAAGGTCATGTAAACCCCCACATCAACTTGACAACCAATTTGGTTGAGGTAGGATCTCGACTTCTCCCGCCATGTCGACCCATGTTAAGATGGACATATAATCGAATTACCTCGCTGACAAAACATTTCAATAAAAACCCTGCGATCCTATGTTGAATCAGATTAGCTAGCAGCCGGCCAATTGCTTTCGCGCGATGCAAAACCTGGAAGCTCGTCGCCTTATTAGGGTAGATTGGTTCAATCAGTTATCTCGAGCGAAATGACATGCCGCTGAAATTTATGTGCGGCCAATTCTTTGCGAGACGGGAATCTATTGAATCTGCGTCAACCTAACAGGGGCATATTCGTTAAGCAATTTGTCTGGAGGGAAATTAAATGCAGCTAAAAGGCAGGCTCGGTTATTACAAAACGCCATAACGAAAGACCGGCAAAACGCACGCTATCGTGCTATGCATCGTTAGAAAGGGCACACCCTGGGTTATTTGAATGGGTTAATTTGATTGTGAAGTAGGCACGTTTGCGTTGTGTTCTTTTCGCGTATATCTTTTGCGAAAACGGTTATCATTATTTATATGTATGATAATTCACAACGCCTACATACCATGCACGCAGACTCAGTTGACTACTGAACTAATTACGAACAATTGTACTCAAGTGCAATCGCGCTTTGCTCAAGTCAAATTGCGCTGAAATAAAGCAAAATTGCGCTGTGCATAAGCGATCCAGCGAGGTCACTGTAACCAACCAACGAACGAGTACCAGCGTGGTTTCGGCGATCAAATGCACACGCTTGGACTATTGCACTGATGGACAAAATTGCACAGTGGTCACGATTGCGCAATTGCACTGATCTGCGACGACATTGCGCTGCACTGAAGCGCAATTGCGCTGTTGTGCAGCGAAATTGCGCTGCACCCAAGCGCAATTGCACTGCGGTGCGGCGAAATTGCGCTGCACTCAAACGCAATTGCAATGCGGTGCCGCGACATTGCAATGCACTCAATCACAATTGTACTGCGGTGCGGCGAAATTGCGTTACACTCAAGCGCAATTGCACTGTGGTTCGGCTACATTGCACCACGCTCAAGCGCAATTGCACTACGGCGACTTTGCGCTGAACTGAAGCGCAATTGAACTGCGATGCACATAATCGCGATGCCAATTATTTACATATGACTTTCCCATTTGTCATACACATGTGTCACACCTGCACCCAGTTATGATTATAAAAACACAAAGTTAAATGACTGACTTACTGGTCTTATTTTTGCCTGAAAACGCTTTAGTTGTCCTTCGGTATCTACTTCCGAATTTTCTAGGTGGTTGGTACAGCAGTTGTAGGTTTGATGCAAAAGACCCCAATTGACACACGGCGTTAGACTGTATGTGTAAGTCGATCACGCTTGTGGCGCGTTTATAACTTTTCAACCATACGTCCAATTTGGCCCAAATTTTGACCACGGCCTATACTGTGTGGTAAAAAATGACTCACCAAATTTTATTCAGATTGGGCGAAGCAAACCTGTGATCTAACATGGTACCCAAATGCAGTATTTGCACGCAAGTATAGACACTGCATGGCTTATGACGTTTATCGAAATTACGTCATGTGGAGTCGCACGCAAACCCACACCTGCTTTGCTATTGTAGATAAAAATTCATGCGGTCTATATACCAAAGCGTGGTTGCAAATATAGATGCTAAATTAATTTGTCAGTTCAGGTTGAGTGTCAATATATGTAAGGCATGTAGATTTTGTCGTGGGATTGCATGTAGTGAGGTGTACAGTAGAGACTCGAACGCTCTACCATCGTTGAAAATTTTGTGCTAATATGGTATTTTAATTTGCCAGTTCGGTGTGAACATAAGTAAAGAATGCTGGCTTTGTTACGAAATTGTGCATTGAGTGTGGCATCGAAGGAATACCGGTATACCCGGAAGATGGCGATTGGACACAGTCTGACTTCCCGCCACTGGGTACCGTTCAGAAGATTCGCCGGAACTCGGTTAGAAAAACACATTCCCTGCCGGGACTAATACAGTGTAACCAATACTACCGACGCTAATTAATGCTCTTTTAATATGTCTTGCAGTTGAGTGTAAATCTGATAAACGATTGTTTAAAAGATCAAAATGTGCGCGAAGCGCGCGCTGTTCAATGTCATATAATGCGCCAGAAGCGCAAAATGGGCCGCAAGCCCACACCCCACCCGCCACCAAATAAGGCTCCCGAATAGAGACTGTTTCAGTTAGTATGTATATAGTAATAAAGTAAAATATCTTGATTGTTGCGTTCCATATGTACATGCATATAATATTATGTGGGTTGGGGAGAGGGTGTTGGTAGAAAATACAGTTTTATTGAATAAAGTGTTCCCACAAATGGGCAGCAGTGCAGGAGCAAGTGATCAATAGGCTGCATGCTGCATACAGGCTCCCACGGGGTCCCTTTAAGACTAAGATGTGATGCAAGCCCTCTCCGTCGCTGAATAAAGGCTCCATAATTGAGTATTTTTCCATTAGTATGTATAGTAATATTTAAAGTAATATGCTGATTTTGTTTCGTTCAGTATGTGCATGCGTATATGTGGGGTGGGTGTATAAATGCAGTTTTTAGTGAAATAAAATATTCCCACGAGCATCCAGTGACAACAAAGATATTCATGACCATTCCATTTCTAATATAGAAATGAGAATTTGTTCATGATCGCGGACACTAGAATATAACAAAGAACATTTATATACCGTCATTATATGACGGGCAATCCCCTTGTATCTAAATAAATATCGACAATATATAATTAGCTAAATTTGATTTAGAGTGTATTTCACTTATATGTCTGCTAAGTTATACTTATGTTTACTGTTCTCTCGGACTCACACTTAATATTTTATAACCCCCAAATATATATATATAAAGTTTAGGGAAGAGGTACAGATCTCTAACGGTGCATGGTATGCGTTTTCGTCGACTGATTTTAATGAGATTTTCTATCAATTGTTGGTTTATCTACTTCGGGCGGTACACGATAAGATTCCCGTTATACATGTATGAGACAGTTTATCAGCACGTGGATGCAATGTAATACATACGTCATGAGCACAATATAGTCAACAAACAAAGAACTCTCAACAATTCTTCCCAAATCTAAATGAGAAAACGTAAATTGGTAAGTGATGTCTGGAATCGCTACATGGTCATCATGGTCGGTAACAACCGAACAGTCTTCGTGAGGACTAAGATCCCGATACAGGTGGACTAACTCTAAACACCACGATATACCAAATCTGCTTTAAATTAGGGTTTATAAGAAATGTGTAAACAATAAACTATTTGTATATGCTGTTGTTTTGAATATTAGGGGAGGGATACAATCCAGTACTCATCAAAACAACAACGCGGGACCATCCAAAACGAAAATACATTAAACGCAAAGAAAGAAACGTTAATGCCACATATATTTGTACGAAACAAAGTATAATCTTATGCATGAGCTTGAAAATATTGAATATGAACTTCGCGAAATTCGCCAAAAACAAATAAGCGGTGCAATGATTATATCTCGTGCCAGGTGGATCGAGGAAGGGGAAAGGCAACTCAATATTTTTTTAATTTAGACAAACTGAACTTCATATAAGAAACTTCTACCAGTCGGACACATATTAACAGATCAAAATGTCATCATGACTCACACTCGTAATTGTAATGCGAATTTTTACTCAGAGAAGCCAACTGAAGAAACAGATCTGAACCATTTTGTAACGGCAATCATCCACATTTGTCCGATACTCATGCCAAAAATATCGAGGGCCCAATCACTTTAGAGGACAAATTAAAAAAAAATCGGAAAATGTCCGGGACCTACATGATATACATATGAATTTTACAAATTCCTCTGGTCAGACATAGGTCCTTTATATCTGAATTCCTAAATACTTCTTTTTCTTCCGGAGAACTTTATATAACACAGAACATGGAATCATCATACTGATTCAAAAAAGGGATAAAAATAGACAACTATTGAACAACTGGAGGCCAACATCCTTATTGAATACACCTTACAAACTTGCGTCGGCGTGTGTAGCAGAACGACTGAAAAGAGTACTGCCCCACATCATTGAACATGATCAGACCGGATTATTAACTGGGCGTTACATCGGAGATAATACTAGACTAATTTACGGTCTTCACTAATGTATTGAGCGCAAAATACCGGGACTCCTGCTCCTCGTAGACTTTGAAAAGGCATTTGGTTCTGTATCATGGCAATTGTTAGAGAGGTTTTTAGACTTTTTCAATTTTTGAGTGGACCTGAAAAAATCAATTGCAATCCTCTGTCGAAACTCGAGCTCTTCTTTACTGTTCATTGGACACATTTCACAAAATGTTAAGCTATCCAGAGGCTGTCGACAAGGTTACCTAAGGTCGCCGTATATATTTCTCCTGTGTGTAGAAATAGTAGCAATAATGGTGAGACAGAACAGACACGCAAAGGTGAAAAAAATCGAGACACAAATACGGATGGCAACCCCATTGTTCTACATGATAACAACATACATTTTACAAATCATGACACTATCGCTGAAAAATTAATGAATATTTTTCCAATATAGGTCACAAGACCACATAACTTATTGAAAATCACACATGTGTAAACTTCCTCGATTATTTAACTAACGAATAGTCAACGAGCTAAATATTACGCCCAACACCATCCAAGAGGTTATTATAACGTGCTACTCAATGAATGTGAAAACCAGCAGTGACTTCAATGGAATATCTACAAAACTGAAAGCAGAACCAAACAGACGCGAAATGGCATAAGCCATTGGACTGGAAATTGAATTAAACGAGATAACACATAAGAAAGTACCCTACAAAAAACGAAAATAAATTATAAATATCTGGAGACGCAAACTTAATGAGCGGAAACAAACATACTGGAATTCTCTCAGATGCAACAGATTCTTAGATATCTACACAAGTTAGATACATCGTGACGATCCAATACCTCCAGATAAATTCCTCATACCTGTTATCGAAGGCGAACTAGAAAACCAAACCGCAATAAGGTTTAAACTCGCAGTTCATGGGTTCAAAACCCACATGAAGTTACTTTCAATGAAGAATTTTACAACAGAAAAGATGTTGAGATGAACATTGAAATAAACCGTATCACAGCAGCGATTCATCTAGCTGGAAAATTGAAAGAAATATGGGCGATGGTCACATCGTTCAATGAAGATAAATCTAACAAGTTCTGGATCCAAAAAGGAGAATTCCTCAATACTATGAGCAAATATACTGAGCCCATAAATTTATCTGCATATAAATCAAGGAAGGGTGCCAAACGGGATTTAACGGAAAAAACCTAACCGCCATGAAAACAATGGACGGGGAAAGGGACAATCACCAGTTAAGAGTCAACATAAGTCACGAAACCGGACTTACCTTCGAATATTGTGAGAATCGCGATAATAGGTAAAATCGAAACGAGAAAACATTTCTCAAGTCATTTGCTCATTTAAATTGTCTTAAATTGTTTATTTTTATATCTTAATTGTTAATTGTAACATTAAATGAAATTACAATGACATGTCTGAGTCTATTTTTTAAACAGTATAAAGTGGAACGATGTTTTTCTGATGAGGTACTAATTGTGGCTTCGAAAGCGGTTTGCAACCCATCTGGGTCAACCAGTTGTTTCTTTCCGAGTATTGTCCTATTAAACGTAAAAATGGCGCATAATTTAGCAACATTGAGCAGTAAGGCGCATAAAATAAATACATACAGCTGTTTTGTTTTAATACCCGAAACTTCGTGCCCGGAAAGAAATATCGAATTTTCACTAGCGGCTAGCAGCCGTTTGTGGAAATTCGATTTTTCTTTCCAGACACTCATGGTATATTCGGTATTCAAACAAACACTGTAGGTATTCTCTATATAAAGCACAAACACCATCGCTTTCTTTTCTTGTTAGAATGGCAGATCTTTAACAAAGAGTTCCAACCCTTTTGTGCAAAATATAGCGGCAAACTCTTCGTACCGGGTTTTGTTAGATATCCAGTTGCAGGAAAACATTTCACCCACGCTACACTAACAAGTAGGTATAGGCCAATACTCAACGCTAATTTGGGATGAAAATTTGTCGCAACATTGTCTAACACAATACGCGAATATTGACATTGGCAAGGTCCGGTAGCATTCACTTCCGTTTGTTTTTGCACGTGACCACTTCAAAAGTCTGAGCTAAGCGTTATCCTGTTAAGGTAGTTCAAATGTGTCTAATTTCATCATTGGTGGTCACGGCCTGCGTTTATTGTGCCTGTCATTTGCAGAATGGGGCTCCCAGAGGGCGAATTTAGTGACACTAACCCGCATAGCGGACCAGCATCCCTAAATTGAACCTATGGTGACATCAATCGGCCTAGGCCTCATTTCCTCTGGAAAGTTTCTTTATTGTCAGATTTCAAAGGAAACTTCTTCACATATATTCTATTTCTTTTTTAGTTTATTTTCTCTATCGAGACATGTTATTTCGTTACATTATTTAAACAAACATGGTTACGAGCTAGTATGATACTGTTTTTAATATATATATATATATTTTTTAATATTATGTTGGGTTATGTTTCTTGCGACGAAATCATAAAACTACGATATTCATATTTACCTATAATAGTTGAATTCAGCATGTTCCTGACCTGACTTGTGTGATTTTCATAAGGATTCGACTTAAGATTCAATTTAGTTTTTTGAAATATTTTATCTGTTTACTCGTTCTGAATCATGAATTATCTCGCTTTACGTTTCAACAGTACCTATATACAACTATATCGTCAGGCGTATTGTATGGATCAAGCGCCTGTGAACCAATGAACACTTATGCTGAGTCCGTGCCTCCACAAGACCGACATATACATAACAATGGCTAGTTTACCACGAATGCAGTTCGTACAGTGGCATGAAGTCATTTATATTTCCATATGTTGGGGGAACTGATTTATGATGGGGTTTAAAAATTGACGACCTCAGCACCATCTTACGATTCTTACTTCAGCCTTATTCTGTGAAAAGGAGGCCGGTATGTAGATACATTATCAGCCTGCAAAAACTAATTGACAGATTGTGTTACACCCTCCACACACAAAGGATGTAGCTGCTAAAAGACTAATATTATGTGAGACGGTCCAGTTCAAACCCCTCAACGATTTTCTTATTTGTGTTAAGCGTGTTCAGACTTTCTCAACCTTATTTTGTGGATGCGGCACTTGGGTCCATCAGAGAGGATGTTGTGCTTATTTAACAATGACTTTATCACTGTACACATTTATTTGTCTAGCGTGGTTGCTATTCGAGAGCGGTTCGATATATAGAACAAGACGAAGAAAAAGAAGATACCGGGACGTGATAATCATATATATATATCGATATAGTTGTGCATAGAGGTTACATATTTCTAGGTATGGCTGCCCGGTTAGGACTCATCTTTATATTCGTCATAGCAACCAAAATCTTCGGGCATATTGTAGAACGTCACTAATATCGCGAACCCAACAAAATTCAAGCAAGTGGATCATCCGTGCCGAAGAGATCGAAGATCGAGTGCGCGGTGGCGTGCTCTCACGATTCTACCTGCAAATCGCATTCCTTCAAGAACGAGACGTGTTGGTTGTCAGACACTGAACAGAACGAGTTTTCCGAGAATGAACGTGAGTTTAAATTCTCCCTTTAAATCATGGCATCAATGAAGCACAATGCCATTTTAAAGATGTATTATGTAGGATTATATACAGACATGCACTTACCACGACAACAACAACAACAACAATATACATATATGATCTCCAATGAGTCGCAATTATATATATAATTTATTAACCGCGCTTTCACTAAATTCAATTCGAGCTGAGCTTTTGCTAAGCTCGAATCAAATTTAATGGACGATGTTAATAAATTGTGTATAGATAATAGAATTGCCACGAATTTGAGATATTTCTATCACATCATCACCTTTTAGTCAGGATAAACGATCTCGAATCGACTGGGGTTAAACCCAATTAGTATTGATTCCTTATCACAACCAAAGAAGAAGTAAATACACCTTCAAGAAAATATAGTTACATCTAAATGTGTCTGTTCATGTTGACTACATTGTTCAACCACCCTATCAGCCATGTGTATCTTGCAGTCAACACTAAATAACCCAACACAAATTGAATATCAGGTATATTCTAATTAACTTAATAATTGATGATACCCTGCCTGTTTGGCATCCATCCACGCATTTTATGACGTCACGAAATATACCCCTCCCTTGAAGCTGCAGTACACCAAATAGGGTTGCATATTATGTGATGACCTCGATGAACAGGTGTGTTACGTTATGGGGTGTTGTGTTTGATATATTACGTGATGACCTCCGTGAAAAATTGGGAGCCTCCGCCCTGAATTATGTTCCTAATAGGTGTATTACCTCACATTACTTTAAAGGGAGACAATGCACTCGTAATGTGTGAATCCCAAAAGGACACGAGGCACTCTCAGTATGTGAATGTTAAAGGGAGACTATACACTCGCAATGTTTGAATGTTAAAGGACACAAAGCACTTGCGGTGGGTGACTTTTGAAGGGACACGATGCACTCACAGTGTGTGAATGCTAAAGTGATGCGAGGCACCCATAGTGGGTTAATATTAAAGGGACACGAGAAATCTTGTATGCAAATGTTAAAGGGGCACAATACAATCTCGGTATGTGAATGTTAATGAGACGCGATGCACTCTTGGTGCGTAAATTCACCTAAGGGACATGCGCAATCGCAGTGGGTGAATGTTAAAGCGACACGAGGAACTCGCAGTGGGTGAAAGTTAAAAGGACACAGAACAAAATTTCCAAAATAAAAAAAAAATAAAACACAATAAAAATAAAAAAAAATTAAACTTCAAAAAAGAAATAAAATTCAAATTTTTCCAAAATAAAACAATTATTTACATTTTAAAGAAAAAAAAACAAATTTAAACTTCAAATTCTTCAAGCTTTATAAAAAAGGAAACAATTTAAATTTTCAAATCTTAAAATTTTTCACGAATTAAGATCAAATTTACCAATTTTGAAACTTAAATTATTCGAACTTTATATGGTGTTTTAATAATGAGTTCGTATTTTTGTTGTAAACATCTGGACAGGGCCCGTAATGTACCTGTGATCAATACTTATCGTTTCTCTCTCTAAAATTCCAAATAATCTACTCACACTCTCTCCAACTATGAAGATATATCAACGACAACAATAACATTTGATGAATTTTATTGAAATTTAATCTTCGTCAATGTCTGAATCTTGATCCTTTAAACTTATTTCAAGGAGTTTCTTGAATTTGCTCATTGCTTCCTCAGCAGCCCATTTATAAATATATCCGAGTTTGGTCAGCTGGACCAATTTCTTCATGACAGTATTATGTACGGGGGATGTTTTCAATCGATGCTGGTATTCTATCAGTCGTCTGTATTTTTTTAGAAAGAGATCAAAAGTTAACTGTGTTGGACCACGTTGGTGCCATCTAGATGGTTCCCCCGTTATACAATGTATTAACACAGACATACATTCACTGATCAGCACCAAATGTGGCATCTTTGACCCACACGATTTGATTGGCGCTAAACATATTTGAATCCGTTTACCTACACCTGACTCAAGCGGTACCACTTTCTTTTTGATATCTTCAAACCACACAGTTGGACTCATTGTGCGTTGCATATATATATATAAATTATTGGTGGAGATCGGCGACAAAACAAGTTAGTATCAAATTTATTGCCCCATCTCTCACATAAAAGGCACCAATTTTTGCTTATTTAAACCACACGATTAGATTCCTCGTATTACGGAGAAGAATATGTATCAATTTGATGGAAATCGTCGCTACAAATAGTTTTTACCGAGTGATCCCCTGATGGCGCAAATTTTGACAGCTTTAAGCCACACCACCAGACTACTGATATCAGGTAGATGATTATATAAAAGTTTGGTGATAATCGGCGACTAAACAAATTAGGCAAGATATTGGTGAGAGGTTAAATTTTTCTAAAGTGACGCCGTTGGTGTAAAGGCAGAAAAGGTGGAAGACAGCAAAATGATGAAATATTGTTGTCACCTATATTCAACAAACTTATACATAATCATCTCCATGATATGGCGCCGTTCGGTTCAGTGGTGGACGGATGAGAGATGGGACTTATAAATCTCAGTGTAAAACCTAATTTTCGATTTTATTTTTGCGATATTCATATATTGACCCCAATACAACATATTTGAAAAATACAGACAAGCGATAATTCCAACACGTCTACTGTACAATTTATAGAATAATATCGTCTGAAGTACCCAGTTGTAATAAATAAATCTTCTTTATTTGTGGGATGAATTACTCGCGATATATCGTAATTCGTTAAACAATTGTCGATGGTAATCGACACAATACTCGTTTAATTTGTTCGCGGGTGGACACTTGTATATATGTGTACATATATTGTACAATAAGCATGTTGATGTATGTTATTTTTCCTTGTAACATGTAACAATGGCTGGAATAAACAAACAATCAATCAATCAATACACAAAATGACAATCGCTACGACAAGGTGAGCCACTATTTAAAATCCATGTATAAAAATGACGTTTTGTTATGCAATTTTGATATTTTATTTTATTTATGACAATACGTGTAACACTATGAGCAAGAATATTCTCTATTCCCGCCAAATGTCCAGATCGGAGAGTCTCACATCACTTTAACACTTTAATCACTTTAACGCCAGGTAACCCAGCTATTTATAATATATTAGTACAAAAGAGTGTTCCTTATCGGCTCAGGAACACTGATACACACGGGTCACAATACCATGTGAATATCAAGAGACGAACGCCTTTAGCCTCAGATGACTTAAACGAGGATTAATATGTGGACATTAAGGAGCGTTCCTTGTCAGCTTAGACGTAGGAAAATTTTTATACAGTGGTCACCTGGTCAGGTAAATATCATGACATGAGCGCCTCTGATCTTAGATTACTTAAACAAGGCATAATATATTAGCAATAAGTGCGTTCCTTGCCAGTGCAGATGATATGTAGGAAAATTGGTACACATGGGTCACCTGCTCAAGGGAACATCATGGGAAAGACATGTTTGATCTCAGATGACTGACCTGGGGTATATTAAATTATATTAAAATATATACACAGAACGACACGGTGTGTAAATGGGTTTGTCGATACGGCACGAGTTCTGTCGCGGAAGGATAGAACGAGAGGTGCTTGCGCCTCGAGTTCTATCCTTCCACGACAGCACGGGTGCCGTATCGACAAACCCATTTACACATCGTGTCGTTCTGTGTTTATTACACGCTTCGCGTGCTAGGATATGTGCATTCAAAATACAGACTTAGAAGGTTTATTTAGGCACGTAGATGACGTGTTTTGTCATGTGTGATGATGCTTTTATTTTATAGTTCCGGTTTCATGGTTGAGACGGACGTCATGTACGTCATTTTACGTCAACAAGATGCGTATGGACGTTCCATACGGATTTGTAAATATGGAACGGCAATAACACTTTACTTCTGGGAACAAGCGTGTAATAAATGATATATGAAGAGCGTCTATACTATCAGCTCGTAATATATGTTGGGAAACTGGCATACATAAGTAATTTGACACGGGGTGTATTGGGATAACTGCCGTTGACGCATATGACTTAAAGAGGAAATAATATTTAGCGATAAAAACGTTTATTATCAACTTTATCCAGAGAGTGTTTTGCAATAAGTGACGATTACCTCAGGCGACTAATACAATAATATAAATGGCATCATGGACACTGATAATTTATTCATTCTTTATCCCTACTAGTTCTTTGTTACACCGTCTTAGGTTGTAGCTTGGCAAGCATACATGGCCCTGTCGTAGGAGGTGATGGACTAAATGTGATTAAAAACGTACTCGGTAGCTGCATACTTGGATGTACTAATTTTGGTTAGAAACGTACTCGGTATTTGCGTACTTGAACAATGTGACGAAGATCGACACTGTTTGCCTGATTATTATTCTGCATGAAATTCCATCCACAATTCAGAGCTCTATTTCAATATAAATTAGAACAAATAACAAAGAAAAGATAAATGCCAGTCGAAAGCAATTCAAATGTCGTATAAGAAAACCGAGAAACTAACAGTTTAGTGTATTTGCCGCATGCTGGCAGGCCGTAGGCATAATAAGGTGTCAATCGTCAAGGCGTTCGTCACTTCTTTTGGCAATTGGTGTGTGATTACTGGTGTATAAATCCAATGACCGTTGCATGTTTGGTAATGTACCTTTCAACCCACTGGAACGTATGCACCCTTTGTGAATATATATCATACGCATGTGTAAACATTTCATAATTATCATGACCGTAGTTTGGTGTGTCCCATTTAAAACATATTTGCACCTTTTCACCAAGCGCACGCTATACAGACATACACGTCAAACTATTACATATATGTATAATCAACTGCAATGCAGTTACCTACATGTATATACACATTTTTTTCACAATCACTGCGTTAAAGCTCCAATATATTTTAAACATGCCTAATAATATTATGTTGAGGGGGTTACCGTTTCTGACTATCGTTTTCTTGTAACATCAATGTGAAGGATATAGCCGAAGTGTGCGGCATAGTTTACAGGCTGTTGAAGCCTTCTCAAAAGAGAATCTTTTTTTTATCTTGATAGTTAGGTAGGACTGGTCTCTACACCATGGAGGGACATAGGCAATGTTCTTTCGGAATGTATTATGTAAGCTTTGTATGTTTATTAAATGGCCATTTCTTAATTGATATGTGTAAAAGGATCCTCGATGTAGAATTTAATGAGATGCTATGGACTTGTTCGGGTGCGTGATAACTGATAAGTTAGTACACTGCGCCAACTAGACGAATGTAAAATTCTATTAATATCGCCGAAGATCGCAAATAAATCGACCGTGCCACTCCATAGAAAACATCGTCTGAACTACGCTCAATTGTAAATATTTACTTCTCGTTTCGGGACGCAAATATCTGTGATAAACTCGAAAGTCACTGCATCTCATTAATATATAAGAATGACGATGTGTGTTTGTCAATTTGGATATAATATTTGTAAAAATAACTACCTGTAGCAAGATTATTCTCCAATTCTAGTTGATCACCATACTGGAGTGTTTCACATCACTTTAAATCGGCCATCAGACTAAGTACGCGATGATGACTCACATGGAATGTCCACAACCTTGAAAGAAAGAAGTGATTTATTCCACTGAGCCCGAGAATCGTACCTTTGAATACGTATTTTAGTCGTCAAGCGCCAATAAGTTAGGATAAAGCTGCTTTCACAGACATGCGGATGCTTCAGCCGCAACTGCATGCAGTGATATATGTAGGGTTTGAAACGTTGCGCCTACATGTACATGTATAACACGATAGCCGCATGCATTGGCTGCATAATTGTGTCAGCCGCAGGTCTGTGAAAGTATCCTAACAGGCACCTTATATCAAAGACATCCGATATGTCGGTACGGGTATACCATAAACACTATACAGTTACTATATACTCTAATAGTGTTTATTATGTCTCAAGTTTTCCTAATGTTGGAAATTTCCGAACGACTCTACCTACGAAAGGATATTTCCAAATGATTGTCATTTCATACCAATTATTTGACCGAAATTCAGGAAATATTATACTTTTGGTCTACATACATCAACTTTCACATTAAATAATTGTTGGAATATCAAATGATAAGAACAAATTCAACCCATGTACCAGGCATGGAATGATTGATGAAGCTATAACTTTAAACTGCCTCCGGTAGCCAAACCCCTGCCTGCATATATACGCCGTTAGGATATATTTATCTCCCCGGCTTGGCGTAAAGGGTTGATCAAGATCTATTTCAGATGTGGACTACCTTTATATAAAAAAAATTATGTATATATGGTTCACATAATAAATAAGATAAAGTTAGCCAAGTAAATGTTAAAAAACATATGAACAGTGGGTTCAAAAACGCCACTTTAATGAAATGAAAATGAAATAACCGGATAACGAGTCGGCAGTGAAATTAAGTGTATAATGATAAAATCCAGTAACAGTACCAGTAGTTTCAAAGGTGAAACCAGAAATAGATGAAATCTGGTTTGAAGGAAAGGTCTGAGACTTAAGTACATAAAACCGACCAGTTACCCGGTAAATGAGAAATTAGGTATGACAATGGGAAAGAAATGACGGCTCGTGAGGGACAGACAAATATAAACCGTGATGTACATTTGGGGTTTACGTGGATGCGATAACCTATAGATTAGACATGTGAACCTTGACAATGAAAACTTTCCCATTGACATATCGGTAATTGTAAAAAAGAACTTATCTAAGAGCATGGAATGAAGGTGGTCGAAGGGGTGGTGGGGGAAAAAGTTTTGGAGTTTTTAATTTGCGAACTGCACACCTTGAAGATCGGAGATAGAAAGAAAGTGCGCAGTTGTTAATTAGCGTATTCCTACGCAGTATAATATATAGTTCCGCAAGTGTAAACTATAACTTGCTGGAAGTTAATTTAGACTAACTAATTACTCGTAAAACTTTACGATGGTTAATGATTTAATAACAATCTATAACGTTGTGAAGGAAATATATATTTACCGATAGTATTGCACCATCTTGCATCAGCTTTCTTGTCGGAAGCTCGCAGGTGAAGTTGTGAAGCGGTAGCTTCTCGCAAAATCTTGCGCTGTGAGACTCGAGATCACCGGCGCGAATTTTAAAATTACTGGTGTCTCGACGGAGACATAAAACCCTTGGAGCGATGTTCCAATGGTAATTTATCTCCCCGGCTTGGCGTAAAGGGTTGATCAAGATCTATTGCAGATGTGGACTACCTTTATATAACAAAAAATATGTATATATGGTTCACATAATAAATAAGATAAAGGTAGCCAAGTAAATGTTAAAAAACATATGAACAGTGGGTTCAAAAACGCCACGAGACATTGGCAAGCAAATACCCTCTTTAAGACAGTATAAGCTTGACAAAGTCTCAACCCACTGGAACCGGAAGAGACACGACTGGGGGGGGGGTGTTCCATGCTCGAAAGAAAAGCTATGATAATGAGGCAGTATGCATAAACGTAGCACCAAAAAATTGAGCTTAAATAACGTGAATAAACTATATAGTAAGAGCATGTATAACAAAAAGATACATGCGAAAAATAAACTGTTGCAAACTTTGAATGAACACTTTGAATAAACACCATTGGGTGTGTCAGCACCAAATCACAAAATATATCACATTATAGAGGACGGATAGTCGAGAAAGTATAATATAAAAACAATTAGCCATCACGTAATCAACAAGAAACATTATATACAAGTGATACACTGTGAATGGTAATCTGAACACGAAGGAGGAAATGCAGGAGAACCAACTCAGCTTTTGGGATAGTGGTGAAGGGCGAATGTATCGGAGGAAAGCGTTCGATTTCCAACGACCCATACGTCTTATCTGTGAATCTGAATATCCTAAGTCTGCCGCCCATGATGCAACGCCTATGCGGAAGCTATGTGACAGAAAGAGTTTGCTGTTTAGATTACATATGGTTAAACACTGTTTGAGGAGATTATCAAATTTGTGTCGCAACAAAGGTTGCCCATCCGGATAAGAAAAGAGAGGACCTGGGTGATTGCCTCTAATGCACAAAAAAGCCTTTAAATTTTCAACTGGGCATGGTTTTAATGGTGTTTGAGAAAATAACTGAATGAAGTGAGGACGGCCATCACTGTTGTGTTTGAATATTCTAAAAATTAAGGTAAAGTCTGAGGCGGAAGCATTGCAATCGCTCAATTGTAAAATTTTGTCATTGTTAGCATGATTATTTGGACAAATCTCACCGATTCGGGCCATAGCAAAAAAGGCAGTAGTAAAAACTGCCGCGAGTAGTTTCTGCATAAAAACTGAAATGCCCAAAAAGGATACTGCAGAGAGAAGCCTATTAAGTATATTTAATGTAATAGGTAAACGAACATCGCAAACAGGAAGTAGTCTGCGAATGGTCATTAAGATCTTCTTTACTATGAAAGCTTGAGTTGGGTCTGGTGCATTTCTTATTTTGTGCACAAAGGCAACCGCTGAAATAGCACTGGTAATTGTACTAGCTGCTAAACCCTTACGATACAAATACGATATGAATAAACAGATTGTATCACTAGATAATGGAATGTGTAGCGGAAGGCGTGTAGCCAGACCAAATGATACCAGATGATTCAATGCCGTTGAGTACTGTTTCTGTGTAGAAGAAGCCAATGAACGAGAAAGTAAAAAATTTAAAGTCTCAGTAAGCTCTCTAGATGGAGCTTGGTTGGCAGACTGAAAGATACCTCCTGAAAAGAAGGAAACAGATGCTTAAACAGCTTAAATTTGCCTCTGCTCAGAAGGTCCGCTTTATCATTAGAAACACCACTGATGTGCCTAGCCTTAAACAGTATATTATGTGTCAGACATATCAAGACCAACTGTCTTAAAAGTAGCAACAAGTGACGATCTTTAGTTGTTTGCTTGTTTATGATAGAAACCACCGCAATATTATCGCAGTAAAATAATAGGCAGCTATTTTTTAGAGTATGTGCCCATATATGTAACCCTAGCACTATTGGATATAATTCAAGGACAGATATATTCAAAGTTTTTTCACGGTCAGACCATTTAGCCGCAAAGAACTCATTATGAAAAATTACGCTAAAACCGACAGAAGCAGCTGCATCTGTATAGAATGATAGTGTGCGGGAAGTTGCCCACTGCCGGTTTAGAAAAAGAGACGTACCGTTGAAATGTCGGAGAAAAAGAAGCCAGATATGCAAGTCCTACCTGACGTCGTTTGTGATTCTAATACGATGATGTAATTTCTTAATTCCAATCGTTCGGTTGATTAATCGACGGAGAAAAACTCTCCCAGGCTGAATGACAGAACAAGTGAAATTCAATAGACCTATAATTGACAAAAGTTCACGTAACGGCACTTTGTTTCTGCCTATTAAGACTTCAATTTTTGAAAGGCATAGCTGTACTTTGTCACGCGGTAGAGAGGCAGACACGTTAATTGTGTCCAGTTGGATACCTAAAAATGTTATACATGTAGTAGGTGACACAGTTTTGTCATGTGCAATGGGAACACCTAGATTATGACACATGGTTAAGAAGGATGATAAATACGCCTCACAAATGGATTCAGAAGAAGCAGGAGAATAAAATCGTCTAAATAGTGTACGGAATGACGTATAGCTAATTTGTTTTGAGCTATCCACTCCAATGAGGAGCTGAAAGCCTCAAAATTATGACAGCTTGAAGAAGCCCCAATAGGCATACATTTGTCAAAATAATATTTCCCTTCAAATTTGAAACCTAGGAGTCTATAATCGTCCGGATGCGATGCGAGAACCCTAAATGCAGAAAGTACATCAATTTTCGAACAGAAGCAGCCTTTTGGAAGCTTCTGAATGATGGCGATAGCATTTTGAACCGAAGAGTAAGAAACTGACTTGCACTCTGGGAGTATATGATCATTTACGGAGTCGCCCTCGGGAAAGGACAGATTATGGATTAAACGAAATTCCCCAGGTTGTTTTTTTGGGAACAACCCTGATTGGAGAGATTATAAGGTCGTTAAAAGGAGGCCCTGCAATTCTAC
Organism: Siphonodentalium dalli; assembly: GCA_032622095.1. Lineage (NCBI taxonomy): Eukaryota > Metazoa > Mollusca > Scaphopoda > Gadilida > Siphonodentaliidae > Siphonodentalium > Siphonodentalium dalli. Next base: position 32,904,176 of record CP136069.1, on the reverse strand, counting down.
CCACCAACAGTTCATGTGATAGTTTGCGACGAACTATTTCAGGAAAGTCTAAAGCCGATTTCTAATTTTTTTGGTTCGCGAGACGATATTTCACCCCTGACACCCAATCGGAAACCATTTGTGAATCCGTCAATTAAGAAATCACGTTTTCGTTGACTGTAACCCGATAACATTTCATTTAACATTCGGACCCGTATTGGCGTTGGAAGTTTTTGATTGACCCGCAGCGCGATTGGCCTGATTGTTTTGTTGTGTGTTGAAATTGCCTGAACGGTTTTTATTTCGACGCGGGCATCGAATGAAGCTATGCTGCTGTTTGCAGAAAAAGCAGGAATGGGAAAAATTGCATCCGGAGCAATTTTTTCCCCGATGAAAGTCCCAACAAAAACCGTTCGGAATGGGTTGACGCGCACGATTGGTGGAATTTTGAAAACGTGGCTTTGCTCGTTCTGGATTGTTGGCTGAAAAAGTTGGAAACCGTGGAGCGGTTTGCATATACAACTCCCATTGGATATGGTCCCATGAGAGACTTGGGTTGAACTGCCTCATCAGCCGAAACTGACGATCATATGCAAACCAGTTATAACCTGTACGAGCCATTTTTCGAATACGCATCATGTAGCTGAGTAGTTTAGTAATTTGTTCAGGGTGGCGTGAAATGTAAATAATTGTGAAAACGATAAAAGCATCAAGCCACTGATTTATGTCTGAAATTGTTTTCGGAGGTTTTGGAGGCGTCAAAAATGCCTGAACGCCCGGATATCCCATGTCAAATGAAAATGCGGTTGGATTGTGTTCGTAGTCGGGCAATAGAGAGATCATAGGGACGAATTCGTCAGCCCAAATCTGAGCACGTAATTTGTTTGGAACATGAGCATCAAGTGATGCTAAAGACACAAAGTCTAAGAGTGGCATACCGGACGCAGAAGCGTGGATGCTGGTAGGAATGTCAGAGTTGAACAGCGGGCCGGTTCCAGGTGAAGCTGGGAGTGTATGTAGACCATCGACCGGATGAGGCATGAAGGTATTACACGGCATCGACAAGTCATGCTGGTTGGGCACTATTCCGGAGGGAACGGCAACTGAAGTCCCGGGGGTGAAGAATGTTGTTGATAGGCTGAAGGCTGAATCGAAGCGGCAGGAAAAGTCAGACCGGAGACCGGCAATGGAAGAAAAGGCTGACTGATAGGCTGTCCAATGCCACCCGCGAGCGATGTTGACACCACCGTCACTGGTAATGCTGGAACAGTATGAGTTAGCGGAACAGAGCCACAGGAAGATGTACTAAGCGTGGCGGAGCTCGAACTGGTATGAGTATAACCCATAGGTATTGTTGAAGTCCAAGACAGCTCAGCAGAAGACACTGGGAGAGAGCCACTGGATGGAGATGTAACACAGGTGGCAGAACTGATACGGTTGGAGAAAAACCAACAGGAACAGAAGGAGTCCAAGACAACCCAGAATGAGGCTGGAAGGTAATCGGATGTGTAGGCTGATGATGAACTTGATGTGATGCTGCTGGTGGGCGGCCTCTGCGATTAGGAGCCGAAGCAGAGCCAATGGACGGTGACGTAATGCAGCTGGCAGAACTGGTACTGACTGGAGATGAACCGGTAGGAACGGAGGAAGACCTAGCCAAACCAGGTTGAGGCTGGCAGTAAACTGAATGAGTAGGCTGTGGTTGCGCCCGAGATGCTGCTGGTGGACGCCCCCTGCGTTTAGGATCCGAAGCAGTTTTGCTGGGTTTCACCATGATAAGGATTGATGTCACCGGTAGTCACTGTAAAATTAAGGACAGTCAAAAGCATGAAGTTATCAATTTAGATTAAGAAACCAAGCTTGAGCATACCAAGGCAGAACATCTGCATTGTGTGGTGACTTAAAATGGTGTAGTTGAAAAACTACATGTTCAAGTGCAAGTCCTTGACTATTACCAATTGAATTAAAAGAACTACCTTATGCTAACACATAAGACATAATGTTGATGAGACAACGCAATTAGTTTCGAGTAAGAAAGATTATTCAGTATGCTCAAGCTTAGTCACCATACAGGTACATGTACAAGTAAAAATGCGGGTGCAGCTGACATGTCAAACCAGTCAGAAATTGATAAAGCAAATGGGGTTTGCCAAACCACAGCATTGTATAGCCTGAAATGACAATAGATTATTATTGACCAAAATTAATTATCATTATTTTAACCAATTATTAAATGCCGGAATTGACCGGTATGAAAAAAAAAATCCTTTTTGTTTTGTGTTTGTTATTATATTCAAATAAGGGAAATACAACTGAAGGTTGGCAACCCTTGCATACCGGTGTATTAACTAATGCTACAATCTGACCTGCTGAAAAGGGCAGAAACAAGCATAAAGTCATGTATAATACATGCGAAACACATGTTGACATGCATGGGTAGCGAAAACAACCACATTTATGGTGACTTGTCTTTCTATTGAGGTGAGTCTTGGGGAAAGATATATAATAAGGAAAATGCTAACAATTAGCCACTCATGATGCCATCATATAGGACAATGAGCTGGTTAATTAATTTATTATTATATATATATATATATATTTTTTTTAATATATATCTTTGATGTAAAAAATCTCACCGAAGCAGGAAAAACAATTGAGCCTGAGAAACAATTCTAACCCATAGGAGGTGTGCTAATTTAATGCTAGGGACTGTAAAATTGCCAACAAGCTCCGAAAACAAAAACTCTGTGCCGGTAATGAACCGGAAGTCATTGTGTTAATTTAAGGTTAAGCACCTTAAAAACTGCTAGCAAGCTCCAGAGTTCAGCAAAACCAAACTCTGCACCGGTAAGGAGAAAAATCATTAGCTCACTCATCTGAACAATAACAACGTAATCACTGTCTAAAAATCTAAACAACTTCAAGCTGACAAGTAAAAGTTGAAATGTGCCACAACTAATCAAGAATTTTTTTTTGTGTATTTATTGTTATGGTCGCAATGACAGACCCACAAAAGAACAGTGATTATATGTGAAATGAAAATATAACCAAATGAGAGCTTAATGAAATATCCGGTTATGGCTGCCTATAAAACGTGATGGTCTATAATGGTGGGTGAATATTGGTTAAAATTAAATATAGTGAACCCAATTGTAAATAATGATCGCTGGGAGATTCCCAAAATTAACATTGTTTGACACGTTAATAGGCACATCTGAGTAGAGTAGCAGAAAAGCAAGCAACTTACAATGACATGCAAAGCAGTGGAGCTGAAGGTGATGGTCTAATGGCACCCACCGCCAAGCTCATAAAATTAAAATTGAGCAAGCAGAATAGCCTGCGTGTCATCACACAAGCAAGAGTACTTTCAAAGATCACGCATTTCTGAGGGGGGCCATCAAAGGGGGGGCTAACCAAGATAAAGCCGCAATTCCATAAGAAATGGCATCCCGGATGCTGGCCAAGTACAAAACCAGAGACTGGCCAGATAAATGTACACCGTCCGATTTAAAATGCAGGGGCTCATCGATAAAACGCCTATGTGGCCACGTTTCCCAAGCCACTGTAGCTTGCGATAAGGCCCAACTAAGCTGATCGTTGAAGTCTGAAACGTGGCCATTATAAGTTTCAATAGATTTATGGCCCCGCACTGCCAAACGGGGCATAGCATGACACACTAAAACCTTTTTTACTGATGCTATGCTCCGGAACACGGTGCACATGCTGAGAATATCAGACACCACTGAGGTGGGGGTGCTCCGACAGAGATCGTTGGATCCACATTGCAAAATAATGGCATGTGGTCAAAATTGTCGTAATTCTGTTTGTAATGCCAACAGATCTGGGACATGAGCACCCCCTTTGTGGAAAAATCTTATGTTGACCGGGATGCCCAGATAAGCTTGTATTCTGAGGTCCCCCGAGAAATCATGACCATTGAAAATCGACCCATGGCGATCCGCGTAGCCAAGTTGTTCACCCAAGCGACGAATGAATGAATGCCCAACCACGGCTACACGGATCTCCCTGTGTGGCACGTAAAAAGCCATTAAGAAATGGACTATTTACTTAGATTCTGAATATAATTTGAGCTCGGCGGTAGGTACCTACCTCGAAAAACAAGAACAGTTTTGGAGTTTTTAATTTGCGAACTGCACACCTTGAAGATCGGAGATAGAAAGAAAGTGCGCAGTTGTTAATTAGCGTATTCCTACGCAGTATAATATATAGTTCCGCAAGTGTAAACTATAACTTGCTGGAAGTTAATTTAGACTAACTAATTACTCGTAAAACTTTACGATGGTTAATGATTTAATAACAATCTATAACGTTGTGAAGGAAATATATATTTACCGATAGTATTGCACCATCTTGCATCAGCTTTCTTGTCGGAAGCTCGCAGGTGAAGTTGTGAAGCGGTAGTTTCTCGCAAAATCTCGCGCTGTGAGAATCGAGATCACCGGCGCGAATTTTAAAATTACTGGTGCCTCGACGGAGACATACAACCCTTGGAGCGATGTTCCAATGGTAATTTAAACAACGTCATGTAAAGGTTCAAAATAGACTACGTCAAAGTGACAAACACGTTAGAATACATGTAGTATTTCATATATCGCTGTCGCAGTAAGAGGTGAGTTGTCCGTGCTATGCATTTAAAAGATATAGTATGTCGTAGTCTATTTTGAACCTTTACATGACGTTGTCTAAATATATCCTAAGCCCATAGTGCGTTAACGGCGTACATGTGCAGGCAGGGGTTATCGGAGTAATACTAGTGGGAAGTTTGACGTGGTTGAACTAACCCTGTGCATCTATAGCTGCATATGCCTGTGACCGTATTCCTATTAAACGATTGGATAGCGAAATATACTTAATCAGGTTTCGCGATTAGATAGCGATTGGTATTACTATATAGATAATGAATGGCTTGGAGTTGACTATGCCAAAATAGTGGTCCTCGAGGAGGAATAGTCCACGAGCCGCAGGCGAGTGGACTATTCCTCATCGAGGACCACTATTTTGGCATAGTCAACGACAAGACATTCATTATTTATTATATTATATCGAACATTGGTGCCAATTCTCACACAATATCTCTGTCTAATTTGTTACAATTTTATTTACCGTGAATTTTGGAAATCACTATTCTTTTTCTATTTATAGTAACAAACTCATTTCGCGAAATCGGGTTTGCAACCTGAAGATACGGCCAATCTTAAACTATACCTTGTACGATAACTGTTGCAATATTGGTATATCATTAGATTTATTGGTGAATTGTAATGATCTTACAAATGTCCGACCATTGCTGTTCAGTGCATTTAATAGTTTGCCCGTTTAGTTGGCAAGCGGCAAGTCTGCAGTTCTAATTTTGTAATGCCAGTGGACGTTATTTTCGTTTTAATCGAAGTTAACTCCTAAAGTTAACTTCTAAAATTTCGCCAAAATGTCTTTGCTAATGACGTATTTATAGAAATAAATGCATGAATCGCGAAGAGATGCTGATATATGTAACTAATAACATAGTTATGCTCCCCTGCCATCGTCAAAAGATTGCCGTAAATTGTAAAATCTGAGACCAGTCCGCAGCTCGTCAGGTCAATTCATACCGGGCTCGAGCGCGCGATTTTTACAGCCGTTTTCTGTCATCCGTAGCAGTTCAAAGCGATTTTTGATATTCACACCGCAAGCGACTGAATCGCTGACAACGAGGCAACCACAGCCTTGATTTCATGCTTCGTCGATTTCTCGTTTTGTGGTAAACCAGCGGGATAACTGGATCGCTGTCAAATAGGATGTGTATACGTGCGTATTCCTCCTATTTGAAGGCGACATGTTCGTTCATCGTCGCGATAAATTGTGATGGAGGACTTCAGCAATATGCTGATAACTGGAGTACAAGGATAAGTGAGAAGAGAAAATGCCTGGGAAGAGATCGACGTAATAACAGGATCGTCTGATTATTCTTTGGTCCCAATCCATTCCATGCTTGTGAAGTCACTTCGCCCACAATCCCCCCCCCAATAAAAGAAACTCACAAACTGGAATTATAGAATGAAATTCAATTAAACACAATTGCTTTGAGAATTTAGGAAGACTGTGCACCATTCCACTTGACATACAATATTGGACAATTAAGAAGCCACAAGGAATCACCCTTGTGGCAATTTATACAAGCTCAACGTCTTCAATTAAGCGGCAAGTCGCGTGGGCTCCAATAAGCGTAGAACACCGGAGTGTGACTTCCGAGAGCTACAACATCACTGACAACTAAGGTCACTCATGCCAAATAGAGTTATCCGCTCCGAGCATGCGCAGAAAATATTGTCATTTCCGTCCATTCCATACTTTTGTCCACAGAGCGAGGACGTAAAATTTTCTATCTGCTTCCATCGCTGCTCGCCACTATCTCCAATCATCTACAGTTTAAGGTCATGTATTGCCACCTTGTTTTTCTCCTTGCCCGCTGTCTCACATTACCGCCTTCTAATCCGTCGTCTCCAATATTTATCCCGTGGTTACGGTCTGGTTCCCGCCGGTCTTGTTTTGAGTGTCGACCTGTCCCACGGCATTGTCCTAATTGCTGTTCGGCGTTCTCTTTGTGTGTGTAATCACCTCGCTCCTCGTCCGCTGCGTTTTTCCCGATCAGGTAACAGCCACGGCCTTTCATGTTACGCCTTTTTGGCAATAGGTCGTTTTATGTTGTCGGTCTGTCCGTCCGTCCCAGTTTGGATTCATTTATCTGCACCTCGACTTAGTATTTGTCCCCCACTCTGGGCCGGGTCTTTCGTCCGTCCGTCTGTCTATCCGTCCGTCTGTCTGTCCGTCCATCCGTCCGTTACCATTTGGGTTCCGTCCGATTACTTCAGTTTGGATTATTTGCTCTGCTCCAAAGTTGGTGTGCGTCTTTCTTAGCTAAGGATACAGGCCACGTTCGACTGTGGGTTCCGTCCAATTAATTTTCCCAGCGTTCCGCACCCCCCCTTTTCGAATTAGAATTTGACCGCCTGTTACCCAATTTGGTTTCCGACCGATAACTCCAGTTTGGATTATTTTACCTGCGCCACGGTTGGTCTGTGTGTTTCCCAGCTACCGATACCGGCCAAGTCCGCATAATATCGACATCTAACTTAAGCCGCACCATACCTTGTGAACTCATTTACTATTGATCCCTTGATTGACTTTTATCCATACTGGTTATATATATATTTCCCATCCATGTTCGTCATTCCGACATGATGCGCTTGATATTCCCTAATATTATCACCACCTGAGATATTTCTAATATTTTTATTTCTGATTGACGGGTGATTACAATATTTAATTTCTATCACCCTAGCAATTATCACCTGGTTATATAGTCTTCGTGATATGACTTTTCTCATTGACGAGTGATTGCTTGATTGAACTCTAATACAGTCATTACCCGCTTATATACCCCAATATGGTATTTCTCATTGACCTGTGATTACTTTATTTTCTCCAATATATACCTCTCACTTGCGCTACATGTTACTTTAAATACCTGATAATTTAATGTTCACTGATTTAACTTAATTTGTTATACGGTATACCAGTTATAATCTCACTTTCGCACCTGGTCAAGTTACGCCCGTGCCCCTGACTGTTTTCCCTTTATTATGGCTCTAAATCCATGTGTGTCGTCACCCGTGCTTACGGTGCTCATGTCCATATTTTCCTCCGGCTTAACGCACGCCTTCTTCAGAATCTATTACGATGGATGTATTCGCATTATACCTACATCTTACTTAAGCCACACCGTATCTTGGTAACTCATTTTCTATTGATCCCTTTGTTGACTTTTCTCTATACTGGTATATATAATTCCCATCCATGTTAGTATTTCAAACATGATGCGATTGCATCCCCTTATAATTTTATCACCGACACTTTCTGTTTAATAATTTGTTCGTCCTCACCGACGAATGATTACTTGATTTACCAGTAACCATTTATGGATATCCTTATAACTTGACTTTGCCAAGATCCTTACCTGCATATTTGATATAACTCATCGATACCATGTTTATGTTGGTAGTTAGCTGAGGTGCCTACATTTAACTCCTGTATCGCTTTCCTTTAAAATCAACCCACCAATGATTACTTGGTTAATATGTTCATGCTGTTCATATACATTTCCCATCCTTATTAGTAATACATACATGATTTATTTTCGGAACCCCTAATACAACATTCCTATGATATCCTTAATAATTCGACGTTTCTCTTTGTCGCGTGTTTACACTATTAATGGTTTATCTATCGGTACCCATATTTACATTCTTTCGCCATCCCCATTACTTCGCGCATGGTGTGACTGGTCTATCCAATGTTGTTTGCTGGCAGTAGCTGAGATGCCTACATTAAACTTTTTGTCACTTTCACGTATGAAGTAATTGACGAGTGATCACTTGATTTAAGTTTTAGAGTTACTGATTATTTGCGTATTCTATCCCTTCTCTTTATTTAAACTTAAGGGACTTTCAATACCCCTAATGCAAATTTCACCTAGTAATATACTATTATTACATGTTATCTCTCATCGACGAGTGATTACATTATTTAATCTCAATAGACCCTAATGCGATCATCACCTGTTATTATATCTTAGTTGATATGTTTTCTCTCATTACGAGTGATTACTTGATTTAACCCTATTACAACCATCACATATAAATATATCCTAATAACTTGGTATTTCTCATTGACGAGTGATATCATTTAATTTTAATTGTCCCTAACACAATCGTCACCTATAAATATATACTATATGATATGGTTTTCTCTTCAACGAGTGATTGAATCATCTCACCCTGATACAGATATCGCCCATAGGTATATTCCAATATGGTATTTCTCACTGACGGGTGATTACTTTATTTCCTCCGACTTACACCTTGTACATTAGCTATATGTTTATATGTATACCTGTCCGCTCAAGGTATTATCTTATTTGCGTTCAGCACCATTCGAAATGGCTAAAGGGCGTGTTTTGCCACGCACTCGCGTTGCTCTTGTTTTGTTTTGTTTTTTGTTGGTCTTTTTCCAATGAACGGTCGCCGCTTGACCGGTTTGTCTTGCACACTCGTCCGCCGTGTATTGCTTCTCCCCTTTCCATCAACGCCCATTTTTCGCGGGCGTCACACCCCCTCGGTTTCTAGTCGCCCTCCTCCTTCTGGTTGCCTGCATTCCGTTCTCGGTCTGCCGCCCGTCCTTCCGTCCGTCCATCCGTCCGTCCGTCCCATCAGCAATTGTTTGTTTTTCAATTTCCTTTGACTGTCCCCCGCCGCTTTGACAACTTACGGGGTTTGTCCGCATGGGTTCCGGCTGTCCGCCCGTCCGTCTGTCCGTTCGTCCGTACCGTCCTTGTCGGTATCGCACCTTGCCCCCTTTTCGTCGGCGGGGTTCGCCGATGTTTTTTGTTGGTGAAATTTGGAGGTAACCGGCTTTGATATTCGTCTTCAAGATAAACTAATAGTGTGGGGGCGTTTACATAGGTTATTAGCTGACCAATTATGTGCGTTTATAAAGAGCGTTTACTTTATGATAGCAGGCACACAATCATTCGCCAGTCCTGCTCATTGACGAGTAGTCTAGGGATTCAGCTTAATTCTCAATACTTCAGCGGTGGCTTGGGCTTATACTTAGTCCCAGTTCGGTCATATTCGACTGTGCTCATATCTGCCTCATGGTCCCCGCTAATACTCATCGACGAGTAGTCCTCTATTCGGATCGGTTCTTTGACATTGTCATGAGCGTTACCCCTTCCACTAGCATGACATTTTCTTCACTCAATGTGCTTATGGCGATGGCACTTTGGCCCCAGTGATAGAAACTCCGCCACCCTGGAACTCATGGTACATTTCCGCACCGGGCTAATTAAATAATCCATTCATTTATTAATAAAGGGCGTCTCATTTCTTCGTTTCTTTGTTGATTACGACGACGACAGCAACAACAACATTTTATATATCTCTATGTGCTTGCATTCTTTGAACACTGTGCACACCCGGCGTTAGAACGAGAAAATACTCATCGCCGAGTTGTCCTTACACTGAGATAATTAATTCTCTCCGACATAGCAAGAGTACATAGTTAGTTAGACCAATGGCTACCTCTTGACTTCTCTCGTAGCCATCACGCCCGCTGTGGACTATACTGGAATACAACCAACATTTTCGATTCGAGAGCCCCCATGGTTATGTACACACCATTACGCATACGACGCCCGTGTCACCACAGTATTCATCTGTCGGTCCGCGGCCTTCCCATATACTTAACCGTCGTTTCCTCTGTGAATGTGGCAACTTGCTATCCGTTCACATTGCCAATTCAATCAACTGCCCCAATGGAACGGTATCGTAAATGCCTTTCATTATTCTTTGGCCGCCTCCTCCTTTCAATCCCGAATTCGTCTATTAAATCAATTACTTCCTTACCATATTTCTTTTTCAATTATCTTGCATTTGACGGTTCCGCGCTACCTGATACGAGAAATGTCTTAGCTGTACAGTCATCCATACGCGAGACGATTCGGGATTCCTTTGCCTACCTCTTCCACATTACGATACGTACTAGCCATCAATGGTACCACACTGACTCGGCTTTACGTATATACCTATATCTCTATACAACATTAGGACTAACTCGGGGGTGGGGTGTCCGGTGGTATGTATGTCTATTCCACTTGTTTTTGGTGGTCAGGTTGCTTTGCCATTACTTATTATTTATTTTCAGTGTCATAACATATGGGAGAGGGGGCACCGATAAGTGAGTCGGCACTTGGCCTCCAGTCCCTTTGTTTGTATCAACATTGTATGTGTTATATCTATCAGGTGCTTTATATACCTTCGTCACATCCATTTGGTTCAGCTATCACGCCCGCTGTCCGCTACCATTGACCACTGAAACCGCACTCCGCACTCCGCGCGCCTTGCTCCGCTCTGGCACTCCCAGCCATTGTCACCTTCGTACGCTAACCAATTCACTTTCTTTTCATTTCCTAGGTAATGTCACGGGCACCCACATGCCGCTCTGCCTCAGACTGCGCCTCGCGGTGACCGCCGTCGCCGCCCGGGGGACCCCCCCGGCGGCCGGGTTTCGGATCGTCTCAGACTTTGACGGCAGCCCGCTTCACTCGGTGTCCGAGTGCCCTTCATCGGACAGCTCACATCGCAGCCGCACTAGCACCGATCGCCTTGTACCGCCTCCGCCGCATCAGTCGGCGCCTTCTTCATGCAGTCGTCCTTCCATGCCATTGCCAGCCTTCAGCGACGTGCCGCCGCCCGGATGCCACCGACAACCGTGCGATCTCTGCCCGGGGGCGGGGTCCGGCCAGCTTTCACTGGAGGTAATGAACTATTTAATGACGTCAATTTCGATCATAGCTGGCCGGGCGCTTGGGCCCGCCCCCGCCAGTTTCGACCCAAGACGATTTCGGCTCGCATGTGCCTCAGACGATTCGCCACCGCATTGCTCGCGGCGAATACGTCCCCCTAGCTGCGCTCCTACCGCCGCCCGGGGGTTCGTTCATAGCCGCACAGCCATTTCGTCTGCTTCCGTCTGGTCAACTGGGCATCCGATCCCGCGCATCGGCTTCGTCGATTGCGGACATTGATCAGTGGGCGGACACGTTCTTCACTATCAGCTCGCTCCACCTTCGGTACCACCCGTCGGCGACCGTTCTCGCTCTTCACAGTACCTGCAAGTGTTCCGCTGGGCCGCGTGGGATTTCGGGGGGTTAGGCTGGCGCGTTCCGACGAACAACTCCGGAACAAGCGCGCGCTTCGCCCATCGCTGTCGTGGGCCTACATCGACCATAGCTGGCTCTTGTGTCTCTCGCCAACCCTCCCCACTGTACCACCAGCGCCCTCGTCTGCTCCTCGAGATCAGCCTCGTCAAACCGGCAACCGACGTACGCCAGTCTGTTTTGAATGCCTGAGCGCGCTCTCGACCATCGCACCGCTTCCGTCATGCTTGCTCCTTGTGTGACGCTCCAACTAATTCTAAACTCCACCCCCACCACCCACCGCCCGCTACCCCTCGGCCCTTTCGGTCTGGCTCTCTCGCCGCGCGAACTCCTCCCGCTTAAGCTTTGGCTCGACTTGTACCCCCGCCGCACAATCGCTCTTGTGGCTTGGTTCCCCCCGGTTTCCACCTACAACACACTGGACCCCGCTCCCCATCCAATGCTCGATCCCTCCTGTCTGCCTCGGTCGCCCCAATGTCGTCCGTGCATCACTCGCTAGAGCGTTAGCTTTGGGTCGCGTGGCGGGCCCCTTCCCGACCCTGCCTCCGCTCCGGGTCTCCCCTCTTGACTTGGCGCCTAATTCCACGCCCGGCGATTTCCGCCTTCTCCACAATATTTCCTACCCATCTGGTTCCTCGCGCATAGACTTCATTACCCGGAATTCCCGTCGGTCTCCTACTCGCGGTTTGATGACGCGGTTCACATCGTTCAGCACCTCGGTCGTGGGGCCCTTCTCGGAAAGGGAGACATTTTCTCCGCCTACCGCGCCCTTTCCATCCACCGTCCGCTTTCGACCAACTTGGGTTCCGGTTCGACGGCCCGTTCTACTTTGACTAGCCACTTCCGTTCGGCTGTAGCATCTCCTTCGTCCTTCCATCGCTATTCATCTCCCTACCGCCCCATAAAGTCGTTATTCTGCTCCACTGTTGTCCTCGCCACGGACGCGCCTCCCTTGGGTGCCCTGTGTGTACCGGCCCCTCCCCTTTCTCCCCTCTGGCCTGGCCCCCGATTTCTCGTCGATGGCGTGACTTCGTCATATGGCGGGGCCTGCTGGTCCGGATCTAACCCGTGAACCACATCCATACATCACATTCATTCCACCGGATGCTGGGCCGACATACCACCAGTATCTGTCGCTCGAGCCGTGTCCCATCGAGCACATCACCGCCATTCACCATTCACATCTGCTCGAGTCGACTCCCATCGGGCTCATCACGTCCATCTACCCAGATGCCTGGGCCGACACACCACCGGCATCTGCTGCTCGAGTCGAATCCCATCGAGCCTCACGTCGCATGGAAGACCATCCGGACCGGCAGGCCCTCATTCAACCTCTGTAATCGTTTAAATTATTAAACATGTGGCCATCTCCGCAAAAACACCACCGAGTCTCTCTCAATCCCAACAAACTTAGGAAACAATGGGCCCTCAATATGGGGTGGGGGAGTCCCCTGAATTAGGCCCGGATACGTGGTAGATAATGTTTAAGACAGTTGGGGTCTTGTATAAGAAGCCACAAGGAATCACCCTTGTGGCAATTTATACAAGCTCAACGTCTTCAATTAAGCGGCAAGTCGCGTGGGCTCCAATAAGCGTAGAACACCGGAGTGTGACTTCCGAGAGCTACAACATCACTGACAACTAAGGTCACTCATGCCAAATAGAGTTATCCGCTCCGAGCATGCGCAGAAAATATTGTCATTTCCGTCCATTCCATACTTTTGTCCACAGAGCGAGGACGTAAAATTTTCCCCGCCCTCCCACCCTACGGTGGCCATGCCATCGGTTCTATCGGTCGTCCTTCCCCCGGCGGCCGCGCACGGTCGCGTGTCCCATTCTTGTCGCTGGTGGCTCGCCGCCACGCGCGGCGTTCATAACTCCCCTCGTTTCCCCGTGGTACTCATCGCATCGGCCATCTCTTCTCGGTTCGTGGCTCTTCACCCCCGCTGGTGCTACCCCATCGCGACTGGTGCCTCTCTCCTGCCGCCCCCTCCTCCCCTCCGCTTCCGCTCTCCCCCCGGCGATGCTTCATCCGCCGCGGTTGCTACTCCTCAGTTTCTGCGCCGCTTGTTGTTTCTGCTTCACCACCGCGTCCTCCTCAGTCGCCGCTTCCACCTCTCCCGCCGCCTATCCGTCACCGCCGTCAAGGCCCCAACCGCTGTCTCTCACCCACCCACCGCTCACACCACTCCCGCCGCCACATTGTTTTGTTTTTGCTTCACACCTTGCCCCCCCCGCTGTTTCTGTTTTTAACCTGCTTCACCTTCGAGTCGCCGCTCAGGCTTCAGCCGCTGCTCTGGTCACCCACACCGCCAACGCGTCACACGCTGGTTCTGTCTGGACCCACATTATCCGTCATCTGCTGCTCGTGCCGCATCACGTCGAGCTCTGCGATCCATGCTATCCGAAGTCTGGGCCGTCACACCACCAGCTTTGCTGCTCGAGCCGCCTCCCATCGAGCTCTGCATCCGCTGCTCCTGCATAACCGGTGCTTGTATCACCAGCTGCTTGTATCACCAGCTGCTTGTATCACCCGCTGCTTGTATCACCCGCTGCTTGTATCACCCGCTGCTTGTATCACCCGCTGCTTGTATCACCCGCTGCTTGTATCAACCGCTGCTTGTATCACCCGCTGCTTGTATCACCCGCTGCTTGTATCACCCGCTGCTTGTATCATCCGCTGCTTGTATCACCCGCTGCTTGTATCACCCGCTGCTTCTATCACCCGCTGCTTGTATCATCCGCTGCTTGTATCACCCGCTGCTTGTATCACCCGCTACTCCGGTATCACCCGCTGCTCCGGTATCACCCGCTGCTCCGGTATCACCCGCTGCTCCTGTATCACCCGCTGCTCCTGTATCACCCGCTGCTTTTGCATCTCCCGCTGGCACTGCATCACCCGCTACTCACGGTTCGCCGCTGTTCACGCTTCGCTCGCTGTTCCCACCTCGATCGTCGCTTCCGCTTCGCCCGTCGCTTCCGCTTCACCCGTCGCTTCCGCTTCACCCGTCGCTTACGGTACTTCCGCCGCTTACGCACCTTCCGCCACTGACGCTCCACCCGCCGCCGCTTCCGCTCCACCCGCAGCTTACGCTCCACCCGCCGCTTACGACCCGCCCGTCGCTTCCCATTACCCCCGCATGCGCTTCCCCAGCCGTATCTCACCCGCCCGCTGCCTCTGCCTCACCTACCGCTTATCCGTTCCCGCCGCCCCTGTCTCTCCCGATCCCTCGCCTCTCCCGTCGTATCTGGTCTTCTCCGCGTTTCTCTTCGCGTGCTACTTCTGCCTCGCCTTCCGCTTCTGTCCCACCCGCCGGTTCCGCCATTCCGCAGCTCTCCACCCACCCGTGGCCACGGTTCACTGCTACTCATGCCTCACCGCCTCTTCCGCTCCACATCACGCTTATGCCTGGGTCGGCGTTCCACCGGCATCTGCCACTCGAGCCGTCTCCCATCGAGCTCATTTCATCCCAGACCCGATGCGTTGGCCACGCCATCAGCATCTGCTGCTCGAGCCGAACCTCCATCGAGCTCATCTCATCCCGCATCCGCTGTGCTTGGGTCGACACACCACCAGCATATGCTGCTCGAGCGGTACCCATCGAGCTCATTTCATTTCTCTGCTTCACCCGCTGCTTCTCATTCCCGCCGCTTCCGCATCCCCGCCGCTACCGCCTCATCCGCTGCGTATCCCTCATTGCCGCTAACGCCTCGCCTCCCCTTTTTGCATCTGCCGCTGCCTCCGCTTCCCTGTCTCTTCACTCCTTCCGCTGATTCGGATTATCCGCCGCTCCTGCCAACGCCCGCCGATCTCGCTTCACCCACTACTCATACCTCACCGCCTCTTCATCCTCGTGCGCTGCTTATGCCCGGGTCGACATACCACCGGCATCTGCCCTCGAGCCGTCTCCCATCGAGCTCATCTCATCCCGCACCCTAGCTGCCCGGGCCGCTACCCTCCAGCTTTTGCTGCTCGAGCCGAATCCCATCGAGCTCATCTCACCGTCTGCTTCACCCGCTGCTTTTCATTACCGTCGCTCCCGCTGCCGCCGCCTCCCCCGCTGGTTATACATCGCCGCCGCTTCCGCCCCCCCCCTCCGCTTTTGCCTCCCCACCGCCTCTGTTCCCCCCCCCCCCGCCGCGTTGGCTCCCGCTGTTGCTTCGGCTTCTTCCCCGCTCGCTCTCCCTCCTCCGCTCACTTCCCGCCTGCTTCTTCTGCTTCACCGCATCTTCGCTTCATGCGCTGCTTATGTCCGGGCCGACACCCACCGGCATCTGCCTCTCGAGTCGGTTGCCATCGATATCATTTCACCGCATCCGCGATGCCTGGGCCGCCGCTCCACCAGCATCGGCTGCTCGAGCCGGATCCCATCGAGCTCACCTCACCTCATCCTCCTCTTCGCCCGCTGCTTTTTATTCCGCCGCTCCGCCCCCGCTGCCGCCTCATCTCGTCCCATCCACTTCTCATGTCTCATCGCCTTTTCCACTTCATGCGCTGCTTATGCCTGGGCCGTCATACCACCGGCATCTGCCGCCCGAGTAGTTTCCCATCGGGCTCATCTCATCCCGCATCTCGATGCCTGGGCTACGACCCACCGGCCTCTGCTGCTCGAGTCGAATCCCATCGAGCCCATCAATTCCTCCGCTTCACCAACTGCTCATGTCTCATCCGCTGCCTCGGTTTCGCCTCTGCTCCCCCCGCGACTTTTACTCATCCGCGGCTTGCTCCACCCGTCGTTTATGCTTCCCCGTCGTTTCCCAGGGGCCGTGTGTTTTGTTTTGCTGCTCCTGCTGATGTCTTCGTTTCCCTCGCTGTGCTTGTCTAATTTCTCTTTCCAGCTGCTGTGCGGTCACATCGCCGGAGGGCGGGGCCTGCTGGTCCGGATCTAACCCGTGAACCACATCCATACATCACATTCATTCCACCGGATGCTGGGCCGACATACCACCAGTATCTGTCGCTCGAGCCGTGTCCCATCGAGCACATCACCGCCATTCACCATTCACATCTGCTCGAGTCGACTCCCATCGGGCTCATCACGTCCATCTACCCAGATGCCTGGGCCGACACACCACCGGCATCTGCTGCTCGAGTCGAATCCCATCGAGCCTCACGTCGCATGGAAGACCATCCGGACCGGCAGGCCCTCATTCAACCTCTGTAATCGTTTAAATTATTAAACATGTGGCCATCTCCGCAAAAACACCACCGAGTCTCTCTCAATCCCAACAAACTTAGGAAACAATGGGCCCTCAATATGGGGTGGGGGAGTCCCCTGAATTAGGCCCGGATACGTGGTAGATAATGTTTAAGACAGTTGGGGTCTTGTATAAATGAGTTTGAAAAACTCTTACATGTATATGTTTAGCAATTTCGGATTAAAATGTCCATATGCATTGTATGATACGATTTATGCTAGCAATACAATTCATAATAAAACAATAATTAACAAACAATTGAATGTGAACATTCCATGTCTAGCTACATGTATTTTAATGTGTGATAGTAAGCATAATATTCATTCATTCAGGACGCTTATCAAAGAAGGGTAGGACCACGTTGCTGATTTTGCTTCTGATTTCAGGATAATCATTTTTCATTATAACATTAAATTTCTGATCGTTTGACATACTTGTAAAATTGTTGGACAAGTTCTTTTCTGAAATCGCAATAGTGTGGACATTCCATAATGAAATGATACGTATTTTCTATATCAGAACCGTCCTGCGTTTAAGGCACAATCTCTTCCCCTCCTTAATTATAGGCTGATGGTGTATACCTTTTTCAATAGCGAGTTTGTGATCACTAGTACGGATTTTTGTAAATCTAATCCTATCTTTTAGATATGTTGTGTTTGTTAATTAAGTCTCTAAGACATAATCATTTTTAAACAATCTATATGTTCCGAGTTTATTTTATGGCCATCTCGTTTAGAGTCATCAAATATTGATCTTTTGAATTCTTTCACATGTTCTTCCTCAAGCTTACACTTGGGATTTCTAATGATACTATATGTTTGGCTATTTAATGGAACCTGTATGTTTTTACAGCCAAATTCGTGAATAAAGAGTTGCATTTGGTTTTCATATTCACATGTTCAGAGACGGCTGATGCCATTAGGTTGTTATTAGATACAGTTGATAATTTTGCACCATAATTAGCCATTCTGCATAATATATCGACACAACATGGATATATACAGAGCTCTGCTCTTACTGCATGATTTGGAGCGTTCTTGCCTACTCTCAATACATGCTTACAATAAGTAACTTGTAACTTTTCGCAACCCAATCTATATTGGTTACTTCGTGATGTACCACATCCTGATACGTCACATCCGTATAATATGATTGGTTTGATCAATCTGTCGAATAATTTCAACAAGATATTCACTGAAGGAAATGATGTTGCCCTGAATGCATTCAAAAGTGAGTACATAGCTTTCTGACCTTTTTGAAAAAGAACCGATTGTGCTTTGGAGATACTTAGATCCGAAAACAACACATTTAGTTTTCTCCACGTTATGTCTTAATTTGTTCTGATAAGTATATTATCAAGCTTGTCAAGACATCCCTGTAAGCACACTTGGCTTTCCGACACCAGAGCCATATCGTCAGCAAATAGCAGATGGTTTAGTTTGTAATTTGGAAGAGTGATGTCTTCACAATTGTCGTAAAATATAGTTTTAATATCCTCGAAAATTTTAAAGAGGTTTGGGGATAAAGTGAACTCTTGTAGTGCGCCTACTATAGAGATACATGTGGGCCCTAGTCCTATGCTTGTTTTTGTAAAATAGTAACTCGAATTATACATTGATCTAATGAGGTCAAATATTTGTCCATTATGCCTCTTTTTTCCATTTTGAGCTTTAAAAGCGGCCTATTAACAGAGTCAAACGCTTTTTTTAAATCTATAAAGGTCACGTACAAAGGCTTTGTAGCATTGTTGTATTTGTCCACGATTGTTTTCAACACAATCTGTTGCACTCTTTCCTTCACAAAAACCAAACTGATTATCACTTATTATTACGTTTTCAAATAAAACTTCGTAAGCCGTCTATTGATAATTTTGACATACAATTTCCCTACCGCTGAACTTACTGCAATATCCCTATTGTTATTTGGGTCATTTCGATCACCTTTCTTGTAAATTAAACTAAGCAGCGATCTACTCAAATCATTCGGATAGTACCCGAACAAAGTATGTGATTAAATAGTATTTCGTCTATTAATAGCAGACCTAATGTTTTGATAAGTTCATTTGTTTCAACTCCCGGATTGCTGTGATAATATCTTCCTCGAAGAACGGGGAATTATTTATGCGATATTTTAGAGCACTGTTGTTTTGGGGAACATAATCTTGTATCCTCACGATTGAATCTGAAGAATGAAGCTTGTTGAAAAAATCAAACGACTTGTCTGGGTCTAAATCATTAAATTGCGTTTTATTGTGTTTCAATTTCCCTATAGTATCCCAGTAACTTTTTGGATCAGCAAACTCGATTTTCTCAAGTTCATTATGCAAGTTTTTATAATACTGTTTCTGCTTAAACTTCACTTCCCTTCACTTTCCTCTTACTTCACAACAGACTCTCATACTGATTACTTCTCATATCGCGAATAGCTCTGTCTAAGTCATTTTAAGACATTTACAACCATCATCAAACCACATTCTGTTACGTTTATTTTTTATTTCATTAATTTGAATAAGCTTACATGCGTCTAAATTTATCGCTTCAATAACAGACATAAAATCATTCGCCGCAATCAACACGCCTTTATCAAAATTTAAAATCTGTTATTTTCTTCTGAATTTCAGGATGTTTAACAGAGATTGCCATTTGTTTGCTTTCTTCTGTCCATTTAATTTTGAATCTCTGCTTAGTAAATATATGTTTTCGTTTATTTTCGCCGATTGCTTTTCTGCCATAATTGAAATGTGCAGCCGGTTGACAATGATCAGAATACTCGCCGAGTAACTTAACACAAAAAACAATTGACATCAGAAATATATCCGTCTGAGACAAGTATAATCAACCACGTTAGCTCCATTGTATTGGTAACTGGTAAACTGTCCTAAATTGTCACCAATTATACGACCGTTCAAAATTCGGATCTCGGTTTTAATGCCAAATGACAGTAACTGGTTACCAAAAGAGTTGGCCTTAAGGTCTTATCAACCCTTTCTCGTGATGTATCTATCATATAGCTATCTGGCAGTGGTATGTGTTTATCATTGTCCCCTGTAACGTCGTCCAGCTTACGTCGGGTTCTGGCATTCAAATCACCGCCTACAATAATAAGATCGTCGCTCTGATATTCACAAAGACTCGTTTCAATTTCACCAAATATATTTTCATCTATTTCTCTTGATTCCCAGTAAATAGAATTAATTGGAGTTAAGTAGCAAGACACAAACACTATTGGCTGACCGTTCAACTTGAATAATTCGCCCAGAAACTCCACAAATATGGCTAACTCCCCAATCATTTTAATTTTTTTGACAAAGCGCTTATACTTTTACGAAAATAGAATGCAATACCTCCACACCCGCTAGCTTGGCGAGTACGTTGAACAGACTCATATCCCGGGATATCAATGCCATTCTTATCTTAATGCCATGTTTCACTTAGTGTTAAGAAATCATACTTTGTCAACATATTTTTGAAATCATCGTCTAACGACTTGAATCATGTCACATTCCACACAGAATAAGACACCTCGTTCATTTGGTGTGTATCATTTGATTGAGTCATTTTAAATATATGTGTTACTACTGCCGAAGTTAAAATAGCGACTGAATAAGAGGATGAATAATTTCGGAATTATAAATTCGTAATCTCGATTAATATAAAATAATATCTGACATCTGAAAATAAATAGGAATCTAACACCACTAGATCACAAACGTGCGATGAACACTGTATACGTATAATTGTGTCATAAATTAGTTTATTTTCGGAAGATAAAATGATTTAAATTTAAATTATTTAGTTTTTTGAAAATCTAATTCATAACATAATCTGATTGCATACCTATGAATACAATGCATAGCACAATTCTGTTCGTACGACTTATTGATTAATTTGTAAAGGCAAACATTCTGTAAGAGTTGTACACAATCTTGATATCTGACGTTTCATTTCTGTTCATTCTTTACGCATGTCTGGATGTTGAGTGTTAGACGATCTACCATTCCTTACAAATCTGGTATCGTTGGAACGAAACGTATCACTGGCGTATCGTCCTCCGTCAATTTTATTCTGTGACCAACTGTGAAGTGAGGACTGCACATGGTGCACATCAGACAACTCTTTAGCCGAACAACTACCACATTTCAACCCAGCACCTAACCTTTCTAATCCATCATCGGTAGGTTGCCAATTATAGTGAAATGACGCCCGAGAAACAAACCGTTACTTTCAACGAATTTTGGAGAATGGTCGATGAATTCATATCCAAAACTAGAACACACTTCCTTGTAGCAGTCATTTGTTTGGAAAATCAGTCGGTTTGCATCGGCTCTGCTCGGCGTCGGTAAAACTGAAGAAATGCTTTTCCATTTTCTTCGACTTATTCAAGTACTTATATCTGTCCACAAAACCTTGTGCATATTTTGCAAATCTAACATTGTCTACTGCAATTGTCACTCACTTTCCGCTATCTTTTTGTTTCGATTCTATTATATTGTCAGAAAAGTTAATTTTCTTTTTCATCAGTTTATCCACATTAAGGGAGTTTATTTTTACATATTTTAAAATAGAGTCTTCCATATTGATAGTTATATTAAGCTAAGCATTTAATTTGAAGTGAACGTGAGACTTACGGTACACATATTAGCGTCACTGTTCCATTAACCATTCATATATAATCGTTATACTCCTCCAACAGTAACCACCAATCCCTGTTTACAGCATTTTCATTTCTATTGAAACATGAAGTTAGGAAGCAGTAGCGGAGCAATTTCCAGTTTCTGCCTATTACGTCGCGTTGTATGTGTGACCTGCCTGTAAATGAGGCACTCAAATCGCGCGCTTTGAACCGCTACGGACGACAGAAAACGCTCGCGCCCGGTGTGGATTGACCCTTACCACGAAGTGGTCACAGTCGTGATTTTATGCTTCGTCGATTTCTCGCGTTGTGGTAAACCAGCGAGATAACTGAGTCGTCGTTTGTCGCGGCGATAATAAAGGTGACGAAGGACTTTAGCGACAGACCAAAACCTGATGTGCAACACCATGCGTGTATGTACGACATGAAGTCGAAAGTGTATACAAACAATAATAAAAAGAGAAGAGAACATTCCTGACTTGTAAAGTAACTTTGGCCACAATAAATTTGCGCCCCACCACCGATAATAAAAACTCACAAACTCAAATTATAGAAATCAATTCAATTAAACGCAATTAATAAGATAATTTAGGAAGTCCGTGCACCATTTCACTTGACATATTATATTTGACAATTAAATGAGTTTGAAAAAAGTATATGTTGAGCAAATTATATTTAAAATGTCCATACACATTGTATATGTGACCTGCCATAAAATTGAATCGCTGCGTACGATAGAAAACGCCGCAAAACTCGCGCGTTCGCGCGAGCACGCGACTTTTACGTCCGTTTTCTGTCGTCCATAACGGTTTAAAGCGCGCGACTTTTATATTCACACCGAAACGACCGTACACTCTTAGAAAAACAATCCATATCGGTACGTCAGAGTACCTATACGTCTCCACGTTTCAAAGCAATATGTATCGAGAAGCATTATGTTCTATATATTGGTGTAATACCTACGAGCATGAGGTACTAGTCAATCTCGAAACCAAATGATGCACGATACAATTCCACGAAAACATGGCGTCGTCCGGACACTTGAGGCGATTGCGTTTTTTACAACATATAAAAATGGAGAAGACACAAACTAATAGCATGCTTACACATTTTATGTTGGAATCGCACTCGGCCTCGGCTTACAAGCTATTGCGTGTGCCCAATTAGGTACATTATTTAAGAATACGAAAGTGAACTTCAGATTGTCACAGATTGTCGGGGTAGTTTTATTCAGTATATTAGGATTGATGAAGGAAGTAAATGTCGACCCGCTACGTGCTTGTATGATTTCGACCTGCTACCTGCTTGTATGATTTCGACCCGCTACGTGCTTGTATGATTTCGACCCGCTACGTGCTTGTGTGATTTCGACCCACGACGTGCTTGTATGATGTCGACCCGCTACGTGCCTGTATGATGTCGACCCGCTACGTGCTTGTATGATGTCGACCCGCTACGTGCTTATATGATTTCGTGAGCACCGTTTATGCTTATAGTTACAGTGCTGCGTGGTAGTTAAACACAGACTCGACAGCTATCACATTGTCGAGTCTGGATAATTGGGGGGGGGGTGGACATCCATTATCACTAGCTAGCATTAGCTCTGTGTCGCTATACTTAACTGCTACATCAAATGCAGTATATACGCTGTACATGTATATTCCTCGCCCAAAACTGGCGTTAACTGCATGCACCGTTTATGTTTATAGTTACAGTGTTGCGTGGTATTTAAACACAGACTCGCGATGTCCATTATCACTTGCTAGCATTAGCTCTGTGTTGCTATAAATAACTGCTACATCAAATGCATATGGATGCAGTATATACGATGTATATCCCTCGCCCAAAAACTGGCCTTAACTGCATGTTATTGGACATATACGCAGTAACTGTTGTATTCTCCTGGGTATGTATTATTGGTCAGTTATTGACTCTTTGCGTATGTAATTAGAGTTTAATTCGTTGTCGTAATCTTTAATGTTGTGTGAAATTTTTAATGCGACATGTGTATTGCGCTTTAGCTGTGCGGCGAATCTACCACTTTAAAAGACATTCCACCAATCGCCCGAACGGCTGTATCGCTTTATACATGTAGATATATGTGATTGGCTAACACTGATGTAAAGCTTGCTGGTGGTAATGGACATCTCCCTCAAATTCTCCAGCTCAGCACTGCGATAGCACGCGAGTCTGTGTTTTAACCAGAACTGGCGTAATTAGTGAACAATTCAAAAGCCGCAAAACCGATATGAGGATAGCCAAATAAATTAAAGACGCATGATTGTGAATAAAGGATCAGTTCTTGGTGTAACCCCATGCTACACCAATAATTGTAGGCACTGTGTCCTCGTTGTAACGAGTAGACCCTGGGTCCAACACCGCCATGAGACAAGCAACTCTCATGCAGCAGCAGTAGTCCAGTGCATTTATGAGAAAAAAGTGCCAAACCTCAAACTAATTGCAACACAATGTCAATAAACCAATTATAAACAACATACTAAAAATAAAAAAGGATCAAGAAAAGCGAAATAAGTAAATTTTGTGAAATAAATTTGGTAAAAGACTCAATTTATAGCTTTTCAATGATGTTTATACAAAACTTCATTTCACATGTCCTTCCATTCATATATCCATTTTGTTGAGTTCACAATCATGATTACATTTTCCAGATTCGTTGAGCAATTTTTACAGCAGGAGTTTGTCTAATTTCGGAGCCTCAATTTCCAAGAATTAGCTAAAATCTATATTTTATGGTCTAGTATTTTACAAACTAGAGAAAATAAAGGAATATCTTGCTGTTGTATTAGTTTCCTCACTATAGTGTGCACACACAAAATATTACTTCATGCAACTATGATCGAGAAGACAAAAATATTCGTGAACAAAATGTGTGTCCCATTGTAAGGACTTTGCCAAATTTGCCCTGTGACATATAACTGGTGTGATGAAATACCATATTTGAAGTCATATAACTCAATAAATTGATATCCATATGCCATGTATTTCAAATAACCTCTTAAGTGTACTAGGTTAAATACACTGTGCTGGAGTTGCTAAACTTATTTGTGCCATAACCAACTTATGGCCTTGTGAATCCTTAGTATTGACTCTTTTCCAAAAAAAATGCCATTTTGGGGTGTTTTAGTGGAGGTTTATTTAGAACTTTAGGAGCATGTTATATAGAACAACCCCGAAATAATGACTTACCATTTCGCCATCGAGTTGCAACAAATAGCTCTAAATATGTACATCAAAACAGGAAGCAGTATACACTGTATCAAAGGATAATGAGTATAGTAGCTGGTGATAGTAAAATTTTGTGCATCAAGGTCCATGTTTTCCGAGATTTTGTTAATGTGGTTTCCCATACCCCATTTTCGAGATATTCAAATTTGGCGTCAGTTTCCAGGAAAATGAGTGGAATTCAGAGACATGCATGGACATATCCAATATATGGCTATTATTTCAACACTAACGTGTTTTAAGAGGAGAGGTCAAATGAGTTTGCACATTAAACGCACATTATGTTTTACTAATTATACACAAAAACCTTTTAAAATGGACAAAAACGCCCAAAATGGCATTTTTATAATAGAGTCAATTCTCAGGATTCATAGGGCCATAATTTTATTTTCTACACCACGATTTTGGAATTTCCTTCAGTGTATTTAACCATGTATAGTCCAGGGAAAATGGATATATATTTATTGAGTTGTATGACCTCAAATATGCTATTTCATCGGTTTTGGACCACAGGCAAAGTCCATACAATGGTGGAACACACATTTTGTTTAAGAATAGTTTTGTCCTCTCAATCATAGATGCATAAAGAAATCATATTATGTGTACAACTTAGAGAGGAAATGACTACAACAACAAGAAATTTCTTCATTTTTCTTTAGTTAAGAAAAAAAATGGATTTTAACTAATTTTGAGAAATTGAGGCTCCGAAATTAGACAAACTCCAATATTTTGAGGCACATAACGCAACACATACTGAAAGTATCAGGGAAAGGTTTTCTGTTCTGTAATCAAGGTTAATCACGGATATATGAGAAATATGAAAACTGAGTTAGCCAGAAATGAAATTATGTGTGATCTGAGACTATATATATTTTTTTATAAATAAAATCAGTGTAAACTGGAATCCAGCTCTCTGACATACATTTCACCCTATTTGTGGTTGGGAACTTACATGTCGACGCTAATGTGGATGGCGCGATGAGCGATGACAAGGTGAATAGTCCGGGGAAAGTCAAGTCAGAGCACTTGGATGCAATGACTACATAATTCATGAGAACAATGTAGTCAATCAAACAAAGAAATCTCTCGACAATTCTTCCCAAATATTCATGAGAAAACGTAAATTTGCAAGTAATGTCTGGAATCGTTCAACGGTCATAATGGCCGGGAACCTATACGTCATAATGTGCAATTTTACTATTCTTCCCTAACGAAGATCCCCGGAAACTAACGAACAGTATTCGTGTGGAATCGGTAAATTTTACTGACCAAGATACCGATACAGGTGGAAACGTTATAATAACATTATGTTATTTAATACCATCTCGGCAAAAGCAATCCAAATTTACTGACACCGCGACCTACCAAAAACTGCTTTAAAGTAGGGTTCATAAGAACTGTGTAAGATTGAAGAAATTGTTGTATATACTCGTATCGTACTAGTAGGTGCGAATCATTCGTTTCTCGATTTTGTTCTTCCATATGCAATAATTTCATAATCATTTGAAAGTTGGAAACTCAAACACCAGAGAGCGTGGTTACATCAATGAAAATTGTGAATAAATGATACTTATCGAACGTCTATTTTAATAACCTATGGTATATAGCGTTTTATTTCAGGCAAAATGTATTTCTTACTAAAAAATCGTATATTTTTTTAGAAAAATATAGAAAAATAAAATATTTTGCCCACACATAAGATGCGATAACTTCTAAACAAAATAGGCTAACAATCTGCATGTGCATTAAAAAACTGACAAAATTATTATGAAGATGTACTTAGACCCAATGTGCAATGCGCATCAGTCTAGTTGAGATATTACTTAATATTTCCCCTACCCCAAAATTTCCGATTTTTCGAGATTTTTCAAACAATTACAAAAAGTGATTTATTTGGCGAAATATTGGACCACTGGGTATGTTTTTACGAATCACATTCGTAAATTGATGCATTGAAGTATAAACAATCCACATCGTACACACTTTAGGAATATATATGCCTAATTATTTTGAAAAAAACTCGAATTTTCTGGGTTTTCAACCATTCAAACCAATATAATGATCGTAATTTCACAATCTCAATAATATGTATAGCCCAATGCATTAGTAATCGACATGCCTAATTTATAAAATATTGAATAAAATAAAATTATAACAAATTGTTTACTTTGCCATCCTTCCAAATTAAATCATACGCAAGTCATTACCGCAAAACACTCTCTTTGGGCCTCGGTCTGCATACTTTTCTGCCCAAAAGAAACCTATACAGGTAGCAAATAATTTAGGACATTGCATTGATTACAATTTAGTATGTGAGATTGAGAACACACAGGCTGAAAAGGCACAACAGCTACTTGCAATATTTAGTGGGACATTGACATTAAAACCATCAGATAAAATACGTTCTGACATACTTTTGGGTTGACAACTTTGACATAAACTTTGAGACACAAACTGGACATGGGGCTCTCAATTCCACCCACCTTGTAGCTTTCCAACGAAACCGTTAAGATTTACTGAACGAAAACAAAGAAAGTTGAACCTGAAACAAGCGGAGCCATTGGACATAATTGTGGATCAAAAACATGCACCTTCCCTGTTTGAAGTTGATTTAATCAACGAGTCATTTTCCAATGAAACCTATGCCAATGGGTATGTTCTCTGTGTCATTGTTAGGCAAATAAATGCTTGTGATCAGACTGCGCAAGCTATGCAGGGAGGAATACACTAGAACGACAACATGCTTCATCAGAAGTAGACCCCGAAGCCACGACAAATAGTTTTCATGGCTGGCTCAACCGATTTTCGTGGCTGGTTAGCTAGCTAAGCCGGCTCAGTCACGACGTTCGTGGCTGACGAAATATGGCGGCTGAGCCGGCTGAGATGTTGTCATTCAGTGTATTCTCGTTTCCGAAATGTTCCTAACCCCCTGTTACCGGTTATAGACGCCGTTTTTTTTAGCGTTTGTGGTGAACCCGTAGAATTCCAGACCACACGTAATCTTTTGATGTTGGGCTTTTCCATTATGGCGAAAATTCACGAAGGACTGGTATGGATATACTATGTAGTTTCCCATCTAATCGGTATAAGTAGTTACATTTGGGACTTCTGTCGAATTCAGACTGCTACCATCACTGCCATCTTGCGATATATGCATGCACCATTGAATGATGAACCCGATAGTAATGATATATAATATTTCAAACTATTTTCTATTCTTATGTGTAATATATATTGACAAATGCCAACAATGTCCGAGACTGGGTGTTGTCGATATAAACAATTTATATTTTAACCCTTTCAATACCGAATGGATGCGCCCATTCAGTTATATGAAAGCATGCATTGGGGTAGTCTATTCCACACTAAGGGGCCCGGTGTTCTGATAATATAACAACCATGCCGTGTCCATGCGAGTATATGCCAATATTAGGAAATGCGGTTTAGTTCTTTGCGATTCACAGTACAGTTGTGCTTGACATATAAGCCCATGCACATGGCTCAGCCATTTTACAATTCTGGTGGCGGAGATTTTTTAATGTGGCTGGCGTTAGAGATAATATGGCTGGCGACGGCTTGTTGCCAATATGGCTGGCGGCGGCGTGCGATGGCGGCTTCGGGCTCTAATCAGAAGGTTCTAAGAAATTTGTTTTAACATACCTACCACCCAGTTCTAAGGTGACTGATTTCAGAACAATCGAGCAATATATGGTATATCTTCAGAAAATTGCCGTAGAAGTTCACATGCCATATGGTAATGTAACCCTGATGTCGGTGCAGCAATTAATGCATACAATTTGGTTTGGAATTTACCACAAGGTTTCAATAATGTTGTTATCCTTTTGGGTGATTTCCATTTTATTAAGGAATTTGTTTGTTTAATCGGGGGTATTGTGAAAGATTCTGGTTTTGAGGACATTGTGTTTCAAGCAGGTGTGTGCTCGTCAGGGAGCTTGAATGGTGTTTTGTCTGGAAAGCATTATAACCGGTGTGGACTGTTAATAGTGCATTGCCAGAAGCAATAGAAAAGGCTACTGTTTGAAAGATTGTTGCTGGAGCATGACACCCAGATACCAAAAGTCTTAGTTCAGTCAGTCAGGGATTCAGATTTCATATATGACCCAACATCAGTTTAATATGTTTGTTTCATTGGCAAATATAAATTGTTCAAACAAGACATTCGGTACGGGAAGTTCGGTGAAACTGCACAGTTCTGGCTCACGCTGTATTTAGACATGATTGAGGTTCAACACTTGACACACCGCGCAGTACTAGAAAATATATTTGATTTGCGCCTATTTTGCTGGGAATAATTTGTTCCATTATAGTTTGCAATGCAGAAGACAAATTAAGCAAGATATGGGTCGTATTATGTTGAAGTACTGAACCACATTGAACGCTTGTATACTGGTTTGAAGAAACTCTGCGTGAAAAGGGGATGTCGGTACAAGCTCTAGATAAAGTACCTTTAAGGGTAGCGATATACCAGAGAGGCGAGTAAACTTTGAACATGGACGCCAAAACAGCGGGTGGAATCAAACAGTTTGCTTCAGATAGTTCTAGTATTTTGAAGTGGACATTATATCGCCCAGAACAATCTAAGAATACAAAGACACTTTTTAAACTAGCCAACGTAGATAATTACAGTTCCAAATATAAACCGATGCGGCATCTCAAATTCTGAATTCGGAGAAACATGTGTCAGATTTGGTTAAGGGTTTAAAAACCTAGTACATTAATCCTTTCAATAAAGATCTTGATAAGACGTCATACTTCCATTTAAGTTCTGGTATCCCCCTTCCATTGCAAATTTCAGAGGAAATTTTCTCGATAACAAAAATTGGACCGGAAGCGTACAACTTTTTTCAAACAAGATCGTCTCAAGAGCACAAAAGGAAGTTTCCATGACCCAATTTCTAGAACATGCTTGAAATTATTTGCAAAAGTAAAAAGGAGTCACCGTGAAATGGCCGGAAATTAGAATGGCGGAGCATCGAAGCCACTAGGAATATTATGTGGGGTGTTGCTGTCTGCCTCAGCGAAGTCTGAGCAAGTTATAGCTTTTGATAAAGCTCTCATATACTGGAGGTTCTTGTAGTCACTGCCTTCGGGTTACACAAGTGTAGACATTGTTGTCAATACACACCAAGAGCAATCGATCAACTCAGATAAAGAAGTAAAAATGGTGACATAGTTATGATCCAATCACCACAGTCAAAGATTATAATGATTTTCTGATAAATAGTGAAAATAAACAATGTTTAATCTCTTTGATCCAGGAAGTTATAGTTGGCAACCAATGTAAGGCCCTAGATATTCTTCGTTGGAAAGAAATATATATTTTTACAGAAAACAATAACATGCAAATAAACTCGTTGGTGGTGACAGTTATTAGAAGAAACTCTTGTATTAAGTGACCAGGAGGAAGGTGACACAAAATAAATTTTGCACTGCATACATGCCCTAGAGTTATTTCCTGACAAGAAAATTGCTCTGATATCACCATCGGCTGATGTAGATATACTGGTAACAATGTTAAGTGTTCTTGGAAGGGTGGATTAGGTTTACCTTGCTTCTGGGAGCTGGATACAACGCAAGGCTATCATGCTGGTTGATATAGATTTGAGCAAAGATGAAATGAAAGTGTTGATAGGATTCCTTGCATTTACCGGAAATGACTACATCTCGTCCTTCTTTCGTAAAGGGAAAGTGTATGCTGGAAGACATTGGAGAAATATGACAAGTTTATTGGGACATTCATTACTTTGGGATCATCGTGGACTCTTGAAAGTAAGGTTGCAGAAGAGCTTGATGAATACCTATGTTTACTGTATGGGCGTCGCCACAAAATGGTCCATGATTATCGAAAGCAACTATTATTTGAAAGATATTGTTTGGTCCAAAACAAGGCTCTTGACATATCATTGTTACCACCATGTCATGCATCATTGAAGTTACACAGTCTCCGTACAAATAGTGTTGCAAGAATTTGGGGATTACCAGACACGATGCATTTGGAATACTCCTATGTACAATAATGGTTGGACGGAAGATTTCAAAATTAAATAGATTGAAAAAGGCATTCCCTCATGATACACAGGGTTTCCTAATGGATTGTGACCTCGATGTGTCTTACGGAGATGATGATAGTGACATTGAAAATCAGTGATAATCGAGCACAGTGTAAGGTGTAGTCCGTTCGTGATACATTTACTCTATATCACATACCATTAGTATCATGTCAATACATGTATAACTAAAATGTGGAGGAGATAGGAAATGGATACCTTCTCGTTTATTTAGGTAGAACTTGTAGGCATTTATGATTGAAAAACCCCTAGAATATATATTCACTAGCAGGTGGACCCGACTTCGTCCGGGCTGTTTCCCCTCTGCTTTTCGGCGAATTGCGCGATTTGACCTTGAATTGTCCATTTTGAAGGTCAATGTCAGGTGGGGTCACGATTTGACCCGTCCAAAACACTGCCCGGACAAAAGTATACGACAAAAGTACCCTTCGAAATCCATCCGGTTTTACCCGATTTGACCTCGAATTGATCATTTTGAAGGTCAAGGTCAGGTCGGGGTCACGAATCGACACGTCCAAAACACTCAGTGGACAAAATTAACCATACGTATCAAATTTCGTCGAAATCCCATAAAAATTCGCGATTTGACCTCGAATTGACCCAATTTCAAGGTGAATGTGACGTCGCACGGGCAAACGAATAGGCTTACGACACTCCATATACGAAAGTGTCCACATACACTAATTTTCATCGAAATCCCGTGATACTCGGGCGTTTGACCGTGATCGTCCCGATCTCAATGTCAAGGTCACGTCGCCCGGACAAATTAATAGGCCCATGCCAATCCCTGGCCGAAGGTACCCCCAC
This sequence comes from Siphonodentalium dalli, assembly GCA_032622095.1. Taxonomy (NCBI): domain Eukaryota; kingdom Metazoa; phylum Mollusca; class Scaphopoda; order Gadilida; family Siphonodentaliidae; genus Siphonodentalium; species Siphonodentalium dalli. The sequence goes on along the minus strand of CP136069.1, from coordinate 32,872,457 downwards.
ATACCAAGTTTCATCGAAATCGGCTCGGCCGTTTTCGAGTCCATCGCGAACAGACATACAGACAAACATACAGACAGACAAACAGAGGTCTTCAAATATATTATGAGATAAAGTGTGCACTTTGTGATCTGTATACACATTATATATATTCTTACGAAGACGATTCGTAAAACATACACATTGGTCTAATATTTTAACAAAAACATATCTTTTTGTCATTTTTGGAATTATCGAGCAAACTCGGGAATTTTGGGGTATGGAAACACTTACACGGATTGAATTTAGATTAAATCTTAGTATATCGTATAGCATAGTCAGTGTGTCAGTTTTTGAATGCACAGTCGGGGTCCTCATCTATTTCGCTTAGCATTTTTCGCATGTTATGTGCGGGTAAAATTTTGAAATTTGAGGTATTTCTCATGAAAAAATATGTGTTTTTTAGAAAACAATATATTTTGCGTGAAACAAAACTATCCGTTCTTTGTTAAACTTATAAAAAAGTGATTTTGCAATATAACAGCACTTGGAATATATTTCCAAACCTAATTTGTGAATGTATATGTATTTTTTAGTAAATTAAAATATTTTCGGAAATTTTTGAGAGAAAAAAAAGGTAAACAGGCTATGGTATCTCTATGCCCTAGCAGATCGCTGATCACCTCTCCAATGTCACAATGCCCCCGAAGAATACCTATCAGGAAATACCAGTCACAATTTCTGCGCTCTCCGGTGGCACATACCTCCAATTTATAACATTGTGAACAAGACCAGATTTCGATGAAAACAGTCATTATTCATTTCGCCGTTGGAGCTGTATGGCTAGTTAATCGCCATCAATTCTGTTCTATCTCTAACTCTATGGTTAATTAACATTGGTCAAACACCATAAAGGCAATGCAATGAATGAAATAGATTAGTGTGGGGGCAAGTGTTCAAAAACTGGTTCCTTGTATACTTTTTTAGTAGAAGCGTGGCATGTATATTTTCAACATCAGGATGGGTTGTGCTAAATAATTGGACTCTATTCCAATTTTTTATTATCACGTGACCTCCAAATCCAAGATGGCTGCCATCACAGGCAAAAATCGGGATATTTTCGAGGATTTTTGCCCATATTTTTGAGCATAAATTTATAACATTGTGAACAAGACCAGATTTCGATGAAAACAGTCATTATTCATTTCGCCGTTGGAGCTGTATGGCTAGTTAATCGCCATCAATTCTGTTCTATCTCTAACTCTATGGTTAATTAACATTGGTCAAACACCATAAAGGCAATGCAATGAATGAAATAGATTAGTGTGGGGGCAAGTGTTCAAAAACTGGTTCCTTGTATACTTTTTTAGTAGAAGCGTGGCATGTATATTTTCAACATCAGGATGGGTTGTGCTAAATAAGTGGACTCTATTCCAATTTTGTATTGTCACGTGACCTCCAAATCCAAGATGGCTGCCATCACAAGCAAAAATCGGGATATTTTCGAAAAATTTTGTCCATATTTTTGAGCAAATCTACCTCAAATAGCCGCGATATGTCCCCAAATCAACCGATCCACTTGCCTTTATGGTTTACTGGTTTAGTCGAAACAGCAGATGTGCTCAGGAAGGTCAGAGTAAACATTATGGGTTGTTTAGCGATTTTCGCTTTGAGGGCTAGGGGTGATTTACAAGCCGTTTTTCACCATATCGGTACCCTTTCATCTTGTTCTACTTCCGGCTCGATACAAAATTGGAATAGAGTCTTAAAAATCCCTCCAAACTGAATAGGTTATGAAAATCATAGTGCCTTGCTTCTACTAAAAAAATATACAAGATCTACATTTCCCCCCACACTATGGTGTTGAAGGCAATTGTTCCAAAACGACGCCTTGCATACAGGTGCGACAATGACACTGCTTAATGCATGGTTACTGATTACACTGATCCGCGCTATCCCCTCCCCCCTCAACGCTCGTCTTACACAATGCTCTAACGGCGAATCATTAGACAAACACACACCATGTGATGTATGGGAGACAATTCTGTTGCGTTGTTGTGTTTACACATGTGACACTTAACCACCATGCCGGATGGCGAGCAACTCTATTGTACCATGTGATGGGTAAGTTCTTCTCAAAATGGTTAAGTTCTACGTTCTACGTTTCCGCTACAGCCTAGTCTGCATGTGATATACAATATCTTCAACTCGTTGTTGGGATCAATATTTTATGATACGCATTTGATAAAGTTTATTGACAACGAATCGTAGTCGAGTTGTGAATCAAATTTATTAAACGAGTTTCATAAAATCATCCACATGAAACAAAACAAGAGCATTACGCCTTTTAACAAAACAAAATCTTTAAAATAAGCTTAACATTGCACACATTTATATCGTTGGCTGAGACGCGTCACAGCCGTATACGACATATTTTGCGCTCCGGATTACGACGAAAAATATATTCCCCAAATTTGCCTCTTTGATTTTGTGTCTATTTTCGTTAGTGCATCGAAGTTGGCCAAGAATTAACTTTGATGAACAAATCAGATTTTGTATTCTCTGGTTTTGGTTATATTAATCTTCCTAATCATTGTAAAGTTATTTTATTGGCGCGCTGCCAAATTGGCGGGGAGCACGAGCTTATTCGTCAATAGTGTCATATACAATATGTGATATGAGGATATATGTAATGTCTTTTTAATTATATAATAAGGGTTTCATGTGATATATTAGTATATGACGCAATAACTAAATTATCGCTTAATAAAATGTTAATAGGGCCTATATGATATACAGGTAGTGTATAAATAATTGATACTATCTGTTTATATTTATATGTGTGGCAGTTTTTCACGGAAAACGTATTACCACACGCAATATGCTTTTGGTGTTTTACGTGCCGAGGTATCCTGATTGGTCTCGGCAATCTTCGGGGATCTTATTGAGGGAAGAACAGTAACCTTACTTATATAATGTGCTCAAAATGGCGGCCAGGTGTTACTTAGCAAATATAAATAACTCAGACATAAAGGATAGCGTTTGAGTTATGTATTTTGCTAGCTGTGTGACTATGAATTCCGTCTCCACACACATAAGTTATATGACTGTTGAGAAGATATAATTGTTCGGGTGACTTCTGTCACCATTTTTCGATGTTGTGAAATTTGAACTCCAAAATCCATTAAATTCGAGAATTCAGTATATTTAAATCCGTATATAATTATCATCTTCGACAAGTACTGCCAACGTGATAATGGAATATGTCTCAGTTCATATATACGTATAGCGTCCTTACAGCTGTATATACATGTGCTCATTTCACTGAATCAAAATATCTATACCCAGCAGAAGCTACATGACGAAAGTTCTATTATGGTTGTGTTGCTCGATTTGATTTATATAGTAATTAACTGGCGGCTAGAAATTAACTTCTTCCGAGAAACAGTTGGCTCACTCAGGGTTTGGGAGATGTCCACGCCTGGATATCCCCCGTCCACCCAAAGAGAAGCAACGTGACAAACAAACAAACAAACAAACACAAAACTCTTATTGCGTATTGTGCTTTGAGTAATCATGAAACGACGAGTAAAAGTTGCTTCAGTCGGTGTATGGGGTGGGGAGATGTTCTGGTCCCCCACCAAACCCTTAAAGAAAATTTTCTCCATAAGCGAATATTGTGTCATGTACGTGCAGGGTGTGGTATATAAGCCTGGACATGTCTCCCACCCCGATCCCCGACTCAAGCAATTTTGTTCCGGAAACAGTTGCGTCATGCAACTGCTGGGTTGGGGAATATACATTGATTAAGCATTATCAGTTATGGGACCACTTTGTAACTAACAATCAATGTACAACTTTAATTAACTATCATGTGACCATATACTGTATTAACTCACATTGGACCATATTTTAATTAACCATCGTGGGACATATCTATACTATTTATACAAGACCCCAACTGTCCAAACATTATCTACCACGTATCCGGGCCTAATTCATGGGACTCCCCCCACCCCATATTGAGAGCCCATTGTTTCCTAGGTTTGTTGGGATTGAGAGAGACTCAGTGGTGTTTTTGCGGAGATGGCCACATGTTTAATAATTTAAACGAGTACAGAGGTTGAATGAGGGCCTGCCGCTCCGGATGGTCTTCCATGCGACGTGCGCTCGATGGGATTCGACGCGAGCAGCAGATGCCGGTGGTGTGTCGGCCCAGGCATCTGGGTAGATGGATGTGATGAGCCCGATGGGAGTCGACTCGAGCAGATGTTAATGGTGAATGGCGGTTATGTGCTCGATGGTACACGGCTCGAGCGACAGATACTGGTGGTATGTCGGCCCAGCAGCCAGTGGAATGAATGTTATGTATGGATGTGGTTCACGAGTTAGATCCGGACCAGCAGGCCCCGCCCTCCGGCGATGTGACCGCACAGCAGCTGGAAAGAGAAATTAGACAAGCACAGCGAGGGAAACGAAGACATCAGCAGGAGCAGCAAAACAGAAAACACGGCCCCTGGGAAACGGCGGTGAAGCAGAAACGACGGGTGGAGCAAGCCGCGGATGAGTAAAAGCCGCGGGGGGAGCAGAAGCGAAACCGATGTAGCGGATGAGACATGAGCAGTTGGTGAAGCGGAGGATGTGATGAGCTCGATGGGAGTCGGCTCGAGCAGCAGAGGCCGATGGGGCGTAGCCCAGGCATCAAGATGCGGGATGAGATGAGCCCGATGGGATACGGCTCGAGCGGCAGATGCCGGTGGTATGACGGCCCATGCATAAGCAGCGCATGAAGCGGAAGAGGCGATGAGACATGAGTAGTGGATGGTACGAGATGAGGCGGCAGCGGCGGGCGGGTTGTGAGCGGCGGAATAAGAAGCAGCGGGCGAAGCAGAGGATGAGATGAGGTGAGCTCGATGGGATTCGGCTCGAGCAGCCGATGCCGGTGGGTGTCGGCCCGGGCATAAGCAGCGCATGAAGCGAAGATGCGGTGAGGCAGGTGTAGCAGGCGAGACGTGAGCTGAGGTAGGAGTGTGAGCGGCGAAGAAGCCGGAGCAACAACGGGATCCAACGCGGCGGGGGGGGGGGGGCAGAGGCGGCGGGGAAGCAAAAGCGGAGGATAGGCGGAAGCGGCGGCGATGTATAACCAGACGGGGAAGCGGCTGCAGCGGGAGCGACGGAAATGAAAAGCAGCAGGTGAAGGAGACGATGAGATGAGCTCGATGGGAAATGCTGGAGGGTAGCGTCCCGGGCAGCTAGGGTGCGGGATGAGATGAGCTCGATGGGAGACGGCTCGAGCGGCAGATGCCGGTGGTATGTCGACCCGGGCATAAGCAGCGCATGAAAATGAAGAGGCGGTGAGGTATGAGTAGCGGGTGAAGCGAGATCGGCGGGCGATGGCATGAGCGGCGGATAATCCGAATCAGCGGAAGGAGCAGGAAGCGACAGGGAAGCGGAGGCGGTGGTAGAGGCAAAAAGGGGAGGAGAGGCGTTAGCGGCAATGAGGTATACTCAACGGTTGAGGCGTTAGCGGCGGGTAAGCGGTAGCGGCGGTAATGAGAAGCAGCGGGTGAAGCAGAGAATGAAATGAGCTCGATGGGGTACCGCTCGATCAGCATATGCTGGTGGTGTGTCGGCCCAAGCACAGCGGGTGCGGGATGAGATGCGCTCGATGGAGATTCGGCTCGAGCAGCATATGCTGATGGCGTGGCCAACGCATCGGGTGCGGGGTGAAATGAGCGCGATGGGAGACGGCTCGAGTGACAGATGCCGGTGGTACGCCGACCCAGGCATAAGCGCGATGTGGAGCGGAAGAGGCGGTGAGGCATGGGTAGCGGTGAACCGTGCCCACGGGTGGTGTGAGAGCGGCGGAATGGCGGAAACGGCGGTGGGACAGAAGCGGAAGGCGATGCAGAAGTAGCACGCGAAGAGAAACGCGGGGAAGACCAGATACGACGGGAGAGGCGAGGGAGCGGGGGAGGCAGGAGCGGCGGGAACGGATAAGCGGTAGGTGAGGCAGAGGCAGCGGGCGGGTGAGATACGGCTGGGGAATCGCATGCGGGGGTAATGGGAAGCGACGGGCGGGTCGTAAGCGGTGGGTGGAGTGTAAGCGGCGGCGGGTGGAGCTTAAGCGGCGGAAGTACCTAATCGGCGGGCGAAGCGGAAGCGACGGACGAAGCGGAAGCGACGGGCGAAGTGGGAACAGCGAGCGAAGCGGGAACAGCGGCGAACCGTGAGTAGCGGGTGATGCAGTGCCAGCGGGTGATACAAGAGCAGCGGGTGATACAGGAGCAGCGGGTGATACCAGAGCAGCGGGTGAGACCATAGCAGCGGGTGATACAAGCAGCGGGTGATACAAACAGCGGTTGATACAAGCAGCGGGTGATACAAGCAGCGGGTGATACAAGCAGCGGGTGATACAAGCAGCGGGTGATACAAGCAGCGGGTGATAAAAGCAGCGGATGATACAAGCAGCGGGTGATACAAGTAGCGGGTGATACAAGCAGAGGATATTACAAGTAGCGGGTGATACAAGCAACGGGTGATACAAGCAGCGGGTGATACAAGCAGCGGGTGATACAAGCAGCGGGTGATAAAAGCAGCGGGTGATGCAAGAGCAGCATGTGATAACAATAGCAGCAGGCGAGCAAGAGCAGCGGATGAAGAGCTCGATGGGAGGCGGCTCGAGCAGCAACGCTGGTGGTGTGGCGGCCAAGTCCTCGGATAGCATGGATCGAAGAGCTCGACGTGATGCGGCACGAGCAGCAGATTACGGATAATGTGGGTCCAGACAGAACCAGCGTGTGGCGCGTTGGCGGCGTGGGTGGCCGGAGCAGCGGTTAAAGCCTGAGCGGCGACTCGAGGTGAAGCAAGTTAAAACAGAAACAGCGGGGGGAGGCAAGGGGTGAAGCAAAAACAAAACAAAAACAAAAAAAATTGGTGTGAGCGGTGGGTGGGGTAGAGACAGTGGTTGGGGCATGAACGGCGGTGACGTATAGGCGGCGGGAGAGGTGGAAGCGGCGGTTGAGGCGGACGCGGTGGTGAAGCAGAACAACAAGCGGCGCAGAAACGGATGAGTAGCATCCGCGCCGGAATAAGCATAGCTGGGAGGAGAGCGGAAGCGGACGGGAAGAGGGGGCGGCAGGAGAGAGGCACCAGTCGCGAGGGGGTAGCACCAGCGGGGGTGGCGGGTGAAGAGCCACGAAGCGAGAAGAGACGCGCCGAGGCGATGAGTACCACGGGGTAACGAGGGAAGTTATGAACGCCGCGCGTGGTGGCGACCCACCAGCGACAAGAATGGGACACGCGACCGTGGGCGGCCACCGGGGGAAGAACGCCACCGTAGGGTGGGAGGGCGGGGAAAATATTTCGTCCTCGCTCTGTGTGGACAGGAGTTGGAATGGACGGAAGTGGCGATTTTTTCTGCGCATGCTCGGAGCGGATAACTCTATTTGGGATGAGTGACCTTATTTGTCAGTGATGTTGTAGCTCTGGAAAGTCACACTCCGGTATTCTACGCTTATTGGAGCCAACGCGACTTGCCGCTTAATTGAAGACGTTGAGCTTGTATAAATTGCCACAAGGGTGATTCCTTGTGGCTTCATATTTTGAGACTTCCGTATATATATATATATATATATATATATATATATATATATATATATGTGTGTACTTCATAGAATCGAAAACGCGTGTACAGATTGAGCTCAAATTTCGTATATAAGTTTAAAATCCCACCGACACGGCCGTGGTCGCGTTTTAGAGAAGCTCAGAGCAACCGTTCTCCAATCTCAGTCACAAAAACGGCACTGCGGTGGTTAATCAAGTGATAATTTAATGAGCGTTTGTTTTTGACGCATCGCTATAAAGAGCGTTTTTTTACCATTCAACGTTATTAGTATCTGTAGAGAGATATACGGGATTTTGAGTGGTTTCCTATGCGGGGAGATTTATTGGATGCCATAGTTTCTGCAATATAATTGCATCAACGTCTTCAACATCATTGTTATAGTATGTATGACGCTTAGGTCAGGGCTTAGGGAGGTAGTTAGTGTGGATATAGGCATAATGCTTCTCAGAAATCCCGGCAGACGAGATCTCGGAAACGGGTGGAGCTATCGACTTAAAATTTGGTATGTGAATGTATCTTTCCCCGGATACGAATTTTATAGGGTCGCCGAGCCCGTGCGACGCCAGCTTCGCGCATGCGCAGACCAGATCTCGGAAACGGGTGGAACTATCGACAACGTCGGGCTCATCATAAACTTATTGAAAAACAAAAAAATTAATTAATTTAAAAAATTAATTACATTTTTTTTAAATTGTCATGTTTCTGACGATTGCCGCCAGTGGCGGGCTATCCTGCTAGTCTACTATATATTTTGAGAACTCCGTATATATATATATATATATATATATATTAGCATGGTTACACGGCGTTGCCCAAGTTAATGTATGCTGTGGATATTTGTTAGGAATAGAGAATGCTCTTGCTTAAAATGTTATACGTTCTCTCATAAATTGTATATTCAAATAGCATCACAAAACATGAGTATTACACTCATGGAATATAAGTAGTGGCTCACCTTGTCAATTGTCGTTCTGTTTATCGCGATTAATCCGTTCCACCAATAATGAAGTATTTATTTACAACTGCGTATACATTAGACGTTATAATATGATACATGAACATCATAAACACATTAGTTCGATAAAAGATGATAATTGGGTTTTACATATTGAGAGGTATCAATCAATCTAGTGGGCTGGACTAAGATCTCGACGACACCTGGCTATCATATCTCCATGCAGATACAGATGTTGCAAAGACATTTCCAGGTGCTCCTCTGTTCATGGTGCTATATATTTGCTAAATATTCTCAGTTTAAACGAAATATTGCTGCGCACATATATCAGCTACATGTGCCAGGCACAGAGCGAGATTTTGAGTTGTTTATGTCAGTCGATGAGTCTGTTCTAAAACCCTTGTCAGATGTCAGTATTGGTAGGATCCTGAAAAGTCTTGTGCTACTAACTGCATTTTCTTGTATATCAGAAGAAACTATATTTGACTGCACACGGTGACCACTATTTTTGAACAGGCCTTCCATATCTCTTGATAACTTGTAACTTTTTGTGGAAACTGTATTGAATGCAACAGACTAAATTTTGCTATTATATATATGTAATCCTCTGACGGTTCGAGGTCTGTCAGTTTGCATGAATATATGTATCTCTTCAATAGAATGATAAATATACGTTTAATGCTTCTTCTAGTTATATCTTTTTGTTAGCTCATTGTGTAAATGCCTTGATTGTCATCCCCATATAAATATGACTGTTGAGATGATATAATTGTTCAAGTGACTTATCTGAGTCACCATATGTCCGGATTGTGAAATGTGAACGACCAACTACTTAAAATGATATGGAGATGGCCTGGTGACTGTATATAACTTATATGTTGATATCGGCGAATAGCAATCTTATCAATGATAGTGCACATCCGCTCGCCATCCGTGACGCAAACGACACCAAATGTGATTTAATTCATGGTATATCATTAGAGAAAAACGTGTATCAATTTGGTGGAATTTGGTTTATTAAATCAATTGTTAATGCAACGCTGACTCAAACAACGCCATATTGCGAAGGTGGTTATGTATTCGTTTGGTGGAAATCAGCGACAAAACTATTTCACCATATTTTTTAAATTTTGCAGAACTCCCCCTTTCTTCCCCTGACACCAACAGCGTCATTTTAGAAATTTTAGCCCGCACCATTATCTTCCTTGTAAAAAGTTACTCCTCTTAGAACGCCTTGGTGCCATCTCGATTGTACCGCGTAAAGTTATATATAGAAAAGACAGACAGACAGCACGATTTGATTTATTGTATCAATTGAGAAGAACGTGTCTGAATTTGATGGTAATTGGTACTAAAATATTTTTGTATCAGTTTTGGTGACCCTCCCGTCCCTATTTCGGACCCAAGCTGCACACACTAAGACTCATTAGAGATTAGAGATGCATATATATGAAATTGGTGAAAATTGGCGAGTATACAAATTCGTATCAAATTTAAGGTCCCCATATCTCTCACCCATAGGGCACCAATTTGGTGTAACTAAACCACACGATAAGATTCCTCGTACCGCGGAGAAAAATATGTATCAATCTGGTGGAAATCGGAACTAAACATATAGTTATAATTTGTTGTGTCCCTCTCGTCTCTATACACCACTGACTCGAATGGCCCCGCTTGTGACATCCTTAAACCACACGATTACACTCCTGATATCATGGAGATGATTGTTTATAAGTTTGGTTATAATCGGCGACTAAACAATTTTTTTATCAAATTTGGTGCCAATCCCTCCCCTCTCCATCTCTCACACAAACAGCACCACCATGGCGTCTTTAAATCACGATTAGATTCCTCGTATCATGGATAAGAACGTGTATCAATTTGGTGGAAATTGGCGCTAAACAAATTGTGCATCAATTTTGGTGCTCCTGTCAATGCAACCCTGACTCGAATGAGGCCACATTTGACAGATAAAAGCCACACCATTAGACTTGTCATACCATGGGGATGATTTTGTATAAGTGTGTGGCAATCGGCGACTTATTATCAAATTTAGTGCCCACCCCCTCCCAATCTCTCATCCAAAAACAACAATTTGGCGTTGTTAAATCGCACAATTAGATTCCGTGTATAATGAAGAAGAATATATATCAATTTGGTGGAAATTGGCGCTAAAATTAGTTTTATCAATTTTGGCGCCCCTCTCCCCTTCCGTTCATCCCTGACTCAAACGACGCCACTTTTGACATATTTAAACCACACCGTTGGATTCTTCATATCATGGGGATGATTATATGTAAGTTTCGTGGCAATCGGCGACAGAAAAACAAATCTGACCCCCCCCCCTTTCCGGGCACCCCTGACGCCGCGACTTTTGCCATATTTAAACCACGCCATTAGATTCCTCATAGTATGGGAATGATTATATATAAGTTTGGTGGCAATCGGCGACAAATTTGTTCAGCCCCTTCCCCTGACAACAACGGCGTCACTTTAAAAAATTATAATAGCGACCATTATCTTTCTCGTAAAAAGCTACTCCTAGTAGACCCCTTTGGCATCATCTAGATGGTCCCCTGTGAATTTATATAGAACACAGACAGATAGACAGACAGACACACATACATTCGCAAATATTGATATAGATATATATATATATATATATATATATATATATATGTATGTGTGTGTGTCCTTTATAAAATCGAAAACGGCTCCACCGATTGAGCCCAAATTTCCGATCTAAGGGTAAAAATCCACGAGCGGTGTCACCTGACCATTCGCGAGCCCGTGCGACCACTCATTCACCCTTCAAATGCCACCGCAATGGGGATTGATGGGTTAATTGCGTGATAATTAATGAGCGTTTGTATATGACGCGTCGCTATTAAAGAGCGTTTGTTTACAATATCAACGCAACGTTATCGCTCGAAACACATCATGTCTCAGTTTAAAATTTTTAAAAATAAGAGTTTTATCGACATAAATCGATTTGAATGGGAAATCCTATGTTAATAAATATTAGGGCTCTGCGAGTGTCTTCTGAGCGGTGACATAGATGTGAAAATTGTTATGTATGGTCAACTCGGGACGGTAAATATTTTTGTCGGGTTATTTTGTTCACCCAAAAGACCTTGGGCGATATTTCGGGCATCAGCGGTGGCAACGACATGAAATTTGTTATGTATGTCAACTCGGGTCGGGGAATGTTTTTGTCGGTTATGTGATAGCACGCTGTCCGCGTGCCTGTACAGGGTTACCTTGAAAAACAGAAATTAATGGATCGACCAAAGCCATGGGACCAATGCCGCCAGTGGCTGGCTAATCTGCTATTTTGATATAACCCTCATGTGACCATATTTTAATTTACCCTCATCGGACTATATTTTAACTATTAACTTTCTGGATGTGACCATATTTGAATTAACCCCCATGGAACCTTACATGTATTTTAAATAACCCCATATGTTCAAAGTTGATATCAGGAGTGCACTATACGAGACCATTCTTTTATCATCATTATGCCATTTTTTTGGTGTGTATTGGCAAGTATCCCTGACCCTGTCGTAGGAGGTGATAGACTAGATGTGTTTAAAACTTACTCGGCATTTGCGTACTTGAACCATGTAACGAAGTTCGAGAGCGTTTGGTCTGATTATTATTCTGCAAGTTACTTCATGCAATATTCGCATCACTATTTTTCAAAAGAAATTAGAACAAATGACAAAGAAAAGATGCATGTGAGCCGAGAAGAATTCCAATGTCGTATAAGAGAACAGAGAAACCAACATTTGAGTGTATTTGCACAAGCTGTAAACGTAATTACGTGGCAATCGTAAAGGAGTTCGTCACTGTTTTGGCAATGGATATGTTGTTATTGGTGTATCAATGGATGTGTGGTTATTGGTGTATCAATGGATGTGTGGTTATTGGTGTATCAATGGATGTGTGGTTATTGGTGTATCAATGGATGTGTTGTTATTGGTGTATCAATGGATGTGTGGTTATTGGTGTATCAATGGATGTGTGGTTATTGGTGTTTCAATGGATGTGTGGTTATTGGTGTATCAATGTATGTGTGGTTATTGGTGTATCAATGGATGTGTGGTTATTGGTGTATCAATGGATGTGTGGTTATTGGTGTATCAATGGATGTGTTGTTATTGGTGTATCAATGGATGTGTGGTTATAGGTGTATCAATGGATGTGTTGTTATTGGTGTATCAATGGATGTGTGGTTATAGGTGATTCAATGGATGTGTTGTTATTGGTGTATCAATGGATGTGTTGTTATTGGTGTATCAATGGATGTGTTGTTATTGGTGTATCAATGGATGTGTGGTTATAGGTGTATCAATGAATGTGTTGTTATTGGTGTATCAATGGATGTGTGGTTATTGGTGTATCATTGGATGTGTTGTTATTGGTGTATCAATGGATGTGTGGTTATAGGTGTATCAATGGATGTGTTGTTATTGGTGTATCAATGGATGTGTGGTTATTGGTGTATCAATGGATGTGTTGTTATTGGTGTATCAATGGATGTGTGGTTATAGGTGTATCAATGGATGTGTTGTTATTGTGTATCAATGGATGTGTTGTTATTGGTGTATCAATGGATGTGTGGTTATTGGTGTATCAATGGATGTGTGGTTATTGGTGTATCAATGCAATGGCAGTGTTGCATGCTTGGCGATGATCATTTCAACCAATTGGAGCGTATTTGAAATTAAAGTTTAGTTTGGCACGTCAGATTTTAAAAATGTTTTCACAACGTTTCTCACCAAATGCACAGTATACACACATACAAATATATCACATATAATCAACTACATAGCCGTTACTTATACATATTTTTCACAATCACTACATTAATGACGCAATACTATTATCATGATGTCGTTATCATTTAAAACTGTGGATTTCTTCATTTGTCTATAAGTGGGTTACCGGAGCAGCATTAATATACTTTTTAACGTTAATTGCAGGGATCACTCCAAACAAATTGTGTATGTAGCCGTATGAATCGTGTTTTTATTATAGGATCATTCATAGTGTATATAATAATTGAAATATACATTGTACCGCAATGGTTTATCACATTCAATTGCGTGTATATAAATCAAGGAAATGTTCAGCTACCAAAGGCGATCTTTCAATCGGCGACTAGTTTCACGGAAATCAATAGAACATTCACTTGTTCTGCATGTTTGCAATTAATGTATGCACACTTTGTAAAATTTGCGTTTGCCCGGGTATGTCACTCACTTTCCCACTTGTGAAAAGTCCCACCTCCCATTGACAATAAAGTTGATGGTTGTTAGATATTGGTTGTTTGTATTGTATTTCGCATCCAGGGTGGCATAGGCATGATTCTATAGATATACATTGTATGTTGCTGCGCGAACGATTAAAGTTCCGTGATCGACCGGTATCGTCGCCAGTATATTATTACACTCGCATGGCTTAGTTACCTGGAGAGACATAAATGAGGATGAAACGTCCGTCTGTTAAAAACGGGACACGTTTGTCTGGTATAACGGACACAGAAATGGTTCTCATGTTCATGTTGTTGGTTGTTAATTGCATTGGTGTGGCAGCGGCTAACGACTTACTCAACATCATATCTGGTAACTCCATAACACAGCACGGCGTGGAGATTGGACACACGAATGTTTCGAATATTCTGCAATGTAAAAAACTCGGCAACAAAAATGTTGCATGTGAACTCGTCCGATTCAACGTCGAAACACGCGTTTGTACACTCTTCAAATTGGACGCAACTGGCGGCCTTTTAAACGGTTCGAGTCAAGATAAATTCATGATGGTGAGTTTCACACTTATTCTAAAAACATTGTCAGTGTGTTTTGGTCTAACAATTATGTATTCCCATCAGATTAACAATTCCATTAACAGTTGATCATATGTTTACATCAATAGAACGAACGTGCTTAGGTTAATTAATATTTCTGATGTATCTGATGAGAGGAGAGAAACGACAATAAGCACGTGGCTTTTAGGGTCCTGTAAGTTCTTTTCGAATTTTCATTGTTTGGTCAGCGTTTAAATTCGGGGTTTGGTGGTAGATAAACATAAGGCAAGAAAAAAAGATTGTATGTTTCCGTTAACGGAGTGAACAAATTAGGGTAGTTAGGTAGGGATTTGTTTTTTATTTGGATATTGTTTATCCAGCTGCTGAAATATTGAATTACCTCGACCGAAGTGACATAAAATGCCAACTTGTGTTGTGCGGAAAGTATTACTTGATAAACACAGTGGAAATATACATTAAGATTGATGAAAGATCAAACTTACTTCATGCTTAAGTATGTTTTTTATTATTCACATACCGGGCACCACATTTTCATAAATTTGGCTATAAACTTGGTACGAAATTGATGTCACTAACTTTTTATACGAATTGTACCCGTAATACCGCCATTATACCGTACTTGTATTGTGACGACTACATCCCATTGTCTGGAGGTAGCCAGTACACCCAACCTAGCATGCCTGGTTTTTAAAAAAAGTGGCTGTACCCTAACATATGTGGTGATAACCTCTATAATGTATATGTACAGATACACACTCACCATGTCTGATGATAGTGTTCATACCGGTACTCGCGGGCTCCAAATAAAAGTGTAGGCCCAAATAATAGTGCAAGGGGGGATTCCATTGAAAGTTAATAAAAGTGCAGACCCAAATAATAGCGCAGGGGAAACTCTGAGCAAAACATCAACTTTTGTTAAACAAAATGTGTTATATTACATGTAGGTCCAGCATAGGAATCAACATAGTATGTGTCATGTGGTGTTTTATTCAATATTTAAATGTCACATGTATGCCATATACTTGAATATGTACATGCATAAAGTTATAAGCTCGTCAATTTGGTATCAGAATCATATAGAAATCTTGAGTTTGTGCTGATTTCAATTTTCATAGCCTCAAAACTAATAAACTTGCAGACCCAAATAAGCACTGTGCAGGGGGGAAATTTCCCAAGAAAATAATAAATGTGCATGCATGTTTATTTGGAACCCAAGAGTATGTTCCATAAGCCCCAAACAAGGCATACAGGTAAAGCAGGCTTGAGATCCACTCTCATGAAATTAAAATTGCACAATTCATGCCCATCAATCCACAACCCATCACACCTCGTGATTTTGTTTGAGACAACTGTCAATTCATGGTCACTTTTCACAGAAATATGTTGTTGTTTTTTGTTTTATGTTTTAGAAAATTTTGACTTTTTCTCAAAATATCAATAAAATGTTTAGGGTTAATTATCGGGTCGGTCGATGTGCGGAAAGATAGCATTTTTTGTTTGGCCTAACTGTTGTTTGCTTCGTGCATTGTGGATAAGAAAGGAGGGATTGACAGGGATTAATGGAGATAGTGAGTGATAGATTCCAGACTGAGAATACAAAAACTGACCGGCATATTTAATTTTAGTTAGAAGTTATTATGGAGCTCTAAGACCATGAACATCGTTGTGTATGAATTATGTATTTTTGAAATTCTTAGAAACTAAATATATCTGTTTTCAAACTTTAGTTGTCGTCACCATTATGAAAAAATATTGACCGAAGGGATAACATGCAGTTTACCAAGTAAACCATTGCGTATTGTTTCTCCTTCTCTTAAGGAGCGGACGCGAATATTGCACAAATCCAATTTTGTCAACAAAGATTCTCTGTGGATCTCTGTGAAATACGTATCCTCATCTCAATTGTTTATAGCATCTGAACAATTTTGCAAAGAAGAACAGAAATAAAAGAAGATTTTAATGCATTTGAGTGATTGAACGTATTATTTTCAATTTGGTCCTTTTTTGGCACCAAGAACTGCTAAAATAATTATTTATTTTAAACATTACCAACATAACTTATTATCTTGGCTCCATGATAGGAAGCTTCATTTTTGTCATATTTTGTTAAGTTAAATTTGTATTTGCATGATAACATCTTACTCCCATATATTATAATGAAGAATAAAGCAGACTCAACTGTTTCAGCCCAATGAAAACATATGTTGGTATGCAGGCTAGTCCACTCCAGAATAGTGCAATCAACTGGAAATGCCACAATATTAGATATATCTTGTTGTCTGTGATTTAGCTATGGACCTATGACATAACACTAAGCTCAGCCCAAATTTGTATTGATGAGTAGATATGGCATGAAATGTCTTAAATATGGGTGGTTGTCTTTCCACATGAAATGATAATGAAATCTCCTAAATCAAGAAAAATTATGTCTACTTTCATGATCTTCAGATATGGTATTATGTATATATGAATTGCTCTTTTGAAAACGACATTATATCTTACATAAGTTCGTGGAACCTTATACAGCTATAGGTCATGCCACGTACGTATGGCATATGCCGTGGGATTATAATTTCAAAAGAGTTGACAATTCTTAAATATTGTGTCACAATAATCACCTGTACCATATTTCGGAAAGAAATTCCTGTCACATTGTTGAGAAAATTCATTTTGAGATTCACATGGCGGTTTGGAACTACATGTTAAGTATTATACATATATATGTATTGTAGAGATTAATCACATTCATGGCTTCATGGGAATACCAGGGCTCCACGCGCACATGTATTACATCTTTTGAATGAAGAGAACGGGGAGGGACTCGGATGAAAACAGCATCATCCCAACCGATATCCCAAGCTGTTGCGGACCGAGAAGATTTGGTCTCGTTGATAGCCTGAATCATAATATATGAGAGCCAAAAACAAATATGCTAGGTCACCCAAATTTATCCTTTTGTTTCTCAGGCAATTGCATGTTTTTTGTTTGTAAATTATATTGGGAAAACAACAAATGCTATTATATTTTGGAAACACATATTATCATAAAATGTCATCATAATGTGGAAATGTCATGATATTTTTAAGGAAAATGAACTATGTTATATGTAACTCCTGATGAGTCCCAATACAAAGATAAGCCTGATCCCAGATTAAGCGAGGTATAGCTTGAAAAACAATTATCATTGGGTGACCTCAAATAAGATATTGGAATTGCCAGCTAGGAAGTGAGTGAACATGCAACATATCAGCCTAATGTCACATACACTAAGGCCCATCTAAGTTTCAGTAACATAAATAAGGTGTTGTTTTGCAATTATAATGTTTTAAACTCTTACAAATGTCAAATATGCGCAAAAAAGGACTTTAGAAAAATAATTACATGAGGTTTTAAAAAATGCGCCTTTTTGCCCCTCGTACCACCAACCCACCGCGGCATACCTTCCTGCAGATTTGGTATTACCCCTCCCCCTGTTTATCTCCTAATTATTAAGCACATGGAAAGCCATACCATCATGTGTGTTACTGGTAGCAAGTTTGTCAATTATAAAACAAAAATTAACAAAGTTTCTCAGCCATGAACTTGGCACACACATATATAGTTCATTGATTGGTGAATATAATTTTCCATCTCGGCTACATGCATATTTATGATGTCCATTGTTGTGTGCAGTATGAATCAGAATCATTTAGACTATACCGTGTGGTATTATATACAGAGGAAGGGGATACGAACTGATGAGTATTTGCATAACATACACCCGGCTTTATATATCAGTTAAACCTATTTGGGGAGTTTCTGCTGAACTGCATCCGATAAACTACTGAACTGGATTTTGAACTGCTGAACTGGGGTGGAGGTCGGTCAAATTGTGTCGTTCTCCTCGCTGTATGTGGTTATGACCCATCGATTACAAGTCATATGCATTACTTACACATCTTCGGTGTCAATCAGTTCGATTGCGTTAAGGAGAATCTGCTGAACTGTAACTTCTGAACATTTGAACGGGATTTTGAAATACTAAATGGGCATAACGGTCAGTCATAATTATGGTATTCCCTCCCTGTATCGGGATATTTATCATCAATAGAATACATATCATGTGAGCAATTCACGACAGACTATGTATGTAATTCTAGATGAAAGTATATTATTCACATTGGGGAAATATTGCGCAATATCGCTCACGCATTTTATAGACTGGTACTAATTCCACACCCATATATATATGTACCCCAGTTAAACCAGGATAAACCCGTGATTTACCGGGTTATACCTGCTTAATTACATTGTAAATAATGTCCAACTGGGTTAAATCATGGTGAAAAATTATTGCACCAGGGCAAATCAGCCTGTTTTAATGTTTCAGTCCGTTATAAACTCTGTCTGACTGAGATTCACCGGGGGTCTTCATCGTCTGACTGAGATTCACCAGACTGTCATCGCGGTCTGACCGAAGGCTACCAGGGTAAATTTTGGTGCCCGACTTATCTCTACTAAATTTATTTCGCAGCCCTATCACTGAACCAATTGCTTTTTACCTGGGGAAATAGTATCAGTTCGCTGTAGATATCTATCAAAGAACTGAATAGTTGCATACTAACATTTAAGACAAACTTGAATATGTTTAGGGTTACATACATGTAGTTACAACAACAACATAGCTGTAAATTATACAAATGTATTTGTTATATTTTTAGAATTTACCTTTCATGCGGTATTAGATAGCAATAGAGATTATTAGAATTCTCAAGTTGCTACACTTCGAGCGTCAATTGTCCCAGATTGATTGTTTGTATTGTTTTATTCCATAGTGACGTGTATATGCGATAATTAGTCTAATTTACGTTTATTTGTGGCAAAATTAGACAATAAAATGTCCTAAAAATCACTATTGATTGTTAGCTAAACGGTCACTGATTTTTATACCAGAAACTATCGAAATATAATCAAAACTAATCAATAGAATCATTCCCAGACAGGGGTTTGATTCAAATTTACTTGTGTATACCCCGGAACTATTTGGCGCATGTTGAAAAAGATATAACCTATCTTTAATGTACACGTTCGTCCGCATCATGGGCCTGGCATAGAATAATACTGATTGCCTGCCAGCGGCGGTATCCATAATAATCGTCTTTTGAGCACCTATATGTGTGAACATTGGACTTGATAGTGATTTTAGCACATATAAACGTTCATGGCATCCAGCTGTTCGGATCATCATT
Organism: Siphonodentalium dalli; assembly: GCA_032622095.1. Lineage (NCBI taxonomy): Eukaryota > Metazoa > Mollusca > Scaphopoda > Gadilida > Siphonodentaliidae > Siphonodentalium > Siphonodentalium dalli. The sequence continues at coordinate 32,852,838 of CP136069.1, read as the reverse complement.
ATTGATTCTGTGAGGTGTGATAGTGGTTTTGCATAGTCTTTTACAAACATTATGTCGTAGTTACAACTTTCTAAAAAGCTTCTGAGTTCTTTGATATTACGAGGGATCACACTTTTATCAACTGCTTTAGTTTATGTGCGTCATCTTCTATTCGACCTCCGACACGATAAAACGGCGTAATCGCGTCTTAAGAAAGTTGAATTTATTTGGAGATATCTTTACTCTTTAGACCTACTTTTTCTATTCACGATAAGATTTCATCAAGTCGAGATAAATTTGTATCTGTATCTTTCGCAAAGATGATAACGTCATCAATATAAAACAGGCAGGTTTCCCACTGTAAAGCATGAATTATTTGCTCCACAAGTCGTTCGAACGTCAAGTTGTCGTCGTTACGATCGTATGGCACAGACCTGAAATTCCCAGAGACCATGGCATGAAAAGACTGTCTTACATCTGTGACAAGGTCTGTTAAAACTAAAATTAAAAGTATCCTGACTGTAAATAATTAATGAGTACGTCTTAGAGCGGCCTAGTGCGTCCAATGAATCTGAAATTATAGGCAGTGGATAACTGTCACCTGTGCTAAGAGCGTTTACAGGAGGGAAGTCAATACAAAATGGTATACTTTGATCCCGATTTCTCACGAGACATACAGGTGAGCTCCACGGGTATTGCCATGGGATGATGACGCCAGCTTTCAGCATGCGTTCAATCTCAGCTTTCTTATGCCAGTGGTATTCTTCTGGCGCCTGTTGAAGTGATCAAAGGATACACCGTGCGAACACTTCTTTAGACCGTGCTGACATGTATTTTGATTGATATCTTCCATATAATTGATCTACTCAGTCTTTCGATAGTTCGTCTAATATGTGCTGGGTCTGTTTCATAGTTCATCAGTTCGCATTGCCTCAAGAATTTTCTTGAATATAGGTTCCAATCAGTGTTCGCGCTGTCGGTAGCCAAATTAGCCAATGGCTAATCTTTTTCGAATTTGGCTAATAAAAATTTCATTTGGCTAAACTTTTGGATAAACTTTTTTTGAACCCAAATGGAGACTGAAAGCATGGAGCCAGAAAGCTAATTAATAAAAGCGCTCAATAGATCGACATTCAAGACGAAGTTAGGTGACGAAAGTATTTCATTATTTTCGTACTTATGAAATATCGTACAAAGGGAAACCCGATCGACAACTCTATCAACCAAGCGATCACAAAGTGATATGCAATCATCTTTAGTTTTCACAAGACGGACATTCAAAGACGCATGGACATTAAACCGACCGTGGTTGAATTATGACAATGTGAAGAAAGCAATGTTTTGTAAAGTGCATTGACGCCTGTATATAAGCAATTTGTTCGTAACAGGCTGTTTTAATCTGGAGAAAGATTACGTCACTCTGCACGAAGCAGCAAAAGGTCATTATTAATTATTATATTTAATCCCCTAATCCCCCATCCAGCCCATTGTTTGTCTGGTCACTCACGGCGCTCCTGCACAATGCACGTTTATGATGACATTGTATTTATGACGGTCGAGGTTTATGAGCACCAAGTGTAAGACAATAGCTTAATCAGACAAAGTGAATCGCGACAGATATTTTGTCGTCAATACCGATACAGTTAAAATAATATGCATGCTTTTATGACAGATTGTAATTTGATAATGGCGTAACAATATTAAGTTATTAGTTTCCAGATGTCAGTTAGATATTTTCGCAAGGATAAATATTTAATGATTTAAAAAAAGATATTGATATAAAACAAAAAAATAATGACATTAAGAAGGACAATCCCGGGTTACCCCCCCCCCCCTTCAAATCACTCTTTCACATACAGATTAATAAATTTTTAATAAATGATATATATAAAAATACTTCTAGTTCATCAAAATTATTTAAATTATTGTGTATTTCACCTGTGTATGTTAGATTTTACGTCATTAATTGTGAACCGACCAGAAAACGATGATTTAATTTGGCCAAAGTTTTTTTAAATTTGGCCAAAAAACATTTGGCTAAAGTTTTTTTCATTTGGCTAATAAAATTTTCATTTGGCTAAACTTTTGGCTAAAGTTTTTTTCGGTCCAGCGCGAACACTGGTTCCAATTGATATCATACCTGTATCACTTTAAGATGTTTATTGTCATTGCGGGGGTCAATAAGACATATCGCCATGATTAGGCACTTCTTCGTTAGACTTGCACCTGTTGTTTCTACCATAGTTGTATTGCCACCTACTGCCACGCTGATATGGCATGGGATGATCATTTCACTATATGGTGGAACTATCACAACTTCTATAATATTTAATCAATAAATATTTTAGCGTTCACTTTCCAAGTGACCTTTCATATTATGACCGTCTATCTTGATAAGTCCTTGTGTAGTGTTTGCCTCGCAGTTATATTCGGAGAAATTCATATCCTAAAATGGCTGTCAGCTGTATTGATGCCAGCCACTATCGTATAGTGCCATTGATCATCACTGGGGTGTGCCTGCTCTACTTGGTTGTACAAGTTTGCCATCCGCCATTTTCAATCGACCATATATAATGTTAACTGCAGGTCTGTACCGACCCAATCTATGTTATACGCATCATCATAAACTACTGAAATTGTCGCCCCGTTATCAATAAGGCAGTCATTTCTTGCGTGTTTTCCAAATCGCAATCCTCTGACTATAATTTCCCCAACTGTGATGTTTGGACTGCTCTCTCAGTTCCGAGTCGTCTCCTGTGTTGGTTCCTCGGTCTACCCTGGTTATCTGTATTTTCCAGTTATCATTCTTTCTGGAAATGTTAGTCTGACTTGCATGAGGAATAAAGCATCTTCTTTCGATCTCTGGGCTGGACATGCTGGCTAGTCGTTCAGATATCTGGCATCAATTTGTCATCTCGTCTTAAGACTCCTTCATACTCGCTATCATCGACGCATGCAACAGATGTACTGGTGCTATTCGGTGTTCTGCCATGTAAACTGACTACGAAAGGTCTATATATGAGTGCCAAATCGAGTGCTTCGTCTACACTATCAGTGCTATATTTGCATAATGCCCACCCCATGTCGTGGTCGTTTAACGCATCTCTGAAACTTGTGTGTTTGTAAGCCACGGTCTCACGAAGGTCACTATGGGCGGTTGAATAGGCTTGGCGTATGAGGAGCTTGGTGTCTTCTATTAAATATAATAATTGTTCACCGCCCCTCATTCTTTTGTTACGTTGGATTCGATATACGTCTGCCTGATTTGTGGCCCTCGATTACCCAAATCAATTCGATGTCCTGCAAACGTATAACAAAACAACTTTCTTCGGAAACGAAATAACGTTTCCTACCGCTGGTCACAACCTTGAAGCGTGTCTGGGAGAGGGGTACATACATGATGTACACCTGGGCCGAGCGAAACCCTTAATGATAGAACACGACCCGTACATTTGGAACCACATTGAACCGCTTCAGCTATTGGTAGAGTGGAGTCAGTGGACATAAAATTTACTACATTTGAATAATTGGTCAACTCAATATACTTGTTAAACACATCGTTATTGTTGAGATAACATGAAATAACCTGAAATTGATTGGTAATTGTGCGTCAGCGTTATCCGCACTCAGTGTAGGCATCGTAGGCGTAACTATACATTTATAGCATTCCAATCTTTTGTTTCCGACTGTCGAGAATGTTAACAATGGGAGTTTTTACATAACGTCACTCTCTTCTCAAAGCATCCAGTGCGAGAATGGGGCTAGGTCTTCGTGAAAGACGCACTAAATTATATATATATATATATATATATATATATATATATATATATATATATATATATAGCTATGTAGAGTAAGCATTAGCATTAGGCGGACCATTGACCATCATTAGGCAGACCGCGAATTTATGCAGACGAAATCGGGTCTGCCTAATTTTTGCATGCCAGTCACAACTAGTTATCTTGCGATTGAATTGTTAACACCTTTCCTTGTTCAACGGATTTAGGTTGTCTTTTGTTTATAAAATGATGGGATTGAAAAAAATGTTGAAAAGGGCATTTCCGCCCCGATAATTTTGAGACATGTATATTCGATCGATATACAGATTCATCATTGTGCGGTCTTTTTTCAATCTCGAAATTTGTACTCAATTTCGATGTATGCACCAGATTTTTCGATGTTTTAATGACATTTGACCTGTTATCTTCTTTTTTTGCTACATCCTATACATAAAAATGCAAAAACAAGAAAAGTTTATTTTTTCAAGACCGCTGTGGATGTTTCGACCGCACAATGATGAAATTATATATCGACAGAATATACATGTCTCAAAACTAACGGGGCTGAAATGCCTTTAACAAATTTGTTTTTCAATCCCATCCTTTTATAGACAAAAGACAACCTAAATCGGTTGAACACGGAGAGGTGTTAACAATTAAAGCCCCAGATAACTAGTTGTGACTGACATGCAAAAAGTAGGCAGACCGGATTTGGTCTGCATAATGTCACAGTCTGCCTAGTGATGGTCCATGGTACATGGTCCGCTTAGAATTAGGCAGACCTGAGAATTTGTATATTTCATATTACAGTATGCCCCAAACGGTCAACTATATCATGCAAATATGTATCTTAAAGCTGGTTACTTGTGATAGTCGTGTTTCACAAAAGCTGGACTGGGATAAAAATTATGTGACAGTTAATAGTTAATAATTCAATAATATTTATTGTTATGAAGTTAGATCGATAATTTAGACCCTATCAGCTCTTTCATTACTATGCTGCCAGATCGACATAGTTACCTCCCTAGGCTTTGAATAAACATCGGATCAATTGAGTTACATCCCGCATGGCATTTCTCAAAATTGCAACCCCAATAGTTTCAAAATAATTGTTTCATGGAATTTTCAACCACGAACACCACGAAAATTGGACCACCAAAATAACGTACTTTTCTCAAAATGGCATTTCTAAGATAATTTTGTCATGGGATTTCTAATTTCTTGTTGCCATCAACCACGAAAACCACGACAATCTGACCACCGCCAATAAATGTACCTTTTACAGTACAAGGATGGGATCAATCGGGTGTTACATTATACATGTATCCGTTGTTGGCTGTAATCTACATGACGTGATTGTTTGGTAGGGCAATCGTTTTGTAACATAAGATATTGTCATATAGGCACTGATATTAGCGGTTCCCTGCATTGAATATTCCGGTGATTCCATGAGGATTGATCAACAGATGAAATAGACGCCCTTTTCGTTTTGGATTTTAGACACTATATTTCGCACTTGACATCTTGATTTCTGGTAAGGTTACACACACCTTGCTATGCAGTGAATGAAAATCACACTGCATTATAATCACAAGGATACGGCTTGCAGGTCTGTGAGACGATGATTATTTATCAAATGATACAGACGACCAATCACCAAAAAAAAAACGCGACACGAGGATACACCAGCAATGTTTTGTAGTTATAAAATAACAAACGAGTTATGCTGGCAACACATGCGATTAGTACGCAAGCTGCATACAGTATATATCGCCGCTAGAATTTAACCACGTTGCATTCACCAAGGTGTATCATGAGAGGTAATCAGGTTGGACATGTCATGGGTATCAAGGTATGAAACCAGAGCACATCATGGTGTGTACATCTGGATGGATACACCGCGGGGGTGGTTCCGATTTAACTGGCTACACCTGGGTTTTACCTGGCTGTACCCATGTATACACAGGTAACACGCTGGATTTACCTGAGTATATTTCTATATCCATGGGCGACTCAACTAGCCGCCCAATTTGACCATTCTGCCAGACTGACTGTCTTTGGAAATTTGATTACATCGTTTCTCAACAGATAAATCAAACATCGTCCCTGTGCTCACAACACCAGGTGGCGGCAAGGAATGGCTTGACTAATGCCGGATACAGCTGTATCGGACTCCTACGTGAGTATCCTTTATGTATAGGTTGCAACTTATAACCCGCTTGGGTATCTATACAATAAATATTTCGTCTATCGGGTATAATATTTGGACGATTTATAGCATCGCATATCAATTCTGGTTATCATGCTGTTTCTCACAACTTGCAAACCAAACAGTATGTGCTTTAACCCTTTACCCAACAGAACGGCCAAAAACGCCCAAATAAAGCTTCAATAGCCTAAATATATTCGGTCTGTCTCAATAACATCATACAAATATGGATATCATTGGAACCGTTTCATTGACCACAGTGTGATGGTTACAGTTCTGCCCTGTGCCAATGCATTCTCTTATATATGCGAGTCGACCATAGGTTCGCATAAGAGAATGTATTGGCCTAAAAAAAATCTTTTTTAACACTTTTTACCATTTTCTCTTACATTCTTTAACAATTTTAGAATTTGTTCTTACATTTTTTAACAATTTTTATAATATTTTTCTACATTCTTTGACAATTTTATCATTTTTAATATGTGTTAAGTCAATGCATTCTCATATATATGCGAGGCGACCTATTGTCGACTCGCATATATAAGAGAATGCATTGGCACAGGGCCGTTCTGTTGGGTAAAGGGTTAATACAAGCTAAAGTGTGTATCGGCATTCAAGTTGTTTAAGATAGTATATCTTTTCCTGAACTGTATGTTGTATATAGAGTTGGGAAAATAAGATATTAATTTGAAAAGAGAGAACTGGGAACGGGAGCTTCGGCCGCAAGGAAATAGTTTTTTCTCCAACTAGTTTATATGAAGGGACAGGCAACGCGGCTATTTTAGAACATCACAATATTTAGAATTAGAAGTATATCATTCAAAACACTTATCATGTGCTTTATTTTTCGGTCGTTGTGTGCTTTGAATATTAGCCAGGTTCAGCATATGTACGTGTAACAAGTAATGCCACGTGTGTTATTGTGGTAACGCTAAACGACACAGAGCGCCAAACGGCACAGCACCCCATTCAGAGGCTTTCATATATATTTTATTCTGGAGAATATCAAAAGCCAAGGTTTGCAGATCAACTTCCATGCTCCAGTTTTGGAGAACGGCAACGCCATTAGGATTTTGGACAATTTGAATACCACTCCACTTGCGTACCCTCTAGATTCGATAACCTCTGTAATACCATTTATGCGTGTAAAATTGAGGCCAAGTCGAGCTATAACATTGTTCATCTTTGTTCCAAACACCATTCTATTCAGACCCTCGCGCTTGACAATAGCCATGCACCATAACCAGATGCCGCTGTCATCGGTGAGCACAAATTTAACTTATTTCATGTTTTGCATTCAAAATTGCAATTGGTCAATACTATGGCCCGATTGCCGTACACATGCGTCCCAATTTTCGGCTTTGGAAATATCAATACAAATACAAATATCAGTACAAATATGTCATGAATAACGATATTTATTATATGTTATTCAACTTTTTACGTCAAAATATAGATCATATCCCCACTCCCAGAGACCGAACGTGTTATCCTACTCTCAAGATGTTATCTTACTCTCAACGCTGCGTAATGACGTAAACTGTTGCGTCATTCGGTATCCTTGTGCGTTATTTTAACAGTAATGGCTTGTGATACGAGCCTATAAGGTCTTTAGGTTTTTAGAGTGTATTAGGTCTAACCGCGTTTCTCATTGTGGTCTGGGTCGTACCAAACTGGTGTAGAACATATAATAAACACAACAGTCAACTTTTCTGAGTAGCGTACGGGTATTCTCATCTCGTGAGATAGGAGGATTATCTTCACTCGGCTAGCGCATCTCAACAATTACCCTACGCATCTCATTCGATGGACAGCCCGTACATATTCAGAACAGTTAACGATTGTATATTGGTCCGAATACCAATTTCATCGCAATCATCTGCCCGAAAATAACGTAGCATCAAGCTCGGAAATCGAATACTGCGAATCAGTTCGGTACAGAAAGAATCATGTCAGTTATATCGGTGCGAATGGCATTGCGATGGAATCCAAGTGGATTGTTCCACATTTGGCACGAAACCGCTCGCAATCAAATCGTTTTTCATAATTCGAGCTTCGAAATCATCTTTACTTGTGACCAAATGTGCATCATCATCTAAACAAAAAACATCAGCCCCTCCCCTTTTGGTTAGGGTTCTTGTGACTTTCATCAATACACTGTACGAGCAGAGCTGATGATAACCCGAACGCCAAAACACTGTAAACAAATAATGTCTTTCGTCCACGTTCATATGTCCACACAAATCCGAATTAGTTTGTGTCAAATTCATTCACAGAAATACAATTATATGCGAAATGAAGATCAAATGTAACCAGATGATCACATGGCTTGATGAATGAAAGAACAACCTTCCAGTCGCTATATCTTACCGATCGTTTAGCGATTTGTTTACCTGTTTACTGCTCTCATTTCCAAAACCTCTTCTTCCCATTCGTCTGTTTTGGTAACTGTTAGCGGATTCAAAAACGTAACGCTGTGTGTCAGATCGAGAAACTAATCCCTTCCGTTCCAATTCACGTATCTCGCGTTGAAAAAATTCTGAGTTCTGATTTCCCTTTTTGGAGAACTGAAACGCTATTTGGATTATTTGAATACCACCCACTCGCGAACCGTGTAAATTCGGTAATCTCTGTAATAATAATTTCACCTATGTCGAGATTTTACCTTGTTCATCGTCGTTCCAAGCACCATGCAATTCAGACACTCGCGCTTGATCACAATAACCATGCACCATAACCGCTTCATATTGCATCGCTGAACAAAGATTTAAACAACTAATATATCCATAACATCTTTTTTCGATTTCGAGAGATTATTAGACGAAATCATCCGCGGTGGAATGTCAACAAATTTGTGGAACACGATAACCATTGCTATTAACATTTAGCACGAAATATGAAGCAACAATACCTTCCCAAAAAAGAATGATAACGCAAGCGATCTTTACCCAATATTTGGTGTTCCCTCTTTTCGTATTTGAAATAATCAGTGGTATACATACATTCTCCATATCACTTTCAGTGCTAGCATGTCTATTAAAATACACATTATTTCAATGTAAACAGCTGCCACATTATGAAATAGCCTGGTTTGGTGTGCTCACCCCGAGAGTCTCCAGCAGAAATGAGCTAGACTGTTTGAGGTGCTGCATTCGACGCACCAGCGATTTTATTTTGGTCGTCGGAATCACCGGCGAAGTGTTGCCAACATACTGTTTCACAATTTCCCATCCATACTCTGAAGAACCTGCCAGTTTGATCAATTTCAATTTGTTGACTGAATCAATGAGACCGTTGGTCAATTCTGAAGCGTAATTGTATTTCTGTTTTCTATGTCCCTTCGAAACTTGTTTAGCATAATCAATGCATTCAATGTAGCAATTGCATTGGACCTTGTTCCCTTCTCTCTTCCAGTTATATTCAGCCTCTGATTATCGACGCCTCACTTGATCATTGGATACAAAGATCACCTTCTGACATTACCCCAAGAAACCGAATAAGTCGGAATGACTAATCAAATTCTCAGTTATGCCTGAAACTTCGGCACATTCCGTACTCATCTATAAAAACTTTCCAGTTACCACCCTTGATATGCTCACATTCCATAAAATGGAGAAATAATTTTCCACCTAATTCAGTTCCTTCAAATGTCGGAACAGATCATTCTAAACGGTTTGATCGTGTACATGTATTTAAAATGATTACACGAGTCAGGTGACATCCGTTGGGCAATGACAATCCGCGTTACAAACTACAGTTACATGAGGCTGAACCTATCTAGTAGGTAGGGTACTAGCTGCATGTTCCAATTCAAACGGCTAACACCGTGGACGGAAAACGCACATTCCTCGTGACTTATGTCGTGCTATTTTGTTTGTTTTGATATCTAGAGAAGATTTAACGTTACGATGAGTTTAAACCCGTTACCCATGTGCCGCAATTGCCGCTTTATAGCACAGGAATGTTGGGCAATATGGAACTAGTATGGATCTTAAGAATTCTATCAATTGAGAACACATAAGCTTTAGCATATATAACACGCCTTAAGCTTATTAATAGCACAGTGCACGATGTTTTTTTTCAAACTTAATGATGATAGTACAACCTAGTGACAGTAGTGATATAACACCGCATGTATGATATAAGTCTAAATGATCTCTCGACGTACGCGCAGTGCATGTACTATTTGAGACCCCACGATACTTTTGTTTGAACATATTTTATTAATCATCCCACACATTTGTGTATACATAATAATTTATATACAGTAATATGATGAGCAACGGGGATTTGAGCACAAGTTATTACAACTTACTAAGGGGTTTGTTACATGAGCCGGGACAACTCGATTAGCCGGGACAACCCGGTCTGCCGGGACAACTTGATCACGCTGTTATATGAGCCGGGACAACCCGGTTAGCCGGGACAACTTGGTTGACGTTCACGCAACTAGCTACCCATCTAGCTGCCAATCACGCGTCACGACGTCGGTCCATAATGTCGGCACGCCCATAACTGAGTGATTTGGGTTGTCACTAAACGTCACTCACACGACGCGAGCATTGTATTGGCTAACGTCATGTCAAGTTACAACGAATGGTGTTACGTTCCAGACTTTCATCCCGGCTAGCCGGGATGACTCGCTGTTACATGACCCGAGCTGTCCCGGCTAACCGAGTTGTGCCGGTTAGGCGGGGCGGGACAACTCGGTTTGCCGAGTTGACCCGGCTCATGTAACAGCACACCATTATTTTAATGAGAAAGCACAGAAGACCGAGGCTCCCGGCAGACCGGGTTGTCCCGGTTAACCGAGTTGTCCGGCTCATGTAACAAGCCACTAAATGCCCTTCTCCCACGATACTTGGTTATATATTAGTTTGTCAGTAGTGCAGTAATCTATATGGAGGACATCCACGAGCGAAAACGTTTCATGTAAAATAATGTAGTGAGTAATTAACATGATATTCGTTATCTGATCGTCACCATGCCACACGTGTCTTCGCAGTCATAGACGGCGGGTGGACAAACTGGACTAGCGGTGCATGTAGTGCAACCTGGTATACAACAAGCACCCGATTAACATACCGTGTTTTACGAAATATATTACCCAACGGAATTTAGAGTGTAATTCAGGTTTTATTCTTGTAGGGTCATGTAATTCCTGATTTTTATGTGCACATAGATAATTTAATCCAGGTTTTTTTTACATATACATATGTCAAGTAATTAATTAAAGTTTCATTCATTACATATGTCATGGAATTCAAGTTTTAAACATGTACAGAGGTTATGTATATAATTCAGGTTACACACAGTCATCAGTGTATCCTAATCGGTTTTTTGTCATGTGGAATCCAGATGATTTCTGTTTCAAAGTCAAATATGCAAAAAACAGTAAATGTCAACAGCTTCACATTCAGAAGGGAAATTGTAAATTCGTCTCCAGCGACCGTTATAACCCACTATATTTAACATTATATACGTCCCCAGCGTCCGTTATAACCGACTCTAAAAAACTTAGCGGTTCCGGTTTAGGGTATACGTCTTCAGCTCTTTTGATTTCCTAACAAAGAAAACAGAAGAGTGGTGAATCCTTCAAATAGACTGCCATGCCGTATACGGATATATCTTTTGAGAAAACCAGATACCTTTTTCCTTATTTCTTTTTAAAAAATCTATATATAATGTCAAGTGTCCATTTAAATATTGCGGCCGTCTCGAATCAACAACTGACGACAATAAAGGTACTCAATCCGATTCGATCGTCCCCATATAATCATATTCCAACAACATTTTTCTAAATGCTGGGTCAGATATCAAAATCGATTATTTGGCCAAAAATAATGTTAACCACATGTACCACTCCAGGGCTGGTCCCAGGTTCTTTAACATTGAGTCGGCAATTCCCAGACATGTCGATGAGATTTATTTATACAAATATATACATGTTCATATCAGGCGGTCACGGAGAATAATACAACAACATCTTCTCGCTATACACGTTCACATCAAGTCAGCGTTCAGAAACAAGAGTCTTCTCAGTCTTGGCTGAAACAAGTATACATGAGAATCTGGAAGCCACACCTTTAACAGATGTATAACAATATGATTGGTACACGTATTGGCCTGTCCAACAGGTTAAGATATAATATAATTCTTTATGGGACTACTATCCCGTGAAGGAATAGCACAAGCTATTGCTTCCCGAGTTAGTTTCCCACGCATAAAATATGGAAATCTGGCTAGGTATTGACTTCCAAATTAACCTTGTATACGCCGTGTAACATACGGAAGTGTTACACACAGTCAACCATAGTATAAAATAGCCCGAAAACGTGTTATTTATCAACATGTTGTTCTTATTTGGCCTTATTACCAACACAAAGCCTATTGATTTTACAGTTATCCATCTTCATCCGCAATTTGGTCCGAGACCGTCGACTCACTGGACCACTAATAAGTATCAATGGTGAAAAATAATAATTTCAAAAATCGATATGTAATAACTCTGAGCTTTGATAGGTGGGTTCCTCGACTCGAATCATATATGTTTACCCCTAATCGCCGCAAACCAATGAGAATCACAGAACACCAATGATAATCGCCGCAAACCAATGAAAATCGCCGCAAACCAATGATATCGCCGCAAACCAACGAGAAACACCGCAAACCAATTATATTAAAGAGAATCACAGAAAACCAATGAGAATCACCACCAACCAATGAGAATCAAGAAAACCAATGATAATCACCGCAAACCAATGACAATCGCCGCAAACCCATGAGAATCGCCACAAACCAATGAGAATCACCGCAAACCAATGAGAATCGCCACAAACCAATGATAATCACCGCAAACCAATGAGAATCACAGAAAACCAATGAGAATCACAGAAAACCAATGAGAATCACCACAAACCAATGAGAATCGCCGCAAACCAATGAGAATCACCGCAAACCAATGAGAATCACAGAAAACCAATGAGAATCACCGCAAACCAATGATAATCACCGCAAACCAATGACAATCGCCGCAAACCCATGAGAATCGCCACAAACCAATGAGAATCACCGCAAACCAATGAGAATCGCCACAAACCAATGATAATCACCGCAAACCAATGAGAATCACAGAAAACCAATGAGAATCACAGAAAACCAATGAGAATCACCACAAACCAATGAGAATCGCCGCAAACCAATGAGAATCACCGCAAACCAATGAGAATCACAGAAAACCAATGAGAATCACCGCAAACAAATGAGAATCACAGAAAACCAATGAGAATCACCGCAAACCAATGAGAATCGCCACAAACCAATGAGAATCGCCACAAACCAATGAGAATCACCACAAACCAATGATAATCGCCACAAACCAATGAGAATCGCCGCAAACCAATGAGAATCACCGCAAACCAATGAGAATCGCCGCAAACCAATGAAAATCACAGAAAACCAATGAGAATCGCCACAAACCAATGAGAATCACCACCAACCAATGAGAATCACCACAAACCAATGAGAATCACCACAAACCGATGAGAATCACCAAAAAACAATGAGAATCGCCACAATCCAATGAGAATCGCCGCAAACCAATGAGAATCACCGCAAACCGATGCGAATCACAGAAAACCAATGAGAATCGCCACAAACCAATGAGAATCACCACAAACCGATGAGAATCACAGAAAACCAATGCGAATCGCCACAAACCAATGAGAATCACCGCAAACCAATGAGAATCGCCGCAAACCAAAGAGAATCACAGAAAACCAATGAGAATCGCCGCAAACCAATGAGAATCACCACCAACCAATGAGAATCACCACAAACCAATGAGAATCACCACAAACCGATGAGAATCACCAAAAACAAATGAGAATCACCGCAAACCAATGAGAATCGCCGCAAACCAATGAGAATCACCGCAATCCAATGAGAATCGCCGCAAACCAATGAGAATCCCCACAAACCAATGATAATCACCGCAAACCAATGAGAATCACCGCAAACCAATGAGAATCACCGCAAACCAATGAGAATCACCGCAAATCAATGAGAATTGGTAAATGACTCTTTGTCCTCAAATCTTGACTAGATAAACTGACGTAGATTAATTTAAAATATGACCAAGCCTTCGACCTCATTGTCCAGTTTAACTTGTAAACTAGTGAAATTTCAACATAGCCGTAATAATATATAAATTAAGTTGCACTGCATATGTATACAAATATATATATAACATTTCTCCAATAAAATATATGGTACTTAGATTTAGATTCCAGTGCTTAAATAAACATGTTTGAGTCAGTAGTCAAAATTAGAAATACAAAAATGTAAGATTCTATATTTATTAAACAGTTTTATTAAACGGTACCATATGACTGTGTGTGTTCATGGATATTTTAGTAGTTGATAAAATTCATACATAACTATCCTGCATTAATAGCACCATTATGTGTTACATTTGTCTTTAAATATGCTTGGAATGGAGGAAGCAATCAGTAGTGTTAAAATATAAAAACAAATATTATTTATTATTACAAGCTCTGATACGATGGGGCGGTTCATGTTGTAAAACTGCAAAACTTTAAACTTTGAGTTGCTATAGAACTATTCTGGGTGCGACAGTTTGGGGTGAAAGCACGGTCATTGCATTATGTAAGTGGGAACTCTCGATATTTACCAATAATAATAATTGTTTGCCAAAATTAATAATTTTATGATGAAAAATGCACTGGTAGCTATTGATAGGCTTCTTCCAAATATCCAGACGCGTGAATCGACTTTACGGAAACAACAAATGAAAAGTACCAAAACGAGATCTATTTTCGGGAACGTCTGAAATTCCTTATAGAAGAAAAATAAGCAACGGAGTACCTGAGTAGTTTCATACGTCGTCAAGTCATGGCGATGACACTGTCTTCTCATTCTGATATTGTAAGTGGTGTGATAGGAAGGATAATATTACTTCGACATTGCCAAATGTTAGCAACAGCTAAATGAATATCGCGAAAGGTTGACCATAGTAATGCATTCTGTATCTGAGCTAACATAAACAGTTCAACGTATTTGTGACCGTACTGAGAGCTAAGTCTGTTTTCAGTTGGCATCATAATTCTCATTAAGTATTTACGATTTTATTTCAGATATTTATTATTATGTACACTACCTATATAGTGTGGCGTGCTGGGGGAGGGGTACCTATATAAATGTCCTAAATAGGCCGAGCGGAAACCTGACATAATATATACCCAAATGCCACACGGGAAATTATCTGTTTCCCAAATTACAAGTGGTAGCGTTATGGTTATTCTGAGGAAGTGCCATACCATGGACCACTGGTCAACTCATTACATAATTACCATATCATTAATATGCATAAGCCAGTTGGTAAGTATACCTGCATCTGTATCTGATTGGTAGCGGTGTCTGATACTGTGACATTTGACCTCATTCATGACGTGACCTATATACCTACAGGATGGCTGGTAGGTAACTGTATACCCATGTCTGTAATAACTATGTATCAGATTGGTAGCGGTAGCTGACACTGTGACATCTTACCTCGTTCACGACCTGACCTATATGAATATAGGTTAGCTGCTAGGATAGGCTCGTATGCATGTTATTAGCTGGACTGACAGTTAAGTACAACGACCAGATCTGACAGCTCTGAATGGATGAGTAACGTGTCAACCAAGACATCTGACGAGCAGTGGATAGGGCGGTACAGCGACCGGATCGTCGACACTGCATGGCTGGATGACGACATCAATATTCATGAGTAACCTGGACGTAGTACATCTGGGCTGTCTATATACCTGGTATTACCTGAGTGTTACCAACTGGCGGACTAGATTATAACTTACACTGTGAGCATGATAAATACAACACCCAAATCCACATGAGTTGACCAGCATAACAAGAGTAGAGACCAGTATAAAATGCTATGATTTATTTACAATGACCAGAATAATATTGTGTATTCAAAGCTATGACAACAATATGAACATTCTGTACGCACTATATTACGAGATTAAGTATTGCATAAAACAGTGATGGAATACTCACGAGTAAATTACTTCTATTAGTGCGATCATTAATATGATTGGTAGCGGTAGCTGGCACTGTGACATCTGACCTCGTTCACGACCTGACCTATATGAATATAGGTTAGCTGCTAGGATAGGCTCGTATGCATGTTACTAGCTCAACTGACATTGAAGTACAACGACCAGATCTGACATCTCTGAATGGACGAGTAACGTTTCAACCAAGACATCTGAAGAGCAGTGGATAGGGTGGTACAGCGACCGGATCGTCGACACTGCATGGCTGGATGACGACATCAATATGCATGAGTAAGCTGGACGTAGTACATCTGGGCTGTATATATACCTGGTATTACCTGAGTGTTACCAACTGGCGGACTAGATTATAACTTACACTGTGAGCATGATAAATACAACACCCAAATCCACATGAGTTGACCAGCATAACAAGACTAGAGACCAGTATAAAATGTTATGATTTATTTACAATAACCAGCATAATATTGTGTAATCAAAGCTATGACAACAATATGAACAATCTGTACGCACTATATTACGGGATTAAGTATTGCATAAAACAGTGATGGAATACTCACGAGTAAATTACTTATATATATTAGTGCGATCATTAATATATGACTGAACCAGCATATACTATAGTAATTGAGCTACCTGTGATGAATAATAATATGACATGGACAAACCTGTTATGTATGTCTGGTGTGTGGAATGGTACTGCAACAGCTACTGATAAAGTATGGACGTGTACTGGATGCATAGTGTACATGTGGGCTGACCTGTAACCTGGGCCTCAACCAAGTGTGGACATATATGTGTCACCAGGCAGCACTGGACATGGTTTCACCTGGGATGGGCGTAATACCGAGCATCGGCAAAGCAATCGACCAAGTGGTGATGAGTAGTTGTATGGTTGGTTTCTGTCTTGATATGCACTGTACCAGGTCTGCATTTGGATTCGGATTGTCTGATTATTACATCTGCCATGATTAGACCGACGTGGTCTGTGAGTGAAGCTGCACTGTCCATAATCCAGGTGATGCATCTCTGCCTGTCCTCGTGTATCTAAACCCGGGTCTGATTCTGACTGAGCGGGATGCATACGTCTGTCCTCGTGCATCTAAACCTGGCTCTGACTCTGACTGAGCTGGGATGCATATGTCTGTCCTCGCGCATCTAAACCTGGCTCTGATCTGACTTACCTCCTGGATGGATAGCATGACTAGAGTACCACTATTCCCCACAGGCTAACACAAGAACTAGCCTATACTACAAATGTACTACAAGAATAAGAGTAAAGAATGACTACGACTGAAGACAGTGAAGTCTGAACTGCGGAGAAATTTACCAAGTGGAAAAGTGCATGAAATATGCGTTGAAATTACCCAAACGGAAAATGCAATCACCAAGATTGCGAGCTGTGCGTGCTCTATACAATAGTAGCCTGTCATGATATTCTTCTATAGTCAGGATGCGTATGGAAATACGGCTGAATTATGCTTGGACATTAGCTCGATTGTCATGAAAGCCGTTGGAATGTCCTTGCGTCGTTGTTGACAAAGTGACGTAAGTTGCTATGCCGAGAGAGAAAGTCGAAAGCCAGCGACGTTGGCGGTTGGACGGTATTTATACCCAGCCAACCGGAAACAAGGCCGTTAAAAATAGCATAGCAACGTACATCACGCGGCACGTAGGATTTCCCGTAATATTTACAATTGTGAAAGTTACAGATCAGCAAAGCGATCTGTGAAATAAAACGGATCAAACTGATGAAATAGTACGAACACGACGAATAGATTTACGATATAAATCGCGATGAACAATTTCCTAATGTAAAATTACGTAAAATGGGGCGAACATAGAACTTAATTAGAAAGATTTTACAATTAGTTGACCCTCTCACGCTACAATAGGTTCGCAATGTTATTTTCCAATGATCTTGCCACTTATTTTCTTAACTCTGCAGCTGAGATTTATGCCAACGAATTTTATATCTATTTTTAAAAGTTTAGTTTTTATTTGTTTTATACGCGGATTAGTTATTTTTAATTAGTTATTTGTATGGCAATTGTTCTTGTTTATATTATAATTCCCTTCTCCTTTCATTGAGTTAAACTAATCAATACAACATCCTGCAATAAGCACATACATAATTGTTCCTATCTTCTATTACAGATTGTATATGTGATTTGTTCAGTTTGATAATTATGACAGTGATTGCTTATGCAACTTTATCCATGAATTTTAAGTGTGAATGGACTTATACAGTACGTTCATACACTGGCAAGTTTGCAAAGTATGTTTTGCAGGCATTTTGTCATAGAACATGATATGGTGGCTGAATATGAAAGTGCATCTGTGCCAGTGCTAAGCACCTGCGAAGTAAAATAGCAGTAGATGCAACTGTAGCGATGCTACCGGAATTTGCCTGTAAATAATATGCAATTATCTCCCAAGAATAAATCATACAGGACCTGGTATTGGAAGGCAAATTCCAGTAGCGCCGTTACAAGTGGAACTACATAAATTTTACTTCTCATTACTCGACTGGTAAAGATGCATGTTATGTCCGTGTTTCCGTTCATATGCTGGCACATTTTGGTTTTCAATGACGAAATACCCACAAAAACATACCGTGCAAACTTGCCAGCGTATTAACTATGGCAGTAATTTGCAAGAAGATACTGAGTACTGACTGTTTGCACACGTGAACATTTGTCGTTTAGTTAAGTTATCACTCACTTCGACATACCAATCACGAAGCATTCTGAGCTTCCATCACATTCAATGTTCCTGTTATTTTTTCTCAAAACCCACATCACTATTTATACTGTCGTCTGTGTATATTATTGTAATATACTCAATATCTCCTTAGAAGGAGGCAATACAGACATAAAACTAAATATTGAACTAAACCTGCGTATATGTTAATGTCGCATATATGTGGCCGTATTCACACACCTGTTATTGTATTATTTGCTATAGCTATATACTGTCCAGCTGATTACACGTATGACAATGGAACCGGGGTGTGCTACTTTGTTGTCGATTCCGTCAATAGAGACTACCACGGCGCCGCCGACACCTGTGAGAATCACAAGGGGGTCCTGATCCGGATACGCAGTGGGGAAATATGGGAAATGGTCAGATCAAGATTGTGGGCAGGTTGGTTAACACTTAGGCCAACTAATTAGACCAAGTATTATTCGCATTCACGTAGTTACGGTGCTACTACCTATAATGTGTCCACATCGGTGGTTGCGTATGATCCCTATTGATAAATCGTAAATAAGAAACTAGGGATTGTATGCGTGGTCAAATGCCATGAGCATACTAAACATAGCAATATACCCTAATCGGTCCATGAAAAGAGTCAGTAACTAAATGTTGTAACCGCGTAAATTGCTTTTATAAATTACAGCATGTATTTGTTTAAAAACAGTTTGGGATTTCCCGCAAACGTCTGAAAAGTCTGGGGACCTCTGATCTTCACTGATTTGCGCAGTTTACTGCCGGAGTTCGCATCAAATCATACACAAATCCAGAGATGTGTCACTGTAGGATTTATTGAGGTACATGGTCAGTATTTTCACCTGCGATGACCAACTTCCGTCAACACAATTGGCAGCTTTCGAACGACTACAGATAATTATTACGAATAGCTATTTGTGGTCGTAATTTTCCCCCCACTGTCGTAATCTCTAATTTTATGTGAAAGTGTCAATGTGACAGACAATGCTTATATCGATTATTTAGCTATCTCACGAATCTACCCCTGAATAGGCATTCCGACAATCGGCTGAGTGGCTGCAGCCAGTACTGCGATAGCTGTCAAGTCTGTGTTTTAACCAGAACTGGCGTAGTTAGTGATAAATTTAAATTGAATTTAAAGACGCATGTCAAGAACAGCTTAGTTCTGCATTAATCCCATGATACATCAAGAATTGTAGGCACCGTTCCCTCATTGTACAAGTAGACCATGAATTCAATAACGCCTCGATCCGATTCCTCGTGCAGTAGATGAGGAATATCCTCGACAATTGTTAGTTAACTTCTTTGAGATGTTTATATGAAAGATCTAGGGAAAATTATTCGCCAAAGTGGTGTGTGTGTAAAAATAATGAGTACAACTAATTTGAATAAACATAAAATGGTGAGTACCAGACAACATGCTGTAAAAACTTATAAAATAGTAGAAAACTGGTGCGTTGGGTCACGAAAGCGACCACAATGAAAACTATAGGGTCCGCACAACTTTTATCATAAGAAAAGCAAAATAACTCACTGAATTTTACATCGCCTGGCCAATCAGCATTATTATTTACTTTCAGATTATCCGGCAGTGAGTGACATCTGGATTAACGGACGTCAAACAGGTTCTTGGAAATACACCGACGGCACTGACGTCACATACTTCAACTGGTACCCGGGTGAGCCAAATGATGGTTATTCAGGAGACCTTTGCCTCGAGATGTATGGCAACGGATATGACTTTTTCATGTTTGACAAGACGTGTTCAGACAACAAACCGGGATTTGTATGCGAATATGTCGGCTAATTGATAACTCATATTCTAACTACACTGTTTTGGGATTCGGCGCCAAGTAGAGAAACAGTATATGTACGGAGCAATAACATGTGCATGAAGAAGTTCTTTCAGATACAATGTATGGAAATGTTCAGTCCGGCGGGCCACCATACGTTCAAACACCATACGTTCACAAATTTGAAGATTTGAATATTTAAAATGGGGTTCACTCCTTGTGATGTGGTCCTACGGATTTGCGATAATGTTGGTGCGTCCTACTGAATTGATATGCTGCTTGTGGGCCCTACTAATTTGCGATCATGTTGGTACGTCCTATTTAACTGAAATGATGGTGGTAGCAATGATGATTGTAAGCCAAAGTGCCGTTATGTTTTCTAAAGTTGTCATTTTTGGAGGTGTTTATGCAATCAAAACGAATCGAGGAAAGGCCATTATATGTATAAAACATTCAAGAACAAACTGTAATCTATTCCAATAAAGGCTGTGTTGCTTGTTGCAAACCAAATATTATTAAAAAATGGTTATTCCTGTCATTTTGCAAACATCAGCGCAGCCATTATCAAATATTAAACTATCAGAACAAACTTAACCTACTTTTGGTTTCAAATTTCTAAGGAATGTTGTGTCAGGCTTAAAATGTTCAACTGTTTGCCAAAGTTTTTCAGCCACCCTCCCCCGTTACCATGTCTCTGTTTCCAGCGTTCAACCACCCTCCCCCGTTACCATGTCTCTGTTTCCAGCGTTCAGCCACCCTCCCCCGTTACCATGTCTCTGTTTCCAGCGTTCAGCCACCCTCCCCCGTTACCATGTCTCTGTTTCCAGCGATAGCGATGCTGGTTTAATTCCCGACAATCCCGGGATTGTGGTCAAGGCAAAGGGATGGTAACTTGATTGGAATATCTGGAAAAGTTGCTTATCGGTTTTCATTGCATTATACGTGCGGTACTCAGCTTGATTTCAGTGATTTTTATATGTGTGACATTTCAACCGCCGATAACACGTCGTGGGTGTATTGCGCCTTCAAGTGGAGCAGCATCAACCAGGCTGCATCAACCGGAAAATGTCACCAATACGAAATAACGTCGCAATGCAATCACCAAGACTTATATATATATATTGTGCATCGAAATATCCGCACGGATATAGGAGGAATATGAAACTGAGTTAGCCAGAAATGAAACAGTGGGAAATAACTTGTTTTCTAAATAAAATCAGTTCAAACTGAAATCCAGCTCTTTGACTTACATTTCACCCTATTTGTGGTAGGGAACTAACCTGTGTGACAGAGTATGGCCTTGTTAACATGTAGTCTGTAGACTATTCCCCGGACCACACATATGGAATCACTGAACTAAATGGTTTCCCATAGGCGACAGTGTTAACGTTTCGGACAAATTCACTGAATTGAAGCCTGCAGGCCATACCAGTGATGTTTACCCAGCTAGATTGACACCAGTTGATCACGAAAATGCAAGAAAAATCATAGGTCATGTGTTTACTTTTTGAAATAAATCCCCAAGTCTACGACAGGGCTATCTCAGAGCCAAATTTGATCTGGAAAAACCCAAGACTACAGCAGCTAGTTAAATAAATTTCCCGCTCACAAAAATCCATTCCCCCATTCATTCACCAGTTAAAATTATTTAGATATTATGTACGAATCAAATAAACGCGATGTCATCCTTTAATAACGTGTCGCATGTATCAGGTGAAGGTCATTCTTCAGTTACCTTCACCTTTAGTAATTCCACGGTGTACTCGCTCCCCGACTCTAGAACACATTTAGCTCCCTGATTCCATATGCAGGTCATACCCAGAACGACACGATGTGTAAATGGGTTTGTCGATACGGCACTCGTGATGTCGCGGAAGGATAGAACGAGAGGCGCTTGCGCCTCGAGTTCTATCCCTCCGCGACAGCACGAGTGCCGAATCGACAAACCCATTTACACATCGTGTCGTTCTGTGTTTATTACACGCTTCGCGTCCTAGAATCCGTGCATTAAAAATACATGATTATAATGTTTATTTAAGCTCATAGAGGGCGTGTTTGTCATGTGTGATGATTCTTTTATTTAAATAGTTCCAGTTTCATGGTTGAGGCGAACGTCATGTACGTCATTTTACGTCAACGAGATGTGTATGGAACGTACGTTCCATACGGATTTGTGAATATGGAACAGCAATACCACTGTACTTCTAGGAACAAGCGTGTAATAAACATTGGAACACTTCAACGCTATAGCTCGGTAATGTGGATAATAAAGTCAGAGCGATGACAATGTTTATAGTCCGGGGACCAATCAAGTTAACATGTTATAAGTGTGTTGCGTGACAGTTCATAACGAACCAAAGCCGCTTTGGGTCGTATATAGGCTATATCTGATTTTGTGACGTCACCAATTATTAACTGATACGACGCTTTAATTTTTGAATTTGGGGAGCACTTTTGTCCACAGTAGATCGGTGGGCCTGAAGCATTATTGTCGTAATCGGCTGTTGAGAGGCCAACACAAATCAATCGATGTGCAACACTCTCCTATTTATATAAACGTCATACAATCATCTATGTGTTTTGTTATTTATAAAGCCAGAATACGGAGTTAATAAATGTCAAAATTCCGAGTTAAAAGACAGAATTCCAAGTTGATAAAGTCAAAATTCAGAATTATAAAGATAGAATTCCGAGTTAATAAAGTCAAAATTCCGAGTTAATAAAGTCAAAATTCCGCGTTAATAAAGTCAAAATCCGAGTTTATAAAGTCAGAATTCCGAGTTATAAAGTCAGAATTCCGAGTTATAAAGTAAAAATTTCGAGTTAATAAAGTAAAAATTTCGAATTTATAAAGTGAAAATTCCGAGTTAAGAAGACAGAATTCCGAGCTTATAAAGTCAGAATTCTGCGTTATAAAAATAGAATTCCGAGTTTGGAAAGTCAGAATTCCGAGTTTATAAAGTGAAAATACCGAGTTAAGAAGACAGAATTCCGAGTTAAAAAGACATAATTCTTAGTTGATAAAGTCAGAATTCCGAGTTATAAAGTCAGAATTCCAAGTTAAAAAGACAGAATATCAAGTTTATAAAGTCAGAATTCCGAGTTAAAAAGACAGAATTCCAAGTTTATAAAGTCAAAATTAAAGATATATAAAGTCAGAATTCCGAGTTAAAAAGAGAGAATTCTGAGTTAAAAAGAGAGAATTCCGAGGTTATAAAGTCAGAATTCCGTCAATCAAGATACTGGTAAATTGTGGTGTAGTACACAGTATACACTGTGTCGCACAAGGTCGACGAACAGTTTCTGGTGAATGACCCAAATGTTAAAGCTTGAATCCAGAACACGATGTACACACAACTCATTGGTTCAGCACGGACATGAGCTGCGCCATGGTAATGCGGGACATTGTGATTATCTAATTTAGGCCATAGTCATAAATTATACGCGGATGTAATACAGTTGGTGGACATCAGTGAATGACTCATTCGTGCATCAATTACAGGCAGTTCACAAATACTATGTACATGTATATGGACATTATAATCCGAATTTGCTAAACATATGTCAAGTGGAATGGTGCACGGCATTCCTAGATTATCATAACAATTGCGCTTAATTGAATTTAATTCTATAATTCCGGTTTTTGAGTTATTTTATCGGGGGGCGCGGCAAATTGTGCGCGAAGTGACTTCACAAGCTTGGAATAGATTGGGACCAAACATTTACCAGACGATCCTGTTATTACGTCGAGCTCTTGCGGGCATTTTCTCTTCTCATTTATCGTTGCTCTTCATTTATCAGCATGTCGCTAAAGTCCCCACCACCTTTGTTATCGCGACGACGAATGTATGTGTCGCCTTCATAATGGGTCACTAGAGGGTGAATTTAGTGACGCTATCCCGCACGGCGGACTACCGTCACCAAATTCACCCTCTCTGAACCTCAATCTGCTGAGGAGGTTACTATTTATGGTTTTGTGTGCAGCAGATATGTGAAACTTTCGGAGAAGGGGTGCACGCGGTGATGTGCATGGTTACAGAAAACGTAGTACCTTTCGGTGTTCATTTTGAAATTCCAATGAGCACTGACACCCCTCGTCCAGGGTCTCTGGGGGCATCTAACATCGATTTTCAAAGCGCATGATCTACTTAAACTACCCTAATTATCGATACCTTCTATTTATACCAAACTAAGCGGCTGAATTGAGGTAAACATGTGAAATTTCGTTTAAAATCTACACGCACTGCTACATGGGCAAGTTAAGTATCAGGGGACCCGATTTGTTTCTAAGAATTCACTGACGGAACATTCGGCATAGCTAGTTGCTATGCAATTATGAGAAGCACTATTGGCCAAATTAAATTGTTTAGACCACAAGGTGACCCCAAACATCTTGAACACAAACAAATTCCATGCGGCCCAAACAAGTTACAAATTTCATGGTAAATACTTGGAGTCTACTTAGTATGAAATTATCAGTAACTGTTGATGTTTCAACACAAAATGCATTTAATTATGTGTAGCCCCGCAACAAGATCGTTTGTCGATACGTATTGAGCCCCAGCTCGACAACTGTATCTCTATAATCCCATTCTTAATTAAAATCAAGGCAACTGACACAGCTATATCCTTCCAACCCCATTGAAAGTAAACCACTGATGATATGTCAAACATTGATATTCCCGCACCGCATTACAAATAATATGTAATCAGCTAATCCCACTCACCATTATCCGCACGGAGATTCGTACTGGTCACGGCGTAATCAATAATGTAGCATATGCAGTTGTAATACAATACTGAAATTTTTCAAAATTTGTATTATTGCCGTACTACAGAACCAGTGTAGCGAGTAATCTGGCAACCCCTAATACGAGTTCTTACACGTTACCAAGATGTAGCGTTCGAGTACTATGGAAACATGAACAGATGACATTTCCATGCCCCTCTTCTCCACCAAATGCAAAGATTTTCCTGTCAAGTGAATATAGATGGTTCGCCAACAAGATCAGATAAGCCATTGCATTTCAATATATTCTGCACAAAAAGGGTTATGGCTATATATTGAGTTTCAATCTACAATGAAAGGAATATACTGATCAAATTAAGTCGAATACAATAGAACACAAAAAGTCCCAAATTAACGCTGATACTACAAACAAAATATTCTAGAGTATATGGCACAGGAATGATCAGATAACAATTGCACACCAAATAATTGCCCTAAAATAATTGTCCTCTAATGGGCTGGCACGTGGCATAACATGACAACCGGCTGAACAGAATGTATAATGACGTGGAATGGGCCAATATCTCAAATAATTTACCACGTCGAGGGCGTTTTTCGGTGTCAACAGTATAGTTGATATTCGACCCAAAACCGAACATAATAACACCGCCACTTGCCGGGCACATGATCTTTTATTATTCGGCCAATACCAGTATACTGATCTACTCTAATCGAGGCCGTGTGGCAGTCGTATAATTGTGTTTTATATCGAAACACCAATGCCGATAAACCAACTTGGTATTAACTGGAAGGGTAGCACCTATTGAACACCATAAACACTTCAGGCACATCCTCAATTCCACTATTATAGTGGTATATGACCATAACCGTTTTGTGAATTTGATAAAAGAGGGATAATCCTAAATCAAATTTCACACAAATTATTGAAATTCAGTGTCGCACCAATTCGGTATTATACATATTTTGTCCAGGATAATGAGTAATCATGACGGCACACGATAAGCAACTCATTTAGCATTCAGTTAGTTTAACTGCTGTTACGAAGGAACGATTGAGTCATCGTGTTATTGTCATTTAGAAAGGCATATATTAGTAATATTTAAGAAATAACTCTTGTTTCGATTAAGGTTATTCAGTAATAACCGAAAGAAAAGTTTGAAGATAAATTATATAACGCGCGTAGTGCAGTTATATAAAATTTATCTTCAAACTGTTCGGTCATAACTCATAATCCGTCATTTCACAAGAGAACTACCAAAAGTAGAAGTTGCATATGTAAGTGTTACCGGCGTACAACATTGAGACTATTTCCGGTACGAAATTCAGCGTTTTTGATTGGCTTGTCGCAACTGACCAAGCATCGCGTGGCAATAGTCAGCTGCAGTTGCACGTTGGATTGTTTTAATTTCTGTATTTGATTTCTTTGCAAATGTTCCATCTTGTTGATTTGTCGGGTTACTTGCACTGAATAATAGCATCTAGTACGGTTATGGTCAATACAGTGATACCCGAAGGAATTATGATGCCTGAATTTCATGTTAAATGGTAGGACATATCGAACAGTTTCCACTCGAACAACACGGACGTGGAAACACTCTACGATTCTTGAACTTTCCAGTGCCAGATAATATTAAATTTCCATAGGAAATTAACACAAGATCTCTTGTGATAAAGTTCTGGAAGGAAAAAACTGTTCATTGACATTAAGCCTCACGACATAGACAAATCACATCCCTTGGGAAGGATTAGACTCATCACCCGCAAGTCGCACTCCTCTGATACTAGTTATACTGGGACTGAAAACAATAACACTGTGCCTAACAAATCTGCACAAACAAGAGTGATAAAATTAATTGTTAGATTCACCACTTATTACACAAGAGAAACTATCCTCAAAGTAAAAACAAATCTAAGAGGAAAGTCAAGTGTGGTAATAGTTGAAGACCTAACCTTATCTCGGCAGGCTGTGATGGAATCATTATTCAACTTGAAGAAGTCATCAGACATTCATTCTTGTTGGTCCAACGAAGGAAAAATCTTCTTCAAACTGAAAGAGGACTCTAAAAAGACCATCGTCGACATCAACAAACCTGTTGATGACCAAGTTAAGGCCGTCAAGTTGTCAGCAGAACAAACTAAATGAACCACTTGTTATATTGATTCGAAACTTAAATTCAATATATTTTGCATTTGTAAATGAAGACAATGGAGCATTATTCAACATGAAGAAGTCATCAGACATTCATTCTTGTTGGTCCATAGATGGAGAATTCTTTTTCAAACTGAATGAGGACTCTAAAAAGACCATCGTCGACATCAACAAACCTGTTGATGACCAAGTTAAGATTGTCAAGTTGCCAGCAGAACAAATTAATATGAAACACTTGTTATGATGCAAAACTTAAATTCAATATCTTTTTCATTTGTAAATGAAGACCACAGTTTATACTATAAATGTAAATGAAGTTTGGGTTATGCTTGATGTGATGATGATAAACAACAAACCAATAATATCAGATTTAAATTATACACACAGATTCTAAAATTAAATTGGCCATCTGTAATTCTAAGGTTAGCAATAACTCTTTGTTATTCCTATCTCCTCCTTATGTTAAGGATTTATCCAGCACTTTTTTTCTTCTTTTGTTTTGCCTATAGTTGAGGATAGTTGAGAATTTATTTTAGCATCTTTGTTGCATATGGTCATCACATCTCAATATATCCTGAACTGACTCTTCGACTTTTATGCCTACGTTTATGTACTCTACACTTGTTTTATCGAGTTTAACAGCAGACACTCAGTCTCGTAGCCTTCTTTTACATATGAATTTGGTGTTACTTAATCGTCTGATCTATCTAATTCATTTGGTATATTATTGCTCTACCGAATTGTAATTGTTCGTTAACGTGTTAATCATATTTCCTTAATATTAAATGTAAATACTAAGTATTAAGTGGTAAAAGATAAAAAGAAATTAAAATATTTTCTAATATAATTGTTTTGTTTTGTTTTTTGTTTTTTTTGCGCTGAAAATCCACTTATTCTTACTAATGGAAGTCCATTTAAATCGATGCCAACAGTTATCTTAGTATATCCTAGCTTCCACCTTCAAATCTTGATCTCCGTCCATTATATAGCCATGCACCGTTGGCCTATTGTTGTATATATGTTATTTTTTGTATGTTCTTTGTTTAATGTTTTAAAAGACAGAGATTGTCTTGAAACTTCCACCGCCACCACCCAATATTATCTTAAAGAGATGTGGTTCTCTGCTTTGGTGTTCTTCACTCGAAATATATTGATGCCCTTGTTAAATCTTGATCTAAATACCATTACTCATGGGAGTTAGTATTGAACAATACCGGGCATCGATTGGCTGTTTTAATCTGGCTTGTTTCAATGGTATACATTCCTTGATAATTAAAGCTGCTAATGTGTCAATAAGTTTACCCATCAGGATTAAGACTATAATATTTATACCTGGTATAGCATGTCTGTTGATTTTATGTGGAGACATTCACCAGAACCCCGGACCGACTTGTACATCCTTACAAGATTAAAAATATATGTCAATCTTTCATTATAACATTAGGAGCATACGTAACAAACTAAATTCAGTTATAGATTATATTAATTAATTTGATGTCCTATGCTTTACTGAAACACACCTAGACAGCTCTTATTCTTCCACTAATATTTCCCTTCCAAATTATACCGGTCCCATTAGAAATGATTTTTCTAGCCATGGTGGAGGAATTGCGGTCTATTTTGCTAACCACCTTGCTTTTCTACGCATCAACTTTTATGAATTTGACTCCACTGTCATGTGGTTTAAATTGTTCTCAAAAGGCTCAAGTTATTTATTATGTATCTCCTACCGCTCCCAACAATTTTGTGACCCACAGTATTGGGACCTCCTTGATTTGTCTATTGCCACTGCTCTTGATGAGAATCTTCCATTGATAATCTTAGGCGACTTAAATTATGATGCTTTAGATCCCTCATCAAAAGTTAAAGAAATTATCGGTGCTTACCATCTTCGAAATCTAATAGATCTCCCAACACGCGTATCTAACACAACACAAACACTTCTGGACCCCATATTTGTGAGCGACGAAATTGTTTCCTATTATTCAGATGTAATGGACCTTAATGTCTCTGATCACTTAGCTGTTGTTGCCTACATTGCCTATGACTATAGAAAGCAGGGATTATTTTATCGAACAATCTGGAATTATAAGTTAGCCAATTTTGATGGTGCAAAAGAAATGATAAGAAATTTTGAGTGGGCTGTCCTATTCAATTCAATTTCTGACCTAAATGAAGTAGTACTTACATTTACGGATAAATTTATGAAAATAATGAAAGAAAATATACCAACGAAAGAAGTACGCATTCGTACCAATGATAAACCATGGTTTAATTCAGAGATTAGAAGAGCTATTAGAAGTAGGGACCGTTTTCGGGAAAAAAGCATTAAGTACATGCAGAGATCATGATTGTCAGAAATATCGAAAAGCCCGTAACTCAGTAAATAATGCAAAGAAATATGCCAAGTCAAAATTTAATGAAAAACTTCAAGATTCAATGAAATTGAACAACTCTTCAAAATTCTTTTGGCATATTATCAAAGACCTGTTAGGAAAATCATCCAGAAATGAAATTCCACCATTGAAGGGTAAAGATGGGAGGTTAATGTTCAGTGAGGTAGAAAAGGCTATTCTCCTCAATGACTATTTTATCTAAAATTCGATCTTAGATGATCGAGACTGTATGCTTCCTGAATTCACTAATAAGTGCGAAACAAAAATTTCTAACATAGATATTACCACTGAAGATATTATCAGTGCAATTAAAGGTATGAAACCGAATAAGGCACATGACCACGATAACATCTCGGTTAAAATGATACAATGCACAGCTGAAGATATAGCTTTGCCTCTTTCAATTATATTTAAAAAGTCAGTTGAAATAAATCAGTTCCCCAAGTTCTGGAAACGAGCTAATGTGATTCCAATTCATAAGAAGAATGATCGTGCAGAAGTCACCAACTATCGACCAATATCACTTCTCCCTTCTCTAAGTAAGGTATTTGAACGCGTGATTCTCATCCATTTGGTTGTTTGGAACAATGCTAGTGATACACTCAAAAGGAAACTTTATCGCTTACATATGGATGGGGCCAGAATTGTGTCGGGCTTAACTAGGTCTGTATCCGACAATAGACTCCTTACTGAAGTTGGGTGGCCATCATTAGAAAACAGACGAAAATATCACAAAATACGTATATGGCATAAAAGCATGTCCGATTCACACGAGGTCCCCAGTTTTCTCACAGATATAGTTCCACCTTTTATTAATGAGAGTACAAACTATGCATTCCGCAACAAGATGCTAATTCGCACATTCAAACTTAACACAGCTCATTTTGAAGGTAACTTCTTTCCTGAAATGGCTATCTCCTGGAATTCTCTTTCGTCTAAAATAAAAAAACCTACTAAAAATAAGGTTCCACCTCCACTGTATTACTATGCCGGCCGCAGAAAATAATCTAATATTAACCATTGCAGGCTTCGAATTAACTGCAGCGATCTTAATTTTGACAAATTTAAAAATCATATTTCAGTATCTATGAATTGTCAATGTGGTCAGCCATGTGAAGATGCTGTACATTACTTCTTCCAATGCCCCCTATATCTAACAGATAGACATGTTTTATTTCAGAAGTTAAATAGAGCCAATATCAGAATTGCAAATATCAAAGATCTGCTTTTCGGCCTAACTGATCTTGATTATGACAAAAATGAATATGTATTTAAAATGATACAATCATATTTAGATTCAACAGGCAGATTTGGATAAGCCGAGATAAGTGCCAAAATAATAAAACAAATAATATTATCCACTGGCACGATTAATTTTGCAGCACGATTAACTGATTATTGATTGATGATGACCGAATGATTAATTTGTTTTTGTTTTTTTCTTTGTTTTTCTTCCATTCTTATCCTGTTTGTCCTTTGTTTAGATAGCCAGTCAACTTGTCCTATTACCAACTTGATAACTCAACTAAAGCCAATTCTGGTTTTATTTCTAGTGAAGAATATAGGCAGTGAACCACACCAAACTAAATTAAATTTAACCGACCAAGAGCTCCATTTAAGAATTACATTTAAGAATTACACCCCCCTACCTTTGGAATTATTTTATTGATACTACATACATATAAAAAAAACATAATAATGATAATGGAATTTCTTCAGCTTTTTTACCATTATGTCTACACAACAAATTGTACATATCAAAGCCGACGAAAGGGAACGGAGCCGGGCCACCCTACAATGTTAGAAAAATGCCCGTCGCTTTAACGGTGTCATACCGCGCAACATTGTTGCCAACCTTGGACCGTTAAACATACGGTCAGGCTGTAGCATGTTCAGATCGTTGTATTTGTTACGGTTCAACACCGTTTAATTAATATAAAGACTGTAACTAATAACGGTCAGACGACTCAGATGAATGGTATTTTTGATGGGTCACCACCAAGTTTTTGCCCTTAATTTGCTAATTTACCGTATAATTAGCCCGTGGTGACAAAATGATTTCCCGATAGGCATTACGAATTATTAAGTTTCAGAATGGTCGAACTTAGTATTATTCGTAACCGAAAAGCACATCTTAGTTCTTCTATTGCGATCATAGTTCTGGTGAAACTTAAATCCTCAATGCATAATGTGACAGACAACACTAAGAGGATCAAACTTGTTATCTGCCTCGTGGAATTTAATCCAGAAAAAGACTTTGTGGTGTGTTCACATTTCACTGACTACTGTATAAATATGGCTGTAAATAAAAAACGATAATTCAACATGTAGCTGAAAAGCCCATCCTTCATTTACGAATAATACTAATTGCGACCATTATATCACATTAATCGGGCATGCCCTTTTAAGACATACAGGGAAAAAGCTACATGTATCACAGTTAAAACTCAAATTTATGTAAATGTAAAAGTAAAATACTTTTGGTAACATGTAAGGCGTGAAATTGTCCAGTCCAGTCCAGTCACCTGGAATCACAGTTCATCACGACAATATATCAGTAACAGCTTGTTGTGATTGAAACCTTCAAGACAACAGCAAAGCCTGTGATACCTATACGTGATTACTTGGCGATAACGTTCGTCTATAGTCCCACATTTTTTTATGAAATTTGATAGCATGATGCATCAAACTGTGTATACTAGTATCAAGACACTTAGTATCCATTTCAGTGAGTCAGCCAA
This sequence comes from Siphonodentalium dalli, assembly GCA_032622095.1. Classification (NCBI taxonomy): domain Eukaryota; kingdom Metazoa; phylum Mollusca; class Scaphopoda; order Gadilida; family Siphonodentaliidae; genus Siphonodentalium; species Siphonodentalium dalli. Next base: position 32,820,212 of record CP136069.1, on the reverse strand, counting down.
AGATACGTTGATAAGAACATACAACCAATAGTGAACCCCCGGTCCGTAAATTGCCGTAATAACTGGGCGATAGCATGGCGAATGGCGACACTGTCTCATATCCACACGTTTCAATGAAAATTGACGAACATTGGATAAATCGTTCCGTGTAATTGTAATAGTTGTACTTGTAAGTTGGAATGGTGTAGATATGTGATGATCCGTCACTGCGCGGCATCAGTTTATTGTTTACCGTGTTGTTGTTGACATCGAAGCTCGTGTGAATTACGCTGATGCGTACAGTATATCCCCTCGTGTAGATGTACATGTATGTGCTTCAAAACTATTAGAACACTGTCAAGTGGATTGAATGGTCAAATTAAAAAAAATCTGGCAACACTGTCAACATTCTAATAGTTTTAATATCTGTTACAATACGTTGTTGTTATTATTATTATCACTTGTGGTTGACATCGAAGCTCCTGTACTTTACTCTAGCACGTGTACCTGTATCCTGTTGTGTCAGTAAATATATCTGTGTTTTGATAGTCACAGCACTGTCAATTTCAGCATGAACACTGATACGAACGAAGACAACTCACAGCCGACAGCTCGAAGTAGCAGCTCGAAGACAACCCAGTTGTCACCATTTAGTGGAAAATATCAATGATTAAGCCGCTTTTAGCAGATTTAGAACTTGTCAGTTCACATAGGAACCGAAGTCAGACAGTTCTAACGTTAGTCCACAACAGTTACTGTATAGCTTAGCTGTCGCCCCCCCCCCCCCCAAATTTATTTTTTCAGCGCGGCAATGACAGAGAAAGAAATTCGTGAGTGATAAAGATTGCTCATGAAAATAACGTAACGTCATTAAGGACGCAAGACAAGACGGATTATTATTGCACTGAATTCAAACAATTAATAACAGATATTAAATATCAGCAGAGTCAGATTCAGTCGTACTGTATGAGTCACTGCCGTATATAATTTTGTCGCTGGTATATATGTTGTTGAATTTTTACGCCATGAACTTTGAAACACGCACATTTTTAACTTTGACCATTTTCAGGGGACATTAAACAACGGTAATTCGCCGTACAACTGATGAAACGAAATGGGACCGTCGAATTATAACGGTCCGACACCGTCAAACCGACAGTATATTCTAAGAGTGTACATAGTATACTCTATTTGATGTAAATTAACATGATGGTGAATGAATCATTAACTTAGTATACACATTTCCCTCGTCAACATCGTCTAACACTGATTAGGAGGGATGCTATATAAGTTATACAAGTTAACGACAGACAAATAAAATTGTAGAAAGAGCCTTGTTTATTAAGGAAAATGTTTAGATAATATGTTCAAAAACGACCTTAACTTATTATCCGAACATTTCCTAATATATATATATATACTCATCAATGATGCTTTGGTTTATATAAGTGGCTAATGTGTCGAATATATTATATATAGGATATCCAACGAGTTATGTTGGGATATAATATTTAAAGAAACCAGTCGTATAGACGAGTTGTGAATAAAATTTATCAAACGAATTTCATAAAATCTTATATCCAAACATAACCAGTTGAATATCTTGTATATCACATGAACAAAACTAGAGCTTTATGCCTTTTTAACTTATACAACCATTAACAGAAGCCGCAGAATTTATACATGTACAGCGTTGGCTGAGACGCTTCACAAGCGTATATACGACAGTATTTCGTCCTGGTATACCCTGGGGCTGGCGACGGAAAATATAGTTCCCCAATTTGCCTCTATGTTTTTGTATCTATTTTCGTTTCTGCAACGAAGTTGGACACGATGGTAACTTCAGTGAACAAAACAATCATTTTGCATTGTCTGGTGTTCGTGTCATGTGCGGGTTTTCGAAATAGTATTAATCCGCTTGAATAAATGTAAAGACGCGTCGCGCGGTAACGTTCTTGCTCGATGCCAGGACGCCAATGTATCACTAGTGACAGATACGGAACTAGAATGCACTCTGAGAGATGCCAACGTGCGCAAAAATGTAATAAAAAATAATTTAAAAAATATTTTCACTGTATTTTACTTAATTTATTTAATTTAATTTAATGTTAGCAAAAAAAAGACAATAACAATCTTCAATAATTTTATTTAGGGGATAACAGTGTGGTGTTTTGTGATTTCGGAAAGGTACATGGCAAATATACTGTGGCAAATTTAGTTAATGTGCGACGGCGGAGCCGGAGCCCATTAACGGGTATTTGCCACAGTATATTCGCCATGTACCTATCCGAAATCACAAAACACCACACTGTTATCCCCGTGCTAATGCTCTTCGAACTTAAAAATGTTATTTAGACAAACAAATGGCTCGTAATTATCAACGAAATGTGCGACCATAGAACACACTCAGCCAATTCACGACTTTTTATTTTAAATTTAATGCGCTAGATAAAATATAGTCCCCCAATTACCATCGCTCTTATCGTTAAAAATACTGATACACATGAAAAATTGCCACCTCAAATATAAATAAATATGCACAACAATTACTTTTTGCATGTACCTGATGTCTTTTTCAGATGTTTACCACTTACAAATTGCGGTTTTGATTTTACCGCGATCTTGAAGTTGAATTGAAACAATGGGAAATTGTTTACTCAATGCGATGTATTTCACGCCGTGTCTGTCGCGGTTTCATGTCAAAAATTTGGTATCGAGACACTGACATTGGTGGGGTATAACGTTGTGGTGTTTTGTATTTTCTGAAAGTACATGTATACAGGGCGAATGTACTGACTGTCAATTTTCGACAAAAGCCACATCGCTGGTTTGTTTATAAAGCAACGAGCTAGTAACGGAAGTCAGTGCCAAGGGCATCAACTCTATAATATACTCCGTAACGTCGCCGGCCTGTACTGCGTAAGGGTGACGTCATGGAGTGAAATCGGTAGGGTGACACCAACGTACGTACCTACGAATCTGACTGATCGCCATACTGTTGCGCGAGCGCACGTAAATATGTGGTGGTTGTTTTAATGATATAACAGTGTTTCGTGTGATAACTAATATTTTAACACGGCTCGTTTGAGCCTCCAAATTATTTCCTCCGCGGAATTTGAATGGTGAGAAAAGATAGGTCGATAAATACATGGGACATAGATTAACATGTATTAAAAACTTTGAAATAATTCCAAACTGAGACAAACGCATTTAGTTATATCATGTCATGAATAGACCAACAATGCGCTTCCGTTATTTGAATTTATTGCTATATGCGGCAGAAAAAATCGGGACCCGACTCAGTGATATAAACTTCAACAAGTCTTTCTGCGGCTCATGAAATCAGTATTCATGTATTAAATATATTTATCGGCCCATTTTTCCCCGGTACCTGACCGGGAGGTAACAAAAGCACAATGTTAGGCTTCGAACCACCACGGGGCTTTCAAATGAGTAAATCTTCACACCATCAGTGTATATCATTTGAATAATGGCTGTCATGATATAGTACCAGTCAAAAGAAGTGGAATATTGAAGGCGCTATTTTCGCGCCCACTAAGGCAATAATATTGCAAGTGTGAATGATTATAAGCGCGCCGCTTGCGATATTATTACAATATAGCGCTTAAAGTGATATGAAACACTCCAGTATGGTGATCAAATATAAATGGAGAATAATCTTGTTCAAAGTAGTAATTTTTACAAATATTATATCCAAATTGACAACACACACCGTCATTCTTATATATTAATTAAATGCAGTGACTCTCGATGGCGAAATCGTTTTCGTTAGTTTATCGCCAATAGATGCGTCCCGAATCGAGTAGTAAATATTTACAATTTAGCGTAGTTCAGACGATGTATTATATGGAGTGGTACGGTCGATTTGCTTAAGATTTTCGGCAATGTTAGTAGAATGCTACATTCCTCCAATTGACATAGCGCCTGTATACTAACTCATCAGTATTACGCACCAGAACAAGTACATAATATGTCTTTAATATCGCAATATTTCGCGCTCAATATTGTGACATCTTGCGTTAAAAAGTGTGACATTTAATGCGAATGATTGCTTATTCTAGATTGTTTATTGCATAAATAGAGACAATGTTTTAGATTCGTATATAATTATAGTTTTAAATGCTATATATATATATATAACATAAAATAACATAACATAACATTTGTATTGACATAATACACCCACGCGGGGCAGTTGTCATATATGTACACTATATGCACAGTATTTATTTAATATAAATATAACACTATCGGGTTTGTATGAAATATTACGCGCATAATATCGCAATGTTTTGCGCTCAATATCGCAAAAATAAGCGCGACAGAGTTTTTGGTATTAAGATATAATCGCGCCGTTATCGAAATTAAGCGCACTCAATATCGCAATAAAGGCGCGCCTCAATATATTACTTCTTCAGGCTGGTACTGTAAGCACGATCGAAGAACATCGCTCATGGCAAACGATCACAATAACGCCTCAACCCTATTGTGCGACTACCAACATCGCATCCTTATATTAATATCGACTCTGTCGAGTATTATCAGTCGCCATTTTGGCTGCAATAGTCTGAGCGTTATATATGTTGTCTTGTTAAAAGGAGAGGCATATCTATCAGATCCGAGCGGTTCACATCTCGAAGCTGTGAAATTACATATACACTGTACAAGTTTCTAGGATGGCTGCCCGGTTAGGACTCATCTTTTTATTCGTCATAGCGACAACAATTTCCGGCGATATTTTAGAACGTCACTACTATCGCAACTCCAACATAATTCAAGCAAGTGGATCATCCGTTCAGAAGAGATCGAAGATCGAATGTGCCATGGCATGCTCTCGGGATTGTAGCTGCAAATCGCATTCCTTCAAAAACGGATCATGCTGGTTGTCAAACAGCAGACTCAACAAGTATTCAGAGCGTATAGCTAAAGGTGAGCTTGAAATTTAGTTTTTAGTTTTATTGCAGAAGTAGCCCTATTTGTTGATGGAAATGTTTAGGTAATAAGGTATTTTGCTGCAGATCATGAGAGGAGACTTAATTATTTTTGATTTGTGAAATTTAATGATTATTTTCATTAAGAAAGGCAACTACATACAACTAATTGTATATATTTGAGAATGTTCCTGTCATGCCTGTTGATCAACGAAACATTGGGCTGAGATGAGTTGTGGGTAATGGGTTCATAACCAAGTCAAGCTGACCACCATACATCACTCTTAACACTGTGGCCTAAATCCATTTGGTTGTTCCCTTGGGTGGACCACACTGCATATCAACATTTGTTTTCATTGGGCTGGAATATTTGTGACTGCTTTATTCTTCATTATAATATATAGGGTATGATGCTATATTATGAAATTAAAAATCTAACCCAACATTAAGATACACATGAAGCCTCCTCTCATGGAGCCAAACCAATAACTTATTTGGTGATTGGAGTGTTTGTGTGAAATTATTAATTATGCTAGCAGTTCTTGGCACCGATATGGACAAAAACGAAAATAATAATTTCAACCTCTCAAATGTTTAAACATCCATTGTATTTATCATTTCCAAATAATTGCTTAGATTCTGAAGAAGATGATTATTTGTGAAATTCCAGATTTTTCGCGAGATAGATCCAGAGAAAATCTTTGTTACAAATCTCTTGACATTTTTGGTTAGAGTAATGAAAAATGTGCGTCTCCCCTTAGGGTGGATACAGCCATGCATGGAATCTCTGTAATTATCGTGTATTTGGCGTTTTATATGGATCATATAGACAATGTAATATGTGTCCACTGACAACTCAATCATTGCCGACGTGTTGACCGCACTGAGTTATAGTTCCAAGTTCCAAGTCGGAATGCAGAGAATTTCGAAGCCGCTATCTTGGGCCGAGTCGCCAGGCTACTTAAAATAATTGTTCGTGGAATATGGAATATGGTGGACGTTCTCTTGATATGGAGAGCAGTCGTGGATCTGGATTTCCCCGACGCAGAGGCTATATATGATCCCCAATTTGGGGCTATATATGATCCCGAAAGCTACCAGGCTACTCTGAGCTATTTAAGTAAAACATATTATATTGTACCTTTTTGCCAAGATTATTCCGACCGATACATTCAACTAAGTTCCTTTGCGATTTGAAGCTTTCGAGACCCCACGCCAAACAAGCATCGATGTCGAACATGTTCTATATCAAGCCTGTATATGCGCCAGCCGTGTGGCTTCTGATGTTCGTGCATTAATAAAATGCCATATATCAAACAGACTTGACTAATTTCCGCACCCGTAAGAGAAGACATGTTTTGGACTGGCCTTAAATGTCCTGATAGCAGACAGTTTGACTTCGCTTATCACTACTCACTGGTCTGGCCTGTTAACAATGAACCGCTGGCGCGCAGGTGATTAATGTTATCAATTATTGGTGTGGCCATTTATTTTACATACATAAATTACATGCATGTGTGTATCCACCCTTAACTGGAAACTAGTTTGACTTCACACAATGAATGCCGGTCTCTTCATTTGAATAGTCAAAGTGAAACATTTTAGCCGTTACAAACAAATACGTATCAAATTAGACACCTTTCACATAATGAACAACGACAAATCATTATTACAGATAGGGTACTGCATCACTAGAATTTGAATTCTTTATATTTGTTGTCGTTTTTTCCCTACCCGTTGTTACGATTACAAGTTCGGATTTTAACAAAACTCACAAATACATGTAATAAGTTCGCGATCGTTTCTCAGCTCATCAATGTGGGAGATGACCCTGAAATTATGTCCTTTAAATTGTATCTGTATATATTACAGTGAAGGAACCAATTTTGGTTGTAGACGCACTGGTCCAGGTGCTACCACGGCCGAGTAACTTTATAACCCTGTGGTGACTCCAGTAGCGTTCTTTAACTTGCACACACCGAGGCGTGTACACGGGTCAGCCATTAATGTCCGCGCCCGATCGGACAGCGTACTGCACCCACGACAACATACCTGGACAAGTGTTGTTATGGGAGAAGTCGACATATTGCATTCGGATCTTTATTCAGTGATCTCGAATGAAACTGTTCAGCCTGACAAACTTGGTATATGACCGAGTTTTGATTTTTGTCAGAATACCCTGACCAGGTTGCGATCCCCGGTCCGCTAGCACGAGAGACCAGTATGCTACCTCTCGGCCTTACTGTTTATCCCTTAGTGACAATCAAATCATTCGTCGTCATGAAGCATGCACGAGACGCTTGCGAAACACAACGGGCCCAGTTTCATGAAAACAACTTATGACACAGTTGGGACTGAAGCTGGTCATATGTTCAAACTTCAGTCATAAGCGCGTTTCACGAACAAGGTCCTAACTTAAGATGGTCTTAACTTTAAGCCTGGGGTGAGGTATCTTAATATAATCTTACCGTTAAGACCTAACGTATTATCCGCCTGATTATTCGGAACGATGGATTGGATATAGTGTATGGATATTATTATAAACAAATTTAACTGAATATCATCTTGCCGACATGGAGGGATGTTACAGAAGTGGTAGTAATTAATAACAAACTGACATGCTGACATGGGCGTGACAGTTGTTACGCAATTAGCGGAGTGTCCACTTCTAGCTGATAAACCACCAAGACCCGACTATACGTTTCTAACTGTTGTAAAAAAAAAGAGAATATATTTCCACATGCTTGGACATCATTTGTTTTAAATGGAGACATGACTCCATTCGAGCTTCCATATTATGTCTACGTAATTTGAAAAGAGCTATAAGATAGGTTGACAAGTGCACAAAATATTGACATACCGGCTTCGTATCTCTGAAAAATACATGACCCTGATCACAGCCATTTCCCAGCTGTATTCAATTTGAAATAAAAAAAAACGATATATACCATATAAGGACACCAGGGGTGGTATTCACCAAGCGAGACTATTTTATAAACCAGGTAGTTTATTTGGTAGTGGCTGAACGCAAAGGTATCTTTGTTTTAGCGCCAACGACACACTCTATCAGATTTGTCACTTGTCAATTGACACCGTCTCACGACTAATTCGTGAACACTCACTGGCCACAATCGACATGTATAGCGGTATGGTTTTTAGGAATAATTGTGTGGACTCATGCTAGCGTTTATACATCTTCAGAATGAGTTTCAATGATATTATTGAGGTTTTTTAATTAGCACAGCGTGAAACTGAAGAGCCAAGAAGATAACGTCTCAGAAGAATTTTGTTTGTCTTTTGGTTCTGTTTGGAAATTTCCCTGCCATTTCCTAAGAAATTTCTTTCCAGGCATAATTTTTCCGGCGCTGGTGAATGGTGCCGGTTTCTTTGTTCTCTAATATTTTGATTCTTCTCTCCACAATGCCAGTCACAACGTACGACCCGGGATTCTCGTGGCATATTGTGGCAACACAGGTATAAATGCCAGGTCATATGTGGTGGAAATTCAGTTCGTTGTTAGCATGGGTGACCAGATAGACGTTATGCTGATGGGGAAGAGGGGTTCATGAATTTGGACCTCACACCAACCACGATGCCATCGTTCAAGCCCCTTCAAGTCCGCGATTTGATTTCAATGCGATTTTGGCTTCACCTCTTTGGGTTTAGGAAATCCGACATACGGTTGGTGAGCTCGCTGATGTGCACCACTTCTGATTTGTTACTACCAAATCGAAACAAAGTCGACACGGTTGAAGCGATGTGCATCAAGTTGCATTTTTGTCAGATATTTGACAAACCGGCAAAATTTCGTTGAACAAAATGTTGATAAATAACAGGTTTGGGGCAATTTTATGATATAGTTGACTGTGGTTAGCATTAATTTTGAGCAATTACTCGATTCTGATAACAGAAGCGGCATTTCAAAATAAAATTGTTGTTGGAATCTGATGATATGGGGACATCTAATCGGATTGAGTGTATACCTGTAAATGCCGCATTTGTGCGTGTTTTTTTAATTAAAAATAAATCCAAAGAACAAACCTGACAGAGACTGCTGATCTTTTGTGATGCCGGTGGGTGTGCCAAATATTATTTTAGTTACGGTTCAGGAACAGAAATCACTACTTACCAGTTGAATCGGGATCCAGGGTAGGTTCAGATTACTTAGATAGAAAGATTACTTTATGTAACTTAGTACTCGGTTATGAATTCCATGTAATTTTAAAATGCCCTGCATTACAGACTCTACGAGAGAGATATATAAAACCCAACTTCTACCGAAAACCGAATATTATTAAATTGAATGAACCATTCAATTCGGGAAAGGGGAAAAGAACACAAAATCTTTCACTATTCATTAATATGGTTATGCCATTCTTTCGGCTCTCCTGAGACATTCTATAACTGCACACGCTAGGATACCACCATGGGTTGTTGAATTAAATCAATGTTAAATTTAACTATACATTGTGTACTATCTTGCCCATAATAATCACTCAAAACTCATCATGCATCGCACACTATATACTGTATTTTTGGCGACTGGTTTCATAGTGCACTCCTCTTACTGTAAAGTGTTGGGTCGCAGCCAGCGATGGCTATCCGTTCTGAATAGCGTTCTTATTTCGCGGGAAGCTCGTGATTCACGACGACGAGTACAGTGATTGACACTCTAAACAGCATACCGAGATCGTAGCTCAGTATAACTGGATGTTTTACATGATATACATATACAGTCTCGAACGGAGTAAAGTGATATATTGCAGAAAATAAATTTCAGGTGTTATTTGAGCTTATTAGAAACCATGAAATCGTAAACGTTATTACGGATAGTAAAATATGAGAACGATTAGAAAGTACACAAAGGTTGGTGACGTAGTACCCTATCCGTATCCGTAATCGTAAACGTGAGTTTTGCGAAAGGTCTCTATTGTTGAAATGAACCAATCGTGTACTGTTACGCGCAGCATGTTTATGTGACCGGTGGTCAATCTATGATTGACGCCAATCACCTTGATTGGATAATCCTATACCGCGCGGCGATGTCTTCCCGTCGATGTCCACCGATAGCTTCGCATTGAGCGTCGCCTCGTAAAACTACCTGGACTATATTATAAACACAGCCGGTGAATAGCACCTCAGGTGTTGTTTGTTTTGGGACTCAAACACCTTGTTCACAGATTGTTATGATTTCAATGCGTCTTTCTGTGACATATAATGCCCGTAGAAAAGTAGTTCAAGTATTAATCGACCCATTTCGATAGGTAATCGCTGTTATGCTTGTATAATATAGGTATCGCACTAATATATTAAATGTGTCGATGTTATGCGATATTTTGGTAATAACAGTGTATGGACAGGATAATAATACATAACAAGCCCGGTCTATTATAATGATCCACGCACGTTAATCTCAGATCATACATATACAGTTATATATTTATTAAATTTGCATCACAATGTTTTAACATTGGTACGAAATACAAATAGCATAATATATAGAATATGGCTCCCGGGCATTGTGGAGTCCCCGTTAGAGCATATAGGAATCAGGGAGCTAAATGTGTTCCAGAGTCGGGGAGCGCGTACACCGTGGAATGCTAAAGGTGAAGGTAACTGAAGAATGACCTTCGCCTGATACATGTGACACGTTATTAAAGGATGACGTCGTGTTTATTTGATTTGTACATCATATCTAAATAATTAAAACTGATGAATTAATGGGGGAATGGATTTTTGTGAGTGGGAAATTGATTTAACTAGCTGCTGTAGTTCGGGGTTTTTCCAGACCAAATTTGGCTGTGGGATAGCCCTGTCGTACACTTAGGGATTTATTTAAAAAAGTAAACACATGATCGACTGGTGTCAATCTAGCTGGGTAAACACCACTGGAATAGCCTGTATGCTTCAATTCAGTGAATTCGGTCGAAACGTTAACACTGTCGCCTTTGGGAAATCATTTAGTTCAGTGATTCCCATAGCACCATGAACTATCGCTTCACGTTTTGTTAGTTATAAAGGTTCTTTATGAAAGCCACATGGCGGTTTGCGCTCCAAAATACACAAAATAATATTCGCTTTTGAAATTTTCCCGGTATCAAATTAGGTAGATAAATACCCAAACTACCTTTCTACGACCAATATATGTCCCATAAAGACGAATTCAAGTCATGAAAATTACAACAAAATCGCAATGTTCGGGTCCAGAACATTGTTTTCCAATCTGCCATTTTGGATGATGCAATCACCGACAATAGCCGAGGATTTCCGGGTGTATTCGTAAATAAGCTTCCCCAGTGTCTTATAATTTCCGGTTTCAATTGATCGTATGTTTCCCTGTGAGAAAAATGGTCTATGTTGACAAGAATTTAATGATAGGACGGTCATCCTGAATTTATCCGATGGTTCGATTGGGGGAGGGGGTTCAGAAAGGAACATAATATTACTTACACATGTATAATAAGTAATTATGTTGAGATGCATTTGTATTTAAATTTCAATCCAACATCATTATCGTAATAAATTGTATGATTTCCAGTATATGCTGAATATATTTCATATAGAATATAGGAATGGGTCGCCAAGTATTAGATCATGTCATGAATTCATACTCTGGCTACCGTAGAGATCATATTCAACCAGTTAAAAATATGGGAACGTTTTAATGTTCTGACGGAGAACTGTATAGCATTGAAAAAACAACTCAGTTACTATATATGTTTATTTATTACTTGTTCCTTAATAATATATTTCACAATATGGGGCGTGACAATCCAGATGCATGATTTGTCTGTGACTTTTGTGAGTCGACGTCGAAATAAACATTGAATTGATTACCCGTGAGAAATTTCATGATTGTAAAGGATGCCAATCAAACTCGACTCAACAAAGTGACACATTTTATGCAACATCGAGCCGTGTAGAATTATCACACGGAAAAATTAGACATCATATGAAAGTAGAAGATGTGAGCCTTGTGTTCCGCACTGCAGTATAAATTGAAAGTTGTGTCGTGGGAACGGCGTGTAAACAATGTAGACACATTTTGAGGAAAAATAAATAAATTAATACAATGTTAAAATAAATTTAATCCTATTCTACTACTGAAACCGATGGTGAAGACGTTGTGTTTTTTGGTGTTATTTTTCATGCCGATTTTCTAACTATTCCAATATGAAATGGGGTAACAGGTGTGATATGGCCATGTTGGGACAGACATTTTACATAATTATATAGTTTACGACTAAGCATTGTTCTTGTATATTTCATGTTATTGCTAACTTGGCGATAGTTGGTGCACCTAAAACCATGTGTCACAGAAAATCAGCACTTTTCGATACAAATTGTCATCATGGATGCCACTTTGAACAGAACATTTTGATCTAAGCGGATTTGTCGGATTTTGGATATGATTATTATTCCTCTTCAAAATGGAATAAAAACCAACTTAGTCCAAATATTTTCTAGGTCAAAACTTTTATCGACAAGTCTATTTTGTCTTTTCAGCATTTACCCTGACATGGAGATCTTACATGTTTGCCCTTTTCCCATATTTCGTCTTGTGACTCAGAGGCAGGTGGTTTTAATTAAACTGATGGTGAAATAAAATAAACGAATTTTGAGTGCTCCAAGCAACCTATATGTACTGGTTGTGTCTATGGTTATGTCTAAACTCCACACGGATGCCAGTATATCACCAGGGAAGTGACAGTTTTCAATATCGTTCCTTTTTATTAGAGGTAGAAACATATTTTCCCAAATATAATTTCCGTCCTAAATTAGTGTTTCTCTGGCTTCGGAGGTTAACAAAATATTAGACTTGAGTCGAGGACCAATCAAAGCTCAGAGTTATCAGATATAGATTTTTGATATATTTTATTTTTCACCACCTGGGTAGGTATTCAATCCGATCAGACGCTCCTAAATTACTATTTCTTTGGTTTCGGGTGTAAAAAAATATTTGACTCGAGCTCAGTGTGATCAGATATCTATTGTTGAAGTTTGTTATTTCTCGAGATGTGTAATAATATGTGGCCCAGAAACACGTGGTCAAGCGGTGGGTCTCATACCAAATTGCGGATGAAGATGGATAAGTCTAAAGTCAAGTGATAATACCGTCAAATTTTGTGATACTTTAGTGATAATATGGCAATATTTTGTTGAACAAAATGTTGATAAACAACAAATTTTGGGACATTTGATAGCATAGTTGACAGTGATTAGCATTATTTTGTTGTAATACATCGATTCTGATAACTTAAGCGCATTTTGAAGAAATGTTGTTGCTGTTGTATCTTGATGGTATGGGGACCGTCTGATCGGATTGATTACCTTTTAAAAGAACAACGGAATTGAACTAACTGCAGTTCATCGACACACTCAACTGAAAAGTATTGCCTACAAAATAGTGATTACAGTCTATTTGAGAAAAATCAATGTGTTCCAAGGATCAATGTAATGACTAAAATTCATGATGACATTGTGTAACAAACTGGAAAACCGTTCTATCGTCACATCCTTGTCAACAGAGGTTATTATCTCGCATGGACCAATATAATCCAACGGAAACACATTATCGCGTACCGAAAATGATAGAGACGCTGGGGTAACTTGTAAAATATTACGTCACAAACATGGCGGTATTGAGAATGCACTCATTTCCGAAAACACACGAGCGCTGCCGGCATCACTCGGAAGATCAGCTGATTAGACAAAATTAACCGGAACAGCGAAACGATATCAAATTTACGCAAAAATATAACTAACAAAACGAGTTTTTTTAGCGCTATATCGACGAATTAGCTCTGGAATAGTTTGCATATGCATGTTTTGAGACCCCTTTTCTCGAATTACGTGTACATAAAGTTTAGGGTTCGAACGAGCCATGTCATCGCTTTGGTTTTATCAAACATCTATGCAAAATTGTCGTTAAATATAGCATGTACGTAGTTTCGAAGCCCATATACCTTACTCGTATTTAAATTCGCGCAGTACTATTTTTCGCTCAGTTTTGAATTCGCGCACTTTAAATTCGCGCACCTAGCTGTGCGAATTCAAAACTGACAAAATAATTTTCTTAATATTTCCGTGATATTTTCGTATACCTTGGAGCTGATGACAGTTTCGGTTCTTAATCATTGCTGGATATAGTATATGTGTATAATAAACACCATCGCGGCAGATTTACATCGTGTAGACAATAAACTAGTAACTACTACATACAAAAGCTAGTTAATTAATAATTTACAACAGATGAATTCAATGTTACGATGAAAAGAGAAAAAAGAAAATCGTTAGGAAACTATATTGTACGTGTATATATGCATATATGTTACTCATCTAATATATATAGTAAATTTTTGTCAAATTATATGTATTTTATTCATGTTTGCAACTGCCCATTTGGGTGTATTTGCATTAAATCTTATTTTACTTATCTTACATCATAATTTTGTGGCGACCTGGATTATTAGTATTTATGAACCCGACCCATTGGATAATAAGGTGAATTTAGAAACAATGGTTTCCGGATGGACTCTGTTTTAATTTATATGATTTTAAAATTTTAACATGATTTTTTCTCAACACAAACAGAGTCAAAAAATGTAACAATATAGTAATACAAAAGTCGAAATACATATAGGTGGACGACAAACCCGACAAAACCGAAAATGAGATAGTGTGCGATACAAGCGCGACACCAATTTCTATCACAGAATATAATGAACAAAAATTGCCCCCAAAAAGGAAAAGTTGACATTATGAAAATATGATAGATGCTGGTGAGGTGCAGGATGTATAGTGTGAGCGACGCAAGCGCGTCACCAACCCCCTGATAGGTCCCTGTATCAACGGATGAGGGGAAAGGCAATATCGGAGGTTGGATGGGGAGGTGGTAGGTAATGGGAATAATGGGATCTTTGCTGTTGCTGAACTATGTTTTGGTGGAATTATGTCAGTCTGATATTCGCAGAAAAGAGGCCGTATCCATACGCCCGTCTCGCTCCTCGAGTAATGTTGTCCGACGCGCAAAATAGTTCCTTTTCAAAACACGAAATCTAATGTTTTATAATCATCATACTGACCTTTTAATTCCTAAACTATTTGCTATCGAACTAGCTAGCGACTAAAATTATGTTATGACCATTAATATAAATCGAAAATAAGAAACTAAAATTCTTATTCCATAACTGCTAAAAATAGACGGGGCGGATTCATAAAAGACTAATGCTGGCGATTTGCCCTCATTACTCGAATTTCTTATAAAAGTTCAACAATGTCTATGTTACCATGATTTGTCGCTTGGCATTGTGAGCAATGGTCTTGATAGTAGTTGGCCGAATGTAAATATATGCTTTCATGTATAGGCGTAATTGTCTATTCAACCGCTCATAATATATGTAAACTCAGCAACAAAGCCCTCTTGTATTACATATGGACTGTGGTTTAGATTTAACTTGGGAGTCGTACTATTTTTCGCTCAGTTTTAAATTCGCGCACCGATGGGTGCACGAAAAATAGTCCTGCGCGAATTTAAATACGAGTAAGGTATACAGTTTATTAAATTACAGGCAGTTGGCATATGTGTCAACGGGAGCTGAGTAGATGCCATTAATATAATTTGTGTATATATATATATATATATATATATATATATATACATATGTATATATATATATATATATATATGGCTTCTACGTACATCTGTCGGACTTAAAATACAGCCTATTTGGAGCAAGGTGTGAAGTAATATTCATATTGCAGTAATATAAATAAAGAGCGTTTTATGTTAGTATCCCATGACTGTTGATAATTAGTAAAGAGCGTTTCGCTCAGCGCTTGCGCCGTGATGTCACCCCATGCTTGAATCCGTACGGGAAAATGTTCGGCTCCCAGAACTAGATCTATATTTCAAATGGACGTATAATGTATTCGAACCCAATACCAGCAACCCCCAACTGAGCGAGTATATATAGGCCCTTGACTCAGTTGAATATGCTATACATGTGAAAGTTCATCTCTAACGTTATGATGTATAAGTCCCTTTAACACATTGTGCCATTTTACATTGCCAGGATAAATCCAGTTAATATCAACTAATCAACTAAACTTGACATCAGGAATATCCATCACATTGTTGAAGTCAACTTTGAATGCGGTTCAGTTCTGCTGATTTTTGACAGAGCTATCTCCCTTTTTCGACTATAAAAATATAAACATATTCGACTTAGAATCTGCCGAATATTATTCCATCATGTACACATTACACACACGCATTGTGTTTTTCTGAGCTTGTTGCTCACCTGGTTGCTGTAACACACTTGTGTATCTTCAGGTTATACTTGTATTTAGTTTTCAATCCGCATATCTCACATGTTGTTTCGTTGCCACCTGAACAGACTTTACCACGGATGCTCTCAAATGATGAAATTTTGGACACAATGAGTACCTCGTTCGCAATGATTGTGTGCCATTTATACAAGCACACATTACATGTGAATGATGTAGTGAGGCCATTGCTGGGGAAAAATATTGGCAGCGACGCACGTTTGTTCACGCACATTTGTTCGGCGAAAATTAAAAACACGTTGATAAGCACACCCTCCCAAAACCACATCGCTCAATATACCGATCATTTTTGGACAATTCTATTAACAACATAACACTCTTATTGGAAATTGTCGGCCACGTGGCCTTCTTCAGCCAAAACAAGTTATACAGGTACAATCAATGTTAATGTTGACTCCAATTTAACAAGTCCGTTCAATAGTCACACCTTTGCTTCGACGTTTGTGTCTCGATCGACGATGACGTAATTATATGACGTTGATTTTGCCTGTGCCGTGAATTGGATTGCATATTAAGTCCATTCGGAATCCGCGTGTCAAAGCGCCTGATCCAGACCTCTTCCTGCACTTCCTCCACCATTTACCATGTCCAGAACGGAAAACATTAGGTCACGGGCACAATGTCCATTTGAATTGAAATGAGAATAAACAGGCGCTTATCAATATTCTCAAACACAGTATGTGTCGATTTATAGGCTACAAAGTTGTTTCTTTCTGGAAGGCGACAGCGCCAATTCGTACGACAGTAAATATATTGTGATTTGGAATTTTCCGTACACTAGCATCTAACATTTAAGTATGATTGTGTGCGGATGCGCTCACAATTGTCATACAAATGGCCACCCCTTTTGTCGTTGGTACAATCTCGTCCGGAACACATTGATGACTCAAGAAAATTGAAGAGGGTGTATCAATTGAGAGGCGTTTTAGCTCTCATTATTTATATTTTCCCGTGCAGGAGCGCGCTATCATTGAACAGTATACTCCCAGTGCGTTGACCCGTTAAACTCATTGTCGATAACCCACCAAGGCCATTGTATAGCGATCGTATTCAGTCAGAGACTTTGTCAAAATTATTACATATTATAAATGAAATTGATAATATTCTAACAGTGGTTTTCTATTAAGAAGACAAAATTGGCAAAATTCCTGCATGATTTCCGGTACTATACACATGGTAACGCAAAACGTTAACACGGGGCTAAACCCATGAGGTACACATCTTCCTTCCAGACATCAAACCATAGTACCTAGCATACTGACTTGCTCTTGACCTCCAATTCGTCACCACATATCTACACAATAAACACCTACGGTACCTTTTCATCCCCAAGGAATGGACACGGATTTCACTGCATATTTTAACACTGCATAGATTTTACAACAATAACACCAGATACAGTGTAACACGCTCAAAATATGTTTGAGTTAGATATGGTGTTTAGGAAGGTTGGTGCATAGATTGTGTGGCAGAATAAAGTAACTATATTATAGATGTATGATTGAAGCAGATTGGGATAGAATTGTTTCACGCCATTTATTTTTATAATCAATAAGGACCACTATTTTGGCATAGTAAACGACAAGTCATTCATTATTTATTATATTATAACGAACATTGGTGCAAATTCTCACACAATTTGTTTCTGATTTTGTCACTTTTTTTATTTACCTTTAATTTTGGAAATCGGTCTCATATTTTACAATTTACGGCCATATTTTGACGTTGGTAGGGGAGCATAACTACGTTATTAGTTACATCTAACAGCATCTCTTCGTGATTCATACATTTATTTCTATAAATTGTACAATATAACATGCTTAACATTGAATAAAGCGGAATCAAGGAAATTATAAATAACGTCCACTGTCATTGCAAAATTAGGACTGGCCGCTTGCCAACTAGTGTTCGGTCCGAATACTCGAATATTCGAATATTCGCTCGTAAAAATAAATATTCGAATATTCGAATAATTATTTGACTATTCGAATATTCGAGAATGATCTCCGGGTAATTGTTTCCTGGTTTGTTATTAGTCTGAGGGTCTGTTAAAAGTATAGTCTATTTTCCACTGACCATAAACGAATTAATATGACGTAACTGTAACGTTCTGATTTGATTGGCGTCATGACGTCGAAATAATGTTATTGGCTAGGATGTGCTTGCATGTGTTCATAGGAAGCGGACATATAAGGCATCGTTTTGTTTTGTTTGCGCGTTGTCACTTTACCCCTAAGTCGCCAAATTAGCTAAGTTATATCTCGGTATACCGGCCACCAGTGTATCGTCTACCACAGGGCTGATCTCTACTGAAAAACGCAACCGGTTGAAGCCGCAGACTGTCCGAATGTTACACTTCTTGAACAAGAACCTTTAAGCCATGCATGGAACGTTGACTACTTGAACTTCATAACAGATAAATTCTTGCTATTAAGCCAAAAGACTTTTTTTTCTCTCTTTTTTTGCGTATAGCATGTGCATGGATAAATATGCTATTTCATTAAATAATAAATTGGTTCCAAAATATGTTATCTATATTATTTTATAATTTATCTAAATATTCGAATACTATTCGAATATTCGCTCGTTATTCGAAACGCATATTCGAATACCGAAATCCGTCGAATACCGAACACTATTGCCAACTAAACGGACAAACTATTAAATACGTTGGTTAGCTATGATCGGACTTTTGTAAGATCACTACAATTCAGTAATAACTAGAATGAACTCATTGGAGCTGCCTATACTTGCGCCCATCACACATTTGGCATGTTGTGTGGTGTCTTGCCAACAACAGTTTGAACCACGGGTGCTGGCCCCTCGTTTGAGAGATCGATAACAAAAATCTGGATATCAAATCTCTGTTCATCCATCGCTGAAATAGTTGTATGTACGGACAGAATAGGTCTGTTATCTCAAGTTGATCTATTACACTAATGATAGTCTTAGTAATACGTACGAGTTGTTTGACATATTAATATAACAATGTAGACATCGTTCATATGAAGGGTGTGAAGACGATTGATTGCCGATGATGCTATATTATATACCAATTTGGTTAACTTACTAGTTTGACTAGAATGATATCAAGTGGGTATGCCAGTGGCAAAAACCATCAAAGTAAATTATAAAATACCGACACAATTAAATAAAAGAAACGCGATCATTGTTTAGTATTTGATTAACAATGTGTCCATGTGAACATGCCCTTAGCGACTGATCTACATACTTCGGGAACATTTCAAAATGTCTATTGCGTTGAAAATGGGAAAGCTTGTTTTCCCAGTTAATTAATACGGCATCTTAATAATCCATTTTTCCCCATTCACATTTTCAGTGCAATTGTTTTTCAATTTAAACACGCGCTCGACTGTTTGGCCGGACATGATTTATATGCACCAGGATCTTTCGAAAATGTTTTGAACTTTCCAGAAATATGTTCGCACCTCACAGTCACTGAGAAAAAAACGATTCCGCACGCATCTTTTAGACTTGATCTCAACTCATTTCCTCGAGTTCCAAGTTACATAAAATAGGCTTCTAATGGGCATGTACTGTTTCCCATGTTTGTTTTACATGCAGTATATATATTTATAATAATAAAACACGAAGTTGTTGGCAGATGGAATGGTTTAGCCTGTCCGTGTAATACGAGTCTCAGCTGTCTGGACATCGACGCAATCATGTCTGGTGTTTTGCGCGCCCATGTAGCTTGTGACGTCATGATGTGCGTCGTGACGTCATGGCGTCTTGATCGGTTTCCAGTAGGAAATAATTATATATTGTTCATTTATGAAGGATTTATTACCAAAATAAAACCAGATAAAAAATGAAAATTAAATATATATGTGGATTTAAATTACAATTGATGCAACCATTTCATATTAGCGCGTGTTCATTTGTTACAGTATGTACTTCCGGTATGACGTAACATATTCACGGAAGGAAGGAAGGATAAACAGACATCCGAGCCGAAAACATTACTTGCGTCCAGCATGGACTGGCGCAAGTAAATATAATGATATACCGATATTGCAACAAGTATCGTACAAGGTACAGTTTAAGTTTTGCCGTGTCTTCAGGCGGCAACCCGATTTCGCAAAATACATTTGTTACTATAAATAGAAAAAGAATAGTAGGCATGTAGGAATCCTACTGGGGTACTATCGTAAAATTGTATAGCAGTGTGCAGCCATCAGAATGCGAGAAAGTCACATGAGATATAATTATTCATGGATATAAACTACTAGTACCAACATCAAAGTGAAAATAGTTATACCTTGTCGAGAGGGGGACGGGAACATTTTTCATGAATTGAACCAAACTATTATTTTTCTTGACGCTGGGTGAACATACTATACGGCGAATCGTGTCCATTTCATAGCCGTTCATTTCATTCAAAGGACTGGTGTCACATTGTAGATTTCAAAATCGATGAACAACGTCATCGTGTAACTTTCCCCCATTGACCGAATTCTCCTGAACTTGCACGAATGTATCTTCTGCTTTGTTCATAATTATGTGTTTCCTTTCGATTCGAGAAAATAGTATATTATGGATTACGACATGCATGTATGTACTATATAGTCTTATGATAACAATTAATTCCTTATTAAATACATGCTATTTCGTTTTGCAGAGTACTGCACCGTACCAATTGCTGTACATTAAAGCCCCACCTTCGCACAGTAGAACGGTAACTTCGTGATGACATTCTTATTATATTTTACATCAGGAATTTCAATCACTTTTCACTCGCCCCGATGTGTGTATACTGTAGTTTAATATAGTTTCGTTATTTATTGCTTCTTATTTTCTCAATAAAAGGTAAACTAATGCTACGAATGAACTTACATTGTAATTCAATATTCAGAATGCTCATACCAGTAATCGAATGACAGAATAACAAGATGTTCCTATTACGACATTAATGCTTTAAGCCCACCGATCTACTGTGCGACAAAAGTGGTCGCAAAATTCAAAACAGCAGCGTCGTATTAGATAATAATTGGTGTCGTCACAAAATCAGATACGTGTATAGCCTATATACGACCCAATGCGTTCTGATATAAATACAGATTAGAATTTCAGTTATCTTTTCCACAGTCTCACAGCCTGCTAGTCTGCAAGCTTGAATTATAAGTTTTCCAATTACACGTATAAGACCTTGTACACCCGGTTACGATGTACGTCGCTTCTAGTTGTATATCTTCCAACTTATCATATTCAGCTAATGTGCAATTCTCCCAAAATAACGTGTGTGCGTACTCTATGATTGGTCTCACAAGAGTGAAATAACATTTTCCTAGGGTTTCTCTATTAAGAATGTATTTTTTTTTTTAACATAGCAATTCGATACCAGAATAATTATCAGTAGCAAGTTTGTTCAAGGTTTATATTATGTCGGATTGAGCAATTTGTGTTTCATCGATAGTTCTAGGATATAGATTGCAATGGAATGTATTATGGTGTAGTGGCGCTTGAGTCATATATGGATGAGACACTACATAAATAGTCAACAAAGTGATTTGAACAACTACGATAGGGTGATCGAATAAAAATGGAAAATATCTTGCTGAAAGTAGTTATTTTTTCAATTCATATCCAAAGTGACAACACACACAGTCATTCTTATATGTTAATTAAATGCAGTGACTCTTGGTGGCCAAATCGTTTTCGATAGTTTATCACCAATATTTGCGTCCCGAATCGAGAAGTAAATATTTACAATTGTGCGTTGTTCAGACGATGTTTTCTGCGGAGTGGTGCGGTCGATTTGCTTGAACTTTTTGGTGATGTTAGTATAATGCTACATTCCTCCAGTTGGCATAGCTCCTGAATACTAACTGATCAGTTTCACGCACCCGAACAAGTACATAATATGTCTTTAAAAGCTTCGGCTTTGCTAGTGTTCGATGCATGTGTGATGTCATTCAACGGCAAGTACGGAATAGCTTTATTGCTGTTTTTTCTGAGAGATTAATTAAAGTGTTCCACCAGGTAGATGAGCGTATTTCTGGGCTATTACGCCCTCTATTGGTGTTTTTTTCTTATCGTGTTTTTAGTAATCACCGGAGGCATGGGGAAATATTATTAGAAATGTACTTATATATTTTCGTACCGGAACCATAGAAGATTGACAATCATTATTGTGGTCTAATTATTATGCATGGTATTTCGTGCTTTATACAGTAGTATGTAGTGAAATGATGTCACTTTGGTATACAATTGCAAAAAATCGGTATTATTATTTTACTTTAGTAAAAAGAGAAATGGTATGCACCCCTTTTTGATAGCCTGAACATAATTTATAACCCATTGGGAGCCCGTGGCCTCGTGAAGTGAATTGTGTGGTATTTAAATTGGAGTGCACACGCGCGTTTTTTGTCTCTATTTCAGATGAAGCATCAGCGATTCTGTAGCGATGTATATTCGCGTATCGCTTTGCCGTTATTTTATACAGCGGGTGTCTCTCGAGACCCATGGCTTGTTAATCGCAGGCCAATAACTGTAAGCCGATTACTTGGCAAACTGGAATTCGCGCGTTAATCATTAGCACACTGCACGTTATGTATGTCTATTTTTCTTTAACCTGCTTTGTTGCATTGTTATTTGAACATCTTTTATTTATTTTCATGTGGCATAAATCGGAATGCTATCTACTACTATACTGCATGGGAATTTGGCAATTGTATAAGTAATTTAATTCGAGCATGAACCCTTCGAGCTGTTTGTTTATATCGGTGTTTAACATGTTATCTAATATCGTTCGGTGGCCTTTTGCATTTAGTTACACGCGACAAATAACGGCATGTTATATTCTAAATGAATTGGGATTGTAATTAATTGTAAATGCCCACGTTACTCCTTCGTGCTGTTTTAGTAGGGGCTGTTAGCTGTTGGGTGTCCACATTTACATAAAAGCATGAGCATTGGCACACATATAGAGTAGACTATGGGGGTTCAATTCGAAACGAGACCCATATCGGCAGACCCCTCGTGTGAACTTGGTGTCAAGGTCAAGGTAATCAACATGCATTTTCACATTAGGCTGGTTGCAATGTGCAAAAGGGAGCTAAAAAGGCACGAATTTTGCATAGTATTCATTACGGCATACCGAAGAGACATAATTTGACTAATATTGTAATATTCGGGGGCTTTGTTTGAGAGTTGGAATGTTTTTGGTGACCTTGAACTTGAAACTTTATCAAGGTGTCACTTATCACTTGGGAGAGGGAATAGATTATGCATATCAGGTTAGATGTTTTATTGAAAGATATTGCAAAAATTATACCCAATACTAGCTGATGTGCCCGACTTTGTCCGGGCTATTTATGGATTTCTTTGTTATCGCCTTCCTCTGGGCAGAATATACAGCGTCTGTATAAACTATTGCTCGATCGGTCCAGAAACATGCCTGTGTGAGCTTATATGAGCGAGGTCAAGGTCAATGACACGGTCGCACGCTCATATTGTTCCCGGGATCAGAGTAGGCCAACATAGATCATTTTCGCGTCGGATCGGTCGATCAGTGTTCGAGTCTATAACACACACACGTACACACAAACATACAGAGACAAAAGTTCCATGTATTCATAGCTTTATAAAATCGCCCCACATTATTTTAAACTGACTGATAATTTGGCAGACATAATACCGTACAGTATTTTGCCATTGATTTTTCAGCTACAAGCCATGCCTTATAGTAAAGTTTTTGTGTGGCACAATGGTCGTTTCTGTTCCCCAGTGGGTGTGAGGTTCAAGTGAAGCGACAACATTTTATAGACTTCTAACGGTCAATGTGAGAAATGGCGTATGGAAGATAGGCACGCTTTCGGAATATACCTACGACAATACATCGCTGTGACTAAAGCAGAACAATAAAAGAGTTATTTGATTGCAATCGGCTACACGGCTTGTGTCCATTAGATCTCGCTGCTATAAGCATTTGCAGTACTGCAGGGTTTCTGTCGTAACGTGATGTGAAATATCCGACAGGGTGATCAAGTAGAAACGAAGAACAATATTGCTCAATATAGGTATTTTTACATGCTCGTATATGAGCGAGGCCAAGGTCAAGGAAACGGTCGCACGTGAAATTGGACCCGTCCATATTGTTCCCGGGATACATAAAAAATTTGAGTCGAGCAGTTCCAAGATCTATAATAGATAAGTGGGGTACAAAGTGGATCAGTTGATAGGGTGTGTGTTGCATTATACACACATAAGCCAATCCAATTTGTGATTGTACTTGATTCATGTACATGTAGTTTGCGAAAAGTTTTCAGTTGCTTTCCTAGCTATGTTCAGTAATATATGATCAGTGAAATATAGCCTGTACAAGTATTTTCTCGACCTTTAACCCTTTGAAACTGGCTCCCAACAACGATCGACACCCTGACCCTGGGCTCCCAGTGGTATTTTGACTTATTATATAGGCAGTGTTTAGGCGTATGGTGTTGTTTATGTTCAAGTGATGTCACATGTCTGTAACTTTAGATTTATGTTCCACATGGACCACTGATTATTTTAAGATCTGGCTACACTGCCATATGGTCACTTCCTGGTAACGGTTGCTAGGCAACTGCCCGATATTGAAAGTAAAATACACTTATAGATTTTATAGTCGTAATTCAGCTCCAGGAAACGGCGCAGGCAATTGATGCAGGCAATACCCTATTTTGAAATTTTAGATATTTGTGGCCAGAAGAGTGAACCTAACTTGTATTTAAGGGTAGCAATGGTTGCTAAGCAAATACCACAAATGATCGAATGACACCATTGCGCTGTGTATTCAATTAAATTAAGCCCAATTTAGACATTCCTTGGCATGCACATGGTGATGGTTATGTTCAAATGGTGTCACAGGTCTGAAACTTTACTGGTATGTTCCGGTGGACCACTGAGTATTTTTAAGATTGGTATACTCGGCCACACGGTCACTCCCTGGTAACGGTGTCTATGCAACTACCCGGAATTGAGAGTAATGTGCAATTACAGTTCATAGCGTCGTAATTATGCGCTAAGAAACTGCATGTTCTATGCAGTCAGTACCGTATTGTGAAATTTGAGATATATCTGGTCAGAAGAGTGATCCCAACTTGTATTTAACGGTATAAATGCTTAGCACATACCCCAAGTGATCGAATTACACCACTTTCCTGTACATGCAATGGTATTACATGTATGTCCCATTTTAGACATCGCCTAGGGTCATGGTGAAGGTGATGTTCAAATTGTGCCACGGGTCTTAAACTTTACAGAATTGCTCAATAATGCACGATTTGACACGTGTTTGTAATGCGCATGCGCAAGTAGATCGGAATGTATGGTATTGTGACCATGCAACCCCTTTCCACAGGACTACTCTTGGGCAATGTCAAAACGTGTAACTGTATAATGAAAATGTATATACTATTGTATCCTTGATGTGATTGTATCATTATGTGGAAAATCCCGTACATTTATCATTATATCATATGCGCATGCGCGAACAACTCGACTCAAATAAGTGACTGCACCTTCCTTGAAGTTTTTCCATAGAGCTAACATAATGGCATCATAAAGAGTTATATATTCGTATTTATTTAGTAATTTTTATTCATCAACCACTACTTATAATCGATTGAATGACACTCTGGGCAATATCCGCCATTTTCCATATTTTGACCGCCATTTTGGCATCCATTTTGAGACAAAGCGCCAACTTGGGTTTCTTGAATTGGAATATTAATATGCAATGGTATGCTCAACTTACATTGTACAGTTCTGTTCATTTCTTGTTGATATATGACTGGAATGGCGATATTTGTGAAATTTTATACCGCGTTCTGTAAAATCTAATTTTTGAGGGTGTGGATGAGTCTGGGACCCCACTTGTGGTATCTTTCATTGCTCCAATGCTGAATTAACATGAATCAGACTAAGCAAAGACGCCATTCTGAATCATTATCAAACAACAGGAGCTGATCGTTAAGATATTAGGCAGAAACTTCAAATTTTCTAGTTTATGCCGCCATGCTGGCGGTCAACTGGGACGAGGGGTTCCATAATATGTTACCTTCGCAAAAATGTATACATTTGCATACATACGACAACATTTGTTCTCACTATAATCGAATTCATCTCAGTCAGAGACTCTTTTGACTAACGGCGGCCATGTTGGACGCCATCTTGGATCCTGGGTTTTCCCCAAATCGGATTTAGCGGATTTTGGATATGTTATACCGGAGATTCTCCCGCGTTCAATGACACCAAAATCATTCTATACCAATTTCTTCTGGGTCAACCCCCTTTTTTGCGGACCACGATCGTACTATAGCAGCTAAAACGACCATACACACAAAATTCAAAGTTGCTAAATTAACCAGAAAAGTAGTAAACTTTTACTACTTTAGGTAGTTCGTATTGATCCCACCTCCTTGGCAGGTTATTTTTACTACCTTGTGGGTAGTTAGAAATTCAAATGCCTTGGGTAGTTAATTTAACTGCCATGGGTAGATAAATTAACGACCTGTATGTAGTTAAATTAACTACCTTTGGGGGCTATTTTAACTACCCAACATGAGGTTAAATTTAACTACGTTGGGTAGAAGGATGAATACGAACTACCCAGTAGTTAATTTTACTACCTGTGTGTGGTTGGAATTTTTGCTACATACGGGTAGTTAATCTGATAACTACTATTGGTGGGAAAGCATTCTACCTCGAGTGGTTATTCTAGCTATTTTAATTGGTATTCAAAGGTATCCGATCTAACCTCTCAAAGTGGTTATTTTATAAACATTTAGTCGATAATCTTGCCTATACAGACAGTAATGACATGTGGATCAAATAACAATGGAGAATACAATTTAAATATTTGTTAAAAATCCATAATAATAAATACACAGTCCAGAGCATTTATGGTTTTAGCTTGAACTAAATTAGTTGCAACACAATGTTTCTTACCAGGAATAAGAGAAATGAAGGTATTCGATATATCAGAAATGTTCTTACTATATTTTGCAATAAAATGAAATGACATATTTGAGGTAATTTAACTCAATATATTAATAATATATCACACTGTGGCGGTATTTACACAACATTGGCGATGAAAATAGACCCCTATGAATCTTTGTTCTTGACTCTTTAAAAAATGCCATTTGGGGTACTTTTTTCTCAATTTTAAAGATATTCATGCATAAATAAAAAAAGAACCAATGAGTGGTCTTTGCTACTGATGGGTTCATGCAGTAATGGGTGTATCGTTTAAATGCAATTAAGTGTTTGTCCCATGCCCATTTTTTTATAACTATAAACTATATTTAAGGGACCCCGTTTGTGTATTTGTCTTGTGGACTACACGACACTCTATAAATAATTCCAAACAATATAGACATGTTCGAAAAAATATTTGTTAAGCTTTAGCCAATAATAAACAAGACGGAGACACCCTTCCGACATTATTTCAGTCTTCGACCCAGTGATCCTTGTGGGCATGGATTAGTATCCCTCGTCACAACTGGGCGGAGCCACTCTTCCGTATTATTTACCAAGAGCCTCGAGACACCAAGTGCGTGGCATCCGAAATAGTATTATTGTCTCTTTCATATCATTTCAGTCGAGCAGAATCACAGCAGCCTGTGCACCTGGCTAAGCCAGACAGAAATAATGTTTTAATATAATTTTGACAGCATGTAGTCCACTTGCAGAAAAGCACACCCATCATGTTGTTATATGCAGTCAAAGTAAATATCAATTACCTAATTAGTCAAAATTGCTGACAGAAAGTGAATCCGTGAACACACTTTTGAAAGTCAATATCTGGTCATCAAATAGGCACGCAAGCTCGATAGTACTTGTGCGTGTACATTTTGTTAACAATGATGAGGCGTGCGACAATTTAAGAACGAAGTAGATACACTTTGAAATATGTTATTGTTGCGACAAATCGTCGAACATCAAAACATTTTTCTGTCAAATAAACAGAACCATGTTCATGCCAGGAGCAATGATGACGTAGCCATGTCGTTTGCATGACCCATGTATATTTCACACAAACCAATTAACCTAGCTTGTGCGGGTATCGTGCTTTGCTTTTCCAGTATATACCAAAATCATCGAATAAAATCACATATGTTGCATCAGATGTTTTCCCAGATGTACCGTTATGAAACTACTGAAATGTGCCAAAATTGGTATAAAATAAAAAAAATCAGTATGATGCTCTTGGGTTGGGAGAAAAATAATCCATCATGACCTGGATGTGGGCATAGAAAATTTTCATCTTCGTGACCAGCTATTGGGTCCAGACAATCGGCAAGCCTTGTCTTCGGCCGAAATATCTGGCCCTTCGGGTTAGTTTTTCCATCAGCACATCTCAGGTCATGATGGATAATATTATTCTTATCTCAACCCGACTTCAGATGAACACGCACTACGCCCATCAATTTTTGCATTCAGAATTAGTATTTCTGGTATAGTTACAAAGAACTTATACAGTCAATGAAAATGCCCCTGCATTATATTCACATGTTCACGACATGCATGTGTTATCAACTGATACAGGGGACCAATCAGCCATGACATGAGAATACACATATCGTGTCTTTTCAAGAGCCTCATATAATGAGTTTGTCTATCATAAATATATTCTGTTCATCTTTAATGATTCAATTCGGTTTTTGGAACATTCATGGTTTCTGCAAAGAGCAATTAAACGAAATTGTTTATTTGAATAAGTTTGATATATTTGGGGTTCTTGAAACATGGACAAATGAGCAGACTGATGTTAATTTACCTGGATATCGAGCCATACATTTGCCTGGCCATCAATTGAAGGGTAAGAAGGGTAGAAGATCTGGAGGAACTATTTTATACTATAAAAATGAGCTTCACAAAATTGGTGCTATCACAAAATTACTCACTTGTGAAGATCGTATTTGGATAATGATTGACAACGAAATTTGTGGACTTGAGGACAATATTTATGCAGCCTGTATGTATATTAAGCCCAGAGCCGAGGAAAATTTATCTCCATGTAACTCAAGTTTTGAAAAATTACGAAAAGAGATTTCCCAGTTTGAAGATAAAGGTCAAATCATGCTAATGGGAAATGTTAATGCTCGCACAGCTGATTTGTCTGATTATATATAATTTGATAATGATACTACCACAGAGTGTATTAATAGGGAAGGAGAATATCATTTAGTAGATTCAGAGATTCCGCCCCGTTTCAGTATGGATAGTGAAGTGAATACTCAAGGAAAATATTTAATTGAAATATGCATGGCAGCAAATCTTAGAATACTTAATGGCAGAATGATGGGAAATTCGTTGGGATTTTATACATGTATCACACCCAAAGGTTGTAGTGTTCTTGATTATATGATTATTTCTAAATCTTTTCAACATGATGTTATGTATTTTAATGTTTTTCCACCAGACGAGAGGTCTGATCACTGTATACTTTGGATGGCCATTCACAGCTCGGTTACAAATATGGGTAATACTGAGAGTTCAGAACAAGCATACAATATGTTAACAGGAAAATATACATGGCAGGAAGACTCAGCAGAAAAATACACTGCTGCAATAAAAGACTCAATTTCAGCTGATCTACTCAATTATTTTAGTACTAGCGTTGAAGATCTCCTGTACTCAGTACTTGACCTACAACAATATATTACTGATACAATCCTTCAAGCAGCAGATCGATCTGTCAAATTTAAACATTTCTCAAAAAAAACACAAATCTACGAAAAAAGTATTCAAACATAGATGGTTCAATGGAGATTGTTACAAGATGAAACAGGAACTTAGATCATTTGGTAAAAAGTTACAGTCGACTCCAAATTATTTGAATCTTCGGCAATCATATCACAGCTTGAGAAAAGAATATAAAACATATATTAAGAATTCAAAAATTACATTCACAAAAGGTATTATTGATGAGTTAGGAACATGTAGTGGGGAGAATACTAAGAAGTTTTGGAATAAAATCAGCCAGTTAAGAGACAATGAACCTCAGGAAAACCCAATTGATATTGCTACTTGGAAAAATATATGTCAGATCTATATTGTAAGCATGAGGATAACCAATCTCATCTGGATCAATTGGAAGCTAATTTATTATCAAATAATCCTCTTGACTTCCCATTTAAATGTAAAGAAGTCCGGGATGGCATTCTCAAGCTTAAATCAAACAAACAACCTGGCTTAGATACGATAATAAATGAATTTCTGAAGAAGGGCAATGATGTCATACTGCCCGCTATTGTAAGACTATTCAATAGAAGTTTATCTGACAGTTTATTTCCAGAGGGATGCAATATTGCCAATATATCTTTTTTACATAAAAGCGGGGATTTAAATGAATGCAATAATTATCGTTGTTTGTCTTGGGAAACTGTTTACGTCCCTTCTACAAAAACGCTTGCATACATTTTTAGAAACAAATAACCTGTATAGTAAATTTCAAGCAGGTTTTCGCTCTGATTACAGGACGTCAGATCATATATTTGCTTTGAAAGTTATAACAAATAAGTACATAAGGGGGGTCTGCAAAAAAATTCCGTATATAGGGCCGGGGTGGGTGGGTGGTACAGAGGCGGAAAAAATGGTGCTTGCAATTTTTTTCCAAAATGGTTTTTTTTCCAACAATTTACAAGTACTGACCATGTAATGTTGTTTGTAAGCATGTTAGTACCATGCTTGTTGTTATAGGGCTATATGGGCAGCTAAAGTGACTCTTTAGCCTCAGATTTAACACCATTCTGGATTTCACAGTACGGACCACTTCACAGTGGACCACCGTAATAATGTTCAGGAAACTTATGATCAACGGAAGAAATAGTTAGTAACAAAATTAATATATTACCCAGTTGTATTATCTGAATAAAAGTAATAAAAAAAAAACTGTATCACAAATTGGATACTACATGGTGAATACTCATTGATGACTAGATATCATTAACCTGATTGTTGCATAACATGAAATTGAAAAGGTATCTCATAAATTTCTAATGTCTGAAATACTGTCTTGTTCTGGCATGTAATCAAATTCATTCCTTCTGGTTATTTCTCATCTTGAATGATTGCAAGTAATGTTAATTTGCAACAATTATCCAAATAAAACTGAATTGGTTATGATGAATGCCATTACTGTTTACTGCTCAGACAATCCCAAATGAAGGTGACGCTATTCTCATTGAATTTCCGAACTTCATCTAGGAGCTTTACTGCTCAATAAGACGAAAATAAAATACTAATTGTATACTGTTATCACTTACAAATAGATGAACTGAAATAATGTGATGCATTCAGATGCATTGAGAAATGACATTAAATTCTTCATTCTGGTCTATCGCCATACCAAACCACATCAAAATTTGACAACCGACACTTAACTTATATTGCAAAAACTTTGTATGGACTAAATTTCATAAAGTCGGACAGGGCCCATAACTCTGGTAGGCATTGGTGGTCACAACCCGCGATATTATGCATATTCGTCCCCCATTTCTGGCCAGTCATCATGCAATGGGGCATCAATTATGACAACTGACTCTTGAGTTAAAATTCAAAATGTTTGTACGGACAGACGGCTCGAGACGTCAACTATATACCTGCCAACTAATATCGGGCAGTATATAATAACCATATATCTATGTGTATACCTAACCAAAAAACAATTCCCCTCCCCATGTGCACCCCATCCCGTTGGATAAGACTAAATAGTTCTTTGATCATGCACATACACATGTATAATTGTGGAACCCCTGACCTGTTTACCACTATTTACACTGGCCAGTATTCTCTGCCAGACACAACACACTCGATATATTAAGGCTATAATGGGGATAATGGGGTCTAGGGCAATTTGTGACATATAGTGTACCTACACAATTCTTAATTAATATTGTTGTTAGATACTGAAAACACATGGATATACAGTATATTTTTCGTTTTTCTGATCTGTATTTACCAATTAGTAAGGCAGTTTACACAGTTATTGAAGAACGGCTAAAAACAACCTCTGAAATTTTGATATAAACATGAGAAACGGGGGGTGGGTCCCCAAAATTTTGGAGGAAACAAATATTTTTTTACAAAAATGGGGTGGTGGGTCCCCTCGAGGTCGGAAAAAAACTTTTTGGGCCCTATATGTGCAATTATTTTCCAGACCCCCCCCCTTAGTACATATATAAAGAAAAGAAGCCAATATTTGGTTGCTTTGTTGACTTCTCAAAAGCTTTTGATTCTGTTTGGAGGCAAGGGTTATTTGAGACATTGTTGAAAATTGGAGTAGGTGGACATTTCTATAAACTTATTAAACATATGTACTCTGAATCCAAATTCATTGTAAGAAAAGGACACATGTTATCAGAATCTGCGGTAGCATGGAGAGGCGTGAGACAGGGTAAAAGTTTGAGTCCCTTTTCAATATATTTACAAATGATTTATTTGAATTATTCAACTCGGCAACTAGAACAGATCCTGTTCAATTTAAAACATCATCAACAAATTTTCTAATGTATGCAGATGACCTGATCCTTTTATCAGAGAGTAAAGAAGGCTTGCAATCATGTCTGGATCTTCTTGAAAATTATTATGATCAATGGAAGCTTAAAATTAACACTACTAAGACAAAAGCTATGATTTTCAGTAGAAAAAGAAAGGACTTTTCGAAATTCAGGTTCAAATTATCAAATACTGAACTCGATATTGTTGAGGGATATCAATATTTAGGATTGACATTTTCTCACAATGGAACACTACAATATGCTGCTCAAAATATGGCTGATAAAGCTCTAAAAGCAGTCTTTTCCCTTAAATCGAAAATTTTAGATTTTAACATATCAAAAACAGAGCTCGCTTTTAAATTGTTTGATACACTCACTAAACCAATTCTCGTCTATGGGTCTGAGATTTTGATGGGTGATATCACGGAGAAAGGCTTTATAAAAGACACAACTCCATTTGAAAAGATTAATACTCGTTTTTGCAAATATATTTTGGGTATCAGTCGGAAAGCATCCAACAAAGTAAGCCATATCGGTTGGTATGATGGTGTTTTGTACAAAGTCCCAACCCGTTACTTTTCTATAACTGACTTATATATCAGAGGTCCGTTAAATGTCAAAGCAATGAGATTTATAAGTAAGCAAAGCTTTGTTTTCCAGAGAATTTTGATTTGTCGCGCTATCAGAAAATGCATGTAAACAATAAATTAAACAATCGCATCATCATTGTAACTTTTCTTATCTTGGTAAATGATATATCAAAACAGATTAATCACAGACATGGGACATGTCAGATGATTAATCACATTCAGTGGTTTATGTGAATGCCTAGGCTCCACGTGTAAAACAGCATCAACCCAACCGATATACCAAGCTGTTGTGGATCGACAAGATTGATATTTTGAAGCTGATAGTGTTTGTTTATGAGTTCAATGGGTAAATAGCTGGTCGTGTACATGTACCAATTTGTTTGCAAACATTGGACTTAATCATCCAACTGTAACTGTGGTTATTACGTGTATCTTAAGCAAAGTGTGACACTATGAGATACAAAATCGTGGTATTGCTATCACGGTATTATTAAATGTATTTGCTGCTTTGAATTGGCTGAATTTTTTTTGGATGAAGTGAACACATGTTGCAGATTTTGTCGATTGCAATAATACATGCATGTCTGTGTATTGTTCTGATTCAGTCCCGGACAAGTTACATGGGCGCGGAGGTGTCAGTGAAACTTTTGATTTATACTGCTGTTGAGCTTCAATGAAACTTGTATGGAAGATGGTATAAAACAAAAATACAACATCAATGAGGTGTCTGAAATTTGTTTCCCCTGAACTGCAATGTCACACCGATAGCGGTGTCAGCTGTTGAACTCTAGATACCGCTATCGGCAAACAATGTATTTAGATGCGCATAAAACGTAATTTAATCCGTGAAGATTTACCCAAATATCCTATATATTTGTATTATATCCTACATACCGTAAGTAACATATTTTTGTGGTATAGATTTGCTGAATGTTAAAATAGTTGAAATATAGTTTTGTGGAAACTGATAACAATTGGTGAAAGCCCACATGATATTTGTCCATTTAATCACCACCAACGCAAATTTGCATAACAAATAAATACAATACGAAGCACATACATGTACCAGCAATGAATGTTTAATATTGGGTTATCCGTATCAGTATTTAAGTTCTGAACAATAGCATATTCAAACAATGGACACTATATTGCAACCATGGTGGAATTTTACTTGGAGCCATAAATACCAAACAGTTAATGGTAGACAATCTTCACACCTCACTGTACATATGTCTTACATGTATTGTAATTTAATACAAATTGATACTTACCCCTTTCATGACTGGAGCTTCCTGAAATTTTTCGAAATTATACATGTAGAGGTATACGAGAATGCACTGTCACAGGGTCTTTAATGCTGCATCAGCGAAGCTCCCATTACCAAAGGATTAACAGATCATTATTATATTAAATACCTTGATCCATAGCAACATGACAATTCAGTATCTGCATCCTGTGATCCAGAGCTTACAAATTTCAGTACTTGATTTGGTTGTCTGCTCACTCCATTTGGATCAAAATTTACCACACGCAGACCAGAACTCTTTTTTAGCCCTTCCAATAGCCACAGCAATTTGCCCAGGGTAGCACATTTCTCGGCAATCAATCTCAACACTGAAATTATAACATGCATACACTTAAAGTGATGCGAAACACTCCGGTCGGGTGATCACATAGAAAAGGAGCATAATCGTACTCAAAGTGGTTATTTTTAGAAAATTTAAATGGTATATCCAATTTGACAACACCCACCGTCATTCTTATATAATAATTAAATGCAATGACTCTCGATGGCGAAATCATTTTCGCTAGTTTATCGCCGATAGATGCGTCCCGAATCGAGAAATAAATATTTACAAATGAGCATAGTTCATACGATGTTTTCTATGGAGTGGTACGGTCGATTTGCTTGAAATTTTCGGCGATGTTAGTAGAATGCTACATTCCTCCAGTTGGCATAGCACCTGAATACTAGCTTATCAGTTTTGCGCACCCGAACAAGTACATGATCTGTCTTTAAATACATGTACATGTGATTGAAAATACATGTCCAAGACAAAACTTTTAACAATATACAAAATAATATTTATTTTTGCTTTTATAAATAATTCAACATACATGTACATGTATGTCAACATGGCTTGGATCAGACATATATAGTGCACACATGCAGTACATTTATAATTTTGGGAGTAAATATATATGTACGCTACACATAATAGTACATGTAAAAGCATGTGGAAAAGTCTGAAAACGTCAAAAAAGCTGAATTATGATAACACTGAAAGTGATACATCATACACGCATTTATTTATCAATGCATGTGCTAGTAAACATGTAAAAGTATTAAAACAATACATGCATCCACGGGATGATACATGTACCGTACATCTAGAAACCAGAAACAAGAAATTCAACGTGCAAACTTTACTTACTTGTCTAGAGACATTCCTTGAGCTTTATGGACTGTCAACGCATAGGCCAATTTGATGGGGAATTGCACCCTTACTGCTAAATTCACACCATCTTGTGGACTGAAGACTGAAAAATAATATGGGTATTAAAACTCAAATACAAATTATACAATGTACATCAAGTCATCCCTACCACATATGAGACTACATGTCACAGTGATATTGATGGGCCACAGATTCCTTGGTGGGATACCACCACTACAAGTATATACATGTATACTAGTATTGGTATACATGTATATACTGGTAGTGGTGGTATCACACCAGGGGACCTACATGTATGTGTTGGGATGACCGGTACATGTATATGGTCAAATAAAAGTGATTAATTGAAGCGACAAAGACTTTAGTCTTTAGCGTACATGTACCAATAGTACATCCCACAGTTATGATGTCCATTAGCCCCTCCCTATCTCAGTAGGATGCACATGACCCCATCCCCATACGTTTAGGTATATGTTTATTGTTATGCAGTGTTTGACTATCGGTATATCTTGATGGTTTTGGAGAAAAAATAATTGACCCATTTTGGAAAATGTTTACTAAGACCATGTCCAAAAGATAGCATTTATAAAGTTGGGATCGAAAAAACTATACCAACATGAAGTCGTCAGGAGCGTAACTCTGGCATATAACAGACATCAAATACAAATTAACTGTTGTGTATGAATAGCCGATTTGATGTAGATGTTGGGTCACATTTCATAACAATTGGTATATTGATATTGAATGCTCAAATGTGTCCGAAATATGTTGTGCTCTGCGCCTTAGTGATCTAACCACCCGACCCTCGGTAAACTGATTTGTAATAACATTGTATATGCAGTCTATCCAAGGTTACTGGGATACGATGAGTACTGGATGAATGGGCGTTACTATTGTCTCAAGTACCACGCAACACCAACACTCCCGTCTGTGAACGCCAAGGCTGCATGTAAGAACGAATTCGATGGAGGACACCCGGTCGCCATTGATAGCAGAACCATGTTGGATGAACTTGCAAGTTTGTTGTTAGAGTTTGGACATGGGACAGGTTAGTAATCGGTATCATCAATTATCGCACTTATAACCCGAGTGCCAAACTGTTCCCCCGCACAGTGAGGTAATAGTACACATCAAGATGCGCACTATTTCACCATCCCCTCCCGAGTTGCCTCAAATGAGTGATTAGCAGCCGAGAAACAATTTCGCACACCAGTGTAACGTGCCTCCTGAAATGGAGTCCCAAATTGCCACTTTTCGGGGGCCACACACACACACACACGCACACACACCCTCACACACCCTCACACACATACACACAGATATATATATATATATATATATATATATAAAGTTATTATAAAGGTCCATGTGTAGATATGCAAGTTCATATATATATATAATATAGGGTTGTTTCATCACCATAACAAGCGTTTTATAAAAAGTTATTTATTTACGCCGAGTCGTTTCATGATTCGCATCAAATCAACGGGGCGAATTGTAACCAAGATTAAACGAGATTAAATGTAACCTAATGTCGGAAACGTAATCCACATAAACCAGTCACGTCACAAACATGCATATATATATATACGTGTGTGTTTGCGTGCGTGCGTGCGTGAGTGTGTATTTACATTTCGAGAGGCAAAATTATACGTCCCGTTGAGGTATATAATTTCTAATTTGAGGAGACCAAATTATTAAATCTATAAGAACTAATCTCCAAGGTTCAAGCATGCAATACATAGCGGCGCGTGCAATCACCGATCTGAACATGTTTGGACCAATTTTCATAACATAATTAATGACTATTGTATTTGAATCTATTGTAATGTTAAAAATGATGTTAAAATTTGCTGATATATATTTCTGTCTTGACCGCTTAAAATTCGGAGCGGACAGCCCGCAAATCTAGAGTCACTGGCTACGTCCCTGCCAACATGCATGGTTATTAATTACTTCCAATTCTGGATATACACTGGCATCACATGCACCGCGCTCGGCCGTTGCACCCCCACGGGACTCAAAAGTACACAGCACTAAATTTCTTCCTTAATGTCTCCTCTAATTGTTTTCGATGGTTAACCAGGGGGGGGGGGTCGGAAAAAAATTTCAGGCACGTATGGCATTTTTTCCCTTTCGATCATTTTTTGTACCCACACACCCCCACCGCCAATTTTTTTTCCGTTTTCGGCAGTTTTTTCCGACCATTTTTTGACACCCACCCCCCCACCCTTTTAACACTAAAACAGAGATTTGCGGGGGAAAATTCACTGTAAACAGCTGTATATGAATTTCTGTGCATACTATTTATCATGGATGTTAACATGGACATGTAAATAGGAATGAGTCATTTTGAGGTTATTCGGCCAAAAAAACATGGCTGCCAGCGGCCATCCTGGATTTCAAAATACAATACGATAACTGCCTGCAGTCAGTTTACCAGTTAGAATTACATTATTTCTCTCATTCAACGTGGTTTTGAAGCCCAACTCATTGCCAAAATACTAAAAAAACAAGCAGGAAATTGCAGGAATTTTTTTTTTAGTTGCGGAAAAAATTGCTTGTTGGCGGCTTTGACCACCCACCCACCCCGGCACCTAAATTTGTTTTCACCCCCCCCCCCCCCCCCTGTTGTGGCAGGAAATATGGTGAATTTACTTCACTGTTTCAAGAACAAGTTATAGTATCGACGGTAATGGTTGTGAACGTTTGTGGAAACCCCTTCAATGGTAGCACGTGATATGTGCCATTATGTTAATACTAATATGGTAACATAGAAGACTGTTGTTATTTCTCAGACTCATGGTCGGAATGGTGTTGCGAAAAAACCATTCGGTGTACCCAAGGTATGTTGAACTGATTATCAGATCTCAGTAAAGCAACAATCATCTAACTGTTCGTTGCGTTGAACATGTCATTTAGTTTTATTGAATCATACAGCTGCTGGACGTCACACATATGCTTAAAATAATGGTCAAGAATCGTGTGTACGTTACGGTCTTCGACAACCTTAGAAGAGAGCATCCATCAAAGGGAACGACAGCAACCTTTAACCCTTTACCCAACAGTTATACCCTGTGCCAATGCATTCTCTTATATATGCGAGTCGACCATAGGTCGCCTCGCATATATAAGAGAATGCATTGGCTTAACACATTAAAAATTATAAAATTGTTAAAGAATGTAAGAAAAAATGGTAAAAAGTGTTAAAAAAAGATTTTTTTAGGCCAATGCATTCTCTTATATATGCGAGGCGACCTATGGTCGACTCGCATATATAAGAGAATGCATTGGCACAGGGCATAACTGTAACCATCACAGTGTGGTCAAGGAGCCGGTTCCAATGATATCCATATTTGTATGGTTTTATTGAGACAGATCAAAGATATTTTAGGCTGTTGAAGCTTTATTTGGCCGGTTTTGGCCGGTTTGTTGGGTAAAGGGTTAAACCCCGGCATAACTTTTCTGGGAACGCCAATGCGTCAGCTGAGTTTGAGAATGATTAGCCATGTACTGAGAAGTGGGTAAATAACTGGGAAGATCACCAGGTGTACATGTTGTGATCCCCATAAGGTCACCAAACCTGAGAACTACGTAGATGGGGGGGACCTTTTGAAAGCTGATATACTCATCGTCTGTATGCTATTCTAGCTTATCCTGCAAGATGACGCTCCAATCCCATATGTATATATCAGATGAATTATACCATATGCTACCACGAATGTAACTTGCCAAGAATAAGTATAAGAATTCCCCGCTTTTGGGCGAACTTATCTTAATTTTTACTGGACAATGGACTTCGAAATGCAACGTCGCGAATATTCATTGTGGGTTTTCATCCTCCCAAGATAACCCATTTAATAAAGAAAGGTGTGGCATAATATAATATTACCCAGTCAATGGGTATTAACGCATATATACGTGCACTTTGGGACTTCATATATAGTTGAAGGGTCACTTTAAGCATTCCTACTATAGACGGATCACTTTGGCTGTTCGGGATAGCTGACCCAGTCCTGAATCTGGTTCAGCATTGATCATAC
This sequence comes from Siphonodentalium dalli, assembly GCA_032622095.1. Lineage (NCBI taxonomy): Eukaryota > Metazoa > Mollusca > Scaphopoda > Gadilida > Siphonodentaliidae > Siphonodentalium > Siphonodentalium dalli. Next base: position 32,780,329 of record CP136069.1, on the reverse strand, counting down.
CTGACTTTAGCATGGGTGATTCAATCTAAGGATTATCATTGACCCATGAGGTGTAACTGGGGATGATTGGTCACACTCAGATTCAGTCCCTCTATGCCTTATATATATGTCCCAAATGTCAGTTGTTACCTGGACGTCATGAAGTGAACAACAAGGATATTACTGCACCAGGCGATTTGGTTCTCGGCCGAGTTTCGTGAGTGTTTTTGAGGGACGACTCCTATTCTCTGGGCAATCAAGACATGTCTTCCGAAAACGTTTGAAAACGGATAACATTAATACCTATTCAGCGAGCGTTCTATGCAAAAACCGAAGATGCCCTGATTGCATAAACGGTACATAATTTTCTGCTAACAAATATAAAACACACCAAACATATTCACTCAAATATACGTGTTAATTAAAAAAAATCCCAATTATAGCTCACTCGCGTTATTCCTACTCGGTTCCACTCACACATGTATATTCATAGTATTCATTCATTATATCGACCAAGTAGGTGCCTATACATATGAACCACTTTACGTAACATCGCCCTAACAAAGCCTATTAAAATAAAAACCCAGTCTGCACACTGTGAACGTTACCCAAAAACAATCAAATTAATTCGGTCATCTTCATCATATATTATGTCACACATTCAGGGGTGATAGAAAGACAGTCAGCCATGAAAATATCACCCTAACGATATACATGTATAGTCTATTAATATTATATGTATTTGTAATTGTACTTTCCATGTGTATATTATAAATAAACTATCATATCCTTCTCTATTGAGCCATCGGCGGCATAAATCGTCAACCACAACACCAGTGATTTAACAGTTGTTTGTGATGTTCATAGCGCTATCGTGAAATTGTAATCATTGGCCATCAGTGTGTGTAAAACAGTTAAAAACTAATCCCGAAATTTGTATGCATGGCGTAACATTGTGAGAAAGAGATGTTATGACTCAAACTCAAAGGCAGAGTGAGGCCCGTTCCAAACGACGGATTTTTGTCGACTCGAATCTAATTGTATTAAATCCGTCGGTGATGCGTCTGCGGTCAATTTTGTTTCAGACGGACCCATCTTTGTCGCGTCGAATCTAATACATCGGTCGATTTATTTAAAGGTGCACTCCATGTTACCTTCACAAAATGGTCACGCGTAGATATGGAGGCCTATATATACCGGTATATTATACATATATATACTAAAATACAGTATAAATTATGTATAAACATATGCGCGATTGCAGCGCGAATATATGTGCATATGTATATGAGGATGTCTATAGTAAATATAGTTATATAATATAATATAATAGGCGCTATAAATAAATGTTAGATCGTGCAACCAATTGCCATATATATATGTGTATACCATGCATATAAATACAGGTATACAAGAATTATTATAAATCAGAGACTATCACACCTACCATTATAATAAGGAATACCGGAATATATGAATTATTATAAATAAGAGGTTAACACCTAGTGTGGTCGTCAGAGGGTTCGACCCGGAAGAAATTGGTATACAAGCGGTTTTGGTGTCATTCGACGCGGGAGAATCTCGTGTATAACATATCCAAAATCCGCTAAAATCCGCTTTGGGCAAAATTCAGGATCCAAGATGGCGTCCAACATGGCTGCCGTTAGTCAAAAGATACTCTGACTGAGATTAATTCGATAACAGTGAGAACAAATGTTGTCATATGTATACAAATGTATACATTTTTGCAAAGGTAAAATGTTGTGCCACCTGCTTATGGCAAAAATGGAACCCATCGTCCCAGATGGCCGCCAAAATGGCGGCCTAAACTAGAACATTTGAAGTTTTTGCCTAATATCTTAAAGATCAATTCCTGTTGTTTGATAATGGTTCAGACTGGTGACATTGATTAGTCATATTCATGTTAATTCATCATTGGAGCAATGAAAGATACCATACATGGGGTCCCAGACTCATCTACACCCTCAAAAATTCGATTTTACAGAACGCGGTATAAAATTCCACAAAACTCTCCATTGTGATTACAGTCATATATCAACAAGAAATGGACAGAACTGTACAACGTAAGTTGGGCATACCAATATCTATAAATACTCCAATTCAATGAAACCCAAATTGGCGCTTTGTCTCAAAATGGCTGCCAAAATGGCGGTCAAAATATGGAAACTGGCGGATATTGATCACAGTGTCATTCAATCCATTATAAGTAGTGGTTGATGAATAAAATTGACTAAATAAATACGAATGTATACCTCTTTATGATGCCATTATGCTAGCTCTATGTAAAAACTTAAAAATCAGTACCAAAAATGGCTGCCAAAATGGCCACCCGATGTGAAAAATACTATTTTCTATCACTTCTGTTTATCACTTGTTGCTCTCTGAACTGGGAAACAATGGGTATATTCTTTCAATGATCGTGTCAACTGATCATTACAGCAATGACATTTATAATAGATTAGATCATAGTTTACTCTGGTCCTTCACTAATAAGTTATAACGAATGTGGTATGAAATTTAACCACAATCGACTTTGGGGTTCTGGTCACATTTGATATTTAGGGATGAACAGATCTTGTCTACAAAATAATTGATCAAATATACCAAATAGACAAAAATAAACAATAAATTTTATCTAATATGGTTCCAAAACGAAAATGGTAGACTCTGCCCAGCTTATCACATAATGGAAGTTGTGAGTGGTGGATGCAGTTGATAGTTGGCTCATATACATGTATGTGGCTCATATACATCAAAACTATTTATTTTCAATCTTTTGGTGGCTTCCCGCGGGTTGACAAAATCTCGACTCATTAGTGCTATAATGTCGTATATCCATTTTGGCGGGAAATGAGTATTTGATACCATTCGAATAGTGAGAAAAAATCCAATCCGATGGGCCAAACTGTCCTTGCATTGGATGACAAATATTCGCACAAACCAGTGAAGCAAATGTCGTATCTCCAGCGATCTTTACAATTATTCGTGCTGTGAGGTCGTATGTCCAACAGCAGCCAATCGGACGCTTCAGGTCGTCCACGTGACTTCTGTTTTGTGTTTGTGAATTCTAAAATGTGTGCTATATGGCAGTATCTCCATGTTAGTCACGTGATCATTTGGTGATTTAAATTTTGTGATTGTTCCACACATTTCTGTATGATGATGCACATGGGTGAATTTTCATAGTGTAGAATAGGCACTTTTTAGTTCATAGACACATGCGATTGCCACCATATTTAGCTTAATCTGCATTTATTAGCACAACTTCATTATAGCACGGAAACGAATCGTCGCTGGCATGTCATATCTCCAAACAAGCTATTGCTTTTTAAAAGAAAACGAGGGAATAAACAGAAAACAATATGTGGTTCAATGAACAGCTAATGTCAGTTTTCATTGGGATAAATACAACAATACGTCATGCTTTGTCAACATTAGGAGAAATGTTGTCTAAAAACTTCAACCTTCATTTTCTCGGAAAGTTGAAAATGTGGGTTACATTATAGCACTGATGCGACGAAATATTAACTATTCGGGCTCGGCCATCATTTTCAAGTTTCAAGCTGGAACTAAATGTAGCCCATGGATTCCCCATTCGACATGTAAGAAAAGTAGTTTTACTCTGATCTCTTCCCAGATATCAACTCTCCGGTAAATGGTGATCTCTTATGTTCTAGAAAAAACGTGTGCCAAATACATATATGTATGAAGAAACTATCCCCATACATTCTTTACACATCGACTCCGTAAGTATGTGGAGGTTTTCTTGGACAAGCGGGATTTTCAAACCTCGAAACCGTCCGTACAAACAATAAAAGTTAATAGGAAATGACGTTGGATGTAGGTCTAAAGTACGTCGTCCGCATGAAATAGTTTTCGTGTCATTAATTTGCACATATTTCGTGCTCTGATGAGCATGGATGAACGCCTTATGTGGCAGTTTGATTGTCTAACATCCGGAAAATAACATGTTCATTGTTCACATTTCTTAGACAAACATGTTGTTAATCACCATGTTCATGTGGCATTTCTATCCAATGACAACCTTGAAATGCCAGTTAATCAAGCTAAATGGTTGATACCTTTACGCCTACGGGTCAGATCCAGCCGTGACGCACATTGTGTCTACAGATCATTGATGAAATTCACTAAATGTGTAGAAGATATAGGGGCGTTTATATATGTACTAGAATGTTTCTATCCACATGTATATACCCACAATCGCATGACACGGAATTGTCACATAAAGTGTCAAGGGTATACAATCTAGGTGCGAATTTTCATTTTTTCTCTTGATATTGAAGAAAATAATTTTACTTTGAAACTCCCCAGCTCCGATAACCAACTTGCCCACCAATTAAATAAACCCCAGATTATTCGCTTTTCCCTCCTGTCCTTTTCACTTTCGCCAGCACTGGAAAACCTATTATAGCCTGATGCTTCCGGACTACCACCGATGCCCATATATTTGATGTTCCGAATAGTCGTTATAAGTAGAAATGTTGACACTGTGTTTTCAAATAATCCAGATTCGTAGCAATTTAATTTCTTTTTAATTAATTTCCAGATAGTCCCTCGTAATAAGTGGACATCGTGTTGGATCCTGCAGTAGATACTGCTTAGTTGGAACATTTCGGGCTGAACTGATTGTGGTAGTAGATTATTGGCAACATGTTTAATAGGTCTGTCATCGTTAGCTCACAACCGAAGTGTTGTTTCGGCTTTCCTCTGAGCAGAACTTAAATTTCGACAATTTTCGGTGGCCATTTTGGTAGCCATCTTAGCATTTTGAATTTGTATTGGTGCCGAATTGGCGTTTTGTCGAATGGGTTTTCGTGAATAACTACATATTTGCCATTTTCATTATTATTGGCGACCATGTTGGACGCCATCTTGAATTCTGTATTTTCCCCAAAGCGGATTTTAGCGGATTTTGGATATTTTATACACGAGATTCTCCCGCGTCGAATGACAACAAAACCGTTTCTTTACCAATTTCTTCTGGGACTAACCCTCTGACGACCATTCTAAATATCTGCCATTTTCCATATTTTGACCGCCATTTTGGCAGCCATTTTAAGACAAAGCGCCAATTTGGGTTTCATTGAATTGGAGTAATTATAGATAATGGTATGCCCAACTTACATTGTACAGTTCTGTCCATTTCTTGTTGATATACGACTGGAATCACAATGGAGAGTTTTGTGGAATTTTATACCGCGTTCTGTAAAATCGAATTTTTGAGGGTGTATATGAGACTGGGACCCCATTTATGTTATCTTTCATTGCTCCGATGATGAATTAACATGAATATGACTAATCAATGTCGCCAGTCTGAACCATTATCAAACAACAGGAATTGATCTTTAAGATATTAGGCAAAAATTTCAAAGTTTCGAGTTTAGGCCACCATTTTGGCGGCCATCTGGGGCGAGGGGTTCCATTTTTTGTATAGATATGTGGCATAATACTTTACCTTCGCAAAAATGTATACATTTGTATTAATATGGCAACATTTGTTCTCATTATGTCGAATTAATCTCAGTCAGAATCTCTTTTGACTAAAGGCGGCCATGTTGGACGCCATCTTGGATCCTGGATTTTGCCCAAAGCGGATTTTAGCGGATTTTGGATATGTTGTAGCAGAGATTCTCCCGCGTTGAATGACACCGAGATCGCTTGTATACCAATTTCTTCTGGGTTGACCCCTTTTTTTGCGTACCACGACCACACTAACCCCTATACCCCTCATAATAAGTAATGCCGGTATATATGAATTATTATAAATAAGATCAGTGGTACCACCCTACCCTTTATAATGAGGAATACCGGAACATATTAATTATATATTATAAATCATAGGCTACCACCTATATATCCTTTATAATAAAGAATACCGGTATCTATGAATTATTATAAATCATAGGCTACAATCCCTACTCCTCATAATAAGTAATACCGGTTTATATGATATTATTATAAATCTGAGGCTACCACATCTACCATTATAATAAGGAATACCGGTATATATAAATTATTATAAATCATAGGCTACCACTCTGCCCCTTATAACAAGTAATACCTGAATATATGAATTATTATAAATAAGTGGTTACCACCCTTTACCCCTCATAATAAGTAGTATCGGTTTATATGAATGGTTATAAATCAGTAGTACCACCTCTGCCCCTTATAATAAGTAATACCGGTAAATATTAATTATTATACATCAGAGACTACCACCTCTATTCCTTACAATAAAGAATATCGGGCTATATGAATTATTATAAATCAGTTGCTATAACCCCTACCCCTTATACCGGTATATATCGATTATTCTAAAACATTGATACTATATCCATTATAAGATGTGAGTCAGTGACATGCCATGTTCGTTGAGGAATCAAACTACCAATATAATTACAATTTGCACAATGTTACCTAAGCAATGCTTGTAATGTTACCTAAGCAATGCTTGTAGATATATCTTTCTTTATGACAAAGAGAGCGTGCGACAAATGACGTCATGTGGGCATTTCCTCAGATAAGGGGAGCTCCCTCATTATTATACCATTATCATATCATTATCATATCATTTGCATTCGTTCTTCGGCAACTTTCGGCTCTTCTCGTCACATGTATTAGATTCGAGTCGTCAAAAATCCGTCGTTTGAAACCAAGACGGATTTCAGACGCATCACCGACGAAGATTCGTCTGAATTGGACGGAGATTCGTCTGTGATGCGTCTGACACGGATCTAATTGTTTCAAACGTCGCATTTTTGACGCATTTAATACAATTGTGGGTCTGGTATTATATTCGAGTCGACAAAAATCCGTCGTTTGGAACGGGCCTTATCTCTCATCGCTACGCTGAGATACCACTGCCCTAAGGATGGTAACTGTTTTAACTATGCGGACGGATACCTCTATTTTTAGACTGGGAAATCCCATTCAAAATGTCCGCGGGCTTTTCAACTCCCCGAAATAAATCAAAAGCCGTTTGATTTGCCTGCTTGACATCAGACAAATCGCGATGTTTTACGTTGAACAAAACTAAATGTATCAAAGAAGACGTGCGTCGGAAATTAACATCTTTGTTCGGGCATCTGTTGATAAATTACCGGCGACTGCTTCCATCTGTCAGAAGTGTCTCAACAGAGTGTCATCAAATTATGAATTCAAATCTAGTTTCTTGAAAAATTTGTCAGAGTATATGGAATATAAAAATATTCTCCAGTGCATCAAGTTGCCCCTTCTTATCCCACTGCCAACACTTACTAGTACCGTATACTTAATGTCAGAATGTGGTATCGTGGACATGGACTTCTTAGTATTAAATTATTTGCTAAAAGTGAAATAAATTTATATTTATATCATCACAAACGATCTTCGTCGGGCTTTTTAAAGTCTTTAATTTAAGCTACCTGTATCCGGTCCTCATACACTACAGTAAGAAATGATGTGTCATAAATCATCACTGATATGAAAATAGTGTGTTTGGCTAAATTGTCAAAGTTTAGATCCAAAAAGTTGAATGCCTGGAGTGAATGTATCTACCACGAGGTCTCAAGCAGTCTACCTCTTCGCATGCAAAATAGCAAAATAACACTGAATGTCTCAATGACATCAACAGCTTAAGGGTGGGAACGACCCACCATATGGTAGATATTCAACCAGGCTTATTTGTTTAAGTTTAAACTAAATTCAACATATAAAAAGATCAGTTTTTGAATTGATGACTGATGTAAAGTACAGTACATGTACACATCAAATAGTAATAACAATTAACATTATGATATTGTAACTAAACATGTTAGAATTTTGACAGTAGTGTGGTATTAACTACAGTACTACGAGTATTAATAGTACTTACTAGTCTATCATAAAACATGTGCACAACTGCACATGCTTTATGGGGAATAAGGACAATATAACAATAGTTACAATACAATTTATTATAACAATTTTTTTTAATTGTACATGTAATTCAAAATGTAAAAAAATACATTGAATGATTGACTGCGTGTGATCTATGGGAAGCCAGATTGACATTTTATAAATAATTGAGCTTTTAAAAGCGCAATAATGAAAGCGCAATACGGAAAGCTCCAATTGCGCTTAAGCACAATAAGGAAATGTTTAATTGTGCTTAAGGAATTCAGGAATCTCTTATTGCGCTTTATAAGCACAATATTAAGTATTCTTATTGCGCTTAAGCACACTAAAGAATATCCACAAAGCCAACGGCATACTATAATATTTCGACTCGAGGAATTGTATAAAATAAATAGTAAATACATGTACATACCATAGAAATAATCCATTAGTCTATTGTTGACAGATTCGATTTATTAATTTACCGGCGCTCCACTGTCACGCTGTGACTTGTCTCCAGTCCAGTGACAAGAAAATGAAATATAATTTTCTACACATTCTCGAGAAATTTGCAGCTCATGACAATTGAATAAACATTGTCATTGATCAGATTTATGTGTTTAAAGACCCACTAAAACCAAACATGCTTTTGATGAAGCGGTCTAATCCGATTCCATTCGAGTCGAGAATTCAAATCATGTTTAACTCCGATTAAATCTTTAGAATGTTGATACGCAGATATAAAATTCATGGAATCGAATGTCGCCATTTTGTAAAAACACAAGTTCGGGAAGGAAGTCTATTTTAAGCGCAGTAAATCGTCGGAACTATATTTATTCACTAATTACCTTATTTTGACCACCAAAAGTTGAAATAATGCTAATTATTTTGGTATTGTTTCGGTATTGATCAGAACAATATGAACTGGGCCAGACATAGACAATTGTAACACTAAAACATAAGAATTAAAAACACGTAAGAAATTGTTGCTAACAATGTCCTTATGGCAGTGCTATTTCACAGTGATAACGTAGAGGGCGCTGTATGGAGTTTGGTTATGACTATGACAAATAACTGTATTTAGGTCATATATGAACATCTACCTCTGTATTGTTTTAGCCCAATAAGTGTTTGAGCATAATTTTGTTGTTACATGTTGGCTATTTATGTGAGTAAAAATTACTCAGCACATCTATAGAGAGCCACCTCGATTAAGACGCAAAGAATCGGAGCCCTCAATAGAGAACCAGATACTTCACAATATTGTTTATAGCTTGTTTTCTCAAAACATGCGAGTTATAGTTAATTGTTTTTGTTAGCATCCCCCAGTGAATGTTATTACAGTGGGAATCACGTTGTAACGAGTTGATGAGTACCACGCATTATAAATGACCGAGGCGATCGCAAATAAGTAAATGGTAATAAACTGTGATAATTCTATATTACATAGTATTTTTGCAGCATCGAGCATATGCTATACTATTTTTCAAACAACTGGTACCTCATTTATATCCAAACCTATTTGCTTAACTTTCTGACCAAACTTGTCAGTCGAGGGATTATCCAAGATGTATAGGGACTGGTGTATTGCACGAACCTCCAATTGGCAACTTTGGTCAGCATGTTATATAAAACTAACTACTACTGGAGTTATCCGAACAAATAAGGTATCTAATTGTTTTTAAAATAATCTAGCATAATCCTCGTAACAGTCACAATCATATGTTTTATGACAGTTCCTCATAAATGCACATTATGTGTTTGTGCGTTTGCATTATCATCTGCCACCAAAGTTACGACGAATTTCTATGAGTATTATTTTGGGAAAATGATGTGGAAATGAAGAATTCCCTTCACCAACTGGCAGATATCGAGTAACCAAGTAGTTCTCCCACAGTGACTGGCATCAAGAGGCCGACCATAATCACCCAGAGGAGTGACCTTTGTGTCTTTGGGGAGGGACAACGGATAAACAAGCAAAGGTGCGAGGCTAAAGAGTCTAATATCACTCAAGCAGTGGTATTTACCAAACAAATACTACAAAGACTCCATTTATTTATTGTGTTGTATTTGTTCACACACAGGTGACCTGTATGTAGCCGGGGAGCGAGCTGTCGGGACTTTCTACTCCGGTGGCGAAGAGGTTCCATCAGGATTGTGGGCACCCGGTTTTCCACAGAACATTCCAGATGCAACGGAGATTAAAATTCAAACAGGAGCTGATGTGAAATATTACTTGACGAATCACGATGGAACATGGAGGAGGCCATACCTTTGTCAAATATACTGATATCATCCTACATGTATATCATAAACATTATAAATTGAAAATGAAATGTACCAATTTATAGTTTTATGAGTAACTATACGACTTACACAACCCGGATACAATTATGGTAATATTCCAGCATGTCACTTTAATCGCCTGACTAGCAAGGGAAGTATCTTTCGATTACGCATGGACAGCTACGAATTTTTCCTTTGCAAACGTTCGGTCTCGTTCTCCCGCGAGATACCACGGTTACAGTTTATTCGTCTTGTCGGTGTCGACGCAACAAACGGTGGCTTTAAACACCCCATCGCATTTGTGAACATATCATAAATGGGGAAGGATGGGTTCGTATCTGGTTTGAATAATTCTTGGTGTATATTTAGTGTACCTCAATGAATATATATATAGCATAATTGTTGGCACATTGGTGTAATGACATGATTTGTGGATAGATAAGGGTGAAGAGCAGAGAAGGACATATGGATAGGGAGAGAGGGAGAGAGAAACGAGAAAGAGAGGTGTTGGGGTTACATTTGCCATGTGGTTATGCATGTTTAAAGCGACAATTATTTCTATTGAATTTCTTTTCGTTTCGTATTTTGAGTTATGAGGATTACTGACAAATGTCGGAAATTCAGTGAATCCAGTCAAGCTCAGCCTGGAATCAGGATTTCTACGCTACCATATTTATTACATATTGTTTGTTAAAGATGCATTATTCGATTAAACACCACTTAATTACTATTTCTTTGACTTCGGGTGTAACAAATATTTGAATAGAGTCGAGGAACCCACCCATCAAATCTCAGATTTATTAGATATCGACTTTTGAAATTTATTAAGTTTCACCACAGGGACTTTATGGCGGCCGGACAAAAAGTCAACGAATGCCGACCGATTTACTCTCGATACCAAATTGCGTTGAACAAAGTGTTGATCTATAACACTTTTGGACAAAAGTTAACAGTCGTTAGCATTATTTTTTAGCAATTAATCGATTCTGATAACTGAAGCGGCATTTCATGAAATGTTGTTGTTGATGAGGATTGAGTACCTTTGATGGATTTTCTGCGAATTGATCTTTTGCCATATAGTAGCAAGTTATCACATCCCCATACTCCTCAGTGGTCCATGCACGGTATTCACATTCCCATACTCCTCAGTGGTCCATGCATGGTATTCGTGTACCTGTTTTCAGAGGAGATGTTCCAGATTTTCGAAGTGAACCATCTTGGGCATTGAGGCACTATGCGGTTATCACAATGATTCTGGTGAGGGGAATTAGAGTCTCTCTCTTCTGACACATTGGGCTGAGCAGGTATGCATGTACAATAATTTAGTAACTGTATCGTGATCACGTGGAGAGTGTGTTGTCATCTGTTGGTTTGTTTGTCTCGTTCAGAGCCAGTCGCAGCAGAATCATCTGGTGCCACAAGGATAGAGTCGACGATACTCCCTTGATCCCGACTCGGCTCAGTATATCGGGGGGGGGGGGTACATTTGTTTCTTAGTAATTTTGTTAAATTATATCTCAATACCCACTGGAGATAAACCATTAAAATATATAAATCTTCTACCAGTTTGTGCTTGATTGGCAGACTTAAACCGACCTCTCGTATAGTGTTGTTTGTCTCTGGGACGCTTTGACGTAGCGAAATGGGAAAAAATATTGTGATGTAGAACTTATCGAACTTATATAATTTATAGAACTATACTTATTTCATTCTTACAGAATGGCTGTGGTCCGTTTGTTGACCACTGCATGGTGGGTCTGTATTCAATGTCGCAAAAAAAATATATCATGTCGCGACCAAACTTACATATATCAATGCCATCCTGGTTACGACGCTGTGACAATTTCATGAATTGGTTGAATATTGACCGTTATGGCCATAGAATGCAATTCCGTTCCAAAAATTCAGTGAATATTTTAGATTCCGAAGTCGTATGTGTTCGGCACATTTCAAGATATGATGTGTATCTATCTGGAATGTTAGACAGAGACAACTTCCAAATCGGACCAATATTCCGAAAAACCGAACATTATCTGCGTATAATAAAACTGATGGTAGGTAGATAATCTGCTTAGAATCGCCTCATTTTGAGTCCATAATGTGCTGAAATTGAGAGTGTTTTAGTCACAATATCGATTCACAATGAGGCGATTCTAAGCACATTATGTGCTGACGATGACACAAATAATCCAAATCACGTTTAGGTGTACGGTCTTTAACATATGTTTTCACGGTGGCGCGTGCCATAAAACGAAATAACGAGTATGAGTCCATTGTCTGCTTATTTCAGAATCAAATAATCACATTATGAACATATTTCACATTATAGGTCGATTATGCGTATTTGCACGAGGATATGCTGCGATATTCCAACTGTAAAATAGGCATGTATATACGATATATTACCACAATCAATCATCTATATAGAACAACTCCCACATATTGTATATTCACATTTCAACTACATCTGTAAAACTTATTGTATTAGTATAATCCCAATTATGGCATGCATACTGCTCATGTGAAGTTTTATGCAATCAACATAATTATCTATCTATCTATGACTTGAATCTGAATTGAGAGTAAAAACTGGTCCAAATATTAGCTTTTTCTAATTGCGTACTGTTGGAATAGTTGAAACAGTATATTTATCTCAAAGAACTAGAATCTTTTTACGATTACTGTGCAGTTGAAGGTATGCCGTTTGTGAATGACAACTTTTTGGATAAACTCGGTGAATATTTAAAGGTAATGTGTCTACTGTACGTGGATGATACGATTATCATTGCCGATAATCACAACAGCATGCAGCGAGCACTGAACTAACCATCATTGTCGATAAAACTAAACCAATTGTGTTCTGTAACCACAAAGAAGATGACTTGGAACGGTTATCCCTCTACGACGATTACATTGTTTATGTTGATAGTAGGACGTACATGGGTTTAGAATTTTCCCAAAACGGACGGTTTTGTCAAACCACTAAAAAAATTGTGGCTGTAGGTAAGAAAGCAATATACAGCTCTGTGGGCCAAAACTGAACAATTACTATTGAATAACGACTTGATACTAACCCTGTTTGATAAGACTATCGAACCAATAGTTTTATACTTTAGCGGCATTTTGGCTATGGAAAATCTATATGAAATAGACAAACTCATTTTGGGATTTTACAAGCGAACCATCAAAGTGAAGAGACGAACCCGACTGTCATGGCGTATGGTGAAATTGGCAGTTTCCATTTGGGCATTACATGCAAAAGACGCATGCTGAAGGCGCATCATTGAAGGTAAAAATGTGCTCAAGTTGTAAGTAAATTGTATGATTTGCAAGGGGGTAGTACATAATTTGCAGGAAAGTAAGCCGTTTTTTTGCATCTGACATTTTCGCGGACCCACCACTCCCAAACCTGCAACAAAAATAAGTTTTACTCCCAACTGTTTGACACCCACCGCCAACATTTCACTAAATTTGGTCTAAAACCGCATAGAACTCTACTAACATCACCCATATGACTGGTAATGATCTCATTTAGTTCAAATAACAGTTGAACCTGTTTCAGAAGCTGTTTTAATTGAAACAAAAAATGTTTTATAAATTGCTGATCCTGCAAAATAACCTAGGTCATTGTGCAGGATACACACAATTTCATAATTCCATACCACTTATGTTAGTCTACTGGAGCAACTTACTTCTATCATACTAAACTAGCTGAAACAGGCTCACTTCGGGAACCTATATTCAGCGTCGGATATACCTGTGGTACCCTTTGTGGGACTTCGCGCATATTTTGATCTTAGGCAGAGCCTTTATTTAGCGGCGGCCCCTTTTGATCATTAAAACATTTTGATTTATATATATCGTTATAATAATTTTTTGTTTAGATTGAATTCCTTGCTCAATTTAACAAAACTGATTTTATTTAATTGGTTTTTAATCCAAAATTTTGTAACATCCACCAGGGTACCCCGAGTCACCACACCGAATTTGGTTGATCTCGGTCCAGGGGTCTGAGAGAAAATTCCGGACAGATCCTTCTCGTTTATATATATTGATGACAAGCAGTCACAACACTATACCATACTTGGATACTTTCGGTCGTGTGATAGATCATCTGAGTTGATAGAGTTGCAAATAATTAACTGATTGGATTGATGCACTGATGACATATATTTTATACCCATGCATGGTCACATTAATGTTTGAGACAGTTGCTCGATATTTTCCCATGCACACAATGATCTAGACATTAGTTACATCAGGACAAGTGTATTTATATATGCAAACTTAGGTCATTGTACAGGTTACACATAATTTCTAACCATTTCCCGATTAGTCTGATAACCAGCCCAGTATTTAGCATTGTGCCTTAGCACACTTGTTAGTCTACTGGAGCAACATCTATTATAATAAATGACAGTCACTTTGCCAGACTTGGTTATTTTAGGTGTTGTGAGAGTAACAGATCATATGAATAGATAGACATGCAGATAATTCACTGATTGGCTTGATTCACTGATAAACAGTGTGATGACAGTTATATACTAGCCACTGATAGTCACATTAATGTTTGAGACAGTTGCTTATTCTTACATGCATATAATGCTTTAGGCTTTAGTTACATCAAGGCAAGTTTATTTCAGTTTTACTATTATCGAAGCTTCTTTCCGAACGTTGTCTGGAAGGAATTTGTTCACCCAGCCGTCTCAAATGCAACATGCCATAGCTTAATGTCATCTCCACTAAAGGACCACGTGAGGTCACAGTAACATAAATATGGTGCTTTTGCTGTTATAAATTCTTATAATATGTTTTTAACTGTTACAAATGTCAAATAAGGGCACAACAGATTTTAGTAAAAGAAAATTGCATGAGGTTATAAAAAACGCGCTTGTTGCCCCTCGGGCCACCACCCACCCGGCATACCTTCCTGCAAATTGTTTACCCCCCCCCCCCCCTGTGATTTGTCATAAAACTCAATGGTTCGTGAAAAGCTAATAAGCGTTTGACTTGGTTATCTTGTGTTCAGGGACTAATTGACTCGTCCGGTCAAAATCATATATGGAGTGCCCAGACAATTTCCGGTTCTGACAGGTTCTGATATAAATAATATCAAGGACATATTCAAAGACCAATTCATTCAGAAATGGTGGTATGACATCGGTTGCTCTTCACGAGGTCAGTTTTATAAAAAAATTAAAAGAAAATTTGGTTGCGAAACCTACTTTTCGAATCTATACTTCGTGAATTGCCAAAATATGTTATGCGAATAAGGACAGTTACTCATAGACTAGGCGTTGAAACTAGCAGATGAGGCAACATAGGGAAGTGGACTAAGTATTGTTCGATATGTGGTCGTACAGACGCAAATGATGAGTATCATCTTGCATCCATCTGCAAATCCCCCGAAAGGGCAAGGCGATAATACACCGCGATATTACTGAGAAGAACCTTCTACATGGAAATTTTATACATTACTTGCTTCTCATAATCCCGAAATTCAGATATGTCTTGGAAACCTGCTTAAAATAGGGCTCAACAAGATTGAATGAGAGATAGCATGCGTGATGAAGCGACGTTGATAATGGCGATGATGACAATAATGAGAACGACGAAGATGATGATGATGGTGTTGTAGAATATGTCAATGTGAACTATGACCTCTGGCCCTTAAGAAACCAATAGCTGTAACCTTTGGCATCTGAACTCTAACTGGTCTGTGATTGGGTAACAAGGGAGAAAGAGGAGAGAGAAGGGCGGAGCTAAAAAGGAAGTGTGCGATCTCTTAAATCGGGACCGCCATCGGTAAAGCACGCCAGGAAAGTATATAGCTGGAAGGACTAGGAGAGTAAAACAGGTGAGAACCTTATATAAATAACCTTATCTTTGCCATAACCCAAAAGATAACACATTGGCGACGAGGATATTGGCTTTGTCGTGGTGTTTTGACGTTGTAATTCAATTCTATCGGCAACGGGAAAGTTGGGGATTCCACTCGGCTCTAACTTTTTTCGGGTATTTTTTGTTATTCTCACTTGCCACCTTGGTTGGAATGGGCGCCTATAGATACTTTTTCATTCCGTATTTTGTCGGAATTGGCGTATATTAAGACTGCTTCTTTCCGTGTTTTGTCGAAGTGTCTGGGACACGTGGTTTGGCGGTGGGCGACACGGGGTATAGCTCCACGTGCTTTTGTTTATATTTTCCTGTTTCTTTTCCCAGAAACGGATGTTTTGGTCACGTGACCTCATGTTGCTCAGGTGGATATTTTTTGTCTAATTTGAAGATTCAAGGGCATTTTAAAGATTCTTTGCGATATATATGCCTCTATTCAGGTATTAGCACTAGACACATTTGTCTCCGGCTATGGGTATATCATGTTATTGCTTTTTCTGTCTCCCTTGAGCCAGTGCACGCTGGTGCACGATGGAATAATCTCAGTCTCGGTGACAGTGTAGCTGTCAGAATTGTAACTTGCTGAAGTTTTCTTCCCTTTATTTTGTTACAAGTCCTATAGACCGACGTCTCACGGGCTGCCATTTTTTGGGGGTTGTTCTTGACACTATTGTGTATTCATCTGGACTTTATTGACACTATTGTGTTTTGAGATTTCCTCATTTTCATGTTAGCCATAAATTTTTGCTCGTATCGAGAGCTTTTTTCTTTGCCGGGCATCGGGCGAAAACGTGCGGATATACTTTTGTATAACAGGCATGTATATGGGAATTTACTCCCGGAAATTTTGCACAAGTTGCCTTTAGCAACTTCGATCGATAAATTGTTGCCGCTTATCGATTTTCGTATTTTTGCGGGTATGGAGTCCAGCGCCCCCCGCTTGTGCGACCAAGAAACGCTTGAACGTCTCGAGAAGTTGGTTGAGGAGTTTGATCGCAATCCGGCTGTTCGGGGAGATTTTGAGGGACCGCCTACCCCTCCGGCAACCGACCCTTTTCCACAGGAGCATACCCATTTTCATAAGGGTAGGGAGAGGGAATTACATGGGGTGAGAGCGCGGTTAGGTACCGATGATGAGGGCAAATCAAAATCTTCGGTTTCGGACCTGGGGATGGACCAGTCAGTTGAACGCGATGCTGACATTCAACGACAGGGAGAAATTTCCACATCTCAGCCCCCTGCTATCAGTTTTGAGGGTTCCATTCCTGCTTCTTCCAGTCCGAAACCGGACCGATCGGGTTTACATAAATTAACCTCCACTGCTAAAACATCGCTGACAGGTTCGCTGATCAATTTTGATATCAAATCCTCTAATTTATTGGCGAAGGCACCGACTCCATGTAAGGGGAGCCCCCGCGATTCCTTTTCGGACTCGGACCTTAGCCGGTCAGGGTCGAATGTATCAACGGCCTCTCATAGTCGGTTAGCGTCCTACAATCATGGTTCGACTTTTAACAGGGATGACACAATTGAGCGGTTAGAGCATCAACATAAGTATGTCAATTATTTAAGTCACCAATTATCACAAATGCAATTATATGTGGACCCTCGTCGTACATCTCAGGGGGCCACACCGGAGTTTCAACGAGTCTGTACAAATTCACCAAACTCACCTCAACATCCGAAGTTGACTCTTAAAATGGTCAGTCCTCATGCATGTTCTCCGACCCAGCATCTACGAAACCGCGATGTGGATAAATCGGTTAGGCCTATACGGGGCCTGTCTAAGCCTTCTCACAGGAGTAGGGATATTCCTGATCTTTTGGGGGTGGAGAATAGGCTGCATGATATTACAGTTGCAGGCAGGCATGATAACCGGAAACTCTCACTTTCAGAAGGGGGGAGTGACCATTCTCCGTTTAAGAATGTGGTAGCCAAACGCAAGGTAGTTTCACAAGACGCCTCACATAGTCGAACCATGAGTCGTCTACAGTCGCGCATAGACAAACTTGCTTCTCCGCGGCATACAGAGTATGTTGACACGCATTATTCTACGCAACGAAGTAGAGATAATCACCAATCGCGACACAAGGTTCATTCACCACGCAGGCGACATCGCCACTCGGAACCAAGCATGGAGCGCGCAGACAGACTTGTATCGCCGCGACGTATCAAATATGTTGACTCGCAGCATTCTCCACTAAAACGTAAAGAGAGTCCTGAATCGCGACCAAACAAATTAGCCGTCAGTCGTGGTTCACCGCACAGACGACACTCTATACAGTCAGAATCACGCCGTTTAGAACCTGACAACCGACCATATTCGTCGGGCAGACGAGAATATTTGAGTCCGGAATCCCATCGAGGCGAGATAGAATGTCGCCGGGATTCTCCGCGCAGGGGGCATTACTCTACTGGTGTTCCAGAACCGCGCCACATAGAACGCGATGATAGACAGGGTTCCCCAAGTGGACACGGTGATTATAGACCCGATATGCGCCAACAGAGTAGGGACAAACGTCATTCCGCGCATAGGCATGGTTTTTATCCGGATTTGTCGGCTGAACAGACTAGTGCTAGTAGTTTAGAACCATACCGACGGGAGCGCGCGGACAGATGCTATTCTCCGCACCAGCATGGGGATAAAAGCCCCAGACCGATTCGTCGTGAATGTTCAAACAGAAATGAAATGCGCCGACACAGTCGGGAGGTTAGCCCGGAAATGTTATATCACCCTCAAGGGTGTAGGGATAAGCCTAATCCTCGACCCGAGTACGATTTAAGAGACCGCGATGAATTCCTTGTCCGTCGAAATGATAAAGGTGAACGCTATGCACATGGGCGACATGGGAACAATGACTGGAGAGATCCTCCGCCTCACTTTAATGGGAATGATCGGGACCATGTTCAGGAAAGGGATCGAAGACATAAGTTTCCCAATCTCCCTCATGGATTGAAATTTGATGGCCGCAATAGCTTTGAATGTTTTCGGGCTAAGTTTGAAAGCTTCGCTGTTTTACATCAATTGACTGCAGTTGAGAAATTAACGGCCTTATGTTTAAGCTTGGAGGGAAAGGTTCTTGACTACTACGCTTTTCTTTCCGAAAATCATCCGGATTTGGGTTTCCAAGCCGTGATGGACAAATTGGTGGTTCATTATGGGGCCCAACAACCGCCCGAAACTCTAAGCGCCCAATTCTTGAGTATGACCCAAAATAGAGATGAACTCCTACAGGAGTGGGCAGATCGGGTTCTTATGAAGGCTTCTAAAGTATGGAAAGGGTCACCGGAAAATATTATAATGGGACAAGCTGTGGCCAGATTTTGTCAAGGGCTTTACGATCGGAATTCTGGGGATTATACTAACGGGCTCCAACTACCAAACATAGAAGATGCAGTAAAAAAGGTGAAATACATTCAAGCCACTCAAGCCCTGGGAAGAAAAAGGGAAGTACGAAGTGTTGGGGCATTTGAAAGGGAATATTCTCCGGGAGTATCGAGAGTAGAAGTTAAGTCGCAAGCCTCCAATACTGAGGATGGCTACGGAGTTTTGATGCGTCAAATATCTAACCTTCAACCCGGAGTAGGTCGTGGAAGGGGGCGCGGAAATGATCAGAGGCCTAACCGGTTTAGTAAGGAAAATGGAGGGAGGTTTACCTGTTTTTCTTGTGGGGGTAGGGGCCATTACGCTCGAAATTGTCCCAGTGGCAAGCCCTTTAATCGTTCAGCACCTCCGGAAAATGCGGAAACCGGAAACAAAATGGGCATGTCAAACTTCAGAGAGTCGGGTCAAGAGGCCTGATTCCGGCTCCATTTGTGGATGGTCTCAAGGAAGTTGGTAAGAGTGAGCTAATAAATGTAAATATTGATTACACAGATGTACATGTAAATGAATTGTCCGTTAAAGGGGAGCCATTTCCTCTCAATAATATCAGCCGGGTATCCAATAAAGTTAACCCAATACCCGACAACTTAATGGATTCAATAGTTAAATCAATACCTGACGATTTGATAAATTTCTCAAGTGATACAATACCCGAGGTTATTTCAGTATCGGAGGGAATTTTGATTGATTTAACATCAGAGTTTACGGCGCGAGAGGGTTTGGTACTCAATGGTTTAAAGGACTCGATGGCAGTCTCAAACTTTATCACAGCCCAAACACTTTTGAGGGACCAGGCCTGTCAAGGGTTGCTGGGAGATTTAGAGGGAAAAACTCTACCTAACATTCTCAGCAACTCTTTACCAGCCGATCCGGAAGTTGGGATTCATAAGGTTCAAAGACCGTTGGCGATGGTGAATGTATTTCTAAATGGTATGGAAGTGGAATCGGTAATAGATTCAGCCGCAGAAGTCTCCATAATTTCCGATAAGATTTTTGAAGGTTTTACTATAACACCGCCAATTATAAATCATGTGAACTTGAAGTTAGCCGCCAGGAATTCTGGTATGGGAGGGTTATATGTAGGGCCAGTAGAGATTAAATTAGGAACCCAAACCTTCCAGGAGAATTTCTATGTAGCACCCATTTATGATCAAATGCTCTTAGGGTATGATTTCATGAAAAAACATTGTATGACCTTAGATCTCTTAAATGATGAACTCCACCTCAATAACGAACTCATTCCTATATCTTGTGGTAGTCCCTTGTGTACATTTGGACTGGTGGGAATTGGTACAGTCAATAGGAAGTGTCCTCATCTTTTTGGTAAAAGTATGACTGAGAGTTTTGATCTTCCGGCCTTGCCGCCGGAGGACCAACTTGGCGAGAGTATGACTGCAAGTTTTGAGCTTCCGACTTCGCCGCCGGAGGACCAACTTGGTGAGAGTAGGACTGCCAGTTTTGATCTCCCGGCCTTGCCGCCGGAGGACCAACTTGGTGAGAATATGACAGCAAGTTTTGATCTCCCGGCCTTGCTGCCGGAGGACCAACTTGGTGAGAATATGGCTGCAAGTTTTGATCTCCCGGTTTTACTGCCTGAGGACCAACTTGGCGAGAGTATGATAGTTGGGGCAGGCCCCGGGAGGGAGAGTGACGTACACATAGGTTCCCATTTGTTTTCTAACCGAAGGATGAGTGATAAAAAACCGGAAGAAAGGATTCAACCGGTAATGATTTCCAATAAATGTGTGATTCCCCCTCGTACAGGTAGGCTGGTCAGTTGTCGAGTAAATTCCATGGCCCACGATTTTATAGTAGAACCGGTTATAGGGGATAAGATAATTGTGGGGTGTTCGTTACACAGTAAAGGGACCACTGAAATACTTTGTTGCATTTTGAATCCTACCGGGTCTTGGGTAACGCTGAGGAAAAACCGTCAAATCTCTCATGTTTCTGAGATTAGTTCACAGACCTCGGAAAGGTTTTGCGATAATCACCCACGAGTCAATGAAACTGTGGTGGAAAATGGAAATATCTCAACATTGCCCCCACATTTATCCCAACTTTTTGAAAGGTCAATAGTACACTTGAATTATTCAGAACAATTGAAATTAAAAGACTTATTTATAGAATTCCAAGACATTTTTGCTACCCACGAGTATGATCTTGGGCATTTTACGGCTATAGAGCACACCATTCCTACTGGTGATGCAACACCCGTTAAATTAAGAATGCGTAGGACCCCGGAAGCCTTTGCGGGGGAGGAGGAGTCGCACTTGAAGAAACTTTTGGGCGCCGGAATAATTAAACCTTCTATGTCTGAGTGGTGTTCAGTACCGGTTCTTATCCGTAAACCTGACCATACGGTACGGTGGTGCTTAGATTATCGAAAATTGAACGCGGTAACCAAAAAAGATCAATTTCCCCTACCGCTAGTCGATGATTGTCTAGCGGCCCTAGCTGACAACGAATGGGCGTCAAAATTGGACTGCAACCAGGCGTATTACCAGCTCCGTATCAAAGAGGAAGACCAACCTAAGACTGCGTTTATTACTAAATACGGGATTTTTGAGTTTGAACGTTTAAGTTTTGGACTGACGGGCGCGGTGGCTAGTTACTGTCGGGCAATGAATCTCGTGTTGCGCGGGCTCCTCTGGAAGACCACTTTGGCATTTGTAGACGATTGTTTGGTTATGGGGCAGGGAGTAGATTCGCACATAAACAATTTAAAAGAAGTTTTATTGAGGTTTCGAGAATATGGCTTAAAACTAAAACCCCGGAAATGTCTTCTGTTCCAAAAAGAAGTGCAATTCCTTGGAAGAGTCATAAGTGCAAACGGGCTAGAAATGGGGGATAGTGCAACTCAAGTAGTCAAAGATTGGCCACGTCCACGTTCGGCGAAGGAAGTGGAGAGGTTTATGGGGTTGGTTAACTATCACCGTAACTTTGTTAAAGGTTTTGCAGAACTTGCCAAACCTTTATACGATTCTATAAGGAAAAAACCTTTTTCATGGGGAGATTCTGAAGAATCTGCCTGGCAAAACCTTCGGAAACTTCTAACGAGCCCACCAGTATTGGCCCTTCCGAATAAAACCGACCCATATCTGCTAGATACCGATTGTTCACAAACGTGTATGGGGGCTGAATTAATTCAGATACAAAATGGGCAAGAAAAAGTTATTTGCTATGGAAGTCTAGCTTTATCAAAGGAACAGCGGAATTATTGCACCACACGTAAGGAACTTTTAGCTGTCGTATGTTTTACTCGCCAATACAAGCATTATTTATTGGGCAAACCTTTTACGCTCCGTACAGACCACAGCAGTCTTACGTGGTTGATGAATTTCAAGGAGCCCCAAGGCCAATTGGCTAGATGGCTCCTCGAATTAAGTCAATTTAACATGCAAATAGTATTTCGGAAGGGTGAAAAACATTCGAATGCAGATGCGCTGAGTAGGATCCCATGGGACGAATATTGTAAAGCAGAAACTGGGATTGAATCGCTGCCTGGTGGGGGATGTTCCTGCTGCGGGGGGGTGGAGTTGGGGAGGGGGGGGTTTGAGGAGGAGGTGAATGACATAATGCCTCTGTCTGCCATTTCACGAATTGGAATGGCAGGCAGAGGTGTTGTGTCATTCGCTTCTTCCTCAGATTTCTTTCTCTTCGGCTCCGCCCTTTTGCAGTGGGAGCGTCCCCCGCGGGGCGGCGGTTCAATCCCAGTTTCTGCTTTACATTCAACCTTCGTATCTTTTCCTTTTAACAGAGCTGGCGCCTTGCATTTGAACATGCACTTCTCACCAAACGTTGTGCCCCGCTCACATTCCGCTTGAGCGTTGGGAATTTCAGGCATGCCGCAGTCAACAGGAACACACTGGACGGGCGTGGCACTCTTCCACCTCCCGTGCTCCTCACAAACGACCTCATCCAACCCATGTTCCAGATAATAACCTTTCTGACAGGAGACTAAACAGGTATCACCTACAGCCATTCCAGTACAGTTAGTCCAGCCATGTTTAACAGGATGCGATCCGCATTTCACTCGTTCACATGAATCCTTCACACACTGTCCCAGCCTCGGAGTAGGATCCCATGGGACGAATATTGTAAAGCAGAAACTGGGATTGAATCGCTGCCTTGTGGGGGATGTTCCTACTGCAAAAGGGTGGAGTTGAAGAGAAAGAAATTTGAGGAAGAAGTGAATGACATAATACCTCTGTCTGCCATTTCACGAATTGGAAAAAGGGAGCAAGGCGCTAATTTTGATTTAAATTTATTTTGGGCCTCAGCTGGAGTAACACCAACCATGGATTCTCCTCAAATTAACCTGACTAACCCTCACAAAGAGGTCCCCAATAAGTTGCTTACACAGCCTTTGATCCCAAATACTCCATTAGGCCTACACGAGACCTGGGATCCGGGTGGAGAGACTATAAATAGAGAAACCAAGGATCCTATGGCCCTTTCCCTAACCGGAAAGGGGTCAGGTCCTGAACATAAACCATCGGTCCAGTTAGTGGAATTTCAAAAGCACTCATCGGACGATATTAAGCTAGCTCAAGAAGCTGACCCAGATCTCAAACTTATTTTGAATTGGCTAATCAACACTGTGGAACCTTCGGAAGGGGATTTACTGATATCTAGCCCTGCTGCCAAAAATTATTGGTTAAATAAGGAACTTTGCGTTCTTGATAATGATAATGTTTTGTATAGAACCCGCAAGACTGGGCGAAAAGTTATAGTGGTTCCATTTAATATGAGAAAAGAAATATTTGAGTTATGCCACAATGTTCCACTTTCTGGACACCAAGGAATGAGTAGAACGAAAGAGCGGGTCAAGGAAATTGGTTATTGGGTTGGGCTAAATAACGATGTTGAGATCTGGGTGGCAGCCTGCAAGACTTGCAATGTTTGTAAAAAGCAAAGCCGGCACCCTCGCGCTCCACTTCAACAAATTCAAATGGGGGCACCTATGGAACGCGTGCACATGGACTTTTTGGGGCCATTACCGAGGACAGAACAGGGAAATGAATATGTCCTCATGATCGTTGACTCTTTCACCAAATGGGTGGAATGTATTCCATTACCTTCTCAAACAGCTATTGTTACGGCACGGGCAGCGATAAATGAATTCTTTACTCGCTTTGGTCTTCCATTTGGGATTTTGACAGACCAAGGGCGGAACTTTGAGAGCGATCTTTTTGCGGAAATGTGTAAGGCACTGAATATTGATAAGCTCCGATGCTCGCCATATAGACCATCCGCTAATGGCCAATGCGAAAGATATAATAGAACTTTAATGGACGCGGTGCGCTGCTTTGTGGGCAAAAAACAGAAAAGTTGGGACATTTTCCTACCCCAAATAGCTGGAGCTTTGCGATCATCGGTTTGTCGGCAAACCGGTTTCACTCCGAATCGTTTGATGTTGGGCAGAGAGGTAACCAAACCCGTCGACCTCATGTACCCCACAAATTTCCCTCATAAAAGCATGGAAAATATACCTGAGTTTGTTTTGGAACTGGAAAATACAATGAGGGTCGCCCATGAGATTGCTAGAGATAAACTAAAACAGTCTCAGGTCCAAATGAAGAAAAAGTACGATGCCAGGATGTTTTGTAAACCATTTAAGTTGGGAGATATAGTTTACCTACGCGACACAGCAGTTATCAAGGGGAAAAATAAAAAACTGTCGGTGAACTGGAAGGGACCGGGCGTAATAATGCAGTTACTTTCTAAGAGCACCTTTAAGGTCAGACTTAAGACCGGTTTAGTAACGCTCCATCATGACCGGCTTAAGTTGTGTCGAGATGAGGAACTGCCAAAATGGCTACTGGCCGTCATTAAAAGAGGGGAGGAAAGAGCCTCTATTTCCTCTGCAGATATTCTGTACTGCTGGTGCAATAAAATAGACGATGGCAAATTCATGATCCAATGTAACAGCTGCAGGGAATGGTATCATGGGGAGTGCGTTAAGGTTACTGCAAAACAAGGACGAGCTTTAAAACAATACGTCTGTCCTGAGTGTAATTAATAATGTTCAGCTTCATCGTACAAAGTCTATTCCTAAATTTTAGATGTCAGCAAAGAAGTTAAGAATGAATGAGAGGGACAGAAGGAAATCACATTACTGGACACCATCAAGACATAGTGAGTCACTAGATTTAAATCAATCCCACCGTGATTCTCAGAACACGCTTCAACAAGTAGTTTGCGAAGACCCTGTTGCGGTCCACCATTTTAGGACTGATAGGCCAGGTAGAAAGAAACCAAATGACGAAGCTATCGGGAGACATTTGTCGTATTTGCTCCGTCATACTACAAAAATAAATAAGGAAGGGTATATGGAGGTACAGATTTTGCTCAAGGACCCATTTCTTCATGGGGTGACCAGAGAAGACATCACACGGGTAGTAAATACTAATGAAAAAAACAGATTTGCATTAAGACAATCAAAGAGAGGATTAATGGAACTAATGGAGATCAAGGCTTACCAAGCTCACTCCACACCAGTTGAGAAACTAGAATTGACACCCATCTTAACATGCGAAGAATTGGAACAAGCGGTGCATGTCTCCAGACCAGTGTTTGTCACAGAGATCTTCATCCAGTTTGGATCTATTGGCTTGAAGCAAAAGACTGTGTCGATAGATCTGATCGACGAAAAAAATAAAACACGTTCGATCTACCCCAGGGATATTCCTATATCCTGCGAAAAAAGTCTGTTATCTGTACCAATCAAAAAAGATCTCACAGAACCATTTTACAAATCAAAAGGAATAAAAATATACCTGGGAAACAAGTTCATCAGAATCACATCAGTACGCCTGAGATCCTACAAGGTGTTTGACCCTATCGAGATCCAATCATGTAAATCCACCGAGATGGATCGGGAGACTCAAGTCGAAGAGAGGGTGCCTGAAGAGCCCAGTACTTTGACTCGACCCCTCACCGGGTTGAGCCAGTCTGGGGCCACAGACAGTCAGGATAGCAGTCTATTTTACGGAGGATTATTTACGGAGGATTATTCTATGGTCCGTCCCCTAACCGAGATGGATCGGAAGACTCAAGTCGAAGAGAGGGTGCCTGAAGAGCCCGGTACTTTGACTCGACCCCTCACCGGGTTGAGCCAGTCTGGGGCCACAGACAGTCAGGATAGCAGTATAGAGTCAGCACCAAAGTCTCCACCAGAGGAAGAAATGTTCTTAGAGTCCCTGGGAGAACACCAGACCTGCCCCATGGAGACCGAGAAGGGCGGAGCTTTGGAGATAGAACTGGAGGATGACAGTTTGGAGGCCTGGGTGGAGTGTGAAGACGCTCTCGCTGATCCTCCCCCAAAGCCACTGCTCAAATTATATGACAGTCATTTCCACCCGGATCGGATTCTGGAGCGAGCGAACAAGGGCACCGATACCCTTTGTTGGGACCAATATTTTGAGGGATTTCCGGACGGAAAGGTCCCATGTAGCGTAATCGGTGGGGTTGCGGTATTTTGTGATCCGGAGTCTTACCCCTGGACAGTGGATCTTGGTCAGAGGTGGAGAACAGCTATAGGGTTTCACCCGAAAAACTATCGGCAGGCTTCAAGCCGCACCCTGGATCTTATTAGAGATTATCTGAACCATCGTTCGGTGTGTGCTTTGGGAGAGATTGGCCTGGATGATACTAGTCACCCATCCTCATTCGACTTGCAAGAACGGCTGTTCATAGACCTCCTGAAATTAAGCATGCCCAGTAAGCCCATCATTTTACACCTTAGAGGAGCCAGCAGGTATGGAGATCGAGTGGCAAGGATTGCATTGAACATCATTAGGAGAATGAGGCTTGTCGACCAACCACTGCATCTCCATTGTTGCTCACAGAGATCTGAAGTACTGAGGGAATGGATGGAGTTGCCAAATTGTTATTTTGGGTTTACTGGGCTGGTGAAACATTTTGATGAAGAGCAGAAAGAGGCCTTGAGGAGTGTTCCGGACGAAAGATTGCTGGTAGAGACGGATGGACCGTACTTTGCAGGGAGCAGGGCATTTTCTAGCCCAAAGAATATAGGCGAAGTAGTGGCTGCTGTGGCGGAAATAAGGGGTCAAACCCTAGAAGTCATTGGCATGGGAACAGCGAGGAACGCTGAGCTGCTGTATGGGAACAGCGAGGAACGCTGAGCGGCTATATGGAAACAGCGAGGAACGCTGAGCTGCTGGCATGGTGTCGACGAGGAACGACGACATCCTG
Organism: Siphonodentalium dalli; assembly: GCA_032622095.1. NCBI lineage: Eukaryota > Metazoa > Mollusca > Scaphopoda > Gadilida > Siphonodentaliidae > Siphonodentalium > Siphonodentalium dalli. The sequence continues at coordinate 32,752,665 of CP136069.1, read as the reverse complement.
TTGAGGGAATTGTACAAAGCGGGATTTATCTACATGTATTTGTTAAATAACCACCCAGTCGCAGACCAGATAGGATAGCAGAAGTCCTCACAATGCATTCTGCAAGAACTGGAGAGGGAGGAGTGTAGAATATGTCAATGTGAACTATGACCTCTGGCCCTTAAGAAACCAATAGCTGTAACCTTTGGCATCTGAACTCTAACTGGTCTGTGATTGGGTAACAAGGGAGAAAGAGGAGAGAGAAGGGCGGAGCTAAAAAGGAAGTGTGCGATCTCTTAAATCGGGACCGCCATCGGTAAAGCACGCCAGGAAAGTATATAGCTGGAAGGACTAGGAGAGTAAAACAGGTGAGAACCTTATATAAATAACCTTATCTTTGCCATAACCCAAAAGATAACACAGTGTTGTTGTTGATGTTTGTTGTTGTTGATGTTTGTTGTTGATGATGATGGTAACGACGATGGTGATGATGACAACTATACCGGTGATGAGTATACACAATGTATAATTGAAATGCACATTTTACCGCAAAGGTCTATCTCCTTCATTGCGTCATTACGCCTCGCGGAAATGTTCAGCTATCGTATACGATCTTTGAAAGGTACTCAATCCGATTTGATGGTCCCTTATAGTCAGCGCTTGTCCATTTCAGTTAGACATTCCGTTAAATCGATATGCTATTATTGTTTATAGAGTTATCTCGCTTGTATTGTGCCTTAGAGGTTATAAGCAACTTTATAAATCGGTTCACACCCCTCGGCGAATCAAATTGCTCCAATGAACAATATTTCTTGTATGAATCTGTATTTCAACGGGGCCAAAATACAGACTTGAGCTAAATAGCAGACATAAATTGACATTAATTGGATAGTAAGCTGGAAGGAGATCGGAGCGGTAGGTGTGAAATTCTAACAATGCGCCATGATAATGATCGCACCAGTCACTCGGGAAGTTAAACACGGATCATTCCATTATTAGCGGACATACTTATATAGGGGTGGTCTGAATGGGTGGGGGCCCAACACTTTCGGTTGAATATGTTATGGTTTGTCGGGAGGGGCGGGTGATTGGAAGTAAACTGAACGAGATCCAAACCTGTTTCGAATGTATAATCCACAATAATGACGTAATGATCTTTTGACTGGTACATTGCGAAAATGTCACAAACTGTTCACATTTACATGCATGTGCGCGGAAAATACAGGCACTATAAACAGGTTTGCTTACGTCTGAATGCCGGTGATATTTCATCACACAAACTTTATGCAATGTGGAATAGTTTAACTTCCGAGTCCGAACACAACCAGCACATTGTCTTCTGAACGATAATTCCATTATGGCAACAAGGCGAAAAATAACATAAACAGCTGAAACAGTTTATTGTCACAAGGAATAATCTTATGTATCAAGAAACACGTTATCAGTATACAACGTTCTCAAATTCGGGCACAAAATGGTTTATCAATGCTGATATATAATGCAGACGCATGCAAGTGAGCCGATTGTCAACGGACATTTGACTGATTATTCAACAGGAGAAGCGAACACCACAATCCATTCAATTAACTTTTGATTACGTAATCATCGAATATAATGTGGCTCAATTGTGTTTGCCTTGGGGTGTGAATAATTGAAATTATGTTCCTTGGCATTTGTGCAGAGAAATTCGAGTCAGCATAAACAAAATACCGGCAGCTGAATGGTGTATAATATCTTCGGTTGTTTAATGTGAAAGTAAAAAAAGTAATTCATAATCTCTGTTAATTCCTCGGCAATTTGTGTGGGATTGTTCGTCAAGCGTCTACGTTGGTCGCCAAATTTGGTACGGGTGAGTCAGGCACCATTTCTTTTTTGACAACTTATGTCGGACGTGGAATTCTAAACGCCAAAATATTTAAAGTTTTACTCAATACCGTAATGAATCGTGGGTATGGCTTAACCCTAACACTGTCTCCTATGGGAAATAATTAGTTTTGTTTTGTGGCATCATCGGCATGTAGGGCAACGGGTGCAGATTTTAGTCACCAGTCAAATCAAATCCAAGAGTGAACAATATTAGGGACCAAAGCGTGTCGCATCGCCAATCTGGCGAATTAACCCTTTGCAACAAAATTAAGATTGTATGACCACAAATGGACAGATAGTGCGCCTTTAATGCCGAAAAGTGGACAAACGAGCCCAGCCGCCTCACATCGTTTTTAGTGATCCGACTTCTCGATTTGTTATTGGGAGTGGAACGGGACATTCTTCGGACGCAGCGAACCCCAGTTTCGAGTCCGTAAAATAGAGGGGGGGGGTTAATTAAAGTTACAAATTTGTCATTTCCTTTTATGTAATGAAATGCGACTTGTTTGCGTCTTGAAGATTGGTATTACTGACGTCCAGTTACATTGTCAATTCGGCGTAATTATATGTACCTGTGCGTTTACCGTGACTAAAACAAACGATTTTAGATTCGAAAATCGCGCTTTTTGGGTATTTATGTTTTTTTTTAATTCTGTCAAGTATTTATTTGTGGATTCGACCGTTGTTACGATTCGTATATACATGTATACTACGTTGATGCAGGTATGGTAAGGCAAGTTAACATGCACAAATATGTCTGTTTGCCCACGTTTCCATATAGTTGACTGGTTTTGTCATAATTTAGGTTTCTCATCGTGGATCCATTGTTATGCATATGTAGCATAATCGTGTCGTAGTCGTGTAATATCAAGAGATTAGTCATTTAATGACCTTTAATTAGATTCATTATATAGCTCGCACTGTGTTGTTTTAGTTTAGATGTGCATTAGCTGCGGCTTGAGATTCATATGAATGTTCCTTGTGTGGATAATTGAGGCAATGTCTCATTTCATAAAATAGCATAGGTAGATTCAATGTGCGTTTTAGTTTGAATTTATTGGGATCATTGATCAGCACACATTGCTGTGTGAAAACAAATTGTTCGTGGTACACTATATCATTTTAACTTTGTACACTGTTTTAATTTTCCGTTCCAGAATTGGACTATGTACCGTTTTCACGATGGTACATAGTACCGTTTGTCACATGATGTAACTAAGTTCCGTAAATTGATGCCCCATGAAGTAACTATGTTCCGTAAATTGAACACTGTGTAATCCATCACGTGGTTTGAGCGTCGGAGTTTTTGAATATTTCCAAGAAGATTGACACAAAAGATCACGCATTTATGCATGGAATACATGGATAATCGGGTAAGATAATCTATATCATTATTTCCTTAGTATGCAGCAACTTTCCGGTTGTTGTGACTTACATTCATGTGTCTCCAATATCTATAATTTATTGAGATTATTGATGAGTTTCTCATTTTCAATTTGGCAGCTTCGGTTTATACAAAAGTCAAAAACGGACGCGAATTACTTACTGTACGATTAACCTATTTGAACTATCATTTGCATTACGTTATTATACTGGGATTAATCTGTCAGTTAGGGCGTCTTGATTGACAAATGAAACTATTCTATTCTATTCTATTCCATCTCAGGTTATTGTGAATTTTATGTTAAATTTAAATAAAATACATGCATCATTGCAATTTTGCATGAGCAAAAGTCATATTTAGTTTGATCATGGGCGTAGCCAGCTAGGGTTCGATGGGTTCGGACGAACCCGCCCTTGAAGGCAGATGTGCTCTTGTCGCCTGACTTCCAGGGTTCGACAGGTCGTTGGTTGGGTCAACTTCGGGGGTTCGTTAAGTTAATGCATGCCCCCCGAAGTTGCCCGAGCCAACTAATCGTCGAACCCTGGAAGTCATGCTACGAGGCCACTTAAGCAGTCGGCAAACGCATGATCGGCCTATACTAGGCCTATACTATCGGCCCCATACGAATACGGACCCATGCGAAGTCGGCCCCATGCGAAGTCGGCCCCATGCGAAGTCGGCCCCAGAGAAGTCGGCCCCATATAGAACAGAACCATTCTTTAAAACCATTCTTTATTTATTTTATGTTATGAAATATGAAACTGATAATAATAATTACAAAATAATAATAACAAATTCAACTAGACATTTTAAACTTCCAATTGGAATTTTGATACTTCCATATAATTATCATATATATTCCAATCCAAACCCCTTCTCAGTCATTACCTTTCCCATAACCCAAACCTTAACCATAACCATACCTATCGGCATCCCATACTGTATCTTAAGGCGAAATGTTTTCATAAGCATAACCGTGCTCTTGTCGTAACCATAACCACATCTACTATTCTAACTATGTATATAACCTGAACCAACCCTTACCCATCCTTTAGCCCTGGCTGTACTATTCACATCCCTGACATAATCCATAACACTAACCATAAAACTAACCCAAACACAAACCCTAAATATTTCTCTAACGGTTACCTGGATCAAGTTACCCATGTGTCGATTTGTACTGAGATAAACCACACATATTCCATGAGACACCTCTGGGAAGCTACCAATTTCTCCATCCATTTATTCGAAGCTAAAGATAAACGATCTTTATTGCTAATGATTAGTGCTGCTTGAGTCATCTGAGATCCACGGCACCTGCCCCATGGCAATATCATGGTCAAGTTACCCATGTGTAGCAATTTCCCCAAAATCTTCCAAGCTGATAATAAACGCTATTTGATGTGTATCTTTGTTGATATCATTTATTTGTCCCACCTCAAGTCATATGATGGCAAAGCACCTAACGGATAGCATTTCCCTGGACAATTTAAACATGTGCACTAATTTTCAGCTCCGTGGGTCAGATCATAATATGTATGTAATTAATTATGTTATTAAATTATTCATGAATGCCAATTTAAATCATTTGACGTCAGCTGTACCTATCCGATGACACTCCATTAGAGAATTTACCATGTGCACCAATTTTCTTTTGCCATGATACAATAGCCCGGCAGACAGACAAACAAACGAACACACACACAATTGGGTTTTATTAGTATAAATACATAAATGTGTACAATATATATATATATATATATATATATATATATATATATATATATAATAACGTCTACGGCGATTGCTAACACACGAGTCATATATTTAACACTATAATTGTGGCATTTTCAATGTCTCTGAGAGCATATACTAATTTAGTCATCGTAGTGTGTTGGCATTACATATATTATACAGAGATGTGATGTTATCCTTTTATTGTGATACTGATATACTATAATATGCAGTAATAATATGATTATATTATTACATTTTCTGTATTGTTTCCCTCCTATTTGGACATATAAAGTTACACTAAATATCATTATTATTCATGCATATAGGTATATGCGAGTAGCCACTCGCAAACAATCATTTGTGACATAATACACTTTTTATCGAGAAGCAATCTAAATTATACACAAACGCACTTTTTAACGAGAAGCAATCTGAATTATTTTCGTTCGAATATTTGAGGGAACAAGTCCTCACAGCGACTGGCATCCAAATGCATACATTAGAAATTCGCGGCAAACCAATTGATCCATTGTGACGAAGATAGGGATACCGTTAATATTAATTATTCGATACCAGAAACAGATCTTAACTGTAGCCATGATATGAATGGTCGGACGCCAGCGCTAATGCAAACAATATACACTCTATATACAGCTACAAAATCATTATTAGATGCCTTGACTCGATAGAGTAACACGTTGTAGTTGCCACCACACCAAAGAAAAGTGATATACAGAAAAATCACAGTGAACACAAATGAACAAAACGAAAATCAACAAGAAAAGAAGATGCCTGCATCTGATCGCCCATGATATATTTTACAAAATAATTACGTACATTTGGGAAATGTTATAAATTTAATATTAGAACTTCAAATATACTCATCTATCAAAACGAGATGTCTGGTGTACTCGCGGCCAAGCACATGGCACTTACATGGCCAGATTACACTAGATATGAAGCTTGATCGTGCATGTACAATCTGATAATTACCTGCTCATAAACGCGGGTTATATGGTTTGCCTATATATTCAAATAGTGACATTCACTATGCAGACGGACAGGTGTTGACTGTAACATATTCCAAAGACGTTAATGATGCGAAGAGTAAAATTTAAGATGGATGCTGAGGTTCATGAAAAGAAATTCGGAAAAGAAACGTTAGCTTATCTAGTTGTCACCACAAAAATACAAATATTCAAATAGACCCGATAGTGTCCCGTGCAATATAAGTACGTGCACCCCAACCTCCTGTCACTGCGTCCCTACATGTGACCCGCCATGAACACGTGTAAGCACATAGTAATGAGTTTAATGTTTTAATTTACATTTTTATAAACATATTTCCTTTACTAACTATTCTACTTTTAATTAAATATTTGCTTCTCCTCATCGTAAACACGCCACTACCTTCCGTCCATGTACAAACTATTTACGTCATTTAATATACTCATTAATTAATAATTGCACATTACCCCTTTTAAAAGAGAGATATATATAGCTAGCATGTATATATAGTATATACCCTGTACTTCAGTAGAACACGTTATTTAATACATCATAAATTGTATCAGATTTTAAAAGTTATTTTTTTTTTTAATAATTCATGGGCGATCTGATGCATCTTTATTTCGTGTTGCTGATTGTTCTCGGTATACAGTTGTACCATTGACACATGCCAATATATATTGGGCTGTTTTGACGCGATTTGGAGTTGGTTTAATACGGTTCCATATGATAATGAAGAAAAGCATTGGCAATTTCGGGCTAACATGTACTCATATTGGTAAACTGCGATACACATATGAAATTTGTTGACACAGTGAAATACAAATTTCCCAAGTTATAACCCCCTTTGGTCGAAATAATACATTCATTCCAGTGGTGTGGTATTGTCCTACTCAGTTTGAAGTGTGTACTGTTATATAGAGGATTTCGAACAAGTTATGTTGGGATATAAGGTTTTAAGAAACGAGTTTGATAAATTTGATTCACAACGAATCCTAGACGGGTTGTGAATCAAATTTATGAAACGAGCTCCATAAATTGTTATATCCCAAAATAACGAGTTGAAGATCTTGTATATCACATGAAAAACAACTAGAGCGTAATGCCTTTTAAAAAAATCAAAATCTTTAAAAGAAGCTGAAAATGGATGTAACATGCATACACGCACGCCGTTGGCTGAGACGCATCACAAAACAACCGTATACGATAGTATTGCGCGCTTTGCCTTGCCACGAAACTGATAGTCTCCCAATGTTCCTCTGTATTTTGTGCCTATTTACGTTAGTACATCGAAGTTGGACAATAATTGAACTTTAATGCACAAAGCAATCATTGTGCAATGTCTGGTATAGGTGTCAAGTGCGTCTTTTTTCTAAATAGTATTAATCCGCGTGGTGATTTACTTGGCGCTATGCGAAATATCCAGGGAAGCACACGTGAGAGATAAGAAAATAAACAATCTATTTCAACAAGCATTTTCTAGCTGGTTTCAGATTCTGGTGAGTTTCATGTTAACAAGATTTTGTGATATGATATGGTACTGCAGGTTTATTTTTATTATTTTCGACAGGAGGGGGTATTAAAAGATTTGCAGGAACGTATGCCGGGGTGGTGGGTAACCCTCATGCAATTTTTTTTACTAAAGATCTTTTGTGCCCTTATATGACATTTGTAACAGTTTAAAACATATAAGATTTTATAACGGCAAAAACACCATATTTATGTTACTGGGACCTCATATGGGCCTTAGTAGAGATGACACTGATCTATATGGCATGTTGCATATGGGGCGGTGGGTTGAAAAAAAATCCGAGAAATGAAAACTGAAATAAATAAACTCGTCTTGATGTAACTAAAGTCTAGATCAGTGTGTGCATGGAAAAAGAGCGAGCAACTGTCTCAAACATTAATGTGACTATCACTGGCTAGCATATAACTGCCATCACACTGCTCATCAGTCCATCAAGCCAATCACTGAAATATTTACATGTCTATCAACTCATATGATCTGTTACTCTCACAACACCAAAAATATCCAATTCTGGCACAGTGACTGGTTATGATTTATTATAACAGAGGTTGCCCCAGTAGACTAACAAAAGTGTTAAGGCATAATGCTTGATAATGGGCTGGTTGACAGACTAATCGGGAAATGGTTAGAAATAATGGAATTGTGTGTATCCTGTACATTGATCTACGTTTTCATATATAAGTAAACTGGTCCTGATGTAACTAATGCCTAGCTCATTGTGTGCATGTAAAAAGAGCGAGCAACTGTCTCAAACATTAATGCGACTATCAATGGGTAGAAATATATGTCATCAGTGCATCAAGCCAATCAGTGAATTATTTGCATGTCATCAGATGATGTCTCACAAGACCGAACGTAGCCAAGTCTGGTATAGTGCTGTGACTGCTTGTCATCTATATATATATATATATATCTATATGTATATATATATATATGTATATAAACGAGTAAGATCTGTCCGGGATTTTCTATCAGACCCCTGGACCGAGTTCAACCAAATTCGGTGTGGTGACTCTGGGTACCCGGCGGGTGTTCTAATGGTGTTAGTTTTTCAAACATTTTAATTAAAAAACAATTTAAAAAAAATTGGTTTTGTTAAATTGAGCAAGGAATTCAATCTTTAAAAAAATATATTAAAACAATATATATATACAATATATATATATATATATATATATATATAACAAAATGTTTCATTGACCAAATGTGCTAAATGAAGGCTTTTTCTCAGATCAAAATGTTTGCAAAGTCCCATAAATGGGGCTACAGGCATCTCTGATGCTGAATATAGGCTCCCAAAGGGAGCCTGTTTCAGCTAGTTTAGTATAATAGAAGTAAGTTGCTCCAGTAGACTAATATAAGTGGTATGGAATATGTTAGATAATGGGCTGGTTGACAGAATAATCAGGAAATAGTTAGAAATTATGAAATTTTGTGTATTCTGCACAATGACCTTGGTTTACAGATGATCAGCAATTTATAAAACATTTTGTTTTCAATTAAAACAACTTCTGAAACAGGTTAAACTGTTATTTGAACTAACTGAGATCAATCCCAGTCACATGAGTGATATCAGTAGAGTTTTATGCGATTTTATACCAATTTTAGTGAAATTTGGTGGGGTGGGTGTCAAAAAATTGGGACTAAAAAAATTTCTTGCAGGTTTGGGGGCGGTGGGTCCCCGAAAATGCCAGATGCAAAACAAACGGCATACATTCCAGCAAATGTTTTACTACCCCACCCCCCCTGTTTTCGATGGTTTAAAACTGACAACATGCTCAGAATCACCTTGCATTTTATTCTAATTGGTCTTGAGAATATGAATAAAGGAGCACCATTAATGGATTTGCTATATAAACATATTCGTGAAAATTCTTTGAAAGTAGGAGTCCAAAATTATCGATTAAAAGCACACTTTAGAACAATCGTGAAACCCGTGCTAAATCTATTCAATAACAAACAACGCTTATCACGAGTGAATTGCTGTCGCCGATCACCCAGATATGCCCCATTGATTTAACCCATGTCGGTCTAATATTTTCCACATCGATATCTCATTAGACGGATCAGTTTTTATCTAAATGCAAAACAACTATATACTATTTGATTGCGTATAATAAACAATATAACAAACATATTAATTGTCTTCTTTCCATTCCAGCACCATTATACATTGATGGACAGAGGACCTACAACAACGCTACATTATACACACATGCCGGGGAAAACGTCCCGTTCTTGGACTGGTACCCTGGACAACCCAATGAACCGTCAGTAAACTCGCTCTCCATAAGCCATACGGGAACACTCTACCAGATGTATGATGGAACCGGCGGCGCCGCGAGACCTCACCTGTGTCAACGTTTCTAAATGTTTGAAATGGACTTGAACTATTATAATATTGCTCACGACACTACCAATATGTCATATTTTGCAAAGAACATCAATCAATTACATCTAACTATCTACGTGTTAAGGTGTATGCGGGTGTGTGTACGAGGGTGTGGCAGGGTGTGGACGTTCGTCGGGATAGCGAAGTGACAATAGAACCTTGCTTTGGGAACTTCAAAAAAGTGGGGATCTGACAGAGGTCCCCACTTGTTTCGCCCTGAGATCGCTCGATTGCGTGGAGTCTTGAGAACATAAATAGAAATGTCAAGTACACTGTAGCTCAATTTAGATGGGGATAATTTCATATGCTACAGTCAATAGAGCAATTATGAATGCGGACAGTTTAAAGATTAAGCATAGATGTCAACATGAAGCGATATATTTAAAGTACAATCCAAAATGGTTTTAAAATGGGAGCCATGTTTTTCAACGTAATTCGGAAAAATATGTCTCCCATCTAGAGGTCGCCCAAAAGATCCATATGACATCTGGTGACGATCAGATGAGGGATGTGGTCTGTAGGATGTACCAAAGGATTTACTCATGCAATAAGTAACATCCAAGATGGCTGCCGGTGGCCATGTTTTGATCGAAAATAGTTCAAGTTCGATAGCTCCCATCTAGAGGTGATCCTAAAAATGCCTGTAGATTTACAAAACAATTATCTAATAAATGGGCTGCAGGGTGTCGATGGATTCAAATTTTAAATAATCCAAGATGGCTGCTGGTGGCCTTGCTTTAACGATTTTCAGTCAAAATAGGAGTCTCCCAGTTAAAGGTCACCCCTGTAGGTTGTGCCGAAGGATTTAGTCATAATAGCTGCCTGTGTCCATGTTTTTGATCGAAATTTTTTCAAATTCGATAGCTCCTGTCTAGAGGTGATCCTAAACATGCTTGTAAATTTTCAAAAACAATGTGTCGATGGATTCAAATTTGAAATCCAAGATGGCTGCTGGCGGCCTTGCTTTAACGATTTCCAGTCAAAATAGGAGGCTTCCATTTAGAGGTCACCCCGAATATCGATATGCAGTTTGGCGATTAGGGGTATGGCCTGTAGGTTGTGCCGAAGGATTTAGTCATACAAAGAGTAAAATCAAAGATGGCCGCTTGTGGTCATGATTTGCAACGAAATTCGGAACAAAAATTGAAGGCTCCCATCTAGAGGTCACATAAAAGATCCATATGAAGCTTGGTGACAATCAGATGATGAGGTATGTGGTCTGTTGGATGTACCAAAGAATTTAGTCATGCAACTAGAATGCGCTCACTGGAACTGCCTATACTTGCACCCATCACACATTAGGCATGATTTGTGGTTTCTTGCCAACAACAGTTTGAACCACGGGTGTTGACCCCTCTGAGAGATCGATAACAAATCTGGATATCAAATTTCAGTTCATCCATCGCTGACATATTTGCTTGACATATTTATGGAACAATATAGACATCGCTGATATGAAGGGTGTGAAGACTATTGGTTGCCGATGAGGCAATATATTATTTACCAATGGGCTAAATTACTAGTTTGACTAGAATGATTTGTGTATGCCATTGCACTTCAGCGGCAAAAACCATCGAAGACAATTACAAATACCGACACAATTAAATAAAAGACACGTTACAGTCTTTTATTGAAAGTGTGTAAATGTGAATATGCCCTTTGCGACTGATCTACAGTCTTCGGGAACATATCATCAAAGTGTCTATTGCGTTGAGAATGAGAGAGCTTGTTGTCCCAGTTAATACATAAGGCATTTTAATAATCCACATTCACATTTTTCAGTGTAATTGTTTCTCAATTGAACCATGCGCTATATGCAGATGGATCGGTTCAGCCTGTCCGTGTAATACGAGTCTCAGCTGTCTGGACATCGACGCAATCGTGTCTTGTGTTTTGCGCGCCCTGTGACGTCCTGATGTGCGTCGTGCCGTCATGGCGTCTTTACCGGGTTCCAGAAAGATTAAGGATGTGGCCTGTAGGTTTGCCGAAGGATTTAGTCATACAAAGAGTAAAATCAAAGATGCCGCTGGTGGTCATGCTTTTCAACGAAATTCGGAAAAAAATGAAGGCTCCCATCTAGAGGTTACCCAAAAGATCCATATGAAGCTTGGTGACGATCAGATGAGGGGTGTGGCAATAAGTAAAATCCAAGACGGCTGCCATGTTTTTTATCGAAAATTGTTCAAATTCGATAGCTCCCGTATAGAGGTGATCCTAACATGCCTATACGATCCAAGTGCCAAAGGATTTAGTTATGTAAAGAGTCAAATACAAGAGCTTCCGGAGGCCATATTTTAAAGGAATCTTCCTCAAAATAGGAGGCTCCCATCTAGAGGTAACCGCGACGATCCATGTGAAGTTTGGTGACGATCAGATGAGAGATGAGACCTGTATGGTGTGCTAACGGAAATTGTTGACGGACGCATCCGATCTACGCCAACCCAATTCGTCGCGTCAGAACTAAAATGTCGTAACTCACATTTTCAACTTTCCGACAAAATGAAGGTTGAAGTTTTCGGTCAACAATTCTCATAATGTTGACAAAGCATGACGTATTTATGTCGCATTTATGCCAATAAACACTGGCATTAGCTGTCCATTGAACGAAATATTTGTTTCTGTTTACTCACTCGTTTTCTTTTAAACGACAATAACTTGTTTGAAGTTACGACATTTTGCGTACGCCAACGACGATTGGTTTCCGTGCTATAAGAAAGTTGTGTTAATACATAGTACACATTAAGCTAAATATGGTGGTAATCGCATGTGTCTATGAACTAAACAGTGCCTATTCTAAATAATGAATATTCACTCATGTGCATCATCATACAGAAATTTGTGGAACAATCACAAAATTTAAATCACCAAATGATCACGTGACTAGTATGGAGATACGACCAAGCACTCATTTGAGAATTTACAAACACAAAACAGAAGTAACGTGGACAACATGAAGCATCCGTTTGGCTGCTGTTGGACATACGACCTTATAGCACGAATAATTGTGAAGATCGCTGGAAATACGACATTTGTGTCACTGTTTTGTGAGAATATTTGCCGCCCAATTCTATTTATTAGCACAACTTCCTTATAGCACGGAAACCAATCGTCGTTGGCGTACGCAAAAGGTCGTATCTCCAAACAAGTTATTGCTTTTTAAAAGAAAACGAGGGAGTAAACAGAAAAAGTATGTGGTTCCATGGACAGCTAATGTCAGTTTTCATTGGGATAAATACAACAATACGTCATGCCTTGTCAGTATTAGGAGAAATGTTGTCTGAAAACTTCAAGCTTCATTTTCCCGGAAAGTTGAAAATGTGGGTTATGACATTATAGCACTGATGCGACGTTTAGTCAGCACTTTCAACAGTTGAAAATGTATTATTATATAGCACATAAATCCGACACATAGTTTATAAAAGCATGCTTCCGTATGCCCATGCATCTGCGCAAATTTACTCGAATCCAATGTTTGTACACCAATACTTCTAATTGGCGGTCAACGGGATTGACTGCCATCTAAAATGAAGTTTGAAGTTTGGCACAAAAACGTTCAGCTAGTTTTGGCTTGTTATAACGAACAACATATAACGTAGATGCAATTCTGCCAACTGTAACTGCACCGTTTATGATTATCCGTATGGCAGCTAGATTGTATGTTCAAACAACTTTGTCGGAAGATGTCTGTCCAGCATCCATATAAAACAATGGAGCGATCATTTTAAATGACGCGATATAGAAATGTGTATCGTCAAATAAAAAGCGAAGAATCATTCTCATGTGTAGGTTGGCTGCATGATGCGAGAGCAGCGATACGGTGTGATCTGGCGCGAACACTCTCTTGGTTCCATAACCAGCCAAGAATTAATCAGGTCTGAGATGCAATAGACAACGCAGTCGGAAAGGTTTTCGCTCCGTAAAAAAACCCATCAAAAACACAAAAAACAATGGTATAACGCATATAAAAGTCAGTTAAAATTCGGAAGGATATGTGCTGTAAATTATCTTAACAATTACATTATGTTTGCGACATTTTTTCGTCAATGGAGATGACAATCATGGACATCTGGCAACAGCGAAACGGAAGAACAAATAAACTATTACAACAAGAGAAAATGTCTGGACAAACAAAATTAAAGATGGAACCAGAACAGAAACACTGTTTTTCATGCAGAGGCAAGTTTAAACATAGAAAAAACTATATCGTTTGTGACTTTTGTCATGAAAACTTTCACTTTAGCTGCCAAGGCATGTGTGCTGAAGACGCAAAAGACTTAACAAACAGATCGAGTTCACTGTTGTGGCCATGCAAGCGTTGCCGAGAAAAACACACAAAACCAGGCAAGCTGGGAGTAAAATCCAACCAACAACTGAATCACCATCCGTAAAAACGACAGACATGGATGAGAAAACAACCAAAGAAGTAGAATTATCAGAACAACTGAGTGTACATGAGATCGGAAACTGGATGAAACACATCGAAAAACTATTAGAAAAAGTGATAACAAATATGGATAAATTTGAAGAACAAATAAATAGCAGGGTGGATCAGCGGTTCGAAAATTTCGACACAAAATATAGCGCAAAGGTGAAGAAACATATGACTGACATGGAAAGAAGAATATATCAAGTAGATACGACAGTATCAAAACTGGAAAAGCAAGTGACTAAATGTGAAGATCAAATATCAATGCAGAAATATACTCACAGATAGAGGCATTTAGGAGGACAGCAGAGAAACAGTTCAGCGAATTTAGAGACAAACAAAATAATAAGTTTGAACAACAAAAAATAGAGATACAAGAATTAAAGAAAATACTGGAAACATCGATCAACGAGAAATTACTAACTCCAATACATACGGACGACAAGTTAAAAAAAACATTGGCGAGAACAAAGACTACAATGTCGTTTTGGCAAACGTACCGGAGCCAACGACACATTGTGATTATGATGATTCGCGCAAACAAGATTGGAAAATCATATCAAAAATAGTACGGAAAATATAGATATGGCAAGAAACGTGGTCAATTTTTTTTTGGTACTCATATTTTGAGGGGCTAAGTGCTAAGTGCAAATGAATCAAGAAAAGGGCGTATCAAACTGAATTCTAGCGGTGCTATGCTACTAAACTGCTAAGGAATGAAAATATTAGAAAAGAGAGTTTCAAACTGAATTCTAGCAGTGCTATGCTGCTAAACTGCTAAGGAATGAAAATATTAAAAAAGAGAGTTTCAAACTCAATCCTAGCAGTGCTATGCTCCTAAACTGCTAAGGAATGAAAATATTAAAAAAAGAGAGTTTCAAACTGAATTCTAGCAGTGCTCTGCTGCTAAGCTGCAAAGGAATAAAAATATTAAAAAAGAGAGTTTCAAACTCAATTCTAGTAGTGCTCTGCTGCTAAACTGCTAAGGAATGAAAATATTAAAAAAGATAGTTTCAAACTCAATTCTAGTAGTGCTCTGCTACAAAACTGCTAAGGAATGAAAATATTAAAAAAGAATTTCAAACTCAATTCTAGCAGTGCTATGATGCTAAACTGCTAAAGAATGAAAATATTAAAAAAGAGAGTCTCAAACGGAATTCTAGCGGTGCTATGCTGCTAAACTGCTAATGAATGGAATGGTAAAAAAGAGAGTTTCAAACTGAATTCTAGCGGTGCTATGCTGCTAAATTGCTAACGAATGAACATATTAAAAAAGAGAGTTTCAAACTGAATTCTAGCAGTGCTATGCTGCTAAACTGCTAAGGAATGAAAATATTAAAAAAGAGAGTTTCAAACTGAATTCTAGCAGTGCTATGCTGCTAAACTGCTAAGGAATGAAAATATTAAAAAAGAGAGTTTCAAACTGAATTGTAGCAGTGCTATGCTGCTAAACTGCTAAGGAATGAAAATATTAAAAAAGAGAGTTTCAAACTCAATTCTAGCGGTGCTATGCTGCTAAAAGCTAAAAATAAAAATATTAAAAAAGAGAATTTCAAACTCAATTCTAGCAGTGCTATGCTGCTAAACTGCTAAGGAATGATAATATTAAAAAATAGAGTTTCAAACTGAATTCTAGCGGTGCTATGCTGCTAAACTGCTAAGGTATGAAAATATTTAAAAAGAGAGTTTCAAAATCAATTCTAGCAGGGCTCTGCTGCTAAACTGCTAAGAAATAAGAATATTAAAAAAGAGAATTTCAAACTCAATTCTAGCAGTGCTATGCTGCTAAACTGCTAAGGAATGATAATATTAAAAAAGAGAGTTTCAAACGGAATTCTAGTAGTGCACTGCTGCTAAACTGCTAAGGAATGAAAATATTAAAAAAGAGAGTTTCAAACTGAATTTTAGCAGTGCTCTGCTGCTAAACTGCTAAGGAATAAAAATATTAAAAACCAGACTTTCAAACTCAATTCTAGCAGTGCTATGCTGCTAAACTGCTAAGGAATGATAATATTGAAAAAGAGAGTTTCAAACTCAATTCTCGCAGTGCTCTGCTGCTAAACTGCTATGGAATAAAAATATAAAAAGGAGAGTTTCAAACTCAATTCTAGCAGTGCTATGCTGCTAAACTGCTATGGAATGAAAATATTAAAAAAGTGAGTTTCAAACTCAATTCTAGCAGTGCTATGCTGCTAAACTGCTAAGGAATGAACATATTAACAAATAGAGTCTCAAACTGAATTCTAGCGGTGCTATGCTGCTAAACTGCTAAGGAATGGAATTATTGGAAAAGAGAGTTTCAAACGGAATTCTAGCAGTGCTCTGCTGCTAAACTGCTAAGGAATAAAAATATTAAAAACGAGACTTTCAAACTCAATTCTAGCAGTGCTATGCTGCTAAACTGCTAAGGAATGATAATATTGAAAAAGAGAGTTTCAAACTCAATTCTCGCAGTGCTCTGCTGCTAAACTGCTATGGAATAAAAATATAAAAAGGAGAGTTTCAAACTCAATTCTAGCAGTGCTATGCTGCTAAACTGCTATGGAATGAAAATATTAAAAAAGTGAGTTTCAAACTCAATTCTAGCAGTGCTATGCTGCTAAACTGCTAAGGAATGAACATATTAACAAATAGAGTCTCAAACTGAATTCTAGCGGTGCTATGCTGCTAAACTGCTAAGGAATGGAATTATTGGAAAAGAGAGTTTCAAACGGAATTCTAGCGGTGCTATTCTGCTAAACTGCTAAGGAATGAAAATATTAAAAAATTGAGTCTCAAACGGAATTCTACCGGTGCTATGCTGCTAAACTGCTAACCAATGGCGATATGTCTCTCTAGCCAGTTACATTAGACACAATAGTTGGTCGTGGTGGTTGTTCAGTTTATCTAGGCAGTAATCTCGATGCATATAGCTACCAATGACGGCTAGACTATAAACAGCTATTGATAATAGTCACTATAGCCAATCAGGGTGGTATGTCTATATTGCCAGTTACATTAGTCACTGTAGCTAGTCGTGATGGCTATTTAGTACATGTGGGCAGCAATATTGATAAAAGTGACTATAAGTGTATAATATTCTACACAGTAAGCTAGTAAATGTAGTCACTATAGCTAACCTGGGTGGTAAGTCTATCTAGCTAGTTAATCAGTCACTATAGCTAGCCATTGTGGTTAATCAGTACATGCGGGCAGTATTATTGATCAACATATCTAGCTATAGTGGATAATCTTTCCCGAAAGCTAGTAAGTGTAGTCAGCTAACCTCTGTGTCAAGTCTATCTAGACAGTTAGTTATTCATATAAACAGTCATTGTGTATGCATATAGCTAGTCATGGTGGTTATTCAGTATATATGGGCAGTTATATAGATCAAAGTAGCCAGATAGGAAGATAGTCTATACCACAAGTAATAGTAGCCACTGCAGCTAGCCAGGGTGGTAAGTCTATCTAGTCAGTTACTGTAGTCATAATGGCTAATCATGGTGGTTGTGCAGTTTAAATAGGCAGTAATAATAATCAATATAGCTAGCACTGGCGGATGGTCTATATATCCGGCTAATAATAATAGTCACTATAGCTCACCAGGGCGGTAAGTCTATTTAGTGAGCTACATTGGTTACTATATTTAGTCATTGTGGTAATTCAGTACATATGGACAGTAATATCGATCAAAGTAGCTAGCTATGGTGGATAATCTATACAGAAAAGCTGGTAAGTGTAGACATCATAGCTAACCATGGTGGTAAGTCTATCTAGCCAGTTCCATTAGTCACTATAGCTGGTCATGATGGTCTCAAAGTTTATACGGGCAGTAGTATTTATCAATGTAGCTAACTATATCTATCAAGCCAGCATGTAATACTAGTCACAAAAAATAATTCATATCATATGTCCAGAATCCAAAGATTTGGGCACCTACCCATCTTCTACGATGGGCCCTTAAAATTGTGAACCCCAAATTGAACCCGTGCAGTTTAAACATGTCAGCTATAAATGAGTCTTGTACAGATGCAGGACGGTCCATATATGTCCCAACGTCCTTATTATATGCCAGAATCCAAAGATATAGGCACATCAATACACATTTTCTGTGATGGGCCCTTAAATGTTTGAACCCCAAACTGATGTACTAGTATGTGCAGTAATAACCTATGTCAACTATATATGAGTCACGTACAGATGCAGTAGGGTCCAGATATGTCCCAACATCCATATTATATTCCCAGAATTCAAAGATTTAGGCACCTACCCATTTTCTATGATGGGCCCTTAAAATGGTGAACCCCAAATTGGAGCCTGTGTAGTCTAAACCTAAGTCAACTATATCGGAGTCCGGTACAGATGCAGGAGATTCCAGATATGTCCTAACATCTACAATATATTCCCAGAATCCAAAGATTTAGGCACTTGCCCATTTCTATGAAAGGGCCCTTGAAATGGCGAACCCCAAATTTGAGCCCATGCAGTTTAAACCTAATTCAACTACATGTATATGTGAGTCATGTACAGATACAGGACGGTCCACATTTGTCCCAACATCCATATTATATGCCAGAACCAAAGTATAGGCACATACACAATTTCTGTTTGAACCCCAAAATGAAGTTCGTGCAGTGAAAACCTAAGTCAACTATATATGAGTCATGTACAGCTGCAGGACGGTCTATATATGCCAAACATCCATATTATATGCCAGAATCCAAAGATATAGGCACATACACGTTTTCAGTGATGGGCCCTTAAATGTTTGAACCCCGATATGGAGCCCGTGCAGTGAAAACGTGAGTCAACTATATCAGTGTCATGCACAGATGCAGAAGGTTCAGATATGTCCCAACATCCATATTATATTCACAGAATCCCAAGATTTAGCCACCTACTCATTTTCTATGATGGGCCCCTAAAATTGTGAACATCAAATTTGAGTCTCTGCAGTGTAGGGGAAACTGGGGTGGAGTGGGACAGTGGGTACTGTGGGCAGTGGAGATAACTCCATACAATCGATGAGTTGCCTATTCTGTATGGATTCATTTGATGCTCATAAGATGTCCCCAGAACAAATGACATGAATCAAACGTGTAGCAAGCATATTATATTTGTATGTGATTTTTATGGAATCTGAGCAATATGTTTCCGAACACAACATTTTGAAATTTTTCATATGAGAGATATTTTCTTACCGACTCTGAGCTCTGAAACAACTGTGTGTGGGCTTCAAATTGTATATCTGTTTCAATACTTAGCATAGGCGTGTTGCTAAAATATTGACTCAACTGATACATGACTATGTCGGGTTAGAGTGGGACATGTGGCTCGGTGTACATTGGGACTGTTGGTTACAGTAATATAGATTTGAGCAGATCTTTGGAAAATACCATTCCTGGTTGCTTTTATCTTCTACATGGTGACCCCAAGCAGAACTTTTTTCAATTAGTTTGTCAGATTAGAATTTAGCCCTGTGGATTTAAACTGTGTCCCACTCCTCCCCGATTGAGTGGAAGTATCAATAAAGCCTTGTGTTTCAACTATATGAATGCGTGTTACCACAGAACGAATTTCCCTCTTTGAATGAATAACTATTTCAGTATGTTATGGAATTCCAATGGGTGACCCACTGTACCCCCTGACCCGGGGAAGTGTGAGAGATTTGGGTACCTTGTTTAAGTTGCCAGCATGGGAAATATATCAAGATGGCAATGACGTACAAATAGTACAAAAAGCAAGTCATGTAGCACAAATTGAGTAATGAGCATTCAAAGAAAAAATGTCCCACTCCACCCCAGTTCCCACTACACATGGTTCACCATTTTAAGGGTCAATCATAGAAAAATGGTATGTGTTTAAACATTTAGATTCTGGGATATATTATGGATAATGGGACATATCTGGACCCTCCTGAATCCGGACTTGACTCAGGTATAGCTGACATAGGTTTTCACTGCACTGGCAGGGGGGTGGGGTCGGAAAAAGAATTCAGGCACGTATGGCACTTTTTCCCTTTCGATCATTTTTTGTACCCACCCACCCCCACCGCCAAATATTTTTCCGTTTTCGACAGTTTTTCCGACCATTTTTGGACACCCACCCCCTTAAAACACTAAAACAGTAATAAAGATGCGAAAACCGGCGGAAACAGTTGTTAATAACTTTCAAGTGAATTTAGGCCCATACTATTATGTGAGCTTCCTATGTTTTGAGAAAACACAAGCATGACTATTTTCGTTTTCTGAATGGATGTCAGAACACATCTATGGCGCTAGTAACATTTTGATATTCTACCTGATTCGACCAGTGATTCGACTGCTATCTCCCAACATTTAAAGAAATGGAATTATGCAATGCTGCCTTATCAGAATATATAGTCCGATTTGAGATACAACTATGATTAAAAGACATTTTTGACAGCTGATCAGTCACGTAGCTCACTTCTTCGTTTAAAAGCAATAAGAAGCAACATTTATTTCTTACTACTTTTGTAAATATGTGTCCAAATGTGTCAAGTTGACAAATCGAACGCACACTTAGTGGGAATTATGTATGGTTAAAGTCGGTTTTGTTGATTTGAACAATTGTAAAGTTGAGGAACAAGGTTACAGCAGTCTATAGATGAGAATGTTTTGGTATTTACTTTTTTGTTTTATGTTTTTAGTTGTATAAGTCTGTAACATTCAGTCTTAGCTCAATATTATCATGTGCCAACTTTATGTGATGAGAATTCCACTTCTATTTTTACATTGTTATGACAAAGGTTGTTTTACTGACAAGCCGTCCAGATTTGTTTTTCATTTGTTTTATTTGCACATTTAATTGTGTATAGATCAATGTCTAGATTGTGATAAAACAAGCCATAGATTCACATGGAATAATGTCGCCATTAATACTTCTTTTGAATTATGAACAGTTATATAGGCAGAATGACTATAGTGAAGTTTTATTGGTATAACAATGTAAAAATAAGCACATAACAATTTTCTATGATGGGCCCTTAAAATGGTGAACCCCATTTTTGAGCCCGTGCAGGTGTAACCTAAGTAAACTATTCTCCCGATATTCAAATTAGATGCCAGAACCCCAAATTTGAGCCAGTGCTTAAACATAAAACTTTAAAATAAAAAAGTAAACACTGTGATAACAGGACATAGAGTATTTGGCATCACTATTAGCCGAGAGCTATATGATCTATATATTTTTGTTTTCACTGCACAAGCTCAACTTTGGGATTCACAATTTTAAGGGTCCATCATAAAAGATTGGTATGTGACTATATTGGTATAATCTATTCTGGAAGTTTTACATGGCTTATTGTTATGTTTTATCAAACGAAGATATATAATCTAATAGTGATGCCAAATACTCTATGTCCTGTTATCACAGTGTTTACTTTTTTATTTTAAAGTTTTATTTTTAATCAGCCCAGCTGAGCCCAGTTGCTGTTTCATAGATTTATAGTGATGAGCATTCCTCTTATTTTTCTTTTATACCTTTATGCTAAATGTTATTTGTGTTTGTTTTATATGCAGATTATTCTAAAACAAGATAATTTTGTTATGATAATGGTTGTTGTTTATATGACAATTCCCTTAGTGCCGTTCAGTGTATAAGATATAACTTATCAGCTGCACCCTCCTGTAATACAAAACTGAATAAGTCTACAGTCAGTATATTTTATTACAAGTGTGTATATTTTATTAGCTCGGTTTAACATCAAAAGGCAGACTTTGCTTTTTCAAAATCGCTCATGCAGGATCACGTTCGAATTTCCCATGGACTAACACCCATTTTTAAAAAATACAACTGGATAACTGTCTGCAGTCAGTTTACCAGTTAGAGTTACATTATTTCTCTCATTCAAAGTGGTTTTGAAGCCCAACTCATTGCCAAAACACTAAAATAACAAGCAGGAAATTTTGTTTTTAGTTGCGGACAAAATTGCTTGTTGGTGGCTTTGACCACCCACCCACCCCGACATACGTGCCGGAATTTTTATTTTTCACCCCCCCCCCCGCACTGGCTCAAATTTGGGGTTCTGGCATCTAATTTGAATATCGGGAGAATAGTTTACTTAGGTTACACCTGCACGGCTCAAATTTGGGGTTCACCATTTTAAGGGCCCATCATAGAAAATTGTTATGTGCCTATATCTTTGGATTCTGGCATATAATATGAATATTGGGTCACATCTGGACCATCCTGCATCTGGATATGACTCGGGTATAGTTGACATAGATTTGGCATAGGTTTTCACTGCACAAGCTCAACTTTGGGATTCACAATTTTAAGGGTCCATCATAAAAGATTGGTATGTGACTATATCGTTGGATTCTGGCATATAATATGGATATCGGGACATATCTGGATCATCCTGCATCTGGACATGACTCAGGTATAGTTTACTTCGGTTTAAACGGCTCAAATTTGGGGTTTACCATTTTAAGGGCCCATTATAGAAAATTATAATGGCCTATATCTTTGGATTATGTAATAAAATATGGATATTGGGACATATCTGGACCGTCCTGCATCTGGACATGACTCGGGTATTGTTGACATAGGTTTTTGCTGCACGGGCTCAAATTTGGGGTTCACCATTTTAAGGGCCCATCATAAACAATGGGTATGTGCCTATATCTTAGATTCTGGCATGCAATATGGATATTGGGACATATCTGGACCCTCCTGTATCTGGACATGAATCAGGAAAAGCTGACATATGTTTTTACTGCACGGGCTCAAATTTGGGGTTCACCATTTTAAGGGCTATCATAAAAAAAATGTTATGATTTAGCGACCTGCGAATATTCGAGATTCGATTCGATGTCGATATCGGGCACCCGATTCGAGATCGACACCGAATCGGTCTGCTGATTCGGATATGTTCGAATCGGTGTTACTTTGGTGTTGTCTCGTTTTTTTGCGTCTAGATAACATATGCAAATGATATGAACTCACAAAAATTGAAGCACAAGGTTGCCAAGTTAGCCAACATAGGTAATTTTGAAAGTATGTCATTCAGAATAAACGTGCATGTTGGTGTTTGATCTATTGTGGTGTGAACAGTTTATCAGATAACTATAACTACCATTGGTATCGGACTACAACAATTATATAGCTGTAATTGTCCGAGAGCCTGCTGGGTTCTATTTGCACAATTGCGTACGAAAGATTTGATGCCCCAGATTTGTTCCACCCCAAGAACGTTTGAAGAAATCCGATTTCTTAAGTTCCGCATTCCTGGCGTTTTGGGGCCGGAGACCCCACAAAAACTCCAAAAATAACTATTTGCACTTTTGAGTACAAAGCTGATTTGTTATATTATTAGTACTCCAGCAATCACTGACCAATAATACACAATTTCTGAAACGAAATTTCCGGGCGTTTTCATTTCAGAAGGGGGTTTCTGATCGTACCCATAAAACCCCAAAAATCACTTCTATTTGGATTTTTGAGTACAAAGCTAATTTTTATATTAATAGTGCTCCAGCAATCACTGATCAATAATACACAATTTATGAAACAATATTTCCTGGCGTTTTCATTTCAGAAGGGGGTTTCTGATAGTACCCCCAAAACAACAAAACATTACTTCTATTTGCACTTTCGAGTACAAAGCTGATTTTTGTCTTAATAGTGCCATAATCATCACTGATCGATGATACACAATTTCTGAAATGAAATTTCCTGGCGTTTTCATTTCAGAAGGGGTTTCTGAATGTACCCAAAAAAAAAACAATAACTTTTATTTTCACATACTGTCGAATACAAAGCACAATTTTAAGGTGAACCTGGAAAAATTTATATAAATATACAAATCTACTGACCACAAACGTTCCGCGCGTTTCAGGGAGGAAAATTCATTATTTTTTATTATAAAAAAATGTAGTAAAACATGAAAGAAAACGAAAATTGAAATTTTAGTCCGGGAACCAGGTCGATCAAACGTGCACACCCCGAGGATTAAACTTCATTCAATTTTCGTAAGGATGTCTACTCAAAACTATTTAGACGTTAAAAGGTGACAGTGTATGTTCCGGACAATATGGCGGCGATTTCCGGGAGTATACCCCACTCACTACATACATGTTCAGCAAAAACCTATTGTTCTTGATTCCATGCCATATGCCTGTCATTTTTCCTGCATAATTTGACTGAAAAAAAGAGTCCAAAATGGAGGAAAAAATGGCAACCGAAAGTAACAAAAAGAGCATTTTACAGTAACTTTCACCGTAGGTGCCAGTTGCGTCACCATACATGATGTCCAATCCTAATACGATAACAGTAAGTCAAAACCCGAGTTTTCAAAAATGATGACGAAAATGGCAATCGGAAGTCAACAGTTGAAGTGCTTTACACAATGAGTATCACGTGCCATCTAAATTACCACGAGTATAGTCGTAGCCCTGCAACGATTGTTCCAAACCACAGCGCATGGTAGTGCCCCAAACAATTCAACGAACGTTCCAAACTACACAGGTTTTGTCCCAAATTACCAAAAATGAGTGTCCCTAACCACCCAACGTGTGATCCAAATCATACAATGAGCGGGCCAATCCATCCAATGAATGCCCCAAACCACCAAATGAGTGTCCCAAACAATCCAGCGAATGTTCGAAAGGAAAAGAGTGTCCCATATGCACCAAATTTTTTGTCCCGGGCCATCCGAAGAGAGTTCTATGTCATACAACGGGTGTCCCAAACCACCAACTGTCGTCTCAATCCATTCCACGGCCCAATCAGTGAACCAGTCGACAAATGAGTGTCTCATTCCACCATTCGTGTGTCCCATATGCACATCTAGTGTCAAAAACCACCCAATTGGTCTCAAACTATCCAACGGGTGGCACAAACAATTAAGTACGATATGCACCTGATTCCCGACCAGCACAGATAGTCCCCCAAACCATGCATCTGGTACCCTAACCCACACAATGGGTATCACAGGCCATACAAGGAGTGTCTCATTCACCCGATCAGTGTCGCAACCCTGCAACTGTTGTTCCAAATCACAGTGCATGGTACTAGTAGTGCCCCAAACAATGCAACTGGTGTTCCTAACCAAATAGGTTCAAACCACCAAAAGTCGTCTCAATTTATAAAATGGCCCAATCATTGAATAAATCGACAAATTTATATGACATTCAACCACACATGTGTCCCATATCCAAGTCGAGTGTCCAAACCAATTCAACTGTTGTCTCAAACCATGCAATGGGTGTTACAACCACCCACCGAGTGACCCAAACCATACAACTAGTATAACAAACCAGCCAGTGAGTTCCCAATCCATCCAAATGGTGTCATAAACCATCTACTAACTTGCATCTCAATACATTTAAACAAGTGTACAAAACCCTCCTCCGAGTATTCAACCCTTTCATGGCGGGTGAATTGCTGATACAGCATTAATGATCCTGTGCCATGCATTCTCCCATATACATGTATGCGGGTCTCCCATAGGGAGTCCTGTATATGTTATGAGAATTATGTGACTCACATGGCCAAGGTAAGTAATGTTAGGCCAATGCATTTCCTTATATATATGCGATGCACCCTATGGCACAGGATTTTCGCAAAATGTCAAGAAGCTACGGTCAAGGATTAAGACCATCAAATGAGTGTTCCAAACCACCCAATGGGTTTAAAATCCAAACCAAGAGACACTCGCTTGGTTGTTCGAGATATCCGATGGATGATTTTGTATAATAGTTGTGACAATCATTCGATGGTGTGGGACATTCTGCATGGGGTGGTTTTAGACACCAGGCGGATTGTTTGGGAACCATTTGATGGTTTGCGACACTAGTTGGGTCGATTGGGATGCGTATTGGGTGGTTCGGGACACTGGTTGGCAATTGGCAGTGCCCGTTCTATGGACTGTGTTGGTTTGGTATACTATATTAATTAAGATGGTGGTTTGAGACCCCAGATGCGTGGACTTAAGCTCCTTAGATGACACTCGTTAAGTGGTTTTGGAAACTCATTGGATATGTTTGGATACAAGTTTGGTGGCTTTTGACACTCATTTCATGGCATATAGCACTATTGGCTATAAATTATACGAGAAGATTTAGTTACAATATGAATTAATGAAAATAATATGTTTTTATTTTTGATGCCACGGAAACAGTCTGGTGACCTTTAGCCGAACTTGCCCAATTTTACTGCTGCCAGTGGCCATTTTGTCCATATTTTCGATATTGATGCCATCGTTTCTGCTAAAATGGGCGGTTCATGTCTGCCATCGTATTGGTATTCAGTATTCAGTACACGGGTGAGTTCAATTACCTTCTGGGCATTACAATAATAATTGATTTTTCTTAGAAATTGTATTTTAAATCTATTTTAATTTGATGGACACTGAAGGGCCAATCCTCGTGATATGGCTCATTACTATCAGATATCGATTTAGCATGGTACATTGTTTTTAAACAAAAAAAGGAAATTATCTTGTTAAATGTAGCGAAATTTGCACAATTTTACCACTTCCGGACACCATTTTGTCCGCTATTTTGTATTTTGTAATGACAACAATAATAATATATTAATAATTTCACATGGAACGAAATAACAAACAATAAAGCTATGCACATAAATAGGACTTTTTTCGAAAGAACTCCATAAAATTCCCCCAAAGCGGATTTAGAAAATGTTGTTCCCCCGATTCTGCCCGAAAAAATGACAAAAATATTGCATATTATATATTTTCCATTGTTTTATCTGTTATATGAGAATATGAAATGCTAGATTTTACTTCACCATTGATTCTGACCAAGAATAATACAGATCTTAGCTAAAGGGCTTCTCCAGAAAGTAGTTCTCAGAAAGTATACGCGACGAAAGTTTTTCTGTAAAATCAATTAGAAAACAGGTCATGGAGAGTTGCTCGCCCACTTTTGAAAACACCCATGACGTTGGATATCAAGTCATGAATAACTCTTGAGTTGGAGCCGATAGTTGAATGACACTACTTCAATGCGAATGATGTTCAGTCGGGTTCTGACACCAGCAATCAATTCTGCCCGTGTTTATACTTGACATAAATCTGTCATCGTCCTCGCTTCAAATGTCTATATAGTTCTGCAGCTTTCGAAGAAATTCCCAACGCGGTCATACTTGACATTGATTTGCGCGAACTTGTTTTTCCCCATTGTGCAGGATTGTTGAGTTGGCGCCGATAGTTGAATGACACTACTTCAATGCGAATGTTGTTCCGCCGGGTTCTGACACCAGCAATCAATTCTGCCCGTGTTTATACTTGACATAAATCTGTCATCGTCCTCGCTTCAAATGTCTATATAGTTCTGCAGCTTTCGAAGAAATTCCCAATGCGGTCATACTTGACATTGATTCGCGCGAACTTGTTTTTCCCCATTGTGCAGGATTGTGCCCATGATAGGGACACATCATTTATCCTATGGGGTGAGTCCGGTGTTTAGGTATCCTGTTATATAGCAACAACATACTTTCAAATAAATCGAATCATAAATTGGAATGTCCCACCTGAAAGTGTTCATATAATACAGGCTTCGCATAATACATGATTATACAGCTTAATAAATACCTAACAAAGTCACGTTTAATTAAAAGGAATATTGCATTGTTTTATCGCTTATATGAGAATATGAAATGCTAGGTGTTACTACACCATTGACTCTGACCAAGTTTTTTTTTTACCATTTGGTCTGTGAACAATGATGATAGTGGAGATAGTATTAAGAAAAAATATTATATGTGCGTACGGCAGTGCAAATAATTTTCTTTTTCGGGTTTTCGTTGGGACTTAACACGAACCCACCATCTCCTTAACACATATCCCCCAGCACAAAAATTACCCACCCCAATAATACTTACTCCTATATAAGTAAGTATTATTGGGGTAGGGTCAATTGTTTCACGTGACATGAAAACGCACGGAATTTCGTTTCTTAAACTAGGTTATTATGACTAGCAATAGCAGGATAACTATTCAGGAAATTAATTTTCTAGTTTTTTGGGGGCACTTTAAAAAAACCCATTCAGAAATGAAAACGCCAAGGAATTTTGTTTCAGAAATTGTGTATTATTAATCAGTGATGACTAGAGCACTATTAATATGAAAATCAACTTTGTACTCGAAAGTGCAAATAGAAGTAATTTTTGGGGTTTTGGGGGATACTTTCAAAACCCCCTTTCTTAAATGAAAACGCCAGGAAATTTATTTCAATAAATTGTGTATTGTTGATCAGTAATTGCTGGAGCACAATTAATACAAAAATCAGCGTTCTACTCAAAAGTGCAAATAGTCATTTTTGGGGGTTTTGTGTGGTCTCCGGCCCCAAAACGCCAGGAATGCGGAACTTAAGAAATCCGATTTCTTTGAACGTTCCTGGGGTGTAACACATCTGGGGCATCAAACCTTTCGTATGCGATTGTGCAAATAGACCCATCAGGCTCCCTGATTATAACGATGTACCAATTTCCAAGTGTGTCAAATTCTGTGTTATCTTTATTAAATAATGTAGACAAGTTACTTCAATTCCATGAGGTTGGTGATACGTTGATTGAACTACATGTCTTTAAATGTCATACTGTCACTTCTTGTGTAATGGTCGCCATGACACAGCTAGATAGAAATTCAATGCAACATATCCCAAACCCACAATGAGACCGAGAGTGACTTGCCTATGTCATGATTTCCCTAAAAAAGATGCAAGTTCCAACTGCTGTTTAAGAAGATTAAAGTTTTTATATAGTATCTAGTGAATTTTCCAGTTTTTGTAATGAGACACCGAATTACACACTGGTAAACAATGTCAACCACTAGCTGATTCGATTCGAGATTCGATGTCGATATCAGGAAGGAGATTCGATATCGAGATTCGATTCGATGCAAAATCCCCGATTCGCAGACCGCTATTATGATTGTGCTATACCTTTGGATTCTGGGCATAAGATATGGATATTGGGACTTAGCTGGACCATCCTGCATCCGGACTTGACTCATGTATAGTCATCTACATTGGTAGATATGCTGGGCAACCTGTGTTTTCCCCACTGGTATTAAAGTTGTCATGTTTACAACCAAGTGGCACATGTTTTCACTGCACGGACTCAAATTTGGGGTTCGGGTTCGCCATTTTAAGTGTACCTATATCTTTAGATTCTGGTATTTAATATGGATATTGGGACAAATTTGGACCTTCCTGTATCTGGACATGAATCAGGAAAAGCTGACATATGTTTTCACTGCACGGGCTCAAATTTTGGGTTCTCCATTGTAAGGGCCCAGCATAAAAATGGGTATGCGCCTTTATCGTTGAATTCTGGCATATAATATGGATGTTGGGACATATCTGGACCGACCTGCATCTGGGCATGACTGACGTATAGTTTACTTAGGTTTAAACTTGAGGGGCTCAAATTTGGGGCTTACCATTTTAAGGGCCCATCATGGAAAATTGTTATGTGCATATATCTTTGGATTCTGGGATGTAATGTGGATATTGTGACATATATGGACCATCATGTATATGTACATGACTCAGGTATAGTAGACATAGATTTTCACTGCACGGGCTCAAATTTGGGGTTCACCATTTTAAGGGCCCATCATAAAGAATGAGTGTTTGCCTATATTTTTAGATTCTGGCATATAATATGGATGCTGGGACATACCTGGACCATCCTGAATCTGGGCATGACTCACGTACAGTTTTCTTGGGCTTAAACTGCACTCGCTCAAATTTGGGGTTCACCATTTTAATGGCCCATCATGGAAAATTGTTATGTACCTGTATCTTTCGATTCTGATATATAATATTTATTTTGGGACAAATCTGGACCATCATGCATCTGGACATGACTCTTTTATAGCTGACATAGGTTATCACTGCACGGGCTCAAATTCAGGGTTCTCCAATTTAAGGGCCCATCACAGAAAATTGTTATGTGCCTATATCGGATTATATATATAGTATGGATGTTGGGACATTGCTGGACCATCATGCATCCGGACATGACTAATGTATAGTTTGCCTAGGTTTAAACTGCACGAGCTCAAATTTGGGGTTCATCATTTTAAGGGACCATCCTAGAAAATGGGTATGTGCCAATATCTTTGTATTCTGGCATATAATATCGATATTGGGACATATGTGGACCATCCTGTATAGTTCTGGGCTTGACTTAGGTTTAGGTGACATAGGTTTTCACTGCACAGGCTCAAATTCGAGTTTCAAGGATGTGTGAACTATTTCATTTTCCTAGTTGGAGTAATTCCCTGATAAGCATTTGTAACTATGTAACAAAAAACACGTACGGGTGAAATATTTTCATTTTTCTAGTTTGAGTAATTCTTTGATTTCCAAATGTAACTATGTAACAGTTTGAAATTCTTTTTTTTAAATATTTTCGTTGCTTAGCAGTTTAGCAGCATAGCACCGCTAGAATTCAGTTTGAAACTTTCTGTTTTAATATTTTCATTCGCTAGCAGTTTAGCAGCATAGTACCGCTAGAATTTAGTTTGAAACTCTCTTGTTTAATATTTTTATTTCTCAGCAGTTTAGCAGCATAGCACCGCTAGGATTAGGTTTGAAACTCTCTTTTTTAATATTTTCATTCCTTAGCAGTTTAGCAGCATAGCACTGCTAGAATTCAGTTTGAAACTCTGTTTTAATATTTTCATTCCTTAGCAGTTTAGCAGCATAGCACTGCTAGAATTGAGTTTGAAACTCTGTTTTAATATTTTCATTCCTTAGCAGTTTAGCAGCAGTGCATTGCTAGTATTGAGTTTGAAACTCTCTTTTTTAATATTTTCATTCCTTAGCAGTTTAGCAGCATAGCACTGCTAGTATTGAGTTTGAAACTCTCGTTTTTAATATTTTCATTCAACTCTCTTTTTTAATATGTTCATTCGTTAGCATTTAGCAGCATAGCACTGCTAGAATTCAGTTTGAAACTCTCCTTTTTAATATTTTCATTCCTTAGCAGTTTAGCAGCAGAGCACTGCTAGAATTCAGTTTGAAACTCTTTTTTAATATTTTCATTCCTTAGCAATTTAGCAGCATAGCACTGCTAGAATTCAGTTTGAAACTCTGTTTTAATATTTTCATTCCTTAGCAGTTTAGCAGCATAGCACTGCTAGAATTCAGTTTGAAACTCTCGTTTTTAATATTTTCATTCAACTCTCTTTTTTAATATGTTCATTCGTTAGCATTTAGCAGCATAGCACTGCTAGAATTCAGTTTGAAACTCTCCTTTTTAATATTTTCATTCCTTAGCAGTTTAGCAGCATAGCACTGCTAGAATTGAGTTTGAAACTCTCTTTTTTTAAATTTTCATTCCTTAGCGGTTTAGCGTCATGGCATTGCTAGAATCGGGTTTAAAACTCCCTTTTCTTCCGACTTCTCGGAAACCAAAAAAGGAAACCGCTTTTCCGGCAATAAATATCTTTGACTTTACTTTGATATAGCAGTTAGCACCTAAAAATACGATTACCCAAAACAATTTGACCACGTTTCTTGCCATATATGGGAAAGTGACAAAGTGTAATGAAGATGATGTTCTCTCATTTTACAGAATAGGTAGTATAGTAGAAAACAAAAATCGACCAGTTAAACTTCTGTAAAAGTCAAGACATATACGAGATCAAATGGTCAGTGATGCGGTAAGATACAATAGAGATAAATGTACACAACCAGGACCATCAAAAGTATATATCAACAAAGACCACACACGAATCGAAATAGGAACACTTTACAAACTACGAACTGAAATAAAGAACAGAAAAAAGAATTATCCAAAAAAGACCTTGCGTTTGGAAGAAGGACAAATTGTAGAATGTTAAATTTAGTATTTGTGTTTTATTATTGTGACAACAAAAAGGTTAAATCTTCATGTAAATACGGGAACTAAGAGTCAGTCAGACCTGTTCCTAATTAAATGATGATGATGGTGTGCAATCATGGTCATAAGCGTAGACAAATGCATGCCGCATTTGTCAAATGTTTGGAGAAAGCGTGTCCAATTCGAAATCAATTCTTCATAGGTATTTCCTCCAGTGTCTTCCATGAGCAAATTACCAAGAAGCTGGGACATATGTTCTTCCAATGCAGCCTCGGGTCCGGGCATAACCATGTCGGTGCGAGTGTAGACGCGAGCACATGGAAAACGGCATAGGAAAACCACAGTATTTTATTGATTCATTTGATAACGGTATTTAAAAGAACATAGTCGTTAGGTCAGATGTTATGTCAGGTGAGATATTTCCATTGAGCGATGGTTCTGAGTGTGCTATCAATAGTGAATACGATGGGGTTTTTTGTCTAACATCTACAAATGCAGTAACAATCTGATATTTCCATCGGGTGTTTTTCACCAGGAAGGAGGGATTCGGATACTCTGGGCAACTCCAACGTCCACAGGACTTTTGAAAATTCACTTTTATGCAAGTTCATCAAATTTAATTTGGAGTTCAACAAGTTTATTGGGTGCGTACAGCGGAATGCGTCTTTTCCTTTTTTCTTTTTTTTTTTGGGTTGGACTGGTCCCATATTTATGACGATGTCGAATTTGCCATGCAAAGAAGGTTTGAATAAAAGCCTTGGTCGTATTTTGCGTGTACATGTACTTCGTCGAATGTTTCTTTAATGTCACTGGGTACTACGTGATCTGGGTCGAGTCGAATTGGTTGTGAATGACGGGTTTTCTGATGTTGTTGTCGTTTTGGTTTATACATATTGTTTGGAAAAATGTGATGCCCGTGACAAACGTTCATGTCGTCGTAGTAACTTTGGTTCATCGATGTAATTAACAATGCAGACTTTTCGACAAACATCAGTCACGATTATCGTTGGAGGCCACAGTCGTTCAGAACTGTCTGTCATAATTTTTGAAGGTAATATTCTGGGTTCGATTGCTACGGTAGAGTCATTTTCGAGTTCAGTCGGGATGTCAAGTTCGATGTAATGACCAGACCACAATGTGGTTGAGAAGGTTGGGGCATTCAAGAGGTATGTCTGTGTACCACGAACTGTTTGCGATCCACCCACTGTATTGGTCGTAATGACCATAAGCGTAACGTGATCCTTCAGATAAGATAAATTCCCGTTTGCTTGTCGAACTGTTATGTCATTTGTGAACATGAAGGGAACGCCAGCGATTACATTACAGCGGTAAAATTTACACTCACACTTGCCTTGTAAATTAAGTTTTGTCTTTTCCACTGGATGAATGAGAAAATGTAGCAGCACGCGTGAGCTTTGTATCTTCGCATGTATAAATTTCATCTATGAGTGAGCCTAGTACCTGGGGTATTTCTGATTTCATTGACGCTAAAGTGCTGAGTAGCACGTAAGTACCATAGAGTTGTTTAACAAGTTTATGAAGCGCATTGTGTAAATAACGGAACCATGTGAAAGTGATAGGATTTTCCGCGTGTGTTGACATTTATTCATCTTCGTGTGGTTTTTCTTCATGATGAGTGATTTCGCCATCACGATTCACGAGACTGTCCTCAACAAATGATATCAAATGTTGAAAGAGGTCTTCTGGGCGCTCGTCGGGATCAAGTTGAACGACGATGAAATCGATGAAATGTGTTCCCGATTATTGGAAACCATAGTGAGTTCTTACAGTGTGCCAGACACTGTCCATGCTATTATAGTTTTTGATGATGAAATTTCTAGAAATAAGAGGGCAATAGTTTGCAATTTGCCCTAGCATGAGTTTGCGGCACAGTGCAGGAACATTGTCATCATCGTCCCGCAGAGGATTACATTTGGATTTTCTTTCCTATAAATTAACTTCGGTGACAAATGGAGCAAATTATCGTCAAACACCACTGCTTCGGTGCCCATGCGGCCATATTGTAAAATTTTCAGTTTGTGAAAAAGAAGCTGGCACGTCTAAAGGTTTTACATTTATCGACGATGCAATGCTGCACTTAAGTCACGTTTTAAGTCTAATATATTATGGGTGCGTGGGTTGTCGTTTATTACAGCTACCACCAAACCAATGTCAAGTAATTGACTTACATAACATAATCAATAAATTTACAGAAGAAGATAATTTTATGTAATTTCACAATCGAAACTAATACACAGACGCATCGAGGAAGTAATTCAATGTTCATGTAATGATGATGGATGGGGGTAGTACATACGTTTGCAACAAGGCATGCCGTTTTTCGCATCTGGCATTACCGGGAGCCACCACTCCCAAAACCTGCAAAAAACGATATGTTTTTGGTCCCAATTTTTGAAATCCACCCTCAATATATAAATAATTCTGGTCCAAATCCGCTTAAAACCCTACGCATATCGCTCATACCACAAGGATCTTATCCCATGTAGCCCAGATGACAGTTTAAGCAGTTTTAGCAGCTATATTTTAATTAAAATGGTTAAAATATGCACAGTAAATATCCAACAGAGTGTCATCGCGGATGCTTTCAGGTATTCAGGTTTTATTTCTTCTATTTAACCCTTTACCCAACAAAACGGCCCTGTGCCAATGCATTCTCTTATATATGCGAGTCGAATGATTTTTTTAGGCCAATGCATTCTCTTATATATGCGAGGCTATTTTTCTGGGCGTTTTGTTGGGTAAAGGGTTAAGTCACTTTTGTTTTCCATTTCGTTTCAGTCGTAATTTGTGTCATTGGATTCCGAGTTTATATCAGAGTTTATCATTTTATGTGTTTCTCATGAGATTCTATGCTCATAAATGATATTGTCATTTTCGGGAATAAATTAGCAACCTACAATAGGATACTTGAATCAAAGACACAAGCAATACTACAACTATATAATTCCGACGTAACATAAATTATGCCTACACCGTGTATTTATTTGAGTTTGAAGCTGCAACTGCTTAAATTATCTTGGGTCTGTCTCAATAGAACCATACAAATATGGATATCATTGGAACCGGCTCATTGACCACATTGTGCTAGTTACAGTTATGCCCTGTGCCAATGCATTCTCTTATATATGCGAATCGACCATAGGTCGCCTCGCATATATAAGAGAATGCATTGGCCTAAATAAATTCATTTTTTAACACTTTTTACCATTTTTTCTTACATTCTTTAACAATTTTATAATTTGTTCTTACATTTGTTAACAATTGTTATAATATTTTTCTACATTCTTTGACGATTTTATCATTTTTAATATGTGTTAAGCCAATGCATTCTCTTATATATGCGATGCGACCTATGGTCGACTCGCATATATAAGAGAGTGCATTGGCACAAATACAGAGAAGAAAATTGACAAAGAGAGCACACATCCAGCAAATCTTTATCAAGGGGCGCAACTGTAAACAAGTGACTATTAACTAAACTAATCTATATAACCCAACAATTGAACCAAACTTCTAGAATTTGACCAACCATTAACCTTAAATTTAAATAACCCAACAATTTTTACTAAACTTTATTTTGAAGGTGTATGTGCCTTAGAAACCAATTTGACTAAATAAACCAAACGATCAGACGAGCAAACAGAGATTGAACGATAATTTAGAATTATGCTGAATAACAACAAATTAACTAAAGGGCAAATATATATAATAATTTAACGGCAAACGTTCATTACGATATCTCCACCCGTACTGGGGGTAGGTGTCGCACCTCGGGGAAATTTGTGCGACCATCATTTTCTTATGGAAATATTACTCTAGTTTTAGAATTCAGAGGGCGCCGAGCCGCGACAAGTGACAAAATATCGATGTTTGCTATGTTTCTTATGGTACCCTACATACAAATTGACATATCTTTAGTGGTTGACCGCCAATAGACAACTGGCAAACCGGGCACCAAAATGGGCATCAATGAAAGCATATGTACAAATTTATGGAGCAAATATTACACTTAATCAGATGCAACATTGTTATTCTGCTTTCGTTCTGATTTTGTGACGTAATGGTAAAGAATTTAACGTTACGCTTCAAAAATTCAGACAAATTGTCGGTCATCAACTCCATTCAAATATAACACATATGCCATGTTCTTCTATACTATATATTTTTTAGAAATGGTAGGATATACCCTACATTATAGTTTTCAAACAAATATTATATCTTTCCAACTGGCGAAATAATCGACACAAATTTAACCCTCCCCCAAATTACATAATTATTCAGATAGAGGGGTCAATGTCGGTTGTATTCATAAATAAATGAACAGTGCACAGTTTATGGTGTCATAATGTGCAGAACCCCCCCCCCCACCCAAGGTACCCCAGAAAATATAAAATTTAGTTAAAATACTAGATTAGCAAGGTATACAATTTCAAGATGGCGTCCAAGATAGTAGCCTTTTTTTATATTGGTAACAAGTATGCAAACTGGACCAATGTATCGCCATTGCTTAATATGTTACTGTATTGTGTCTAAAGTCTGCGCCGTAATGTTTATAAGGCAATTCCTCACAAAAACGTGACAATGGACCTCAATATGGCGGCGATAATAACAAAACAAATCCGATAAAACGATCAACTTCTGAGTTGCAAGAAAATAAAGAAACAGTTGACAGTTTATGGCGTCATAATGCGTAAAACACTCCAGAGACACACACAATATAAAATTCAGTTTAAATCCTAGATTAAGAATGTGATAAAATCCAAGATGGCGTCCAGGGTGGTCTCCAATTGTGATATTGACACGTTATACACAACATTTGCCAAAACGTATTCAAACCAGACTGGAACATCGCCAGCGCTTTATATGTTACGAGACCATTTTAATTCGTAGAGTCTATGCCTCAATATTCATAAGGAAACATGTCGCGTAAAAGCGATGATGGACACCAAAATCGCGGCCAAAATCCCAACAATGTTTTGATAAAACGTCCAACTTCTGAGCTGCAAGAAAATCTGCATGTTATGTGGTATATGTTGTTAGTAGCTTACTCGAAGGTGCTTATACATTTTGGGAGCTAATGTGATATGAATCCGATTCGATCAAATATACTGGTATTAAGATATTAATGATTTCTCGGAAAACGATGCATTGCAATGTCAAATTGCCACATTAGGACGGAGCTTTAATACTTGGCGGTATTCGAGTAATTTTTCTGCTGCACCATGCAACTGCTGACATCCATATAAATATAGCAATCCACAATGCCGATTAGAATGTAGCTATGCATTAGTATTGAATCTATTCAATATCCAATAACAAAGGTATGTACCCCAGTACACATTGTGCCCGCACACATTTATTATTTTGAAACCCGATAAGTGTATTGATTGTAAAGGATGTGTGCATCTTAGTTGACATATCTCTATATGTCATCAACTGATTACTAG
Organism: Siphonodentalium dalli; assembly: GCA_032622095.1. Classification (NCBI taxonomy): domain Eukaryota; kingdom Metazoa; phylum Mollusca; class Scaphopoda; order Gadilida; family Siphonodentaliidae; genus Siphonodentalium; species Siphonodentalium dalli. Next base: position 32,715,051 of record CP136069.1, on the reverse strand, counting down.
GGTCTTGGTTTCTATGTTCAGTTGAGTGACACTCCAGTGAAACAACGACGATAATCGCCAACAACCAAATACTGAAATTGTTTCTCTATATTTCAGTAGGGTCCCACCACGCATGTAATTATGCATAGTTTAGTAAGCGTCGTTGTTCTTGTATGTATATACGTATTAACTGGTTCGCAGCTAAATATCTTACATGCGCATAATGAAATGCGTGTGTATATATTTCAATAAACAGAAAATCATTGAATTGTATGCTCGGAGGAGTAGGTAATTTATTACATTTGCACTCTTTTCTCAAATTTGACCCCTATATATATATATATATATATATACATTTGTGATTAGGTTATGGTTATAACTTATATGTGGTTTTTTTTAGAATAGGTTAAGGTTATGAGTCCGGTTGTCAAATTAGGTCATGGCTATGAGCATGGATGTATGATTAGGTTATGAGCTTGGTTAATTGTTGGACGCCTTTGGGCAAAACAATTTGTCATTTTCTCAAACTGTTCTTAGTAGAAGTACATTTTCTGTCAATTTTTATGGTCGGCATCCATTCAAACTTCACAATGTCCCAATTTAATTATATATGTAACAATATTCCTAAAATATTACCTTATAAACTCCATTTAAATGATTAAACTAAACAAGCAAGGCAGTGTCTTCGCCAAAGCCCAGATCTGGGCTTCCAACACTCTTACATAAGGTCCAAATATGGGCTTTCAGCACTGCACCAGTTAATGAGGATGGATATGTAGTATATTACTCGTGGTTGAAATATCAATGTTACGCATGCTGTCCCGGTGGTAGGTATCGCCACTATGTATTTGAAGATACTATGTCGTATCTAAGCGATCAACTCAATGTCAATGTACATACTATCATCGCATGTGCAAATAGTATCACGGTGTGCTACAGTCATTGTTGAATTTGATGGTTACCAACCAATTTTGGTTTGTTGCAAATTTTCATTCAAAAATTAAATATTCACATACTAGTTTAATTATGTTCTGCCAACGTACAAGTACTATTGATAATTGATGTATCAGTAGTTGTTAATTAATAAGTGTTTCGACTTCGCACAGTTGCCAGTTCACTTGCGTCTTCGCAGCTTTGCACTAAACAAACCCAGCGACGTGGGTTTTTTTTCGCAAAATTTTATATTTTCGCGCCAATTCATCGCTGTGTGACAGCAGCATATGTGACGATCCAGAGCTCATCATCTTTTCGATGCAAGGTTATCACTTTGTGAGCGTTCAAATGTTGTTGTGCAGCATTGCAGGCTGATAATCGGTCTTCAGACCACAGGATGATTTCCTTTGACGTCCGCCCAACCACAATGTCATCAAGTGTCTCAAGTAAATGGGCGTTATTTGGTAGAACCATTGACAACATTGTGTAAGCGCCAATGAAAGATGTCAGACCATACACGGTTGTTGGGCGGTTGCATGATGCCAGTGCAGCAATTCGATGTTGCTTATCACCAGTACCATCAGACCATATCCATCGAAGTATGGTGGTGGACTTAGGAGCAATTACTGTTTTTGATGCAAATAGTCTCAACTTCGTCCGTTCAAATACGCGCAATACTCTGATCCAATTCTGAAGCAACTTCTCTGGTGTGTCGCCACCAAATAATATATCGTCTGCTAGCTTGGCAACGACTCCTTCCATCAGTAAGTTGTCTAACACACGAGACATGAGCTCCTCCAATGGGGTTTCGGAACCTGGCATTCCCATGGCCGACCTTACATACACACGGACGCCACGGAAATGAGCAGCGACACCGCAATATTTCATCGAGTCCTTTTCCAGATGAAACTGATAAAATGCCTGTGTCAGATCGGACACCACAAGCTACTTCTACTGAGCATATTTTCTAAGTGTGGAATCTACATCGGGCATGCTAGCTGGTTGAGGCTTTGTATATTTGCCTACATATGCAAATGCAGTCACTAAATGGAAGTTCCCATTCGGCTTTTTCACAATGAATGGCGGGTTTAAATACCCTGTAACTACTCCGACATCCTCTGGACGTTGAAATACTCCAAGCGATTCCAGCTCGTTGAATTTTTCTTGAAGCTGGACAAGGTTGTTGTGAGCATATTGAGATATTGAGGGACACGTCCTTTGCTTTGTGGTGGTTGTACTGGTCCCATATTTAACACTGATTCGAACGAACCACATGCTTCGGTGTACCCTGGAAGTGTGGATCGAACACTATTATAATCAACGAGTATTGATCGAAACTTGCTTGTGATTTATGATGGTACTATATTGTCAGGGTCGAAGATAACAGATAGTGAATACCGACCACTTGAGTGCGATTTGCCATTTGGCATTCTGGCCGTTTGTGTGTGAGGTCCTTTCGAATAAATTGCAATTCACCTGGGTTTCCATAGTAGTACTCATACTCGTAACAAAGTATACTCACAATCAACATGGTGGACCTGCGCAGAACCCGGTGGTTGTGTTTCGTTACTAGAACTAGATATATCACTTGGTTGTAAGGTGGTAAATTCCAGTACGTTTCGGCGAAGATTTATTGCTTCACCTATATCGTTTGTCAGACGAATAGCTCTTCCAACTGAGGATGCGATGAATGGTTGTGGTCGAAATACTAAGTTGTGTGAACTGTTTAGGTCCATGCGTGGTTCCACTGCTAAAACCGAGTCTGGCTGGATATCTTCAGGCAGAGGTATTTCTATATAATCCCCTGGCCATATTGTCGTGGCTTCTACATTCGTACGGCGAACGATGTGTGGCTCTTTGGTGGTTTCTTGATAAAACCCACGAAAATGACACTTGATCTCCCACAACAACGGTGCATTTACCAGGGCGAATGCCTATATCGGTCTTACACATGCCAGGAACTCCTGCATCAGCATCACGATTCTGCACGACCAAGGCTTCCAAGCTGAATGTGGTATCACCTCGTGACAAAGTAAGTCTGGTTTATCATATCACCGACAATGATGACTTGCCACCTGACTGTTGTGCTTGTCCGCATGACTTTATTATTCTGAGTTCAAGAGAATGTGCGACTAATGCTCTAATCATGTTAGTTTCAGCTCCAGATCTAGAATAACAGTCACTGGATGAGGGCCATAGAACAAATTTATATATGGTGATTTCATGACTTGAACTCGACGCATATTGAGTTCGGACATCTTTGGGTATGAACTGTCATCCTCAGAGTAGTTTGTCATAGAAATATCACCTTCATCTCCTCGTCATCAATAAGAACTGTGCGAGCCTTTGTCGTAAATTGTTTGTCTGATGATGGGAGATACGAACATCGACTCAAAAATGTTGGAATTCAGTGCGCCCCGCCTGTTTACACAAGGGACAAATGTTTTATCCAGTGTTGAATGTTGACTTGTTCTTTGTATTGCCTCGCTGTAGTCGTTGGGGAGGTCGGTATGGTAGGTGTTGGCTCTTAGTTCTTTTGATTCTTCATCCCGTAATGAATCCAGTGCTTAGGAAATCTCGGGCTTAATAGATGCGAGCGAACGTGAACGTAGTTCTGTTCCGTATCACTGCTTAACGAGACGGGGTAGTTCTGGGCGTATAAGTCTTAACCATGTGAGCACTATACAATTTTCTGATGTGGGCCAGACCTCATTATCTTCATATATGGCCTCACCGTTGTGAGAAATACCACCATCCTTATTGAGCAGGTTGCCATCCACAAAGGCCAATATCTATCTATATATATATATATATATATATATATATATCTATGTTTGTAACATTATTTAATCTGAATAGCATTCTGACCAATAAACTATCTATCTATCAAAGGCAAGCAATCTTTGGTTCAAGTCTGCATGTCGTTCGTCAGACTGGAAATTAATTCAAGGAAAGTCTGAGAAATTACTACATGTTGAAAGAAAGCCATAATGCATTCTGATGGTCTGCCATACTTGATCAATGGAGGTTCAATTTTTCACGCTAGAATTTCTAGAGATTACAGGACAGAAATTGGTTATTTGTCCGAGGTGTAGCTCAAAGATTGTTACCTTCTGTTGTGCAGTTTTCCGGGATGCTTCTGAAACAGTATCATGATCATTAGTGAACCCATGGAGAGGATCAGCTGTTGCCCTTTGGAGCCAGGTAGTTCCATTAACGAGGTATTGAGCAAAGTTTGTATCAAGGGACAAGGTGTATTGTAAATTAGCTCCCCAGTTTTCAAATGAGTTGACTCTTTCTGTCTTCGTTAGGCACCACTGACTCGGTGCTCGATATGTTGCCATAGTTGACTAAATTATTCTCATCAGACTCCGATGATAATACAATATCTGGACACATTGGCGACGTTTGATTCGACGGTCAAATACCGCGACTTTAGGCGACTCAAATCCCACTCAACCCAGCCCATGAGAGTTCACCGTTTCTTTGGAACACCGAGACGTGAACAATATACGCTGCCACCACACATGTATCAATAAGGACAGGGCAGAGGGACTGATATATATATATATACTAGCAGGTGGACCCGACTTCGTCCGGGCTGTTTCCCCTCTGCTTTTCGGCGAATTGCGCGATTTGACCTTGAATTGTCCATTTTGAAGGTTAATGTCAGGTGGGGTCACGATTTGACCCGTCCAAAATACTGCCCGGACAAAAGTACACGACAAAAGTACCCGTCGAAATCCTATGGTTTTACCCGACTTGACCTTGAATTTATGATTTTGAAGGTCAAGGTCAGGTCGGGGTCACGATTTAACCCGTCCAAAACACTCAGTAGACAAAAGTAACCCTATGTATCAAATTTCGTGGAAATCCCATCAAAATTCGCGATTTGACCTTGAATTGACCCGATTTCAAGGTCACGTCGCATGGGCAATTGAATAGGCTTATGAGACTCCCCATACAAAAGTACCCCTAGACACTAATTTTCATCGAATGCCGTGATATTCGGGCGTTTGACATTGAAATGACCCGATTTCAAGATCAATGTCACGTCGCACGTGCAAATTAATAGGCCTATGCCACTACCCGGCCGAAAGTATCCCCACATACCAAGTTTCATCAAAATCCCGTGATATTCGGGCGTTTGACATTGAAATGACCCGATTTCAAGGTCAATGTCTCGTCGCACGGACAAATTAATATACCTATGCCACTCCCCGGTCGAAAGTACCCCCACATACCAAGTTTCATCGAAATCGGCTAGGCCGTTTTCGAGTTCATCGTGAACACAAACACACACACCACATACACACACACACACACACAGATCTTCCAAAATATATCATACTAGAAGGTGACCCGACTTCGTCCGGGCTTTGACCTTGAATTGTCCATTTTGAAGGTCAAGGTCAAGTGGGGTAACGATTTGACCAGTCCAAAACACTGCCCGGACAAAAGTACCAGACAAACGTGCCCGTCGAAATCCATCCGGTTTTACCCGATTTGACCTTGAATTGATCATTTTGAAGGTCAAGGTCTGGTCGGGGTCACGATTGGACCCGTCCAAAACAATCGGTGAACAAAAGTAACCCAACGTATCAAATTTCGTCGAAATCCCATCAAAATTGGCGATTTGATCTTGAAGTTACCCGATTTCAAGGTCAAGGTCACGTCGCACGGGCTTTGACCTTGAATTGTCCATTTTGAAGGTCAAGGTCAAGTGGGGTCACGATTTGACCAGTCCAAAAACACTGCCCGGACAAAAGTACCCGACAAACGTGCCCGTCGAAATCCATCCGGTTTTACCCGATTTGACCTTGAATTGATCATTTTGAAGGTCAAGGTCTGGTCGGGGTCACGATTGGACCCGTCCAAAACAATCAGAGGACAAAACTAACCCCACGTATCAAATTTCGTCGAAATCCCATCAAAATTGGCGATTTGACCTTGAAGTTACCCGATTTCAAGGTCAAGGTCACGTCGCACGGGCAAATGAATATGCTTATGAGACTCGCCATAAGAAAGTACCCCCACATACCAAGTTTCATCGTAATCCCGTGATATTCGGGCGTTTGACATTGAAATGACCCGATTTCAAGGTCAATGTGACGTCGCACGGACAAATTAATATTCCTATGTTCGTCCCCGGCCGAAAATACCCTCACATACCAAGTTTCATCGAAATCGGGTCGGCCGTTTTCGAGTTCATCGCGAACACACAGACAGACACACACACACACAGACACACAGATCTTCCAAAATATATAATAGACTAGCAGGTTAGCCCGCCACTGGCGGCGTTGGTCCGAAACATGACATTTGTTTTTCGCTTTTCAATGAGTTAATCGTGCCTTTTTAAGAGAAATTATTGTACCCTCCCTAAAAGAGGTATGATTTAAGGTACATCGGGCGGAAAAAAAACTGACCCGATGATGTCTTTGTTGTTGGCATTCAGGGCTTCGGTCGTTGTTGTTGGCATCACGGCACGGGGCTACCCGAAAAATCTCACATTGCCGTATAGGGAAAATAGGATTGCGTGTATTTAGTAATTTTAACTAATTATTTTCTCGCCAACAATGTCGTTGTTGATATTTACGGCTTGGGGGCTATTTTCTCGCCAACAATGTCGTTGGCGTTCATTCAGGGCTTCGGGTCGTTGTTGTTGGCATCACGGCTCGGGGCTACCCGAAAAATCTCACATTGCCGTATAGGGAAAATAGAATTGCGTGTATTTAGTAATTTTAACTAATTATTTTCTCGCCAACAATGTCGCTGTTGTTGATATTTACGGCTTGGGGGCTATTTTCTCGCCAACAATGTCGTTGGCGTTCACGGTTTTGGGCAGTGGAAGTCCCGTCAGATTCGGGACGTATCGCAGTGCCTTGGATTGACTTAAAAAACTGACCCGATGATGTCGTTGTTGTTGGCATTCAGGGCTTCGGGTCGTTGTTGTTAGCATCACGGCTCCCCGAAAAATCTCACATTGCCGAAAACGTGTATTTAGTAATTTTAACTAATTATTTTCTCGTCAACAATGTCGTTGTTGTTGATATTTACGGCTTGGGGGGCTATTTTCTCGCCAACAATGTCGTTGGCGTTCACGGTTTGGGGCACTGGACGTCCCGTCAGATTCGGACGTATCGCAGTGCCTTGGATTCACTTAAAACACTGACCCGATGATGTCGTTGTTGTTGGCATTCAGGGCTTCGGGTCGTTGTTGTTGGCATCACGGCTCCCCGAAAAAGCTCACATTGCCGAAAACGTGTATTTAGTAATTTTAACTAATTATTTTCTCGACAACATATAAGGTGCGTGAGTTAGCAGGAATCGAGGGGTGTAAGTTTAGAGCTTGTTTATATGAATGTTTCGGAAATAGACTAAGATTTTCAGCCGTAACAAAAAATGTATACATCAGAAAATGTAAATTCTATATTTTGCGAGGTATTAGCAAGTTTTGTCTCAACGGGTTTAGCAGTTTGAAGTGAACATGGATATAAAAATATACATATACAGATAAAAAAAAATGTAGAGTTACTCCTCTTGGATTGCGAGCGAATATCAATTAACGCCGAAGTGCCGATTGCGGTGATTTGGGATTGGAGAAACGGTGCTCTGAGCTTCTCCAAAACGCGACCACGGCCGTGTCGGTGTGATTTTACACTAACATTCGACATTTGAGCTCAATCTGTACACGCGTTTTGGATTCCATGAAGTACACATATACACACATATATACGGACGTCTCAAAATATATATATAGACTAGCAGGTTAGCCCGCCACTGGCGTGCTTGGTCAGAAACATGACAATGATTTATGTTTTGTTTGTGTTTTTCAATGAGTTAATATTGGGTTTTTCAATATTTTACCCGATTTGACCTTGAATTGATCATTTTCAAGGTCAAGGTCATGTCGGGGTCACAATATATAATTTGTGGGTACCCGTTTGAAGGATAAGACTGACCCGATGAAAAATTCCCCCGTTCCTAGGAACGACAGACATAAGAATGTTTCACACAATGCGACGTCGACGATCCCCGTGTGTTTTTACACTTATATACGAAGTTTGAGCTCACCTAGGGCGGAAAAACTTACCCGATCCGCGTTCTTAGGAACACAACACGCTCCGCGTTCTTAGGAACACAACACGCTCATGTCTATACACGCCCAGACCCAGAAGAGATATGATTTTTTGTAACCTGCCCGTGGCCATTGAGCAGCCCCTGACAGAGGTTGTCCACCCATACGAGATGGTCAATAGTCACCGCAAAGTTAATCCGTCGTGAACCCCATCCTCGCAAAGAGCGGACAGTCAATTAATCCCGTCGTGAACGCCATCACCAACGCGACGTAATTTTGTTTGGTATCATGTGTTGCGTTCTAAAAATAGGAAAGCACTTGTTCCTGTATACGTTTGCGTGAATACGAAATTGTGAGTGTTGGTTTGTAACCGGGATTTCTGAGAAGCATTATGCCTATAACTACCCCCCCCCCCCTAAGCCCTGACCTAAGTGTCATACATACTATAACAATGATGTTGTAAGAGTACTATGGCATCCAATAAATCTCCCCGCATAGGAAACCACTCAATGTTCCCGTATATCTCTCTGCAGATGCTAATAACGTTGAATGGTAAACAGACGCTCTTTATAGCGATGCGTCAAAAACAAACGCTCATTAAATAATCACTTGAGTAACCCACGCCGTGCCTTTGCGGTGATTTGGGAGTGGATAAATGGTGCTCAGAGCTTCTCCAAAACGCGACAACTACGGTGTTCGTGAGTTTTTACCCTTAGATGGGAAGTTTGACCTCAATCGAGCCAGCCGTTTTCGATTCTATAAAGTACACACACACATATATATATATATATATATACGGAAGTCTCAAAATATATAGTACAGACTAGCAGGTTAGCCCGCCACTGGCGGCATTCGTCCCATGGCTTTGTTCGAAAAAGCAATTACAACAGGTTCCGAGACACTTGTGCTGCATTTGTACCAAATTTCGTCAGAAACGACATTTTTTGAATTATTTTGTTTTTATTTATTTTTGTTTTTTATTTTTTAATATGAATTTAATGTTTTTTAAATTTAATATATTTTTTTTCTGGATTATTTTTTTATTTTTAAATTTTTTAAATTTTAAATTGTTTTAATTAATTTTTTTGTTTCTGGCGGAAAAATTTACCCGTAGAAATCCCCCCTTCCTAGGAACGACAGACAACGCTCGAGCGATAACATTGAATTGAAAACAAACGCTTCCCGTCGTGAAATGTCTCTGCATAATATTTCGAGCGACAGGCTACAGACTCCCGTCATACAGATAAGTAGATAGCGAAAACGACGCTCTTTATATAGACACTGTGGGAAACGAACGCTCTTTATATATCAACGCTATTAACCCCGAAGTGCCGATTGCGGTGATTTGGGATTTGAGAAACGGTGCTCTGAGCTTCTCCAAAACGCGACCACGGCCGTGTCGGAGTGATTTTACACTTATATACGAAGTTTGAGCTCAATCTGAACACGCGTTTTGGATTCCATGAAGTACACATATACACACACACATATATATATACGGAAGTCTCAAATTATATAGTAGATAGACTAGCAGGTGGACCCGACTTCGTCCGGGCTGTTTCCCCTCTGCTTTCCGGCGATTTGACCTTGAATTGTCCATTTTGATGGTCAAGGTCAGGTGGGGTCACGATTTAACCCGTCCAAAACACTGCCCGGACAAAAGTACCTGTCGAAATCCATCCGGTTTTACCCGATTTGACCTCGAATTGATCATTTTGAAGGTCAAGGTCGGGTCGGGGTCACGACTCGACCCGTCCAAAACACCCAGTGGACAAAAAGCAGGTGGACCCGACTTCGTCCGGGCTGTTTCCCCTCTGCTTTTCGGCGAATTGCGCGATTTGACCTTGAATTGTCCATTTTGAAGGTCAAGGTCAGGTGGTCCAAAACACTGCCCTGACAAAAGTACCCGACAAAAGTACCCGTCGAAATCCATCCGGTTTTACCCGATTTGACCTCGAATTGATCATTTTGAAGGTCAAGGTCAGGTCGGGGTCACCATTTGACCCGTCCAAAACACTCAGTGGACAAAAGTAACCCTATCTATCAAATTTCGTCGAAATCCCATCAAAATTCGAGACTCGACCTTTAATTGACCCGATTTCAATGTCAAGGACACGTCGCACGGGCAAACGAATAGGCTTACGACACTCCGCATACGAAAGTATCCCCAGACACTAATTTTCATCGAAATCCCGTGATAGTCGGGCGTTTGACCTTTTAATGACACGATTTTAAGGTCAAGTTCACGTCGCACGGGCAAATTAACAGGCCCATGCCAGTCCACGGCCGAAAGTACCCGAACATACCAAGTTTCATCGAAATAGGCTCGGCCGTTTTCGAGTCCATCGCGAACAGACAGACACACACACACACACACAAACACAGATCTACCAAAATATATAATAGATCTGGTATGCGCATGCGTGATGCTTGCGTCGCACGGGCTTTGGGTGTGTGTGTGTGTTTGGGTGGGGGTGTGTGTATGTGTGTGTGAGTGTGTGAGGGTGTGTGTGTGTGTGTGTGTGTGTGTGATAATTGCAATTTTAAGCGGCTTATTTGAACCTCCGATTAATTTCTCCACGGAATTTGGATTGTTGGAAAAGATAGGTCAATAAATACATGAGAAATATTTGTTATGTTTTATATACTTTGAAATAATTCCAAACTGAGAGAATGGCATTTTATTTCAACCACATCAGGAATAGTACGCGTCCGTTATTTGAACATGTTATTATATGCGGCAGAAAAAGCGAGACTGGACTAAATGATATAAACTTCAACAAAGTCTTTCTGCGGCTCATGAAATCAGTATTCATGTATTAAATATATGTGTTATCTTCATCCCATTTTCCTTTCTTCTGATTAACTGAGGTTGTGTCACATGGCGGGCCGCAAATCACTTGTTACCCTCAAGGGTAACATTTCGGCAGACCGCTCAGCTGTTACCTGTCAACATAGAACTAAGAAGAACTCAACGCGCAGATATTACATCACAGCTCTCTAATAATTTCCTAAAACAGGCATTTTATAAACCCCACTGTTTCGTAACAACCGCGAACTGTGGTGTTTGCTAATTTGCATAATTGTTGTCTTCAATTTGCAATTAAAGCACGCTATGTATAAATAGTGTTATCACGGACATAAATCCCATATAAAGTGCAATGTTCCTATTGGACCTTTTTATATCAATAATGAATACCGTGGAAGAATTAGATAAACCTTATTAAGCAGTTGGTATGTACTGTAGACAATTGCACACACGATGTACATACGTCACTAATACGTTTATGTACTAAGCTCTAAATATAAAATACCCTTATGATGCGTAACAGTCTGTAACAGTTGTCAATTTCTGTTGGCACAACCACAACATGTAAGTTTCACATTTTAGCGTTTTCGAAATTAACACGCCTACCTGCGTCTTTACGCACATTTAAAACGACACCGAACTTTTCGCCGCATGGCTACTCTACTTCGAAATTGCTTTACTCCTCCTTCCCTGAACCGATTCTCACCATGCGACCAGCAAACTAACTGGACAATAGCTCCGCAAATGATGCGTTTATCAATTGATCCAAAATATGAAAGTTTAATTTTTTTCTAAAAAGCGAGGATTCCAACATAAATTAACTCTTCGAGCTGGATTAATGAATATACGCGCGTAATTAGACATGCCATTGAGAAGGTTCGTGTGTACTCCTTTGTCAGATAACAAAACAGTTATCACCCTTGTTTTCGTGAGACACGGGGATTTGTCGCCGGTCTCGACCTGGAATGTCACACTCGGGCCTAGCGGCCCAAGGGTGACAATCCAGGTCTCGAGCGGGCGACAAATCCCCGTGTCTCACTCAATCGCGGACGACGACTCTATATTATCGGCCCATTTCGATCCCCGGAACCTGACCGGGAGGTAATAAAATCGTGCAAAATTTACAGGCTTCGAACCGCCGCGGGCCTTTAAAGTGAGTAAATCTTCACACCGTCAGTGTATATCACTTGAACAATGACTGTCACGATAACCACGATCGATGAACATCGCTCATGGCAAACAGTCACAAACAAGCCTCCAGGCCGTTGTGGGAATACCAACATCACATCCTTATATTAATATCGACTCTATCGAGTATCATCAGTCCCCATTTTAGCTGCAATAGTCTGAGCGTTATATATGTTGTCTTGTTAAAAGGAGAGGCATATCTATCAGATCCGGGCGGTTCACATATCGAAGCTGTTAAATTATATATACACTGTACAAGTTTCTAGGATGGCTGCCCGGTTAGGACTCATCTTTTTATTCGTCATAGCGACCAAAATTTCCGGCGATATTTTAGAACGTCACTATTATCGCAACTCCAACACTATTCAAGCAAGTGGATCATCCGTGCCGAAGAGATCGAAGATCGAATGTGCCATGGCATGCTCTCAGGATTGTAGCTGCAAATCGCATTCCTTCAAGAACGGATCATGCTGGTTGTCAAACAGCAGACTCAACGAGTTTTCTGAGAGTAAAGGTGAGCTTAAAGTTCATGAATTCAAGTTGGCGGAGTTCGAAAATTAGGCATTCTCTGAAATTAAATACGACAGGCGATATTTTGGGATGACTATTTGTACAGTGCCATTCCATGAGTTTGGTATTTCTTATGCGTTTTAACGTTGTGTGAATATGCTAAGATTGTTAATTGCCAGTGTTTTCTTTAACTTCAAGCTTTCAATTTTTTTTTTCAATTTGTAAAACACTTGCCCGATGATATTGGAATCACACTGGGATGATAATTTAGCGAAATAACGACCAACTGGTTACTTTGATGTACAAAATCGACAAGTAAATTTAGAAGCTTTGATAAGAAAAGTTTTATCGGAAATTCGAGAACATGAACAATTCGTTTCTCGCTTGCTCGTCTAAATTAAGTTTTCTATACTAAATGGATTCTTCCAGTCAGTTAAAGATGTGCAAGATTATTTTTGTCAGCTTTTGACTACTCTCTATTGGTTTCGCGGATTCCTCATGACAGACATTGAAAAACGTGTATTGGTATGTCTTCTACTCATGGGTAATGAATATAGAATATAGAGCATTGAGCCTGCGGACAGTAAAATATATTGCCTTAATATGTTAGTAGGATACAAAATAAGCATAGGTTATGAAAATTGACTTGATGTGTCATCCACCGGCGGGTTTAATAACCCTTTAAATGCCGATATTGACTGCAAGAGCCCGGGTAGAAAAAGAGACCCGATCACATTATATATTGATGACTAATAGCAGCGGGGCACTTACTAAAGTTATACTGTGAAGATTGACTCGCCGTTTCGTGTACGGCCGGCTTCATTAACACCTTAATGACCATATGCGCAAGGAGAGCACATGAGAGCGCGATGGGCACGTGGACAACATAATATAATGCCTTATGGTAGTGGGATACTAGTGTGGTCGTCAGAGGGTTCGACCCGGAAGAAATTGGTATAGAAGCGGTTTTGGTGTCATTCGACGCGGGAGAATCTCGTGTATAACATATCCAAAATCCGCTAAAATCCGCTTTGGGCAAAATTCAGGATCCAAGATGGCGTCCAACATGGCTGCCGTTAGTCAAAAGATACTCTGACTGAGATTAATTCGATAACAGTGAGAACAAATGTTGTCATATGTATACAAATGTATACATTTTTGCAAAGGTAAAATGTTGTGCCACCTGTTTATGGCAAAAATGGAACCCATCGTCCCAGATGGCCGCCAAAATGGCGGCCTAAACTCGAACATTTGAAGTTTTTGCCTAATATCTTAAAGATCAATTCCTGTTGTTTGATAATGGTTCAGACTGGCGACATTGATTAGTCATATTCATGTTAATTCATCATTGGAGCAATGAAAGATACCATAAATGGGGTCCCAGACTCATCTACACCGTCAAAAATTCGATTTTACAGAACGCGGTATAAAATTCCACAAAACTCTCCATTGTGATTACAGTCATATATCAACAAGAAATGGACAGAACTGTACAATGTAAGTTGGGCATACCAATATCTATAAATACTCCAATTCAATGAAACCCAAATTGGCGCTTTGTCTCAAAATGGCTGCCAAAATGGCGGTCAAAATATGGAAAATGGCGGATATTGATCACAGTGTCATTCAATCCATTATAAGTAGTGGTTGATGAATAAAATTGACTAAATAAATACGAATGTATACCTCTTTATGATGCCATTATGCTAGCTCTATGTAAAAACTTTAAAATCAGTACCAAAAATGGCCACCCGATGTGAAAAACAAACAGCTGAACCGATACAAGTGGTGGACGCAATCGTAAACTTTGTTAGAGGGCTTGATATGGTCAATGCACATATACATTCGCAGTATCCGCAGATACATGCAGTGATGGAAGTCGCATCGACTTACATGTACATACATGCTGGCTGTCTATATAGTGTGGTCGTCAGAGGGTTCGACCCGGAAGAAATTGGTATAGAAGCGGTTTTGGTGTCATTCGACGCGGGAGAATCTCGTGTATAACATATCCAAAATCCGCTAAAATCCGCTTTGGTCAAAAGATACTCTGACTGAGATTAATTCGATAACAGTGAGAACAAATGTTGTCATATGTATACAAATGTATACATTTTTGCAAAGGTAAAATGTTGTGCCACCTGTTTATGGCAAAAATGGAACCCATCGTCCCAGATGGCCGCCAAAATGGCGGCCTAAACTCGAACATTTGAAGTTTTTGACTAATATCTTAAAGATCAATTCCTGTTGTTGATAATGGTTCAGACTGGCGACATTGATTAGTCATATTCATGTTAATTCATCATTGGAGCAATGAAAGATACCATAAATGGGGTCCCAGACTCATCTACACCGTCAAAAATTCGATTTTACAGAACGCGGTATAAAATTCCACAAAACTCTCCATTGTGATTACAGTCATATATCAACAAGAAATGGACAGAACTGTACAATGTAAGTTGGGCATACCAATATCTATAAATACTCCAATTCAATGAAACCCAAATTGGCGCTTTGTCTCAAAATGGCTGCCAAAATGGCGGTCAAAATATGGAAAATGGCGGATATTGATCACAGTGTCATTCAATCCATTATAAGTAGTGGTTGATGAATAAAATTGACTAAATAAATACGAATGTATACCTCTTTATGATGCCATTATGCTAGCTCTATGTAAAAACTTTAAAATCAGTACCAAAAATGGCCACCCGATGTGAAAAACAAACAGCTGAACCGATACAAGTGGTGGACGCAATCGTAAACTTTGTTAGAGGGCTTGATATGGTCAATGGACATATACATTCGCAGTATCCGCAGATACATGCAGTGATGGAAGTCGCATCGACTTACATGTACATACATGCTGGCTGTCTATATAGTGTGGTCGTCAGAGGGTTCGACCCGGAAGAAATTGGTATAGAAGCGGTTTTGGTGTCATTCGACGCGGGAGAATCTCGTGTATAACATATCCAAAATCCGCTAAAATCCGCTTTGGTCAAAAGATACTCTGACTGAGATTAATTCGATAACAGTGAGAACAAATGTTGTCATATGTATACAAATGTATACATTTTTGCAAAGGTAAAATGTTGTGCCACCTGTTTATGGCAAAAATGGAACCCATCGTCCCAGATGGCCGCCAAAATGGCGGCCTAAACTCGAACATTTGAAGTTTTTGCCTAATATCTTAAAGATCAATTCCTGTTGTTTGATAATGGTTTAGACTGGCGACATTGATTAGTCATATTCATGTTAATTCATCATTGGAGCAATGAAAGATACCATAAATTGGGTCCCAGACTCATCTACACCGTCAAAAATTCGATTTTACAGAACGCGGTATAAAATTCCACAAAACTCTCCATTGTGATTACAGTCATATATCAACAAGAAATGGACAGAACTGTACAATGTAAGTTGGGCATACCAATATCTATAAATACTCCAATTCAATGAAACCCAAATTGGCGCTTTGTCTCAAAATGGCTGCCAAAATGGCGGTCAAAATATGGAAAATGGCGGATATTGATCAAAGTGTCATTCAATCCATTATAAGTAGTGGTTGATGAATAAAATTGACTAAATAAATACGAATGTATACCACTTTATGATGCCATTATGCTAGCTCTATGTAAAAACTTTAAAATCAGTACCAAAAATGGCCACCCGATGTGAAAAATACTATTTTCTATCACTTCTGTTTATCACTTGTTGCTATCTGAACTAGGAAACAATGGGTATATTCTTTCAATGATCATTACAGCAATGACATTTCAAATAGATTATATCATAGTTTACTCCGGTCCTTCAATAATAAGTTATAGCGAATGCGGTATGAAATTTAACCAAAATCGACTTTGGGGTTCTGGTCACATTTGATATTTAGGGATGAGCAGATCTTGTCTACAAAATAATTGATCGTTTCTTTTATTTGTGAACATTCCATCTCAAATAGACCAAAAGAAACAATAAATTTTATCTAATATGGCTTCCAAAACGAAAATGGTAGACGCTGCCCAGCTTATCACATAATGGAAGTTGTGAGTGGTGGATGCAGTTGATAGTTGGCTCATATACATCAACACTATTTATTTTCAATCTTTTGGTGGCTACCCGCGGGTTGACAAAATCTCGACTCATCAGTGCTATAATGTCGTATATCCATTATGGCGGGAAATGAGTATTTGATACCATTCGAATCGTGAGAAAAAATCCAATCCGATGGGCCAAACTGTCCTTGCATTGGATGACAAATATTCGCACAAACCAGTGAAGCAAATGTCGTATCTCCAGCTATCTTTACAATTATTCGTGCTATGAGGTCGTATGTCCAACAGCAGCCAATCGGACGCTTCAGGTTGTCCACGTGACTTCTGTTTTGTGTTTGTGAATTCTAAAATGTGTGCTATATGGCAGTATCTCCATGTTAGTCACGTGATCATTTGGTGATTTAAATTTTGTGATTGTTCCACACATTTCTGTATGATGATGCACATGGGTGAATTTTCATAGTGTAGAATAGGCACTTTTTAGTTCATAGACACATGCGATTGCCACCATATTTAGCTTAATCTGCATTTATTAGCACAACTTCATTATAGCACGGAAACGAATCGTCGCTGGCATACGCAAAATGTCATATCTCCAAAAAAGCTATTGTTTTTTAAAAGAAAACGAGGGAATAAACAGAAAACAATATGTGGTTCAATGAACAGCTAATGTCAGTTTTCATTGGGATAAATACAACAATACGTCATGCTTTGTCAACATTAGGAGAAATGTTGTCTAAAAACTTCAACCTTCATTTTCTCGGAAAGTTGAAAATGTGGATTACATTATAGCACTGATGCGACGAAATATGAACTATTCGGGCTCGGCCATCATTTTCAAGTTTCAAGCTGGAACTAAATGTAGCCCATGGATTCCCCATTTCGACATGTAAGAAAAGTAGTTTTACTCTGATCTCTTCCTAGATATCAACTCTCCGGTAAATGGTGATCTCTTATGTTCTAGAAAATACGTGTGCCAAATACATATACATGTATGTATGAAGAAACTATCCCCATACATTGTTTACACATCGACTCCGTAAGTATATGGAGGTTTTCTTGGACAAGCGGGATTTTCAAACCTCGAAACCGTCCGTACAAACAATAAAAGTTAATAGGAAATGACGTTGGATGTAGGTCTAGACTACGTCGTCCGCATGAAATAGTTTTCGTGTCATTAATTTGCACATATTTCGTGCTCTGATGAGCATGGATGAACGCCTTATGTGGCAGTTTGATTGTCTAACATCCGGAAAATAACATGTTCATTGTTCACATTTCTTAGACAAACATGTTGTTAATCACCATGTTCATGTGGCATTTCTATTCAATGACAACCGTGAAATGCCAGTTAATCAAGCTAAATGGTTGATACCTTTACGCCTACGGGTCAGATCCAGCGGTGACGCACATTGTGTCTACATATCATTGATGAAATTCACTAAATGTGTAGAAGATATAGGTGCGTCTATATATGTACTAGAATGTTTCTATCCACATGTATATACCCACAATCGCATGACACGGAATTGTCACATAAAGTTTGAAGGGTATACAATGTACGTGCGAATTTTCATTTTTCCTCTTGATATTGAAGAAAATAATTTTACTTTGAAACTCCCCAGCTCCGATAACCAACTTGCCCACCAATTAAGTAAACCCCAGATTATTCGCTTTTCCCTCCTGTCCTTTTCACTTTCGCCAGCACTGGAAAACCTATTATAACCTGATGCTTCCGAACTTAGACCACCGATGCCCATATATTTGATGTTCCGAATAGTCGTTATAAGTAGAAATGTTGACACTGTGTTTTCAAATAATCCAGATTCGTAGCAATTTAATTTCTTTTTAATTAATTTCCAGATAGTCCCTCGTAATAAGTGGACATCGTGTTGGATCCTGCAGTAGATACTGCTTAGTTGGAACATTTCGGGCTGAACTGATTGTGGTAGTAGATTATTGGCAACATGTTTAATAGGTCTGTCATCGTTAGCTCACAACCGAAGTGTTGTTTCGGCTTTCCTCTGAGCAGAACTTAAATTTCGACAATTTTCGGTGGCCATTTTGGTAGCCATCTTAGCATTTTGAATCGTGATTGGCTACTCATACCCACAAAAAAACATTGATTTCAATCAATGATGTGTATTGGTGCCGAATTGGCGTTTTGTCGAATGGGTTTTCGTGAATAACTACATATTTGCCATTTTCATTATTATTGGCGACCATGTTGGACGCCATCTTGAATTCTGTATTTTCCCCAAAGCGGATTTTAGCGGATTTTGGATATGTTATACACGAGATTCTCCCGCGTCGAATGACAACAAAACCGTTTCTTTACCAATTCCTTCTGGGTCTAACCCTCTGACGACCATTCTAAATATCTGCCATTTTCCATATTTTGACCGCCATTTTGGCAGCCATTTTAAGACAAAGCGCCAATTTGGGTTTCATTGAATTGGAGTAATTATAGATAATGGTATGCCCAACTTACATTGTACAGTTCTGTCCATTTCTTGTTGATATACGACTGGAATCCCAATGGCGATTTTTGTGGAATTTTATACCGCGTTCTGTAAAATCAAATTTTTGAGGGTGTATATGAGGCTGGGACCCCATTTATGGTATCTTTCATTGCTCCAATGATGAATTAACATGAATATGACTAATCAATGTCGCCAGTCTGAACCATTATCAAACAACAGGAATTGATCTTTAAGATATTAGGCAAAAATTTCAAAATTTCGAGTTTAGGCCGCCATTTTGGCAGCCATCTGGGGCGAGGGGTTCCATTTTTTCTATAGATATGTGGCATAACACTTTACCTTCGCAAAAATGTATACATTTGTATTAATATGGCAACATTTGTTCTCATTATGTCGAATTAATCTCAGTCAGAATCTCTTTTGACTAAAGGCGGCCATGTTGAACGCCATCTTGGATCCTGGATTTTGCCCAAAGCGGATTTTAGCGGATTTTGGATATGTTGTAGCAGAGATTCTCCCGCGTTGAATGACACCGAGATCGCTTCTATACCAATTTCTTCTGGGTTGACCCCTTTTTATGCGTACCACGACCACACTATACATACTAAGTATAGGTTGCGAACGTGTATTTGCATTGTCATCCCCGCCGGTTTTATTAATCCTTTAAATTCCGATATTGGCTAAAAAAAAACTTGGATTCGGGAAGAGCCCAGGCGGACCCAGAGACCAGATCGCACTATATAAAGATGACTAATGGTAGCGTAAGACACTTAAAATACGTAAAATGTGAAGATTAACTCGCCGTCTCGGCCACCCATATACAAATGTACCCGGGTAAATCCACCCAGGTTTTTTGGGCCAAAACCCGGATATAAATCTATCTACCAAGACATCCACCAACCATCAAGACCCCATGAAACCTGGGTTTTACCATGATTAACCCAGCTGAAACTGGATACAAACCCTGGTGTGGATAAACCTGGGTGTAATTACCCAGGTGACCACACCCAGGTGTACCCTGGTGTTTCCTACCTGGGTGCTTCCCATCCAGGTGTACCTTGGTGTTATTCACCCAAGTATACCCTGGTGTTTCATACCTGGGTGTTTCCCACACAGGTGTACCTTGGTGTTATTCACCCAGGTGTACCCTGGTGTTTCCTACCTGGGTGTTTCCCACCCAGGTGTACATTGGTGTTATTCATCCAGGTGTTTCATACCCAGGTGTTCCCTACCCAGGTGTATCTTGATGTTTCCAACCCAGGTGTACCTTGGTGTTTTCTTACCCCGGTGTACCTTGGTGTTTTCTTACCCAGGTGGATTTCCCAGCGTTTCTATCCAGGTATACCTTGGTGTTTTCCCGGGTGTTTCTACCAGGGTATACCTCGGGTATTTTAAGCAGGTACCACTCGCTTATATTTTACCCTGGTGTACCCCATCATTTTCACCCAGATGTATCCCAGGTATACCACTCTGTTATATCCTGGTGTTGGAACACCAGGGTTTATCAGGGTGGTTGCACTTGGGTTAAACCTGGGTAAAAATACTGGGGTACAGCAGGGTAAATCATTGAGTTGAGCCTGCTTAAGAACACATGGGATATACCCTGGTAGAAACACCTGGGGAAACACTTTGGTCGAAAACACCAAGGTACACCTGGTGGAAACATTGAGATGCACCTGGGTTAGAAAACCCCAAGGTACACCCAGGTAAAGAAACACAAAGGTACACATGGGTAGGAAAACCCCAAGGTACAACTGGGTGGGAAACACCAAGGAACACCTGGGTGAATAACACCAAGGTACATCTGGATGGGGATACCATAGTGAAATGATGATGATGGCAATGCAGTAGATTTGAATGGGATGCATGGGTATTGTTATCAGTGGAGTGTTTTAGTATAATAAAACATTAAGGAAACTGATTGTGGAGCAATACAAATTTATTCAAGATCAACAAACTAACTAAAGATAAAATACATGTATAGAAAACACATGTAATACATACATATATAAACTCATTAAAGGTACTCAATCTGATCAGAGGGTCATATATTACTATTTCTTTGGCTTTGGAGGTAAAAGATATTTGATTCGAGTCGAGGAACCCATCAAAACAAAGCTCAGAGTTATTATATATTGATTTTTTATTGTTATTTTCTCGAGATGAGTCCTAATAATTGCCCCTAACTTCTTAATTTGCTCGAGATGTGTACACCAGAAACAATATTCAAACAGACAAGGATGGATAACTCTAAAATCAAGTGGTAATAATAACGCAATTTTGACCGTGTTCTGGGACAGAAAGAATAGAACTAACAAAACTTCAAATATCGATATCTGATCACCCTGAGCTTTGATTGGTAGGTTCCTCGACTCGAATCAATTATTTATTTTACCCCCAAAGCCAAAGAAATAGTAATATAGGACCATCTGATCGGATTGAGTACCTTTAAACTGCATGGGTTAAAACTTACTGTCAAGAGTTGGGTTAAAATTTTGATTAACACTTAAAAATTCCCTCTTCATACATGTATATGGTATGTTAGGCAAGTTACATGTACATGTAGTTGCAATGTATACCGGTACATGGCATACCGGTGGACACAAAAATCATTATTTTAGTTCCAATGGCATTTACAAGTATACATGTACCTTGCAACTACATCTAGAGTGAGGTAGTTTTGTCTCATTTAATCTTTCTAAATGAGTTTCTCCCTTTGAATGACAAAAACTAATGTGAGTATACACATGAGCTCTGATGTGAAATACATACTGTATGTATACCAAAAAAATAATTATTTCTTAGTCTAAGGACAAGTTTCCTGTCATTATCTTACTGCTTTAAAATATAGATTTGTAATAGTACATTGTATGCTGTAATGCTCCAGAAATAGCCATACTTTGTCCTGGTTCATAAGAACACATTATTTCTTAGTGTTGGAAGGACATGTTGACTGTTATTATCTCACTCATAAACCCCCAAATGTGCATGTAAACAGAACATTTGGGAACGAGACACACCATCTTTATCCTTTTTTATATCAGTAGCAATTTATCAGATAGCAATATATGCTATAAATAGTATTCAGATGGTAGAGATTAAACAATTACATTAATTGCACCAACTCGAAACAGTTAACATACCCTGTATAATACAGACTATGATCAAGGAGGGTGTCACACATACACACCCCTACCCAGCTTTGATATGCGATATTCAGGCCATTTTCAGGTGGTATGCTATATACATACCCAATATTATCTGGTACTAGGATTTCACACGGCCATATAACCGGCATTCAGGATTCAGCAAAAAGGCTGGTATGCAGATATTATAGCACAAAATTAAATTTTGAGTATTTTCCAGCCCAAACAGACCCAAGTGATATATTTTTTATCTAATTCAGTGTAATAACTCTTGATATGTTGATGTTTTGGATACTATTCCAGCGCAAATGTGAGAACACTGTTAACTGGTGTTCAGTATTCATGGGTGGTACGGGGATAACACCCGCATAAAGGCCAATCACAATTGAATAGACCAGTCTGGAAGGGGTCGCCACCCCGCCCCCTCAATACCAGTTAATGTAAAAGGTTGAACCATGCGTACCAGTTACAAGTAAGAAAATATTGAATGAAAGCTAATATTAAACTAATAATATATTTTTCATATACATGTACTAGTATTTGCTGAAGGTGTATCCATAACTTCTACATATACTATAGATAATAGACTGAATTACATCATAGATGACATTTGGGCTGGTAAATAGTTAAACAAAATTAATTTTGTGCCAGAAAATCTGCGAACCGGCCTTTTTGTTGAATCCTGAATACCGGTTAAACTGTGCAAATGAATCCCGACTACCAAATTAGCAGAGGGGTGTGTATCATGCGTACCGCCTGAAAATTGTACTTAAATGTTTTCAATTTACTTCATTTACAAGTACATGTACCTGCACATGTAGCTGATTCACCTACCAATTTTTTTATCTTTAAATATGTGAGATCCAACCGGAAATCATTTGAGTACTGTGCATTAGTCCGAGAGTCTGATAAATAATATTTTCCGCGTTACAGAGTATAGAGGAAAATTACTGTCTTCACGGCATATGCAGAGTTAATGGGTAAAGAACGCTTTGTCGCGTGAATATTGTCTGGTCAGTGATTATCGATATGTGTGATTGGTACTCAGTCGCTGGTGTTATGTATGATTGTCATTGAGTGAGCAGGTATGCGCTAAAAGCGTGAATGGTCAATCTAGTGCCAGTTGTCGTCGCGGTCGGACACAGTTTTCTGTACCTGTTTGTTTGGTTTTCTTAAGAAAATAGTTCTTCTCAGACGCTTTATCTGTTCAGCGTATATATAGCTTGAGGAAAAATGGACAAACCTTCAGCGAAAATAAACATAAGAATGTAACGGGACACATTATGTAATAAATTCGGAGCTGGACCATTACAAAGCTGATACTTTTAACAAACATGCACCAATGATCAATGTTTGCAAGGGGATATAAGGTGTTGGATTTCGAGACGTTTTGGACCCTGAAGAAGATGTTACACCAGCTGTCAAATATCCATAATTTTGGGATCGGAAGTGAGGGGACATGGCATGAAGGGCAAGGTTTTGCCTGTGGAAAAGGCTGATCCTTGTCGGGCTGTCTTATCTTAGTAATAGCCATCTCTTCAGTTACACAGATAAGTATTTTTAGAAACTATAATTTCTCTAGAATCGAACGATTTTCGTTCTATGATCTTGGGAATTAAATCGGTCACGACCGACGAGAAATTGGTTCATAACAGCCTTTGGCATATTTGAATGTTATCTATCATACGAAATGACAATGTTATCCAATTTGTCAGAACCTGAGTGCATGAGTCTTAAAAATAATAAGTCCGCGCTTTGGACAATTCGGAATTTGTTTCAGAAGAAATTGAAAAACCTCAGAGAAAGGTGGTATTTCTGAATTGTGCAATACTCCAAAGGTAGTAAATCTTTAACAATTGCAAAACATCGTAATGGCAAGAAATGACTTGTATTAGGTTGTTATCATAGCAATCATCATGTTTTCAAGAATTATTGTAAATATGAAGATGTTCCTATCATCTTGTCTTGTCTATGTATAAAAAAGGACAATTGTATACACGCGTGGCATAATCATCATTTATAATTTGCAGAGCTAGTCTCAGTGGAAATATCGTGGATTTAGATGGTATCAACTTTCTGGAGTTAGATACTGTGTACTTCAAGGGTTAAATACTGTTTATATAATGTTGTAACATATGTGTTACGTTCAGTCGGTTTAGTATCTACCAAAGTAATGATGGAAATCGAAGTACTTACGATACGCGAGGATCAATCGACCAGTATAGATATTGTTTTTGGTGACGGAATCGCGGGTTGTTCGAATTGTGAAGAACAGGAGTTCACACAGACGCTAAAGTCTAATTTATAACTTGAAATTGTGGCTTCATCATTGCTGAAAATATAAAGCGATTTGGAACCATGCATGCTATAATTAAATGTTCCGATTTTACTTATACTGGGACATGCAATGCGGAGTTATCATAATATCCGATGAAAGGAATGAAAGCATTCATAATAGCTTTAATCCGTTGTTACATGTACATTTGTAAATAAAAATTTGGTCAGAGAAACGTTAAAGTAAACGTGAGTTACTTTCGAATCTTTTGATTCAGATGTCGAATTCTTGACCAGTTTGGTTGGCAAAATACTGTCAACTCAGATATTGTTTGACAGAAAGATCTGTTTACACACAAAGTGTTACATACAACAATAAAGGGTTGATGGCATTTGGATGATGTTGATGAAATAAGAGGTTTGACTGAATTAATATTTTTTGAAAGATCATTTGATGAAATGTAACTAACACAGTTTATCAAAAGCGGGTGTTCATTTTGTGTTGCTCATTTACGCTTATTTTATAATGAACCTTTGGATTCAGATGTCGAATTCTTCTATTCGGTGATGGCGTATGTGTTCATTATGTGTTCTGTAACGCACCCGGTTCCAGATACGAGCTCATTTAAGCTTATTTTATAATTAATGAATCTTTCGATTCCGATGTCGAATTCTTCCATTCGGTTTTTACGTCTGTTGACGACGGTCGAACGTTCGAGAGATATGTTTTCACACAAAGTTTTACATACAACAATAAAGTGTTGATGGCATTTGGATGATGTTGTTGAAATAAGAGGTTTGACTGAATTAATATTTTTGGAAAGATCATTTGATGAAATGAAACTAACAGTTTATCAAAAGCGGGTGTTCATTTTGTGTTGCTCATTTGCGCTTATTTTATAATGAAACTTTCGATTCAGATGTCGAATTCTTCTATTCGGCGATGACGTATGTGTTCATTATGTGTCTGTAACGCACCGGTTCCGGGTACGAGCTCATTTAAGCTTATTTTATAATTAATGAATCTTTCGATTCAGATGTCGAATGCTTCCATTCGGTTATGACGTCTGTTGATGACGGTCGAACTTTTGAACAGTTCGGGGCTATTCAGCCAGGCATGGAATTTGAATGCCAGTTCGATTTTTTATCGAGGTCAGATGGCTCTCAAGAAGCCGAAGCTGAGTTTTTCAGTGGTCGTTTAATTGACAGAGCCACCACAGCTTACTTTCCATTCGGAAAATAGTGAACTATAATATATAGATACGCATGTATATATGATATTAGTAGAATGCAGTGTGTATACACATAGCTTCAGGGAAGCTGCATGGGCAAGGGGTAGTCTTGTCTACAAATATTTGCTGATTATTGTTCATTATGCGAAGCTCATTGTGAGCTGAGAATAATTTGCGGATCATATACATAATTGAATCGCATATACATTTATATGGAATATTGCTAATATTTGAATGCAAAATTAAATGAAAATAATAATAACGCCTTGATGGCAGCCATGTGACATGTGGCATTGATGAGTTTAACGTAGAGAGAGCCCGAGGCATTAAAGCGTGCTTTCGTGCTTTAGAATTTTTCGCGCCTATAATTTAAAAGGTACGAAGGTGCTTTTAAAAACTGACTATCTAAATCTGATATACAAAATGCTGTCGGGGATCAGAGTAATGGTTTGTACATAATTTATTCATACATAGAACGCATGTGCACGCTGTTTGATAATAATCTCAAACTAGCTTGGATTCCACGGGATCAAATTTCGAAAGCTGATGCTCTTAGCAAAGCTAAAGTCACAGACACTTTGAGTGTCAGTACTGAGACTTTCCATCATCTGGAAAAGAAATGGGAAATATATTGATCTATATATGATAATTTGATTGGCATTGATGCATTTCTGCACATAATCCGATTGGCACTGATGCATATATGCACAGTTGGAGGGGTATAATAAATTACCAAGTATAATATACAAGAGTTTTACAAATAGTGGAAAATGAACAATCCTACGATTCTTTGGTGGTCCCATTATGGGATTCTTCGGTTTTTTGGCCAAAACTTGCAAATAGAGATGGCGAGTTCAAACATTTTGTCAAAAGCCATATATTTTTGGTTAATATTCTTGAGAAAGTGCCAATATCTGAACTTTTTCATAAAATCCGTATCTGCATTTGTTGCTTTGAATATTTTTTATTTAATTAAGAGAGGTGTTTATATATTTACATGTATTTTGTTTCAGCTGATGACTTAAGGTGTTTAGTTTTTGAAGATTTGCAGAGGCAATACTTCTTCTTCTTCGGATGAGCTAATGTGCTTGGCCGGGTCGTCGGTGGACATGATATGTTCTGATAGAAGCAAAAACACTGTGAGGAATGTGCATAAACATTCAGGCGTTGGAAAGTGTTCATTCAGGTTCAAGGTTGTAATGCCTTGTCATTTAGTTCAGTGCATATATTTATCGTATGCACATGTTGAAAATTGAGCCACATATATAGAGCTCAGTCGAGGCGGTAGTGTGTGGGATTCGATATCACAATATGTGTAATTTTCCGAACCCAATATAGGTATTTCAAAGTAGAACTATTATTTGGGAGACGGGGATAAATTTTTGCTTTCAGCAAATGGATACAAGTGTTTGTCCTTATTTGCTCATTTCCAAATATCTATCATTGGTACGGAATTTGTGGTCCGAGGAAGTTATCTTCCGCCATTTGTTTTTAATTGTGGTTTATTTAAAGCTCATCATACTAAATACAATATTTAGTTACACATGTGGAATGGAATGAATGAAATGTTTCTCGTTTATGCTATGCTATATATATTGGCAGTACAGTTTAAATATTGGTATTCACTCTTTACGAGCAGGCGGGGAAACCGCGGTTGCAAATGCAGATGAAACGACCATATGTTCAAGAGGCATGGTCGATGGCGCACTGAGAGTGCAAAGGGCGGTTACGTCCGTGATTCGATAGAATCAAGACTTGCATTATCCAAAATTGAGCATTTATGATAAATTTATGATATATATATTTTTGATGGCGATATGCGGAAATGTGTTGATCATATATATACATGTCGATATATAAGTACTATATATATTTATAGTTAAAATTTCTGGGATCGAAACTATATCATGGCTATAATGATTGGCCTTGCAGCCCGTTCTTTTTGTAATCTATCTAGGTCCGACCGCCTAGCGTAGCACTTAAAGCTACGGTTGGCCTTGGCGGTGGGTATCCTGTGAAAATATTTCCACCCGTCAAAAACCGCCACAAACAGAAAGAACATCAAACTGTAGACATACTTTGTCCGTATACATATAAGAAATATCGCATAAACAGTATGTTATTGTCAAATGTTTGACCATTGTTATGTAAACAAAAGCATAAAAAGTTACTTTTCTGGTGTTTGTTTATATTATGATGGTAAACATAAAGAGCGTTCTTTGTTGGTGAATACCTGATATGGAACTAATAAAGAGCGTTTATGCCATTTGTGTGTGATTAGCCAGTAGCATTGTTCTGTCTTCAGTAACACAATCAGGCTCTTGCTTAGGTAAAACATAGTAGGTCTTTATTATAACATGCTGTTTACGCGATGGTCATGGTATATATGAACGAAACTGTATGCGTTTTAATGTTTTTCTGTTTACGGTGATTTGAACAAATATGAATATTTTCGACAACTAAGGCCAACCGTACCTTTACAGCTTAATGCTCTTAGTTGTTGTTTGTTTACCCAGTAGCGGGTATGGAGTGAAGACATAATATTTTCCGCGTTACGGAGTATAGAGGAAAATTACTGTCTTCACGGCATATGCAGAGTTAATGGGTAAAGAACGCTTTGTCGCGTGAATATTGTCTGGTCAGTGATTATCGATATGTGTGATTGGTACTCAGTCGCTGGTGTTATGTATGATTGTCATTGAGTGAGCAGGTATGCGCTAAAAGCGTGAATGGTCAATCTAGTGCCAGTTGTCGTCGCGGTCGGACACAGTTTTCTGTACCTGTTTGTTTGGTTTTCTTAAGAAAATAGTTCTTTTTAAAAACGTGAGATACTATCTTGTTTGTTCATCGGATGACGACTAAGAAAACGAATCCGACGTTTTTATCCCTGAGACCGGTATATTGAGCATTTTTCGGATACAGGTTTCCAGACCAACACATAAAAAAGATATAATGATAAAGTGAGGGGTCTGGTTTTTCCTGTAAGGCTTCCCAGTCTGAGAAGGGTGACTGATTCTGTTGAGCCAAGATAGAATGTGCGCTATAATACATATTATATTTTTTCAATCCGCATAGTTTCGATCCATTTTCATCGCTTCAAATATATTGAGATAGTCTGCATGAATATATAGCGCACATATATTCATCAGAGCGATTTTATTATTTCATAATAAACGCTATCTAGGTCCGACCGCCTAGCGTAGCACTTAAAGCTTAATGCTCTTAGTTGTTGTTTGTTTACCCAGTAGCGGGTATGGAGTGAAGACCCTGGGTGTTTAATAGTCCCACTGTTTGGTTATTATACAGTTTATATTGTCTCAAAATTTGTAATCTTCATGCCCAGTTTATAGCGAGGCAGCCATGTCAGGTATAATTATAGACACCCATTTACACACAAAATTGCTTCCCCAAAGCATCAGTACATGTATGCACAAACTATCAATTGCATAAATATTGCATTAATTTGTGTACATTTTTATGGGCAATACATGTTATGTCATGAGTAATTTATTTTGTATGAGGGTAATACTATTACCATACATGTATATAACTAAAATTAATGTGTTGTAAAACACAATCAATTCTGTCAAACCCGGGTACCATGAATTGAACCGTTGGACCATTTGAACCCTCAAACTATTGAACTTCCTGATAATAGAACTACTAGTAATGAACACTCTGACTAACGCACTGTACATGATTGAGTTCATGGTTATGTGACCTCAGGAGTTGGTCCAAGTTATTTTTCTGATTTACTAGTAAATGTCATTCAAATTGTTCAAATTGTATCGACTTGCCGATTTTTTTGTTTTCATCCAAATTGCAATGAAGGACTACACACCTGTACCAGTACACGTAAATGTACCAAGACGGTCCAAGAGGCCCCCATTTACAATGGGAGGCCGCAATAATAATAGTCTCCCAAGTTGTAATATTCATGCCCAGTTTATAGCGACAGTTACATGCAGGTAACATACTAGTAGGAGACACCCAATTATACACAAAATATCTTCCCCGAAGCATCTATCAGTACATCTACATGCCCAGGCCCCTGGGAAAAAAACTGAAATACCAATATAGACTATACCAGTCACTGGTATAGTCTATATTGGTATTATTGTATTTTTCTCCTGGGGCTAGTGAAGTTGTGAGTAGGTATATTCATAAAATATCAATTGGATAAAACATGCATTGTGTACATGTACATGTATATCGACAATACATGTTATGTCTTAAGTAAATAACTTTGTACGACAGTAATTGATACTCTCAACCCGGGTACCACTGAACCTTTGGACTATTGAACCCTCAACCTATTGAACTTCTTGACAATCGAACCCATCGGACTACTAGTAACGAACACTCGGACAACGGTTGAAACACTGCGGTAATTCACTTGGTTACAGCGGTTAACAAAAATATTACTGCAGTAAGATTTAATACCAGCGGATACTGCATTAGTGTTGAAATGGCTTGGGTTTTTCATAGTTGACTAAGGCGACACCAATTTTTAAGTCTGGTATACGAACATGTGGGGAGAAAAAAAGTAGATGCAGGAGGGGAAAAAATAAAAACAATTGTCCCCTTAATTTATATCAAGTAAATCGTGGAATTTTACAAAAATTTTACAAAAATTGTTTTTGAATGAAATTCTGAACCAAACAAGACATTTCATTGAGTTAAAATCAATGAGAGATAACTGCAGTTCCCATTTTGTGTGGGACGTAATGATTCATTGTATTGGGATACACTATCAATGATACACATATCATATCATGTGTATTGTGATACAGGAAATCAAGTAATTTTTTAAGATGGGAATGTGTAAACTTGAGCAAAATCTGCAATTTCAAAAGTTTAAATGCCTATTATGTGTATTAACTCATAGCTAACTATTAAAGGTGCTCAATCAGATTTGAATGTCCCCATATAATCAGATTCCAACAACATTTAAACAAATGCTGCTTCAGTTATCAGAATCGATTAGTTGCCCAAAAATAATGCTAACCACTGTCAACTACATGTATAGTATAAAATTGCCCGATACGTGATATTTATCAACATGTTGTTCGATGAAGTTTGGCCTTATTATCAACACAAAGCCTCTTGATTTTAGAGTTATCCATCTTCATCCCCAATTTGGTCTGAGACTGTCGCCTCATGAAATTTTTCTGGGCCACTGATAAGTCTCGATTGTGAAAATTATTAAGATTTCAAAAATCAATATCTAATAATTCTGAGCTTTGATACATGTAGGTGGGTTCCTCGACTTGATTCAAATATTTTTTACCTCGGAATCCATATACATGTAAAATAGTAATTGAAGAGCACTTAATCGGATTATGCATCTTTAAACTGTATTTGAATTTAAAGATGCATAATCCGATTAAGGGCCCCTTCAATTACTATTTATTTGGACTTGAAGGTTAAAGCATATTTGGTCCGTGTCGAGGAACCCACCTATCAAAGCTCAGAGTTAATGGATATCAATTTTTGAAATATACTATTTATACGATCAAGAATTAATTGTGGCCCAGAAAACAGTCGACGAGTCGACGGTCTCAGACCAAATTTCAGATGAAGATCGATAACTCTAAAATCAAGAGGCTTTCTGTTGATAATAAGGCCAAATTTTTTAGAACAACATGTTGATAAATAACACATGTTGGGCAATTTTATACTATAGTTGACAGTGGTCAGCATTTCTAAATTTGTTGTTGTTGGAATCTGATTATATGGGGATCATCGAACTAGATTGAGTACCTTTAAAATGAACTGTATCCAGTTTTAAACATGTTAAACCAGATAATTAATTAGTGCATGCAGTCCCTGTTGACATGCGGTATCCGCTGGTAATCTTACCACAGTAATATTTGTTAACTGTGATAACCAAGTTAATTGTTTTTTACCACAAAAATTCTGAATTCTATCTAGACATTTTGAAACAATAAAAAAAATTCTCTGGTGTGGTTACAATGTCAACTTTAAAAAAAATTCATATAAACATCGCATGAAAAGTACAGCCTGACCACAACTGTGAGGTGGACCACGGTCTGTGGCGGTATATCTGACTGCGGTTGATCGCATGAACACGCTTGGATACTGCGGTAATACCCGGTGGTCAACCTTTAAAGGCGAGTTGATCAATTTAAGCATAGCTGCAATTTTCCATGTATGCTCTATGGACTTTGTTGGGAAAGAGAATATAGCTGTCCGACAATGGATGATATTTCCCCACCTCAGCAGGAGTCGATTACAGAAAAATATACCAAACATACTGGTAGTCCGTTAACCCTGTTAAGCTGAGTTAGAAATTTTCCAATCGAAACCTCATAATAAAAAATATAAATTCAGTTCTCAATTTTCGAACACTTCTAGGAAATTGTTCAAAATTATTGTTAAAAGATGCCCATTCGATTTGACACTGTAAATACACCCCTGTTCAAGTGGTCCTGCTAATGTGTTATGCGGTTGGGTCCTGCTGAATTGCTATGATGCTGTTCGGGCAAAGACTTGCCAAAGATGCAGTTAACAAAAAAGTACCGTTATATTTTTAAAATTTGTCCTAATTAAATTACCCCACCCCAGCAACAAGATTGACCACCGGTATTACAATGCCGCCGACCGCTGCAATGCCTCATAGTATTTACGGTATTTAGATTAATCGACAACACCGCTGTTACAAACAGTGCTGTCTTACAGCGCCCACATTTTCTTCTTAAAAGTATATTGGCAGTTCAATAACATATCGACAAACAAAACTATTGAACATTCTCATGCAAACATGAATTTTAAATGTACATGTACTAGTACCAGCTGATATTGTATACTAGGGCTGTAATGATCTTGAATAATCAATCCATGCATTGTATCGCTATTAACTATCAAACTATGGTAAAAATGACTGCGGTTGATCGATTTGTTATGGACTGCGGTACTAAATACTAGCTGATTCGTTTGGAAAGAGAATATAGCTGTCCGGCTAAATGGATAATATTGTCCCACAAAAGCAGGCATCGATTACAGAGAAATATACCAAACAAACTGTTAGTCTGATCATACTCTGATCAGTTACGTTAGAAATAAATAAATTAAGTTTATTATATCAATTTTCGAATATTTCAAAGAGCCTGTAATTATAATTGCTTAAAGATTTCCCATTCAATTTGACACTGCATGTAAATCTACTGTAATGGTTCAGGTTTTCCAAACCGAATATGGCGCCTCTCAAGCTAAAGCGATGTTTTATTTGAGAGGGTCCTATGTTTATGTAGGATGGAACAATGAACAGAGATCCTGAGAGATGCATGCCAAATAATGGATTTATGCCGTAATGTGGTTCAGGCCTGGCGGCATACATGTACATGTATATGTAGTGCTGAAACAACTAGGGATTTTCATTGTGTTTTAGAGAGAGGAGGGTAATCCAAGTGGTTATAGCACTTGTCCTCCAATCCCTTTTGTCATAAATCAATTTATGAACATATAAGTTACATGTATGTTTAAACCATAGTCGACATAAATGCTACGTATACTTTTATATGCTCATTTGGAATTTCATTTGGGTGTTATTTAATTCTGTTTATCTTAGGTAACTATGATGGCTGCACTGCTAAATTTTGACACATTTGATGTCATTTATTGTCCATCACTCCATCTAAAAGCCGAACACAACCAATGACAAATCACAAATACAACTACTAGTACATGTAATTGTCAGTGGGCTTCTAAAAGGTTGTACCTGCCATTTTGGAGCGAAACTTTTTATTGCATTCTCGGAATCTACGGGTACCGTTCCCGAGATAACTTGTCAAAATTTCAGGTATAAATGGTGCAGAAATGCTATAGTTTGATTCTTGCAAAAGGCCTGTTTTACATTCGCTTTTATCCACCAAAAGTGCTCCAGACACTTCGTACCACTAAGCAATTGAGTTGAAAAAATGGGGTGATACCCCGGTAATGACCACGTAATCGGAACGGTCACTGGTGGGGTTACGGTACCATTCGGTTATTATTCCGGGATCTATTAGCGGGTTGTCACCAGGGTTCGCGCTGCCACTTGCCAAATTAGGCAATGGCAAAAATAATTCACATTTGGCAAAAAATAATTTCATTTGGCAAAAGTTTTGGCAAGTCACTTTTTAATTCCTCAAGCAATTTGAAAAATATTGGTCAAATCAATACCATTAATTTCAGGAAACCTTATATCGTAATTATATATTAGTGGTGTTTTATAAGGTTTAGGGAAATTAACACCTCTATGAAGATGCAGTTAATCTCATAGCATTAGTACTGAGGATTACTAATCCTCCTGTGATGTGCCATACTGATGGAGAAACCTTCTACTATTGTATTGTTCGGTGATTGGCTTATTGTTGTATGATAAACCACAAGAGAGATGTTAAGACAGGTATAACTAATTATGCACTATAACTGCTTTTCTATCGATATCAAAAGTCGTTTAAACCGCCAGTGTCGAATTAAGACATAATGTTGCAGAAAATTATACTATCAGGGATAACATTGTGCAATTGCTGAAATAATTTGGCAAAAAATATTTTCATTTGGCAAATTATTTGGCAAAAGTAAATTTTGGTCCAGGGCGGACCCTGGTTGTCACACCAAAAGTTAAAGAAAATAATACATCGATGAGGATCTTGTTAAAGACACAGAAAGAGTTGCGGTGGGTTTTTCTGTTAAAATAGTCACATCTGTTAAAACGCCATAAACATAAATAATATTATATTATAGACAAACTTTGATCTTATACCAATCATAAATATCGCGTGAATTGCGGCAAGTTATTGTCATGTTATTACTGTGGTTAGGTAAACAAACGCCATGTTATTTAAACAAATAGTATTTAAAGAGAATGTGATAAGCAAAATACTAAAAAAATATTAGCACAGATACATGTATTTAACACTTATGCGGCCCTGTGTCTGTGCGGCCCTGTGCGTCTGCATGGGTGCATCATTACAGATCCTGTGCCAATGCATTCTCTCATATATGTATACGAGTCTCCCACAGGGAGCCTCATATATGTAACAGAATGTACTGGCTTACAAGGTCGACATAAATATTGTAATAGGCCAATGAACGTATTCTCCTATATATGAGATATGGGAGACTCGCATATATAAGATAATGCATTGGCACAGGGTTTTTGAAAATTGCTGGAAGCTCCAGTCATGGATGGGTTATATGTTTTCGCAACATGCAAAAATTCTTAATTGTTTTAAAACTTTGGCGTGACCTGTTTTTCCTTCGCGGCATTTTCATTTTAGATAACCTGAAGGCGAATTGAACGGTCGTTCGCCTCAAATTTGCAGGCTTGCATTCATAACTTTGTCCGAGCATATATTCCTATCATGTTGGGTCGATTAAAAAAATATTAGCACAGATACATGTATTTAACACTTATGCGGTCCTGTATATGTGCAGCCGTGTGCGTCTGCATGGGTGCATCATTACAGATCATGTGCCAATGTATTCTCTCATATGTATACGAGAGTCTCCCATAGGCAGCCTCATATATATATAACAGAATGTACTGGCTTACAAGGTCGACATAAATATTGTAATAGGCCAATGTATGTATTCTCATTCGCATATATAAGAGAATGCATTGGCAGAGGGTTTTTGAAATTGATGGAAGCTCCGGTCATGGATGGATTAATATCTTTTTGCAACATGCAAAAATTGTCCGAGCTTAATTGTCTAGCAGGCACGCGTGTATCGGCAAGGAGTGGTGACTGATTAAATTTGTGATTGATTTTGATCTATTGACATGGGATTTGTTTATATTCATTCAAAGTTTTTTTTTTTGACAAAATGAGTTTGGAATCAACTCTGTTTTGTCCAGTAATTATATGTGCATGAAAGTATGTCACCCTCAGCTAGAGCCTTGTGCTCTTAATGAGTATTTTACAAGTATACATAATACATGTGCCGGATTGTGCCCTAAGACTTTCCACACAGTGGTCCATGAACATGGATGGGACTCGATCCAAAAATGCATCAACCAAACCGATATCCCTAGCTGTTGTGTACCGAGAAGACGTTATCTATTGATTACCCACAGGTATATTCAGTATTGATGTTCTCCAACAATGAACGTCTGAGTATTGTTATATAAACAAAACTGCTAGTTATTTGTGAGCATCGGTCTGTATACAAATGTTAGTCAATATAGTACATGTAAATTAAAATACACACCGATACACCGTGTATTTATTTCTTAAATGTAGACTATACATGTATGCACTGTGAAAAGACTTAATAAAGTCTTATAAATTTAACAGTTGTTTCCAGTAGAAGATAGATAAAAGCTCTTTAAGTTCCATATGAGGAGTGTTTTACAGTGAGCATTAAGAGCATCTCCTCTTATGCTCAGCAGAATATATGCAAACAACATGGTATAAATTATAATGAAAATGAATTTAGGACTTCAACCAATAATTCACTTTCATTATAAATACCATGTTGTTTGCATTGTTCATAGAGCACACAAGTGTTGCACTAATCCATGGCCCAAATTCATTCATTTGTTGCATATATTCTGTTGAGTATAAAAGGAG
The DNA here is from genome assembly GCA_032622095.1 of Siphonodentalium dalli. NCBI lineage: Eukaryota > Metazoa > Mollusca > Scaphopoda > Gadilida > Siphonodentaliidae > Siphonodentalium > Siphonodentalium dalli. The sequence continues at coordinate 32,678,787 of CP136069.1, read as the reverse complement.
ATGGTCTCATAAACGGCCGGATTTAGTGTACCCTTTAATGGATGTAATACAGGCATGTACATGTACCTTATTAGACCAAGTTTTCCTGGTCCACAGCTTGTGTTATCGGTTGGGTTGATGCCGTTTTGGACCGAGTCGCATTCCGTTACTGCTCTATAATGGACTTTACGCCCAGAATCGTGGGCTGAAGTTATCTTGATTGTAGCACTACCAGTATGTTTCCAGATTAGGTCAAATTGATGCTTTGTTTATAAGAACATAGATGGCAGCCTTTCCCAAGCATGATGATTTTAAACCTGCATATACTTAAAGTAATTGACCATCTCTAACGTGGTGTTATCCCGGTACTGCTGCGGTATTACACTGCGGTAATTTCCAACACCATGGTAAGGTTACCGCTTCAACACAAAACAGTTGCACCACGATGCATGCGGTCCCGGTTCACAGGCATGCAATTAAAATGCAGTGATTCTCCTTATATCTTTGGAACTTAAAGGCATGGATGGCCTTCGTTATAGGTTATAATTTATAAATAACATTTACAAATCTTTTCCCAAGAATAAACTAATAGTATAGGCTAATGTTCATATGAACGCGTTATTATCCACAAAACACACTTTGTGTGAGTCAATCGTTTGTTTATATATAGCACGTAAATAGTGAGCGATAAGCAAAACACTCAACACCGTTGCGATTGTTTAATAGAGTGATTCAGGGTTACCCATTCAACACTGAAATCTTGAGAGGTGAAAATTAGCGATAGCTACATGTATACCGGTATATTGTAAACAACTTGGTGGCATTTCTGACAAAAGTTCCGTAAGTGTGGGGTCTCATCAGTGCTAAATGTTTTGCTTGTCGCATACTCTTTACGTACTGTTTGTTTACATAATATGGCGTTTGTTTACATACTATGCTGCAATTTAAGCGATATTTATGATTGGTATGGGTGGATACACACATGCATGTAATCTCTGTAAATATCATGTATTTTGCGTTTTACATGAATCATACAGACCATGTAATATGTGTCTGCTGACAACCCAATCATTGCGGCTATGTTTGACCACAGTGAGTCAAGCTCAGAACGTGCATAGAGCCGTTGACTGGACGAAGTCGTCAGGCCGCTTAAAATAATTGTTCCCGCGATAACCCAAATGTTGGACGTTCTGTTGATATAATTGTCAGTCTTTTCTTGATTTTGTACCAGAGATGGTCCCAGGATTTCCCCAATGCAGGGGCTATGATCCCCAACATGGGGGCTATATTATCCCGGAAGCTACCGGACTGACCACTACATATTTCATCGACATACTGAGTCCTGACCCCATACCGAGGCCAAGAAGCCACTCTTGATTTGTAAATATTGTAGTTGACAGTCATATCTGTCGTGTTTGTTTGCTATGAGTGAGTAATCTCATTTGCAGCAATTTCTGCTATTCATATAATTATGAACATATTATTACAGCTTTAAATTTGAAGGTATAGAAGGTGGTGTTGCTGTGTGTCTTCATTTGGGAATAGGGATGTCTAGCTACGAGTTCACAACTACGTTACCCTTCCTCTCATATGTTATATACGAACAAATTACAACTATGGAAAATTTAAGTAAAACATTATGTTGTACATTCTTGCCCAGATAATCCCGGCCGATACATCCAACTAAATCCCTTAGTTATTCGAAACTTTCGAGAACCAGCCCCCTCCCACAATAATGGATTATAGTCCAAAATGTTATAATTCAAGACTGAACAGTCTAAAATTGTGACAGTTAGGAACCTGTTCATCCTTTGGCCTGAGTAACATATACTGTTCTGTAAAGTCTGGGTTAAAAATGGGGGGGGGGGGTTGACTCTTTTTTCTTTCAACGCTGTACCTGCATTAATTTTGTTGTCCGATTAGGATAAATCACTTAGCATAGAATTCACCATGTTTGAGTCAGTTGATTGCCATGTGTGTTAATATAGCACTTCCAAAATGTGGATCCATAGAGCCGTTCGGGTTTTGCTGGACGAGATAAAATTGGGAGTCAGTGTGTGGGAAATTAAACACTCATTTATCACAATCGTCATAAAAGAGCTTCAAAAGTCTGCACATTTTATTTTTATTTTGGATGACCCTGTTTCCAAGAAATGACGAGAAACAAATCAAGTATAAAATCGACGGACTCAAACCCACTTTTCGAAATGAACTAAAACTCGTGAAAAACAGCAACAGATATAATACAGGATTTATTCATTTCGGCACCCATGAAAGAAGACATGGTTATGACTGGCCTGAAATCTCTTGATAGCAGTTAGTTTGAGTTTGGCTAAAAACTACTCACTGGTCTCGCCTGTTTAAATGGACCGATCGCGCGCATGCGATTAATGCTATCAATGATTGGTGTGACCATGTAAAATACATGGATTTTACATACAGAGATTACATGCATGTGTGTATCCACCCTATAAGAACAAAATTTGGTTATAATTTAATGTTATTTCTGTTTATGGCGATTGTGACTATTTTAACAGCAATACCCACCGCCAATGCTTACGATATCTTTAACAAGATCCTCATGGACATATTATTTGATTATTTTCTTCAACTTTTGGTGTGACGACCCGCTAATAGATTTCATTATAGTTAGGCTCATCTCATACCATTCTATTCAGCGATATTCTTCCACGCAGTATGAATTCATTAGGCGTTATAGCTCCACTGTTATAATCCGCCTGTAGCTGGCGTATTCTTGCCTCTAATATTATTGAGATATAACGTCGCACGTAATGTCATTAAATCGTATGGAAACATAGCAATTGTGTGGACTGCGTGACGTGAATATGTATTGAGAAATAACGTCATACGTAATGACATTAAATCTAAAGGAAACCAGCGAAAACAAAACAAAAATCACATTTATTATTTTTATGTTTAAGTTATTTCCTTCATGAAAAGAGTCTTCGTGATAAGGAACCCTCTCAATACTTTAGAATATAGAATTAACCTTTAAAATAACAAAAACCTTAGGAATAGAGAACCGTCGGAATACATGTAGAGAACCTTCGGAATAGCAAACCTTCGGAATAGTGAACCTTCCGAAAGGCGAACCTTCGGAATAGAGAACCTTCGGAATAATGAACCTTCGGAACAGCGAACATTCGGAATAGAGACATGTCCCCCACTAGAATACGCTGGTCCAGTGATTCGCAGCCCGCCGGTGGTTTATTGTGAGTTTTCACACAACAGAGGCTTGGCAGATTTGAGCGACGTTAAAGGTCGCTCGTACTTTGCCTACTTCACACATTCATGCGTTAAACGAGTACCAGTACCACTCAGATTGCCATACTGGTGAGTATCAGATCTCGTTCTGATGAAACTAGAGTAGCGCATGTACATTAATATAATGGTTGCAGCCGATTCGTTGGTTGGCTTGTACAACATGACTGGGACAATAGTGTAATGTTTAAAAGCTTCTTAGAACAAGGATAAGCGCCATGAACAGCCATTATTATTTGCTACCTTCTTTAATATGGCAGATATTAATGTAATTTTAGTAACACTCAATGTCATTTATTTTTGGAGAACGTGCATATTGTAGAGAGTGCACGGTCGGACAGGACAATGAGCATTGTCCTTCCAAGGGCTGGTTCGTCCGACCCCATCGGACCCTAGCCAGTTACGCCCAAGCCCACAGACAACCAAATATGTTGATAGTAAATTCGCTCTTCACACATTTTGTCTCGTTATGCCATTGAACAAATAGGACAGGGAATATACCTCTCTGTTAATACCTCTTGTTCCTCAACAATCTACTTCATATTATGGGTGGTCCCAGTTCGAGATAGAATTTGTTGTGACAGTTGTTAGCTGAATACTCCATTCTCGCTTAAGATTTGAAATGCAGTAGTTTTAACTATGGCTTATTGAGTACTCACTTTAAATCGTCACCTCTCTGTCGTGTGGCAAAATAGAAACAGCGCACCATTACTTATATTATGGTCCTAGGACTGTTCTCGAAAAATAGAAAATTCTCCTTTCATATTTGCCATGCAGCCGCGTTGTTTATAGTGCCACACTATTTATGGAACCAACCCATCCATAAACATTGTGTATTTCCTTATATAACTATCCTTTGTACAAACCCTCAGTTGATATTGAACTCATATTCCTCCAGTTCGTGATGTGTTCAAGACTTCTCATAGTGTAGGGGGGACCTCAAACCATAGAACATATATGTACTAACGCTTGCCACCTTGATCAGAATAGTTTATGAGAATTACAATACATTATCCATTGTTTCTATATTTTGGTCGATTTAGAGGAACTCTAAAAATCACTATGGCAGCAACAATGATTTTGTTTTGTATATGTTAGTTTGTCATTTAGAACAAATACTTTAGTTCTACAAAGTCGCAATATATTAATATAAAATTACATGTTATAAACAACATGTGTTGTTGTAACTGGTGGTTTGGAAGCCTGGTGACACTGAATCATGATTTGGTCCCCATTATAATCATCTAGAAATGTTTTTGTTGTCGTTATCATAAATAAAACGTGTTCGGGTGAGCGGTTGCTGCTAAAAATCCAATATTGGAAAACCGTTCACAATTTCTGTCAAATTCGTTTTACATGTGCTGTCCAGATAACTACTGAGCCATATGAATTATATAATTGGCCATGTGTTGTTTATAAGAAATATTTTAATATTATACAATCGACGTTAATTCATGCAGAATTACCTGGTATCAATAAAATATGTTCTTGTTGTTGTAACTGTGGGGTCTGGAAGCCTGTATAAATCTGCAATCAATTAAACGGTATTTCTGGACAACACGCTCAGTACAAGAGTTTTGTTGGGTCCCATTGAGATCAATTAGAAAATGTTTCTACAGTTGTTAACAAAATTATGTAATTTTCGACAAAAAAGTGTTTGAGGAGGGGTAGCTAAAATCCAGTATCTCACCAACCGTTCAAAACCTAAATTAACCAATCAGTTCCACTTTGTCCTATTTGACGTAACGTGTAGTTATTCGGACCTCAATTATTCCACGTCACATAAATGACGTAGAATCAACGGATGGAACAAATTGGAACTAAATTAGTATGGCAAAAACATTTAGTTCTTTAAACGCGTGTCATGTAATTCGGTTCCATATTGTTCCAAGTGAGTAAATTTCGATTTTTCAACACATGGAACAACCTGTAACTGAATTATGGGCAAAGTGTGAGTAAGGAGATAATAGAAACAACAATTATAACTGCGTTGGATAAATGAGACATATTGGAATTAAATTCATACTACTTTCGAGCACAACGGACAAACAGGAATCGTATTTTGCTCTTCGTAGAATCAAGTTACAGCACCAGGTTTGAGCCAATCGGGTAGAGCTTGAAATTTCGGTCCCAGTGAATATAGAACGGACGTTTCGTACCAGTATGTCACATCGGACAAGTTGGAACTCAGGTCGCGATATATCGAGTCCACAAATAAACTGACAGCGACTCCGTTGCTAATAGACCCCATCGCATCAAGTGCATATCCACATCAAGCAAATCCTGCGTGAAGATCAAGCGAACACTGTCCAAAATCGTGTTCATGCCAACTTAACGGCACGCGTCGGGTGATCCCACAATGAAAATACCAATGTCACGTGATTACATTCAAGTTGTTCGAAGAATAACCGTCTGCAATACATTGTGTTAGCCGATGGTTTATTTTTATACAGCACATTAAGAGTGTGCGAAACACCCAACGCCGACAGTGGGGTCGTGAAACAAATCCAGGATACAAGGTCCGGTGGGTGATATTTGACAAGGTCACTCTCACATACACTTAAACCTTCCACCTACTTCCAGTATGCAATCCGTTTATTCATAACGGTTATACACATGTATTCTTCGCACAGGTCCCCTGGTGCGACAACCTAACCATGAGTATATACCTTAATACAAGGTTTATATCATAGACTCACTTGCGATCAAAATTCATCAATATCCCCTGTGCATAAGATAATGCCACTTACCCAGTTCTTTAGACCATATTCGAACCTTTTATTTTGGTATAGCTCCCGCGTCGATACGCCGAAGATCATTAACGATATACATGAATAATGTGCACACTTTCGAATGTTGGACAAACCCTTGAACAGATTCCCATCAAATTATATAGCACAGTACTACTGCATAATTCCACTTGTCACAGTGAATCACCTTGTATGATCCTGTTTGTGTGACCTCAGCTGTATAAATTATGTTGTAGTTCTATGCTAAATTTGATGGGAATCTGTTCAAGGGTTTGTCCAGTTTCGAAAGTTTGCACATATTCATACATATATTTGGTGATCTTACACATATCGATGTAGCAAATACACCAAATTAAATTTGCAAATATAGTCTAGAGAACTGGGTATGTTGCATTATCTTCTGCACTGGGGATTTTGATGATTTTTGATCGCGAGTGAGTCTATGCTCAATACATGTCCGATAGATATAAACCTCGTGGTTGTGTTGTCGCACCAGGGGACCTGTGATCATTTGTTATACATATAGCTACAGAATGCCCAGCTGAATACACATACGACACTGGAACTGGAGTGTGTTATTGGGTGGTCGTTTCCAACAGCAACTACGATGGTGCCCAGGCACACTGTGTGGCTAATAAAGGGATGCTGATACGAATACGCAGTGAGGAAATATGGCAAATGGTTCGATCAAGATTGCAGACAGGTTAGTTATTACGTTGTGGGTCCATCAGATTATTGCCGGCTATTTCACACCGTGTTGTGGCTTTTGAGTGGTCTCAGGCATGTATACATATTTTATAATACACATTTGTAGCTGGAGGTCATTCAAAAAGCAAGTGAATTTCGTAACTTATTCCTTATTCGCAAACTATTGGAAATTGTTCCAAACAACCCCAATTTCGTAAGTGGCCAGCTGGGCGGAACATTTTGGGCCGAAAAAATTTTGGTTCGAGTTTGAAAAAGTGGTCAGAAAAAATCTTGAACCTGTGCTCGGTCCGAATTTTTTGGAAAATGTGGAAAATGACCCCAAATTATTAAGTGGCCAACTGGGCGAGAAATGTGGGGCCAAAAATGTTTTGGGTCGAGTTTGAAAAAGTGATCCGAATATGACTCGACCCAATCGGTCAGAAATATTTTAGAAAATGTGATAAATGTCCACGGGAACGTACTTACATGTAGTAACAAATAAGAAACAATTTGGGCCGAAAAATCCGAAATGCCACGAAATTAGGCAAAGCAAAATAAATGAAGGGAAAATGGCCCCAATGAATCCAAATTGGCAAGTGGCCAGATGGCGGAACATTTTGGGCCGAAAACAATTTGGGTCGAGATTGAAAGAGTGGTCCGAATATGACTCGACCCAGCGCTTGGTCCGAAAGTTTTTAGAGTGTGGCAAATGACCACGGGACACTAAAAAATCAGAAAAATTTGGGTCGAAAAACATTCTGGTCGAAATGTCCGACAGGTACCTACTTCCAACAGGTAACTACTTCCAGTGGGTACCTACTTTCAGCAGGTACCTTCATCCAGCATACACCTACTTCCAGCATGTACCAACTTCCAACAGGTAGCTACTCCAAGCAGGCACCTACTTCCAGCAGGCACCTACTTCCAGTTGGCACCAACTTCCATCAGGCACCTACTTCCAACAGGCACATGCTTCCAGCAAGCACATGCTTCCAACAGGTGACTGCTTCCAACATGTACCTGCTTCCGACAGGTGTCTACTTCCAACTGTTTGAAGTTTCCTACCTAACACCCCAATATGGATGAATAAGTTCCAACTTATAGTAGTAGTGACATATGTATTGTGGCATAAATATATAGTTTATAGGTACAATATATTATATAGATAATGAATGGCTTGGAGTTGACTATGCCAAAATAGTGGTCCTCGAGGAGGAGCATAACTATGTTATTAGTTACATCTAACAGCATCTCTTCGTGCATTTATTTCTATAAATACGTCATTAGCAAAGACATTTTGGCGAAATTTTAGATGATAATTTGCTTATCATCGATTAAAGCGGAAAAGGAAATTATAAATAAACGTCCACTGTCATTACAAAATTAGGACTGGCCGCTTGCCAACTAAACGGACAAACTATTAAATATGTTGGCTAGCTATGACCGGACATTTGTAAGATCATTACAATTCACCAATCAATCTAATGATATATCGATATTGCAAGTATCGTACAAGGTATAGTTTAACTTTGGCCGTATCTTCAGCGGGAACCAGATTTCGCGAAATGAATTTGTTACTATAATTAGAAAAAGAATAGTAGGCAAGTAGGAATCCTACTGGGGTACTATCGAAAAATAGTATAGCAGTGTGCAGCCAAACAGAATGCGAGAAAGTAACGTGAGATATAATATTATATAATTATACGTGATACGTGATATGGCAACAGGGGATTGGAGTACAAGTTATGCAACTTATTGATGATCATCTCCCCGTGTTGATGTGCTCTCATGAAAAAATAGTAAAGAGATGGTAGTGCTGATCAGAAAAGTATTAAACAGGTTTAAGTGGCTAAAGTTGTCAAAATGTATTCATGGTTTCGGACCTCCAGATTAATAAAACAAATGTAATATCCAGGTTAATGCGATGTACACTGGGGAAACTTACTGTATGCTATATTATTCAAATTTGATACAATGCAATACATCAAACCTGCGTTTAACCATGTATATACTAAATGGAATCTCCCACTCACTTTAAAAGTGCACATCGGAATGGTTCATTATTGATTTGGATTGATAGCAAGGTGATAAAAGCAGACGACATATACATAAAGGAGCCCTATTTACTGATGGAAATGTGTATTTAATACGTTAAACAAACTTGGTAGTTATTATCTGAACATTGCATATGGGATGATTACTCGTCAAGTATGCTATAGTATAGAAAGGGCTAAACTTGTTAATTTGAACATTTCTTTGGGATAATTACTCATCGATGATGCTTTAGTATAGAAAGGGTTAAACCTATTGTCTGAACATTTAATATGAGATAACTACTCGCCAATGATGCTTGGTATAGAAAGGGTTAAACCTATTATCTGAACATTTCCTATTGGTTAATTACTCATCGATGATCTTAACAGTTGTTAAGACGGTCTGATTTCGGTTCCTTTGATAACCGGACAAGTTTGAATTCTGCGAAAACGGGCTTAATCATGGTTGAACTTATTATCTGAAAATTTCATATGAGATAACATCATAACTACTAGCCAATGATGCTATAGTATCGAACTGGTTAAACCTATTATCTGAACATTTCATATGAGATAACTACTCATCAATGATGCTTTAGTACAGAACGGTTTAAACTTATTATCTAAACATGTCCTATGGGATAACTTCACAACAGTGATGCTTTAGTATAGAAAGGGTTAAACTTATTACCTGAACATTTACTATCTGATAACTACTCGCCAATGATGCTATAGTATATGACGGATTAAACCTGTTATCTGAACATTTCCTATCGGACAACTACTCGCCAATGATGCTATAGTATAGAACGGGTTAAAATTATTATCTGAACATTTCTTATGGGATAACTACTCATCAATGATGCTTTATTATAGAAAGGGTCAAATTTATTATATAAACATTTCCTATGTGATATCTACTCATCAATGATGCTTTAGTATAGAAAGGGTTGAACTTATTATCTGAACATTTCATATGAGATAACTACTCGCCAATGATGCTATAGTATAGAACGGGTTAAACCTATTATCTGAACATTTCATATGAGATACCTACTCATCAATGATGCTTTTAAGTATAGCAAAGGTTAAACTATAGCTTTAGTTTACATGCCGCAACCAGGACAACATTCATGAGCCGGTTTACAACCTGAGTCAACATCGTCCTGTTCATCTGGCCCGCGCCGCAATAGTGTGTAATTGCACGTCACGGATTACACCATCGCACTTTGCTTTCAGATTATCCGACAGTGGCTGACATATGGATTAACGGACGCCGTGGTCCAATAGGATCGTCATGGGAATGCACAGATGGCACGGTTGTTTCATACTTCAACTGGTTTGCCGGGGAGCCAGATGACGACGGCGACAAAGTCTGTCTCGAGATGTATGGCAAACAGTCATATGATTTTTACGTGTGTGACAAATTCTGTGCGGATGTGAAATCGGCATTTGTGTGCGAATATATTAGCTAATTGACAAGTCATATTTAGCCAACAATATAAATATTCAAGAACATTTCATACCCAACATTCATGGCTTGTTTCACACTAGATCATGACATGAATCTCTCATATATACAACTGCACTTCTAGAGATTATAATCCTGGGAACTTTGTGACGTTATAACCCGTTCTGACAGGGAACTATATAACATTGAACAAACAAGGCATTGAATATATTTCTTTGTTAATACTCGTTCCTCTATAATATATGACACAGTAGGGGTGGCCCCAGCTCGATATCGCATTCTGTTTGTGAGTCAATATCGCAAGAAACATTTAATTATGAAATGGGATAAATTCCATGATTGTGAGCGACGCAAAGCAAAATTGCTCATAAAATCAGGGGGGGGGGTCAGGAAAAAAATTACGGATACAAGATGGAAATTTTGTGTTTTTCAGTTTTGGGGACCCAACACCCCGGGAGCGTAAGTTTTTTCCACCCAGGTCTGGGACACACACCCGGGACCGTAAGTTTTTTCCACCCAGGTCTGGGACACCCACCCCCCAAAATTGATGAAAATCATGTAAATTGTACTAAATAATGTGTTGTTGGCAGGGTAAGTGTATCTCATTGTGTCTGCACCAGAACTGAGAGAACGCTGATCAAGTACACCCGCAAAAAAATAAACAAACAAAGCACATGGCTGAATAATATGCCAACAAAACCTTTAAAAACCCAAATATTTATGGTTATAAAGGTAAAATACCCACTTTAACAGGATAGTTGTGTCCCTTGTTAGCAATAGGTTAAAATGTGTGCATGTGTAAAGTAAAAACACCATCAATTTGATTAAATAAACACAGTTCCAATCCTCTCCCAGTGGCGGTCCAGGAAATTTGAAAGGGGGGGGGCGCTTTGTATTATTATATATATGATGCGTAGCATCGTGCGATCCGCAAAGCAGCGAATGGGGAAAAGCAGGAGAGGGGGTCTAACCTCCTTCTCGTAAGTGGGTGTCCGGGGAAACTTTTCGTATACTACATTCAAAACGACATGTTTTCCTGTGTTCTGGACCCAGTAATATATTGCTTTATATTATGCCTATATATGGAACGAGTAACAGTAACCTTCAGTACAATTACGGTATACTATGGAAGGTTAGTGATGAAAGATCAAAGCGTCTTTGAACAGTGAACTTATCTTCTGAAAGTCTGTGCAAATGTGAATTATCTGGGCGACTTGGTGATTTTGGCGCGCCGGACATGCCCACGGAATAAGCCCCTGGAATCACCGGGTGCCTATGCTTTGGGCTGGTGCATGGGAGAATATTTTGTAATTCAGAATGAATACTCACAATCATGGCTTCTAGTCAGTACTAGTATATAGGTGTTTCGGATGGTAATACAATGCATCTATCAAACCTTTTAATCCCTCCATTAACCATGCTAATTTTTTCAGTTTTACTTCTAATAGCCATCAGCTTCATGATACACCAGCAAAATAAGTCATCAATACAAGCCAAACGGGTGGTCAGATCACACTCCAATCACGTACTCGTTATATTAGTATAAACACAGTTTTCACCAAAAAATATCTGACACGGAACTGATTAACTAGTATTCCAATCTCCTATTCATCTACATTCTGGTTGCATCCATAATGTTAATTAAAATATTGTATGTAAATTATTATCTGTTGTGTAAATGTTTGGGTTATGAATAAATATATGTTCAGTCAATCAGCTGACTAATGACGATAGGGACACATGGAAACCGATGCTTTGAAGGACTCGTGTCAGATTTGTTTTTATTAAGCAATGGAAGATGCGTATTTGTCGTGACCTGAAGATGTCTTGTTATCACACATTCGGTCCAATTAGGGTGACACAACATGTGATGGAAGATATAACCAATTTTAAATTCCATGCATATATACCATTGGAAACGAACCAGCAATGTATTTCTATAATATAATTAGAAAATATACCATATGTATACGGTACATGTATACCATAGTAGTATGGCGTATGTGCCTTTTGATAATCTCTTTACGATGATACTGCCGCCAGTGCGTTTTATAGTCCGGGCGTTGATCGGACTACATTGTATAACCTATAGAGTGCACTGTAGACGACTCATGTTTATCATTCATTCGTTCTTTACATACAGATGGAATTGTCTAAATTTTGACTCCACTTTCAGAATTGCTATATTTCTTTTTGATAGAAATATTCAGTGTTGAAACTTCGGGGGCACAAAACTTTGCGCCGGGCGATATATTCTCCGATAAAAAATGTCGCAGAAATTGTTTGCTCTGCATGGCGAAAAATACCCCGCGGACCTTCATCTCGGGATGTTGGATTCGCCCCTTGCATGGCTATACGGTCATATCGTGGAATACCAAATTTAAGTCATTTTCAACCCACATTTAAAAAAAACTATACGTTTGAGTAATGTAAACATGTAAACTGCTGTATTTGCATGCGCGTTAGCAATATTCAGTGCGGAATCTTCGGGCGCCCGATTCAAATGGTGCCAGGATCACCTCGCAAAAAAATCCTTGCTCAGGCGAAAATGTGGGGGGGGCGCCCTCATTGGATCTGTTTGTCTCCATGTGATGAGCAATGAGGAGCTCCCCTTGAAGTGATTCTAGGCGAGTGGCGGGTAGCTCTCATAAAAAAGGCCTGAAGGGGAAGTATGGGAGGGGGTCAAGAGGCTTCCCCCGGAAATTTTTGAATATTAGATGCTCTAAGATTTAATCTGGAGCCTTTTAATGATCCAATCAGTGAACAACACGTTATTATGTGACTTAAGTCACTGTAGTCATTTATTGACATCGGTCATGTACTTCGACCACGTGGTCACTGTATTTATCATTTATTCATTATCTTGACTGATATCATTAATATAAACAAATGAGGCCAACGGTTTTTCGGCTTTTTGACAGTAAATCAATCTAATGAATGGGTCATACATTTTGAATTAATTCCTCGATCTATTTTAGTAAATAGCGCATATAATAAAACGAAAACATTCGTGTTTTTAGTGAATATCGGAATTACCGATCACAGTGAAATACTGGAATCATCACTCGCGGTCATGGCCTAAAGGCCACTTGTGACGATTCCAGTATCTCACTGTGACAACTCATGAGATACTTCCGGTATTCACTCAAAAAACGCAGGTAACCTCTGTATAATAAGTTTTAAAAAGCCATGATAAACTATGAGAAAAGATAAGAATGAATTTTTTTTCATTGCAATTTTTTTCCTCGACCAAAACCGGACCCACCCCATGGTTTCAACTGTTAAATGGAGAAATTGTGGACAATTGTATAGGGCTATATCATGCACTACTATGTGAATCTGATTGTTTCAATTCATTTTGAAGCTGTAATTTGTCTTAGAAATGATTTTGGGAAGAAATTGCATGACATCAGAAAAAATCTGCATTCCGGGCTCGGAGACACCCACCCACCCGGTCCTTGTATCCTGTAATTTTTTTTCCGACCCCACCCCCTGATAAAATCAGTTAAATCTTGAAATTTCGAGTTGGGACCTTCACATACAGTGATATACAGTATTAAAGTGATTTGAAACGCTCTGGTTGGGTGATCAAATAGAAATGGAGTATAATCTTGCTTAAAGTAGTTATTTTACGAATATACTTATATATTAATTAAAAGCAATGACTCTCGATGGCGAAATCAACTGTTTTAGTTTATCACTGATTGTTGCGTCCCGAATTGGGATGTCAATATTTACAATTATGCGTATTTCAGACGATGCTATCTATGAAATAGTATGTTGATTTCTTTGTGATTTTCGGTGATGTTAGTAAAATGCCACATTGCCACAGTTAGCATATCGCCTGAGTACTAACGTATTACTAAGTTATTAGTTTCAATTGGATGAGAACTGAATTGTCGCACCACGAATGTTCAATAGCATTGATCAAGGAGTAGTTGTTTAGTGATCTTGGTGGTTTTCGACAAGGGTGTCATCTGGTTGTATGGTGCCATATCTAACTTTATTCTCATGTATGAGTTTGAGTTAAATCATGGAGTGGTCCGATCTATCAGCAGGTAAAATATCTGGGCCAGTTTCGAGTAAACTTAAAAGATCTGAAGAAATCATAAAAAAGTACAACATTGCCATTTTATTTGGGATTTTTTTCGCCAAGTATATCGTCTTTCGTTTTTATTTGTCAATCTCCATGGGTCCACGAGTTCGAGGCTGGCGGCAAGATTTTTCAGTGCATCATTTGCGTTTGGGTTATTAATCTGGTTGTAATTGAAGGTATCAAGTTCTTGATCTTGCGTGATGTTCCAGTCACCCCAGATAATGATTTGAGTATTACCGATGTCTAAAAGCAGTTTGTTAATATTTGTATAAAAGGTTGGATTATCGTCATTCGGGCCATATATTGTCACGAGACTGAATCTAATTGTTTCGATCGATATATCTAATATAATGAAGTTCCCTTCTGAATCCCGTGTGGTGTCATGTATTTTATATATATTCGAAGTTATTATTAAAGAGGAATGCCACCCCACGGGATTGAGGCGAGTGAAAGGCCATTACTGTTTTGAATCCCCATTCTGCTTCAATGTATATTTCCATGGCTTTGGTGAAATGAGTCACCTGTGGACAGTATATTGAAGCTTTTTTTTATCTCGTAGGTGATGGAACAGATCTCGGCGTTTTTCGTTTTGGTTAAGCCCTCGGCAGTTTAGAGAAATTATTTCGATATTAGACATAGGAAAGTACAAGTATGCAGACGTGTCGGCCAATCTCCATGCAACAACTTTTTAACAAATGTCCATGTATTGCAGACATATAATGATGTGTATACACAATACAAATGGCACCAGTTTCAGCAAACACACTCTGGGGAGGGGGTAGGTAATAACATGTCTATGCACAAATGATATAACAATACAAATAGTCCGGCATGTGGGGGCCATTTTAATGGCCTCCACCCGCCCTTCAGGACAGACCACAAACTTCAATTTAGCATATACATTTTAAGCAAAGGTAACAAGTTGTGTAACTCCATAGGCAGAATCGAGATTTTGGTGACCGATAGAGTTATCCCTCTTCGATCGATTCGAATTTACCACATTTTAGTTCAAGAAATTTGAAATCAACTCGAGCAATTTTTGGTGGCATTAGAACTACTAACCATATGAATGGTGAGTGGCACTCGGTGCATATGTGGCTCGATGTTAGCTACTGAAATGGTGTTCTCATCCAATCGCAAACGAGAATCGAAGCTCAAAGAAAATAAGATCATTTGTGATCGAAAAGAAATTGAATTGGAAATTGATCAGTCTGACAACAGTCTCGAAGAAAAAAGTTCCCTTTTACGAACGAATTAGATTCAAAACTTCAAGATATGAGAAATGATAATATTCGCGGAGCCATGATTCGGTCTTGTGCTCAATGGGTCGAACGTTCAAGGCGAGAAACCTACTAAATACATTCTTAATTTAGAAAAAAGGAACTGCATCTAAGACAATAACCTTCCTTAACGATAACTCAGGCCACACCTTATCGTCCCAGATAGAAATCATCAATCAGGTGCGTATCTTTTACCAAAATTTGTATTCACACCGACCGGTCCATAAACAACAAATCAACGAAATCATCCGTAACGAAAATGTCCCCAGGCTATCCCCCGAACTGTCTGAAAGCATAGAAGGCAACCTAACCCTTAATGAACTAACTCAATGGGGGCCCACCGCCCCTGCTAAACCCGTCCGAACTCGTATAATCGTCCAGTACGCATCGATAAATGCTAAGTTGCCCTCTCTTCAATTTTATAAAAAATAGCATGACGCACTTAAAATGGTAAGTATTTTCTTAAAAATCCAAATTATTCTTTCCAAATTGAATTGTGATTGTTCAATATCACCGTCTGTATCACTCACGGAAGATTGAACAATCAGGAGTTTATCACTTCGTTTTCAACATTTTATCGTAACCTTCGGCGATAAAGTTTGTTTTTAGACCAGAACTGGGACATTCCAATGGACAAACCATAGTTTTATGGTAAGTTTGTTATCTCTGGGACACAAATATGCAAAAATATACACGAAAATCTTCTACAGGTGGCACATTAACAGACAAGCACACGGTGGCTCCAATGCGAAATGTGTATGGCTCCAGTTCGAAAACGAGCAAAAATGATAAGCTCCAGTGCACCCCCACGATAAATAATTTCCATATTGCACATAATTCATCGATAATTTAGTAGATTATAGGCGTTATAGACGAGCACAATGGCATTTCATCTAATATTTGTCTACATATGTGTCTCTTTGTGCTTTACAGGACAAACATATAGAAGTTATAACATTGCAAAAATATATAAGGCGGGTAAGTGTCATTTGAATAGTAACATAATCGTTCACGTTATGATGCAAACCTGACATTTGGCATGAATGGCCAGTTTATGTCAATTATGAAGACTTATTTGTTTCTCGACTAACCAATCGCAATGGTCGACATATTCAAAATGGCCGCCACTTTGACGATCTGGCCGCCATTTTCAGCTTTTACTCAACGCATACGACGAATGTAACTTCTGAAATTATATTTCACTCAAATAAAGGGTGTCGTAGAATGGCCGAAAGACTCCATTTCCATACACATCCCACCTTAATCCAACATGGCCGCAATCCAGATCTATTCAAATAGGGAACCCATGCCAGCTCTCGGCCCTCTATACCGATTTAGGTCGAACAAAGAATGATGTATGGTTGCTCACAAGACACCCCACATATTCACCAAACACATCCGATTCAAAATGGCAGCCGTCCAGATGGGTCCAAATGTTGGAAATTACCAACCAACCTGACACTATCTATAATGGTGGTATATTTCCAATTGATAGCAATTTCAGACAAAAATTTGGACTATATATATAGAAAAGACTTGCTAGAGTTGATATAAAACAACAAATATTCCACTAATTAGTAGCAGGAAAATAAACCAACTAACAATTTCAAACTATAAGTGGTGTAAATTTTCCAACAAATGCTGTGAGGCATGAAAATACCAGCTGTTGAAAATGTTGCTCAAAGTTGGAAGGTTAGTCCCCCCTCAAACTCCTCCTGTCGACACGTCCCTGTGGTGTAATACACGCCTATGGTAATATCCTCGGCGCCACATCCCTTTATAGCAGCAAAAAATAGCTTCATGGAAACCGTGAAACATCGAAATCACACTGAGGTGACGATTTCGGACTGGTGCACTTTCGCCGAATGCGCACCCTTTATAAACCTTGTTTTAACAAACTTACGATCCCCACATGACAATGATTTTGATCGGCAGTATTAAAAACAATACCAAGATGACAATACACTGATTATTGTAGTAAAATTTAGCACATGCTCCATTCAGAATGCTTTCGGATTTGTTATAGTAAAAAGCACTTGAAATGATGAGGTTGGGAAAAAATACAAAGAATTTCAGGTTTATTGAATCCTGCGGACTAAGAGCCATTTTATATATACATAATGGCCTTTTATTGAGGGGAAAACATAACTTCCTTAAATAAACATCTCACAATAACGCTCCCTGCGCTCAATTTCTGAGCATGGTAGACTTTCTTTCAATGAGCACATGCCCTTAGTGACTAATATACAATCTTCACATATGACAAACGTCAAGTATGCATAGATGCACATCATCAAAATGTCTGTTGCGTAGAGAATGAGAAAAGAGAAAGCTTGTTTCCCCCATTTAATCAATAAGGCATTTTAATAATGTATGTTTCCATATACACAGTTCTCAGTAAAATTGTGCCGAAATAGAACCATGCTCTGATTTGTTAGACCGCACATGATTTATTTGACAGTTGCAAACAATCCATATCACTTTCTCCTAGAAATTGTAAACCGATTCATCAGCCAAAAGTTTCGTGCTTTTATCATATGTACCCTGCAAGGAAAATGAGGGGGCAATAATACTGCCCATTAGAAGTATATTTTATGTAACTTGAAGCTCGGACAATTAGTTAAAATCGCATCTAAAAGATGCTTGCGGAATCGTTTTTTTTCGCAGCTCTAGACAGTGACATGCAAACATATTTCTGGAAATTTCTTCGAAGTTCAAAACATTTCCGAAAGACGCAGACGCATATAATTTTAGACACAATATGTTCGTATCGATTCATGTATCGCGACGAGGCTAGTTTTCGTGGCCATGTAGCGACCTTGGTCGACGAGTCGCTATGAGACCACGAAAACTAGCCGAGTCACGATACAAGAATCGTTACAAACACATTGTATATATAACACATTTATCTACCATTGGTGTGACAGAATCCACCGCACAAATTACATTTTAGGAGTTTCTTAAATGCCAAAATTGTTGGATTTGTGTCCGACGAATAGCTTTCTTGGGTAAATTCTCCCAACCTGCAAAGGTATCGGTGTCACGCGATTAGCTCACTTTGCTAAATTCTTCCAACCTGCAAGTTCACGCGAATATGCTAAACGGAAATATAATTCAATGGACAAAATCTCTTTCACCTGCATGTTTTATATACATTATAATAAATACTGAACAAATACATATTAGTTACTTTGTGATATGTTATAGCATAATACCCATGATGGTAGGCAATCAAATAATGTTAAATCCTGAGAACTATTTGTTTATAGTACGCAATAATATACGTTGGAATGTCGTTTTGATTTTCCACGCGATTGACGTCAGTTCATTCATGTTTTTGAATCAGTCAACGATGTCATGGGCGCCTTGTATCGCAACTGCAGTAACGATACAGATGTTTTTTATCGCCAATTCGTTACCGCCAATTTTATCAGGGAATTTCATAGGAAATGGTAGATAAATGTGTATATGGAAACATTGATTATTAAAATACCTTATTAATTAACTGGGAAACCTATATCCCCTGTTACCACGTCCGGGTCATTTTTCCCTTTGTCTCTCGCTTTCTATTTTCTTGACTCGCGACGGGACTACCAAAATAATCCATTGCCTATCATTAGATAATGCCTCTGGACGATATTATGACACCGACTGTGACCGACACCAACACCGACACTCATGTTACTCAAATGCATGCGCATTCTGCCATGCAGATAACGGTCTTAGCAGGACAAATGGATAACACTCTACCGGGTTTTAAAGCCACGTGGCTGTTTGCGCTCAAAAATATACCTATTCATGTTTCCGGTATCGAAATAGTGTCTATAAATACTTGAACTACAATTCTTCTTCATTTTTGTCCCAGAAATACGTATTGACGTAATACAAAATACAACTTTGAACACGATGATTGAGTCCGAACAAAAAACAACCATTAATTTGTGTTCATCGGAATTCCAGAATCGGAAACTGAATGTCAAGAATTTGATTATTTAAAAACTTAACGCACAGTTTTTTCTTTGTTTTAATCATCAAATTGATGTAGCCATCATGTAGTACCATAAACGGCTCAGAGCAACGGCATCTAGATATAATAATATGAACAATGTCTGAAGCAAATAACGCTATCATGTCTTTTTAGATTAAACACTTCGTTTCTAAAGTTCGTAGTTTTTATTCTATACACCATTTATGTTTGTTCTAGTGAAACGAATTAAACATAAAGCAAATTATAACGCAGCTTGTCAGCACTGCGCATGCCCCGTCAATGGAGAGAGATATTTTCGAAACGATATCGACAGCTTTAGAAAGACCCAGGCATACACCACAGCTCTGTTGCCATATTTGAACAATGCGCGGAATTCGATTGTTGGGGTCAGACACATGTCCCCTGGAGCGACAACTACACCATGCGTGTATTCTTGCGGCAACAATCGCGCAGTGAGTATATACTTGGTGCGACAACCCTACCATGAAATATATACCTTACTACACTGATGGTGGTGTTGTCGCATCAGGGTCCTCTAATGTCAGAGCCGCATTGAACATCACCCGCGTTGAACCAGCTCTAATCGGCAAAACTGAGTTATTCTTGAGTTGACTTTTTCTACCCATCGAGTTATACACAAACTGTCGCCAAAAACACACTAAGCACCTTTTCAATATTTCAGAGAGATTGATGTGAAATTGTGAATGTACCCAACGCTTCATATTTACCATTTACCATCCTCTTCAATCGTTGTAGGACAAAAGCCTTTCAACTGATCGATATTGTCTTCTTTAATGTTAGCGTATTTTACATTCTTATTGTGCGTTTATGCGTTTACGAGCTCGTTGCGGTTGGTTGTGTATTTGTAGGGGTAATACATTGAGTCAAACTGAGTTTGACATCATTAGTCTGACCTATTTCAGTGAGGTGTCCCGGACATTTGTTTTTGGGTAACGGGTATTTAGACGAATTATCTTTTGCGCTCCCATCGATATAAAATTATAAATTTCACGAGGTATACTGAAAGCTTATAACGGATACTATATCCAAACCATAGCACCCCAATACGATTGGACATTTTCTGACAGAAGATGAATTAATAAAATGTGTTGTTGTTGAAAATATATAGGAATTTCAATCCACTATTCACACGATATTGGTAATTTATTTATAATAACAAAAACATTCAACCATTACATCGTTTGCTTCCGAACTTTCCAACTGCTTGTCCTCCAGCTTCGAACTTACGAAAAAGAGCTATAGTTGTTTTATTTTCAATATACTGGGTATATTAAAAGACGTTTTGAAAACATTCCTTACTCTTTTTATCGTTTGCTAAACATATGTCATCTTTAGTCTTGAGAGATGGGTGACCTATGCCAGGATAGTTATCAGAGAGCGTCCGCTGGGTGAGGGGCACTGTTGTAAATTTCAGTAAATTTCAGTGATTATCCCATTGTTCGACACACGCCACTCATAACAAACAAACTGCACGGGCACTTCACAGTAGCTTCAATTACCAGAGGTCACACACAGGGGCATGAACAGCGCTCTGCTTTCCCCAAACACACTGCCATAAAACGCCGTTACTATTTGCGTGCCTCTGGTATACTAAGCAGGCACATATATAGGGACGACGTATAAGGGGAGTACGGGTGGGGTGCATGACCTCGGGTCTAATAATTGAAGCTACATTGAAACGACCGCACGATTTGTTTGTTATGAGTGGCGCGTGTCGAACATATATTATCACTGAAATATCAGTTTGCCAGCCTTGGGAATTGGTGTGATTTACCAAAAATACAACATATACATCAACAGGGCGAACGGAAGGCGGTGGCAACACTTGCATTGGTTGACTTATTTATTAACTAGTAGAATAATTACATTTATTATAATTATTGCACATGAACTAATCCATTTAGAATAGCTAAATAGTGATATATCCAATAATTCAGCAGAATCACCACTATACAGCGCTCCACTTATAATATCCGATATAACTAACAACATAACTTGTATCTGGATAATCTGGAGGAACCAATGGACTATTAGTAGTTATTTCGAAACAGTTTTATTGTAACGGCGACACGTTTGTCACATAATAATGATGTTCAGCATTAGCTTTGGCACAAGTAAGTTGGATGTTTGTTACATGTCCAAATGCACCCCCGTGTACGTGGTATCGCCAAAACCGATGGTATCGCCAAAACCGAGAAAATTTGAAAGTTATATTCACGTATAAGATATGGGGATATGTTTGTTTCTCGTTGTAAAACAGACAACGAACAACGCATGTGTGTGTCCACATGAAGCAGGAGTATTTATCCACCCGCTGTCAATCAGTTTTCCCAGATCAAATCATTTAATATTTTTTGGCGAATTTTTTCAATAGTGTTTTTGCTTTTGCTCACTCAAATTTTCGAGAACATCCACCCACTATTATAGTTCCTGGACATCCACGCTGCCAAAACAAATGCCGGTATATAGTCGAATCTATCAATGAAGGATATGATTGAACAGAATTTAAAAAATCAGTGTCGTTTTCAATATCCGTACGATATGGATGGACCACTGTCGGCCCAGAAAGATGTTCACGCCGCAGATGAAGATGTCACCAAACGCCGATCATCTGTTCAGTAAATATGCGTATCACTTAAGGAGTTTTGATGAGTTTTCGAGTGTTTTATTTGTATCTGGACTGTTGTGATCCCAGAAACGGAAAATTATCTTGAGTCGTGTGATATATGTGTAATTAAACACTTAAATGGGATTTAACAATTCTCATTAAAATCAGTTGATAAAACGCACAACATGCACCCTTATATATGCTGTAGCTCTTCCCTCAACAGTATGAATATATTTGGGGTTATAAAATATTAATTTTGAGTCCGAGAGAATAGTTATTATTAGTATAGGATTTTCTATGTGTTCTGTATTTTAAACCTTTCATGACTGGAGCTTCCTAAAATTCTGCGAAAACCCTGTGTCAATGTATTATCTTATATATGCGACTCTCACATATAAAGGGAGTCTAGCATATATCAGATAATACATTGGCCCAACACTATTTACCATGATCTTATAAACCAGAGCATTCTAATATATACGTGGCTCCCTTATCCCTATGTGAGACTAGCATATATAAGGGAATGCACTGGCACATGGCCTTTAATGCTGCACAAACACTGCCTCCGTCATCAAAGGGTTGATACACATGTAACTGAAATATTTGCAACCCCATATGTTACTTGATGTATGTGTTTTTGAAATGTGCCCTGAAAAGTATAGATCCATACAAATTGTTGTTGCTGTTGTTTTTGTTGTTGTTGTTGCTGTTCGAGTGCTATCAGGAAGATGTAGAGTATTTTGAAGGTATATTGTAAATGTTGTATATATTATGTCTCAATACTCATGAAAATGTAATATGAGTTTAAGAGAATAAACTAATTGAATTGAATTGATACGCATATCTAAATAGTTTGAATATTTTCCTATATTCCATAATATGATCAAGTTAGGTCACACCAACGATACTTTAAGTATACCAGTAGATATATAATGATACATGTAATATTATGATGGATTCCAGCATTCACTCATTTTTCAACAACAAGCATTATTGTTACCCAAAATGAAATATGAACAGTCACGCAACACTCTTATAACCGTTGAACTTGACTTGTCCCCGGACTATAAACCTTGTCGTCGCTCTGACTTGACTGGTCCCCGGACTATAAACCTTGTCATCGCTCTGACTTGACTGGTACCCGAACTATAAACTTTGTCATCGCTCTGACTTGACTGGTCCCCGGACTATAAACCTTGTCATCGCTCTGCTTTGGGCGCCGTTATTATCTACAATACCGAGCGATAGCCTTCAAGTGTTTCAATGTGACCTATATATGTGTGTGTGATCTCTATCACACTGCAGGTATGTTCCCAACCACAAATATGGTGAAATATAAGTCAGAGAGCTAGATTTCAGTTGAACTGATTTTATTTAGAAATCAAATTTATTTTCCGCCATGTATAGAATGCACTGAATACCGATAAACAACTCAGTGACAAACTTGCCCCGATACTCACATCGAGTTACCCTTTATTTGCATTGTGCACAACTCCGTCGGGAATTGAACAAGCATCGCTATCGCTCGATACAGAGACGTGACAACAGAGGGGGTGGATGAAAAACTTTGGCAAACAGTTGAAAATTTTAAGCCTGACACAAAATTCGTTGGAAATTTCATACTAAAAGTAGGTCAAGTTTGTTCTGATAGTTTGATATTTAATGATGGCCGCGCTGATGGTTGCGAAATGACAGTAATAGCCATTTTGATAATATTTGGTTTGCAAAAACCAATGCAGCCTTTATTGGAATAGTTTACAGTTTGTTCTTGAATGTTTTATACAGATAATGGCCTTTCCTCGATTCATTTTGATTAACCAAACACCTCCAAAATGACAACTTTATAAAACATAAAGGCACTTTGGTTTACAATCATCATTTTGCTCTCACCGTCATTTCAGTTCAATAGGACGTACCAACATGATCGCAAATCCGTAGGACCACATCAAAAGGGATGAACCCCATTTTTCAACACACAAGTATAAAGGTTTGAACGCCCTGCACATGTTATCGTCCGTACATACTTGGCGCCGAATCCCAAAACAGTGTAGTTAGAATATGAGTTATCAATTAGCCGACATATTCGCATACAAATCCCGGTTTGTTGTCTGAACAGCGTTTGTCACATATGAAAAAGTTAAATGTGCCGCCGCCAAACATCTCAAGGCAATAGTCTCCTGAGCCAGCATTTGGCTCAGACGGGTACCAGTTGAAGTATGTGACGTCAGTACCATCGTTGTATTTCCATGAACTTGGTTGATCTTGGCGTCCGTTAATCCAGATATCATTCACTGTCGGATAATCTGAAAGTGAATAATAATGCTGATTGGTCAGGCGATGTAAAATTGCAGGGAGTTAATGTGTTTTTCTTATTACAAAAGTAGTGCGGACCCTAATTGTTTTTCATTGTGGCCGCTTTCGGAACCCAGCGAACCAGTTTTCCACTTAAGAAATGGATGTTGATTAGCTTGCGTTCCATAGAGTAAGGATGCAAGTCGGTCGGTCCCATAGATACAAATTTCAGACCGACTTACATCCATACTCTATGGAACGCAAGCTAATCAACATCCAGTTGTGCCTACTTTTATTTTTCATTGTGGCCGCTTTCGGAATCCAATACACCAGTTTTTTACGATTTTAAAAGTTTTCACAACATGTTTTCTGGTACCCACTATTTTATATTTATTCAAATTAGTTGTACTCATTAGTTTTTGCACACACGCCGATGTCGTGGAACAATTTGTGTGTGGCCTAACTGACCAGCCGCACTCAGTACTCTGTTGACGATTCTCACACGGACAGTTGAACAGTACTCACACATGACGAAAAGCGTTCGAGTTACATTGCATTGGCACTTCTGTGTATAAGTTAATATAGCATACATCGCAAACCTTATAGCTAGATACTCTCCCTCTCTCTCTCTCTCTCTCTCTCTCTCTACCAAATTGGTCTCTCGAAACGGATAGAACACCTCAACGTGGATTATAGAGTCTATATATACATTTCACCGTCGAATGTGGCGATAACTGTTTTCTGCAATCAAGAACATGATGGAGAACGCAGATGAAATCACACATAAATGCACAGCAAGATGGATATTAGATTTGAACCAGTATAGCAGCTATGAATATGATGCAGTCTACTCTTGCACCCTTCTAATATACCCCAACCAGCTTCTACGCATGGTATCGTAGTCTGAGGATGAAGAGCACATGCCATCAGTTATCCAATCCATTTGTTTCTGAGCAGTTATTCTGATGCTGGCCGCCAACTCAATACTCGGCCTAATTCAGACATCTCGACAATGTTATAGCCGATTCCATCGACAGATCGCACGAACTGTATGGCATACGACCATTACGACAAAGTGCTACCCACCAACCAAATCTCCTCTCAAGGTGAAAGTGTAATTGAGGAAAACATTTCGCCGGATGTTAGCGGAACTTTTGAGATTGCCAGTTGTCAGGAATTCTGTAATAGGTACTCTCAACAATCACCGCAAATGTTCGAACTAAAAGGTAGTCATATATGTATCTATCGTGAGTTCACTGTTGTTCTCTGTTTGATCGCTACACGCAGCGTATGTGTATATAATCCCACTTGTTACTCGGAATGACTCGGAAGATGATGGAGACTGATGCCTGATGACATTGCATTCATATACAATGTAATGTGTCTTGTTTTCGCCTTCCCGGGAGGATGTCGTAGAACATTTTATGTGTGGCCTAACCGACTAGCCTCACTGAATACTCCACTGAATACTCTGTAGACGATTCTCACACGGATAGTTGAACGGTACTCACACACGACCAAAGGCGTTCGAGTTACATTGTATTGGTACTTCTGTGTATACGATAATATAGCATACATCGCAAACCTTATAGTTAGATACTCTCTCTCACAACCACACTGGCGGAGAACTGTCTATGGTACTTTCATGTAAACACCACAAAAGAGGTGACTCAACATCAACCATTGTTCGAGGATATTCCTCATCTACTGCACGAGGAATTGCCAGTCTCGTGGCATATTGAATTCACGGTCTACTTGTACAATGAGGTAACGGCGCCTACAATTCTTGATGTATAATGGGGTTACATGCAGAACTAAGCAGTTCTTCACATCTGTCTTTACGTTATTTGTCTACCCTCATATCGGTTGTTCGGCCTTTGAGTTGATCACTAACTACGCCAGTTCTGATTAAAACACAGACTTGACAACAAAATTATGTGCAAAACTTAATAGAGGGTATATATTTGGGAAATTGAAGGAAATTCTCTTTTTGTATTGTTGTTATATAACGTAAAACCTAACAACATACAGATGTAAAATGAGCCTTAGTGATCGCAACAAGGTAGTATTATTAATATATATCAAAGTAACAATAAACATCTGTAAAATTGAAGGAAGTTATTGTGTTTTTCTTATTATAAAAGTTGTGCGGACCCTATATTTGTCATTGTTTTCGACTATTTTATAAGTTTTTACTACATGTTTTCTGGTACCAACCATTTTATGCAGAACTTCAAATTAGTTGTACTCATAAGTTTTACACACACACGACTCTGTTGAATAATTTTCGGTAGTTCTTTCATATAAACGTCCCAAAGAGGTAACTAAACTTTTCGAGGCATTATCGAATTCATAAACTGTTTTTCACATGCGTCTTTAAATTATTTGTCTACCCTCGTAACGGTTTTGCGGCTTTTGAATTGATCATTAACTACGCCAAATATGGTTAAAACACAGACTTGACAGCTATCGCAGTACTGGCTGCAGCCATTCAGTCCATTGTCAAAATGTCTAAACAGTGGTAGACTCGCCACCTATATAAAATAGCGCAATGAACATTGTCTGTCACATTTAAAAGTTCACAGAAAATTAGAGATTACGACTACAAATAGCCATTAGTAATAAGAATCGTGTTGACGGGAGTTGGTCATCGCATGTGAACATACTGACCACGCATGCACCTATAGTCACGCGATTTATGTTTTATTTGATGCGAACTCCGGCAGTAAACTGTGCATATCAGTGAAGGTCGGGAATTCACGGGAGATCCCCAGACTTTTCAGACGTTAGCGGGAATTCCAAATTGTTGTAGTAATGTATAAAAGCAATGTACGTGGTTATAACAGTTAGTTACTGACTCTTTTCAGGGGCCAATTAGGGTATATTGTTATGTAAAATACGTTCATGGCATTTGACCACGCGCACACACCATAGTTTCTTATTTACAATTTATCAATAGGGGTCATACACAACCACCGCTGTGGACACAATATATGCAGTAGCACCGTAACTATATGTGGATGCGAAGAATACTTAGTCTAATGAGCTGGTCTAAGTGAAAACCAACCTGCCAATAGTCTTGATCTGACCATTTCCCATATTTCCAGACTGCGTATCCGGATCAGGATCCCCCCGTGATTAACACAGGTTGCGGCGGCTCCATCGTAGTCTCTATTGCCGTAATCGACCACCAAATAGCACACTTCGGTTCCATTGTCATACGTGTATTCAGCTGGACAGTCAAAAGCTATAACAAATTAAGAATACAATAACAGGTGTGGGGGTACGGTCACAAACATAATTAATAGACACGCAGTTCAACCACATAAAATGTCCACTTCATGCATTCACACTTAAAACTCATGGACAAAATTGCATAAGCAATCACTGTCATATCAAACTGAACAAATAACATAATTATGCAATAGAATATATGAACAATTATGTATCTGATTATTACAGGCGGTTGAAGTTGATTAGTTCAACTCAATGCAAAGAGAATGGATATATAATATAATCAAGAACAATTGTCAAAAAAATAACTGGTTAAAAATAAATAATTCGTTTAAACAAAACAAATAAAAACAACACTGGAATTCGTCGAAATAACTCTGTAAAACTAAAAGAATAAGCGGAAATATCAACACAGAAAACTAAACATGGCAATCTATATAGGTATTATAAGAATAAATATCTTAAATAAAATCATAAATAT
Source organism: Siphonodentalium dalli (assembly GCA_032622095.1). Classification (NCBI taxonomy): domain Eukaryota; kingdom Metazoa; phylum Mollusca; class Scaphopoda; order Gadilida; family Siphonodentaliidae; genus Siphonodentalium; species Siphonodentalium dalli. The sequence continues at coordinate 32,650,585 of CP136069.1, read as the reverse complement.
TTAAATAATATATATATAGTTGTCCTCAAATCTTGACTAACTATTCTGATCTAGATTAATTTAAAATATGATTAAGACTCAAACCTCATTGTCCAGTTCACACTTGTTAGATACAGTGAAAATTCAGCTTCACTATAATGCTATATATAATTAATTACACTGCGTATGTATGGAACTATCAATATAATTGTTTCCAATTAAATATATGGTACTTAGATTTAGAACCCAGTGCTTAAATAAACACGTTTGAGTCTAATGGTAACAATCAGAAATACAAAAATGTAAGATTCTATATTTGTTAAACAGTTATTTGAGGTACCATATATAAGACTGTGTGTATTCATTTACATTTCAGTATTTGACTAACTTCATAGAGAAATAATCTGCATTAATAGCATCTTTAGTTGTTACATGTGTCTTTAAATATGTTTGAAATGGAGGAAACCATCAGTGGTGTGAAAATATAAAACAAAAACACATCTTGTTTCTTACTACAAGGTCTGACGTGATATAATGGGGATATATTGATTTAGATAGTAAAACAGCAATACATCAAACTTTGAGTTGCTACAAGGGGTGTCAAGCTGTTGCTTCCGGGCACATGTGATTTAAAGAGGACCCAAATTTATTTTGTTCACAGCTCGGATAACAATTTCCTCCATTGTTCAATTATTTTTGGCCTTAAAACTTAGAGATAATGTAATTTTAACACCAATACTACATTTATATATTCAGTAATTTTTTTATTGTTGTAACATTACTAAAATACCAGTATCGTCGCCAGTCTAAGTCACTCCGAACATAAATCGCATCGTCACATTGCATAAGCAATCACTACCTTGTCAAACTGAGCCAATCACACAAACCAACCTTTCGTGTTTGTAGGGGGTGGGTGTCGAACAATTGTCGGAAAAAAAGATGCTACGTTAATTCACCATAGACTGGCGAATGTTGAACAGAGGACAAAATCAACATCCGTCCAACATTCGTGTGAAATTAGCTCAACATTCAACATTCGTTAAACATTCAATTTTGTTTTGACACAATTATGTTGTTTTAACTTGAATGGCATAATTGGGTCGTGTATATATAACATATATGTTCGGATCGTGCCCATGTTAGCATGTGTCCATGCATTTCCAGGTGCTAATTTAATTCGCTATAGAGCGCCCGCGTAGCATGCGTGGTTTTCAATGGCGAATGTTGAACAGAGAAGTTTTTTGTCATTTTACGAGGATTTTTGACTCGGGTAGAGAAGGCACAGCATAAACCCATGATCGGATAGGGCCCAAATGTTGAGGCATGTGCACACTCCCTGGTGCTACCTTAATTCACCATATCTATATCTATATTTGCGAATGTCTGTCTGTCTGTCTGTCTGTCTGTCTGTGTTCTATAGAAATTCACAGGGGACCATCTAGATGATGCCAAAGGGGTCTACTAGGAGTAGCTTTCTCCGAGAAAGATAATGGTCGGGGTTAGAATTTTCTAAAGTGACGCCGTTGTTGTCAGAGGCAGAAAGGGGGGAGGGGCAGAAGAAAAAAATGTCGCCGATTGCCACCAAACTTATATATAATCATCCCCATAATATGAGGAATCTAATGGCGTGGTTTAAATATGGCAAAAGTCGCGCCGTTCGCGTCAGGGGTGCCCGGAAAGGGGGGGGGGCAGATTTTTTTTTCTGTCGCCGATTGCCACGAAACTTACATATAATCATCCCCATGATATGAAGAATCCAACGGTGTGGTTTAAATATGTCAAAAGTGGCGTCGTTTGAGTCAGGGATGAACGGAAGGGGAGAGGGGCACCAAAATTGATAAAACTAATATTAGCGCCGATTTCCACAAAATTGATATATATTCTTCTTCATGATACAAGGAATCTAATTGTGCGATTTAACAACGCCAAATTGTTGTTTTTGGATGAGAGATTGGGAGGGGTGGGCACTAAATTTGATAATAAGTCGCCGATTGCCACCACACTTATACAAAATCATCCCCATGGTATGAGGAGTCTAATGGTGTGGTTTTTATCTGTGAAATGTGGCCTCATTCGAGTCAGGGTTGCATTGAAAGGGACAGGGGCACCAAAATTGATGCACCTTTATTTTAGCGCCAATTTCCACCAAATTGATACACGTTCTTATCCATGATACGAGGAATCTAATCGTGATTTAAAGACGCCATAGTGGTGCTGTTTGGGTGAGAGATGGAGAGGGGAGGGATTGGCACCAAATTTGATAAAAAAAATTGTTTAGTCGCCAATTATCACCAAACTTATAAACAATCATCTCCATGATATTAGGAGTGTAATCGTGTGGTTTAAGGATGTCACAAGTGGGTGTATAGAGATGAGAGGGACACAAATAATTATATCTATATGTTTAGTGCCGATTTCCACCAGATTGATACATATTCTTCTCCGAGATACGAGGAATCTTATCGTGTGGTTTAGATACACCAAAGTGGTGCCCTATGGGTGAGAGATATGGGGACCTTAAATTTGATACGAATTTGTATACTCGCCAATTTTCACCAATTTCATATATATGCATCTCTAATCTCTAATGAGTCTTAGTGTGTGCAGCTTGAGTCCGAAATAGGGACGGGAGGGTCACCAAAACTGATACAAAATATTTTTAGTACCAATTACCATCAAATTCAGACACGTTCTTCTCAAATGATACAAGAAATAAAATCGTGCTGTCTGTCTGTCTTTCTGTCTGTCTGTGTGCGTTCTATATATAACTTCACGCGGTACAATCGAGATGGCACCAAGGCGTTCTAAGAAGGGTAACTTTTTACAAGGAAGATAATGATGCGGGTTAAAATTTTCTAAAATGACGCTGTTGGTGGGAGGGGAAATTAAAAAAATATGGTCAAATAGTTTTGTCGCTGATTTCCACCAAACGAATACATAATCACTTTCGAAATATGGCGTTGTTCGAGTCAGGGTTGCACCAACAATTGATTTAATAAACCAAATTCCACCAAATTCATACACGTTTTTCTCTAATGATATACCATGAATTAAATCACATTTGGTGTCGTTTGCGTCACGGATGGCGAGCGGATATGCACTATCATTGATAAGATTGCTATCCGCCGGTATCCACATATAAGTTATATACAGTCACCAGACCATCTCCATATCATTTTAAGTAGTTGGGCGTTCACATTTCACAATCCCGACATATGGTGACCCATATAAGTCACTTGAACAATTATATCTTCTTAACGGTCATATTTATATGGGAATGGCAATCAAGGCATTCACACAATGAGCTAGCAAAAAGAGATAACTAGAAGAAGCATTAAACGTATATTTATCATTCTATTGAAGAGATACATATATTCGTGCAAACTGAGAGACCTCGAACCGTCAGAGGATTGCATATATATAATAAAATTTTTTAGTCTGTTCCATTCAATACAGTTTCCACAAAAAGTTACAATTTGTCAAGAGACATGGAAGGCCTGTTCAAAAATAGTGGTCACAGTGTGCAGTCAAATATAGTTTCTTCTGATATACACGAAAATGCAGTTAGTAGCACAATACTTTTCAGGATCCTACCAATACTGACATCTGACAAGGGTTTTAGAACAGACTCATCGACTGACATAAACAACTCAAAATCTCGCTTTGTGTCTGGCACATGTAGCTGATATATGTGCGCAGCAACAAATGTTTCGTTTAAACTAAGAATATTTAGCCAATATATAGCACCATGAACAGAGGAGCACCTGGAAATTTCCTTGAAACATCTGTATCTTCACGGAGATATGATAGCCAGGTGTCCTCGAGATATTAGTCCAACCCACTAGATTGATTGATACATCTCAATATGTAAAACCCAATTATCATCTTTTATCGAACTAATGTGTTTATGATGTTCATGTATCATATTATAACGTATAATGTATACGAAGTTGTAAATAAATAAATACTTCATTATTGTTGGAACGGATTAATCGCGATAAACAGAATGACAATTGACAAGGTGAGCCACTACTTATATTCCATGACTGTAATAATCATGTTTTGTGATGCTATTTGAATATACAATTTATGAGAAAACGTATTCTCTATTCCCAACAAATATCCACAGCATACATTAACCTGGGCAACGCCGGGTAACCCTGCTAGTATATATATAAAGAGAGAGCGCTCGCCTAACATGTGTGGTTTTCGCTGGCGAATGTTAAGCAGATAACACATTCAACATCCGTCCAACATTCGTGTGAAGTTAGCTCAACAATCGTTCAAAATTCAAATTTGTTTTGACATATGTTGCTTTAAAACCGATGATCGGATCGGACCCAGGTGCTACTTTAATTCACTATAGAGCGCTCGCCAAGCATGTGCGATCTTATCTGGCGAATGTTGAACAGAGAAAACATTCAACATCCGTCTAACATTTGTGTGAAATTAGCTCAACATTAGAGTACAGTCCATTATTCCAAACCCGCTTTTCAAATGTCCGCTATTCCAAATGTCGGTTATGCCGAAGGTCCGCTATTCCGAAGGTTTCCCCATTCTCTATATAGGCAGCGTCCCATATATAAGAGAATACATTGGCCTAACAATATTTACATCGACCTTGTAAGCCAGGGCATCCTCTTGTATGTGCGTGGCTCCAAAATTGGCGACTCGGATATATAAGCTAATGCACTGGCACATGATATTGAATTCTGCACCAGCGCAGCTCCCGTCTTGAAAGGGAAAATTGACGCTCAGTCGGAGTTACTTCGGATCCAGCGACTGGGATCGATCCAAGCTTCAAGGCAGAGTTCAGTCCCCTCGCAACGCAAGCTCTATCAGCTAACCAATCACTGCTATGAGTTTCTGCCATCGAACTAGTCACTGCTATGCGACAGAGCGGGGATAATAGCAAACATGTTCACTGTTCTTTATTCTCAAATATACATGAAGCTATACAGTTGGTGTTAAATTTTGATTTCCCTAATCGATATATACCAAATAATTTCACCCGCGAGAACCCTACTGTTGGTGAACAATGATAAAAATGAAATGATGGGACCCACAGACATGGAGAATGTGACCCAAAAATATTAATTCCGACGAAATTAAACTTATTCTTGGTGAACTTAATGATTTGTTTACCCCAAACAGATATTGATGCTATATGTGCTGGCACATAACGAGAACTCTGAAAACGGCGGCCGGTCGAACATTGGGAACTTATAAACCCCAAAACAAAACGAGGGATTATATGCGCAAAGACACAACTTGGTTCGATGGTGACTGTCAATCAATTCAACCAATCAAAGCGCTAGTACAATATAACAAAATCGATTATAGATAAGGATATAATGAAACAATCTTGCGCGAAGTATAGAGGGGTTATGGATAGAACAAATAAAGAAATGCGAGTAAAGCAGGTTTCAGAACTTCGAGATGCATCTAGGTATTCATATAAGTCATTCTGGGACAGACTTGACAAAGTGTGTTCCGATAACCAGCCGAACACAAATGCAGAGGAAACGTCACAATAGTACAATTCGAGGAGTTCTTTCAGGATTTAAACATAAACTGCTGGAATGATGAATCGGATGTTTCTGACTATGTAAATATGGACTTCGACGAACATTTTGAGTAGCATCTAAACAGACCTATAACACCGGAAGTAATTTGTATTGTTATAAGCAAGCTCAAGAACGGTAAGGCAGTATAGGGACGGATAAATTTTCAACGAATATATCAAAGAATCGTTCGGTAAAATGTCCGCATTTTCAATCTCATTTTGAGTAGTGGGCATTTTCCGAAACAATGGGCTGTATGGATGATAAAACCTTAAAAGGTACGTAATTTATCTTCAAAATAATGGGACAAAATGTTTTAAGAATGCTTCTATTATGTAATAGGTATGCACTTAACTCTTGGTATTGGGGTTTGAGTTCACCATCAGTTAATAATGAGGGCAGCTTGCTAAATGTTTTATCAAGGATCTATCAATGCCCATTGACAAGGAAAGGCTCAGATTTAAATAGTTCTATTAAAAATCATTTATTCAACATGATATAAATGAAAACATAACACAATAATAGATTCTTCAAATAAATCTAAACACTTCACTGAACTCTTTAAATAAATATAGACTACTCAAAGAAACATAATAAAATAGAATCACCTTTATGAAAACCATATTGGATTTTACTCTTTGCATCACTAAATCATTTTATAAAACGCTCCGCAGAGCTTATCCCTCATCCTATCATCACCAACCTCCATATGGATCTTCGGTGTGACCTCTCGATGTGTGCCTACCATGCATTTTTTCCCGAATTTTGTAAAAAAAAGAAAAGAAAAAGGGCTGCCAGCGGCCATCTTGGATTTTACTCTTCATAAGACCAAATCCTTTAGCACACCTTACATGTCACCTTTCTCACCCAATCGTCACCAAACTTCATATGGATCTTCGAAGTGACCTCTAGATGGGAGCCTCCATTTTAACCCAATTGTTTTTAAAACAAACATGGCCACCAGCAGCCATCGCCAACATTTATTAGAGAATTATTTTGTATCTTTACAGTCTTGTTGGTAAATAAAAAGTAGGAATGCTTCCATAATCATGATACGGAACATTCGTCGGATAGAATCAGGAAAACTGATTAAAATAGTCATTTGAAGCCGTTTGGAGTGGGTGGGTCCCTTTCCCAGAATCGGAAAAAAATGAAATTAGGGGGTGCTGGGTACAGAGAGAGCGGAAAAAATAAAAAAAGCGCATAGTGTCCGCGAAACATTTCCTGACCCCTGACCCCTCCACCCTGATAATAGCCCCCCCCCCGTTGTGACCATTACATTTTCTGGAAAATAATTTTCAATCACGGCGATAGTTAGTTAGAATCTTTCTAAATTTTCAACTTATTGCTCCCAAGTCCGCGAAATTACATTGCACAGGTACCTCACTATTTCCAGTTGTTGGAAATTCCCACTTGATATCCCCAATAATAATGGTTCGAAATGATTTCAAGAGCTGAATGTAATTTCTGTGTAATATTTTGACTCAAAGTTGAAAACTATATAGTTCTTGATCTGAACAGACAATATTTTACACTAAACATTGATTGTAAAGGACGGTGGTCCCGTCGGCAGAATGATCGGGACATTATGCCGCCTTTTGCCGTCTAGCGCTGACGAAGCTGGTTCGAGTGCCGAAAAGCGCGGATTCGCGATCCACTCTAAGTGAGGATAATCTGATTCGTGTATCTGGGCACGTTTGTCGGTCCCTTTCCGGGGTCGGTGTTTTCTACACACAGCGGAGTAATTTCTCGGTGAAATTTACTCTCTGCGTAGACTTTCCTCCACCCATAAAACTGACAACGTCGTGACATCCGCATAAATGGTGAGAAATCCGCACCACTCCTGCCCCGTGATCCTTGTCGAACGGCGACGGCATACGTATACCGCTATACGACAGGGGGATAAGCCGCTTCCACGTGCTCATGTTTGGTGGCACCAACACACCAATCTCAATGCAGCGCGCATCACGCTTTTGTCCATAGATTGTCGTGTATTGTCGTTGATTGTGCAATAATGCGCCGATCCCAGCTTGGGACCAGTGGTCTCGCGAGACCAAGTCCTGACATGGAACACTCTGATTTTTAGGGTGGTCCAGACCTGAGACCAGAATTCAGCCGAATATGTCTATCTCAAACAGAAATGATTCTGTCAGATTGAGCCGATACTTAGTAATATATGCCCTCTCATCTGGCTACTTATCTACTGTAATTTAGAACAGCCAATCACAGACTACCGGTGGACAAATGCAGATGGAATGAACGTACATGTAAAGACAAGAAATGCCCGTTATGTGGCGAAAATGTCTGTGATGAATACCATTTGGTTATGTTGTGTACAGAACTTAACGACCTGCGAGAAACCTATATCCCGATGTATACTGGGAAAATTCTACAGAGCTGTCACTGATTAATATAAGTATATTGAAAATATTGAGAATTTTCTTAAAATTAGCGTTTATAATGCAACCATGACGCGAGTATTATATTACATATACATAATGTAAATATTATATGAGTTATACCATTTAAGAAAACATATTCCTGAATGTATATATTAGCATTATTTGTCTTTATTATTAATACCATATAATATGATGGAAGCATAGGATCACAATTATGCATGCTATCCTATTGAAACAAAATAATGGACATTCGGAATAACGAATCATCGGTATAACGGACCTCGTCATAACTTGCATTTGACGTTTCGAGGGTCCGCTATTCCGAAAGTTTTTATATTTTGTCCAATATTTTTAAGTGGAACATTATTCCGCCGATAGTACCTAGCAATATTTTATTATGTCTATAATGCGTAATATATAGGCGATTTATAAATCCTTCCGTCACATAGATTGTGTTCGTAAAGTGCAAATTCGGAGTAGCGGACAATCGGAATAGCGGACCTTCGGAATAGCGGACTTTCGGAATAACGACAATAGGAATAACGGACCTTAGTAATAGCGACCCGTCCCCTCAACATTCTATTTTTTACATATTTTTTAACTTGAATGGAATCAGTGGGTCGCATATATAGCACCCTTGTGGAATTCAGAGTACTCGATACTCATTCTTGAGGACTTCTAATTCAGGTAGAGAGAGAGGGCACAGCATACAACCGGATCGGGCCCATATTTGCAAGGATGTGTACACTCCCAGGTGCTACTTTAATTCACCATATATATAGAGCGCTCGCCTAGCATGTGAGGTTTTCGCTGAATGTTTATAGTCTAGGCTGTGCTGGGGGGTGATCGTCGCACATCGGGGGAATTTATGCGACCATCATTTTCTTATGGGAAAATTACTCTAGTTTTCGAATTCAGAGGGCGCCGAGCCGAGATAGGTGGCAAAATTTAACTTTTCACTATGTTTCATAGGGTACCCTACCTAAAAAATGACATATTTTCAGAGGTTAACAGGCATTAGCCAACTGGTTAACAGGGCATCAACATCGGAAAGATTGTAAACATATTTGCAAATTATGGAACGAATATAGACACTTAATCAGATTCAACATCGTTTTTCTGCTTTCGTTCTGATTTCGTGACGTCATGGTAAAATATGTAGCGTGACGCGTCAAACATTCATGGCGATTCAGACAAAGTGTTGTGCGTCAACTCTGTGCAAAGATAGCATATCTGTCGAATTCTTCCAAGTTATATATTTTTGGAAATGGAAGGGTACCCCCTATATAATGATGTTCATACTTACATTATATCTTTCCAAGTATTGACATAATAGACAAAAACTTAACCCTCCCCCCAATTTCACAAATAACCACATATATGTGCCCATGCAGTTTGTGTCCACCAAATAAATTGACAATGCACAGTTTTACCTTTTCATGTTGTGTAGAATCGTACGGCGACACTGATAATTTAAAACATCGTTCAAATCCTAGATTAAGAAGGTAATAACATCCAAGATTGCGTCCAAGATGGCCGCCAATTTTTATATTGACACTCTATACACCAGATGTATGGTAACCGGACTAGATCATCGCGAGTGCTTTATGTAATATGGCCTTGTCTTGGATGGAGTCTGTATCTTAATACGTATAAGGCAATTGGCGACGTAAAACCGATGATGAAGACCAAAATGGCCGCCAAAATAAACAGAACTGTTCCGATAAAACGACCAACTTCTGAGTTGCAATAAAATCACATGGTATGACTGCTGTAGCTTTTTTGTTCGTACATATATGTCATTGTGTCCAACATGATCCGTATCTGAAGAAACTAGGGACATTAAGATAGTAACTGTTCATTAATTTCTCGCAAGTAACGACATCATATAATGTCAAATTGCCTAATTAGGACCGAATTTCAAACTGACATCCAATCATTTGATGGTATATATGTCAATGTTCTGCTACACGATGCTAGAACTGCAAACATCCACATTAGTATAGCAATAATGGAAGCCACAATGCCGATTAAAACATGCCTATGCAGTGTATGCACTAATAGTTATATATTCAATTATCAATAAATAAAGGAGTTTTTCCATGCTAGTAGCACATTAGACCCGCAATCGTAAACCGTCTGGAGATAACGGACCTACAATAATTGCGGATATTTTGTTTATACGAAAATGTTGGCCAACTGTGTTCACATTACCCCGCTTATGTCGTCAACTGCTTACCATGGTAGTTGGTTTCTACGTTTCCTCGGGATGCCACCCCGCACGGAAATGGGTGTTTACATAAGCAGTTCTAATTCGTATTTGTTTAGTACTTCTCAACTCTGAAGATTTAGATAACAATAAACGGTTACATGTTCGTTGCAAATACTCATTTTATGAACTATTCGCAGTTGCAACCGATAGTTTAAATCAATTTCCCACCAACGTACTATAGTCATGGGTGGTTGACGAGTTAATTCACAGGTTTATGCCCTCACTTCCATATTATTTTATTTCACACCTGCAGTTCAGGTTTCACATCGCTGTCGCAATATATTAATACATCTATTGAGCGTGTTGTTATGATGATCATCCATTTCGTCAAGAGACGAAGAAATAATACGTTTCTGCCATATTTTATATTGGATAAGGCCTATCCACTCGTATACAATTTTGTTAGACATTTAACCACCGATAACATGACTTCATCATGCTGGTACTTATCAGCAACGAGTAACATACATCTATCGGATCTACACAGCCGGTGACACGATTAAGTTGATGTTCTGGACTTATGTGAACCTAATTTGATCATTAGCTGTCAACTCGGGGAACACTATAAAAAAGTTGGTTGGCACATGTGCGCGGGCATTTCTGCCAAGTACGATACGCCGAGAAGTTGCAATAGTTAATTCACTGTGACAGTATTGTTGGATTAAATTGACCTGACCAACCATATGATGCAATCCAATTACTCTTCAGCTGGATACGTGATTGTTCCCAACAAGTTCTGTTTATCATAAGTAATTCATAAATGGCACTGAATGGCATGGGTATATATAATAGAAAAATGGACGAATTTTATTATTATTGGGACTAAATTCAAATTATAAGAAATATTTCTTTTTTCGATTTAATAAGGTGGCGAGTTAGAATCGACAATTTTGAAGACAAATTAACTTCAATCGCATAACCTTAGTCGAGACTAGATCCATTTATTAAATGTAACACTTAACTGGTTTTCAAAGGTCAAATATGTTTGCATTATTTGTGTGCAATTTTACACGTACATTACCATAACTCAAAGCATGAAGTATCTCGATCTAAATTCCTACCAGGTGTACACATAAGAAAGTAGAGAGAATACTAATTTAATATGCAAAGGGTGTTGCTACTTTCGAAGTTTCATATGTGTGGGATACTATGTGTAAGTTTACTATATGCCTTGCCCCATGTCGCAGACGAATCCATATTATGAGCAAATAGGTCCAACAGCCATCAAATGTCCGACTGCGATTGTCTATATATATCATACATTCAATCCAACATTCAAGCAGGAACGTGTGTCATTGTCGAATATAGGACCGTCGCCACATGCAATGATGGAACCTGGTTTGATTGTATGGTGCTCACAAGGTAAACTTACTCAAAATATACCGACCCATTACGGCTTCAAATTCCTCAATATTAAGCTAAAATAAGGATTTAAATCAATTGTTTTCTGGGACGTCTACTTAGATGAATGCACGCAATAACTACCACACCTATGTACATTATCTGATATTTGTGATAATCGCATGCTTGCATATATGCTTTCGGTCAGATACATATAACGCATATCGTAAAATGTATCCTGGGGACAATTACCACAATCATGAATATTTGACATATATCAGATACGTAGGTTGTTCCATTGCAGAAAATGGCGATCGTGCAAAGGAGCTGCTAATTATTGTTTGTGTTAAAAGTACTCCACGGCTACTATATTTCTTGAGAATGTCCTACCTGTAGCGGTTATACTCTATTTTGATTAAAAACTAATTCCGCGGCTATGGCTGGTAACATGTGACCAACGAGTTGTCATCCCGTTGGTTGATATGGATCAGCATCAGTGAAAGGGACACATTTAGCATGACAAGCATCATTCTAATGCTGAGCAACTGAGTATATGACATTTTGAGCACGTCTTCTAACTGTGTGGCTTTCTAATCCTTGTACTTTTCATCTTTGGTTAATTGCCGAGATTGCTCCATACTGATATATAAATTGGATGATATAGTTTTATCCCATTCGAGTACTATACGTGATTATCATAGTTGGGTACGTGTGGCGGAGAGTCGTGTGATACCTACAGTGTGAGACCAACTTTCATGGATCCAAATTTCATGGGACTTAGCACAATCAATACCACGGACTCACACTTACCGTTATCATTTAAAGCATTATTATTTACAAATGAGGGGTCAGCTTTGATAATATTCTACCTGTTCCAACCAAACCTGAAAGTTGGTTCTGTGCAACATTCTTGGGGTAAGCTCCAAGTAACTTGATATTATTTAAAATGACCAATGCCTTGTATAAAGTTAAATATTGAATGCATATAATGTGTTTAAATATATTGTGATAGCAACGCGAATTCTGGACAGCCGGGAAGAAATAAAATAATATGGAAGCGAATGCATATATATAACTCGCCGAAGGCATCAGCCACTATTCAGACATACAAGATCTATAGTACATTAGCAGGACAACAATTATACTATTGGTCGTCAATGTGTATTCAATAAAATAATTAATACACCAGCAACCACGCATATCAAGCGGCATAGAATTAAGTACCGATAAGCAAATACTCAAATGAACTGCTTAAGTAAATATGCATAAATCCACGTCTGATGTGACCATAGCGAGAATATAACGACACAGATACGTATTTTGTCAGATTTGTTTGAGATTTGTTTCGGTTATATCAATAGAACATCACTCCAATGAACGTGAAAATCAATTACCCCAGTACGCATTGACAACATTGATGAGATATATAAAGTAAATTGTCCATTCATTGCATACCCGCACTTATCAGGATTCTAAATTGGTTGTTATTGCTTGACGGTTTGTGTAAGCGGGTCTAATGAGTCATTACCGTGGACACCTACATTGGTTATTGAGGATTGAATATGTATATTTAGTCGGCATTGTAGCTTCAATTCGTATTGTACTAAAATAAAAGTCAGCAGTTTCACCACCAAGCAGAACGTTGACTTGTATACCACAAAATGGATGTCAGGTTGAAACACTATCCCATTGTGGCAATTTGGCATTGCATGTCGATTTTGAGAAATAAAATGAGCATTTAATTTCTCAATCCAACAGTTTTATTGGATTCTGATCACATTATCAAGAGACATATATGCACGAACGAATAAGCTACAAAACTCATAACATGCAGATGACATAACATTGCAACTCGGAAGCAGGTAATTTTATCGGAACATTTTTTAGTTTTATGGCGGCCATTTTGGTCTCCATCATTGGTTTTACGTAACCAGTTGACTTATACATATTACAATACAGCCTCTATGAAATAAAGATCAGTTACAATCGGTGTGCACACTCAGTGTGCACAGAGTGCCGATATTAAACTTGGCAGCCATCTTGGACGCCATCTTGGATTTTATTACCTTCATAATCTAGGATTTGAACGGAATCTTACACTCTCCATGTCCCCGGATGGTTCTGCCCTATATGACACTACAAAATGTGCATTGTCGAAGTTTTATTGGAAACAACCTGAATGGGTGCATTTAAGTGGCTATTTGTGAAATTGGGGTGAGGGTTAAGCTTTTCTCGGTTAGTTTACCATTTGGAGATATATAATAAAGATAGGAACATCATTTTGTAGGCAATACCCTTCTATTTGCAAAAATATTTATCTTGGAAGAATTCGACAGATATGCTATATTTGCACAGAGTTGATGATCTAGTCCGGTTACCATACATCTGGTGTATAGAGTGTCAATATAAAAATTGGCGGCCATCTTGGACGCCATCTTGGATTTTATATTACCTTCCTGATCTAGGATTTGAACGATGTTTTACATTATCAGTGGCGCCGTACGATTCTATTTGGTGGACACAAACTGCGTGGACACACATATGTGGTTATTTGTGAAATTGGGGGGAGGGTTAAGTTTTTGTCTATTATGTCAATACTTGGAAAGATATAATGTAAGTATGAACATCATTATATAGGGGGTACCCTTCCATTTCCAAAAATATATAACTTGGAAGAATTCGACAGATATGCTATCTTTGCACAGAGTTGACGCACAACACTTTGTCTGAATCGCCATGAATGTTTGACGCGTCACGCTACATATTTTACCATGACGTCACGAAATCAGAACGAAAGCAGAAAAACGATGTTGAATCTGATTAAGTGTCTATATTCGTTCCATATTTTGCAAATATGTTTACAATCTTTCCGATGTTGCTGCCCTGTTAACCAGTTGGCTAATGCCTTAACCTTTGAAAATATGTAATTTTTTAGGTAGGGTACCCTATGAAACATAGTGAAAAGTTATATTTTGCCACCTATCTCGGCTCGGCGCCCTCTGAATTCGAAAACTAGAGTAATTTTCCCATAAGAAAATGATGGTCGCATAAATTCCCCGATGTGCGACGATCACCCCCAGCACAGCCTAGACTATTAATGTTACGCTAACTCCACGGACCCGTTATTTTGTGTTGCTAATTTCGGGGGTTCTTGCTTGTCTCCAAATCTTTGCTCCAAACGCCGACAATATCTAAGCTCACGCCCAGCATTGCAAGGGCACCCATATAGTTCCTAAAATAATGCCACATATTTTATGTCATTCTGCAAACTCTACATTACCCGCGGATTCTTTTCCATTGTTTACGTCAAAGAGGCACGTCACATTGAAACGTTGTGTCAATGTTTTCAATTGGGGTTATTACGCTGTCAAATCTGGATAGTACAATAGTCGTGTCATTGATTTAGGATTACATGTACGTATTGGGTTTTTGGGACTTTGATCCCTCTCTTACAAACGACCAATGCGTAAAGGGACGTTGCCATGTCCCAAAACAAAAACAATTGTCCCACCCCAATAATATTAATACAGGATTATGTATTATAGGGGTTGGTAAATTTTTGTTTTAGGAGACATGCACATGTAGGAGCGTGATGACATGGGATGATCACCAAGCTGATGGTGACACTGGCTACGCAGCATGATCGTAGATGGCGTGCATACTACGTTCGTCGAAGTTGACAGTTGGAAATATGTAGCAACATCGGTTGGAAATTTTTTTCCAATGGCTTCTACACACATATGGATGTTGACATTTGAAAAATATTATTTTTCGCAATATGTGGCATTTATGATAACCATGCAGTATATACGTGTAAGCAGTACCGCATGCACATTCGCGGCACGTAGATACAATCGGTAACCCTTCCAATGAGTACATGTGCCCTCGTGTTAATATCACTACCTCAATATTTAAATAAGATCCATGAAATCCAGTTACTAGTTCTCAGTTCTATCACAAAATATAATCGTTGCTAAATCGCCTCTGTATGCACAACATTAACAGCTATGGGCAATCTCTGCCGATTATTCTGGTTCGACTACTGGTCCATATAAAAATCACCCATTAGGTCAGGTAATGCCCGTCCGACTGTTCACAAATTGGGCGTAAGTCGTATTTGGGATCAAAATTTTGAAACAAATGTCCATCAAAAAACAAATTTACTTCAGCCCAATAATACATAATCGTGTTTTAATATTATTGAGGTGGGGGTTATTTTTGGGTTTTGAAACATGTCAACGTCCCTTTAATAATTGGTCATTTGTGAGAGAGGGACCTAAGGTCCCCAAAACCAACATGACCTCAACACAATACATAATCCTAATTCAATGCAATGACACAACTACATACTCTTGTTCCTTTGTGATTTTAGCCTGATATACTGGACAAAGTGCCATTTTGGACAGCCTTACTTGTGACATTTTGCTTCAAGAAGCAATTTTCTGTGCGATATGTGACACTTATTTATGAGTATTTGAACATTTCGACAAGGAATATAGAGGCGATTAAGCAATATAAATAAAACAATTCTCACAATTTTGACACCGACCTCGACTTACGCCCAATGAACAGCTGGACGGGAATACCTGACCTAGTTTGTGATTTTTATATGGACTAGTGGTGGAACCAGAATAATCGACAGGGATTGCCCATAGCTGTTAAGGTTGTGCATACAGAGACGATTTAGCACCGACTAGTGTTTGTTTTAGAACTCAGAACTAGTAACTGGAAATCATGGAGCTCATTTTAATATTCATATAGTGATACTATCACGAGGGCACACGTACTCATTGGAAGGGTTACCGATTGTATCTACGTGCCGCGAATGTGCATGTGGTACTTCTTACAAGTATATACTGCATAGTTATAAAAAATGCCGCAATTCGCCAAAAATAATAATATTTGTCAAATGTCAACATGCACATGTATGTAGAAGCCATTGGACTAACATAACAGATTTATGTCACAAACAATTAAAAAGGATTGCAAAATCAAACTCTATTTTTGCTCTACATTCTCCAACCGGTGTTGCTATATATTTCGAACTGACAATTTTGATGAATGTAGGGTACACGGCATTTACGATCATGCTTCGTAGGGAGGGTCACTATCAGCTTCGACACGCTCCTACATGTCTCCCAAAAAAAAAAATTACCCACCCCGATAACATATTATGTATATCGAGCTGTGTGTATGAATTAAAATATGTCCATAGTCTGATAGTGGTATACGAAAGTCTTCCTGTGTCATATTCTTGCTACACGTCAACTTTTGAAGGCGATAATTTGAATTAAGAAAAGGGGGCATGGTCCTGTATTTGATGATGCATTCTGATATTGTACATATCCACCATTAAGGCGCGACAGGGGACGCCGATAGAAGAGGTCTGTTTGAAATTTGCCACTGACCGGATGTAGCCAAACTCAATTGCCAAACAACATCTAACACCCCTCCCCGTTTTGGGAAATTATAAACACATAGAAATTGCGGAAACTAGAAAGACATATCTAAAGGTCCAACAAATTTCGCTCTAAAACTACTGTTATAAAAATCTGAAAATGTAACAATTCCAATGTGTTTTTGGGTCTGTAATGTTCAACTAATTTCGTGTCAGGAACTATTGAAAATGTTGGCCATTTTAAAGATAAGGGAAATTGGTGAATGTTGTAAATTTGCTTAAATATTCAATTTATGGACTTTTCGGGGATATTCATATTTTATCCCGTTTCTTGCAGAAACGGGATAAAATTGAAATACCGGCGATAAAAACATCAAACAAATATGATGTATTGTCTGACACCGCCTTCTCACAATCGGAAACACCAGTGTCTAAACAACCAGAAACAGATCAGGACAAACCCGGCAGTTCTAAACCACGATGGCGCAGAAGCAATGAATATGACTCTAAAAAAATTCACCTGATAGTCGGCGATTCGGTGCTGCGTTATATCAACCCTCGCAGACTTGCATTGGAAGATGAATTTGTTCAGAAAATTTCAATTGGAGGTCTGAATCTGGCTGGTGCTTGCCGATGGCTTAATGACACGCGAAACCGAGTTGATGGTTATGTGCACAAAGTTACGTTACACGTAGGAATCAACTCCTGTCGGAGGGGTTACACAACTGGATCAGACGAGGTTAAAGACGCTATCAACATTATTCGTCAAATTTATCCCGCAGCTGGCATAAGGATTTCCTCTGTGCTACCGACACCCAACAGATCTGGTGCAAATAGACAAATTTTTGATACCAACTCTTGCTACTCAGCGGTGTGTGCTGAAATGAACTGCATTTTCATTGACAATTCTGCCGACTTTGTTATACCTCGGAGTTCGCGCGTTCTTGAATTCTTGTTTCACGACTCGTGGCACCCTAATAATCGAGGTGTGGAACTTCTGGGTGCGAATTTAAGATTCGGGAAACATACCGATAGGCCAAATGTTACGCCAGATGTTTCGATGCCACATCAAGGAGACCGATCTCAGACTCAGTTCATGGATCCGTGCTCCCCGTGGTTTGGCAAACAACGTTATGGATCTGTGAAAAGCGGAGGCAATTCATTGTAAGGCGACCCGACAACGCCAGATTTTATGGCAGTGCGGCAAGAATTGTCGGAACTTAGATCACTAATTCGCAACGGGACTTAACTATATATTAATTAATCACACTTGTGTTTATATACCATCTTGTGTTTATATACCATTTATACACTTGTGTTTATGTATAATCTGTTTGCATGCTAGTAAGGAAATTTGTAATTAATCTCTTAAACCTAATTCTCCGCTGATAAAAGAATTGATCAATTAACTTACTCTATAAGTGAGAAATTTCGCACCTTCTCAACGTTTGAAATATTTATTTAGTTTACTTGAGAGTAAGATAAACACCTTTTCATGAGAATTGCTCAGTGTGATCTAGTACTTGACGCAAATACGGTGGCATCCAAGTTCGCGTCAAGTGCAACTCACTAACAATTGCACATTACATGAAATGTGTTGAAATGAGAGCTCAACCACGCAATCGATGGGAAGCTCTTCGTATGTTAACACTGTATTTAATGGAAACGCTCTTCATACCTGAAAATTAAATAAATAAACAAATAAATAAACCTATACCAAGACACCTAGCTCAATATATAAATGAACAAATAAATAAACCTCTACCAAGACACCTAGCTCCATATAGCCATTCATTGAATGCATATAAATGACATACAATGAGAACAATGAAACTCAACTCACTATGAGATATACAACATGGAATGTGCAAGGAGTCTGTCAGAAGCTAACGGACCCTGAATTTTTAAGTCAATTAATAGATTATGATTTCATAACCTTAGTGGAAACGTGGCACCAAGAGATATCTGATATCAAAATACCTGATTACGAATGCATACACTTGTTCCGAACAGGTGGTACGAAGAAAAAAGGCGGTATAGCTTTTTACTACCGTTCGAAGTATAACAAGTTTTTTCGAGCAAGTAACAAAATAAATGACTACGCAGTGTGTGCTGAATTTTCAGGAAAATTGCTCAATTTGTCTTCTGATATTGTTTTTGTATCTGTTTATATACCGCCTAGCAACTCTTCATTTTGGAAATCGAATCATAAAGATGAAAATGCGTTCTCAATTATAGGGAACGCCCTTTCGAAATATAATTCGAATGAACTAATTATTCTCGGTGGGGATTTGAACGCACGTACAGGAGAACTACCGGACTACGTTGCAATGGACAGTGATAATCATATTAATCTACCTGATGATTATTTATTAGATACAGACAAACCCAGACTTAATATGGACAGTGCCGTCAACGCATTTGGCAGGCAACTTTTACAATTATGCCAGAGTACAGGTATTAGAATAGCTAATGGCAGATCAGCTGGGGATAGGATAGGCCACTTCACGAGTTATCAGTATAATGGTACAAGCGTGGTCGATTACATAATATTAACGGATAGATTTATGCATACAGTAGATTATTTCTGTGTTAAACTACCTTCGGAGTATTCAGACCATTGCCAACTAGCTCTTCACTTTGTGTATCCCTGTTCAACTCCAAGTCACAAAGCTGTAACTACAAAATTTACTTATGAAAAACAAAAAATTAAACTAAAATGGAATAGCTTAAGTAAACACAAATCATGCCATTTAATTAATTTACCTTCCGTGAAGCACGAATTGACTCAGTATCGATTACGCGCATACTCTGAGGACAAACAGGGAGTAACCGAAGCGTTAGATGATATAATGTGTATTATGAACAAAATAAACAGGCACGCCTGCTCCAAGGTTACAGTGAAGAACAGAAATGTACGCAAAAGAAAATGGTTTGATAACAGGTGTAAAGACTTGAAAAAGAGTTTCGACAGTATTGCGAGAGAAATTAGAAATAATCCCTTTGATACAAACATAAGAACCAAATTTTTCATAATTAAAAAATCATATAAGAAGGAATTGAAACGTAAAAGAAGAAAATTCTACGCGGAACTCCATAATAGTTTGGACGAATTAGAAACAGCTGACCCTCAACAATATTGGCGAATTATAGATGACTTAAGAAATAAAAACAATAAACCCTCGGATGATCTGGATGCTGACACAGCTACTGACTTTTTCAAAAATCTGTACTGCCCTACTGAGCCTAATTCTTCAGGAAGTGGTCCACCAATATGTCGATCTAAAACACCAGACATATCTCTCAATAATGGTCCAATCACTGCGGATGAAATTCTGTCCGCCGCGAGTGAGCTTAAAACAAGAAAGGCAGTTGGTCCGGATCAGATTTCGAATGAATTTCTCAAATGTGCAGTACCTCTAATGACTGCCGAATTTGTTCAAACGTTCAACAACATTTTACAATCAGGATATTACCCACCTGAATGGAGTCAGTCTGTTCTCAGTTTAATACATAAAAAGGGAGCAAAAGACGATCCCAATAATTATCGTGCAATAGCATTGAGCTCGTCAGTAGGGAAACTATTCAATAAAATTATTAATCACAGATTAGCTACATTTATCGATGCTAACAACATAATCAGCGAAAACCAATTCGGCTTTAGTACTGGCAAAAGTACAGTCGACAGCGCCTTTGTCCTACATGCGTCAATACAGAAATATAAATCCTCTAAGAAACCTGTCTATGCAACATTTGTCGATTTTAGGAAAGCTTTTGATACTGTTAATCGACAAATTCTTTTTAGAAAAATGGAAACAGCTGGCATTTCAGGATTTTCATTGGAAATATTAAAATCACTATACCAGTCAAGCCTTTATAGCACAAATACAAGTAAAGGTATCGGTCCTTCACATCTCTCCACAATTGGGGTACGCCAAGGATATTATTATCGCCCTTACTATTTAAAATATTCATCGATGACATTAAGGACATTTTCGATGATAAATGTGAACCGTTACGTATTGGATCTAGCGCGCTCAATCATTTGCTCTTCGCAGATGACTTAGTTTTGGTCTCTGAGAGTCCAGAAGGACTTCAGCGATGTCTAGACAAACTCCAGTCCTTCACGCGACAAAATGCCCTGTCAATAAACACGGAGAAGACGAAATGCTTGATTTTCAGAACGAGGAATCCAAAAGTTCACCCTCAGTTTTTCCTTGAAGATAATCCCTTGGATCTGGTTAGCCAATGACTCAGCTCAAATATGCTCCCAAATCTGCAACGTAGTCAAGCGGTTATTCGAGGCCAGATCACAGTAAAATAGACAAATTACATGTGTTGAATCATGGAACATAACTCACTCTACAGATAAGAATATACGCAATTAATGAATATATATATACATATATTATGCTATTATCACTATTATTCAATGTATGTAATGTCAATATAGTGTATGATGTCACATGATACACTGTTAATATTATTATACATGGCAACCTGTCCCTATAATGGGGCGTCTTTTGCTGAATAAATCTATCTATCTATAAAAGCTCAATTATACAGTCCTTCCATTGTTATGGCCATTGTAATTATATTTCACCATGCATCCTGATTAAAGAACAAAAAACCTTTCCTAATTTTGTTTCGAATTACTAATATGCATGGGCACTGTCAGCAACGATTATACGGATTCGTACGAACCCGCCCTGGAAACAGAAGCCACATTCTTTTTTTTCTGAATTTTAAGCGTACATGGCTCGTTCGAACCCCAAAATTACATAATTTGGAAAGAAGTGTCTCAAAATATCGACAAGGAAGATGGATGTAGGTTGAAAGACTACTCTAGTTATGATAAATTGTGTGCATTGGTTCAGTTGATATACTATCCTTGATAACTAGTTTGTCTGTATTGTAGAGGTGGTGTGGTTTATAATGGTCTACACTGAAGTTGTTGCGGTCGATGGCGTTGGCCTTTGTTTTGTTTCGTATCACTAAGTTAATCCACACGTTTTTAGTAAGAGGAAACACTTGTCATACACGCACAAAAGTAAATAGTTTATGGGTCAATATTACTTTGTGAGCTCCCTGGTTGCATTCGATCGAAGGATGCTGCGTTATATCAACCCTCGCAGACTTGCATTGGAAGATGAATTTGTTCAGAAAATTTCAATTGGAGGTCTGAATCTGGCTGGTGCTTGCCGATGGCTTAATGACACGCGAAACCGAGTTGATGGTTATGTGCACAAAGTTACGTTACACGTAGGAATCAACTCCTGTCGGAGGGGTTACACAACTGGATCAGACGAGGTTAAAGACGCTATCAACATTATTCGTCAAATTTATCCCGCAGCTGGCATAAGGATTTCCTCTGTGCTACCGACACCCAACAGATCTGGTGCAAATAGACAAATTTTTGATACCAACTCTTGCTACTCAGCGGTGTGTGCTGAAATGAACTGCATTTTCATTGACAATTCTGCCGACTTTGTTATACCTCGGAGTTCGCGCGTTCTTGAATTCTTGTTTCACGACTCGTGGCACCCTAATAATCGAGGTGTGGAACTTCTGGGTGCGAATTTAAGATTCGGGAAACATACCGATAGGCCAAATGTTACGCCAGATGTTTCGATGCCACATCAAGGAGACCGATCTCAGACTCAGTTCATGGATCCGTGCTCCCCGTGGTTTGGCAAACAACGTTATGGATCTGTGAAAAGCGGAGGCAATTCATTGTAAGGCGACCCGACAACGCCAGATTTTATGGCAGTGCGGCAAGAATTGTCGGAACTTAGATCACTAATTCGCAACGGGACTTAACTATATATTAATTAATCACACTTGTGTTTATATACCATCTTGTGTTTATATACCATTTATACACTTGTGTTTATGTACCATCTGTTTGCATGCTAGTAAGGAAATTGGTAATTAATCTCTTAAACCTAATTCTCCGCTGATAAAAGAATTGATACAATTAACTTACTCTATAAGTGAGAAATTTCGCACCTTCTCAACGTTTGAAATATTTATTTAGTTTACTTGAGAGTAAGATAAACACCTTTTCATGAGAATTGCTCAGTGTGATCTAGTACTTGACGCAAATACGGTGGCATCCAAGTTCGCGTCAAGTGCAACTCACTAACAATTGCACATTACATGAAATGTGTTGAAATGAGAGCTCAACCACGCAATCGATGGGAAGCTCTTCGTATGTTAACACTGTATTTAATGGAAACGCTCTTCATACCTGAAAATTAAATAAATAAACAAATAAATAAACCTATACCAAGACACCTAGCTCAATATATAAATGAACAAATAAATAAACCTCTACCAAGACACCTAGCTCCATATAGCCATTCATTGAATGCATATAAATGACATACAATGAGAACAATGAAACTCAACTCACTATGAGATATACAACATGGAATGTGCAAGGAGTCTGTCAGAAGCTAACGGACCCTGAATTTTTAAGTCAATTAATAGATTATGATTTCATAACCTTAGTGGAAACGTGGCACCAAGAGATATCTGATATCAAAATACCTGATTACGAATGCATACACTTGTTCCGAACAGGTGGTACGAAGAAAAAAGGCGGTATAGCTTTTTACTACCGTTCGAAGTATAACAAGTTTTTTCGAGCAAGTAACAAAATAAATGACTACGCAGTGTGTGCTGAATTTTCAGGAAAATTGCTCAATTTGTCTTCTGATATTGTTTTTGTATCTGTTTATATACCGCCTAGCAACTCTTCATTTTGGAAATCGAATCATACAGATGAAAATGCGTTCTCAATTATAGGGAACGCCCTTTCGAAATATAATTCGAATGAACTAATTATTCTCGGTGGGGATTTGAACGCACGTACAGGAGAACTACCGGACTACGTTGCAATGGACAGTGATAATCATATTAATCTACCTGATGATTATTTATTAGATACAGACAAACCCAGACTTAATATGGACAGTGCCGTCAACGCATTTGGCAGGCAACTTTTACAATTATGCCAGAGTACAGGTATTATAATAGCTAATGGCAGATCAGCTGGGGATAGGATAGGCCACTTCACGAGTTATCAGTATAATGGTACAAGCGTGGTCGATTACATAATATTAACGGATAGATTTATGCATACAGTAGATTATTTCTGTGTTAAACTACCTTCGGAGTATTCAGACCATTGCCAACTAGCTCTTCACTTTGTGTATCCCTGTTCAACTCCAAGTCACAAAGCTGTAACTACAAAATTTACTTATGAAAAACAAAAAATTAAACTAAAATGGAATAGCTTAAGTAAACACAAATCATGCCATTTAATTAATTTACCTTCCGTGAAGCACGAATTGACTCAGTATCGATTACGCGCATACTCTGAGGACAAACAGGGAGTAACCGAAGCGTTAGATGATATAATGTGTATTATGAACAAAATAAACAGGCACGCCTGCTCCAAGGTTACAGTGAAGAACAGAAATGTACGCAAAAGAAAATGGTTTGATAACAGGTGTAAAGACTTGAAAAAGAGTTTCGACAGTATTGCGAGAGAAATTAGAAATAATCCCTTTGATACAAACATAAGAACCAAATTTTTCATAATTAAAAAATCATATAAGAAGGAATTGAAACGTAAAAGAAGAAAATTCTACGCGGAACTCCATAATAGTTTGGACGAATTAGAAACAGCTGACCCTCAACAATATTGGCGAATTATAGATGACTTAAGAAATAAAAACAATAAACCCTCGGATGATCTGGATGCTGACACAGCTACTGACTTTTTCAAAAATCTGTACTGCCCTACTGAGCCTAATTCTTCAGGAAGTGGTCCACCAATATGTCGATCTAAAACACCAGACATATCTCTCAATAATGGTCCAATCACTGCGGATGAAATTCTGTCCGCCGCGAGTGAGCTTAAAACAAGAAAGGCAGTTGGTCCGGATCAGATTTCGAATGAATTTCTCAAATGTGCAGTACCTCTAATGACTGCCGAATTTGTTCAAACGTTCAACAACATTTTACAATCAGGATATTACCCACCTGAATGGAGTCAGTCTGTTCTCAGTTTAATACATAAAAAGGGAGCAAAAGACGATCCCAATAATTATCGTGCAATAGCATTGAGCTCGTCAGTAGGGAAACTATTCAATAAAATTATTAATCACAGATTAGCTACATTTATCGATGCTAACAACATAATCAGCGAAAACCAATTCGGCTTTAGTACTGGCAAAAGTACAGTCGACAGCGCCTTTGTCCTACATGCGTCAATACAGAAATATAAATCCTCTAAGAAACCTGTCTATGCAACATTTGTCGATTTTAGGAAAGCTTTTGATACTGTTAATCGACAAATTCTTTTTAGAAAAATGGAAACAGCTGGCATTTCAGGATTTTCATTGGAAATATTAAAATCACTATACCAGTCAAGCCTTTATAGCACAAATACAAGTAAAGGTATCGGTCCTTCACATCTCTCCACAATTGGGGTACGCCAAGGATATTATTATCGCCCTTACTATTTAAAATATTCATCGATGACATTAAGGACATTTTCGATGATAAATGTGAACCGTTACGTATTGGATCTAGCGCGCTCAATCATTTGCTCTTCGCAGATGACTTAGTTTTGGTCTCTGAGAGTCCAGAAGGACTTCAGCGATGTCTAGACAAACTCCAGTCCTTCACGCGACAAAATGCCCTGTCAATAAACACGGAGAAGACGAAATGCTTGATTTTCAGAACGAGGAATCCAAAAGTTCACCCTCAGTTTTTCCTTGAAGATAATCCCTTGGATCTGGTTAGCCAATGACTCAGCTCAAATATGCTCCCAAATCTGCAACGTAGTCAAGCGGTTATTCGAGGCCAGATCACAGTAAAATAGACAAATTACATGTGTTGAATCATGGAACATAACTCACTCTACAGATAAGAATATACGCAATTAATGAATATATATACATATATTATGCTATTATCACTATTATTCAATGTATGTAATGTCAATATATTGTATGATGTCACATGATACACTGTTAATATTATTATACATGGCAACCTGTCCCTATAATGGGGCGTCTTTTGCTGAATAAATCTATCTATCTATAAAAGCTCAATTATACAGTCCTTCCATTGTTATGGCCATTGTAATTATATTTCACCATGCATCCTGATTAAAGAACAAAAAACCTTTCCTAATTTTGTTTCGAATTACTAATATGCATGGGCACTGTCAGCAACGATTATACGGATTCGTACGAACCCGCCCTGGAAACAGAAGCCACATTCTTTTTTTTCTGAATTTTAAGCGTACATGGCTCGTTCGAACCCCAAAATTACATAATTTGGAAAGAAGTGTCTCAAAATATCGACAAGGAAGATTTCCGAACAAATTCGTTGATATATAGAGTGCTGAAAATACGTGCTATGTGTCTTAAGTTATAAATACGTGCTATGTGTCTTAAGTTATAAATACGTGCTATGTGTCTTAAGTTATAAATACGTGCTATATGTCTTAAGTTATAAATACGTGCTATGTGTCTTAAGTTGTAAATACGTGCTATGTGTCTTAAGTTACAAATACGTGCTATGTGTCTTAAGCTACAAATACGTGCTATGTGTCTTAGGTTACAAATACGTGCTATGTGTCTTAAGTTATACATACGTGCTATATGTCTTAAGTTATAAATACGTGCTATGTGTCTTAAGTTATACATACGTGCTATGTGTCTTAAGTTATACATACGTGCTATGTGTCTTAAGTTATAAATACGTGCTATGTGTCTTAAGTTATAAATACGTTCTATGTGTCTTAAGTTATAAATACGTGCTATGTGTCTTAAGTTACAAACACGTGCTATGTGTCTTAAGTTATAAATACGTGCTATGTGTCTTAAGTTACAAATACGTGATATGTGTCTTAAGTTATAAATACGTGCTATGTGTCTTAAGTTATAAATACGTGCTATGTGTCTTAAGTTATAAATACGTGCTATGTGTCTTAAGTTATAAATACGTGCTATGTGTCTTAAGTTATAAATACGTGCTATGTGTCTTAAGTTATAAATACGTGCTATGTGTCTTAAGTTATAAATACGTGCTATCTGTCTTAAGTTATAAATACGTGCTATGTGTCTTAAGTTATAATTACGTGCTATGTGTCTTAAGTTATAAATACGTGCTATGTGTCTTAAGTTATAAATACGTGCTATGTGTCTTAAGTTATAAATACGTGCTATGTGTCTTAAGTTATAAATACGTGCTATGTGTCTTAAGTTATAAATACGTGCTATGTGTCTTAAGTTATAAATACGTGCTATGTGTCTTAAGTTATAAATACGTGCTATGTGTCTTAAGTTATAAATACGTGATATGTGTCTTAAGTTATAAATACGTGATATGTGTCTTAAGTTATAAATACGTGCTATGTGTCTTAAGTTATAAATACGTGATATGTGTCTTAAGTTATAAATACGTGCTATCTGTCTTAAGTTATAAATACGTGCTATGTGTCTTATGTGTTTTGATAAATTTAAGATCGTTTCGTTTGTGTCGAATATTTTTTAGTCGGCGGCCATGTAAAAAATGCAACTGCAGACAATAGGAAGAAAATGTAGAGCTTTCGTCGCTCGGATACGTCTATAATATATACTACATATTTTAAGTGAAAGCAATCCGTTTTCGAGTCCAGAATTCCTATGAATACAAATAGCACAGTTTTTGATCTGGGTCGGAACAATGTATTCGAACTTGTATTTTGTATGACTTCGATGCTGCAGGATAATAGTTTAAAAGAGCATATTATTAGGTGTAATTGGAGTGCAAACTGGCATTAAGCCAGGTTTAAAAATGGACATGAACCTTTTTTTTATATTTAATCGATTTTGTTGATGTCAACTTCATGGATTCGAAATATTGCCTCAAATGTTAATTAAAAAAAAACTATATAACAAAGCATGATGGATAATTGTCAATATATAAGATTTATATTTTAACTAATAGATTATCGGTGCCGATGACTTGTCGTTGCCAATGCAAGAGCAGTTTGCTGGCCGGATTAAGAAGCAACGTGGTGCTTTCGGAATGCTACAACTGTTAGCAGCGATAGTCTGTGCAAGAAATCGATGGGTGCCATTGTTGAGTGTGACTGAAATATATTTACAAATGCCACGGTCGCAAACTTAGATGTCACTACAACAAGGAAAATTGTTCTTCAATTTTGAATATCGGACTACATTGTTCAGACTTTTCCGTTGACAGTTGTTATACCTCTGGTGTCAGTTACCAAGTCCATCGTCTGTTTGAGGTTGACACTTATACAGGAAAGTTCAATTATGTATATGAGGTGACACCTACTTTATGGATGTAGGTTGAAAGACTACTCTAGTTTTGGTAAATTGTGTGCATTGGTTCAGTTGATATACTATCCTTGATAACTAGTTTGTCTGTATTGTAGAGGTGGTGTGGTTTATAATGGTCTACACTGAAGTTGTTGCGGTCGATGGCGTTGGCCTTTGTTTTGTTTCGTATCACTAAGTTAATCCACACGTTTTTAGTAAGAGGAAACACTTGTCATACACGCACAAAAGTAAATAGTTTATGGGTCAATATTACTTTGTGAGCTCCCTGGTTGCATTCGATCGAAGGAAGGAAGACATTCAACGAGATATGAGCGCCACTTCACTTTCCTCGGGAAATTATATGTTAGCATCTCTTTTACTTTGATAGATATGGGGCCTATACGTTCACTACATTTACATTCTAGCAGATTGGGAAATATTAACCTTTGAGCTCCCTCGTATCAGCTTAGTGCTGAATATACATCCATATTCCATCCGGGGTAATAATGTTCAACCTGCTGCAAAGCATAAAGTCCACGGTGGATATAATGTCGATGCCAGGACGTGGTACTGTATACGTTGTCGACAAATAACACACATTTTTATTACGGAAGTAATTTGTTTATTGTTGCATTGAAGTGAACCTAGGCACGACCTTGCAACCAGCTTCCCGGTAGAACAACTGTCGCATGCTATTACACGTATGTGCCTCTAAAATTATGTCTTTATCTAATTTCGAAACCACAATGTTTCAGATGTCATCCATATTTTGCAGCCTAAGGGAAGGGCTTAGTGTATGTATTTTAACAATTCCCTCACCGATTGAGTGCACACATGTTTAATTGAGAAGGCAAAATATCCTTAACCAAAATATGGGTTACAGTGTTTGAAATTAGTATAAGTTGGCTATGACACAGCATTGACATGATAAAATACCACACTTAACTTTTGTTACTTGATATACATATGTCCTATTGTTCATACCGTGTTATGTATACCAGATTCAAGACATTGTGATAGAATTTCCAAAAACAAAATGGTGAATAAAAATAACTTACTATAGCCATATGAATCCCTAGTCTTGACTTCTTGACTAAGATAAATGAAGTTATGATGCAACAGTGGTTATTATACTACTATGAAGACTGTCCGACCATTCTTATTTTCCTCGATACGTTGGATGTCAGTACGCCGATCCACACAGCGACCCATATCAAAGGCTTGTGTGTTGACATTTAATTCTTCTAATAAAACAAACAAAAGGGAGATCTGCGCGATCTAAAGTAAGGTATGTGGCCCCCTCTATTTAATTAGTGTAAATGAATCCATTCACGACTCAAATCTATCGCATACATGAAGTCAAATTTCATTACATGGATTGGAAAGACTGAGAATGCACGATTACGTCGCTTTTCCACCTGTCGATGTTACGACAGGCTTCCGTATAGTTCTGTGCACGACGTCACGTGATCTGAGTACAGCGATGTTCTCATTTCGTATACGAAAGCAGCAGGTAAAATGTTATTACGTATTTCAAACATATTTTAGTATGGCCAAAAGACTAGACCGTATTGTATCTCCAAATATGAAATGGAACTGAGTATAACATCTTTATAGACTTGGTAATATACTTTACTCACGATCTCAAATCCTTCTATAATTACTTTTCTCGACGTTGCACTTGGACCCCTTGATACAAAGGATCGGAAGTTTGTGGTTAAGATATGGCAAATTAATAAGATATATGTTATCCAGTTTCATTTCTTTACAAATATAACTATATTAACAGGAAAACAAGCAGCCACATTTATTAACAGCTTAAACCACAACACTTTGTTTCACTGTGTGTGTTATATTTCAGAACCGACAAGCGATAGCGACGAGTAGGCTTTCGGAGAACAATAACTGTGTATTATCTAAAATGAATGTTAGAGGAGATGAGCTCTGATATTAAAACTCAATTCTGTGTGTTCGTTTCTTTGTCCGTGTATAGGCAACCAAAGGGCTGGACCATCGGGACTGAACATGTCTGTATAGGGGTAATTGGACCCGGGGAGCGTTATTAGATAGGCCCGGTTCACCTTAGATGTCTTAAAATGGCACTACCATATTATGTATCTTGACTAGAGACGACCAAACGGTAATTTGACACGGGAATCTTATTATATTTGTCCCGTTGACATCGTATGTCTGAAAGGGCACTGATGATTAATCTAACTAAATAATTATATACTCAACATGTTTGCAATCTGGTCGGTGAAAATTGAAACACTGGAATAAATTGACACCTAGAAGATATGTAGGAAAATTGGTACAGATGGGTCACCTGACCAGGGGATTTTCAAGGGATAGGCGCCTTTGACCTCATATGACTTAAAGGGGCACGCATGCATTGTACGATCAAGAAAGAAAAAATGTTATCAGCCCATATGATATGTTGGAAAATTGGTGTACAAAAGTAAAATGACGCGGGGAATGTCATGTGATAGGTGCTGATGACCTCAAATCACTTAGAGAGAGTTTAATGTCAACTCAAAGGATAAATGTAGCTTTATCCGGAGAGTCATGTAATAGGTGTTGTTCACCCCAGATAACTAATAGTTATTATAAATGACTTGAAGGGTCACTGATTAAAGTACGCATTCTTCACCTGAGCAACGCCGGGTACCCCAGCTAGTAAGTATCCCATATACTCAATCACGGAATCCACACCATACTTCAATTTGACCTATGTGGTGACCGAGATCATTGTTTCTTCCAGTAGAACCCCACGAAGAATTCTTCAACGAAGATCATATCAGTTAAATTTTAGGTGATAGTGATCAATAAATCCGGATCTTACGAAATGATATATATATTTGAGCACGCCATTCTTTTTGGATTACATATAAATAAATATTGTTTAATATATAATCCCAACAACAGGGAACACATGTGCATGATCATTATATTAAATCAAGATATATTAAGGTTGATCTTAGGATTAATCGACTTTCATATTGACTAAATAACGATGAGATTTGAAGAAGTGTTTTAAAGATTGTTTTCAAGGAACTTCACGATGTTAAAATCACTAGAACGTGAGCACTGAGTATCATATGGTATTGACTCGCGATCAATAGTTCTGGTAAAATCATCCCATATTTATCGAAGTGAGCCTTAATCGGGAGGGGGTTGCTTCATGGCCAAAGCCCTTGTGATGAGGTGGACTTTGGAATTCTTTATTGTGTAGTATTTATTTACGTTGGTCAGTCCGGTTATTGACTATTTGCATCATTGTTAATGATATTTGGCTGTAGCCTGTTAATAAAAAGGTTTCGTAACTCAGGATAGAGCAACGGATATGTTTAGCTATTCGTATCCGTAAAATTCATTTGGGGCTAAAAAATTCGCATTGCAAAACATAAGGACTACGATTATGGTTTGTGTTCTATACTTCAATATGAATCGTACGTGACACGTAGTGGAGCAACCACACATGATATGCCTCCAATCTGCCTTTTTCGGTGACGAAACGCTAAGAATAATCGTCATGACTTCTTCGTTTTTCGTTTCCATTAAGCTGATCAACGAAATGGTCTAAATGACTTAAATCACACGTGAATTCTTCGTAAGTTGTGAAGTAGTTACTTTAATTTTTATCGCGATGCTTAATTTCCAATTCCGCGTTTTTTTGCAATCTCCACACGGCTGCTAAGCGGAAGTCACGTGACAATTTCTCCAAAATCTGGGACATTTGGTGGTTGCTATAATTAACATACCGATTGAGATTGCACGGAATGCCAAATATTTAGCACTAATATCGTCATGTATATTGTTAGCACTAATATCGTCATGTACACATGTATATTGTTAGCACTAATATCGTCATGTATATTGTTAGCACTAATATCGTCATGTATATTGTTAGCACTAATATTGTCATGTATATTGTTAGCACTAATATCGTCATGTATATTGCAGACGGAGACATGATCACAGGAACGTCGCGATAAGGGATGTTGGGGTTGCGTGGAGGGCGTGGGGGCGGGGTATATCACCCAAACAGTTGGAAATTTCATACCAGACACACATTAGTTGAACATTTCACACCAGCAGTAAGTTGACATTTTTCTCGCAGTTTGATTTTCCAACTATAAATTAGTGGGGAATTTCTTGTTTTTAGACCAACATTCTCATATTTTTCTAATAAGTCAAACTATTGGAATGAAATGGCCATCTGTTGGAAATCTTCCAACCTTATATAGGGGTATCAGGTGGGAAAGCTGATGCCAGTTTAGTTGCTAGGATTTTGAATGTTTTATGTTCAATTTAAAACATGTTCTCACACCTGGCCGAATCATGTAATTTTCAGGTTTGCATCCCGAAAAGTTCTCACGCATGACAACAGGACTACCTATTCATTCAAATTATATTACCACCCAGGCCTGCGAGTGAACATCAATAGGAACATCAAAGCACAGGCGCGAAATGGCAAAGGACAAATGGAATCACGCAAACATGTCAGTTTGGTATGGTTCAAGAGGGTGCATAAACTATTGGGAATTCCAACGTGGACATCCACCCCCATACGGAAACCCGCTGGTCAAGTCCTTGTCTGCAGACGAATAGCGTGACGAATGGGGTGGTTTGAATATATCCCGACAAATCAGTGAGTTAGCACTCCGCGCGATCTAGCATACGGATTATGTACAGCGCGAACGATAACCTTTTTATCAATCGGTCAATTGGGGACAGTTGTCTTAAAGCCTGATAACTGATGGTTGCATGATACGA
This sequence comes from Siphonodentalium dalli, assembly GCA_032622095.1. NCBI lineage: Eukaryota > Metazoa > Mollusca > Scaphopoda > Gadilida > Siphonodentaliidae > Siphonodentalium > Siphonodentalium dalli. Next base: position 32,617,502 of record CP136069.1, on the reverse strand, counting down.
CAAAACAAAGTGACCGAGTGTCTGTCTACCGAACAAACTGATACTCTATCGGTCACATTGTTAGGACATTACGACTACGGTTGGTACGCATAGCTTGGTTACCTATTACCTATTACCCTAACCGTCGCCCAAAAGGTATCCGTTGCTCTATTCATGAGTTGCGAAACCTCTCTATTGGTGTAGACAGACGTGCATTCCTATAAATATGGGTATCGAGTTTAGAATACTTATATAAATATTTATATATTCAGATAAATAATATAGGTATACATATGACTGAGACCCTCTGGTAGCTTTCAATATATATATGATATCTAATGTCCCACTTAATTTCAGTTCCCAGAAGTTCAAATCTACCAGCTACAATTAAAGACCGTGAGATTGTAGCCCTGTATATTACATGATAACTACTATAACTATACTACGATTGCCGTCATGGTGATTTCTCACATCACCTCCATATACGCTGGAAGTGCGCATGCGCGGGTAATCAGTCGCAAATTTTCGAATGCTCAAGACTATCCATCTAAATAATGTTTTATACATATACAAACCGATTTCTGGATGTCTAGAGCTGAATTATAGCTACAATAGACCCTGTTGATGTCAAACACATGGAACGGGAAGCGACACGAGAGAAAAGAAAGGCAAGTAAAGATCTGACAACGCCACCACCACCACCATCGAGAGAAAACATGGCGGACCGAACTTTTGATAGCGATGGACCAATTTCTAAAATTATTTCTGACTCTCTTTCTGTGATAAACAATGACAATATACTCATTCAAACTAACCTTCATGTACCCGGAAAGGATGACCTCCCAAACGCAGATCCAGAATGTCCCAATTTCACTGAATCGAGGCAATCCAATATTATAGTGCCAGAAACTCTATCTTTGTTTGGAATTTCACCTGCTTCAATAAATCCAAATGGCGATCCGTTCTCGGACCCTAATATAAATCCACAGTTCGCAGCAATTCTCATGATTTTAGAGAAAATGAATACTAAATTAGATACACTTGATGATCTTAAATCCGAATTTGTTACTATCAAAAGCCGCCTGGACGTGGTCGAAAGCACAGTTCAAAATATGGACACAAGCGTAAAATCAGCCAAGGATGACTGTGTGAAAGCTGCACAAAAAACGACTGAAGTGATTAATAATCAAACTGTTATAACGGCCAACGTTGAGCGATTGGAACGTAAACAAAACAAAATGATGGCAGAAATTAACTCTCTCCGTGTCGAAAATGCGAAAGCGAATGAGAAGGTGATAGATTTACAATCCCGAAGCATGAAATGTAATCTCATATTTGCTGGCATTCAAGAGACGGAGACAGATGATTCCAGTACCGAGGATGTGCTTCGTGTCTTTATACAAAGAGAACTGAAAATAAAGGAACGTATGGTTTTCGGTAACGTACACAGACTTGGTGCCAGAAAGTCAAAGGACCGACCTCGACCGATAATTGCACGATTTTCACATCACAAGCAGCAGGATTTGGTTAAAAGGAACGCGGGAAAATTAACTGAGCCCCATCAGTATATCACAGAACAATATCCGAAAGAAGTACAAGAATACCGGAAAAGCGTACTACTCCCGATGAGAAAGGATGCTAAAGTTGCAGGTCATAAAGCCCGTGTTGTGGGGGACAAAATTTTCATAAACAGTAAACAAGTTGAGCCCAATGTGAAACCGCCATACCGATATTCTGAGGGTATGTTTGCTCCTCTGGATGACGACGAGATGAAGTAGCAGTTCGGGGAGTGTGACGATCATTGTTTTGATTTACAGGTATTATCATTGAATGTTGGTGGTTTACTATCAAAATTAATTGACCCAGAATTCCATTACTTTGTTTCAGCATTTGATATATTATGTTTCCAAGAAACAAAGTCAGACGATGCTGACGAAATACTTATACCAGGATTTAAACTGGTATATGTACAAAATAGACAAACTTTGGCAAGGTATAGGTCAGGTGGAATTGCAATATTAGTCAAAAATGAGCTTTTTGGATTAATTAAGAAAGTTGAGCTGTCCTGTGAATATGTAGTATGGTTTAAGATCGAGTTTGGCCGAAATGAATCTATAATAATTGGAAATGTATATATACCCCCTGAAGGATCTAGCTATAGTTCAAATGAATGTTTCATGGATATATATAGTTCAGTTGTTGATGCCAAATGTCTAGGAAGTAAAGTCCTCCTTATTGGGGATCTAAATTCCAGAACTTCAAAATTAATTGATTATATACCATCAGAAAATGATTTCCACAAAACTCTTGCACCAAGAAGCTCCAATGATAGAAAAACAAATAATTTTGGATACAAGCTGATCGATCTATGTAAATCCACCGACCTATATATTGCCAACGGCAGACTGGGATCAGACAAGGGAATTGGTCACGTGACATGTAGGAATGTTAGTCTGGTCGATTATCTGTTGTTCAGCGAGAGTGCCTTGACCCATATTACTGGTTTCGCTGTTGGCGAATTCAATAGTTTGACCTCTGACGTTCATTGCCCAATTGCATTTAGATTATCGTTGACCCAGAACTCTTGTCAAAACTCGGTCACGGCGGAATGCCAGTCTGATCACTCTACCCAAAATAGAATTAACCCATGGGATCCTGAATTGGTTGATAACTTTGCTGAAAGCATTGATTCAAATGCATTAAATGCCCTGTTAGTCCACTTAGACAACCTTGAATATAGACATTGTGTAACTCCCTCTGATATCTCTGACGCAAACGAGAGTTTGAAGAATATATATATTAAAGCTGCGGAGACTTCCCTCGGAACGCGTCGGGTAGGTAAAAACGCGAAACCATCATCGCGAAATAATATGCCCTGGTTTACGAGAGACTGCACAAATGCGAGACGTTATTACCGTAAATTGAGAACAGCGTATAAAAAGCACCAAACCGCAAAACTACAGCGAGAAATCGTAGATGCTAGGAATAAATATAAACATGCACTGCGACTTAGCAAACGAAAATACGATGTTGATTTTAATGCAAAATTAAGAAAAATGAAATCTGATAACCCCAGGGAATATTGGAAATTGCTCAACCAAAATAAAAATAGTAAACTAACTGAAACAACCCCATCTTTAACAGAGTTCTATGAATATTTCAAAGAAAAGAATGTATGCACCTCCGATACCGGGGACGATTTTAAGCATGAGTTTGAAACATGTTCACTCGACGTTGATTTTACTTTAACGGAAATTGAGGATGTGGTGAGGAATCTGAAACTTGGAAAATCACCGGGAGTTGATAATATACGATGTGAATATATAAAAGCTACTTTCGAACAGATGAAACCACTGTACTTTCGACTATTCAATCTGATTTTGCGAACTGGCTTCATACCTGATGAATGGGGAATAGGCGTTATCCACCCAATTTTTAAATCCAAAGATCCTAAAAATCCTGACAACTACAGACCCATTACACTAGTTAGCTGTGTGGCGAAATTATTTACAGCAATCCTAAGTAATCGTATATATACATTCCTACAAATAAACGAATTATTATCAGAAAACCAAGCTGGGTTCAGAAAAGATTACTCAACAGTAGATCATATTTTCTCATTACATAGCCTAATTGAAATGACAAAAATTAAGAAAAAAATGAGTTTATATTGTGCTTTTATCGACCTGTCTAAAGCCTTTGATAGCGTCTGGAGAGTTGGACTATGGAGAAAACTTTTAGAAATAGGAATTAAAGGACGGGTCCTCCACCTAATAATTAACATGTATAATGGAATAAAATCGTGTGTATCTCTTGGGGGTAGGTGCTCTCCTTCCTTCTCATGTGAAATGGGTGTAAGGCAAGGAGCGAACATATCACCAATACTGTTCTCGATCTACCTCAATGACCTTGAAACATATTTATATGACATGGACCAGAAGGGTATTGCGTTAGCTGACCTAAATGAAACCACATTTCATGAACATATCAAAATAATGTGCCTGTTGTATGCCGACGACACCGTCCTACTGGCTGATAGCCCAAAGGAATTGCAAAATATGTTAAATGCATATGCCGCTTACTGTGAAAAATGGAAGCTGACAATTAATAACAGCAAAAGCAATATTGTGATATTCGGTCACGATAGAAATTCCAAAATCAATTTCACAATTAATGATCAACCAATTGAAGTAAAAAAAGAATATAGATATCTAGGTGTGATCTTTTCAAATAATGGTTCTTTTGTAGCCGAAAAGAAAAGGAGATGTGATGAAGCCAAACATGCTATGTTTTCTATTATTTCCAAAGCTAGAAAATGGAAGCTCCCTTTGACGTGTATTATCGAACTCTATGAAAAAACGGTTATACCAATATTGACATACGGCTGTGAAGTGTGGGGAGTGGCCAACAATGAAATAATTAAGCGCACTGAATTATGGTTCCTCAAATTTGTATTAAAACTTAAAAAATCAACACCGACGGCGATGATTTATGGAGAAACAGGCTTACTACCGATAACGAGTAAAATTAAAAGTAGAATATTAAACTATTGGTCACGACTAGTGAGCGGAAATCAAACTAAAATATCTTATATCTTGTATGCCACTATACACAACATGATAAACCGACACAAAACTGGTCTTGGTTGGATCCGCTATATACAAACTACACTCAATTATATCGGATTGTCGCATATCTGGTTGTCCCATAATATTATAAGGGAAAACTGGTTTCGTCAGACAATCAAAGTGAAGCTAAGAGATGAATATATACAGGAATGGCAAACCATAATTAATTCCTCTGACAAATACCAATTCTATAGAATGATCAAAAACGAATTTGAAGAAGAAATTTACCTTCTAAAGCTCCCAACAAACGAAGCATTATCGTTGTTGCGATTCCGCACGCGAAATCATCGATTGGCAATTGAAACGTCAAGTTGGAAAAACTTTCCCACCAGTAACACGTGCACGTTATGTGGAAAGTCTATTGGAAGCGAATACCACACACTACTGATATGTGAGAGTCTCAACGATACCAGGGTTAAATTTATTCCGCGATACTATTATACACACCCAAATGACGATAAACTCATCTCACTTATGAAAAACAATAAATCTCAGGTGCTGCACAATGTCTATCGTTTCATAAAATTAATAAATGAAAAAATAATGACCAGCAGTATAGTATAGTATAGATGTATATCGACATTCCTTTATTTGATTAGTCACCAAATGAGACCCATACACCCCCCCCCCCCCAACCCCACAAATTTACTGAGTGCCCAATGTGGGAAATGGACCATCGGACGGTCCGCGTGAGTTTACAGAGATGTACCCGCACCATCGGTGCAAACCTGCAGGTAGTGGTGAACTCGCACCGCATAAATCGGTGTAAGTAAGGCAGGTAGAATGTTAAAGTGGCATATAGCTGACGTGATTCCTTTTTGAAGATTATATGAGACAATATACACTTGAACTTGAACCGAAGACTATGATTTAATTTTACATAATACCATGTCGTGTCACTTTAATCACTGCCTCGATTGTATACGGCTACATTGAAAAAAATGGTCCATGTATACATGTGCATTTAATATTGTGATCTCTCCGGGAACCAAGCTTATAATACAGTAACCATAAAGACATCATTATATAATACAATTCCCAGAGACAGTATATATACAACAGTCCATGGTGATAAGAGTATCCAAAATAAAGTCGTATACGTTATTGGTTTAAAGATTTATACTTTTAAAATTCACTCACTCACCAATAACCAAGCGTGTCCATCGGCTTTCAGCACAGACTGCAATCGACGATTACCGAAAACCGAAAGACCCGGCCCCGAGAGATCACACACCGACCGAAATAACCCCGTGAAAATTCGACTAAATCGTGCGTTTATAGCTGTCTGAATCATCGATGCGATGAGAGCGATAGATTGCCTGCATATGCCCCCGCCCAGCCTGATGTGATTGTGTGTCTCGGTGAGTGGTGTCATCCCGATAGGCTGTATAATATAGTTATCCGTTATCAATCACGTAAACCTTTGATGACTGGATGCTCGCTCGGCGAGACCATCCAGTTGTGAAAGGATGATTGACCAGTTAAAGTGACACAATAGACCCGTTCGCCTTATTTGTATCACAAAGTACCCGATCGACATTAATCACATACTTATGAATTATATATATATATGTATATAAACTACACAACAATATATATTGTATTCTTGGAAGATCTAATTTCTAGAACTAAGCATTAACAATAAGTTTTGTGGAATCTCGACTAATGGGTCAATTCAAACATCCAGGTGTTGTCAACATGTTCGATATGAGCTTCTCCCCTGAATCATACGTGTACATTCCTATATACAACAGAGTTCTGTGTCAAAACTGATCCATGCATTAATTACACTAAAGAGGAAATGTGATGAGATTGTCTCAGACCTGTGCACGTCAAACATATATGACCATATATATATATATTATATCAAAAGTTTCTCCCATATTAGGATCAGAATGGCTTGATGTGTCACTTTTACAGTCTCTCTCAATGTATAATAAGGATAATGTTATGCAGCCAAATGACGAAAAATCACCATACACCTCGAGATACCTATAACACGTCGGGTATTATGTATATATATTTCATTACATGTATTTCACTTTATTATTTTTTCTCAAATACTGCATTGTATATATGGTTTAATGAGAATAAACCCATCAAAAAAAGTGTACATCATCTTGAATTCAATGCGTTGAATGGACAATTGCAAATATGTTTTGATACAATGTATTTAGTTTACAATAACTTAGTTGTAGGCCTGTTATGAAGATTCTCTCAGATCGAATTTCACAAACACGTGTGCTTTATACGTGTACTTGTGTCGCGATACATGTATATACGGTATTCAACTAGTCCGAAATGTAATCACCGAATATAATACTCAGATTATGCACCTTGTTTTTTATTTGTGATGAGTGTGTACTCGAAAAACATGCCGGGTACGAGTAGAGGACGAAATCGCATGTTTGAAGGCTATGCATGGTAAATGTACACATGCATTTGGCGGTAACACCTGTCCAGCTGTATGTGGTGCTCGAAGCGTGTCGACTCCAAGTTAGATGTGCAGACATGCAGTATGTCTATGTGTAGTTCGGCGTCTATACGCACTAACATCGAAAGAATGTCAGAGAAGGTTTGGGCGCTTCAAATGTTGTAGTCCCAACTATTTCTGTAAACGCTGGGCAACCGAAACCAAGAACTGGTAAGAAGGATAATCATATGCCGTTTTGGTGGAAAATATAGAATACAAATTCAGTGTACATGGTGATATTTTCTAAGCGAATCTGTTGGTTAGTATTTGTAACCCACGAAAAGTAGATAAATGCAGAATTTCGGTACCTGATTGTGTGTACAATTTGCAATTGAAGTAGTCATGACAACAATACTGCCGACATAGTATTTCTCGCATGTGTCTATATAGCCAGTATCCCATATCAAATTATATGAAACATCTTTATTCGATGGCAGTTGGTCATTTGGATTAACATGTGGCTTTCATGTGGCCTTCAAACCACCTAGTTAATTTATATATCTTACAATATCAATGTTTTTGAATGTTTTATAAACATAATGGCTTTTCCCCATTCGTTCAGATTAGCCACAAGTCGTGAAAATGACAACTTTGAAAAAATAACGGTACATTTTCAAAACAACATCATCTTGCTCTGACAACATCATATTAATTCACCAGGACCCACCATCATAACAAGGACCACTTAACAAGGAGTGTGCTCCTCTTTCCGAGTTGGTCATTATTTTACCGGTAATTATTTAGATAATGCACAGTTGATCTAATAATGACTAGCAAAATAATTACTACCTCGGTGAGCTAACACCTCGGCGTCTACTGTGAAAGACGTTTGTCTAGATAACAGTCAAGCGACAACAATGAGCAGACGCACACGTGGATTTCAAGTGAATATAAATCACGGGTGTGCATGTTCCATGACCGCGCGCAAACCGATAACACACAAAAATTCGTTGTAATGTTTCATCTTCAAAACGTTTAATATCGTGCTTCCAATACTACATTAAATGAGCCACACTTGAAACTATTGTATGTACTTAATAGTCTTCTTCTTGCTCGAACACCAATCAATATGTGATACAAAAAACGATCGTGTGCGGATGGTTAAAATCCAAATAACTCGACTCTGTACTTCGAGAAACTTACAAAACACCCCCAACTGGATATACAATTTAATCACGCTCGGGGATGACATCCACCTCATCCGGCCCTGGGACGAGTCAAAACGTAAAAAATTAAGCATTTAAATATGCATTGCCTGACTACCAAGATTGATATTATTAGAACCGAAATGCTTAACTTTTATATCTGCTATTTCACAGAGACATGGTTAGGTGTAGACACTCCAACGAACGATTACTAGTTCATGCATGGGTTTTACGAACCTTGGTGAAGGGTCAGGGCTGATTCAAATGGTGGGGTAATAGTCTACATAAGGAACAACATAGCTTATAGGCGGCTAATTGATCGCGAACACCCTGGAATGGAAAGCCATGGAAAAACTAGAAGCCTCATCGGTTTGGTGCGATGTATGGATTGCAATTGCAATCGTTGGTCTACAATTACAACTATGTTAGACACGACACGTGACCCATCCACCATAACCTGAACATCGTCGGAAACCTTAATGAAAACCAATATAATACATTTTACCAATCAAATAGCAGAATTTCAACAATCTACAGACAACTAACATTAAAACAAATAATAACGGAATCTACCAATTTTCTGTATATTCGCAAACTCTTGTCGATGTTGTCCTGGTAAATACAAACTGCTCTGTCTTTGAAAGTGGAACCCTTAAACCCTTCCATGGAAATTGTGTTCGCTATCATATTCCTAATATCAGAAAAAATGGAAACAGAAACCGTTTACTAGGCGTGTTTATAACTACGATCAAGCAAATTGCACATATCTAAAGAAGTCAATTAAAAAAAGTTACCGAGAACAAACTATTACAACTATCAGTGAAATGAACAACGTACTCTCAAATTTCTTACAAGATCAGATCAATGCTTTTGTCCCAAGTAAAATTGTGCGCTGTAAGAAAGATGAACAAACATAGTTAAATTCTTGAATAAAACAACATATCAAACAGCGAAAGCGATTGTATGGAAAAGCCAAAGTTCGCAACGCATGGACAAACTATAGGACAACACGAAACGAAGTCATCTCCCTAATAAGAACATCGAAATAGGACGAAATAGCCCACATGCAAGACATTTTAAATAATCCAGAAACACCTCATCTTCCTGGTGGAACACTTTTGTTAAACTCTCAGAAAAAACCCAGCAATAAAGCTATTCCCTACTTGCTGTTGAATAACAGCACGCACACATCCATCACTGACAAAGCCGAAGCTTTTAATGACTATATAGTATCTCATCCATAGATGACTCAAATCCCACTATACCAGAACATATTCCATCGGAATCCATCCCAGAACTATAAATGAAACACAAATAACTGAATCCGACATACATGTACTATAAACCTTGAAAAAATAGTATTACTGCTAAGTCTTCCGGTATCGAATATCTATGTTACAAAAAAAATACGTTCTTATTAGAGAAATCCTAGAAAAATGTTATTTCACTTTTGTAAGATCATAGAACACGCACCCAAACGCATACAACTAGAAGCAGCGCGCATCATAACCGGGTGTACACGGTCCATGGGTAACACTAACTTATAATTGAAGCAGGTTGGGAGACTCTTTCAAGGAGACTTGAAAATTCAAAACTGTATTTATATCACAAAATGATATATAACTCGATAGCGGAGAACCTCCAGAACTTAGTGCCCCAACTTGTATCCTAAGTATCGACAATTAATACTTGTAACTCCAAGCACTTAGTGCCCTAACTTGTATCCTAAGTTTCGACAATTAATGCTCGTAACTCCAAACACTTAGCGCATCAACTTGTATCTGAATTATCGACAATTAATACTGGTAACTCCAAATAATTAGTGCCCCAACTTGTATCCGAAGTATCAACAATTAATACTGGTACCTCCAAAATCTTAGTGCCCCAACTTGTATCCGAAGTATCGACAATTAATACTCGTAACTCCAAACACTTTCGCCACCCTAATAGAACGCCATGCAATTCACACGTCCGGACATTCATATTAAATACAACAGCACTCTGGAATTCACTGTCGATGATCACACGCGATATAGCAAACTACGACGAATTTAGAACAACAATAAACACATAAGAAGAATTCACTCTTCAAATATTGTTACACTAGAAAAGCACAAGTAATCCACACACGTCTTAGAAACTATTGTAGTGAACAAAACGCGCACATATACCAAAATTACATATCTGTATCACTGGTCGCTGTTTGTGTCCAAATAGAAGATAGCTACAACTACATATTCAAATGTCGGCGTTACCTTTCCCATAGGCAAATTATACTTAGAAAGATCCCAGATGCTATAGTTCCCTCAGTGTATATGTTTCCCAATGGCGATGATAGAATGAGTCTACAAACGAATCTAACTATATTTGAAGAATTTCACAAATTCACTATCAACACAGAACTATTTTATTTGTATAACTAGCAGGGTTACCCGGCGTTGCCTAGGTTAAAGTGATGTGAAACCCTCTGCATATTGCCGATGTATGGTGGGAATCGAGGATACTCTTTTTCAAAGTGTTACACATATTCTCATAAATTATATATCCAAATAGCATCACAAAACATGATTCTTACACCCGGAATATTATAGTAGCTATGCAACAGAGCGATATTTTGAGTTGTTTATGTTAGGCGATGAGTCTGTTCTAAAGCATGAAAGATTTCCTCTGAATATTGGGCAGATATATAACCTTGTCAGATGTCAGTATTTGAAGACCTGAAACCATGTGCCACTGACTCCGTTTTCTTTGATCTCAGAAGAAATTATATTTTACGGCACACTGTGACCACTATTGTGATTCATCGTATCATTTGAGAAGAACCTGTATGAATTTGATATTAATTGGCACTAAACATATTGCTATCAGTTTTGGTGACCCGCCCGTCCATATTTCTGACTCAAGCGGCCCCACATTTGACATCATTAAACCACAAACTTAGACTCGTTATGGAGATGAATATATATAAAATTGTTGAAAATTGGCGAGTATACAAATTCGTATCAAATTTAGGGCCCCCATATATCTCACTAATTTACAATTATGGCACAAATTTGGCGTATTTAAACCACATGAATAGATTCCTCGAATCAAGGAGAAGAATATGTATCAGTTTGGTGGAAATCGGCGCTAACAATATTGTAAATCAATTTATGTGTCTCTCTCGCCCCCTGTGGACCCCTGTTTCGAATGGTACCACTTTTGAAATATTTAAGCCACACAATTAGACTCCTGATATCATGCAGATGATTATTTAGAAGTTTGGTACTAATCGGCGAATAAACAATTTTTTTATCAAACTATCCTCTTAATCTTAATACACAAAATATCCCAGAACCCATGTAATACCTGACTTATCTATAAATGTCCGGTCCGGATATTATCGTAAACCTCCAGGATGATTTATATATACATTTTACAGGGGCCCTTGATGATACGTGCACCCTAAATCTAGTTGGATAAGAAGGTATCCAACAGTCAATCAACCGTTGTATGCCCACAGCACATATCTACGTTGTGTGAAAAGTTGCATAACAATTTGTGTTGGATACAATTTTACACAACGTTGCATATATATTTACTACCAACGGTTGTGTGTTAATTATACAACGTGTTGGATGAAATTTCACACAACACCCAATCAATTTTAATTGCCCACAGCACCTATCTACGTTTATTGAACTGTTGGGTGTTGGGTAGAGTTGGATGACATTTGTTGATTGGAAAGTTTACCCAACGTTGATTGGAAAGTATAATGGGCAATACGTCGTGGATAGCTTTGCCGGTATAGTATACCTTTGTTATAATTATCCTTTGTACGATACACTGATTATGTAGGTTTTATGTGTTGAGTGTATGAGTGTACTACTTTAGTCAAAATAGTGCCGCCAGCAGTAACTGTTGTGTAAATTTGTAAACTGCAAAATTTGGCAAATATAAATAAATATACACTCAATACATAAAGCCTACATAATCAGTGTATCGTACAAAGAATAATAATAACAAAGGTATACTATACCGGCAAAGCTATCCACGACGTCTTGTCCCATTTTCCAGTCGCTCATGCATTTTTTCACGCAGTCGTCCATCTTGTTTTGAAGTATTTGAAGCCAAAACCGGAAAAACGTGCTGCTATTGAATGACCTGGTCACGTGGCGGTTTTATCCAATGTGGTATGAACGTAATACCACAGAAGCATGAGAAGACAGTTCACGCAATCAGTTGCGTACATCGTACTAAACTGTTGGATAATAAGCACACAACAAATTCGCACCCAAGAAGTTGTATACAACGTTCAGCTAGATTTAGGGTGTGGGGAGAACGACACCCGAAAATATATTACTTTGTTGAAGTTCAACGAAGAATTATTTAGAGAGCAGGGTGTTAATATACAGTTATTGCCCGCGATTGAGTGAGACACGGGGATTTGTCGCCCGCTCGAGACCTGGAATGTCACCCAAGGGCCGCTAGGCCCGAGGGTGACATTCCAGGTCAAGAGCGGCGACAAATCCCCGTGTCTCACGAAAACAAGGGTGATAACTGTTTTGTTATCTGACAAAGGAGTACACACTACCTCCTTAATAGCAGGCATAAGTGCGTGCGTATATTCTTTAATCCAGTTCGAAGAGTTAATTTTATGTTGGAATCCTCGCTTTTAAGAAAAGAAAACATTCACATTCTGGATCAATTAACACACCCATCATTTGCGCAGCTATTCTCCGGTCAGTTTGCTAGTCGCATGTGGGAATCGGTTCACGGAAAGAGGAGTAAAGCAATTTCGAAGTTGAGTAGCCATGCAGCGAAATGTTCGGTTTCGTTCAAATGAGCGTAAAGACGCAGGCACACGTGTTAATTTCCAGAACGCTAAACTGAGAAACTAACACGTTGTAGTTGTGCAAAAAGAAATTGACGTATGTTACCGATTGTTACGCAACATAAGTGTATTCTTCTGAAGTCTGAGGAATGTATTGCCGAAAAGAAATAGTCAATTGATAAACAGTAAAGAGTGGCTATTTGATCTAGTACATAAACTTATTTGTAACGTATGTACGTCGTATGTGCGATTGTCTGCAGCACATACCAACTGCATGATAAGGATTATCTATTTGTCCCACGATTTTTATTAGTGATATAAAAATGTCCAATAGGAACATTACACCTTATAACGGATTTGTGTTCGTGACAACACCATCTATACATAGCGTGATTTAATTGCAAATAAAAAAACACACAATTGTGCAAATTAGCAAACACCACAGTTCGCGGTTGTTATGAAACAGTGGAGTTTATAAAAACAGTGTTTTCGAAAATTATCAGAGAGCTGTGAGAGTGTCTCTGCACGTTGAGTTCTTCATAGTTCTATGTTTACTGGTAACAGCTGAGCGGTCAATATCTGAGACAATATTACCCTCGAGGGTAATATGGTGATTTACGGCCCGCCATGTGACGCACTCTCAGCCAATCAGAAGAGATGAAAATGGGGTGAAATGGGATGAAGGATAACAATGTAAAATATTAGATCGACGGGGGTTAAATCGATGGGGCATATCTGGGTGATTGGCGATATCTGGGTGATTGGCAATAGCAGTTCACGCGTAATGAGCATTGATTGATAATTGACTCGATTCAGCTCGAGTTTCTCGAATGTTCTAAAGTGTGCTTGAACGTAAACAAGATTTTAGCGCCCATTCTACGTTTAGCTTCTTGTGTGCACGGTTGGGCCCACCCTCCCACCCACATGTAGTAACGTGGATCATTCAATTATATATTGGCTTTTGAAAAGTTGATCATCAATACATACGCCGGAAGATTATGAAAGGGCACACGTAGTAACTGCCATTGATGACAGGGACGATGGGGCATTTCATGCTTTCAGCCTTTTTAAGACCTATGTGGACGCTAAAATCGGCACATTGCGTAATGAAGTCTTAAACTCGCACAGCGGCGAGTCAACAGAGCCAGAAACGAAGTTTAAGTATTTTGGCAATCGTGAACAGTACAAATTCAACACAGAGATACTGTCTTCAGTCAACGACATAGAGAAGTGCTTGGCAAGAAAGAAGACTGGTCAAATTCTAGAGTTCGCTCAAAATATTAAGGCTGTGATCAAAAAACGCAACAAGCGGACCAAGATTGCTGATAAATCTCCGGGAGGATGAAAGACAGTCTTATATTACGATCAGGATGAGCTTGCTTCCGACGAGGAAGACGACAAAAAGATCAAGCAGGCCGAAAAAATGGCACTGAAAGAGAATGGCGGAAGTTATTGAGGAGGAGAGAGAAAATAAGGGAAGTATGAAAGTATATTTGCATATCATGGCTGTTAATATTTTTCAAATGTGTAACGAGCACAATATCTCGTTAGATGTCGAATGGGTTTCTCGTCTTTTGAATACAGCGGTCGATTCATTGAGTCGGTTCATCGATGCAGGTGATTGGCGATTATCTGACGATTTGTTTACGTTTTTAAGTGGCGTGTGGATCGCTTTGCAAATGCTGAGAACACAAAAGTTAGTCGTTTCAATTCACGGTTCTGTGATATCGGCACCGAGGCAGTGGACGCATTTTCCCAACATTGGGGTCGCGACAACAATTATATGGTCCCACCTGTACCTTTAATACCTAGAGTTATCCGACATGCAGAGGAGTGTAAAGCTAATGGGGTTCTGGTTGTTCAAAAATGGCCTTCGGCTGTCTTCTGGCCGTTGTTATTCAATAACACAGGCAAGACAGCGCCTTTTGTTAAAGAGATACAAGATTTTCAAATTGGCCAAAGTTTAAGATTGTTTGGAAATGCCAAAAACGAAAAATGTGTCTTCCGGGAAGGTATCTTCATGGGTAGTCTGTTAGCGATCAGACTGGCTTGGGACTAATATCGAATTTCATTTGATACACAAGAAGTTGTCATGTTGACAGAATTACAATGCTAAATTAATTTACTTTGTGAATGAGGTTATTGACTATCACTGGTTAAAGTCACTGGAGCAAATTTAGCACTGATAGAGGATATCACAGACTGGTTGAATATTCGAAATGAATTTCATGGAAATGACGATTTTATTGTTATAGGTTGAATCGAGTTTTATGATGTTTTTTATTTTACAGGGATGGAAGATTTGATCTTCATATGTATTAAAGGAATGAATTTAATTCCTAAGATGATACGAGGCAATTTAACTCGTCGAGTGCGCACGGACGAATGTAGCCATGTATGATGACACGTATTGGTTCTAATGTTTGAGACGTTTTGAACTTCAAACAATTTCAAAAACTTGCATCGATTTGTAATGAAAGTTGTTATGTACATTTCAGTATAGAAATTTGGATGGGAATGTATTCAATTTCACGCGAGAATATTCACTCGCAAAAATTGCAGGAGTGAGTTTCTCTCTGCACAGAAACGAATGTGAAAACTTCGGATATAACTATATTGTTCGTCAAAGTCGAGAAATAAATGAAAAACCGACAAACAGGACAAAAGTCACTTAATGCATATACAAATGTCACATTAAAGAAGTTATTAAAGTCTCTAATTCTGTTAAAGATATACACGTTTTCAAATGAAAACAGTTTAGTTCTAAGGCCTTTGAAGTGTATATGAAACGACGGCACCAATAGAATAGCCTGGTGGGAGACATTTTAGATGGCTAAAGATGATTGTATTGTTGTTTTACAAATAATTTCAGGCTACACAGGAATAGCAGGCTTGTTTCCACAGAGCTGACAGCATTACAAGATAGTTTCGTGCGCGTTTTGATGAGTTCGCACGCAGATTCCACAAACAACAAATATCTTCATAGCTTTCAAAAGGACTGGGCGCAGGTTTACGGGATGAAATATCTTCCAGCAAACAAGGACGACATAGCTTTATATTTGGTTAGTTTAATTCAGGATGGAGTTAGTGTTGCGGTGTTCGACGGCGCGTTCTATGGTATCAGTTGGGCGCTTAAGATGTCGGAACGTGCTGGTCCGTGTTCATCGTTAAGAGTGTCTTTTGTCAGAAGGGCTGCTGTGAGAATGCTTGGAAAACCGGTGACAAAAAAGGAGCCTATAAAACCAGAGCACTTATCGCTACTCGTAACGCAGTTTGGAAGTGAGCGCGCTAAGTTAAACGATATCCGGGTCCTAGCAATGTGTCTGTTAGGATTTGCTGGATTTCTTCGGTTTTCTGAAATTGTTAGTTTGTGACGAAATCATATTAAGTTTCATCAAAGTTATTTGGAATTGTGGATCATGTCCAACAAAACCGACATCAGCAACAAAGGTGCGCTCGTGGTTGGTGCTTCCTCGGATAAGCCTACTTGTCCATGCAAGATGTTACGTCGGTATTTACAAGCTGTGTGGATTGCAGAGGATTCTGACGAATTTCTGTTTAGAAAAATATTAATTTTAAAGTCTTCAAACTCCTATATCTTGACGGGAGAGGCACCTTTATCGTATTCTAGATCACGGGAAATTATACTTGCTAATTTTAAATTTATTGGTTTAAATATTGCTAATTACGGCTTACACAGTTTACGCTCTGGAGGGGCAACAGCAGCAGCTCAGGCTGGTATTGATGATCGCCTTTTTAAAAAGCGCGGTCGTTGTTCATCAGATAAAGCGAAAGATGGCTATGTTCATGAGAATTTTGAGGAACAGCTCTGTTTCCGCTAATTTGGGCATTTAGAATTTAGAAAATTCTATATTGCATGATCTCACAATTCGACAAAGTACGGCTTCTGTGCATATCTGTCCTTGTTGGCATTAACATATACTGCGGTTATGGTCAATTTCCCTAACTTTATCATATATATAGGATGTGTACAGTTCATGTGAAGCCAACGTTATCCTGAATTTCTAGAATAAATCTTCTTTATACAATTCGTAGTTGTTATTCTATAAATCATTTATGTTTGTTGGAGCGAAACGAGTTAAAACATAAATTACTTTATTGAAGTTCAACGAAGAATTATTTAGAGATCAGGGTGCTAATGTAACATATTAGATCGACGGGGGTTTAATCGATGGGGCATATCTGGGTGATTGGCGGTATCTGGGTGATTGGCGATAGTAGTTCACGCGTGATAAGCATTGATTGATAATTGTCTCGATTCAGCTCGAGTTTCTCGAATGTTCTAAAGTGTGCTCGAACGTAAACAAGATTTTAGCGCCCATTCTACGTTTAGCTTCTTGTGTGCATGGTTGGACCCACCCTCCCACCCACATGTAGTAACGTGGATCATTCAATTATATATTGGCTTTTGAAAAGTTGATCATCAATACATACGAGAATATAGGCTGCAAAATTTCGTTTCATTTCCTGATACATGTTTAATGATAACATTATATAGGATGTGCACAGTTCATGTGAAGCCAACGTTATCCTGAATTTATAGATTAAATCTGCGTTATACAATTCGTAGTCGTTATTCTATAAATCATTTATGTTTGTTCGGGTGAAACGAGTTAAAACATGAATGTGCTTACTGTCGTTCTCCCTTTCTACCAGATACATGACAAATTACCATATGCATTATAACAATTCCTTATGTATTTCCAAGTTCAATGTATTTTATGTAGCATAATTATATATTTGGTGGATAAATAAACAATGTTTAGACCATATGTATTCCTTGTTCACTCTTGTTTGCAATCATATTCCACTACCTATTGTACATGTTATCTAGCTATATCTATTTTTGCGAATGTTGGTTTGTCTGTGTTCTATATAAATTCACGTGGGACCATCTAGATGACACCAAAGGGGTATGGCAGGGGTAGCTTTTTACGAGGAAGATAATTGTGTGGTCAGAAGAGGTGGTGGGCAGCAAATAAAAAATTGTCGCTAATTGTTAAAAATATATTAAGCACCAATTTCACCAAATTGATTCACATTCTTCTCCATGATACAGGAATATAATGGTACTCTGTGATTTAAATACGCCAAATCGGTGCCGTTTGGTGTGAGATGGGGGGTCTAAATTTTATAAGAATTTGTTTAGTCGCCGATTACCACTACATAGTCATCTCCATGATATCATAAATCTAATCGTGTGGTTTAAAGACGTTAACAGAGGCGACGTTCCTGTCAGGGGGCACGACAGGGGATAGGGGCACCAAAATTGATAACAATATTTTTATCGCGATTTCTAACAAATTGATTCTCATTATTCTCCATGATAAAAAATCTAATCGTGTGATTTAAAGACGCCAAATTTGGGTGAGATACGGGGGACACTAATTGTGATACCAATTTGTTTAGCCATCGATTTCCACCAATTTTAGATATATTAATTTCACAATGAGTGTAATTGTGTGGTTTAAAGATGTCAAAAGTAGCGCCGCTTGAGTCAGGGTTAGGATGGGGTGGTCTCAAAAACGGATACAAATATGATTTGCGCTAATTTCCACAACATTATTATACGTTCTTCTCTAACGATGAGAGGAATAAAATCAAATCGTGTGTGTTATAAACGCCACATTTGGTGCTTATATTTGCAAATGTCGCCGTTTGAGTCAGGGTGCACGTTGCGGGAGATAGGCACCAACATTGATAAAACTAATTGTTGTCGCCGATTTTCACCAAATTGATACACTTTATTCTCCATGTTACATGTCCGATGATTCTAATCGTGTGATTTAAAGACGCCAAATTGGTGCCGTTCTGGTGGAGGGATTTTTTTTTGTGGAGGGGGGGGGGGGCATTCAATTTAATAAGAATTTATTTTAGTTGTCGCTTACCACCTAACTCATACATATTCACACCCATGCTATCGGGAATATAGTGGACGTGGTTTAAATATACCAAAAGTGTGATTGTTTGAGTCATAAATGGGGAGAGGTGGGGCACAAAAGCTGATACAATTCTGTTTAGCCCACTCCGATGATACAAGAAATCAAATCATGTGTGTTAAAGATGACACATGTTGTGCCATTTTGGGTCAGAGATGGAGAGAGGAGGGGCACTAACATTTATAATAATGTTTTAGTCGCCGATATCTACTAAAGTAATATATAGTAATCTCGGGTTGCCGAGTTGGCTCGGCTATTGTAACAGCACACCATTATTTAGTGAGAAAGCAGATGACCGAGGTACCGGCAAACCGTGTTGTCCCGGCTAGCCGAGTTTTCCCGACCCATATAACAAGCCCCTTAGACTAGCTTATAGTTTAATATCACGGCCATTTGGCCCTTTTCAAGATGAATGACAGCTCGGGCGCTGAAGCGTTGACGGGACCACACAATGCGTTGACGAAAACGTCTCGGTTACAGTCTCAGACATTTAATCTAGTAATGTGACCATGATCCTGTTTAAGTCCCCTATGTAACGCACCCAGTTTATGCATCCAATTTCAATAGTCCTTCGTTTATGTATGTTATTGATTCCATGTTTTTTATGTCTTATGTCAGTCACGTGCATCGGTTATTTAAGCGATCCAGTGAGAAGTCGTAGAGCGACCCGACATAACGTTTTCTGACACATGGTGTACTCTGAATCGGACATATTGTGCAAAGTATCGATCTGAATAATAACGAATGCTGCCAAACCACTTTTATGAACACCTCTGTCGTCACTTTAGATCTTTCTTGAACAAGTAGAGCTGGGCAACTAACGACTGGAATCACAGATTCAGTCCTTTATACTTTGTTAACTCTTTGAGTGCCACAGGCCCTAAAACAAAATTAAATATTAAAAAAAAAAAAAAAAATTTGTATAATTTTTTTGTGGGAATGCTTAAGCATGCTATAGCGAATTTAAAAACAAACTGAATAAAACCTTGGGGCATGTTATCACTCAAAACTATAAGTATTCATAGTGATAATTTTGATGCCCATGAAAAACGTAAGATTACCTGGCACTAAACCTACAAAATAAGTCTGTTATAAGGAATATAAGAAAAAATTATTAAAATTGTAAAAAATTGTAAAAAATAATAACAAATGATGAAAAACTGTTAGGCCAATGCATTCTCTTATATATGCGATGCGACCTATTATATATGGTCGACTCGCATATATAAGATAATGCATTGGCACAGGGTATATGGGTTGATACAAAAATCGACCTGGCACTCAAAGGGTTAATTATATCCAGTTCTCGAGTAAAGCACCGCCACCACCGAACTTGAACAAATTAAAAAAAAAACATCCATTGCGTCAACGTAGTGGCACTTATCCTAATCAATGGTATATGTTTCTGGATATGGCGTGTTTGGGCCACACCAACCAAGACAAGTTTCCATCTCACGTTTCCTACATGGTTTCACCTGTAGCTAATTACACTAAAATACAGCTGTAAAATATGTCAAATCCGGTTGGTTGGAACCGTGGCACTAACATAAAATCTATATTAGCCTTATTTATCTAATGTTATGAATGTATGTTATTCGGGATAAGTCAGTTCTGATCGTGTTGAAATGGGTTTTACATTATGTTTAATTCCGACCACTGGCTCGTCATGTCAAGTTCTGCACAATTTTTTTATAATAAATATGTTTAGCGCAATTTCCACAAAATAAATATATGTTCTTCTCCCAAGATACGAGAGCGTTATAGGTGCCACATTTGGTGCCTATATTTACAAATGTCTGTCTGAGCATGTTGGTGTCAATGGCAGACAATGGAGAGGGCAGCAAAATGATGAAATAATTTTGTCGCAGATTTCCATAAAATGTATAATAACTAGCAAGGTTACCCGGCGTTGCCCATGTTAAAATGTGTGAAACCCTCAGTCTCATAAATGGTATATCGAAATGGATTCACAAAACTTCATTCTTATACATGGATTATAAGTAGTGGCTCACAAGTTGTCGGAGTGATTGTCATTTTATTTATCGCGATTAATTCGTCGCACCAATATTTATTTACAAATGTGCGTACTTCAGACGTTAGCATTTTTCAAATTGTATAGTAGACGTGAAAGGAATTGATGATTCATTGTTTTAAATATTTGTATTAGGATCAAAACATGAACATCATAATCACATTACATGTAGTTTGCTAAAATAAAAGACGACAAATAAGTATTGCATATAGGTGTATAAATACATCTAGTGGGTTAGACTAAGATTTTGAGGACACCTGGTTGTCATATCTCCATGTCCAGGTGCTCCGCTACCGATGGTGCAACATGTATACTGGCTAATTATTCTCAGATAGTTTAAAATAAATATTGCTATATATCAGCTGCATATGTTGTGCGCCTGACTGTAGGCAGCATGTATCTTCGCTCTCGCTTTTGCTATCTTTTCCAACGCTAAACTATTGTTAACAACATTCAAACTTTGGCACCATCGTAATTGTCGGATCTCATTCAGCGCTATCAACCCGTCAGACCCCTCAGGTCCGCCAAGGCAAATCAACTTGTCTATAAACCTGGGGATCTGGTTACAGGCGGCGATCGCGCTTTTTCTGTGGCTGGCCCAAAGCTGTGGAATCTACTTCCTGATCACTTCAGGATTCCACAAACCATAAATTAGTTCAAATCCGCACTTAAAACCCACCTGTTTGAAGTGGCATTTGGTCCTCGGCCCACATTGCGTAAAGTTAAGAAATAGCCGCAGTTTATGTTGTATATCTGTATTGTGTTGTATATGTTTTATGTGTATATTGTTAAGTCCGAGGGCACATTTGTGGAGTCGTGACGACTAAACCTTATTATTGTTATTATTATTATTATATGCCGAAAACAGCGAGAGTTTGTTTTTTATGTTAGGCTATGTGTCTGTTTTGAAAACAAAAATTAAAGAAATAATCTGTACCGTGCAGATATATACCCTTGTTAGATGCCAGTATTGGAGGATCCTGAAAAGTGATCTGCTACTGTCTGTGATATCTTTTATCTCAGAAGAAACAATATGTGACTGCACACTGTGACCACTATTTTGAGCAGGCCATCTGCACATCTCCGTCTCTCTTGATAATTTCTATCTTTTTGTGTGGAAAATATCTTGAATGAGGCAGACTAAATAGGATAGGAATTCCATGAAAGCATTGTCATTCTGTGTACGTGGCATCATTTATAAGACTGTAGCTAGATTTCAGCCTTGTCACTACATGCCCAGCGATACCTATATCGATTGGCATGTCTGTGTCGCTCGTCAAAGTTTCAGCAGGAAGTGGATTCTGACGTTTAAATGTAAACCGTTGAAAGAAGCACTCAATGTGATAAATAAAAAAGGCTTTCTACCACCTAAGGCGCACCTGTTATTCTGGAAATCCATATATTAATCGTATGAGACTGGTTGCATGTTGTGGTCGACTGCGAATAGAATTGGAGAGGTGATTAAAACTCACTCTTTAGATACTGACACACAATGTTCTGTTGAAATGAATCTCCTAATTGAAAATACCGCTAGGTTTATCGACGCTCCGTGTGTCTACTTGGATAGATCTTGAAACTTATGATGCAGAATAGCTTTTACCTCCCTTTAACCCAATTGCAAATTAATTGATTAATCTTGGCATCTATCACAAAGAAATTGGTTCATCGTCCGAACCATGACTAAAACGCACACTGCCATACATATTTAATAGAAAACATTTTTGAAATAGCATGATACATCCTAGGACCCAACTTTATCCCGAGCCTGTGTACATATTCCGTCATTTTCCAGTCATTTTTTAAAATTTGGCACAGATATTAAACATCGTTGGAACCTGCAATTCTGAGTTTGGTTGGAACAATTTTTGTCGAGTTCTTGCCATTTTTGCCGACTGTTCTAAGCTCGTTAGCGCAATAACGTGAACAAATATTACCGATTTTAA
Source organism: Siphonodentalium dalli (assembly GCA_032622095.1). Lineage (NCBI taxonomy): Eukaryota > Metazoa > Mollusca > Scaphopoda > Gadilida > Siphonodentaliidae > Siphonodentalium > Siphonodentalium dalli. The sequence continues at coordinate 32,594,529 of CP136069.1, read as the reverse complement.
CAATGTTTTGCGTAAGAGCTGTTTTAAAAAAATATTTTGAACGAGTTCGAAAACCAGACTTATCCGATCTTTTCTACCGCAGTTATGGCCCCTAGTTTGACGATTTTTCTTGATTTTCAACATTTGAGGTTTCCGGATGATGACATTTATTCCGGACATATCCAATCCTTCAGCTAGCTACCGTCTCCAGGGACATTGTGGTCGGTCGACCTTTTATTTAATATGATTTGCGACTGTCATATCAGTGTATCATTTCTAGATGAAGACAATCCAACTCGACCACCCATCGGACACTTGAATTATTCTAAACCACACAACTATCGGCCGCGCCGTATATATCGGTACCAGATTCCTAGATTATATCCACGGTTCCCACTCTACTTTCCCACCCATCGGAAACATGAATTATCAAAAAAATGCTCTTCATTGTTCGGTCCACAAAATTTTAGGAGACAACGATACGATTAGGTGCCATTAACTTAGCAGATATAATTCCATACGTTATGACGCATTAAGATTCGTCGGCTAAGATTGTTACAAGTAACATCAGGGAGGTACAGCTTCACCTATGTAGCCTCGGATGTCTACATATACAGAGTACATACAGTTTGCATTGGTGTGTGGTACGGTATATATCATCTAATTCAAAACCAGCTAAATAATCTTTTAATTCTTATTAAAAAAAACCCCACAGATTCACCCATATTAGCATTGCACTGTATCAACCCAATTTATTGTGCTGTAATGCCGTTGAAGGTTGTTTGTGAGTTTGTGAGTAGCTTCATATCTGCCCTTACACAAATTCCATGAATTCCGTTACTAGTTCCCAGACCAATCCCAGTTTCTAGTTCCCAGTTCTCATAATATAATAATAATCGTTACTGAATCGCCCACATGTATGTATGCATAATCACAGCAGCTACGGTGCCATCCTTTCTGGATTCTTCTTGTGCCGTGACCAGTCCATCTAGAAATCACAAACCAGGTCACATACGCTCGTCCAGCTGTTCAAAATTGGGCGTAGGTCGTGCATGGGGTCAACATAATGAAAAAATGTCAGTTTTCGTTGTTAAATCGCCTGCGTAGGCATAACCATAGCAACCACTAGGCTACTGTTCTGGATTCGTTTTGTACCGCTACTAGTCCATCTCAAAATAAAAAACTAGGTCACAATTAACCTGTCCATCTGTTCAAAAATTGGGTGTAAGTCGTGCGTGGAGGAAATTAACAATTTATCGTTGCCAAATTCCAATATATTATGCATAATCACAGCAGCTACGGGGCTATCCTTGTGTGTTCTTGTGCTGCCATCAGTCCATCTAGAAATCACAAACTGGGTCACATACGCCCATCCAGCTGTTCAAAAAATCGCCTTTGTTCTGACAACACTATTGTTTGTAACAGAGCAGACAAAGGAGGTGCACTGGTGATTATGGAAGTGACCGACTATGCCAACAAATCGGAAGATACACACTTGGACGATCGTTTTTACAAGAAACTTCCTACAAATGAGGAGAAGTTTGTCACAAGGTTCTCTAAATGCCTATCTGATAAAGAAGCCGAATATCTCACAAAATTTGAGATGAAATGCAGCTCTTATGGATTACCCAAAATTCATAAAAGTCCCACAATCCAACAGGCAATTAAAGAACAGAATTCCGCGTACATCCGAGTGCCCAGGTGTGGATAATATGGTCACTGATGTTAGTCGGGAAAGTTTCTTTTGCATGTATATACAGTTGGTGTTCGAGATAAATCAACCAAAATATCGCAAAATTTCACTGAGTGAACATTTGGATGAATGTGGAAAGAATCAATATTCGATCTTCCCATTCCAAAAATTGTTCTTAGCAAACAGAATACGCCGTGTTATGATAGATAAGCCATTCTAACATGCCATCATCTTGTGGCGGTTCGAGGTCCCTCGTTGTGCAATAATATATGCATCTCTTAAAGCCATATTATGTGCGTGTTCGGGTATGTAAAACTGATAAGTTAGCATTCAGGCGCTATGCCAAATAGAGGAAGGTCGCATTTTAGTAACATCGTCGAAAATTTCAAGTAAATCGACCGTACCACTCCATAGAAATCATTTGTAACTATTTACTTCTTGATTCGGGACGCAACTATCTGCGATAAGCTAACGAAAACAATTTCACCTTCCAGAATCACTGCAATTAATTAATATATAAGAATGACGATGTGTGTTGCCAATTTGGATATCATATTTGTAAAAATGACTATTTTGAGCAAGATAATTCTCCTTTCCCATCTGATCCCCATACCACAGTGTTTCACATCACTTTAAATAGAATGATACATATACTTTTAAGTAACTCTTCTATGTATCTGTTTTTCTAGCTCACTATATATATGAATGCCCTGACCACCGTCCCCATACAAATATGCCAGTTGAGAAGAAATAATTATCCAGTAACTTAATTTATCAATAGCGGCACCCTTCCGCTATCCACCCCTATGACACCAAATGTGGTTTCTTTAACCCACATGGTTTGATTCCTCGTATAATTGGCGAATAATGTGTATGACTATGGTGGAAATAAGTGATAAACATAACTGTATCAAATGTTGTATCCCTCCCCTCCCCATTCATGGCTCTAACGGCGTCACTTTTGACATCAATTGTGGTGCGCCTCCCCCATTAGTGAATCCCTGACTCGAAGGGCGCCAATTTTGACATATTTAAACCTCACCATTTGATTCCTCATATCATGCAGATGATTAGATATAAGTTTGGTGGAAATCAGCGACATTTGTTTTTGCTACCCCTCCCCCTTTTCTTCCCCTGACAACAACAGCGTTACCTTTATAAAAAATTTAACCGGCACTATTATCTTTCTCGTAACAAGTTACACCTGTCCGACCCCTTTGGTGTCATCTAGATGGTCCACTGTGAGTTTCTTTTGAACACAGACAGACAGACATTCGCAAATATAGATATAGATAATCTGCATGATATGGTTCCGTTATAGTCAGGCTGCACGTAGCCGGACATGGGTACTAATGTTGACAAAACTAATTTTAGCGCCGATTGATATAAGGAATATAATAGTGTGATTTAAATACGCCAAATTGGTGCCGTTTGTGTGTGTTTGGGTGGGGGGGGGGGGCATTAAAATTGATAAAAAAGAAAATTATCCTACTAGCATAACTGATACACAATTGCCTCATGCTATCAGGAATAAAATGGACGTATTTTAAAGGCACGGGTGGCGTTCGTTGCAGACATATTCATATTTGTTTAAATCGCCATCAACAGAAGGAATATTAATCTATATATAGTTTTGTTCATATGCCAAACATAATCAGCGCGTAAATAGTATATTGTCGTCAAGATGTACGATTGTGTGCGTAAAGAATGCATTTTTCACGTATGAAGGACAAACTCTTCGTCATGATAGTAATATCGCAGAAGGATGGGCATCTTATTTTGAGAAACTATATTCACCGTTGTATCGACCTGAATTTGACACTCAAAACTTTAATTACATAAATGAATTTGTTACGCGAGAAATAGGTAGTGGTCAATCTGATGATATCGATAAACGCATAATCTTTTCAGTAACTGCAGACGAATTACTTACTGTGTATCGCAGTCTCAGCTTTGGAAAAGCAACTGGTTGGGGTGGGATTTCGAACGAGCATTTGATATATGGAAGTCAGAAGTTGACTCAGACGATTTCGAATCTCCTAACAATCCTGATTCAAACACAAACGGTCCCACCCCAGTTAAAGCGCGGTTTAATAATAACATTATATAAAGGTGGCTCAAAACCCAGAACAGATTTTGACAGTTACAGAGCTATAACACTAATGCCAACTTTGTACAAGTTACTCGAAAAAGTTTTACAAACTAGAATAGAACTGTACGCGCCAAAATTACTTGATGTACATCCGCTTCAACACGGATTCCAAAAAGGCATAAACGCAACAATGACATCATATGTAATGAAAGAATGTATATCCTATGTATCCGAAAGTAAACAAAAACTGTATAGTCTCTTTTAGATGTTTGGAAGGCATTCGATACCGTCTGGGTCAACGGATTATTATACAAGCTGCATGGATGTGGGTTCAGAGGAAATTTACTTCGATTGATGCACGAACTTCTAACCAACGTCACATGCTCTATTCGTCACAATAACGTTTTGATGTGAGACAGGGAGCAAGGCAGGGGGGTATCCTCTCCCCTTTGTACTATATGATCTACGTCGACGAATTATTACATATACTTGCAAACTCACCATTTGGCCTGAACATGCTCGGTGTAAATTGTACGTGCCCAACCCATGCAGATGACATGGTTCTATTATCACTAAATAAATCTGGCTTATCGGCGCTTTGTGATATTTGCAACGAGTACAGCAACAAATGGCGATATAAATATAATCCATCCAAATGCACCATAGTAGTATTCAATGAAACCAAAGCAGAATTTTCGCGTCAAAGTCGTCTCTGGAACCTAGGTACCTCAGATATCGAAGAAAGTACGAACACCACTCATTTAGGTATCTTACTTGACAAGTACGATTTCAACGGAATTTTCACTGATCACATATGCGATAAGACCCGTAGCACGTTTATGATGTTGAACAATGCTGGCCTCTACCCCGGTGGAATGACCCCCAAAAGTTGCTCGTTAATTTATTCGTCAGTGGTTATACCAAAAGGCCTGTACGGTTCTGAACTCCTCTGGAGCTTAAATCAAACTCACATTGATCGACTTGAGAGAACACACAGATTCTGCTTAAAGTATTACCAGGGTCTTCATCATCGCACAAAAACAATTATAGCTCAAGGATTAGTTGGAACTTCATCTATGGTGTTTCTTATCGAAAAACGTAAATTGTCATTCTTTGGCTCGTTGTGCAACCTAAAAGTTTCCAAAACGGTAAAGCAAGTATTTCTTACTCGCTTATATCAGTACACCTTAGGTGTTTCAAGCTACCAATCTAGTTACGCGTCTGATATTATCTTCGTCCTTAGCAAATATAAAATGACAGAGTCCCTTGTGAACTACATCGAAAACTCAATATTCCCGAAGAAATCTACTTGGAAATGTGCGATAAATGAGTCATGGTCAAAATTTAATGGAGAATATTGGGAAATGAGCTTAAAGGAGGATACTCGACTTGCCAGGTTCTCTGCCGTCCATCCAAAATTATGTATGTCCCGGCTATGGGAAAATTGCCGAATATACCCAGCACACAGAAAAGCATATTTGATTATTGCACGTCTTATTTGTATCCTCGAAACAAATGAGGAAACTTGCGTTTTATATGACAACAAGTATAGAGATATTGTCAAACATGCCTTAATCGGATGTTCTTCCATTTGTGATGATCGAAATAATTTTGAATTTGAGTTGCTGAACATATTTCATGTAGACATTTATATGCAGTATGACAAACTTGACGGAGAATCCAAAACGCGCGTTCTACTAACAGGTATACATGAAAACATATACTGTACTACCGAAGAAGAAAATAAACTAATAGACTTTTTCGTCAACAAAGCTGCATTCCTCTGGAGAGTATATGTTGATCGACTGACGCCAAGTCCTGACTAGATCTCACAAACCTTCATATAAACTCGACCATAACATGCAGTTATAAGCATATTCGTAATTGTTCATATCACATGTATCTGTGTATTGTTTTAACAGTAAGTAAATTTGTCTGTATGTATGTCTGCCCTTGATTGTTTGTCTCGTATGCCTGCTTGTCTGACTGTCGTCTGTGTGTCTGTAAGTACGGTATGACTGTGTATATCTACATGAGTGGTGCTGGGGAAACGGTCGGCTCCGAGTCGATAAGACTGCACAAAGGCATTGGCGTTTGTGGGTCTTCCAGAGAGAGAGATCCCTGATTTGGGTCCAACTCCGGCTTGGTCGTCTTGGAGTATGCTATTTCTCTGTCGGTAAGTACGATATGGCTGTAGAATGGAATGTCTACTTTATGTAGTGCATGAATGTGTATATATGTGCATGTGTAATTGGTTCATCATACATATTGAGATATGTGTTGTAGATATGTTTGTAATCTTAAATTTCTTATACACTGTGTTATGTACCAAATTGTGTTTCTTCTCATAATATAAACATTTATATATGAATCTCCATATATGGAGGATAATAAAGATATATATATATATATTATCGTAATCGTCCTCATAATCCTCAATATCATCACCACGGTCGTTATTTGTCGATCCTTTTCAGTCCTATTTTAATTAAAATACCTAGACATTTCTGAAGTTCGGGGTTGCTGGTAGCAAATAGTTTATATAATTTCCATCTAGATGGTTCTTCACAATAATATCGTGGTAAATATTTCTGCCTCGCCCCATCCAATGATTTACAAATGGATACAAGGTGATATTCATCATTCGCATCGGCCTGTCTACATATAGTGCATTCATTGCTGCGTTTGCCTGCATTGCCCCATCTACTAGTTTCAACACCTAGTCTGTGATTGGCAGTTCTCATTCGCATAATATTATGAGATAGATCACGAGGTAAATTAAAAAAGTAAGTCTCATAGCCAAACTTCATTTTGAAATTTCGATAAAAATGACCCCGTGATGAGTTATCGATGTCGTACCACCATTTCTGAGTAAATTGATCTCTGAAAGTGTTCTCAATATTCTTAATGTCATGACTAGAAATGTTCTGTTCATTCCAAATGTGATTATGTCCGGAAGAATCTATTAGTCCCTTAATGCAGGATAGCCAAGTCGTGCGTTTGTTTGTTTTACCGGAATTATCCATTTGTAGCGAAAACGTATACAATTTTTGAACGACTTTAGAGCATTTACCATCTAGAATCCGCTTCCAGTAGGATAGCATGCGTAACTTGCATTTAATGCTCAGTGGATATCTTCCAATTTCCCCATAAACCATAAATGTGGGTGTACTTCATTTCATTTTAAGAATCTGTTTATAAAACCCGAGGATTAGTTTGTCCAACTCGTATAAAATTTCCATCGCCCAAAGTTCACTACAATGCATGATTATTGTTTCAATTGTTTTGTCGAATAAGGTGAAAATTAAATCATTAGTCAGGTTTAATTTTCCTGTTTGGCCCAGAAAACTATAGATAGCCTTTTTGCATACAGTCACAATCTTTTTCACTGCTTGACAGAATCTTCCATTATGAAAAAACTCTACCCCAAGGTATGTCATATTGTTCACAAACTCAATGTTTTCACCATCAAGGGTCAATTGTTCAATATAGTCATCTTTACGTTTACAAAACACCATGGCCTTAGTTTTGTCTACATTGACAGTTAACTTCCATGCTGTTGCGTAATTGCTAAAAGCATTCAATGCACGTTGCATACTTTCGTGGTCTTCTGCGAGAATAATCGTATCATCGGCGTAAAGCACACACATAATTTTCATGTAGTGTCCAAGTTTATCATAAAACTCGTCACTTAAAAATTTTAAGCCATCGATGGCACAATTATCGAGAAAAGTTTCTAAATCGTTTAGATACATTGAGAACAAGAAAGGTGACAGTGATACGCCCTGTCTCACCCCCATATTACAACTAAAAAACTCAGATCGTTCACCTCCTTGTACGACACATGACTTAATATTGCAATACATGCTGCGTATAACTTTAAGAATGCGACCATTAATATTCGTCGTCATCAGTTTTACCCATAGGCCGTCACGCCAAACCGTGTCAAATGCTTTTCTAAAATCAATAAAACAACTGTACAGTTTTTTCCCCCGGGAAAGATACATATCAATAAGACACTTGAGGATAAAAATATTATCAACCGTTGAGTGGTTTTTTCCGGAAACCCGCTTGAAATTCAGAGACAGTGTCACTTTCTTCGCAAAAATCAACTAGTCTTTTGTTTAAAATCGATGAAAATAAGTTTCCCATTACGCTCAATAGAGTGATTCCTCGGTAGGAGTCCGGGTTTGATCGCTTTCCCTTTTTCTTGAAAATAGGTTGGATTACACCTTCTGTCCAACGTTCGGGGAATATTCCACTTCTAAAAATAGCATTAAACAGTTTCAGGTATATATCAACCATCAAATGTTTTGTGTTAATTATATATTCTGGTAAGATATTGTCTGAACCAGGTGACTTCTTTCCCTTTAACCGGCCTATAGCATTAAATATTTCTTCTCGTGTTATGTTACGATTCAATACACTCGTCATTATCGTCATACATCTGGTTTAATAAGAGATCTAAATCACTATCTAGATTTTGGGAATCGTTAATAGTTTTGAAATGTTCAAAAAAATCATTCATTGGGACATCAGTGTTAGTATGTTCCACACCATCAGCATTAATTCGCTTGATAGTTTTCCAAAATTGTTTCGGGTTGTTGCAAGTTCTACGTAGTAAGTCGTTTCGATGTCTTTCGAAAGCTTTTATCTTGTCATCAAAGTTTATTTATATTGTTTCCCTGCGTTTTTCATTTTTAATTTGTTATTTGGCGATGGACGTTTCTTATATATTCGTTTTGCTCGGTTAAATGACTTTCGCATATTAGGGCACTCGGTTTATCAAACCAGTGTGGTCCTTTTCTTTTTTTACGAAAATTGGTTTTCTCGACTAGACCGAACGTTTTTGTTGCTGCGAGAAAAAACGTGCATTCTATATTGCTACAAAGGTTATCAATAACGTTTTGTGAGGTCAAATTATCTGCTAACTTAAATAGATCATCAATTTGTGTATTGCAGAAGTTTGAAACAAAATCACATAACCTATCGCCGTCCCATCGACCTGGTTTTGGGCCCAGTGGAAGTTTACGATCGTCATGTATATTAGGCGTATCTACTTTTGGGTCCACCAATAGTTCTACTGTGAGAGCGCAATGAATGTCCGAGTAAAATTCGCTAAATTCGTTAACATAGAAATCGTGCAGAGTCTCCACCATATCGTAGCTCACAAGCGCATAATCTGTTAAACTCTTATTGTGATTTGTAAGCATGCCAATTCCGTTGTCATTACCTAGCCGGCCGTTTGCTATTATCACTTTGATATTGTCGCACATTTCAACAAGTCTGTATCCACATGAATTTGGTTTACCTTTATCCTGGGTGGCTCGTGGACCTGGGTCGAAATCTGGTCGACTCCATATGATATCGTCTTTCAAGTTACTTTCATCGCCTAATATGTGTTCCGCGCCAATTAAACATTCAGTCGGGGTGAAATCTTTGAGTAGTGCTGTGCTGGCGTTAAAATCGCCTAACATTAAAATAGATGCTTCGGTACGCACGTCTCGTACTTCCGACTCTATTTCAGACTGCCAGTTATCATTTACATACCGCGTGTTCGTTGGTGGGATATATACAGCTCCAATAAGAAGGTCTTTGTCTTCCCCCATATAACTCGATGCCACTTTACACCACGTGACTAATGAAGACTTTGTGTCTACCAATTTGACATGATTTCCAATACTATGTTTCACCACAACTACGATACCCCCGGATACATATCCACTCATGTTCCTTCCATTTGTAGGAAATACTGTAAACCCAGGGATAACCGCCTTAACATCGTTAAGTGTTTTTGTTTTCGAGAGGCATAATATATCATATTTACTAATAAAATCTAAGAACTCTGGATATTTCAGGCGTTTCTCGAGTCCGCATACGTTTATAGCTAATACGCGTAGTTTATTTTTCCTATCGTCGTCTTTGTCACATCCAGATTCATCATCATCACCATCGTCATCATCATCATCATTATCATCATCATTATTATCGCCATCACCATCATCATATTCATCATTATCACCATCATCGTCACTATCATCATCATCATTATCACCATCATCATTATCACCATCATCATCATTATCATCATCATCATCATCATCATCAATATCGTCATCATCATCATCATCATCACTATCATCATCATCATCATCATTATCAGCATCAGCATCAGCATCAACATCATCATCATCATCACCATCATCACCATCATTGTCATCATTGTCATCCTCACCCCCGTCCCCATCATAATCATTTTCATCGTCGGCATCGTCATCATCATCATCATCATCATCACCATCACCGCCATCAGCAGTAGTATCAGTATCGTCGTCATCATCATCATCATCAGTCGTTTCGTCATCAGCAGAAACATCACTTTCGTTGTCATCGTCGTCATCATCGGAAATGTCATGGTTGGCATCGTCAAGATTTTCCGCAAAATCAGAATCTCCGTCGTCATCCTCCTCGTCATTGTTACTGTCATCATCATCACCATCATCATCATCATCATCGTCAGCATCAGCATCAGCATCAGCATCGTCGCCGTCATCGTCATATTCTGCATTCAATATTTTAGTTCTATCTGAAAATGAAAAAATATCAATTTGGCAAAGTTCAGTTCTAAAGTGATTTGCACCGCAGGACACATATCACGAGTTTATTTTGCTCCATTCTTGGGGTCGAGGCATCTCGTTTTCGGCTGGCCTTTACCGTTTCATTTGACGTCGTAACAAATGACTCAGCCAGTTTGTCTCTGCCATCCGGACTAAAGTGTATGCCCTTTCGGTCCTTGTCACTAAATAGTTCCTTTCGTACGCCATCGCACGATTGGAATTTTGTCAGTATTGTCAATAAATTCAACACCTGCATTGCGCTCGCGGAATCGGGCCATGAACTCATTAGCAATGATAGCTGTAGAATTGTGGTCCTTCACCACCATACTGTTTCCCTTCCTAGGTGGAATGTTACACAGACTGACCGTGGCGTTGGGGAATTGCGATTTAATCTTTGGAACCGCTTCAGAAATGTTCAAAATTACCGAACTAGCAGAGTATTTGCTTTTGGTTACATCATTTGTACCGAGGTGAACTATGACGGACTTCACGTCAGCCATTGAGTTCCCGACATCTTCATCCCCCACAGCATTATTCAAAAGTTCTGATATGTCTGCGAAATTTGCCCCGCTAACCGAGAAGTTTTTTATATTAGCTTTGTCTACTATTAGGCCTACACAATTGCTCGCCCCAAGTATGACCGTGTTCACAGCATCATCGGTGGGGTTAATAGCGTCGACTACCTCAGACTGAATATCTGAGACGTCATACCAGTCATTCATATTATCCTTGGACGACGGATCCATTTTATCTTTACGTTCCTTGCCAATCGGTACAATCGGAACAGCTTCATTGTTCGATTTCGCGCGAGAAGCGTGTGACTCTCCGCTCGGCCCGGCGTCCGTTTGATTGTCCCGTTCTCTATATATATATATATATATATATCTTTATTATCCTCCATATATGGAGATTCATATATAAATTTTATATTATGAGAACAAACACAATTTGGTACATAACAGTGTATCAGAAATTTAAGATTACAAACATATCTACAATACATGTCATATTATGTATATTATCCTCCATATATGGAGATTCATATATAAATTTTATATTATGAGAACAAACACAATTTGGTACATAACAGTGTATCAGAAATTTCAGATTACAAACATATCTACAATACATGTCTTAATATGTATGATGAATCATCTACACATGCACATATACACACAATCATGCATCACATAAAGTAGACATTCCACTCTACAGCCATATCGTACTTACAGACAGAGAAATAGCATACTCCGAGACGACCAAACCGGAGTTGGACCCAAATCAGGGATCTCTCTCTCTCTGGAAGACCCACAAACGCCAATGCCTTTGTGCAGTCTTGCCGACTCGGAGCCGACCATTTCCCAAGCATAACTCATGTACATGTATATATACAGCCGTATCGTACTTACAGACTTACATACTACAGTCAGACAAGCAGGCATATACGAGGCAAACAAACAAACGGCAGACATACATACAGACAAATGTACTTACTGGTAAAACAATACACATATACATGTGATATGAACAATTACGAACACGCTTATAACTGCATGTTATGATCGAGTTTACATGAAGGTTTGTGAGATCTAGTCAGGACTTGGCGTCAGTTGATCAACATATACTCTCCAGAGGAATGCAGCTTTGTTCACAAAAAAGTCTGTTAGTTCATTTTCTTCTTCGGGAGCACAGTATGTGTTTTCATGTAGACATGTTAGCAGAACGCGCGTTTTGGATTCTGCATCCAGTTTGTCATACTGCATATAAATGTCTACATGAAACAAGTTTAGTAGCTCGAATTCAAAGGTATTTCGATCGTCGCAAATGGAAGAACATTCGATTAAGGCATGTTTTACAAGATCTTTGTGCTTGTTGTTACATAATGCGCATGTTTCTTCATTTGTTTCCAGGATACAAATAAGGCGTGCAATAAGTAGATATGATTTTTTATGGGCTGGGTATATGCGACAATTTTCCCATAGCCGGGACATGCATAACGTTGGGTGGACGGCAGAAAACCTGGCAAGTCGAGCATCCTCATTTACGCTCATGTCCCAATATTCTCTATTAAGTTTTGACCATGATTCGTTTATGGCACATTTCCATGTGGATTTCTTAGGGAATATTGAATTTTCGATGTAGTTCTCAAGAGCTTCGGTCATGTCATATTTTTTAAGAGTGTTAATGATGTCAGACATGTAACTTGATGATGAACATGTACTTCCAACGATGTACTGGTATAATCGCGTGAGAAATACTTGTTTCACAGTTTTAGCAGATTCGCGGCGGATGAGAGTGTCACTCAGACAACGTGAACACTTGCGATTTGTCTCGCATCGATATTCAGGTAAATGTAGGTCATTGCACTGCTGACAGACCTGTTTAGTTACGTTAGAGTAAACACGCACAGTTATGCCCGAAATAGTCAGCTTGTTGGGAATTTCCTCACATTAAGTCATTTGGACATACCTGGTCCCATTTTCAACGTTCCAGCCTTTAACCATACCCCTTTTAAATGTACCAGCGACTATTTCCCCATGTTTCGACAGTTCAGAGGTTAGGTCGGAATCACATAGATATACAGGTGCATCTTTTACCGTTACGTGAATTGCCTTGCTCCCCACGTCTACTGGACGCACAAATCTACGGAAAACATAAAATCCCGCGTTTATTAGATCATTTTTCAGGGATAATTTAGACATAGTCACCAGGCACTCAGATTCCGTTATCTGTACTGCTTGTATCTCTTTCTCGTCAACAACTCTTCCGACAGCTCGAATTATGTCTTCGTGACCCAAATAACCGGCCTTTGTGAAACTAACCGTGCAGTCTTTCTCGAATTTTGACGCCATACTCCGTTTTGAACGACTCAGATTATGTTCAATATGTTAATGGACATCGACACATACTTTTCAACATAACAGTTTGTCCGATCCAAGTAATTAACTCACATTTTGAACCGAAATTATCTCCGCATAATATAAACAAACTACCCGCCGCCATTAACCGGTGTCCCAACATTCAGCCTGTCCTTGCAGCCTGCTGGGCACTAAGACGCAATGATATTGTAGTATGTACACAATAGATAAATCCTACACAAAATATATTTAATACAACAATTAAAGTCTTTGATTGTCACCACACCACATAAAGCTAGCTATATCGCAAAACATAATTTGAAGAGATGAGTCTTCAACGACATTATTTGGGAACGCATTATAAGTTCAGTGAAATAAGCCTGCAGGATCCGCGACGAGTTTTCGGTTGTTTTGCGGAGTCAACAATACCATACCTATATGTGACCATACCTATAGGTTACCCGTACCTGTACATGTGTATAAATATTCATGGCATTTAATAAATGTTGAGAGCAGCGTATTTTCTCACTTGGTGACTAGCCCCGGCTAGATGACCAAACAATCACACAGTCTCGGTTTTAATTATACAATTGTCCACGGGCAGTCTATTCCATTAACCAATAACAAGTAATGGAAAAACACACTGACAAAATGCATGTGTTCTTTGCAAATGGCGGAAACACAGGGGCTTGTAACGCGCTCGCTGCTCCGCTACACACCAACCAGAACTGTCTTATGCGCCATACCAACCATTGGCATATACAGGAAACCCAGGTATACCACCATGATGTAAAACAGTGGCGTACTTAAGTACGGAGCATAAGGGCGGTGCATGTTTGGGGTGTGGGTGGGGCGGTCGAGCGCATTCCGGGTTCGCGCTGGCCCCAAAATTGAGGTGCTAACACTGTTGCCAATTGCATTATTTTTAGAGCCACTTTATACTTTCTGTTGCCACTTTTTTCCGACCAATATTTTTTGGTGCCACTTTTGAATTTGGTTTTCCAAAAAAAGAAAAAGACAAACAAACAAGCAAATTGCCTATTGTATGTATATATTTATTTTATCAGTGATGTGTAAACAATCGGATATCCTCGGCACTTTCCGTCAATGCCGAACTTGTGAAGTAGCAGATACAATTGTGTGTAAATGTAAAAAATGACGATAATTAACGATAAGGTTACTCCCCGTTGTACATGTACATACCGTGATATTTAAATTTAATTTGAAACAGTACATATACCTTTTGTTAGCTCGTCTTTCTGAATAAAATCTTCCTTCATAATACAACCAGATGCGAACTTGTTGGTAACATTCGCAGCACGGCATGTAGAACAGAACATAACATTTTGTCACCATCGAATGATAGCCATTCACGAGATATTTTCCACTCATTTCGAATTTTGGTTTTGTCGAACATGCAGCTTTTTGTGGCGTTCTCGTGGCTTTGAACACTAGTATGTTGCTCGGTTTAGGTGGTGTAGAACACGTCGATATTAAATCAACCACTGTATTTGGACTATCAGTAACGTCTGAATGTCCGAGGAAATCAGTAACTTTCTCAATTTTAGAAGAACGTTGTGTGCTGATGCATTGTTGCCGAAATCTAACTTGTGCTTACGAATCATATTTGCTGTGTATCACAGTTTGTGAAAGATGAGTTACGAAGGACATACATGTATTTATGATAATGTATCTAACATCCAGAGACGTGGCGACAGGGGGGTTGGGGTGTCTCACCCCCCCCCCCCCAACTTTGGTCAAAATTTTCAACAGTTGGAAATTTCATACCTGCTAAAACATTAGTTAAAAATTTCACACCAACAATAGGTTGCAAATGTTCTTTTAGTTTGATTTTCAAACAATTTATTGGGGGAATTAATTGTTTTTGGACCAATATTTGCATATTTTCCTATTTTTGTTCAAAATTTTGGATTGCAATTGTCATCAGTTGGAACTTTTCCAATCTTATGGGGGCGACAGGTTGGAAATTTCCAACACTTGGAAAGCTTGTGTCCTGGTTCCTCCCCCGTGGCCAGTCAAAAACTGCTAGTTAATTTAAGAAAACAATATTGTCATATATACATTTGGTTAACATTGTCATTGGAATTGTCATCAGTTGGAAATTTTCCAACCTAAGTGGGTTTGTCAGGTTTGAAATTTCCAACTCTAGGAAGGCTTGAGTAGTCTTCGGAAAGTCCTTTGTTTGGCCCATGTTTGTCAAATTTTAGTCAATAGCCGTACTCAGTGTTAAAATCGAGTAGAAATTGAAACCCATTCACCCCAGCAATATAATAAGTCGATCTGACATAAGCCGCGAATATATTGTACGCTTTGAATTAGGACACAATTAGCTGTGTCGCGACCGGATATCAATGTGTGTTTTATATGCCTGATGGGTATCAATTACCAAAAGCCAAAAAGCTAGGTGCCAAATTTTGTGGCAAATCGGGATTTTTTTGGACCCATTTCATTTTTGTATAGCAATTTGCTAAATTGGCGATCGGCACGGGAACCCTGAGTGCATTACAAGCCCCCAAAACGGTAATCCAGAAATAAAATATGAATACTTATTTTGTAATAATTAGAATGTTATGTTTAATAGATAAGTTTTTCATCATAACGGTAGGTCGCAGAAATCCATGGTCCCATCTACCTAGTGTTACAATGATACAGGAGCTGTATATATATTTCAATATCCATACCATTTAACGCACCAAAAGAATTAAATGGGGTGATATTGGCATCGCAGGGATAATTGAAGGTAAAAACAACACTGAAAACCTGTGTGAACTGATGAAATTGCTGGGTTTTTTTCATCATAAAAAGCGGAACCCACACCATGATATCGTGTTATTAAAGAAATAATATTGAAACTAGGAGTCCTTCTCTTGATCAATGCTCTATTTTGTCCAGTTGATAAGCCTGAACATTTAAAAAATAATTGTAGTAGTCATAATTTATCTTTAAACATGGATTTGGAAAACACTTTGCATGGCAATGGAAAAATCTGCAATCGGCGCTCAGAAAGACCCCCACCCGACGGTGTTATGTGTTTTACTTATCGCAAACTCACACAAGTTGCATTGTGTGGATCATATCTCATTCATATTCTAGATTATAACATACAGCCAATGACATCCGTGCCTTTAAGTGGAACAAACTCCATACAAACATCTGTTCATTTGGGCTGAACTATTTGCGGCCGCCCTAATTAGGGTGCATTTACATTGCTATAGAACTGTACACAGATCTACACGCAGACTAGTGTAAACGGGTTGATATAGAAATGCACACAGAAAGAAAACGGTATTAGTTCATGTGAGCGAAAATCGTGCCCGCTATACGTTACGGTCATCGCCGAATCATTGCGACAGGCAAATCTGTTTTGATTAATTGTTACTCGGGCTTGGCGAATGTGTTTTAGTGTTCGTTGTCATTTCAACCCGTGTATTTCGAATATTGAACACGGACAGGGATGTGGAAACTTTGGTCAAAGTTTTCAACAGTTGGAAATTTCATACCTGACACAACATTAGTTGTAATTTCCAAACCAACAATAGGTTGAAAATGATCTTGTAGTTTGATTTTCAAACATTTTATTGGGGGGGGGGGGGTATTGATTTCGGACCAATATTTGCATAATTTCCTACTTTTTATCAAAATTTTGGGCTGGAATGGCCATCAGCTGGAAGTTTTCCAACCTTATCATGGGGGCGGGTGTCAGGTTGGAAATTTCCAACACTTGGAAAGATTGCGCCCTGGTCCCTCCTCGTGGCCAGTCAAAAACTGCTAGTTAATTTAAGAAAACAATATTGTCCTACATTTGGCCAACATTGTCATTGGAATTGTCATCAGTTGGAATTGTTACTACATTTGGTCAAATAAAGGGTGTTGTAGGGTGGATACCCATTCCATACAGATCCAAAATGGCCACCGCCCTGATGGTGTCAAACAGGAGACCTATAGATATATAGATGATCACCTGAAATCCTAACTATTGGTGGAATTGCCATCTAAAGCTATATGGGTGCTCTCTAGCGTCTCTATTTGTGCACACGGTTGTTTATTGTGTATTCCTATGCGATTTGCATTCTTTCTTCGAACCATTATCAAGTGGTATAAGGATACACTTTAAATACATGCGGCACATACCAAATCGCTGTTGTCTGCCGATAGTTGATCCATTTTTATGTCTGGCCTAAACTGAAACGACTCGTAGTGAATTGTCAATTACCAGAGTACTGATCAGCGCGCGTTCACTATTAGTAATCATATTGTGGTGCGCGACACGTGACTTCATACAGATATGTATCAGTGTAAATGCACCCTTATTCTTCATTGCATAATATTGGGGAATGGTGGGGTATCATGAAATTTAACAAATTAACTCATATTATGACACAAAGGAATCTAACTCTCATATATATCCGAGACAAAAAGCTGTTTGGTAGTTCGCTTGTTTTGGGAAATTATTAATTATTCTAGAAGTTCTTAGTAAATAAAGAGTCAAAAATAAAGAAAATAATATTTTAACGTCTCCAATGTATTAAAAATAATTTACTTTGAATAGATCAAAAGAAATTCATTAGTGAATCATCCTTGCAGTTCTTGTCTAAGTTGGGCAAATATGCGTCTGGGCTTTACCGGGACCAATTACTTTGATGGCGGCCACTTTGAACTACAAATCTCTATTTGTCAGCTTGCCAGAACTGTTCTAATCCACATGAAGAAAGAAGCAAATTTCCGTAAAGAAATGTTTTCGTTATTTTAGCGGACATGGCTCGTTCCGGTCCCAAATGGATGCACACACAATATGGAAAGAAGTATTTCAAAACATACATATATATACGCTGATGATTTCCGAGCAGATGCTCGTCGATATATCGCATATAAAATGTGTTTTGTTTCTCATATTTTTCGGAAAATGGACACATTTCCTATTTTGAACGACGACAGATAATTATGACGAATAATTATTTGTGAGCAAGAGGATTACGGGACAGCCTGTGTGATTATTTGGTACTTAAGGGGGGGGGGGGGTCAAGTGAACAATTTTGAATGGTGAATGTCCATGCATATCTGCGGAGCAAAAGTTACAGAGTTGCACATACTTCTGAGTGTGACTTGATGTGGTAATGGAAACAACAGGTATTTATCTGGCGGGTCCACTTGGTAAATTATAAAATTTTGCAATAAATATATTTTTGAGAATTTCTTTTCTGGAATTACATCATTTGACCTACATTTGAAAAATTAATATTAAATTCAAAAATAAATACACCAACATTATAATGGAACAAGTTTCAAGTGGACCCGCCAGATAAATACATGTTGTTTTCAATACCACATCAAGTCACACTCAGAAGTATGTGCAACTCTGTAACTTTTGCTCCGCAGATTTGCATGGAAATCCCCATTCGAAATTGTTCACTTGACGTCCCCCTTAATTATGCTGTTATCAGGTCATAGCTTAGCGCTTTCAACCGCTTTGTGTTTCTCAAGCGTCTCGTGTATGTATCACGACGAAAATGTATTTGATGGCCAGTAATAGATCAAAAGTAAGGCCACATGGCGATCACAATTTAAAGGACATAATCTCAGAGTCATATCCCATATTGAGAAGCTGAGAAACGACCGGGAACTTATTACACTATGATGTATTTGTGAGTTTTGTTTAAAAGCCGAACCTGTAATCGTATAGCGGATAAGGAAAAACAATAACAAATATAAATAGCACAAATTATAGTTAAGTAATACCATATTCGTAATAATTATGTGTCTAATTTGAGATGTGTTCGTTTGTACCGGTTAAAATGTTTTACTTTGATGATTCAAATGAAGAGAACGGCATTCAGTGTGTAAAGTCACAATAGTTTTCCAGTTAAGGGGGAATTCGCACCTTTTGCATAAATCTAGCCAACAATGGCAAGAGACACTCAACAAAGAATTGCTCTGGGTCTATCTGGCGAAACATCTGGAATTTCACAAATAATCATCTTCACTGTATATAGAATCTGGGCAATTATTAAGAGACGAAAAATACAATGGGTGTTTGTACATTTGAGAGGTTTAAATAATTATTTTCTTTGTTGTCCCTTTCGGTACTAAGAACTGCAAGTATAATTAATAATGTCTCACAACACTCCAATCACCAAATAGCTTATTGTCTTGGCTCCGTGAGCGGGGGATTCATTTGTATCATAATGTTGGGTTATAATTTTAATTGCATAATACAGCATCATACCCCATATATTATAATGAAGAATAAAGCAGTCACAAATAGTCCAGCCATTGACAACAGATGTTGATATGCAGTGTGGTCCACCCTGGCAGGGAGCAATCAATTGGATTTAGACCACAGTTTTAAGAGAGAGGTATGGTGGTCAGCTTGACTTGTTTATGAACCCATGACTCACAACTCATCTCAGCCCAATTTTTCATTGATCAACAGGCATAACATGACAGTTCTCAAATACAGAAAATGATTTGTAGATAGTTACCTTTTTTAATGAAAATAATAATTAAATTTCCCAAATCAAGAATAATTAAGTCTCCTCTCGTGAGCTGCAGATTTTATATCATGGATATATGAACTGCACTTTTGAAAACAATCTATTTTACAGAAGTTCTTGGTACCTAAACAGTGAAATTAAAAAAAAGTCTCCATGCCATAAAAGTCATTGATTACTAGTTATCCCACAGGAAATGTTCAATTCAATTTATTAGGTACTCTCATCGTATAACAATACATATTGAGAAAAAATGTGTTATAGTGCATGCAATTCACAATGATATGTATGAATATATGAATATATTGGGGATTAAACGGGATATCTGTGTATTCATAAGAAATGTTGGCGTAATTTGGCAGCCATGTGTACAGATTTCGTCCGGGGGATGGGGTGGATGAGGGGGGGGGGGGTAACACTTGTTAAGCCTCAGGAGTGGTTTATCTCACGCTGGGCCTTTTTGATAAATATTGATAGTTTTTTCATAGCTTTCGTACCGCTAGAGTTGAATAGTTCATGAAGTTTTATTACGTTAGGTCGACTGTTGTAGTAAGGTTTAATATAATTAAACCTCAGATCTCTTAACCCTGGGCATATAAGAATGGTGTGGTATTCATCTCCTAGCGCTTCCATACATAAGGTGCATTTCCTATCGGAATACGGGGTATTTATTCATGAACCAGTTTCCACTGGCAATTTTGTTTCTAGTTCTGAATTTTAGGAGGGTCAATAAGGCGCTAAGGATATATACTTCGGTCTACCGAAGTTCGGTTTTATACATCTATAAAACGCAAATTTGTTTGATGTATCCAAAGACGAATACTATTCGGTTATGTATGCGTCCATGAGTTTCTGATAATAAGTTTAACCCTTTCTATGCTAAAGTTTCAGATAATATGTTTAACCACTACTATGCCAATGCACCATTGGTGAGTATTTATTGCATAGGAAATGTTCAGTTAATATAAGTTCAACCAAAAACGTTATTATTTACACATTTCCATCAATAAATAGGGCTACTTCTCCACTAAAACTAAACATCAAGCTCACCTTTACTTTCTGAATACTCGTTCTGTTCACTGTCTGACAACCAACATGATCCGTTTTTGAAGGAATGAGATTTACAGATACTATCCCGAGAGCATGCCATGGCACATTCGATCTTCGATCTCTTCGGCACGGATGATCCACTTGCTTGAATTATGTTGGGGTCACGATAGTAGTGACGTTCTAAAATATCGCCATAAATTTTTGTCGCTATGGCGAATAAAAAGATGAGTCCTAACCGGGCAGCCATCCTAGAAACTTGTACAGCGTATATGTAATTTCACAGCTTCGAGATATGAACCGCCCGGATGTAATAGATATGCCTCTCCTTTTATACAGACAACATATATAACTCTCAGACTATTGAAGCTAAACTGGGGACTGATAATACTCGACAGAGTCGATATTAATATAAGGATGCGATGTTGGTAGTCGCACAATAGGGTTGAGGCGTGTCTGTGATCGTTTGCCATGAGCGATGTTCATCGATCGTGGTTATCATGACAGCCATTATTCAAGTGATATACACTAACGGTGTGGAAATTTATTCATTTGAAAGCCCCGTGGTGGTTCGAAGCCTAAACTTGTGTTCGCTTTTGTTACCCCCCCCCCCCCCCGGTCAGGTACCGGGGTACAAAATGGGCCGATAAATAGAGTATCTCACATTAGTTTCTATTTTATACGGAATTTATCAACCGAGTTCACTAAATTCGATTTGAGCCGAGGTTTACCGAGGCTCAAATAGAATTTAGAGGACGAGGTTGATAAATTACGTATAAAATAGGACGAGTGTGAGATACCTTTTATCACATGATCAAATAAACCCGAAGCAACGCGAAATATTCATCGAAAACAACAATCATAAACTACAGCGATCGCAAGTTATTTGAAGAACGCCGTGACGTCATCGCACGCGCTGATATTAAACGTGTCTATTACCGATAATTATGAAACTTCTGTTATGGCCAAATTATGTGATAAATATATTTAGTACATGATTTCATGTGCAGCTTAAAGACTTGTTGAAGTTTATATAATTTAGTTGGGTCCCGCTTTTTCTGCGCGGTAAATTTCTTGCTCAATGCCAATAATAGGGGATTCATGTTATTCATATATATTTATCCCACATGGTTGTTATTAATAACAAGACAGGTTTGCCTTAGGGTACGTTCACACACTGGCAAGTTTGCATGGTATGGTTTGCAGGCATTTTGTTGTAGTAAACGATATGGTGCCATAATATGAACGGAAACAAGCACATAAAATGCATCTGTACCACAGCTAACTACTTGCGAAGTAAAATCTCTGTAGCTCCACCTATAGCGATGCTACCGGAATTTGCCTGTAAACAGCATGCAATTATCTCGCAAAAATAAATCATACATGTATTTGAAGGCAAATTACAGTAGCACCGTTACATGTGGAACTACATAACTTTTACTGCTCATGTCGTTAGCTTTGGTACAGATGCATGTTATGTGCATGTCTCCGTTCATATTATGGCACCATATCGTTTTCTACGACAAAATGCCTGCAAACTACATCGTGTAAACTTGCCAGTGTATGACAGTACCCTTAATGACTACCATTTATTAATCACTAAAGCAACAGGTAGTCGGAAACGTGTTTATGGACCTCCAGCTTTCTTGTCATTGGTGAAGGCCCTTTTTTGGTACCACTAAAGCGCCAACCACGGAGTCCTGGCAACGATCACCTATCTAGTCCTGGAAGACACTAAGCATAGCTGTTAGCATCAGGGATGCCTCCCCCAAACGGAAGGAGGAAAACTGGGCGGGAGGGTGGGACGCTAAATAATTGTCGACTGATCCGGGCGAATGTTCTGACGAAAGGGCTGTATGATGTCCGTGTGATTACCCATGTGATCTGACGTCAGACGAAATAGTTCCTCCCTCAATCTCGATGGGCTTTGTTACAATGCTTTAGCATATATACTCGTCCCTTTGGACAAACAAAGGCATTATCTCAGTTGACAATTAGTGAAGTGAGGAATAGAAACTGGCAAATTGATTTTCTTGATTTCCATATCGCTCCGCATGTATTACAGTACGTGATTGAATATATGCAGTACTGTCATATCTATTTATAGTCATCGTGGGTTTTCCCTTCCAATATATACACGTAGCACCCCGTGGGATAAATGATCTGCTTGCTAGCTTATGCTCTGGCATCTCTGTTATGTAATTACGAAAAGCCCCGCATGACACGAACACCGGCACTGTAAAATGGTTGCTTTGTTGGTTTTTAAATTCTTGCCAATCTTCGTTGCACTAACGAAAATAGACACGAACACAAAGAGGCAAATTGGGGGACTATATTTTCCGTCGCCAGCCCGAGCGCGCAATATTGTCGTATACGGTTGTGAAGCGTCACAGCCAACGATGTAAATGTATATATTTTGTGGCTTCTTTTATGTATTTTTATATGGTGGCCCCAGAACATACAACTAAGATGACACCGGTACCTAAAGGTTGCAAATGTTGTCCCCAAAATATCAATAAATTTGGGGTCAAAAATCGAATCTTCCCATGTTTGTAGTTTTACCGGATAAGCACTATTGTGAGTGGCCCCCGGCCATACAACTAACAATACGATGGCACCAAAAACAAGTTAAATAATGTGGGGGGAAAAATCAATTTTTTATATATTCGTGGTTATTATCAGATTATGACCGGGTAAAGACTTCTGTGGGGTGGAAAGTAATTTATGTATTCATACCAATGTAAATACTGTATGTATTTGTTCATGCAGGTTCCACATTAATTTGTGACTTTTCGCATTAAACTCAATCATTCCCCCGACCATACAGCTCAGATGACACGAACCAATTTTGACCAAATATAGCCCTTTTAGTCGGCATTCATATGTAGAATTTAAGTGTATTCGCTGCTACAAAATCGTACTACCACATCCACATCGTGTTTACAATTAATCATTAATGTTCCGCTGCATCATGTGATAACTAATAAGCGATGTTTGCTAGCGTCTTCGCCGAGAATAGCTAAATTCAGAACATGGGTGTCGAAGGCAGTTTTCATGTATTTTTTCATTGTCTCTTCGTATAACTGGGCTATAATCGCTCTCTAAGCATAAAAACAACATCTTCGCTCGGATTTATTATTAACAAAATGTGTGTCCTGTATTTGCGTTGGGAATAGAAGACCGTGCATACAAGTACACAGCCAAATTACACTCTTAACAATACCGCAGCGAATGAACAGTCTTCCGACAAAATTGCACGATCTTTTGCCCCAGCGTTGTTATTCATTAATAATTTAATCATTAGGTATCCATCCACGGAATACTGTAAAACAATTAGCTGACACACACTTTGCCATTTTAAAAACATTCTACAAAAAAATGCTACAAAAATGACAACAGCGCCGAGTGACAATGCCTATGCCGCGTGCCTAAACATGTACTTGGAAACGTCGATACTTCCTACCATTTAACATGACATTCCGGCGTCATAATTACTTCGGGTATGACTGTATTGTATTGACAATAACCGTACTAGATGCTAACATTTATTGCACAACAAGTAACCAGACAAATCAACAAGATGGAACGTATGCAAAGAAATGAAACCTGGAATTAAAACTAACAAGGGTCTGTGACACTACGTTCGAATATCAATCCCACTTGCAAAGACAGATGTCTGGTGCCACGCGATGCGTGATCAGTTGCGACAAGCCGATTGAAAAAGCTGAAATGCCGACGCGACGAAGTTTTGAGTGTACGCTTCTTATAGTTTCATTTTCTACTTTTGGTGGTTCTCATGTGAAATGGCGGATTAAATTATAAAAAATAACTCTTGTTTCGATTAAGGTTATGAGTTATAACCGAAAGTTTGAAGATAAATATTCTATAACTGGGCTACGCGTTTACATAATTTATTTTCAAATTTTTCGGTAATAACTGCACAACCTTAATCGAAACAAGAGTTATTTCTTAAATACTACTATTATACGCCTTTCTAAATGACAATAACAGGATGACTCAATCGTTTCTCCATAACAACATTTAAACTAACTGAATGCTAAATGAGTTGCTTATCGTGTGCCGTCATGATTAGTCATTATCCTGGACAAAATATGCTTATTATACCGAATTTTGTGGCACTGATTTTCAATAATTTGTGTGAAATATGATTTAGGATTATCCCTCTTTTATCAAATTTACAAAACGGTTATATTCATACACCAATACAATAGTGGGATTCAGGATGTGCCT
Organism: Siphonodentalium dalli; assembly: GCA_032622095.1. NCBI lineage: Eukaryota > Metazoa > Mollusca > Scaphopoda > Gadilida > Siphonodentaliidae > Siphonodentalium > Siphonodentalium dalli. The sequence continues at coordinate 32,569,483 of CP136069.1, read as the reverse complement.
GACCTGGTCATATACCAATACAACAGTGGAATTCAGGATGTGCCTGACCTGGTTATATACCACTATAATAGTGGAATTCAGGATGTGCCTGACCTGGTTAAATACCAATATAATAGTGGAATTCGGGATGTGCCTGACCTGGTTATATACCAATACAATATAGTGGAATTCAGGATGTGCCTGACCTGGTTATATACCACCATAACATAGTGGAATTCAGGATGTGCCTGACCTGGTTATATAACATATAATAGTGGGATTCAGGATGTGCCTGACCTGGTTATATACCATATAATAGTGGAATTCGGGATGTACCTGACCTGGTTATATACCACTATAATAGTGGAATTCAGGATGTGCCTTATCTGTTTATGCTGCTAAATAGATGCAACGCTTACATTTAATATCATGTTAGTTTATCGGCATTGGTTTTTTCGATATAAAAACACAATTCTACGGCTGCCACAGGGCCTCTATTATGGTAGGGCGAATATCAAGTTTACGTTTGACACCGAAAAACGCCATCGACGTGCTAAATTATTCGATATATTAGCTGTTACACTTCATTATTCATTCTGTTGAGTTGTTTTCGTGTTTTTCCACGTGCCAGCCCATTAGAAAAAAACAAGGTCTCTTTAGAGTCAATTATTTTATGGTCAATTATTTCAGGGGCAACTAATTTGTGATCACCCCAGGAGATTAAAAAAATGGGACTCCTCTTGCATTTGTTGGAGAAAAGGGGGCATGGAAATTTCATCTGTGCATGTTTTCATAGTACCAGAACGCTACATCTTGCTGATATGTAAGAACTCGTATTAGGGGTTGACAAAGTACTGGCTAAGCGGGTTCTATATTACGGCAATAATACCAATTTTATAAAAGTTCAGTAATATATTGCGCCGTGATCAGTACGATTCTGCGTGCGGATAGTGGTGACTAAGATTAGCTGGGTACATGTTCTTTGCAATGCAGTACTGGAATATCATTGTTTATAGAGGGATTATATGTCGGGCTGGGTTCAACACGTATATATAAACGATCATTGTGTCGGGCTACACAGATATACATTTCGAGCTAAAGCAACAACAGTTATACTGACAATTTCAGACTAAGTCGATCCCAAATATCATGGAATTATGTAACTTGTTTGGACCGCATGGAATTTGTTTGAGTTCATGAAGTTTGCGGTCACATTGTGGTCTAAACTCTGACTTGACCGATCCCCGGACTATATTTGCGTTGACTTGACTGGTCCCGGGACTATAAATCTTGTCATCGCTCTGACTTGACTGGTCCCCGGACGATAAACTTTGCTCTGACTTAACTGGTCCCCGGTCTATAAACATTCTCATCGCCCTGACTTGACTGGTACCCGATCGATATCGTTGAAGTGTTTAAATGTGACCTATGTGTGCTTCAGGGAATTGTTTACATGTTAATGGGGAGTTTGCATAAATCCAGCCAAACATGCCAAGAGATTTTCAACAAAGTATTTCTCTGGATCTATTTGGCGAAAAATCTTCAATTTCAAAAATCCTCACCTTCGTTACATATAGAATCTGACCAATTATTAAGAGATGACAAAAAATGGATTTTAATACATTTGAGAGGTTGGAATTATTCTCTTCCTTTTTGTGAATTTCGATACCAAGAACTGCTAGAATAATTACTAATTTCACACAATGACCACTTACCAAAATAGCTTATTTATTGTCTTGGCTTCACGAGAGGAGGCTTCATTTGTATCATAACGTTGTGATGTTTAAGTTGAACATGGCATCATACCTACATATATTATAATGCAGATTAAAGCAGTCGCAAATATTCCAGCCCAATGGAAACAAATGGTGATATGTGGTGTGGTCCACTCAAGCAGGGAGAAATCAACTACAATAAGGTCGTAATGTAAACATATTTGGTAATCAACTTAAACTTGGTTATGAACCCATGGCCCATGCCAGAACTCATCACAGCCCAATTTTGCATTGATCAACATGCATGACATGAAAATTATCAATTATTTATGGGTAGTTTCCTTTCTAAATGAAAATAATCTTTAAATTCACAAATTAAGAATAATTAAGTCTCCTCTCATGATCTTCAGACATGATATTATGGATATATGAACTGTACTTTTGAAAAAAACAATCTACTTTATTGAAGTTCTTGGAACAAAATGAAATTTTAATATTTTTATGCGAATAAAAATAAAGCAAATGAGGTTATAGTGCCCATCGGTTCGGTGGTTCTTAAATATTGTATCACAATAATCGATTGTATCCAAATTTCGCAAAGAAATTCCTGACAGATTTTGAGAAAATCTATTTTAAAATACCAGGACATTTTGGCAAACTGTCTGTCTGACCCTTACCATGGCCATACTCTGTCGCGCATGTAAGTTCCCAACCACAAATATGGCGAAATGTAAAAAGAGAGCTGGATTCCAGTTTGCACCGATTTTATTTAGAAAAAAACTTTTCCGCCAAAATCTTAGTTCCCACAGATTTTCATTGCTGACTAATCAGTTTCATATTCCTTCTGTATCCATGCGGATATTTTGATTAACAATATATACGTCTCGGTTGTTGCACGGCGACATTATGTCGTATTTGTGGTCGGCGACATTATTCAACTCGTACAATGAGGCCCTTTTCCAGCTGATGCTGCTCCACTTTTAATGCGTAATACACCAGGACGCTTTATCGGCGGTAGAAATACCACACAGTTCTGGATAGCGTCGCTGAAATCAGACTGATAACTGCACGTAGAATCCACTGAACACCGTTTTGATTATCCACACAACTATAAAATGACAACTTTAGAAATCATAACGATACTTTGGCTCAACATCACCATTTCGCCCCCTACCATCACATCAATCCACCAACATGATCGTAAATTATTAGGACCATCAAATCTTACAGACAAGTATAAATGCTTGAATGTACGGTGCCCTGGCGGCTGAAAGATATAAACATTTCCAAATCTGAAAGAACTTCGTCATGCACATGTCATTTTTCCGTACATATAAATTCTATATTAGGCACCGAATCCCAAACGAACATTGTAGTTAGAATATGAATTGTCAATTAGCCGATATATTCGCACACGAATCCCGGTTTGTTGTCTGAACAAATTTTGTTACATATGAGAAAGTCATATGAGCCGCCATACATTTCGAGGCAAAAGTCGGTTGAAACGTCATTTGGCTCATCCGGGTACCAGTTGAAATATGTAACGTCAGTGCCGTCTGTGTATTTCCATGGTGACCATTGATCTTGCTGGCGTCCGTCAATCCAGATGTGACCCACCAACGGATAATCTGAAAATAAATAATAATACTGGCTGGTCAGGGGATGTAAAATTGCAGGCAGTTATTGTGTTTTTCTTTGCACTCATTATTTTCACAAAAACAGTCATCTGTTAAAGAATTTTCGCTAGTACTTTCACAAAAATATGCCTCAAAGAAGTAACTCAATATCAACAATGTTTCGAGGATATTCATCTGCTATACTGCTTGAGGAGTTGCCAGTCTCATGGCAGTATCGAATCCAGGGTCTACATGTTACAATGAGGGCACATTCCCTACAATTTTTGGTGTAGCATGGGGTTACATGCAGAACTAAGCGGTTATTCACGTGCGTCTGTAATTTATTTGACTATCCTTTAAATTGTTTACTAACTACGCTAATTCTGGTTACAACACAGACTCGTATGGTATCGCAGTACTGAGCTGAAACATTTGAGGGGAGTTCCCATTACTACCAGCAAGCTTTACGTCAGTTTTAGCCAATCACAACGTCTATCTACAAGAAAATTTTGAGCATCACATTTAATGATCAATAGGTACCGGTATTATTATTGTTTTTGGCATTAAACCTCCTTCCCTAATGTTTTGCCCAAAAATTACAATCATCAACTTAAAAAACATTAACAACACCTGAAATAAAATGTGAATTATTTTTAAATTTTCTTTTTGAAATATATATAGATATATTATTTACATAATGACAAGATCATAATCCTACTTATGTCTACCTCGTGTCCCGATACGTTTAGTAAGAAACGACACGTTCAGCGGTGTTAGCGTGGTAGAACATTACAAATAATTAAAAGTTTCAGTTCGAACCCGAGCTCGGTGATTTTTGGTATAGGCTAGGCCGATTACAAATTAAAAAAATATTTTGTAAACTTTTACTTCAACTTTTATTGACTAAAAGTTGTAATCGGAGTCAGCCGAGTCATCCGTTTGTTTGTTCATTATCTCCTATAGGCCTATACAATCAGCTGCGACATCTCTAACAAGACATATTCCTGTGTATGATATAATCTCACTTACAAAACAACTGTATAGTGTATAAACAGTACTTTGAGTATAAATCACTAACTGTGTCATACACTCACGTCGGAACTAAAACATCCATTGATTTGAGCCGCCAACATCCGAACAATAACAATAAGTACCTAGTTAACAAGAGGCGGCTGACTCGGCTAGTTCCGACTACAACTTTTAGTGGACTGGGGAAAGAAAATGTCAATAAAAGTTTAAATATAAGACTTACAAGTTATCTTTTGCATTTCTTTTATTTGTAATTGACATAGCTTATCACAAACCAAATATTAACATTGTTGATATAATGTAAACGACAATAAACGAAATTTAAATTCCCAACTACACCTTTTTACCGGGTTCTACATCTGGGTCGCACTACAACTTTTAGTGCATCCCAATAATCCCCATAGAACCTCCATGCCTCCACTCCATACCAAGAGAAAACCCCATTAGATTGCGTAATAAAGCGATACATTCGTTATACAGTGGTAGATTCTCCACATAGCTAAAGCGCTATAAATATTGCCTGCCACATTGAAAATATCACACAACAGAAGAGATTACGACAGCTAATTAAACTCTAATTACATACGTAAAGTGTCCATATTACTGACCAATAATACATAGACAGGAGAATATAACTACGTATTTCCAATAATGTCAACAGTTAACACCAGTTTGGAGCTGGGGATATACAGTGTATTCTGCGTGCATATGCATTTGATGTAGAAGTTATTTATAGCGATACAGAGCCAAAATAATATGAATTCGTGTTTCTGGTAACGGTCCAAAATATATTGGGGCGGGCGATTTTGCATTTTATTTTATTTTTTCATTTTATTTTTCCAAAGTTAACAAACAACCGAACATAATGAGCAGTTATGAAGTCAGACATCAGAAATAGAGAAAATTATATACTGCGTTTACATGCAATAATACGCGAAAACAACATTTACGAATACATCAGCTTAGAATAGCAAAGTTTCATGTGACAGAATGGCACCGGGGACCATAAAGGAAATACATGGGATCTGGTCTGCTTTTTATGTTATCTCCGGTGAAATTCAGTCACATGATAGTGCACCCTACTGTTTTCATTTCTTCACGGTGCTCACACGTTTATCTGTCACAGCTTTAACCCAGCCTTACATATATATTATACTAGCAGGGTTACCCGGCGTTGCCCAGGTTAATGTATGCTGTGGATATTTGTTGGGAATAGAGAATACGTTTTCTCATAAATTGTATATTCAAATAGCATCACAAAACATGATTATTACAGTCATGAAATATAAGTAGTGGCTCACCTTGTCAATTGTCATTCTGTTTATCGCGATTAATCCGTTCCAACAATAATGAAGTATTTATTTATTTACAACTTCGTATACATTATACGTTATAATATGATACATGAACATCATAAACACATTAGTTCGATAAAAGATGATAATTGGGTTTTACATATTGAGATGTATCAATCAATCTAGTGGGTTGGACTAATATCTCGAGGACACCTGGCTATCATATCTCCATGAAGATACAGATGTTTCAAAGAAATTTCCAGGTGCTCCTCTGTTCATGGTGCTATATATTGGCTAAATATTCTTAGTTTAAACGAAACATTTGTTGCTGCGCACATATATCAGCTACATGTGCCAGACACAAAGCGAGATTTTGAGTTGTTTATGTCAGTCGATGAGTCTGTTCTAAAACCCTTGTCAGATGTCAGTATTGGTAGGATCCTGAAAAGTATTGTGCTACTAACTGCATTTTCGTGTATATCAGAAGAAACTATATTTGACTGCACACTGTGACCACTATTTTTGAACAGGCCTTCCATGTCTCTTGACAAATTGTAACTTTTTGTGGAAACTGTATTGAATGGAACAGACTAAATTTTGTTATTATATATATGCAATCCTCTGACGGTTCGAGGTCTCTCAGTTTGCACGAATATATGTATCTCTTCAATAGAATGATAAATATACGTTTAATGCTTCTTCTAGTTATCTCTTTTTGCTAGCTCATTGTGTAAATGCCTTGATTGCCATTCCCATATAAATATGACCGTTAAGAAGATATAATTGTTCAAGTGACTTATATGGGTCACCATATGTCGGGATTGTGAAATGTGAACGCCCAACTACTTAAAATGATATGGAGATGGTCTGGTGACTGTATATAACTTATATGTGGATACCGGCGGATAGCAATCTTATCAATAATAGTGCATATCCGCTCGCCATCCGTGACGCAAACGACACCAAATGTGATTTAATTCATGGTATATCATTAGAGAAAAACGTGTATGAATTTGGTGGAATTTGGTTTATTAAATCAATTGTTGATGCAACCCTGACTCGAACAACGCCATATTTCGAAGGTGATTATGTATTCGTTTGGTGGAAATCAGCGACAAAACTATTTGACCATATTTTTTAAATTTCCCCTCCCACCAACAGCGTCATTTTAGAAAATTTTAACCCGCATCATTATCTTCCTTGTAAAAAGTTACCCCTCTTAGAACGCCTTGGTGCCATCTCGATTGTACCGCGTGAAGTTATATATAGAACGCACACAGACAGACAGAAAGACAGACAGACAGCACGATTTTATTTCTTGTATCATTTGAGAAGAACGTGTCTGAATTTGATGGTAATTGGTACTAACAATATTTTGTATCAGTTTTGGTGACCCTCCCGTCCCTATTTCGGACTCAAGCTGCACACACTAAGACTCATTAGAGATTAGAGATGCATATATATGAAATTGGTGAAAATTGGCGAGTATACAAATTCGTATCAAATTTAAGGTCCCCATATCTCTCACCCATAGGGCACCACTTTGGTGTATCTAAACCACACGATAAGATTCCTCGTATCTCGGAGAAGAATATGTATCAATCTGGTGGAAATCGGCACTAAACATATAGATATAATTATTTGTGTCCCTCTCATCTCTATACACCCACTTGTGACATCCTTAAACCACACGATTACACTCCTGATATCATGGAGATGATTGTTTATAAGTTTGGTGATAATCGGCGACTAAACAATTTTTGTTATCAAATTTGGTGCCAATCCCTCCCCTCTCCATCTCTCACCCAAACAGCACCACTATGGCGTCTTTAAATCACGATTAGATTCCTCGTATCATGGATAAGAACGTGTATCAATTTGGTGGAAATTGGCGCTAAAATAAAGGTGCATCAATTTTGGTGCCCCTGTCCCTTTCAATGCAACCCTGACTCGAATGAGGCCACATTTGACAGATAAAAACCACACCATTAGACTCCTCATACCATGGGGATGATTTTGTATAAGTGTGGTTGCAATCGGCGACTTATTATCAAATTTAGTGCCCACCCCTCCCAATCTCTCATCCAAAAACAACAATTTGGCGTTGTTAAATCGCACAATTAGATTCCTTGTATCATGAAGAAGAATATATATCAATTTGGTGGAAATCGGCGCTAATATTAGTTTTATCAATTTTGGTGCCCCTCTCCCCTTCCGTTCATCCCTGACTCAAACGACGCCACTTTTGAAATATTTAAACCACACCGTTGGATTCTTCATATCATGGGGATGATTATGTGTAAGTTTCGTGGCAATCGGCGACAGAAAACAAAATCTGCCACCCCCCCCCCCCTACCCTTCCGGGCACCCCTGACGCGAACGGCGCGACTTTTGCCATATTTAAACCACGCCATTAGATTCCTCATATTATGGGGATGATTATATATAAGTTTGGTGGCAATCGGCGACATTTTTGTCTTCTGCCCCTCCCCCTTTCTGCCTCTGACAACAACGGCGTCACTTTAGAAAATTCTAATCCCGACCATTATCTTTCTCGTAGAAAGCTACTCCTAGTAGACCCCTTTGGCATCATCTAGATGGTCCCCTGTGAATTTCTATAGAACACAGACAGACAGACAGACAGACAGACAGACAGACATTCGCAAATATAGATATAGATATAGATAGATGGTTTATTGCTCATATAAATCATGGTTGACATGTGAGCGCGTACAACACTCGTTCATATGTATATACAATGAAATCATGGTGCCCATTACATTTTGAGCTAACAAATTCATTGTGCTTTGTTTTATGCATAATATCTATTTTGGTTGGGCTTTTCATTTTGTCAAATTAGGGGTTGTGTGGGGTTAGTGGCTGGTGGGGAGGGGATAGTCACGATCATCGGTACACATATTTGATGTGTATTATTGTGTGTTTAATATCAATGTGACATGGGGCCCAGCACAAATATATAATGGGCATGGTGGGCTGGTGGTGTAGCACTACGGTTGGGATATACGGATTTAGGTTCCCTTAATTGTGTGCATAATATATATAGCATGGGGGAAAGGGTATTACTTGGTTTCACATTGATGTTAGGATGGGGTGGGTTCATGGTTGGGTTGTTTGATTTGTTTCTGCCTCAGGCTGCTCTCACGATATTTAGGGCTTCTTTTATGAATATTGATAGATTTGTTAGAAGTGTTTGTAGAAGTGAAGAGACTATTTAGTTTCAAAATATTTGGTCGGATATAAAAATATGGTTTATAATATATTAATAATGCATGGCTTATCGTTCATTTTGCGGTAGTATGTCAAAAGAAGCATTGGGACGAGTGGACTATACTACATGTAGTATAACTGTATTCCTGTTTAGACATAGTCAATGAGAAGACATGAATTAATACGTATTAATTATATGACCAGTCCAGGCACGCAAATTTGTATTGAGGTGATTTAGCGTTGAGTTCATGCGGAGGTTACCTATTTGTAGAATAAAAATGCAGCAAATGAAAACAGGTTGCACCAAAGGTTTCTGTGCATGCAATGATGTACATGTAGGTCGCCTATCACACATTCTCACCTTAATAAGTTAATTATTGCTTAACCAATTGTATCAAGACCCAAATTAAGATACTCAAAATTATAAACTTTCAATAAGTTTCCCATTAGTCGTTAATGGTAATATTGATTATCACAGTTTGGGTACATATTATGATACGCCTAACCTATGGTTTACCTAACCTGGAACAATGGGTGACATTGGAGTGAATTCGCGCAAAATATTTTTATTTGCCACGAATTTTGGAAACTGGTCTCAGATATTACAATTTACGACAAACTTATGGTGACTGCAGGAGAGTATAATTATGTTATTAATTACAACTAACGTCTCTTCGTAGTGCATGTGTTTATTTTTGTAATCCGTTGTTAGAAAAGACATTTCGATCATAAACTTGTTTATCATCGATCAAAATTGATTGTTGTAGTTGGAAAAGGAAATCATTCTGTTTGGTTGGCGATTATCGCAATAATCCAGGGGAACACCGCGTGTGTAACGTAACTATCACAAGTATGACGTACTCTGGGGAAAACTTATCCCCAATTTCATGTGTAAGATATTTTAAACATAACATCTCTGACTTGTTTTATGTTATTTATTTTCATGTAAATGAATATTAAATTAGGTATAAATATAAATAACGACAAGTAATTTCAATTAGCTTTTCCCCGTGAAACTTAGGCCTGGTAATCGAGGTACAAAAAGAATTAGATAGCTGTGACCCGCCATATCAAATACAGTCGTAAGTCGGGATTTTATTTTACCCTGTGCCAATGCATTCTCTTATATATGCGAGTCGAACATAGGTCGCCTCGCATATATAAGAGAATGCATTGGCCTAACATTTTTTTATCATGTTTTTTAAATAAATGTTTCTTACAATTTTTAGGACATAAAATAAAAAACATCCATTACCCTGCAGGGAGCCCCACACATATATAGAAGCATATAGAAGAGTGTCGTCTCCTCATGTTTGTCTGGGGCTCTGTATGGGTGAAATTATAAAATTGTTAAAGAATACAAGAACAAATTATTAAAATTGTTAGGCCAATGCATTCTCTTATATATGCGAGGCGACCTATGGTCGACTCGCATATATAAGAGAATGCATTGGCACAGGGTAAAACAAATCCCGACGTACGACTGGATTTGATATGGCGGGTCACATTTGCATGAGTACGAACGTCGGGGTGTTCCCATATCGTATTGCGGTAATCGCCAACCATTCGGGCTGAACGCTAAAAAATTAAGACTGGCTGCTTGACAACTCATCGGACAGAAACAATTTAAGTATATTAGATCACTTGTGAGATCATTATCGGAGAGAAAGCATAGCAGTGTGCAGTAAACTGCATGACCAAAGTAAAAAAAAGATCTGAAAAAATGATTGACAAAGCTTTAAAAAACGTTTATCGATGAAAAAGGTCAAAGTCAATAAAATGATTTTGGGGCGCGGCGTTTTAGATGGGGCGGGCGGGTTACCGGAAGCACATATTGTTTGGACTAATGATATCGCCCCTCCCCTATTTTCCAAACTCAGCAACGCGACGAGACACACAAGGCAAATTTCTTAGCCAAAATTAACAGTGATACATCACTAACACGGCTAAATTATTCTTTAGAACTTGACAAAATCAGAGGCCCAACTTGAAATAGATGGAACAGTGGAAACTCTAAAGAATTATTCAAGAATGCCAGTGATACATTAGAATACCCGAAATACCACAAGCCACATGGAACCCCCATTACATCCCAGCGAAAAAAATCCAACCCACCATGGTTTAATCGCAGTTGTAACCAGACTAGAGCGAATTACAAAAATGCCCGTAAACAGTATAAAACTAATCTAACCCACCTAAATAAAGCAAATATGATAGAACTTACACTCTTAAAACAATAGGTTCTCTAGAGTACGTAGTTACTAAGCTTTGTCCCAGGGGGGAGTACCAAATTTTTGGTTCTCTAGAGTACCTGATAAATATTTAGGTTCTCTGGAGTACCTATATATTTTGGTTCTCTGGAGTACCTATATATTTAGGTTCTCTGGAGTACCTATATGTTTTGGTTCTCTAGAGTACCTACATGTATCCGGGCATTATGCATATAATACCCACCGCCTTTATGTCACCGAAGCCTATATAACGTACACGATATGAAGTGCCAAGAAATAAACGCTTTCTTGACACGCCCATTATATTATCTGAAGTACCAAAATGTTAAGACAGGTACTCTGAAGTATTTACGTACTATGCATAGTACCTAAGCAATTTGTTACTCCAGAGAACCAAACAGCCCGGATACCAAGCACTCGAAATTACGAAACATGGCCGACGGCAAATCTAACAATGTGGCATGTTAGATTTCAAATGATGCTACGGCGTTTAAACATCAAATTAAGTACAAAACCACATGGACTCCCTTGCATAGTGCTAAATTAAATAATCCGAATTATACATGTATTACTTTTATTTGTACAGAACAGAACATTGATCGTGATTTTGTACTTAATTCAAGGTTTAATATCTCGATTTCAGGATTTCCATGAACTGTCTAAAATAATCGGCCAAATTTCTTAATTTGTGTGCAATAATATTAAAGTAAACATTATAAATCAAACATCTTAAACAGGTCTGGGTGAAACACCATTCGATCTACATGTAGAATAGCCCGATAAATAAAAAACTACCTTGCGATAAATCGCAAACTTTTGCGAATCGCCAACTACCTTGCAATAAATATATTTGATTTAGCGCAAAGGTTTTCAATTGATCACTGCGGTTTGTGATTTATCGCAGATATATTTTTATGCATTGGCACTAATGGGTTTGAACCATATAAATATAAATCAGACATCTTCAACAGTTCTTGGTAAACCATTCATCGATCTATAATAGCACGGTTTGGACTAAAATAGACCGATCGGTCTTTCACAGCCAGCATGAATGTGGGATAAGGGGAGCAAACCTTTACGATAAATCACAAAACAACTTTGCGAGAAATCACAAACACCTTTGCCAAAACTTGCAAACCTTTACGATAAATCTCAAACATCTTTACGATAACTCTCAGACTGCGTACTGGGCGATTATATTTTGCGATTTATCGCAAAGATGTTTCAGATTTGTCGCAAATTTTTTTTGGCGCCAATGGGCTTCTGTTAACATTATAAATCAGACATTTCCCTGACCTGTTGCCTGCACGTGAAGCAAAATTTGTCTGAAATAATCGTCCAAATTTCTTAATTTGTGTGAACATTATTAATCAGACATCTTAAACAGGTTTGAGTGAACAACCTATCAATCTATAATTGCCCGGTCGGGCTAAAATAGACCGATCAGTCATTCACAGCCAGATGCATGTGTGATGGGGGAGAAAACCTTTGCGATAAATCGCAAAACTTTGCAAAAAATCACAAACACATTTGCGATAACACGCAAACCTTTACGATAAATCTCAAACATATTTACGATAGCTCTCAGACTGCATACTGGGTGATTATATTTTGCGATTTATCGCAAATATTTTTGAGATTTGTCGCAAATATTTTTGGCGCTAATGGGCTTCTGTATACTTTATAAATCAGACATTTCGCTGAGCAAACGCTCTTTAAAAACACTTCTTCGAATATTTCCGTTATTTCGTCAAAAATTCTTCTTCAAATCTCTCCGTTATTTTGTCAAAAACACTTCTCATACAAATCACCGTTATTTAGCAAATTAACATTATTTATAGAGTTATTGCCCTTCATGCAGGATTAACAAAACATGTCTTCATTTAGTGGACAATCCCAAGCTCGCGTGCCACGCGTGGTTGGATTGTCCATTTATTAATGACCATTTTAGGTACCGATTGTCCATTTATAAGTGGAGAATCCTTGAAGAATTGCCTGTCTTTACGATAACTCTAAAACAACTTGGTGATTATACTTTACAATTTATCGCAAGCATGTTTGAGATTTATCACAAAAGTTTGTGATTTATTGCAGATATATTATTATGCGTTGGCACTAATGGGCTTGAACCGTATAAATCAGACATCTTAAACAGGTCTGGATGAACCACAAATCGATATTCATGTATAATAGCATGGTCGGGCTAAAATGGACTGATCGGTCTTTCACAGCCAACATGCATGTGGGACATGGGTAGCAAACCCATGCTTAAAACAAAATTAATTCTATGAAAGAAGTATTTACAAAAGAACATAAGGATATATACATTATATACATGTATCCGGTGCTATGGGGATATCTATATCCTAATATGTGAATATAATAATGTATGTTGTTATCGTGTTTCATTTGGCTCTGTGGTATGAAATTGTTAGTACTGCTTCCTGAAAACAGATGACCCCATGTGTCATCTTTTACATCTCTGTTTAACGGTAAATAGTCAGTAATATAACATTAGTAATTTGACAGAGTCTTTCTGATGACAGATATAGTTACATGGTGTGTTTGTCATAGCTAATTAGGAATTTAGGAGTGACAATATTAAGATAATTTGACAAATTCAGATATTTAGTTGATTGATGAGTTCGGATCAGGACCGTGGCCCAGTGTGAGTGTTGCACGACATGAATGCATGCCTGCATGTGTTGTTTATACGTGGTTCAGAACATGTGGCTGTCTTCATGTTAAGTTATGGATTGGAAGGGGGGTCAATACACAAACAATGGGCTGGTATAAATTCGTCCCTAAAAGGGGACAGTCCTCCGTTAAATTACCGTTTAAATGAGCACCTTCAGCAATATATAATGTGTATATGTATACATGTACAATATACGCATTTAACAATATAGTCTATATTAGTATATATCATACAGCAATGGATTCGATAATACATATAATGAATATGAATATATTAAATATATTTGAAGAGACAACTCATATCTAATATACAAAAGTTGAAGTGGAATTTTAGCACAAAGTGTTATCATGATGTGCTTATATTTGAGAGCTCTGTGTGGACTGCTCGGATCAGCATGCATATTCTGTTTAGAATTATGGGGTCATATGAGTTCAGGATTTCATCCATAATCAAAATATTTATTTTATCACCATATTTTTGGGGGATAATTTTCTTCCTTATGTGAGCAAATTTTTTGCATTCCAATAAATAATGGAATTCGTCTGCTATCATGTTATGGTTACATAAGCGACATGTTCTATCCTTGTGGGGTGTTCCATTCCATCTCCCAGTTTCTATTGGGAGGTTGTGGTTCGCTGTTCTGAATCTGCAGAATTCAATTCGGTTTTTACTTTGTAAGATATCAAGATATTTTTCAAAGGAGAAATGGTGTTTAAATATGCGATATATTTGGCCTCTACTTGATTTGTTCATTTCAGAGTCCCACTTTATTTTAAAGTCTCTTAGAAGACTGTTTTTCACGCAATCAAGAAATTGATTGGCACACTTTAGTTCACCAGATGTCAGTAAATCTGCCTGGCCACAGCTACGTAAGATCTCTCGGATTTCTCTTGTCCACTTAAAAAGCTTTTTATCGGCATCTCCCATAAGTTTCACTGACAAATCATAAAGCACTTTCCCATACCGTGTGTATGTCATATTTTTTATTTTCAACCAATACTTTAACAATCTTAACTTTATTGTGATGTCCAATGGATATCTTCCTGATTCGCCATAAAACATATAGTTGGGGGTTGATGGTTTCAAATTTAGGATATGTTTAAAAAAATTTCGGTGTACATTTTCGAGTACCTGGTTATCTCCATAACCCCATATCTCACAGCCGTACAATAATATTGGCAGCACCTGTGAATCGAATAGGTCCAAATGATTAGCTACTGAGAGGCAGTTTTCTCTGGATCGTTTTATCACAGAGTACATTGCATGACTGCCTTTTGTTGCAAGAATTTGTTTTGTTTCTGTGTATGATCCCGATTTTGTATGCATAATTCCTAAATAATTGAACTTTTTCACTACTTCAAGATTAGTGCTATCAAATGTGAATTGTATGTTTCTTGGTAAGCTACGTTTGAAATGAGTAAAATTTTCGTTTTATTAATATTTACTTTTAGTTTCCATTTATTGCAGTACAAGCTGAAAACGTTAAGTTCTTTTTGCAGTTTTTTTGGGGTTTCGGCCATAAGCACTGTATCATCTGGATATAGTATGAGAAGTAATTTCGTGTAAACATTTAATTCTTGTTCAGTCTGGTTTGAGATTTTGGTGAGGCCGACAATACCCTCCTTTATCATAAAAGTCTCCAGGTCATTCAGAAATAGGGAAAACAATATTGGTGATAAGTTTTCACCATGCCTAACCCCTGGTAGACATGGGAAAAGAGATGAATAATTGTTTCCTAACTTGACCGATGATTTGACATTTTGATAAATATTTTTAATAACTCCAAAAAATTTCCCATTTATATTACAGGCCAATAGTTTTTTCCAAAGTCCCGGTCTCCAGACTTTGTCAAATGCCTTCTCAAAGTCAATAAATGCACAATAGAGGTTGCAGTTTAAATTATTTGTGAGGTCAGTTAACATGTGTATAATAAACATATTATCAGTAGTTGAGTAACCCGGCTTGATTTTGTTTGAGAATATTATTATTTTCTACATATTCATATATTCTGTTTGAATGTATTTTTGTAAATAACTTTCCAAAGCAGCTCAGGATTGTGATGGGCCTATAGTTGCTTGGATCGCAAGGGTCGCCTTTATTTTTGTAAATAGGGACAATGGTGCCTATACCCCATGAATCTGGTATGCAGCCCGCGTCAAGAATACAGTTAAATATTCTGCAATATATATTCAACATTTTCTCAGATGCTGCTTTAAGATGTTCATTGAGTATCATATCCTGACCACAGGCTTTATTGTTCTTCAGGCTATGTAGAGCCATCGGTATATGAACAAATGCTAAGATAACACAAAAAGAGTTTAATGTATTTAATATATGATCAAGTTTGGTACAGCCATAGTTAATAAATTATTCTCCATTAGCATCTATGCGTCAACGAGTCAATGTAATTGCCAAATCACCAGAGCCATATAATGTAGAATTTCGCGAATATGGTTTCCAGCTATGGATGAGGTTATTTCCTAGCAAAGCGGAAATAGCCGAATCGCTCACAATGATAGCCACACATCTTTCGACAAGAACATGATGCATCTGGACATTGGAATGGTATACATGGTTATGTATGTATACAGCTAAGCCCTAATTGACCCCCTAACGACATTGGCCACCGATATTACCGCGTTGTTGATGCTATTAACATTGATTAATCCAGCATGGCCGACCTTCGTACCGTTTTAAAGTCAGCATAATAACCACCACATAGTGTATATATCTGGCATGGCGTGACGCTGCATTGATGATGCAGTTGCGAATGTCGGTCAGTGACCAACTTCGAATGTTGATTAAACCGTAAACAAATTATTAATTGAAATATTGTTTTGTGTATAGTTAACACGGTGCATGGCGCTCACGAAAAGCTGGACTGGGTGTAAGGTGGCCATGTGAAAAATTAATGCGGAGTACAGTAGAAGCAAAATATTATTAATAGTACATGTACTGTAGAAAGATTACCTGCAGTTGCCACATATCAACCAATTGACCGTGGTTGAACGGCGGTATGGTATAACCGCCATTAACCGGTGTTATTAACGCCCTACAACCTTGTTAAAGGGGGTGTGATTAATTAGAGCATAGCTGTAGTAATTTACTAAAAGCTTGCGATTGATTCAGTGATAACGTGTGTCCCAGAGTTGGATCCGCATCTCCGAGATTATCCGTCACTCCATAAATATATCACATCAATATCACAGTGTCACAGGCGTTTCGATCAAAAGAATAGCAGTCTCCGTAACTGGGCGACATGTCATGGCGACATGGTTCTCAAATCACGTTTCGATGAAAATTGAAGAATATGATCCATCGTCCTTTGTACAGGTATTTGTACATTGTTATGTAGCCAACAAACTTGTGACTGACTCACGAGTCATGACTGATATGTGAGTGTGACGTCATAATTCCGACTAATTTCTACATAATTGTATGTCTCGTAATCCTAGTCACCAGTGGTTGTGTCTTGCGAGTTAATTGTGCGGTTTATAATTTTGTGAAACTTAAGTATCTGTTTTTTGTAATTCACAATACTGGTGTGCATGTAAAGTGTATAACCCCACTGCACTCAATGACTTTTTAAGTTTTTTAATTTGTTCTGTCTCAGTTCACTGAAAATTGCTGCTCTTTGCAGAGGAGAATATCAATTATTAGCGCCCGTTAATTTTCGGCGGTTATATATCATCTTGTCCCGTCCATGTACAAACATAATCCACACAGTGCTAACAATATTCCAGGTTATTAAGAAGCCAGTTAGGTCCAATTCCACACACAAAAAATATGTTGATGAATTTCCGAGAAGTTCACTACCCTAATCTTAAATACACACAGCGAGAGAACAACGTACCTAATTGGGCACACGCTACAGCATGTTAGCCGAGGCCGATAGCGATTCCAATATAAAATATGTAAGCCTGCTATTAGTTTGTGTCTTCCGTCAATTTTTATATACTGTAAAAAAACTCAATCGCCTCAAGTGGCCTGACGCCGCCATGTTTTCGTCAAATGAGATCGGCTAGTACCAAATGAATTATCACGTGATGTAATCACGTGGGTCATAATTCACGCTACTGCCCAGCGGCGATAACCACGCCTGCCATAAATTGCCAGACTGAATTATAGCAGGTTAGACACCACACGCCGATATGTCTGACAACAAGGAACGACGTGTTTAAAATTTGGTGGACTTACCACCAGTTTTCGCTGGATTTTTCTTCAATTCGACTTGTTCTTCATTGAAATCGCGACAACAAGAATACAAGTACTTTAGTGAAGGCTACATACATTCAGTTTCAATGTTTATTTGCGACGACAAGCTCTTTATTGGGGCAAATTACCACCGAAGCATGATGAAAAATGAACCTGCACATGGCGTCGATTTTGAGATAAATTGTTCGATAATTTCGGATATTCACTGTTTTTGTCAAGCTGGATATGTAACACATAATAAATATTTAATATTATTATAATATATCTCTTCACAATAGACACACGATCTATCAATTTATCGATGGTGTACCATACAATTTCCCTATTTCGATAAAAATTAGAGGACTTGTATGTTTTCATCCGTTGTAGTCAGTTTTTTGTACTTTTTCGAAGATGCACCATACTGGTATCAAAAAAGTGTTCCATGTCATAATTGATTGTTTTTTTTCTGGATAACGGATTGTTTTTTTCTGGATAATGATGCATATTCTAATTGATGGGCAATATTGGATCCTATACTGGACTTATGAACGTGAACGTATTGATCATATATGGAGATGGTTTTGTCATCGACCGCCTTCAACCTCTTTGACTAAACTATATATATATATACGTCCGTAGCAGCCCACCATCCTTCCCGATACACCAAAGCATCTGATATTTGTTTTTTTTTCTTTATTAACTCCTTAGTCACTAATTTAGAATTTGAAAATACCACGCCTGTACAGAAAGTGCGGGCAATTCCATAGACATAGGTTCCAATACATACGGCATATATTGCTATATAGTGTTTATATATGTCCTAGAATAATATAGGGACTGTTTATCGTGTGTATGGAGCCTCTGTTTGTTGTAAATTGTAATAATTTTCACTTTTCAAATGACGTAGAGCAGACCACCCTATTACCAAGAAGGGCGTTATGGAACAACATCTGTACAATATATAATAATCTTTTTATTTCAGACAAAAATAACGCCCTTATCCCTGCCACGTGGGTGTGTATCGGCTATGTAAAACGTGACTTATATATCTAAGGAATTAATAAAGACATTTAAATTTTAAAAATAAAATGTTATAATATCAATTAATAATCTTCATAATTGTCACATTACGCGTATAGAACAAACATGTTTCAGTATATTGAGAAATTATTTTTCATATCACAGTTCCCTAATATTCCATTGGTCTGTCATAATGTTTGTGTATGTAAGTCCACGTATAAATGCCATAAATACCATTTATTCACAAAATATACCAATAAATGCTGTATAATGTACCAAATCTAACCATCACAAGTCCGAAAGCTATCAAAGTAACAATAAACATCTGTAAAATTGAAGGAAGTTATTGTGTTTTTCTTATTATAAAAGTTGTGCCGACCCTATATTTGTCATTGTTGCCACTTTCGGGAGCAAACACACCAGTTTTCGACTATTTTATAAGTTTTTACTACATGTTTTCTGGTACCAACCATTTTATGCAGAACTTCAAATTAGTTGTACTCATAAGTTTTACACACACACGACTCTGTTGAAGAATTTTCGGTAGTTCTTTCATATAAACGTCCCAAAGAGGTAACTAAACTTTTCGAGGCATTATCGAATTCATAAACTGTTCTTCACATGCGTCTTTAAATTATTTGTATACCCTCGTAACGGTTTTGCGGCTTTTGAATTGATCATTAACTACGCCAATTATGGTTAAAACACAGACTTGACAGCTATTGCAGTACTGGCTGCAGCCATTCAGTCCATTGTCAAAATGTCTAAACAGTGGTAGACTCGCCACCTATATAAAATAGCGCAATGAACATTGTCTGTCACATTTAAAAGTTCACAGAAAATTAGAGATTACGACCGTGCGAAAAAACATTACGACTACAAATAGCCATTAGTAATAAGAAATCATGTTGACGGGAGTTGGTCATCGCATGTGAACATACTGACCACGCATGCACCTATAGTCACGCGATTTATGTTTTATTTGATGCGAACTCCGGCAGTAAACTGTGCATATCAGTGAAGGTCGGGAATTCACGGGAGATCCCCAGACTTTTCAGACGTTAGCGGGAATTCCAAATTGTTGTAGTAATGTATAAAAGCAATGTACGTGGTTATAACAGTTAGTTACTGACTCTTTTCGGGGGCCAATTAGGGTATATTGTTATGTAAAATACGTTCATGGCATTTGACCACGCGCACACACCATAGTTTCTTATTTACAATTTATCAATAGGGGTTATACACAATCACCGCTGTGGACACAATATATGCAGTAGCACCGTAACTATGTGGATGCGAAGAATACTTAGTCTAATGAGCTGGTCTAAGTGAAAACCAACCTGCCAATAGTCTTGATCTGACCATTTCCCATATTTCCAGACTGCGTATCCGGATCAGGATCCCCCCGTGATTCACACAGGTTGCGGCGGCTCCATCGTAGTCTCTATTGCCGTAATCGACCACCAAATAGCACACTTCGGTTCCATTGTCATACGTGTATTCAGCTGGACAGTCAAAAGCTATAACAAATTAAGAATACAATAACAGGTGTGGGGGTACGGTCACAAACATAATTAATAGACACGCAGTTCAACCACATAAAATGTCCACTTCATGCATTCACACTTAAAACTCATGGACAAAATTGCATAAGCAATCACTGTCATATCAAACTGAACAAATAACATAATTATGCAATAGAATATATGAACAATTATGTATCTGATTATTACAGGCGGTTGAAGTTGATTAGTTCAACTCAATGCAAAGATAATGGATATATAATATAATCAAGAACAATTGTCAAAAAAATAACTGGTTAAAAATAAATAATTCGTTTAAACAAAACAAATAAAAACAACACTGGAATTCGTCGAAATAACTCTGTAAAACTAAAAGAATAAGCGGAAATATCAACACAGAAAACTAAACATGGCAATCTATATAGGTATTATAAGAATAAATATCTGAAATAAAATCATAAATATTTAAATAATATATATATAGTTGTCCTCAAATCTTGACTAAATATTCTGATCTAGATTAATTTAAAATATGATTAAGACTCAAACCTCATTGTCCAGTTCACACTTGTTAGCTACAGTGAAAATTCAGCTTCAATATAATGCTATATATAATTAATTACACTGCGTATGTATGGAACTATCAATATAATTGTTTCCAATTAAATATATGGTACTTAGATTTAGAACCCAGTGCTTAAATAAACACGTCTGAGTCTAATGGTAACAATCAGAAATACAAAAATGTAAGATTCTATATTTGTAAAACAGTTATTTGAGGTACCATAAGACTGTGTGTATTCATTTACATTTCAGTATTTGACTAACTTCATAGAGAAATAATCTGCATTAATAGCATCTTTAGTTGTTACACGTGTCTTTAAATATGTTTGAATGGAGGAAACCATCAGTGGTGTGAAAATATAAAACAAAAACACATCTTATTTCTTACTACAAGGTCTGACGTGATATAATGGGGATATATTGATTTAGATAGTAAAACAGCAAAACATCAAACTTTGAGTTGCTACAAGGGGTGTCAAGCTGTTGCTTCCGGGCACATGTGATTTAAAGAGGACCCAAATTCATTTTGTTACTTTTACTTTAAACATATTTTATTCGTATATAAATATACAAAAGGGATCGGGGCACAAGTTATTTCAACTTAGGTAGTCCCTCTCCCGTACAAAATTGACAATACATTGTTATAAGATGACAAAGGCGATAACAGAAACGTTTGTACATGGTGAGAAAACAATTTGAATTTGCATTATGTCGAATAACATCTTTCAGCGTATGTTTATGGATTACCAATTAGAACGAGCATAAATATGTGCATATCTATATCTATTGTGATATTTAAGGAAGATGTAAATATAGATTGCAAGGCTATGTATGTATCAAACATTTGACTGTAATGTTAAGCTAAATTTGTATAGTAGGTAATTTGGCGATTCGCCAGATGACGCCCTTGACAGTTACGCTGGAAGAAATTATCGATGTGAATACAAATGGTACATGGATGTGGCAATCCGAATGAGGGAGGGGTGTCTAGCAATGTTTGTAATTGGTGTATATTGAGCGATTTGTGGTTGACATTGGATTGTGGCTATATGTCAACGCAGCCAGACGTTCGTGAATCGAAGCGTTTTGTCGCAGCAATATACTGTTGCACTATTTGGAAAAACCTTATATTTTCCGGAATTGAGATGTACGATATTCCGAAAAGAAACTGATCGATGTCGGTTATAATGAAGCGTTCGCGGTTTAACTTATCGTCAAGTTCCAACATTTCATTTTGATATAAAGGACACATAAAAAAGAAATGGTATGCATCTTCCAAAGGGTTCCCACAACTACAAACAGGACTTTCGGCTATGTAGTTTTGATACATATCAGCACGAAGATCACTGCACCCGTTTCGAATTCGGGAATGTATCATATTATATCGTCTGAGACCTGAATAGAAATGAGGGCTCACGGGGTTTGGGGGTTGGTATACGAGTCGTAAATTGAATTTGAAGTCAGAGAAAGGGACAACATCGCTCATTTCAGTTGGGATTTTGTTCCAATCAGCTATCGCCGAGGGCAAAAAGGACTTTTTGTAGTGCTCAGTGTGGCATCGGTAAGAATAGAATTTTCCCGGGCGTCTGAAATTATAACTTGAGACCTGGCTAGCTCTGGGTGGGAGGATGGTAGATAGGTAATTTGGCGATTCATTTTTCACTATTTTGTAAATCACTTCAAGCTTGTGGTATTGGCGCCGCGTTTCCAAAGAAAGCCAACCTACCTCCTGCAGGACAACAAAATTAGAAACCGATCGTGTCAGTCCAGAGACTATACGGCCAGCATCTGCATGGAGGCGGTCGAGCTTGTCTAATAGGTAACGCGGTGCGCAGTCCCATACAACATCAGAATAATCGAATAGTGGTAATATATAAGTTTTGTATATCTTTTCGAGCGTTTTTCTATCGAGTTGATATTTAAATCGCCTCAACTGGGCCAGACGAGAGGCGATCCTCTTCACTGTACTTTCTATATGAATGTTCCAGTTTAGATTTTGTTGTAGTTCAAGACCAAGGTGTTTATGAGATTCCACAAAGCTGATAGGGTCGTTTATAAATTTAAGGTTTGGTATTTCTGGAGAGGGTGGGGTCAACGAGAAAGACATACCTACGGTTTTGGTTGGGTTAAAGCTCACGAGCCAGTTTTTTGACCAGGTCGTTATTTTCGTCAAATCGTTATTCATAATTTTAGAAAGTTCATCCAGATCACAGTGGCTGCTCATAATACAAGTATCATCTGCGTACATTCTCGTGATGGAGTCAATATTATCTGCTAAATCGTTTATATAGACGAGGAATAAAAAAGGGCCCAGAAAATATCCCTGGGGGACTCCTGCGGAGATAACCTCGTAGCTGGAAAAGGTATTATTTATCAGGACTCTTTGTTTTCTGTTTAATAGATAGTCTTCGATCCATTGTAATGTCTGACCCTCCACACCGTAGCGTTGAAGTTTGTAAATCAGCCCCTTGTGCCATACTCTTTCGAATGCTTTGGATATGTCACAAAATATGCCGCATGTGAAGAGGCCTTTATCGATAGATTGACAGATATTGTTGTATAGGTCTATTAATTGGTATGTGGTATTGTGACCAGAGAGAAATCCGGATTGGTGAAAGTACAAGAGTTTATTTTCTAAGAAGAAGGCACTTATCTGTTTCAAGACAACCTTCTCAAAGACTTTGGCTAGGCATGGTAGCAATGAGATCGGGCGGTAATTTTTGGGGTCAGCGGGGTCTTCTTTTTTGAAAATTGGGATAACATTAGCTAGTTTCCATATTTATGGGAATTTCGCACTATTGATCGATTTCTTAAATAGGAGGACTAACGGCTTTGATATTGAACTTGAAGTTTCGTGGAGCATTCTGACACTGATTCCGTCGTGGCCATGAGCTTTATTCAATTTTAAAGATTTGATAGCTGTTTCAACATCTGATTCCACAAAAGACAATTCTGGCATCAGCTTTTTGCTTCGAGTGTGAAAGAGGGGAGGGGTATGCGCAGAATCGTTTATAGTGGAGTTTGATATGAAGCTCATATTTAGAATTTTAGCTTTTTCAGAATCATCTGACGCATATGATTTCCCACTGGCATTTATGGTTCCAGTGGCGCTATATAGAGGAGGGATATTATTCACTTTCTTTTTATTTAGGAGATGGTTAACAATCTGCCAGAAATCACTGGGGTTTGGGGAGTCTTTTATTCTGTCTCCCAAATTATCATCAAATTTTATTTTGGCGTATTTTTTCATGTTATTAACTTTATTCCTTGATTGTTTATATGCCCGCCATGAAACTTGGTTGTTGATTTTTAATGCCTTTGATCTGAGTCTATCTCGCTTGCGTAACTCTATTCTAATCTTCGAAGTGAACCAAATTTTATCTTTGGGTCGGATTGTCACGTTAATTTGTGGTATATTTCTGTCCATGATTGATAGGAAAGTAGATTGGAATATTTTGACCGCCGAATCGATATCAGGGGCCGCGTTGATTAGGTCTTCCCAATGTACATCATTTAGCAAGCAGTTCGCTCGCTGGAAATTAGCTTTTTTGTAATTCCATACCTTTCTCTGGAAAGCGGAGACTGTGGGGCAGTCGAAAGATATTGTTGCATAAACACCCAAGTGGTCTGAAACTCCGAGGTTTAAAACATCGCAATCCAAGACATGAAGTGATTTACTGATAATAATAGGATCGAGTAGTGTGCTAGTCCTACTGGTAACTCTTGTTGGGTCTTTTATCACATTTACCAAGCTATATGCGTCGGAAATTAGCTTTATTTTGGAGGTACTCACGAGGTAATTAGAATTATAGTCTCCAGTGAGTACTATATTTTCAGAGATGTCAAGTGCATCAGAAATTGAGAAGTCCAGAAGGCCCCAATAATTATGGCTACAAAATTGGTCTGACCTGTATGATACCCCAATAATCATGTGAGATTTTTTAGCAAATACTTCAAACCAGAGAATCGAGGAGTCGAATTCTAGGTCAAATCTTTCTTTGTAAATAACATGGTCAGCGAACATGACACATATTCCACCCCCGTACGCGTCTCGGTCTTTTCGAATAGGGGAACAGTATCCATTGACTTCTAAATGTTCGGAGGAATATGCTGGATCAAGATGCGTCTCAGTAAAGCAGAGAACGTCGAATTCGTTGATCAAGTCAATTATCTTTTCTAACTTGTGTCGGATACTTCTTACATTGTAATGAAAGATAGAGATGGAATTAGGTACATTTTTCGTGTGAGTGGGAGGGCCTGGGTTGGTCTCTATGTCGCCCGATAACAATATCAGAAAGAGGGTAAAAAGAAATATAAGTTTGATGTTAATTCTCCAAAAACCGCTACGGATATGCAGACTACTGTGAAGGTGGATGGTGAAAGGCGAACTCTTTTTCCTCGAATCAAAGATACCAATCGCAGCCCTATACTGGTTCAGACAACACGACATATTTTAGTCGGCGATTGAAGCATGAAGTATAGGTCTGCAAATGGCCCGGATTCGAAAGAAAAGCTGCCTTCCACCATCGTTGCTTTGACACCCCAGTTCGGACGTTTTGTACTCGGGATATTTTGTGAGGGGGTGTTGCCACATACAACATAGTACTATTGATTGAATCATTGGTATAGTTGGTGAATATGATGAAAAACATGGAATAATAGAAAACATGCAAACAACATGGACAAAGAAAACAATGTGCATATGTACATAATGATGATGAGTTTGATGATATGACATTTAGAGCACGAAGAATGCTCGAGTGTTCGCGGACAAAAACAGGGGATTATTGTTTTTTTTGTTTTTATTGCGCTCTGAGTCTGAGATACACGACTGTGAAAACGAACATATACGCGGTTTGGCGACTAATGGAGTTGTTTGTCAAAGTTCAGATATGAATTTGGAATACTAAACGTCAAAAATGAAGAAAATCAAAAAACAAAAAATCATCGCAAAAGTCCAGTTTTGACTGGCAGAGAAAGGGTGGTCCAATTGTTTAATTTCGCATAAGGTATCGCGTACATGTTCCGAATTATCTCGAGATCACAGAGCGCATTATAAACTGTCGATAGGGGAGGTCTCGTACACACAGTAGAGCTGATATTTCGACCAGCAGTAAGATACATACTAAAGTTATTGGCGTTCTGGTATTCCGTACTTAGGGTCAGTCGCATCAATAATAGCACGTGTTTTGGGATATTTACCAAATGCAACGATGTGACGTAGTCTCGTGCGAAATTATTTTCCGAAACACCTGATGGATTTAGTTTTGTAGGTCAGGCTTAATTTTGCCAAAAGAACTTCTTCACTTGACTGTACTGTGCAGAGACCTTCTCACCGACATGATTAATTTACACAGGGACCATTTGGTGGGGGATACCGGTAGGTAGACAGGTATTTACATGTTTTTATGTTGTTCAAACTCAAAGTTCTGGTGCATGAAGTTCCAGTTAGTTTTCCAAATTACAGCTTTCCAGTGTATGTGAAACAGAGCACGGGCGCTTCAGTAATAAAATGGATATAAGTAGGCCTATGGTGTCATGGGTGTAGCAAGTACGTTGATCCAGATGTAAAATTAAGGTACATGGGTGTAGCATGGTAATTTGCATGGTGGGGTGCAGGTTGGGGGGGGTGGGGCGGTGCCGGTATGTCAAACAATTAATGAATGATTTAAGTTTAATTCAATGACAGCACAGGCTGATAGCATTAACCCACTATGTGGGACATTTCACTTGGTGCAACAACATCTTGCCTGTGCCTATCATGCCTATGGCAGACCGATGTGGTTTGGGTAGGGGAACGGTAAGGGAATTTTAAGATGAAATTTTAGTTTTTTTTATTTTCATCGCTACTTATCAGGGGAGGGGGATTTGGGAGGGGGCGGTATTTATTTAGGTTTATGCATAGATTAAGTAATTTGTAGGTTTCAGCTTGGAAAATATCATTTCGCAATCTACTGAAAAGTGGTTAATAGGCCAAAGGACAATATAGGACTTATTCGGGTTTCATGTCCAAGATTTTTTGTTTTTTGTTTCTTTTTTGGACAAAATAGTTTCTTCTGCCAGATTTTTCTAACGATAATTTATATTTCCTTTGTGTAAACTGTGATAAACACATAAAAATTAAGAAAGAAATTTCTTGTGAATCCTGGATAATAACTTTAGAATAGCAGGGTCTAGACTAGGGTGGGTAGGAAAAACACGAAACCACAAGTGTACGTACCTGCACATGTATATACCGGTGTGCACACATATACAAACACATATATACCAATACATATTATATGCATATAATATATATACATATGCATACATATACATATATATACACAAACAACAATAGTTTGTTGGCATTTATGCTGATAATCTGTTCAGTCTTGATGTATATACATACTAGTATGCGTAAAGTAAACAATCGGAAACAGCACATTTACGCTGTGTTGTGAGCTTCTGTATGATGAGTAAGGCAACACATAAGTCTGAGTCTCTCTACTGGGTCAACTAAGTTACTTTTCATCTGTTATTAACTTTTATTTGAAACTTTCTCGTATAGAAAAGGATGAAAATAAAGAAAATTGGTTTGGGAAACCAACGTTGATATTAACTGTTACATATAATGTTTTTGACATGTTTGTATGGACCTACAAATATGAAGTGGGATCAACCGAGCTCCGCAAGGTGATTTTAGGTTTTTGTTTTGTCTATGAAGGCTGCTTTCGGTAATAGATTGGTTTAAAAGATTAGGGCCGGGCTATGTTGAATTGAGTAGAGAGACTCTTTCCATGTTGGTAAGGCTTCTTTGATATAATTCACTTTAAAGATACACAATCCGATCTAGCGCTCATCAATTATTATTTATTTGGATTTAGATTCAAGTCGAAGAACCCACCCATCAAAGCTCAAGAGTTATTAGATATCGAATTTTGAAATCTTAATAATTTTTCACCATCGATACTTTTTGTGGCCCTTAAAAATTTAACGAGCCGACGGTCTTGGACCAAATTGTGGTTTGAAGATGGATAACTCTAAAATCAAGAGGCTTTGTGTTGATAATAATGCCAAATTTCGTCGAACAACATGTTGATAAATAACATGTTTCAGGCAATTTCACACCACAGCCGACAGCGGCTAGCATTATTTTTGGCGATTAATCGATTCTGATAACTGAAGCGGAATTTCTAAAAACTTTTGTTTTTGTTGGAATCTGATTATATGGGGACCATCAAATCGGGTTGAGTACCTTTAAGAGTGCATTTAACTTAAGGTTTATTTAACACACAACACAAAACAAAAATGAATTCTTATATTCTTATTTGAGGTAGTAGCAAATGTTGTTACTACCGGGTAGTACATCTGTAGGTATTCAGTGTTGTGGAAATTTTCAGCTAGTAGTATATCAGGGTGTCAAACCAGCAAGCAAGCAAGATCGGTGACATGGAGCGAAATTTGATAAAAAGTGCCATATGCTCTCTGGCATTTATACAACTTTTCGGTTAAATATATTATTTATTTATAATTGATTGTTTGATTGATATTTTTGTTATTATTATTATTATTATTATTTTGTGTTTTTTTTTGAAAATTCCTCAGGTGGTTGTGAGATATGTGGGCTTGCTTGCTGTAGACACTGCTGTCACTTTAAAGATACACAATCCGATTTAGCGCTCCTCAATTACTATTTATTTGGATTCGGGGGGGGGTAAAAAATTAAAAAAAAAAAAATTTAGATTCAAGTCGAAGAATCCACCCATCAAAGCTCAAGAGTTATTAGATATCGAATTTTGAAATCTTATTATTTTCACCATCGAGACTTTTGGTGGCCCTTAAAAATTCAACGAGCCGACGGTCTTGCACCAAATTGTGGTTTGAAGATGGATAACTCTAAAATTAAGAGGCTTTGTGTTGATAATAATGACAAATTTCGTCGAACAACATGATAAATAACATGTTTCAGGCAATTTCACACCACAGCCGACAGCGGCTAGCAATATTTTTGGCGATTAATCGATTCTGATAACTGAAGCGGAATTTCAAAAAATTTTGTTTTTGTTGGAATCTGATTATATGGGGACCATCAAATCGGATTGAGTACCTTTAAGAGTGCATTTAACTTAAGGTTGATTTAACACACAAAACAAAACAAAAATGAATTCTTATATTCTTATTTGAGGTAGTAGCAAATTTTGTTACTACCGGGTAGTACATCTGTAGGTATTCAGTGTTGTGGAAATTTTCAGCTGCATGTAGTAGTATATCAGGGTGTCAAACCAGCAAGCAAGCAAGATTAGTGATATAGAGCGAAATTGGATCAAAAGTGCCATATGCTCTCTGGCATTTATACAACTTTTCGGTTAAATATATTATTTATTTATAATTGATTGTTGGGTTGATATCTTTTTTTCTTTTTTTTTCTTCTTTTTTTTTTGAAATTCATCAAGTAGTTGTGAGATATGTGGGCTTGCTTGCTGTAGACACTGCTGTCACTTCTATAAGAAACACAGTTAACATAATAACATATACATTTTATTTAAATTGAGGTGTATTCAGGGTTCTAGACCTCCATTTACAACCACAACATGAAATTATGTTTGGGCGTTTGTTAACTACATTGTTCTGGTAACAATGTGCTTGAAAACTATATCAGACATATAAGGTAAACATTCATATACTAAAGAATATCCTTTTGTTATACAATGATTAGCAAAATAGTTTTTGCTGTCCTTGCAAAACATCAGAAGGTTATATGCATAGTAAATTTAATATAATTTAAATTGTTGTACAGGTAGATCACACTTCTCATTAATTATGGCATTTCTAAATTATCAAGATGGCATTTAAGAACTGCATTATAAATTTGTTGTTATTCATCTCGTTGCAGACATGTTATGTTATGCTCTCAATCTATGTGAGAAGTGAATTTCATTTCACGCAGATATAATTTTCACGGAGCGACCTGAATACATCTTTAATAGCAATGGTACATTTAGTTTATATAATGGTGACATTTTCTGGCCAATAGGCTCAGGAGACATTCAATATAGGATCTTTCTCTGAGTATATTAGTAATCGTTTATCGTTGTAAATTATACATCAATCATATCAATGGAAGCTTCATTTTAAATTGAGATGCATTCAGGGTCCCAGCTATATGGTACAACTGGAGTCAATGGCCTATTAATTTTTTTTATTTTTTTTTTCTTCATTTAATAACCTTTGTTTTTGTTTTGGAAAATAGGTTATAATGAAAAGATAACGGGATGGTTTGCAATATCTGTGGGCAACAAAATTGCTACTGATATTCAGAAGGCTGTTTCCTGAGCACTGTTCAATTTTGTTGTGTTGATTCCTGCATTGAAGTTCCAATTTAAAATGGAGTAGTAAATCAATTTCACAGTATAGTAAAACATGTGTAACCGTGAATTTACATCTATGTGAATAAGACTGGGATCCTGAAGCATCACAATTTATGTTTTCTCGCATTAAGAAAAGATTTGCATAAAACTTATATGTGTTACAAGGACATATCATGGTCTATTTTGTATGCTGTGGGGGGGTGCTCTATTTATGAAAATGTGCATTAGTTGCATGCATTTAAATTTAAGACCCATGTTTCTTCGTTAGTGATGAGAGTGATCAGGCTATAAATACCTGCAGTGCTTTGACTATACCAAGAATAGACAGATAACAGTTCTAACTTTTGTATGAAAATTTTATGCCCTTGTCAGGCCTTGTGGAAGTGAAATTAAAATATTTATTTTTGTGTGTGTTAATTTATTGTTTTTATTTAGAAAAAGAAAATGTGTGCCATTCCGAAGGGAAGGACACATTTGATATTTGATATTAAGTCTCTTTATTAGAAAAGTCCGGTCCGTGTCAATCCATGGTATAATCCATAGCACTTGGTCTTTTTGTCTTTAAAAGAAAAATTTACATACATATAGTGCTGTGATACAATTTACAGCGGCCAATTTAAGGGCATGCTGAACTCTGATATATGATACAATGGCTTGGCATTGAAATATTTGTGGGTCTGAATTCTGATGGGATATGATGGGGGTTTGTGTTATTTTCAATTTATTAAGGCATCACACAATTTTATACAGAGAAGAAATTTTATCATGAAATTGAAATTAGTTTTTAAGAGCCTTGGCTTCTTCAAGGGTTTTCACATTTACTCTCCTGGAGGTCTCAGTTTTTTTAGCAAAAACTTTGCCACGAAATGTCCGGTATGAGTTTAGTTGTTTGTCCTTTCTTAGTGAGGCAAGCTCTTTGACTATCTCATTCCTTGCCTTCGTAAGGTCTTCAGTGATGAAGATGTATTTAGTGCCTTTGAGGTTCCTTTTATTGTCATATACTGCTTTACGCGCATACCAGTTTCCAAATCTCACAATGATTTGACAGACTTTTGTTGTAGTTTTTGGAGACTGATTGGCTGATTGGTTCTGGTTGTATTTTCTGGAGGGTACTTCTGGTCTTTCTGAGACTTTGATGATTTCTCCCAGGGGATGTGCATTGGTTATGTCACCAGGATTGAGTTCCACTTTTAAATGTGAGTGGCAAAGGTCCATTATCATTTCCTTGGAGTTTACATCAAAAGGGCTTGAGATGCTTTCAGGTATAGGTACATTGTGAAAGCGCCGACATTGAATCCTGCTGTACTGCTCACCCTTTTCAACCTCTGTGTCGCAGTATTCTTTGGCCTCGTTAAATTTCTCATCAATGTACTTACGGATCCAGGAATTATCTTGGACAAGGGGTGAATTTACTGTCTCAGTCACCAGGGCTTTTAGATTTGAGTTTTCATGCTTGAGGTGGACCATCTCACTCTTCAGTGTTTTAATTTCGGTTTGAAGGGAATTTACCTTAGTTTTAACAGATACCACCTCCTTCTGAGTGTTGGACAGGCTGGTCATAACAGAACCTTCAATTGTTTTATTCATGGAAGAAAACATGCTAGTGAGATTTGACATCTGGTCTGTTAGGGTCTGAAATTCATTTTTCATACATACACTGATTTGTTCCTTTATAGTTTTGTTAATATTTTCATCAAGTGAATCTTCATCATTTGAACCCCCTTTTCGTTTTTTCCTATCTCTGGCACGAGTAGTTCTCATTGTTTCTGAGACGTCCTGGAATCTAGATGCGAAGCTACTTGGAGTCCCAAAAGGTGTGGGTTGAGGTGTCAGTGCAGGACTGGTATTTTGACTGGATGAAATGTCAAAGTTTACACCAGTAGCAAAACTAAATGAACCAGCAGGTTGACTGGATGGTAGGCCGTAGGTAATGTCGGCTACTGAGTTAATGGTTATCATTATGGAATCAGATTTATCGGCTTCAGGTTGGATAGCTGCAGAATTACTGTTTTTTTTCACATTTGGAATCATCACTTGATTTCTGATTTTGAGAATCACTAGCATTGTTTGGTTCATTATTCTCATTAACAGATGTAGTGCTTTGTTTTGGTGACATTTCCTGCGTAGAATTGTTTTTATTTGCTCCCAAGGAGGCATTTCCAGTTTTGAACGCTGTGTTTTCATTCACGTCCGCCATCTTTGTTTACCGGAATGGGCTCTATTTTCTGTATTTGCTTTATAAAACTTAATTTAATTCGTCAAAAAGGAGAATAACTTCACAAAATTTACCCCAGGTTGGTTCTAGATGAGTAGATCTTCACTTTTGCATTGTTTGCGTCCCCGATCTTGAGTTTTTCCCTGTTTTTGTTACCGAAACACTCAGAGCGAAATTTAAGTTAACTACTCAGCGGCCATCATTTTGTTCACAGCTCGGATAACAATTTCCTCCATTGTTCAACTATTTTTGGCCTTAAAACTTAGAGATAATGTAATTTTAACACCAATACTACATTTATATATTCAGTAAATTTTTTATTGTTGTAACATTACTAAAATACCAGTATCGTCGCCAGTCTAAGTCACTCCGAACATAAATCGCATCGTCACATTGCATAAGCAATCACTACCATGTCAAACTGAGCCAATCACACAAACCAACCTTTCGTGTTTGTAGGGGGTGGGTGTCGAACAATTGTCGGAAAAAAGATGCTACGTTAATTCACCATAGCCTGGCGAATGTTGAACAGAGGACAAAATCAACATCCGTCCAACATTCGTGTGAAATTAGCTCAACATTCAACATTCGTTAAACATTCAATTTTGTTTTGACACAATTATGTTGTTTTAACTTGAATGGCATAATTGGGTCGTGTATATATAACATATATGTTCGGATCGTGCCCATGTTAGCATGTGTCCATGCATTTCCAGGTGCTAATTCGCTATAGATCGCCCGCGTAGCATGCGTGGTTTTCAATGGCGAATGTTGAACAGAGAAGTTTTTTTTCATTTTACGAGGATTTTTGACTCGGGTAGAGAAGGCACAGCATAAACCCATGATCGGATCGGGCCCAAATGTTGAGGCATGTGCACACTCCCTGATGCTACCTTAATTCACCATATATATATATAGAAAGAGAGAGCGCTCGCCTAACATGTGTGGTTTTCGCTGGCGAATGTTAAGCAGATAACACATTCAACATCCGTCCAACATTCGTGTGAAGTTAGCTCAACAATCGTTCAAAATTCAAATTTGTTTTGACATATGTTGCTTTAAAACCGATGATCGGATCGGACCCAGGTGCTACTTTAATTCACTATAGAGCGCTCGCCAAGCATGTGCGATCTTATCTGGCGAATGTTGAACAGAGAAAACATTCAACATCCGTCTAACATTTGTGTGAAATTAGCTCAACATTAGAGTACAGTCCGTTATTCCAAAAACCCGCTTTTCAAATGTCCGCTATTCCAAATGTCGGTTATGCCGAAGGTCCGCTATTCCGAAGGTTTCCCCATTCTCTATATAGGCAGCGTCCCATATATAAGAGAATACATTGGCCTAACAATATTTACATCGACCTTGTAAGCCAGGGCATCATCTTGTATGTGCGTGGCTCCAAAATGGGCGACTCGGATATATAAGCTAATGCACTGGCACATGATATTGAATTCTGCACCAGCGCAGCTCCCGTCTTGAAAGGGAAAATTGACGTTCAGTCGGAGTTACTTCGGATCCAGCGACTGGGATCGATCCAAGCTTCAAGGCAGAGTTCAGTCCCCTCCCAACGCAAGCTCTATCAGCTAACCAATCACTGCTATGAGTTTCTGCCATCGAACTAGTCACTGCTATGCGACAGAGCGGGGATAATAGCAAATATGTTCACTGTTCTTTATTCTCAAATATACATGAAGCTATACAGTTGGTGTTAAATTTTGATTTCCCTACTCGATATATACCAAATAATTTCACCCGCGAGAACCCTACTGTTGGTGAACAATGATAAAAATGAAATGATGGGACCCACAGACATGGAGAATGGAGAATATTAATTCCGACGAAATTAAACTTATTCTTGGTGAACTTAATGATTTGTTTACCCCAAACAGATATTGATGCTATATGTGCTGGCACATAACGAGAACTCTGAAAACGGCGGCCGGTCGAACATTGGGAACTTATAAACCCCAAAACAAAACGAGGGATTATATGCGCAAAGACACAACTTGGTTCGATGGTGACTGTCGAACACTGAGAAATCAATTCAACCATTCAAAGCGCTAGTACAATATAACAAAATCGATTATAGATAAGGATATAATGAAACAATCTTGCGCGAAGTATAGAGGGGTTATGGATAGAACAAATAAAGAAATGCGAGTAAAGCAGGTTTCAGAACTTCGAGATGCATCTAGGTATTCATGTAAGTCATTCTGGGACAGACTTGACAAAGTGTGTTCCGATAACCAGCCGAACACAAATGCAGAGGAAACGTCACAATAGTACAATTCGAGGAGTTCTTTCAGGATTTAAACCTAAACTGCTGGAATGATGAATCGGATGTTTCTGACTATGTAAATATGGACTTCGACGAACATTTTGAGTAGCATCTAAACAGACCTATAACACAGGAAGTAATTTGTATTGTTATAAGCAAGCTCAAGAATGGTAAGGCAGTATAGGGGCGGATAAATTTTCAACGAATATATCAAAGAATCGTTCGGTAAAATGTCCGCATTTTCAATCTCATTTTGAGTAGTGGGCATTTTCCGAAACAATGGGCTGTATGGATGATAAAACCTTAAAAGGTACGTAATTTATCTTCAAAATAATGGGACAAAATGTTTTAAGAATGCTTCTATTATGTAATAGGTATGCACTTAACTCTTGGTATTGGGGTTTGAGTTCACCATCAGTTAATAATGAGGGCAGCTTGCTAAATGTTTTTATCAAGGATCTATCAATGCCCATTGACAAGGAAAGGCTCAGATTTAAATAGTTCTATTAAAAATCATTTATTCAACATGATATAAATGAAAACATAACACAATAATAGATTCTTCAAATAAATGTAAACACTTCACTGAACTCTTTAAATAAATATAGACTACTCAAAGAAACATAATAAAATAGAATCACCTTTATGAAAACCATATTGGATTTTACTCTTTGCATCACTAAATCATTTTATAAAACGCTCCGCAGAGCTTATCCCTCATCCTATCATCACCAACCTGCATATGGATCTTCGGTGTGACCTCTCGATGTGTGCCTACCATGCATTTTTTCCCGAATTTTGTAAAAATAAAAAAAGGCTGCCAGCGGCCATCTTGGATTTTACTCTTCGTAAGACCAAATCCTTTAGCACACCTTACATGTCACCTTTCTCACCCAATCGTCACCAAACTTCATATGGATCTTCGAAGTGACCTCTAGATGGGAGCCTCCATTTTAACCCAATTGTTTTTAAAACAAACATGGCCACCAACAGCCATCTCCAACATTTATTAGAGAATTATTTTGAATCTTTACAGTCTTGTTGGTAAATAAAAAGTAGGAATGCTTCCATAATCATGATACGGAACATTCGTCGGATAGAATCAGGAAAACTGATTAAAATAGTCATTGGAAGCAGTTTGGAGTGGGTGGGTCCCTATCCCAGAATCGGAAAAAAATGAAATTAGGGGGTGCTGGGTACAGAGAGAGCGGAAAAAAT
This sequence comes from Siphonodentalium dalli, assembly GCA_032622095.1. Taxonomy (NCBI): domain Eukaryota; kingdom Metazoa; phylum Mollusca; class Scaphopoda; order Gadilida; family Siphonodentaliidae; genus Siphonodentalium; species Siphonodentalium dalli. Next base: position 32,533,324 of record CP136069.1, on the reverse strand, counting down.
AAAAAAGCGCATAGTGTCCGCGAAACATTTCCTGACCCCTGACCCCTCCACCCTGATAATAGCCCCCCCCCCCCCCCCCCGTTGTGACCATTACATTTTCTGGAAAATAATGTTCAATCACGGCGATAGTTAGTTAGAATCTTTCTAAATTTTCAACTTATTGCAATTTCCCAAGTCTGCGAAATTACATTGCACAGGTACCTCACTATTTCCAGTTGTTGGAAATTCCCACTTGATATCCCCAATAATAATGGTTCGAAATGATTTCAAGAGCTGAATGTAATTTCTGTGTAATATTTTGACTCAAAGTTGAAAACTATATAGTTCTTGATCTGAACAGACAATATTTTACACTAAACATTGATTGTAAAGGACGGTGATCCCGTCGGCAGAATGATCGGGACATTATGCCGCCTTTTGCCGTCTAGCGCTGACGAAGCTGGTTCGAGTGCTGAAAAGCGCGGATTCGCGATCCACTGTAAGTGAGGATAATCTGATTCGTGTATCTGGGCACGTTTGTCGGTCCCTTTCCGGGGTCGGTGGTTTCTACACACAGCGGAGTAATTTCTCGGTGAAATTTACTCTCTGCGTAGACTTTACTCCACCCATAAAACTGACAACGTCGTGACATCCGCATAGGGGGTGAGAAATCCGCAACACTCCTGCCCCGTGATCCTTGTCGAGCGGCGACGGCATACGTATACCGCTATACGACACGGGGATAAGCCGCTTTTACGTGCTCATCAGATCAATTGCCTTATACGTATTAAGATACAGACTCCATCCAAGACAAGGCCATATTACATAAAGCACTCGCGATGATCTAGTCCGGTTACCATACATCTGGTGTATAGAGTGTCAATATAAAAATTGGCGGCCATCTTGGACGCCATCTTTGATTTTATATTACCTTCCTGATCTAGGATTTGAACGATGTTTTACATTATCAGTGGCGCCGTACGATTCTACACAATATGAAAAGGTAAACTGTGCATTGTCAATTTATTTGGTGGACACAAACTGCGTGGACACACATATGTGGTTAATTGTGAATTGGGGGAGGGTTAAGTTTTTGTCTATTATGTCAATACTTGGAAAGATATAATGTAAGTATGAACATCATTATATAGGGGGTACCCTTCCATTTCCAAAAATATATAACTTGGAAGAATTCGACAGATATGCTATCTTTGCACAGAGTTGACGCACAACACTTTGTCTGAATCGCAATGAATGTTTGACGCGTCACGCTACATATTTTACAATGACGTCACGAAATCAGAACGAAAGCATAAAAACGATGTTGAATCTGATTAAGTGTCTATATTCGTTCCATATTTTGCATAAATGTTTACAATCTTTCCGATGTTGCTGCCCTGTTAACCAGTTGGCTAATGCCTGTTAACCTTTGAAAATATGTCATTTTTTAGGTAGGGTACCCTATGAAACATAGTGAAAAGTTATATTTTGTCACCTATCTCGGCTCGGCGCCCTCTGAATTCGAAAACTAGAGTAATTCCCATAAGAAAATGATGGTCGCATAAACTCCCCCGATGCGCGACTATCACCCCCCAGCACAGCCTAGACTATTAATGTTACGCTAACTCCACGGACCCGTTATTTTGTGTTGCTAATTTCGGGGGTTCTTGCTTGTCTCCAAATCTTTGCTCCAAACGCCGACAATATCTAAGCTCACGCCCAGCATTGCAAGGGCACCCATATAGTTCCTAAAATAATGCCACATATTTTATGTCATTCTGCAAACTCTACATTACCCGCGGATTCTTTTCCATTGTTTACGTCAAAGAAGCACGTCACATTGAAAAGTTGTGTCAATGTTTTCAATTGGGGTTATTACGCTGTCAAATCTGGATAGTACAATAGTCGTGTCATTGATTTAGGATTACATGTACGTATTGGGTTGAGGTCAATATTCTTTTTTTTGGGGACTTTGATCCCTCTCTTACAAACGACCAATGCGTAAAGGGACGTTGCCATGTCCCAAAACAAAAACAATTGTCCCACCCCAATAATATTAATACAGGATTGTGTATTATAGGGGTTGGTAAATTTTTGTTTTTGGAGACATGCACATGTAGGAGCGTGATGACATGGGATGATCACCAAGCTGATGGTGACACTGGCTACGCAGCATGATCGTAGATGGCGTGCATACTACGTTCGTCGAAGTTGCCAGTTGGAAATATGTAGCAACATCGGTTGGAAATTTTTGTCCAATGGCTTCTACACACATATGGATGTTGACATTTGAAAAATATAATTTTTCGCAATATGTGGCATTTATGATAACCATGCAGTATATACGTGTAAGCAGTACCGCATGCACATTCGCGGCACGTAGATACAATCGGTAACCCTTCCAATGAGTACATGTGCCCTCGTGTTAATATCACTACCTCAATATTTAAATAAGATCCATGAAATCCAGTTACTAGTTCTCAGTTCTATCACAAAATATAATCGTTGCTAAATCGCCTCTGTATGCACAACATTAACAGCTATGGGCAATCTCTGCCAATTATTCTGGTTCGACTACTGGTCCATATAAAAATCACCCATTAGGTCAGGTATGCCCGTCCAACTGTTCACAAATTGGGCGTAAGTCGTATTTGGGATCAAAATTTTGAAACAAATGTCCATCAAAAAACAAATTACTTCAGCCCAATAATACATAATCGTGTTTTAATATTATTGAGGTGGGGGTTATTTTTGGGTTTTGAAACATGTCAACGTCCCTTTAATAATTGGTCATTTGTGAGAGAGGGACCTAAGGTCCCCAAAACAAACATGACCTCAACACAATACATAATCCTAATTCAATGCAATGACACAACTACATACTCTTGTTCCTTTGTGATTTTAGCCTGATATACTGGACAAAGTGCCATTTTGGACAGCCTTACTTGTGACATTTTGTTTCAAGAAGCAATTTTCTGTGCGATATGTGACACTTTTTTATGAGTATTTGAACATTTCGACAAGGAATATAGAGGCGATTAAGCAATATAAATAAAAAAATTCTCACAATTTTGACACCAACCTCGACTTACGCCCAATGAACAGCTGGACGGGAATACCTGACCTAGTTTGTGATTTTTATATGGACTAGTGGTGGAACAAGAATAATCGACAGGGATTGCCCATAGCTGTTAAGGTTGTGCATACAGAGACGATTTAGCACCGACTAGTGTTTGTTTTAGAACTCAGAACTAGTAACTGGAAATCATGGAGCTCATTTTAATATTCATATAGTGATACTATCACGAGGGCACACGTACTCATTGGAAGGGTTACCGATTGTATCTACGTGCCGCGAATGTGCATGTGGTACTATCTTACAAGTATATACTGCATAGTTAAAAAAAATGCCGCAATTCGCCAAAAATAATAATATTTGTCAAATGTCAACATGCACATGTATGTAGAAGCCATTGGACTAACATAACAGATTTATGTCACAAACAATTAAAAAGGATTGCAAAATCAAACTCTATTTTTGCTCTACATTCTCCAACCAGTGTTGCTATATATTTCGAACTGACAATTTTGATGAATGTAGGGTACACGGCATTTACGATCATGCTTCGTAGGGAGGGTCACTATCAGCTTCGACACGCTCCTACATGTCTCCCAAAAAAAACAATTTACCCACCCCGATAACATATTATGTATATCGAGCTGTGTGTATGAATTAAAATATGTCCATAGTCTGATAGTGGTATACGAAAGTCTTCCTGTGTCATATTCTTGCTACACATCAACTTTTGAAGGCGATAATTTGAATTAATAAAAGGGGGCACGGTCCTGTATTTGATGATGCATTCTGATATTGTACATATCCACCATTAAGGCGCGACAGGGGACGCCGATAGAAGAGGTCTGTGTTGGGGTGTTTGAAATATGCCACTGACCGGATGTAGCCAAACTCAATTGCCAAACAACATCTAACACCCCTCCCCGTTTTGGGAAATTATAAACACATAGAAATTGCGGAAACTAGAAAGAAATATCTAAAGGTCCAACAAATTTCGCTCTAAAACTACTGTTATGTGTCTTAGGTTGTAAATACGTGCTATGTGTCTTAAGTTATAAATACGTGCTATGTGTCTTAAGTTATAAATACGTGCTATGTGTCTTAAGTTATAAATACGTGCTATGTGTCTTAAGTTATAAATACGTGCTATGTGTCTTAAGTTATAAATACGTGCTATGTGTCTTAAGTTATAAATACGTGCTATGTGTCTTAAGTTATAAATACGTGCTATGTGTCTTAAGTTATAAATACGTGCTATGTGTCTTAAGTTATAAATACGTGATATGTGTCTTAAGTTATAAATACGTGCTATGTGTCTTAAGTTATAAATACGTGATATGTGTCTTAAGTTATAAATACGTGCTATGTGTCTTACGCTACAAATACGTGCTATGTGTCTTAGGTTATAAATACGTGCTATGTGTCTTAAGTTATAAATACGTGCTATGTGTCTTAAGTTATAAATACGTGCTATGTGTCTTAAGTTATAAATACGTGCTATGTGTCTTAGGTTGTAAATACGTGCTATGTGTCTTAAGTTATAAATACGTGCTATGTGTCTTAAGTTATAAATACGTGCTATGTGTCTTAAGTTATAAATACGTGCTATGTGTCTTAAGTTATAAATACGTGCTATGTGTCTTAAGTTATAAATACGTGCTATGTGTCTTAAGTTATAAATACGTGCTATGTGTCTTAAGTTATAAATACGTGCTATGTGTCTTAAGTTATAAATACGTGCTATGTGTCTGAAGTTAAAATACGTGTTATGTGTCTTAAGTTATAAATACGTGCTATGTGTCTTAAGTTATAAATACGTGATATGTGTCTTAAGTTATAAATACGTGCTATGTGTCTTAAGTTATAAATACGTGCTATGTGTCTTAAGTTATAAATACGTGCTATGTGTCTTAAGTTATAAATACGTGCTATGTGTCTTAAGTTATAAATACGTGACATGTGTCTTAAGTTATAAATACGTGCTATGTGTCTTAAGTTATAAATACGTGATATGTGTCTTAAGTTATAAATACGTGCTATGTGTCTTACGCTACAAATACGTGCTATGTGTCTTAGGTTGTAAATACGTGCTATATGTCTTAAGTTATAAATACGTGCTATGTGTCTTAAGTTATAAATACGTGCTATGTGTCTTAAGTTATAAATACGTGCTAAGTGTCTTAAGTTATAAATACGTGCTATGTGTCTTAAGTTATAAATACGTGCTATGTGTCTTAAGTTATAAATACGTGATATGTGTCTTAAGTTATAAATACGTGCTATGTGTCTTAAGTTGTAAATACGTGATATGTGTCTTAAGTTATAAATACGTGCTATGTGTCTTAAGTTATAAATACGTGCTATGTGTCTTACGCTACAAATACGTGCTATGTGTCTTAGGTTATAAATACGTGCTATATGTCTTAAGTTATAAATACGTGCTATGTGTCTTAAGTTATAAATACGTGCTATGTGTCTTAAGTTATAAACACGTGCTATGTGTCTTAGGTTGTAAATACGTGCTATGTGTCTTAAGTTATAAATACGTGCTATGTGTCTTAAGTTATAAATACGTGCTATGTGTCTTAAGTTATAAATACGTGCTATGTGTCTTAAGTTATAAATACGTGCTATGTGTCTTAAGTTATAAATACGTGCTATGTGTCTTAAGTTATAAATACGTGCTATGTGTCTTAAGTTTTAAATACGTGCTATGTGTCTTAAGTTATAAATACGTGCTATGTGTCTTAAGTTAAAATACGTGCTATGTGTCTTAAGTTATAAATACGTGCTATGTGTCTTAAGTTATAAATACGTGATATGTGTCTTAAGTTATAAATACGTGCTATGTGTCTTAAGTTATAAATACGTGCTATGTGTCTTAAGTTATAAATACGTGCTATGTGTCTTAAGTTATAAATACGTGCTATGTGTCTTAAGTTATAAATACGTGCTATGTGTCTTAAGTTATAAATACGTGCTATGAGTCTTAAGTTATAAATACGTGCTATGTGTCTTGAGTTATAAATACGTGGTATGTGTCTTGAGTTATAAATACGTGATATGTGTCTTGAGTTATAAATACGTGCTATGTGTCTTAAGTTATAAATACGTGCTATGTGTCTTAAGTTATAAATACGTGCTATGTGTCTTAAGTTATAAATACGTGATATGTGTCTTAAGTTATAAATACGTGCTATGTGTCTTAAGTTATAAATACGTGATATGTGTCTTAAGTTATAAATACGTGATATGTGTCTTAAGTTATAAATACGTAGTATGTGTCTTAAGTTATAAATACGTGATACGTGTCTTAAGTTATAAATACGTGATATGTCTATTAAGTTATAAATACGTGATATGTGTCTTAAGTTATAAATACGTGATATGTGTTTTGATAAATTTAAGATCGATTCGTTTGTGTCGAATTTTTTTTAGTCAGCGGCCATGTAAAAAATGCAACTGCAGACAATAGGAAGAAAATGTAGAGCTTTCGTCGCTCGGAAACGTCTATGATATATACTACATATTTTAAGTGAAAGCAGAGTGTGCATTTTTTTAAATACATTAGTTTCATGTTAAGATAACGCAATATATCTTTTCTGAACAATCCGTTTTCGAGTCCAGAATTCCTATGAATACAAATAGCACAGTTTTTGATCTGGGTCGGAACAATGTATTCGAACTTGTATTTTGTATGACTTCGATGCTGCAGGATAATAGTTCAGGTATTTCGACAGCGGGAAATATTTAAAAGAGCATATTATTAGGTGTAATTGGAGTGCAAACTGGCATTAAGCCAGGTTTAAAAATGGACATGAACCTTTTTTTTATATTTAATCGATTTTGTCGATGTCAACTACATGGATTCGAAATATTGCCTCAAATGTTAATTAGAAAGAAAAAAACTATATAACAAAGCATGATGGAAAGATAATTGTCAATATATAAGGTTTATATTTTAACTAATAGATTATCGGTGCCGATGACTTGTCGTTGCCAATGCAAGAGCAGTTTGCTGGCCGGATTAAGAAGCAACGTGGTGCTTTCGGAATGCTACAACTGTTAGCAGCGATAGTCTGTGCAAGAAATCGATGGGTGCCATTGTTGAGTGTGACTGAAATATATTTACAAATGCCACGGTCGCAAAGTTAGATGTCACTACAACAAGGAAAATTGTTCTTCAATTTTGAATATCGGACTACATTGTTCAGACTTTTCCGTTGACAGTTGTTATACCTCTGGTGTCAGTTACCAAGTCCATCGTCTGTTTGAGGTTGACACTTATACAGGAAAGTTCCATTATGTATATGAGGTGACACCTACTTTATGGATGTAGGTTGAAAGACTACTCGAGTTTTGATAAAGTGTGTGCATTGGTTCAGTTGATATACTATCCTTGATAACTAGTTTGTCTGTATTGTAGAGGTGGTGTGGTTTATAATGGTCTACACTGAAGTTGTTGCGGTCGATGGCGTTGGCCTCTGTTTTGTTTCGTATCACTAAGTTAATCCACACGTTTTTTAGTAAGAGGAAATACTTGTCATACACGCACAAAAGTAAATAGTTTATGGGTCAATATTACTTTGTGAGCTCCCTGGTTGCATTCGATCGAAGGAAGGAAGACATTGAACGAGATATGAGCGCCACTTCACTTTCCTCGGGAAATTATATGTTAGCATCTCTTTTACTTTGATAGATATGGGGCCTATACGTTCACTACATTTACATTCTAGCAGATTGGGAAATATTAACCTTTGAGCTCCCTCGTATCAGCTTAGTGCTGAATATACATCCATATTCCTTCCGGGGTAATAATGTTCAACCTGCTGCAAAGCATAAAGTCCACGGTGGATATAATGTCGATGCCAGGACGTGGTACTGTATACGTTGTCGACAAATAACACACATTTTTATTACGGAAGTAATTTGTTTATTGTTGCATTGAAGTGAACCTAGGCACGACCTTGCAACCAGCTTCCCGGTAGAACAACTGTCGCATGCTATTACACGTATGTGCCTCCAAAATTATGTCTTTATCTAATTTCGAAACCACAATGTTTCAGATGTCATCCATATTTTGCAGCCTAAGGGAAGGGCTTAGTGTATGTATTTTAACAATTTCCTCACCGATTGAGTGCACACATGTTTAATTGAGAAGGCAAAATATCCTTAACCAAAATATGGGTTACAGTGTTTGAAATTAGTATAAGTTGGCTATGACACAGCATTGACATGATAAAATACCACACTTAACTTTTGTTACTTGATATACATATGTCCTATTGTTCATACCGTGTTAGGTATACCAGATTCAAGACATTGTGATAGAATTTCCAAAAACAAAATGGTGAATAAAAATAACTTACTATAGCCATATGAATCCCTAGTCTTGACTTCTTGACTAAGATAAATGAAGTTATGATGCGACAGTGGTTATTATACTACTATGAAGACTGTCCGACCATTCTTATTTTTCTCGATACGTTGGATGTCAGTACGCCGATCCACACAGCGACCCATATCAAAGGCTTGTGTGTTGACATTTAATTCTTCTAATAAAACAAACAAAAGGGAGATCTGCGCGATCTAAAGTAAGGTATGTGGCCCCCTCTATTTAATTAGTGTAAATGAATCCATTCACGACTCAAATCTATCGCATACATGAAGTCAAATTTCATTACATGGATTGGAAAGACTGAGAATGCACGATTACGTCGCTTTTCCACCTGTCGATGTTACGACAGGCTTCCGTATAGTTCTGTGCACGATGTCACGTGATCTGAGCACAGCGATGTTCTCATTTCGTATACGAAAGCAGCAGGTAAAATGTTATTACGTATTTCAAACATATTTTAGTATGGCCAAAAGACTAGACCGTATTGTATCTCCAAATATGAAATGGAACTGAGTATAACATCTTTATAGACTTGGTAATATACTTTACTCACGATCTCAAATCCTTCTATAATTACTTTTCTCGACGTTGCACTTGGAACCCTTGATACAAAGGATCGGAAGTTTGTGGTTAAGATATGGCAAATTAATAAGATATATGTTATCCAGTTTCATTTCTTTACAAATATAACTATATTAACAGGAAAACAAGCAGCCACATTTATTAACAGCTTAAACCACAACACGTTGTTTCACTGTGTGTGTTATATTTCAGAACCGACAAGCGATAGCGACGAGTAGGCTTTCGGAGAACAATAACTGTGTATTATCTAACATGAATGTTAGAGGAGATGAGCTCTGATATTAAAACTCAATTCTGTGTGTTCGTTTCTTTGTCCGTGTATAGGCAACCAAAGGGCTGGACCATCGGGACTGAACATGTCTGTATAGGGGTAATTGGACCCGGGGAGCGTTATTAGATAGGCCCGGTTCACCTTAGATGTCTTAAAATGGCACTACCATATTATGTATCTTGACTAGAGACGACCAAACGGTAATTTGACACGGGAATCTTATTATATTTGTCCTGTTGACATCGTATGTCTGAAAGGGCACTGATGATTAATCTAACTAAATAATTATATACTCAACATGTTTGCAATCTGGTCGGTGAAAATTGAAACACTGGAATAAATTGACACCTAGAAGATATGTAGGAAAATTGGTACAGATGGTTCACCTGACCAGGGGATTTTCAAGGGATAGGCGCCTTTGACCTCATATGACTTAAAGGGGCACGCATGCATTGTACGATCAAGAAAGAAAAAATGTTATCAGCCCATATGATATGTTGGAAAATTGGTGTACAAAAGTAAAATGACGCGGGGAATGTCATGTGATAGGTGCTGATGACCTCAAATCACTTAGAGAGAGTTTAATGTCAACTCAAAGGATAAATGTAGCTTTATCCGGAGAGTCATGTAATAGGTGTTGTTCACCCCAGATAACTAATAGTTATTATAAATGACTTGAAGGGTCACTGATTAAAGTACGCATTCTTCACCTGAGCAACGCCGGGTACCCCAGCTAGTAAGTATCCCATATACTCAATCACGGAATCCACACCATACTTCAATTTGACCTATGTGGTGACCGAGATCATTGTTTCTCCCACCCCCTACACACTTTAGCACAGGCAGCCAGTGTGAGATAGCTGGGTGAGATTTCCCTGTCTCACATAACACGTGACCATCTATCTCACACCACCCACGTGACTGCTTTACCTATTTAATTAAGAGCCGGAACTAATTTAACAATCCGTCATCATGTTTGTGTGAACTAAAACAGATCAAAACAATGGCGACCAACCAGTTACGCTTCACGTTTCAAGTAAATAAATACGGACGAATTCGAGGACGCTAATACAAATGGAGATAAGCCTCAACTGTTAATCACGAAAACCTTCAACATAACCTCACTTGCAGACACAGAGTTGCATATTTTACATGAAATATAAACGACTAATTTGCGAGCATATTCCATAAAACGGAAGACCCCAAGCGAAACTGGCACCACTGGCACATTTCGTAACAGGTAAACAATAGCCGCTTCACAAATGACGAACGAAATAATTCCACATTCGAACAGTTGTCATCGTTGCAATAAATCGTCGAACGCGTCTAACTAACATTTGTCTGTCATATATTCACATGTTTCCTTTTCTAATGGTATCGATATGGTCATTTCCGATGACAAACACGATAGGTCCAGTTGTATATACTTCATATCAATACGCGCGTTTCTCGGAATTTATGCAGGTGCAACGATGTGACGTATCCATGTCGTTTTTCACAAGACTGTGTCGATTTCACTCTAACGTATTAACCCTGCGCGCACGGGTAACGCGCTTTGTTTTTACAGTATATACCTTTGGTATGTACCGAAATCATCCCAGTTAATCACGAATATCGCATCAGATTTCTCCCCAGATATACCGTTACGAAGCTACTGGAGTGCGCCAAAGATTGGTATAAAACAAAAAATCGGAATGAGGCTCTTGGGTTGGGAGAAAAATGATCCATCATGACCTGGGGTGTGGGATGGGAAAATCTCACCCTCGGGGCAGATATTTGGTCCGGACACTCGGCAAGCCTCGTGTCCGGCCCAAATATCTGGCCCCTCGGGTGAGATTTTTCCATCCACACCCCAGGTCATGATGGATAATATTATTCTTCCAGTAGAACCCCACGAAGAATTCTTCAACGAAGATCATATCAGTTAAATTTTAGGTGATAGTGATCAATAAATCCGGATCTTACGAAATGATATATATATTTGAGCACGCCATTCTTTTTGGATTACATATAAATAAATATTGTTTAATATATAATCCCAACAACAGGGAACACATGTGCATGATCATTATATTAAATCAAGATATATTAAGGTTGATCTTAGGATTAATCGACTTTCATATTGACTAAATAACGATGAGATTTGAAGAAGTGTTTTAAAGATTGTTTTCAAGGAACTTCACGGTGTTAAAATCACTAGAACGTGAACACTGAGTATCATATGGTATTGACTCGCGATCAATAGTTCTGGTAAAATCATCCCATATTTATCGAAGTGAGCCTTAATCGGGAGGGGGTTGCTTCATGGCCAAAGCCCTTGTGATGAGGTGGACTTTGGAATTCTTTATTGTGTAGTATTTATTTACGTTGGTCAGTCCGGTTATTGACTATTTGCATCATTGTTAATGATATTTGGCTGTAGCCTGTTAATAAAAAGGTTTCGTAACTCAGGATAGAGCAACGGATATGTTTAGCTATTCGTATCCGTAAAATTCATTTGGGGCTAAAAAATTCGCATTGCAAAACATAAGGACTACGATTATGGTTTGTGTTCTATACTTCAATATGAATCGTACGTGACACGTAGTGGAGCAACCACGCATGATATGCCTCCAATCTGCCTTTTTCGGTGACGAAACGCTAAGAATAATCGTCATGACTTCTTCGTTTTTCGTTTCCATTAAGCTGATCAACGAAATGGTCTAAATGACTTAAATCACACGTGAATTCTTCGTAAGTTGTGAAGTAGTTACTTTCATTTTTATCGCGATGCTTAATTTCCAATTCCGCGTTTTTTTTGCAATCTCCACACGGCTGCTAAGCGGAAGTCACGTGACAATTTCTCCAAAATCTGGGACATTTGGTGGTTGCTATAATTAACATACCGATTGAGATTGCACGGAATGCCAAATAGTTAGCACTAATATCGTCATGTATATTGTTAGCACTAATATCGTCATGTATATTGTTAGCACTAATATCGTCATGTATATTGTTAGCACTAATATCGTCATGTATATTGTTAGCACTAATATCGTCATGTATATTGTTAGCACTAATATCGTCATGTATATTGCAGACGGAGACATGATCACAGGAACGTCGCGATAAGGGATGTTGGGGTTGCGTGGAGGGCGTGGGGGCGGGGTATATCACCCAAACAGTTGGAAATTTCATACCAGACACACATTAGTTGAACATTTCACACCAGCAGTAAGTTGACATTTTTCTCGCAGTTTGATTTTCCAACTATAAATTAGTGGGGAATTTCTTGTTTTTAGACCAACATTCTCATATTTTTCTAATAAGTCAAACTATTGGAATGAAATGGCTATCTGTTGGAAATCTTCCAACCTTATATAGGGGTATCAGGTGGGAAAGCTGATGCCAGTTTAGTTGCTAGGATTTTGAATGTTTTATGTTCAATTTAAAACATGTTCTCGCACCTGGCCGAATCATGTAATTTTCAGGTTTTCATCCCGAAAAGTTCTCACGCATGACAACTGTTACAGGACTACCTATTCATTCAAATTATATTACCACCCAGGCCTGCGAGTGAACATCAATAGGAACATCAAAGCACAGGGGCGAAATGGCAAAGGACAAATGGAATCACGCAAACATGTCAGTTTGGTATGGTTCAAGAGGGTGCATAAACTATTGGGAATTCCAACGTGGACATCCACCCCCATACGGACACCCGCTGGTCAAGTCCTTGTCTGCAGACGAATAGCGTGACGAATGGGGTGGTTTGAATATATCCCGACAAATCAGTGAGTTAGCACTCCGCGCGATCTAGCATACGGATTATGTACAGCGCGAACGATAACCTTTTTATCAATCGGTCAATTGGGGACAGTTGTCTTAAAGCCTGATAACTGATGGTTGCATGATACGACAAAACAAAGTGACCGAGTGTCTGTCTACCGAACAAACTGATACTCTATCGGTCACATTGTTAGGACATTACGACTACGGTTGGTACGCATAGCTTGGTTACCTATTACCTATTACCCTAACCGTCGCCCAAAAGGTATCCGTTGCTCTATTCATGAGTTGCGAAACCTCTCTATTGGTGTAGACAGACGTGCATTCCTATAAACATGGGTATCGAGTTTAGAATACTTATATAAATATTTATATATTCAGATAAATAATATAGGTATACATATGACTGAGACCCTCTGGTAGCTTTCAATATATATATGATATCTAATGTCCCACTTAATTTCAGTTCCCAGAAGTTCAAATCTACCAGCTACAATTAAGGACCGTGAGATTGTAGCCCTGTATATTACATGATAACTACTATAACTATACTACGATTGCCGTCATGGTGATTTCTCACATCACCTCCATATACGCTGGAAGTGTACATCATCTTGAATTCAATGCGTTGAATGGACAATTGCAAATATGTTTTGATACAATGTATTTAGTTTACAATAACTTAGTTGTAGGCCTGTTATGAAGATTCTCTCAGATCGAATTTCACAAACACGTGTGCTTTATACGTGTACTTGTGTCGTGATATATACGGTATTCAACTAGTCCGAAATGTAATCACCGAATATAATACTCAGATTATGCACCTTGTTTTTTATTTGTGATGAGTGTGTACTCGAAAAACATGCCTGGTACGAGTAGAGGACGAAATCGCATGTTTGAAGGCTATGCATGGTAAATGTACACATGCATTTGGCGGTAACACCTGTCCAGCTGCATGTGGTGCTCGAAGCGTGTCGACTCCAAGTTAGATGTACAGACATGCAGTATGTCTATGTGTAGTTCGGCGTCTATACGTACTAACATCGAAAGAATGTCAGAGAAGGTTTGGGCGCTTCAAATGTTGTAGTCCCAACTATTTCTGTAAACGCTGGGCAACCGAAACCAAGAACTGGTAAGAAGGATAATCATATGCCGTTTTGGTGGAAAATATAGAATACAAATTCAGTGTACATGGTGATATTTTCTAAGCGAATCTGTTGGTTAGTATTTGTAACCCACGAAAAGTAGATAAATTCAGAATTTCGGTACCTGATTGTGTGTACAATTTGCAATTGAAGTAGTCATGACAACAATACTGCCGACATAGTATTTTTCGCATGTGTCTATATAGCCAGTATCCCATATCAAATTATATGAAACATCTTTATTCGATGGCAGTTGGTCATTTGGATTAACATGTGGCTTTCATGTGGCCTTCAAACCACCTAGTTAATTTATATATCTTACAATATCAATGTTTTTGAATGTTTTATAAACATAATGGGCTTTTTCCCATTCGTTCAGATTAGCCACAAGTCGTGAAAATGACAACTTTGAAAAAATAACGGTACATTTTCAAAACAGCATCATCTTGCTCTGACAACAACATATTAATTCACCAGGACCCACCATCATAACAAGGACCACTTAACAAGGAGTGTGCTCCTCTTTCCGAGTTGGTCATTATTTTACCGGTAATTATTTAGATAATGCACAGTTGATCTAATAATGACTAGCAAAATAATTACTACCTCGGCGAGCTAACACCTCGGCGTCTACTGGGAAAGACGTTTGTCTAGATAACAGTCAAGCGACAACAATGAGCAGACGCACACGTGGATTTCAAGTGAATATAAATCACGGGTGTGCATGTTCCATGACCGCGCAAACCGATAAGACACAAAAATTCGTTGTAATGTTTCATCTTCAAAACGTTTAATATCGTGCTTCCAATACTACATTAAATGAGCCACACTTGAAACTATTGTATGTACTTAATAGTCTTCTTCTTACTCGAACACCAATCAATATGTGACACAAAAAACGATCGTGTGCGGATGGTTAAAATCCAAATAACTCGACTCTGTACCTCGAGAAACTTACAAAACACCCCCAACTGGATATACAATTTAATCACGCTCGGGGATGACATCCACCTCATCCGGCCCTGGGACGAGTCAAAACGTAAAAAATTAAGCATTTAAATATTCATTGCCTGACTACCAAGATTGATATTATTAGAACCGAAATGCTTAACTTTTATATCTGCTATTTCACAGAGACATGGTTAGGTGTAGACACCCCAACGAACGATTACTAGTTCATGCATGGGTTTGACAGGGCTGATTCAAATGGTGGGGTAATAGTCTACATAAGGAACAACATAGCTTATAGGCGGCTAATTGATCGCGAACACCCTGGAATGGAAAGCGTTGGATAAAACTTTGCCATGGAAAAACTAGAAGCCTCATCGGTTTGGTGCGATGTATGGATTGCAATTGCAATCGTTGGTCTACAATTACAACTATGTTAGACACGGCACGTGACCCATCCACCATAACCTGAAAATTGTCGGAAACCTTAATGAAAACCAATATAATACATTTTACCAATCAAATAGCAGAATTTCAACAATCTACAGACAACTAACATTAAAACAAATAATAACGGAATCTACCAATTTTCTGTATATTCGCAAACTCTTGTCGATGTTGTCCTGGTAAATACAAACTGCTCTGTCTTTGAAAGTGGAACCCTTAAACCCTTCCATGGAAATTGTGTTCGCTATCATATTCCTAATATCAGAAAAAATGGAAACAGAAACCGTTTACTAGGCGTGTTTATAACTACGATCAAGCAAATTGCACATATCTAAAGAAGTCAATTAAAAAAAGTTACCGAGAACAAACTATTACAACTATCAGTGAAATGAACAACGTACTCTCAAATTTCTTACAATATCAGATCAATGCTTTTGTCCCAAGTAAAATTGTGCGCTGTAAGAAAGATGAACAAACATAGTTAAATTCTTGAATAAAACAACATATCAAACAGCGAAAGCGATTGTATGGAAAAGCCAAAGTTCGCAACGCATGGACAAACTATAGGACAACACGAAACGAAGTCATCTCCCTAATAAGAACATCGAAATAGGACGAAATAGCCCACATGCAAGACATTTTAAATAATCCAGAAACACCTCATCTTCCTGGTGGAACACTTTTGTTAAACTCTCAGAAAAAACCCAGCAATAAAGCTATTCCCTACTTGCTGTTGAATAACAGCACGCACACATCCATCACTGACAAAGCCGAAGCTTTTAATGACTATATAGTATCTCACCCATAGATGACTCAAATCCCACTATACCAGAACATATTCCATCGGAATCCATCCCAGAACTATAAATGAAACACAAATAACTGAATCCGACATACATGTACTATAAACCTTGAAAAAATAGTATTACTGCTAAGTCTTCCGGTATCGAATATCTATGTTA
Organism: Siphonodentalium dalli; assembly: GCA_032622095.1. Lineage (NCBI taxonomy): Eukaryota > Metazoa > Mollusca > Scaphopoda > Gadilida > Siphonodentaliidae > Siphonodentalium > Siphonodentalium dalli. The sequence continues at coordinate 32,516,748 of CP136069.1, read as the reverse complement.
CAAAAAAAATACGTTCTTATTAGAGAAATCCTAGAAAAATGTTATTTAACTTTTGTAAGATCATAGAACACGCACCCAAACGCATACAACTAGAAGCAGCGCGCATCATAACCGGGTGTACACGGTCCATGGGTAACACTAACTTATAATTGAAGCAGGTTGGGAGACTCTTTCAAGGAGACTTGAAAATTCAAAACTGTATTTATATCACAAAATGATATATAACTCGATCGCGGAGAACCTCCAGAACTTAGTGCCCCAACTTGTATCCTAAGTATCGACAATTAATACTTGTAACTCCAAGCACTTAGTGCCCTAACTTGTATCCTAAGTTTCGACAATTAATGCTCGTAACTCCAAACACTTAGCGCATCAACTTGTATCTGAATTATCGACAATTAATACTGGTAACTCCAAATAATTAGTGCCCCAACTTGTATCCGAAGTATCAACAATTAATACTGGTACCTCCAAAATCTACAACTACATATTCAAATGTCGGCGTTACCTTTCCCATAGGCAAATTATACTTAGAAAGATCCCAGATGCTATAGTTCCCTCAGTGTATATGTTTCGCAATGGCGATGATAGAATGAGTCTACAAACGAATCTAACTATATTTGAAGAATTTCACAAATTCACTATCAACACAGAACTATTTTATTTGTATAACTAGCAGGGTTACCCGGCGTTGCCCAGGTTAAAGTGATGTGAAACCCTCTGCATATTGTCGATGTATGGTGGGAATCGAGGATACTCTTTTTCAAAGTGTTACACATTGTCTCATAAATTATATATCCAAATAGCATCACAAAACATGATTCTTACACCCGGAATATTATAGTAGCTATGCAACAGAGCGATATTTTGAGTTGTTTATGTTAGGCGATGAGTCTGTTCTAAAGCATGAAAGATATCCTCTGAATATTGGGCAGATATATAACCTTGTCAGATGTCAGTATTTGAGGACCTGAAACCATGTGCCACTGACTCCGTTTTCTTTGATCTCAGAAGAAATTATATTTTACGGCACACTGTGACCACTATTGTGATTCATCGTATCATTTGAGAAGAACCTGTATGAATTTGATATTAATTGGCACTAAACATATTGCTATCAGTTTTGGTGACCCGCCCGTCCATATTTCTGACTCATTAAACCACAAACTTAGACTCGTTATGGAGATGAATATATATAAAATTGTTGAAAATTGGCGAGTATACAAATTCGTATCAAATTTAGGGACCCCATATATCTCACTAATTTACAATTACGGCACAAATTTGGCGTATTTAAACCACATGATTAGATTCCTCGAATCAAGGAGAAGAATATGTATCAGTTTAGTGGAAATCGGCGCTAAACATATTTTAAATCAATTTATGTGTCTCTCTCGCCCCCTGTTTCGAATGGTACCACTTTTGAAATATTTAAGCCACACAATTAGACTCCTGATATCATGGAGATGATTATTTAGAAGTTTGGTACTAATCGGCGAATAAACAATTTTTTTATCAAACTATCCTCTTAATCTTAATACACAAAATATCCCAGAACCCATGTAATACCTGACTTATCTATAAATGTCCGGTCCGGATATTATCGTAAACCTCCAGGATGATTTATATATACATTTTACAGGGGCCCTTGATGATACGTGCACCCTAAATCTAGTTGGATAAGAAGGTATCCAACAGTCAATCAACCGGTGTATGCCCACAGCACATATCTACGTTGTGTGAAAAGTTGCATAACAATTTTTGTTGGATACAATTTTACACAACGTTGCATATATATTTACTACCAACGGTTGTGTGTTAATTATACAACGTGTTGGATGAAATTTCACACAACACCCAATCAATTTTAATTGCCCACAGTACCTATCTACGTTTATTGAACTGTTGGGTGTTGGGTAGAGTTGGATGACATTTGTTGATTGGAAAGTTTACCCAACGTTGATTGGAAAGTATAATGGGCAATACGTCGTGGATAGCTTTGCCGGTATAGTATACCTTTGTTATAATTATCCTTTGTACGATACACTGATTATGTAGGTTTTATGTGTTGAGTGTATGAGTGTACTACTTTAGTCAAAATAGTGCCGCCAGCAGTAACTGTTGTGTAAATTTGTAAACTTCAAAATTTGGCAAATATAAATAAATATACACTCAATACATAAAGCCTACATGATCAGTGTATCGTACAAAGAATAATAATAACAAAGGTATACTATACCGGCAAAGCTATCCACGACGTCTTGTCCCATTTTCCAGTCGCTCATGCATTTTTTCACGCAGTCGTCCATCTTGTTTTGAAGTATTTGAAGCCAAAACCGGAAAAACGTGCTGCTATTGAATGACCTGGTCACGTGGCGGTTTTATCCAATGTGGTATGAACGTAATACCACAGAAGCATGAGAAGACAGTTCACGCAATCAGTTGCGTACATCGTACTAAACTGTTGGATAATAAGCACACAACAAATTCGCACCCAAGAAGTTGTATACAACGTTCATCCAGCTAGATGTAGGGTGTGGGGAGAACGACACCCGAAAATATATTACTTTGTTGAAGTTCAACGAAGAATTATTTAGAGAGCAGGGTGTTAATATACAGTTATCGTCCGCGATTGAGTGAGACACGGGGATTTGTCGCCCGCTCGAGACCTGGAATGTCACCCAAGGGCCGCTAGGCCCGAGGGTGACATTCCAGGTCAAGTGCGGCGACAAATCCCCGTGTCTCACGAAAACAAGGGTGATAACTGTTTTGTAATCTGACAAAGGAGTACACACTACCTCCTTAATAGCAGGCATAAGTGCGTGCGTATATTCTTTAATCCAGTTCGAAGAGTTAATTTTATGTTGGAATCCTCGCTTTTCAGAAAAGAAAACATTCACATTCTGGATCAATTAACACACCCATCATTTGCGCAGCTATTCTCCGGTCAGTTTGCTAGTCGCATGTGGGAATCGGTTCACGGAAAGAGGAGTAAAGCAATTTCGAAGTTGAGTAGCCATGCAGCGAAATGTTCGGTTTCGTTCAAATGAGCGTAAAGACGCAGGCACACGTGTTAATTTCCAGAACGCTAAAACTGTGAAACTAACACGTTGTAGTTGTGCAAAAAGAAATTGACGTATGTTACCGATTGTTACGCAACATAAGTGTATTCTTCTGAAGTCTGAGGAATGTATTGCCGAAAAGAAATAGTCAATTGATAAACAGTAAAGAGTGGCTATTTGATCTAGTACATAAACTTATTTGTAGCGTATGTACATCGTATGTGCGATTGTCTGCAGCACATACCAACTGCATGATAAGGATTATCTATTTGTCCCACGATTTTTATTAGTGATATAAAAATGTCCAATAGGAACATTACACCTTATAACGGATTTGTGTCCGTGACAACACCATCTATACATAGCGTGATTTAATTGCAAATAAAACAACACACAATTGTGCAAATTAGCAAACACCACAGTTCGCGGTTGTTATGAAACAGTGGAGTTTATAAAAACAGTGTTTTCGAAAATTATCAGAGAGCTGTGAGAGTGTCTCTGCACGTTGAGTTCTTCATAGTTCTATGTTTACTGGTAACAGCTGAGCGGTCAATATCTGAGACAATATTACCCTCGAGGGTAATATGGTGATTTACGGCCCGCCATGTGACGCACTCTCAGCCAATCAGAAGAGATGAAAGTGGGGTGAAATGGGATGAAGGATAACAATGTAAAATATTAGATCGACGGGGGTTAAATCGATGGGGCATATCTGGGTGATTGGCGATATCTGGGTGATTGGCAATAGTAGTTCACGCGTGATAAGCATTGATTGATAATTGACTCGATTCAGCTCGAGTTTCTCGAATGTTCTAAAGTGTGCTCGAACGTAAACAAGATTTTAGCGCCCATTCTACGTTTAGCTTCTTGTGTGCATGGTTGGGCCCACCATCCCACCCACATGTAGTAACGTGGATCATTCAATTATATATTGGCTTTTGAAAAGTTGATCATCAATACATACGAGAATATAGGCTGCAAAAGTTCGTTTCATTGCCTGATACATGTTTAATGATAATATTATATAGGATGTGCACAGTTCATGTGAAGCCAACGTTATCCTGAATTTATAGATTAAATCTTCGTTATACAATTCGTAGTTGTTATTCTATAAATCATTTATGTTTGTTCGGGTGAAACGAGTTAAAACATGAATGTGCTTACTGTCGTTCTCCCTTTCTACCAGATACATGACAAATTACCATTTACATTATAACAATTCCTTATGTATTTCCAAGTTGAATGTATTTTATGTAGCATAATTATATATTTGGTGGATAAATAAACAATGTTTAGACCATATGTATTCCTTGTTCACTCTTGTTTGCAATCATGTTCCACTACCTATTGTACATGTTATCTAGCTATATCTATTTTTGCGAATGTTGGTTTGTCTGTGTTCTATATAAATTCACGTGGGACCATCTAGATGACACCAAAGGGGTATGGCAGGGGTAGCTTTTTACGAGGAAGATAATTGTGTGGTCAGAAGAGGTGGCGGGCAGCAAATAAAAAAATTGTCGCTAATTGTTAAAAATATATTAAGCACCAATTTCACCGAATTGATTCACATTCTTCTCCATGATACCAGGAATATAATGGTACTCTGTGATTTAAATACGCCAAATCGGTGCCGTTTGGTGTGAGATGGGGGGTCTAAATTTTATAAGAATTTGTTTAGTCGCCGATTACCACTACATAGTCATCTCCATGATATCATAAATCTAATCGTGTGGTTTAAAGACGTTAACAGAGGCGACGTTCCTGTCAGGGGGCACGACAGGGGATAGGGGCACCAAAATTGATAACAATATTTTTATCGCGATTTCTAACAAATTGATTCTCATTATTCTCCATGATAAAAAATCTAATCGTGTGATTTAAAGACGCCAAATTTGGGTGAGATACGGGGGACACTAATTGTGATACCAATTTGTTTAGCCATCGATTTCCACCAATTTTAGATATATTAATTTCACAATGAGTGTAATTGTGTGGTTTAAAGATGTCAAAAGTAGCGCCGCTTGAGTCAGGGTTAGGATGGGGTGGTCTCAAAAACGGATACAAATATGATTTGCGCTAATTTCCACAACATTATTATACGTTCTTCTCTAACGATGAGAGGAATAAAATCAAATCGTGTGTGTTATAAACGCCACATTTGGTGCTTATATTTGCTAATGTCGCCGTTTGAGTCAGGGTGCACGTTGCGGGAGATAGGCACCAACATTGATAAAACTAATTGTTGTCGCCGATTTTCACCAAATTGATACACTTTATTCTCCATGTTACATGTCCGATGATTCTAATCGTGTGATTTAAAGACGCCAAATTGGTGCCGTTCTGGTGGAGGGATTTTTTTTTGTGGAGGGGGGGGGGGGCATTCAATTTAATAAGAATTTATTTTAGTTGTCGCTTACCACCTAACTCATACATATTCACACCCATGCTATCGGGAATATAGTGGACGTGGTTTAAATATACCAAAAGTGTGATTGTTTGAGTCATAAATGGGGAGAGGTGGGGCACAAAAGCTGATACAATTCTGTTTAGCCCACTCCGATGATACAAGAAATCAAATCATGTGTGTTAAAGATGACACATGTTGTGCCATTTTGGGTCAGAGATGGAGAGAGGAGGGGCACTAACATTTATAATAATGTTTTAGTCGCCGACATCTACTAAAGTAATATATAGTAATCTCGGGTTGCCGAGTTGGCTCGGCTATTGTAACAGCACACCATTATTTAGTGAGAAAGCAGATGACCGAGGTACCGGCAAACCGTGTTGTCCCGGCTAGCCGAGTTTTCCCGACCCATATAACAAGCCCCTTAGACTAGCTTATAGTTTAATATCACGGCCATTTGGCCCTTTTCAAGATGAATGACAGCTCGGGCGCTGAAGCGTTGACGGGACCACACAATGCGTTGACGAAAACGTCTCGGTTACAGTCTCAGACATTTAATCTAGTAATGTGACCATGATCCTGTTTAAGTCCCCTATGTAACGCACCCAGTTTATGCATCCAATTTCAATAGTCCTTCGTTTATGTATGTTATTGATTCCATGTTTTGTATGTCTTATGTCAGTCACGTGCATCGGTTATTTAAGCGATCCAGTGAGAAGTCGTAGAGCGACCCGACATAACGTTTTCTGACACATGGTGTACTCTGAATCGGACATATTGTGCAAAGTATCGATCTGAATAATAACGAATGCTGCCAAACCACTTTTATGAACACCTCTGTCGTCACTTTAGATCTTTCTTGAACAAGTAGAGCTGGGCAACTAACGACTGGAATCACAGATTCAGTCCTTTATACTTTGTTAACTCTTTGAGTGCCACAGGCCCTAAAACAAAATTAAATATTAAAAAAAAACAAAAAAAATGGTATAATTTTTTGTGGGAATGCTTAAGCATGCTATAGCGAATTTAAAAACAAACTGAATAAAACCTTGGGGCATGTTATCACTCAAAACTATCACTAAGTATTCATAGTGATAATTTTGATGCCCATGAAAAACGTAAGATTACCTGGCACTAAACCTACAAAATAAGTCTGTTATAAGGAATATAAGAAAAAATTATTAAAATTGTAAAAAATTGTAAAAAATAATAACAAATGATGAAAAACTGTTAGGCCAATGCATTCTCTTATATATGCGATGCGACCTATTATATATGGTCGACTCGCATATATAAGATAATGCATTGGCACAGGGTATATGGGTTGATACAAAAATCGACCTGGCACTCAAAGGGTTAATTATATCCAGTTCTCGAGTAAAGCACCGCCACCACGGAACTTGAACAAATTAAAAAAAAAACATCCATTGCGTCAACGTAGTGGCACTTATCCTAATCAATGGTATATGTTTCTGGATATGGCGTGTTTGGGCCACACCAACCAAGACAAGTTTCCATCTCACGTTTCCTACATGGTTTCACCTGTAGCTAATTACACTAAAATACAGCTGTAAAATATGTCAAATCCGGTTGGTTGGAACCGTGGCACTAACATAAAATCTATATTAGCCTTATTTATCTAATGTTATGAATGTATGTTATTCGGGATAAGTCAGTTCTGATCGTGTTGAAATGGGTTTTACATTATGTTTAATTCCGACCACTGGCTCGTCATGTCAAGTTCTGCACAATTTTTTTATAATAAATATGTTTAGCGCAATTTCCACAAAATAAATATATGTTCTTCTCCCAAGATACGAGAGCGTTATAGGTGCCACATTTGGTGCCTATATTTACAAATGTCTGTCTGAGCATGTTGGTGTCAATGGCAGACAATGGAGAGGGCAGCAAAATGATGAAATAATTTTGTCGCAGATTTCCATAAAATGTATAATAACTAGCAAGGTTACCCGGCGTTGCCCATGTTAAAATGTGTGAAACCCTCAGTCTCATAAATGGTATATCGAAATGGATTCACAAAACTTCATTCTTATACATGGATTATAAGTAGTGGCTCACAAGTTGTCGGAGTGATTGTCATTTTATTTATCGCGATTAATTCGTCGCACCAATATTTATTTACAAATGTGCGTACTTCAGACGTTAGCATTTTTCAAATTGTATAGTAGACGTGAAAGGAATTGATGATTCATTGTTTTAAATATTTGTATTAGGATCAAAACATGAACATCATAATCACATTACATGTAGTTTGCTAAAATAAAAGACGACAAATAAGTATTGCATATAGGTGTATAAATACATCTAGTGGGTTAGACTAAGATTTTGAGGACACCTGGTTGTCATATCTCCATGTCCAGGTGCTCCGCCACCCATGGTTCAACATGTATACTGGCTAATTATTCTCAGATAGTTTAAAATAAATATTGCTATATATCAGCTGCATATGTTGTGCGCCTGACTGTAGGCAGCATGTATCTTCGCTCTCGCTTTTGCTATCTTTTCCAACGCTAAACTATTGTTAACAACATTCAAACTTTGGCACCATCGTAATTGTCGGATCTCATTCAGCGCTATCAACCCGTCAGACCCCTCAGGTCCGCCAAGGCAAATCAACTTGTCTATAAACCTGGGGATCTGGTTACAGGCGGCGATCGCGCTTTTTCTGTGGCTGGCCCAAAGCTGTGGAATCTACTTCCTGATCACTTCAGGATTCCACAAACCATAAATTAGTTCAAATCCGCACTTAAAACCCACCTGTTTGAAGTGGCATTTGGTCCTCGGCCCACATTGCGTAAAGTTAAGAAATAGCCGCAGTTTATGTTGTATATCTGTATTGTGTTGTATATGTTTTATGTGTATATTGTTAAGTCCGAGAGCACATTTGTGGAGTCGTGACGACTAAACCTTATTATTATTATTATTATTATTATATGCCGAAAACAGCGAGAGTTTGTTTTTTATGTTAGGCTATGTGTCTGTTTTGAAAACAAAAATTAAAGAAATAATCTGTACCGTGCAGATATATACCCTTGTTAGATGCCAGTATTGGAGGATCCTGAAAAGTGATCTGCTACTGTCTGTGATATCATTTATCTCAGAAGAAACAATATGTGACTGCACACTGTGACCACTATTTTGAGCAGGCCATCTGCACATCTCCGTCTCTCTTGATAATTTCTATCTTTTTGTGTGGAAAATATCTTGAATGAGGCAGACTAAATAGGATAGGAATTCCATGAAAGCATTGTCATTCTGTGTACGTGGCATCATTTATAAGACTGTAGCTAGATTTCAGCCTTGTCACTACATGCCCAGCGTTACCTATATCGATTGGCATGTCTGTGTCGCTCGTCAAAGTTTCAGCAGGAAGTGGATTCTGACGTTTAAATGTAAACCGTTGAAAGAAGCACTCAATGTGATAAATAAAAAAGGCTTTCTACCACCTAAGGCGCACCTGTTATTCTGGAAATCCATATATTAATCGTATGAGACTGGTTGCATGTTGTGGTCGCCTGCGAATAGAATTGGAGAGGTGATTAAAACTCACTCTTTAGATACTGACACACAATGTTCTGTTGAAATGAATCTCCTAATTGAAAATACCGCTAGGTTTATCGACGCTCCGTGGGTCTACTTGGATAGATCTTGAAACTTATGATGCAGAATAGCTTTTACCTCCCTTTAACCCAATTGCAAATTAATTGATTAATCTTGGCATTTATCACAAAGAAATTGGTTCATCGTCCGAACCATGACTAAAACGCACACTGCCATACATATTTAATAGAAAACATTTTTGAAATAGCATGATACATCCTAGGACCCAACTTTATCCCGAGCCTGTGTACATATTCCGTCATTTTCCAGTCATTTTTTAAAATTTGGCACAGATATTAAACATCGTTGGAACCTGCAATTCTGAGTTTGGTTGGAACAATTTTTGTCGAGTTCTTGCCATTTTTGCCGACTGTTCTAAGCTCGTTAGCGCAATAACGTGAACAAATATTACCGATTTTAACAATGTTTTGCGTAAGAGCTGTTTTAAAAAAATATTTTGAACGAGTTCGAAAACCAGACTTATCCGATCTTTTCTACCGCAGTTATGGCCCCTAGTTTGACGATTTTTCTTGATTTTCAACATTTGAGGTTTCCGGATGATGACATTTATTCCGGACATATCCAATCCTTCAGTTAGCTACCGTCTCCAGGGACATTGTGGTCGGTCGACCTTTTATTTAATATGATTTGCGACTGTCATATCAGTGTATCATTTCTAGATGAAGACAATCCAACTCGACCACCCATCGGACACTTGAATTATTCTAAACCACACAACTTAATAGAGAATATTGGGACATGAGCGTAAATGAGGATGCTCGACTTGCCAGGTTTTCTGCCGTCCACCCAACGTTATGCATGTCCCGGCTATGGGAAAATTGTCGCATATACCCAGCCCATAAAAAATCATATCTACTTATTGCACGCCTTATTTGTATCCTGGAAACAAATGAAGAAACATGCGCATTATGTAACAACAAGCACAAAGATCTTGTAAAACATGCCTTAATCGAATGTTCTTCCATTTGCGACGATCGAAATACCTTTGAATTCGAGCTACTAAACTTGTTTCATGTAGACATTTATATGCAGTATGACAAACTGGATGCAGAATCCAAAACGCGCGTTCTGCTAACATGTCTACATGAAAACATATACTGTGCTCCCGAAGAAGAAAATGAACTAACAGACTTTTTTGTGAACAAAGCTGCATTCCTCTGGAGAGTATATGTTGATCAACTGACGCCAAGTCCTGACTAGATCTCACAAACCTTCATGTAAACTCGATCATAACATGCAGTTATAAGCGTGTTCGTAATTGTTCATATCACATGTATATGTGTATTGTTTTACCAGTAAGTACATTTGTCTGTATGTATGTCTGCCGTTTGTTTGTTTGTCTCGTATATGCCTGCATGTCTGACTGTAGTATGTAAGTCTGTAAGTACGATACGGCTGTATATATACATGTACATGAGTGATGCTTGGGAAATGGTCGGCTCCGAGTCGGCAAGACTGCACAAAGGCATTGGCGTTTGTGGGTCTTCCAGAGAGAGAGATCCCTGATTTGGGTCCAACTCCGGTTTGGTCGTCTCGGAGTATGCTATTTCTCTGTCTGTAAGTACGATATGGCTGTAGAGTGGAATGTCTACTTTATGTGATGCATGATTGTGTGTATATGTGCATGTGTAGATGATTCATCATACATATTAAGACATGTATTGTAGATATGTTTGTAATCTTAAATTTCTGATACACTGTTATGTACCAAATTGTGTTTGTTCTCATAATATAAAATTTATATATGAATCTCCATATATGGAGGATAATAAAGAGATATATATATATATATAGAGAACGGGACAATCAAACGGACGCCGGGCCGAGCGGAGAGTCACACGCTTCTCGCGCGAAATTGAACAATGAAGCTGTTCCGATTGTACCGATTGGCAAGGAACGTAAAGATAAAATGGATCCGTCGTCCAAGGATAACATGAATGACTGGTATGACGTCTCAGATATTCAGTCTGAGGTAAACTTCTCGGTTAGCGGGGCAAATTTCGCAGACATATCAGAGCTTTTGAATAATGCTGTGGGGGATGAAGATGTCGGGAACTCAATGGCTGACGTGAAGTCCGTCATAGTTCACCTCGGTACAAATGATGTAACCAAAAGCAAATACTCTGCTAGTTCGGTAATTTTGAACATTTCTGAAGCGGTTCCAAAGATTAAATCGCAATTCCCCAACGCCACGGTCAGTCTGTGTAACATTCCACCTAGGAAGGGAAACAGTATGGTGGTGAAGGACCACAATTCTACAGCTATCATTGCTAATGAGTTCATGGCCCGATTCCGCGAGCGCAATGCAGGTGTTGAATTTATTGACAATACTGACAAATTCCAATCGTGCGATGGCGTACGAAAGGAACTATTTAGTGACAAGGACCGAAAGGGCATACACTTTAGTCCGGATGGCAGAGACAAACTGGCTGAGTCATTTGTTACGACGTCAAATGAAACGGTAAAGGCCAGCCGAAAACGAAATGCCTCGACCCCAAGAATGGAGCAAAATAAACTCGTGATATGTGTCCTGCGGTGCAAATCACTTTAGAACTGAACTTTGCCAAATTGAAGTTTTCGATGTAGTTCACAAGGGACTCTGTCATTTTATATTTGCTAAGGACGAAGATAATATCAGACGCGTAACTAGATTGGTAGCTTGAAACACCTAAGGTGTACTGATATAAGCGAGTAAGAAATACTTGCTTTACCGTTTTGGAAACTTTTAGGTTGCACAACGAGCCAAAGAATGACAATTTACGTTTTTCGATAAGAGACACCATAGATGAAGTTCCAACTAATCCTTGAGCTATAATTGTTTTTGTGCGATGATGAAGACCCTGGTAATACTTTAAGCAGAATCTGTGTGTTCTCTCAAGTCGATCAATGTGAGTTTGATTTAAGCTCCAGAGGAGTTCAGAACCGTACAGGCCTTTTGGTATAACCACTGACGAATAAATTAACGAGCAACTTTTGGGGGTCATTCCACCGGGGTAGAGGCCAGCATTGTTCAACATCATAAACGTGCTACGGGTCTTATCGCATATGTGATCAGTGAAAATTCCGTTGAAATCGTACTTGTCAAGTAAGATACCTAAATGAGTGGTGTTCGTACTTTCTTCGATATCTGAGGTACCTAGGTTCCAGAGACGACTTTGACGCGAAAATTCTGCTTTGGTTTCATTGAATACTACTATGGTGCATTTGGATGGATTATATTTATACCGCCATTTGTTGCTGTACTCGTTGCAAATATCACACAGCGCCGATAAGCCAGATTTATTTAGTGATAATAGAACCATGTCATCTGCATGGGTTGGGCACGTACAATTTACACCGAGCATGTTCAGGCCAAATGGTGAGTTTGCAAGTATATGTAATAATTCGTCGACGTAGATCATATAGTACAAAGGGGAGAGGATACCCCCCTGCCTTGCTCCCTGTCTCACATCAAAACGTTATTGTGACGAATAGAGCATGTGACGTTGGTTAGAAGTTCGTGCATCAATCGAAGTAAATTTCCTCTGAACCCACATCCATGCAGCTTGAACAATTGACCCTTGATGGTGAAAACATTGAGTTTGTGAACAATATGACATACCTTGGGGTAGAGTTTTTTCATAATGGAAGATTCTGCCAAGCAGTGAAAAAGATTGTGACTGTATGCAAAAAGGCTATCTATAGTTTTCTGGGCCAAACAGGAAAATTAAACCTGACTAATGATTTAATTTTCACCTTATTCGACAAAACAATTGAAACAATAATCATGCATTGTAGTGAAATTTGGGCGATGGAAATTTTATACGAGTTGGACAAACTAATCCTCGGGTTTTATAAACAGATTCTTAAAATGAAATGAAGTACACCCACATTTATGGTTTATGGGGAAATTGGAAGATATCCACTGAGCATTAAATGCAAGTTACGCATGCTATCCTACTGGAAGCGGATTCTAGATGGTAAATTTTCGTCAACAAAGCTGCATTCCTCTGGAGAGTATATGTTGATCGACTTGAGTTTTTATAGCTCTGTAACTGTCAAAATCTGTTCTGGGTTTTGAGCCACCTTTATATAATGTTATTATTAAACCGCGCTTTAACTGGGGTGGGACCGTTTGTGTTTGAATCAGGATTGTTAGGAGATTCGAAATCGTCTGAGTCAACTTCTGACTTCCATATATCAAATGCTCGTTCGAAATCCCACCCCAACCAGTTGCTTTTCCAAAGCTGAGACTGCGATACACAGTAAGTAATTCGTCTGCAGTTACTGAAAAGATTATGCGTTTATCGATATCATCAGATTGACCACTACCTATTTCTCGCGTAACAAATTCATTTATGTAATTAAAGTTTTGAGTGTCAAATTCAGGTCGATACAACGGTGAATATAGTTTCACAAAATAAGATGCCCATCCTTCTGCGATATTACTATCATGACGAAGAGTTTGTCCTTCATACGTGAAAAATGTATTCTTTACGCACACAATCGTACATCTTGACGACAATATACTATTTACGCGCTGATTATGTTTGGCATATGAACAAAACTATATATAGATTAATATTCCTTCTGTTGATGGCGATTTAAACAAATATGAATATGTCTGCAACGAACGCCACCCGTGCCTTTAAAATACGTCCATTTTATTCCTGATAGCATGAGGCAATTGTGTATCAGTTATGCTAGTAGGATAATTTTCTTTTTATCAATTTTAATGCCCCCCCCCCCACCCAAACACACACAAACGGCACCAATTTGGCGTATTTAAATCACACTATTATATTCCTTATATCAATCGGCGCTAAAATTAGTTTTGTCAACATTAGTACCCATGTCCGGCTACGTGCAGCCTGACTATAACGGAACCATATCATGCAGATTATCTATATCTATATTTGCGAATGTCTGTCTGTCTGTGTTCAAAAGAAACTCACAGTGGACCATCTAGATGACACCAAAGGGGTCGGACAGGTGTAACTTGTTACGAGAAAGATAATAGTGCCGGTTAAATTTTTTATAAAAGTAACGCTGTTGTTGTCAGGGGAAGAAAAGGGGGAGGGGTAGCAAAAACAAATGTCGCTGATTTCCACCAAACTTATATCTAATCATCTGCATGATATGAGGAATCAAATGGTGAGGTTTAAATATGTCAAAATTGGCGCCCTTCGAGTCAGGGATTCACTAATGGGGGAGGCGCACCACAATTGATGTCAAAAGTGACGCCGTTAGAGCCATGAATGGGGAGGGGAGGGATACAAAATTTGATACAGTTATGTTTATCACTTATTTCCACCATAGTCATACACATTATTCGCCAATTATACGAGGAATCAAACCATGTGGGTTAAAGAAACCACATTTGGTGTCATAGGGGTGGATAGCGGAAGGGTGCCGCTATTGATAAATTAAGTTACTGGATAATTATTTCTTCTCAACTGGCATATTTGTATGGGGACGGTGGTCAGGGCATTCATATATATAGTGAGCTAGAAAAACAGATACATAGAAGAGATACTTAAAAGTATATGTATCATTCTATTTAAAGTGATGTGAAACACTGTGGTATGGGGATCAGATGGGAAAGGAGAATTATCTTGCTCAAAATAGTCATTTTTACAAATATGATATCCAAATTGGCAACACACATCGTCATTCTTATATATTAATTAATTGCAGTGATTCTGGAAGGTGAAATTGTTTTCGTTAGCTTATCGCAGATAGTTGCGTCCCGAATCAAGAAGTAAATAGTTACAAATGATTTCTATGGAGTGGTACGGTCGATTTACTTGAAATTTTCGACGATGTTACTAAAATGCGACCTTCCTCTATTTGGCATAGCGCCTGAATGCTAACTTATCAGTTTTACATACCAGAACACGCACATAATATGGCTTTAAGAGATGCATATATTATTGCACAACGAGGGACCTCGAACCGCCACAAGATGATGGCATGTTAGAATGGCTTATCTATCATAACACGGCGTATTCTGTTTGCTTAGAACAATTTTTGGAATGGGAAGATCGAATATTGATTCTTTCCACATTCATCCAAATGTTCACTCAGTGAAATTTTGCGATATTTAGGTTGATTTATCTCGAACACCAACTGTATATACATGCAAAAGAAACTTTCCCGACTAACATCAGTGACCATATTATCCACACCTGGGCACTCGGATGTACGCGGAATTCTGTTCTTTAATTGCCTGTTGGATTGTGGGACTTTTATGAATTTTGGGTAATCCATAAGAGCTGCATTTCATCTCAAATTTTGTGAGATATTCGGCTTCTTTATCAGATAGGCATTTAGAGAACCTTGTGACAAACTTCTCCTCATTTGTAGGAAGTTTCTTGTAAAAACGATCGTCCAAGTGTGTATCTTCCGATTTGTTGGCATAGTCGGTCACTTCCATAATCACCAGTGCACCTCCTTTGTCTGCTCTGTTACAAACAATAGTGTTGTCAGAACAAAGGCGATTTTTTGAACAGCTGGATGGGCGTATGTGACCCAGTTTGTGATTTCTAGATGGACTGATGGCAGCACAAGAACACACAAGGATAGCCCCGTAGCTGCTGTGATTATGCATAATATATTGGAATTTGGCAACGATAAATTGTTAATTTCCTCCACGCACGACTTACACCCAATTTTTGAACAGATGGACAGGTTAATTGTGACCTAGTTTTTTATTTTGAGATGGACTAGTAGCGGTACAAAACGAATCCAGAACAGTAGCCTAGTGGTTGCTATGGTTATGCCTACGCAGGCGATTTAACAACGAAAACTGACATTTTTTCATTATGTTGACCACATGCACGACCTACGCCCAATTTTGAACAGCTGGACGAGCGTATGTGACCTGGTTTGTGATTTCTAGATGGACTGGTCACGGCACAAGAAGAATCCAGAAAGGATGGCACCGTAGCTGCTGTGATTATGCATACATACATGTGGGCGATTCAGTAACGATTATTATTATATTATGAGAACTGGGAACTAGAAACTGGGATTGGTCTGGGAACTAGTAACGGAATTCATGGAATTTGTGTAAGGGCAGATATGAAGCTACTCACAAACTCACAAACAACCTTCAACGGCATTACAGCACAATAAATTGGGTTGATACAGTGCAATGCTAATATGGGTGAATCTGTGGGTTTTTTTAAATAAGAATTAAAAGATTATTTAGCTGGTTTTGAATTAGATGATATATACCGTACCACACACCAATGCAAACTGTATGTACTCTGTATATGTAGACATCAGAGGCTACATAGGTGAAGCTGTACCTCCCTGATGTTACTTGTAACAATCTTAGCCGACGAATCTTAATGCGTCATAACGTATGGAATTATATCTGCTAAGTTAATGGCACCTAATCGTATCGTTGTCTCCTAAAATTTTGTGGACCGAACAATGAAGAGCATTTTTTTGATAATTCATGTTTCCGATGGGTGGGAAAGTAGAGTGGGATCCGTGGATATAATCTAGGAATCTGGTACCGATATATACGGCGCGGCCGATAGTTTTGACCATGATTCGTTTATGGCACATTTCCATGTGGATTTCTTAGGGAATATTGAATTTTCGATGTAGTTCTCAAGAGCTTCGGTCATGTCATATTTTTTAAGAGTGTTAATGATGTCAGACATGTAACTTGATGATGAACATGTACTTCCAACGATGTACTGGTATAAGCGCGTGAGAAATACTTGTTTCACAGTTTTAGCAGATTCGCGGCGGATGAGAGTGTCACTCAGACAACGTGAACACTTGCGATTTGTCTCGCATCGATATTCAGGTAAATGTAGGTCATTGCACTGCTGACAGACCTGTTTAGTTACGTTAGAGTAAACACGCACAGTTATGCCCGAAATAGTCAGCTTGTTGGGAATTTCCTCACATTAAGTCATTTGGACATACCTGGTCCCATTTTCAACGTTCCAGCCTTTAACCATACCCCTTTTAAATGTACCAGCGACTATTTCCCCATGTTTCGACAGTTCAGAGGTTAGGTCGGAATCACATAGATATACAGGTGCATCTTTTACCGTTACGTGAATTGCCTTGCTCCCCACGTCTACTGGACGCACAAATCTACGGAAAACATAAAATCCCGCGTTTATTAGATCATTTTTTTTTGTATAATTTTTTGTGGGAATGCTTAAGCATGCTATAGCGAATTTAAAAACAAACTGAATAAAACCTTGGGGCATGTTATCACTCAAAACTATCACTAAGTATTCATAGTGATAATTTTGATGCCCATGAAAAACGTAAGATTACCTGGCACTAAACCTACAAAATAAGTCTGTTATAAGGAATATAAGAAAAAATTATTAAAATTGTAAAAAATTGTAAAAAATAATAACAAATGATGAAAAACTGTTAGGCCAATGCATTCTCTTATATATGCGATGCGACCTATTATATATGGTCGACTCGCATATATAAGATAATGCATTGGCACAGGGTATATGGGTTGATACAAAAATCGACCTGGCACTCAAAGGGTTAATTATATCCAGTTCTCGAGTAAAGCACCGCCACCACGGAACTTGAACAAATTAAAAAAAAAACATCCATTGCGTCAACGTAGTGGCACTTATCCTAATCAATGGTATATGTTTCTGGATATGGCGTGTTTGGGCCACACCAACCAAGACAAGTTTCCATCTCACGTTTCCTACATGGTTTCACCTGTAGCTAATTACACTAAAATACAGCTGTAAAATATGTCAAATCCGGTTGGTTGGAACCGTGGCACTAACATAAAATCTATATTAGCCTTATTTATCTAATGTTATGAATGTATGTTATTCGGGATAAGTCAGTTCTGATCGTGTTGAAATGGGTTTTACATTATGTTTAATTCCGACCACTGGCTCGTCATGTCAAGTTCTGCACAATTTTTTTATAATAAATATTTTTCAGGGATAATTTAGACATAGTCACCAGGCACTCAGATTCCGTTATCTGTACTGCTTGTATCTCTTTCTCGTCAACAACTCTTCCGACAGCTCGAATTATGTCTTCGTGACCCAAATAACCGGCCTTTGTGAAACTAACCGTGCAGTCTTTCTCGAATTTTGACGCCATACTCCGTTTTGAACGACTCAGATTATGTTCAATATGTTAATGGACATCGACACATACTTTTCAACATAACAGTTTGTCCGATCCAAGTAATTAACTCACATTTTGAACCGAAACTATCTCCGCATAATATAAACAAACTACCCGCCGCCATTAACCGGTGTCCCAACATTCAGCCTGTCCTTGCAGCCTGCTGGGCACTAAGACGCAATGATATTGTAGTATGTACACAATAGATAAATCCTACACAAAACATATTTAATACAACAATTAAAGTCTTTGATTGTCACCACACCACATAAAGCTAGCTATATCGCAAAACATTATTTGAAGAGATGAGTCTTCAACGACATTATTTGGGAACGCATTATAAGTTCAGTGAAATAAGCCTGCAGGATCCGCGACGAGTTTTCGGTTGTTTTGCGGAGTCAACAATACCATACCTATATGTGACCATACCTATAGGTTACACGTACCTGTACATGTGTATAAATATTCATGGCATTTAATAAATGTTGAGAGCAGCGTATTTTCTCACTTGGTGACTAGCCCCGGCTAGATGACCAAACAATCACACAGTCTCGGTTTTAATTATACAATTGTCCACCGGCAGTCTATTCCATTAACCAATAACAAGTAATGGAAAAACACACTGACAAAATGCATGTGTTCTTTGCAAATGGCGGAAACACAGGGGCTTGTAACGCGCTCGCTGCTCCGCTACACACCAACCAGAACTGTCTTATGCGCCATACCAACCATTGGCATATACAGGAAACCCAGGTATACCACCATGATGTAAAACAGTGGCGTACTTAAGTACGGAGCATAAGGGCGGTGCATGTTTGGGGTGTGGGTGGGGTGGGTGTGGGTGGGCCGGTCGAGCGCATTCCGGGTTCGCGCTGGCCCCAAAATTGAGGTGCTAACACTGTTGCCAATTGCATTATTTTTAGAGCCACTTTATACTTTCTGTTGCCACTTTTTTCCGACCAATATTTTTTGGTGCCACTTTTGAATTTGGTTTTCCAAAAAAGAAAAAAACAAACAAACAAGCAAATTGCCTATTGTATGTATATATTTATTTTATCAGTGATGTGTAAACCATCGGATATCCTCGGCACTTTCCGTCAATGCCGAACTTGTGAAGTAGCAGATACAATTGTGTGTAAATGTAAAAAATGACGATAATTAACGATAAGGTTACTCCCCGTTGTACATGTACATAACGTGATATTTAAATTTAATTTGAAACAGTACATATACCTTTTGTTAGCTCGTCTTTCTGAATAAAATCTTCCTTCATAATACAACCAGATGCGAACTTGTTGGTAACATTCGCAGCACGGCATGTAGAACAGAACATAACATTTTGTCACCATCGAATGATAGCCATTCACGAGATATTTTCCACTCATTTCGAATTTTGGTTTTGTCGAACATGCAGCTTTTTGTGGCGTTCTCGTGGCTTTGAACACTAGTATGTTGCTCGGTTTAGGTGGTGTAGAACACGTCGATATTAAATCAACCACTGTATTTGGACTATCAGTAACGTCTGAATGTCCGAGGAAATCAGTAACTTTCTCAATTTTAGAAGAACGTTGTGTGCTGATGCATTGTTGCCGAAATCTAACTTGTGCTTACGAATCATATTTGCTGTGTTACGAAGGACATACATGTATTTATGATAATGTATCTAACATCCAGAGACGTGGCGACAGGGGGGTTGGGGTGTCTCACCCCCCCCAACTTTGGTCAAAATTTTCAACAGTTGGAAATTTCATACCTGCTAAAACATTAGTTAAAAATTTCACACCAACAATAGGTTGCAAATGTTCTTTTAGTTTGATTTTCAAACAATTTATTGGGGGAATTAATTGTTTTTGGACCAATATTTGCATATTTTCCTATTTTTGTTCAAAATTTTGGATTGCAATTGTCATCAGTTGGAACTTTTCCAATCTTATGGGGGCGACAGGTTGGAAATTTCCAACACTTGGAAAGCTTGTGTCCTGGTTCCTCCCCCGTGGCCAGTCAAAAACTGCTAGTTAATTTAAGAAAACAATATTGTCATATATACATTTGGTTAACATTGTCATTGGAATTGTCATCAGTTGGAAATTTTCCAACCTAAGTGGGTTTGTCAGGTTTGAAATTTCCAACTCTAGGAAGGCTTGAGTAGTCTTCGGAAAGGCCCATGTTTGTCAAATTTTAGTCAATAGCCGTACTCAGTGTTAAAATCGAGTAGAAATTGAAACCCATTCACCCCAGCAATATAATAAGTCGATCAGACATAAGCCGCGAATATATTTTACGCTTTGAATTAGGATACAATTAGCTGTGTCGCGACCGGATATCAATGTGTGTTTTATATGCCTGATGGGTATCAATTACCAAAAGCCAAAAAGCTAGGTGCCAAATTTTGTGGCAAATCGGGATTTTTTTGGACCCATTTCATTTTTGTATAGCAATTTGCTAAATGGCGATCGGCACGGGAACCCTGAGTGCATTACAAGCCCCCAAAACGGTAATCCAGAAATAAAATATGAATACTTATTTTGTAATAATTAGAATGTTATGTTTAATAAATAAGTTTTTCATCATAACGATAGGTCGCAGAAATCCATGGTCCCATCTACCTAGTGTTACAATGATACAGGAGCTGTATATATATTTCAATATCCATACCATTTAACGCACCAAAAGAATTAAATGGGGTGATATTGGCATCGCAGGGATAATTGAAGGTAAAAACAACACTGAAAACCTGTGTGAACTGATGAAATTGCTGGGTTTTTTCATCATAAAAAGCGGAACCCACACCATGATATCGTGTTATTAAAGAAATAATATTGAAACTAGGAGTCCTTCTCTTGATCAATGCTCTATTTTGTCCAGTTGATAAGCCTGAACATTTAAAAAATAATTGTAGTAGTCATAATTTATCTTTAAACATGGATTTGGAAAACACTTTGCATGGCATTGGAAAAATCTGCAATCGGCGCTCAGAAAGACCCCCACCCGACGGTGTTATGTGTTTTACTTATCGCAAACTCACACAAGTTGCATTGTGTGGATCATATCTCATTCATATTCTAGATTATAACATACAGCCAATGACATCCGTGCCTTTAAGTGGAACAAACTCCATACAAACATCTGTTCATTTGGGCTGAACTATTTGCGGCCGCCCTAATTAGGGTGCATTTACATTGCTATAGAACTGTACACAGATCTACACGCAGACTAGTGTAAACGGGTTGATATAGAAATGCACACAGAAAGAAAACGGTATTAGTTCATGTGAGCGAAAATCGTGCCCGCTATACGTCACGGTCATCGCCGAAGCATTGCGACAGGCAAATCTGTTTAGATTAATTGTTACTCGGGCTTGGCGAATGTGTTTTAGTGTTCGTTGTCATTTCAACCCGTGTATTTCGAATATTGAACACGGACAGGGATGTGGAAACTTTGGTCAAAGTTTTCAACAGTTGGAAATTTCATACCTGACACAACATTAGTTGTAATTTCCAAACCAACAATAGGTTGAAAATGATCTTGTAGTTTGATTTTCAAACATTTTATTGGGGGGGGGGGGGGTGGGGGTTATTGATTTCGGACCAATATTTGCATAATTTCCTACTTTTTATCAAAATTTTGGGCTGGAATGGCCATCAGCTGGAAGTTTTCCAACCTTATCATGGGGGCGGGTGTCAGGTTGGAAATTTCCAACACTTGGAAAGATTGCGCCCTGGTCCCTCCTCGTGGCCAGTCAAAAACTGCTAGTTAATTTAAGAAAACAATATTGTCCTACATTTGGCCAACATTGTCGTTGGAATTGTCATCAGTTGGAATTGTTACTACATTTGGTCAAATAAAGGGTGTTGTAGGGTGGATACCCATTCCATACAGATCCAAAATGGCCACCGCCCAGATGGTGTCAAACAGGAGACCTATAGATATATAGATGATCACCTGAAATCCTAACTATTGGTGGAATCGCCATCTAAAGCTATATGGGTGCTCTCTAGCCTCTCTATTTGTGCACACGGTTGTTTATTGTGTATTCCTATGCGATTTGCATTCTTTCTTCGAACCATTATCAAGTGGTATAAGGATACACTTTAAATACATGCGGCACATATCAAATCGCTGTTGTCTGCCGATAGTTGATCCATTTTTATGTCTGGCCTAAACTGAAACGACTCGTAGTGAATTGTCAATTACCAGAGTACTGATCAGCGCGCGTTCACTATTAGTAATCATATTGTGGTGCGCGACACGTGACTTCATACAGATATGTATCAGTGTAAATGCACCCTTATTCTTCATTGCATAATATTGGGGAATGGTGGGGTATCATGAAATTTAACAAATTAACTCATATTATGACACAAAGGAATCTAACTCTCATATATATCCGAGACAAAAAGCTGTTTGGTAGTTCGCTTGTTTTGGGAAATTATTAATTATTCTAGAAGTTCTTAGTAAATAAAGAGTCAAAAATAAAGAAAATAATATTTTAACGTCTCCAATGTATTAAAAATAATTTACTTTGAATAGATCAAAAGAAATTCATTAGTGAATCATCCTTGCAGTTCTTGTCTAAGTTGGGCAAATATGCGTCTGGGCTTTACCGGGACCAATTACTTTGATGGCGGCCACTTTGAACTACAAATCTCTATGTGTCAGCTTGCCAGAACTGTTCTAATCCACATGAAGAAAGAAGCAAATTTCCGTAAAAAAATGTTTTCGTTATTTTAGCGGACATGGCTCGTTCCGGTCCCAAATGGATGCACACACAATATGGAAAGAAGTATTTCAAAACATACATATATATACGCGGATGATTTCCGAGCAGATGCTCGTCGATATATCGCATATAAAATGTGTTTTGTTTCTCATATTTTTCGGAAAATGGACACATTTCCTATTTTGAACGACGACAGATAATTATGACGAATAATTATTTGTGAGCAAGAGGATTACGGGACAGCCTGTGTGATTATTTGGTACTTAAGGGGGGGGGGGTCAAGTGAACAATTTTGAATGGTGAATGTCCATGCATATCTGCGGAGCAAAAGTTACAGAGTTGCACATACTTCTGAGTGTGACTTGATGTGGTAATGGAAACAACAGGTATTTATCTGGCGGGTCCGCTTGGTAAATTATAAAATTTTGCAATAAATAGATTTTTGAGAATTTCTTTTCTGGAATTACATCATTTGACCTACATTTGAAAAATTAATATAAAATTCAAAAATAAATACACCAACATTATAATGGAACAAGTTTCAAGTGGACCCGCCAGATAAATACATGTTGTTTTCAATACCACATCAAGTCACACTCAGAAGTATGTGCAACTCTGTAACTTTTGCTCCGCAGATTTGCATGGAAATCCCCATTCGAAATTGTTCACTTGACGTCCCCCTTAATTATGCTGTTATCAGGTCATAGCTTAGCGCTTTCAACCGCTTTGTGTTTCTCAAACGTCTCGTGTATGTATCACGACGAAAATGTATTTGATGGCCAGTAATAGATCAAAAGTAAGGCCACATGGCGATCACAATTTAAAGGACATAATCTCAGAGTCATATCCCATATTGAGAAGCTGAGAAACGACCGGGAACTTATTACACTATGATGTATTTGTGAGTTTTGTTTAAAAGCCGAACCTGTAATCGTATAGCGGATAAGGAAAAACAATAACAAATATAAATAGCACAAATTATAGTTAAGTAGTACCATATTCGTAATAATTATGTGTCTAATTTGAGATGTGTTCGTTTGTACCGGTTAAAATGTTTTACTTTGATGATTCAAATGAAGAGAACGGCATTCAGTGTGTAAAGTCACAATAGTTTTCCAGTTAAGGGGGAGGCGCACCTTTTGCATAAATCTAGCCAACAATGGCAAGAGACACTCAACAAAGAATTGCTCTGGGTCTATCTGGCGAAACATCTGGAATTTCACAAATAATCATCTTCACTGTATATAGAATCTGGGCAATTATTAAGAGACGAAAAATACAATGGATGTTTGTACATTTGAGAGGTTTAAATAATTATTTTCTTTGTTGTCCCTTTCGGTACTAAGAACTGCAAGTATAATTAATAATGTCTCACAACACTCCAATCACCAAATAGCTTATTGTCTTGGCTCCGTGAGCGGGGGATTCATTTGTATCATAATGTTGGGTTATAATTTTAATTGCATAATACAGCATCATACCCCATATATTATAATGAAGAATAAAGCAGTCACAAATAGTCCAGCCATTGACAACAGATGTTGATATGCAGTGTGGTCCACCCTGGCAGGGAGCAATCAATTGGATTTAGACCACAGTTTTAAGAGAGAGGTATGGTGGTCAGCTTGACTTGTTTATGAACCCATGACTCACAACTCATCTCAGCCCAATTTTTCATTGATCAACAGGCATAACATGACAGTTCTCAAATACAGAAAATGATTTGTAGATAGTTACCTTTCTTAATGAAAATAATAATTAAATTTCCCAAATCAAGAATAATTAAGTCTCCTCTCGTGAGCTGCAGATTTTATATCATGGATATATGAACTGCACTTTTGAAAACAATCTATTTTACAGAAGTTCTTGGTACCTAAACAGTGAAATTTAAAAAAAGTCTCCATGCCATAAAAGTCATTGATTACTAGTTATCCCACAGGAAATGTTCAATTCCATTTATTAGGTACTCTCATCGTATAACAATACATATTGAGAAAAAATGTGTTATAGTGCATGCAATTCACAATGATATGTATGAATATATGAATATATTGGGGATTAAACGGGATATCTGTGTATTCATAAGAAATGTTGGCGTAATTTGGCAGCCATGTGTACAGATTTCGTCCGGGGGATGGGGTGGATGAGGGGGGGGGTAACACTTGTTAAGCATCAGGAGTGGTTTATCTCACGCTGGGCCTTTTTGATAAATATTGATAGTTTTTTCATAGCTTTCGTACCGCTAGAGTTGAATAGTTCATGAAGTTTTATTACGTTAGGTCGACTGTTGTAGTAAGGTTTAATATAATTAAACCTCAGATCTCTTAACCCTGGGCATATAAGAATGGTGTGGTATTCGTCTCCTAGCGCTTCCATACATAAGGTGCATTTCCTATCGGAATACGGGGTATTTATTCATGAACCAGTTTCCACTGGCAATTTTGTTTCTAGTTATGAATTTTAGGAGGGTCAATAAGGCGCTAAGGATATATACTTCGGTCTACCGAAGTTCGGTTTTATACATCTATAAAACGCAAATTTGTTTGATGTATCCAAAGACGAATACTATTCGGTTATGTATGCGTCCATGAGTTTCTGATAATAAGTTTAACCCTTTCTATGCTAAATTTTCAGATAATATGTTTAACCACTACTATGCCAATGCACCATTGGTAAGTATTTATTGCATAGGAAATGTTCAGTTAATATAAGTTCAACCAAAAACGTTATTATTTACACATTTCCATCAATAAATAGGGCTACTTCTCCACTAAAACTAAACATCAAGCTCACCTTTACTTTCTGAATACTCGTTCTGTTCACTGTCTGACAACCAACATGTTCCGTTCTTGAAGGAATGAGATCTGCAGCTAGAATCCCGAGAGCATGCCATGGCGCATTCGATCTTCGATCTCTTCGGCACGGATGATCCACTTGCTTGAATTATGTTGGGGTCGCGATAGTAGTGACGTTCTAAAATATCGCCGGAAATTTTTGTCGATATGGCGAATAAACAGATGAGTACTAACCGGGCAGCCATCCTAGAAACTTGTACAGTGTATATGTAATTTCACTGCTTCGAGATATGAACCGCCCGGATGTAATAGATATGCCTCTCCTTTTATACAGACAACATATATAACTCTCAGACTATTGAAGCTAAACTGGGGACTGATGATACTCGACAGAGTCGATATTAATATACTGATGCGATGTTGGTAGTCGCACAATAGGGTTGAGGCGTGTCTGTGATCGTTTGCCATGAGCGATGTTCATCGATCGTGGTTATCATGACAGCCATTCAAGTGATATACACTGACGGTGTGAAGATTTACTCATTTGAAAGCCCCGTGGTGGTTCGAAGCCTAAAATTGTGCTCGCGTTTGTTACTCCCCCCCCCCCCCCGGTCAGGTACCGGGGTACAAAATGGGCCGATAAATATATTTAATACATGATTTCATGGGCCGCAGAAAGACTTGTTGGGTCCCGCTTTTTCTGCGCGGTAAATTTCTTGGTCAATGCCAATAATAGGGGATTCATGTGATTCATATATATTTATCCCACATGGTTGTTATTAATAACAAGACAAGTTTGCCTTAACCCTTTTAGTGCCAGGTCCGATTTTTGTATCAACCCATATACCCTGTGCCAATGCATTCTCTTATATATGCGAGTCGACCATAGGTCGCCTCGCATATATAAGAGAATGCATTGGCCTAACAATTTTTTCATCTTTTGTTATTATTTTTTACAATGTTTTACAATTTTATTAATTTTTTCTTATATTCTTTAACAGGTATATTTAGTAGGTTTAGTGCCAGGGAATCTTATGTTTTTTATGGGCATCAAAATTATTACTATGAATACTTGGTGATAGTTTTGAGTTATAACATGCCCCTAAGGTGTTATCCAGTTTGTTTTTAAATTCGCTATAGCATGTTTAAGCATACCCGAACAAAATTCAACCCAAAAACAAATAATTTCTAAAATAATTGTTTTTTACACACCGTAAATTAGGGCCGATGAGATCGGCCCGTGGCACTCAAAGGGTTAATGACTAAAATTTATTAATCACTAAAGCAACAGGTAGTCGGAAACGTGTTTATGGACCTCCAGCTTTCTTGTCATTGGTGAAGGCCCTTTTTTGGTACCACCCAAGCGCCAACCACGAAGTCCTGTCAACGATCACCTATCTAGTCCTGAAAGACACCAAGCATAGCTGTTAGCATCAGGGATGCCTCCCCCAAAACGGAAGGAGGAAAACTGGGCGGGAGGGTGGGACGCTAAATAATTGTCGACTGATCCGGGCGAATGTTCTGACGAAAAGGCTGTATGATGTCCGTGTTATTACCCATGTGACCTGACGCCAGACGAAATAGTTCCTCCCTCAATCTCGATGGGCTTTGTTCCAATGCTTTAGCATATACTCGTCCCTTTAGGACAAACAAAGGCATTATCTCAGTTGACAATTAGTGAACTGAGGAATAGAAGCTGGCAAATTGATTGTCTTGATTTCCATATCGCTCCGCATGTATTACAGTACGTGATTGAATATATGCAGTACTGTCATATCTATTTATAGCCATCGTGGGTTTTCACTTACAATATATACATGTAGCACCCCGTGGGATAAATGATCTGCTTGCTAGCTTATGCTCTGGCATCTCTGTTATGTAATTACGAAAAGCCCCGCATGACACGAACACCGGACACTGTAAAATGGTTGCTTTGTTGGTTTTTAAATTCTTGCCAATCTTCGTTGCACTAACGAAAATAGACACGAACACAAAGAGGCAAATTGGGGGACTATATTTTCCGTCGCCAGCCCGAGCGCGCAATATTGTCGTATACGGTTGTGAAGCGTCACAGCCAACGATGTAAATGTATATATTTTGCGGCTTCTTTTATGGGTTTGATTTGTTGAAAATGCATAAAGCTTTAGTTCAGGTAATGTGATATACAAGATCTTCAACTCGTTATGTTAAGGTTTTATGAAACTCCTCCACGACTCGTTGTGAAACAAAGTTATCAAACTCGTTTCATAAAATCTGATATCCCAGCATATCTCGTTGGATATCCTATATATAAAATATTCGACAAGTTAACCCTTTCTGTATACCACATCATCATTGATGAGTATATATATAGTAGGATATGTTCAGATAATAAGTTAAGGTCGTTCGTTGAACATTTTATCTAAACATTTCCCTCAATAAATAAGGCTCCTTCTGCATTTTTGTATTCTGTCGTTAACTTGTATAATCTTAACATCCCTCCAAATCAGTAATATACCATTCTGATGAGGGAAATGTTCATATATAATAAGTTCATTACGCATTCACCATCATGTTAATTTATATCAGATAAAGACTACTATGTATGGTAGTCCCGGCCGTGTAACTGAGGTGGCACAAAAGTTTGCCAAAACATTCGACAAAATTTGGGGTATGAAACTAATTTTCCAATTTTGGACCGGATAAAGAGTATGGTGACCCCGATCATATATTTAAAATTATTTTTAATTTCGAAAGAATATGGGTAAAAAAAATCGAGTTTCCAATTTTCGTGGCTTTGACCAGAATTTGACCGGATAAATAGCCTTTGTATGTGGCCTCTGACCATACAATTAAGTTGGCGCAAAAAGTTAGAAAAATATTTATTTAATTGTCGACAAAATTTGGGGTCATAATGGACTGTTTCT
This sequence comes from Siphonodentalium dalli, assembly GCA_032622095.1. NCBI lineage: Eukaryota > Metazoa > Mollusca > Scaphopoda > Gadilida > Siphonodentaliidae > Siphonodentalium > Siphonodentalium dalli. The sequence continues at coordinate 32,488,087 of CP136069.1, read as the reverse complement.
ACGTTCATGACTTTGGCCGCGACCATACAAATATGATGCACCGAAACTGAAGCCAATTTGTTTTTAATTTGGATTCAAAAGTAGAATGTTCATATATCCGAGATCTTGATCGGATAGACTAATGTATTATAGTACCAGACCAGACGACTAAGTTGGAAATATAAATATGCTAAAATAATCAAAACAATTTTAGTTAAAAAATCGAATTTTCCTATTTTCGCAATTTTGAGCGAATAAGTATTTTTGTATGGAGGCCCCAGAACATACAACTAAGATGATACCGGTACCTAAAGGTTGCAAATGTTGTCCCCAAAATATCGATAAATTTGTGGTCAAAAATAGAATCTTCCCATGTTTGTAGTTTTACCGGATAAGCACTATTGTTAGTGGCCCCCGGCCACACAACTAACAATACGATGGCACCAAAAACAAGTTAAACTAGAATTTTTAAACTTCCTATTGGAAGTTTGATACTTCCATATAATTATCATATATATTCCAATCCAAATCCCCTCTCAATCATTACCTTTCCCATAACCCAAATCTTAACATAACCATACCTATCGGCAACCCGTACCATGTCCCAATACTAAATGTTTCTATAAGCATAACCATGCTCTAGCCGTAACCATAACCACAATAATTATAACTATATCTATAACTTTAAAAAGTCATGGAATATAAGTAGTGGCTCACCTTTTCGATCGTAATTTTTTTTATCTCGATTAATCCGTTCCACAACCATTGAAGTATTTATTTAGTTACACCCATGCATACTTCAGACCTTATATTATGATACATGTTTATCATAAACACATCAGTTCGCAAAAATAAAAGATTAAGAATGAGGCTACTTTTGAAATTATATTTCTCGTAAAAAGTGACCCCTAGTAGACCCTTTGGTATCATCTAGATGGTCTCCTGTAATTTCTGTAGAAGACAGACACAGGCAGACAGACAGAAATTCGCAGATATACAGTAATGCCCTATGTAATCGACCCCTTAAACACAGCAGAATTATGGGTAACTTTTCGGGATTCAGGAGAGCTTTCGGATGAATGTCAGCCGGCTATATTTCCCGCTAAATCCTGAAATATTACCCATAATTCTGCTATGTTTAAGGAGTCGATTACTTAGGGCATACTGTAGATATAGATGTAAGCATGTTATTAAATTATTCATGAATTCCAAATTAAATCACACGACGTCAGATGCACCTATCCCATGACACTCCACGTGACAATTCACCGTGTGTTCCAATTTTAGTTTGTCATGATCCAACCGGTTGGGCACCAATAGCAGGTCAGACCGACAAACAAATGAACACAGACACAGTTCGGTTTTATTAGTATACATACCCACATGTGTTCAATATATATATTTAATTGGCAACGGGAATAAAGAACATGCACGGGTTCCACATGCACACATGTGTCTATCTCTTGTGCCTATATTCCAAATTAAAGACTTGAGATGTTAAAAATTATAACTGCTATGGGATGGTATATTCTCGTGAAATATACGGATAGTTATAGTCTGTCCACAATGAAGTGCGAAGTTTTAAATCAATGCCGATCTGTAATTTGCCAAGTGTTAAGTCTTGGTTTATCAGTTTGTCGGGTCAGTGATTTCAACGGCCAGTACTATAAGTGACGGTTATATCTACGTGCAGCGGATATATTTATTTATGAAATAATTATGCGCGAATGGCAATCACTCACACAACTGATAACACATGTCTTGATTACGCCTTATTATAAAATTAGTAACATGCTAAGAAAGAGCCCAAATCACCAGAATGGGACAAAGGCGAATATGTTTTATTTGAAGTTCTATCATGCTCGGGAACGTTCTAGACAGATCACTGAAATGTCACTATATATGTGTATCAGGAATCAAGCATTAAATATAATTTAGAAACATCAATATAGCATAACAGGTAATGCTGTCAAGACACGTTATGTCGTTACAAACGTTTATACCGATTGTACTGACTGTCCAAGATCGCGAACTTTTCCACAGCTTGTGCGAATTTTGTATACATTTTGGGTTCAAAGCGACTTAATCGGACAGGTGCGTAACACACTGTGCCATCAGAAGTAGGCCAGTCATGCAGCCAATTCTTATTTTAAAGAGCGCGGATTTGGGAAAGCTGCATTGTGTGAGAACATGATTCGCGTACATCTATATGCATTTCGGTATGTTGCTTTCCCGAGTAATGGTGCCTTTTCTGTGCACATAAATAGCACCAAACTGAACATACGCCTTCTCACCAGCAAAATGATAAATAGCCGATGTGTTGAAACGGTAGAATACCATAAACAAATATAGCATGTCGAGCTTGTAAAATAGACGGATATTCTTGGGAATATACGGATATGAATGCGCGTATTTTACCATTTAATACGTTATTGCAAGTCTTCACAGTCATGCATAAGTTCATAATACCAAGTTAACAATCATTATTCACACAAAAACATACTTATATATGTCGTTCAATGTAATTATACTACATTGAACGACCACCCATTTCGCAACAGCGAAATAGCGTATGGTACGACGACATTAAACTCTCTTTGCTCGCTTGCCTATATCGCGATGTTCCCAACAGTTTAAGGTGTTTTATTTTAACAAATAGATTGTCATGAAATGGTAGCATTCTGGAAATAATATATACATGGCAGCTTATATCTACACATTCCATATGCAATTCGCTTAATTTTGGTGTGATTCATATTCTTGAATACACGCAGGTGGTGAATTAGACGGCGCTTTAAGGCATTTTTGGTATATTTTCCGATTAGCGGACGAATGTACGACGTCGACGTTGTCGCCTATTCGTAAGTTATAAGACTTTACATTACGTCTCGTCCAATTAATGCGAAATATGCAATCGGCGGTCTTAACAGTCGGACAATAAAGTCATATATTTTCACTCGTGACACATACAGATGATAAAGAGACAGTTTTTAAATGGTCAGATATGAATTCAACAAAAGTATGCACTATGTCAGATGGTAAACCAATACCAAACCGCAAAGTGTCACGTTCCGAAATTATGATACCAAAATTAGCGACTAAGGGGTGGCAGGGTTGGGGCGTCGGACGGCATACGCTGACTCCCGTTCATTCAATTAAAAAATATAATATAACAAAAATGGTTTACGGGTACGCGAACGTATATCAAATAGTTTCAATTGAATTGAGAACTGCAAGCGAACGTCCGCGCATAGACGGATTGTGCTTTATGAAAACGTGGTCCATGCGGAGAAGTGTTATAACATTATCCGGCTGACACCACAGTTTCGTTTTTCAAATATCAAAGTCGAGCATTTTTTTTGTAAAAAATGCGCGTTTTAAAAAAAGTGAAAACAAAACGAACTACTATTCTAAAACTAATGAATTTTGAGCGTTTTTGGACTCAAAATATGTCAATTTTAAGCCGCATCTTGATAAAACTGCAGAATTACGGCCGATTGACAAGACAGACAGCCGACATTGTTTTGAGTGATTACCCATTAGCCAATATAACAAGTAACGCAGTGCGCCGAACAGGAATGGATGTTGAAATATATCATCAGTGGTCATTGGTGTAATTTTGTCAAAATTTTCTGGTTTGGTCTTCTGTCTATGTTTAAGACGCTCACATAGACCAAATCCAGCTGTTGCGCTTCGTCTAGGAGAAGATCTGGGCACAAGCACTTTCTACACATGGACTTTATTAGTACATTTTTCGATGTGTTATAACTTGGCCATTTCTCAACCGATTTACAAAATTCTTTCACGAGTAGCATCAGTACGTCGTATAGATACACGAAAGTAAAAATGGTTGGAATCCCCAGGTCGACAAATTGTATTCGGACCTTGGTGAAAATTTTCTCGATTCGTGCCCTTTCGTTAGTTAACACGGTCACGTAACCCGAATTCAGCTGCTTGGCTTCTTATAGGAGAAGATCTGGGCACAAACATTTTCCAAAAATTTTGATTAAGGGCCATAACGCTGGAAAGAAAGTTAGGACATAAACCTAAATGTTTCATTCAGTTGTAACTTGGCAAGGTGCATATACCTACCAAATTTCAATGATTTATCTTTTTAACTTTCTGAGATATAAGGGTTACAAAATATATTAAGAAGAAGAAGAAGAAGTAGCATAAATAATGAAAAATAAAAATAAAAAATTGAATAACAATATACATCCATATTAAAATATGGAAGTATAATAAGGGAATCGCGCGGAATTGATTGGAAAGTCTATAGTATAGTTTATTGACATTTTTGTATTCAGTTTGAACGTTCTGGTGTGACCCCCACCCATGCCTCGAAATTTGGTGACGCGGGTAGAAAATTCGCCATATCTCGGCCAATTTTCGTGATATCGAGCTAATTTGTGCGTCATTGTGTTCGTATTTGATGCCCCTTTAATATTTAGCAGGGTTCTGTTAAGGTATTGTGGCGATATTCTACTATGTAGGCCAATATGTATGTTGTTCAGTACATACTTTTCGAATATCTCTGGCCTCCATCGTCATAATACCGCAAGTAGGTAATCGTTTTGAAGTACTAGAAATTCCCCATCGAATGACACCAAACACGTGACGATCGGTTGAAGGAATTTAAATTCATAGTGCATTTTCTGTAAACTTGAACAAAAGGAAGGGGCCACAATTTCTACATTTGTCAACCGATTCATAAAATTTACTCACAATGATACTCAGTACATCATATAGATACTTCACAAGCATTTTGGTTCAAATCGGCGACAAAAAAAAAAGGACAAATTTTGCCCCTCCCCTAGCCCGGACAAATTTGAGCGGACCTTTGTCAAAATTTTCTGGTTTGGTCTTCTGTCTATGTTTAAGACGCTCACATAGACCAAATCCAGCTGTTGCGCTTCGTCTAGGAGAAGATCTGGGCACAAGCACTTTCTACACATGGACTTTATTAGTACATTTTTCGATGTGTTATAACTTGGCCATTTCTCAACCGATTTACAAAATTCTTTCACGAGTAGCATCAGTACGTCGTATAGATACACGAAAGTTAAAATGGTTGGAATCGGTGACAAAAAAAAATTTGACAAATTTTGCACCCCTCCCCAGGTCGACAAATTGTATTCGGACCTTGGTGAAAATTTTCTCGATTCGTGCCCTTTCGATAGTTAACACGGTCACGTAACCCGAATTCAGCTGCTTGGCTTCTTATAGGAGAAGTATTAAAATATGGAAGTATAATAAGGGAATCGCGCGGAATTGATTGGAAAGTCTATAGTATAGTTTATTGACATTTTTGTATTCAGTTTGAACGTTCTGGTGTGACCCCCACCCATGCCTCGAAATTTGGTGACGCGGGTAGAAAATTCGCCATATCTCGGCCAATTTTCGTGATATCGAGCTAATTTGTGCGTCATTGTGTTCGTATTTGATGCCCCTTTAATATTTAGCAGGGTTCTGTTAAGGTATTGTGGCGATATTCTACTATGTAGGCCAATATGTATGTTGTTCAGTACATACTTTTCGAATATCTCTGGCCTCCATCGTCATAATACCGCAAGTAGGTAATCGTTTTGAAGTACTAGAAATTCCCCATCGAATGACACCAAACACGTGACGATCGGTTGAAGGAATTTAAATTCATAGTGCATTTTCTGTAAACTTGAACAAAAGGAAGGGGCCACAATTTCTACATTTGTCAACCGATTCATAAAATTTACTCACAATGATACTCAGTACATCATATAGATACTTCACAAGCATTTTGGTTCAAATCGGCGACAAAAAAAAAAGGACAAATTTTGCCCCTCCCCTAGCCCGGACAAATTTGAGCGGACCTTTGTCAAAATTTTCTGGTTTGGTCTTCTGTCTATGTTTAAGACGCTCACATAGACCAAATCCAGCTGTTGCGCTTCGTCTAGGAGAAGATCTGGGCACAAGCACTTTCTACACATGGACTTTATTAGTACATTTTTCGATGTGTTATAACTTGGCCATTTCTCAACCGATTTACAAAATTCTTTCACGAGTAGCATCAGTACGTCGTATAGATACATGAAAGTTAAAATGGTTGGAATCGGTGACAAAAAAAAATTTGACAAATTTTGCACCCCTCCCCAGGTCGACAAATTGTATTCGGACCTTGGTGAAAATTTTCTCGATTCGTGCCCTTTCATTAGTTAACACGGTCACGTAACCCGAATTCAGCTGCTTGGCTTCTTATAGGAGAAGATCTGGGCACAAACATTTTCCAAAAATTTTGATTAAGGGCCATAACGCTGGAAAGAAAGTTAGGACATAAACCTAAATGTTTCATTCAGTTGTAACTTGGCAAGGTGCATATACCTACCAAATTTCAATGATTTATCTTTTTAACTTTCTGAGATATAAGGGTTACAAAATATATTAAGAAGAAGAAGAAGAAGTAGCATAAATAATGAAAAATAAAAATAAAAAATTGAATAACAATATACATCCATATTAAAATATGGAAGTATAATAAGGGAATCGCGCGGAATTGATTGGAAAGTCTATAGTATAGTTTATTGACATTTTTGTATTCAGTTTGAACGTTCTGGTGTGACCCCCACCCATGCCTCGAAATTTGGTGACGCGGGTAGAAAATTCGCCATATCTCGGCCAATTTTCGTGATATCGAGCTAATTTGTGCGTCATTGTGTTCGTATTTGATGCCCCTTTAATATTTAGCAGGGTTCTGTTAAGGTATTGTGGCGATATTCTACTATGTAGGCCAATATGTATGTTGTTCAGTACATACTTTTCGAATATCTCTGGCCTCCATCGTCATAATACCGCAAGTAGGTAATCGTTTTGAAGTACTAGAAATTCCCCATCGAATGACACCAAACACGTGACGATCGGTTGAAGGAATTTAAATTCATAGTGCATTTTCTGTAAACTTGAACAAAAGGAAGGGGCCACAATTTCTACATTTGTCAACCGATTCATAAAATTTACTCACAATGATACTCAGTACATCATATAGATACTTCACAAGCATTTTGGTTCAAATCGGCGACAAAAAAAAAAGGACAAATTTTGCCCCTCCCCTAGCCCGGACAAATTTGAGCGGACCTTTGTCAAAATTTTCTGGTTTGGTCTTCTGTCTATGTTTAAGACGCTCACATAGACCAAATCCAGCTGTTGCGCTTCGTCTAGGAGAAGATCTGGGCACAAGCACTTTCTACACATGGACTTTATTAGTACATTTTTCGATGTGTTATAACTTGGCCATTTCTCAACCGATTTACAAAATTCTTTCACGAGTAGCATCAGTACGTCGTATAGATACACGAAAGTTAAAATGGTTGGAATCGGTGACAAAAAAAAATTTGACAAATTTTGCACCCCTCCCCAGGTCGACAAATTGTATTCGGACCTTGGTGAAAATTTTCTCGATTCGTGCCCTTTCGATAGTTAACACGGTCACGTAACCCGAATTCAGCTGCTTGGCTTCTTATAGGAGAAGTATTAAAATATGGAAGTATAATAAGGGAATCGCGCGGAATTGATTGGAAAGTCTATAGTATAGTTTATTGACATTTTTGTATTCAGTTTGAACGTTCTGGTGTGACCCCCACCCATGCCTCGAAATTTGGTGACGCGGGTAGAAAATTCGCCATATCTCGGCCAATTTTCGTGATATCGAGCTAATTTGTGCGTCATTGTGTTCGTATTTGATGCCCCTTTAATATTTAGCAGGGTTCTGTTAAGGTATTGTGGCGATATTCTACTATGTAGGCCAATATGTATGTTGTTCAGTACATACTTTTCGAATATCTCTGGCCTCCATCGTCATAATACCGCAAGTAGGTAATCGTTTTGAAGTACTAGAAATTCCCCATCGAATGACACCAAACACGTGACGATCGGTTGAAGGAATTTAAATTCATAGTGCATTTTCTGTAAACTTGAACAAAAGGAAGGGGCCACAATTTCTACATTTGTCAACCGATTCATAAAATTTACTCACAATGATACTCAGTACATCATATAGATACTTCACAAGCATTTTGGTTCAAATCGGCGACAAAAAAAAAAGGACAAATTTTGCCCCTCCCCTAGCCCGGACAAATTTGAGCGGACCTTTGTCAAAATTTTCTGGTTTGGTCTTCTGTCTATGTTTAAGACGCTCACATAGACCAAATCCAGCTGTTGCGCTTCGTCTAGGAGAAGATCTGGGCACAAGCACTTTCTACACATGGACTTTATTAGTACATTTTTCGATGTGTTATAACTTGGCCATTTCTCAACCGATTTACAAAATTCTTTCACGAGTAGCATCAGTACGTCGTATAGATACATGAAAGTTAAAATGGTTGGAATCGGTGACAAAAAAAAATTTGACAAATTTTGCACCCCTCCCCAGGTCGACAAATTGTATTCGGACCTTGGTGAAAATTTTCTCGATTCGTGCCCTTTCGTTAGTTAACACGGTCACGTAACCCGAATTCAGCTGCTTGGCTTCTTATAGGAGAAGATCTGGGCACAAACATTTTCCAAAAATTTTGATTAAGGGCCATAACGCTGGAAAGAAAGTTAGGACATAAACCTAAATGTTTCATTCAGTTGTATCTTGGCAAGGTGCATATACCTACCAAATTTCAATGATTTATCTTTTTAACTTTCTGAGATATAAGGGTTACAAAATATATTAAGAAGAAGAAGAAGAAGTAGCATAAATAATGAAAAATAAAAATAAAAAATTGAATAACAATATACATCCATATTAAAATATGGAAGTATAATAAGGGAATCGCGCGGAATTGATTGGAAAGTCTATAGTATAGTTTATTGACATTTTTGTATTCAGTTTGAACGTTCTGGTGTGACCCCCACCCATGCCTCGAAATTTGGTGACGCGGGTAGAAAATTCGCCATATCTCGGCCAATTTTCGTGATATCGAGCTAATTTGTGCGTCATTGTGTTCGTATTTGATGCCCCTTTAATATTTAGCAGGGTTCTGTTAAGGTATTGTGGCGATATTCTACTATGTAGGCCAATATGTATGTTGTTCAGTACATACTTTTCGAATATCTCTGGCCTCCATCGTCATAATACCGCAAGTAGGTAATCGTTTTGAAGTACTAGAAATTCCCCATCGAATGACACCAAACACGTGACGATCGGTTGAAGGAATTTAAATTCATAGTGCATTTTCTGTAAACTTGAACAAAAGGAAGGGGCCACAATTTCTACATTTGTCAACCGATTCATAAAATTTACTCACAATGATACTCAGTACATCATATAGATACTTCACAAGCATTTTGGTTCAAATCGGCGACAAAAAAAAAGGACAAATTTTGCCCCTCCCCTAGCCCGGACAAATTTGAGCGGACCTTTGTCAAAATTTTCTGGTTTGGTCTTCTGTCTATGTTTAAGACGCTCACATAGACCAAATCCAGCTGTTGCGCTTCGTCTAGGAGAAGATCTGGGCACAAGCACTTTCTACACATGGACTTTATTAGTACATTTTTCGATGTGTTATAACTTGGCCATTTCTCAACCGATTTACAAAATTCTTTCACGAGTAGCATCAGTACGTCGTATAGATACACGAAAGTAAAAATGGTTGGAATCGGTGACAAAAAAAAATTTGACAAATTTTGCACCCCTCCCCAGGTCGACAAATTGTATTCGGACCTTGGTGAAAATTTTCTCGATTCGTGCCCTTTCGTTAGTTAACACGGTCACGTAACCCGAATTCAGCTGCTTGGCTTCTTATAGGAGAAGATCTGGGCACAAACATTTTCCAAAAATTTTGATTAAGGGCCATAACGCTGGAAAGAAAGTTAGGACATAAACCTAAATGTTTCATTCAGTTGTAACTTGGCAAGGTGCATATATCTACCAAATTTCAATGATTTATCTTTTTAACTTTCTGAGATATAAGGGTTACAAAATATATTAAGAAGAAGAAGAAGAAGTAGCATAAATAATGAAAAATAAAAATAAAAAATTGAATAACAATATACATCCATATTAAAATATGGAAGTATAATAAGGGAATCGCGCGGAATTGATTGGAAAGTCTATAGTATAGTTTATTGACATTTTTGTATTCAGTTTGAACGTTCTGGTGTGACCCCCACCCATGCCTCGAAATTTGGTGACGCGGGTAGAAAATTCGCCATATCTCGGCCAATTTTCGTGATATCGAGCTAATTTGTGCGTCTTTGTGTTCGTATTTGATGCCCCTTTAATATTTAGCAGGGTTCTGTTAAGGTATTGTGGCGATATTCTACTATGTAGGCCAATATGTATGTTGTTCAGTACATACTTTTCGAATATCTCTGGCCTCCATCGTCATAATACCGCAAGTAGGTAATCGTTTTGAAGTACTAGAAATTCCCCATCGAATGACACCAAACATGTGACGATCGGTTGAAGGAATTTAAATTCATAGTGCATTTTCTGTAAACTTGAACAAAAGGAAGGGGCCACAATTTCTACATTTGTCAACCGATTCATAAAATTTACTCACAATGATACTCAGTACATCATATAGATACTTCACAAGCATTTTGGTTCAAATCGGAGACAAAAAAAAAGGACAAATTTTGCCCCTCCCCTAGCCCGGACAAATTTGAGCGGACCTTTGTCAAAATTTTCTGGTTTGGTCTTCTGTCTATGTTTAAGACGCTCACATAGACCAAATCCAGCTGTTGCGCTTCGTCTAGGAGAAGATCTGGGCACAAGCACTTTCTACACATGGACTTTATTAGTACATTTTTCGATGTGTTATAACTTGGCCATTTCTCAACCGATTTACAAAATTCTTTCACGAGTAGCATCAGTACGTCGTATAGATACACGAAAGTAAAAATGGTTGGAATCGGTGACAAAAAAAAATTTGACAAATTTTGCACCCCTCCCCAGGTCGACAAATTGTATTTGGACCTTGGTGAAAATTTTCTAGATTCGTGCCCTTTCGTTAGTTAACACGGTCACGTAACCCGAATTCAGCTGCTTGGCTTCTTATAGGAGAAGATCTGGGCACAAACATTTTCCAAAATTTTTGATTAAGGGCCATAACGCTGGAAAGAAAGTTAGGACATAAACCTAAATGTTTCATTCAGTTGTAACTTGGCAAGGTGCATATATCTACCAAATTTCAATGATTTATCTTTTTAACTTTCTGAGATATAAGGGTTACAAAATATATTAAGAAGAAGAAGAAGAAGTAGCATAAATAATGAAAAATAAAAATAAAAAATTGAATAACAATATACATCCATATTAAAATATGGAAGTATAATAAGGGAATCGCGCGGAATTGATTGGAAAGTCTATAGTATAGTTTATTGACATTTTTGTATTCAGTTTGAACGTTCTGGTGTGACCCCCACCCATGCCTCGAAATTTGGTGACGCGGGTAGAAAATTCGCCATATCTCGGCCAATTTTCGTGATATCGAGCTAATTTGTGCGTCATTGTGTTCGTATTTGATGCCCCTTTAATATTTAGCAGGGTTCTGTTAAGGTATTGTGGCGATATTCTACTATGTAGGCCAATATGTATGTTGTTCAGTACATACTTTTCGAATATCTCTGGCCTCCATCGTCATAATACCGCAAGTAGGTAATCGTTTTGAAGTACTAGAAATTCCCCATCGAATGACACCAAACACGTGACGATCGGTTGAAGGAATTTAAATTCATAGTGCATTTTCTGTAAACTTGAACAAAAGGAAGGGGCCACAATTTCTACATTTGTCAACCGATTCATAAAATTTACTCACAATGATACTCAGTACATCATATAGATACTTCACAAGCATTTTGGTTCAAATCGGCGACAAAAAAAAAGGACAAATTTTGCCCCTCCCCTAGCCCGGACAAATTTGAGCGGACCTTTGTCAAAATTTTCTGGTTTGGTCTTCTGTCTATGTTTAAGACGCTCACATAGACCAAATCCAGCTGTTGCGCTTCGTCTAGGAGAAGATCTGGGCACAAGCACTTTCTACACATGGACTTTATTAGTACATTTTTCGATGTGTTATAACTTGGCCATTTCTCAACCGATTTACAAAATTCTTTCACGAGTAGCATCAGTACGTCGTATAGATACACGAAAGTAAAAATGGTTGGAATCGGTGACAAAAAAAAATTTGACAAATTTTGCACCCCTCCCCAGGTCGACAAATTGTATTCGGACCTTGGTGAAAATTTTCTCGATTCGTGCCCTTTCGTTAGTTAACACGGTCACGTAACCCGAATTCAGCTGCTTGGCTTCTTATAGGAGAAGATCTGGGCACAAACATTTTCCAAAAATTTTGATTAAGGGCCATAACGCTGGAAAGAAAGTTAGGACATAAACCTAAATGTTTCATTCAGTTGTAACTTGGCAAGGTGCATATATCTACCAAATTTCAATGATTTATCTTTTTAACTTTCTGAGATATAAGGGTTACAAAATATATTAAGAAGAAGAAGAAGAAGTAGCATAAATAATGAAAAATAAAAATAAAAAATTGAATAACAATATACATCCATATTAAAATATGGAAGTATAATAAGGGAATCGCGCGGAATTGATTGGAAAGTCTATAGTATAGTTTATTGACATTTTTGTATTCAGTTTGAACGTTCTGGTGTGACCCCCACCCATGCCTCGAAATTTGGTGACGCGGGTAGAAAATTCGCCATATCTCGGCCAATTTTCGTGATATCGAGCTAATTTGTGCGTCTTTGTGTTCGTATTTGATGCCCCTTTAATATTTAGCAGGGTTCTGTTAAGGTATTGTGGCGATATTCTACTATGTAGGCCAATATGTATGTTGTTCAGTACATACTTTTCGAATATCTCTGGCCTCCATCGTCATAATACCGCAAGTAGGTAATCGTTTTGAAGTACTAGAAATTCCCCATCGAATGACACCAAACATGTGACGATCGGTTGAAGGAATTTAAATTCATAGTGCATTTTCTGTAAACTTGAACAAAAGGAAGGGGCCACAATTTCTACATTTGTCAACCGATTCATAAAATTTACTCACAATGATACTCAGTACATCATATAGATACTTCACAAGCATTTTGGTTCAAATCGGAGACAAAAAAAAAGGACAAATTTTGCCCCTCCCCTAGCCCGGACAAATTTGAGCGGACCTTTGTCAAAATTTTCTGGTTTGGTCTTCTGTCTATGTTTAAGACGCTCACATAGACCAAATCCAGCTGTTGCGCTTCGTCTAGGAGAAGATCTGGGCACAAGCACTTTCTACACATGGACTTTATTAGTACATTTTTCGATGTGTTATAACTTGGCCATTTCTCAACCGATTTACAAAATTCTTTCACGAGTAGCATCAGTACGTCGTATAGATACACGAAAGTAAAAATGGTTGGAATCGGTGACAAAAAAAAATTTGACAAATTTTGCACCCCTCCCCAGGTCGACAAATTGTATTTGGACCTTGGTGAAAATTTTCTAGATTCGTGCCCTTTCGTTAGTTAACACGGTCACGTAACCCGAATTCAGCTGCTTGGCTTCTTATAGGAGAAGATCTGGGCACAAACATTTTCCAAAATTTTTGATTAAGGGCCATAACGCTGGAAAGAAAGTTAGGACATAAACCTAAATGTTTCATTCAGTTGTAACTTGGCAAGGTGCATATATCTACCAAATTTCAATGATTTATCTTTTTAACTTTCTGAGATATAAGGGTTACAAAATATATTAAGAAGAAGAAGAAGAAGTAGCATAAATAATGAAAAATAAAAATAAAAAATTGAATAACAATATACATCCATATTAAAATATGGAAGTATAATAAGGGAATCGCGCGGAATTGATTGGAAAGTCTATAGTATAGTTTATTGACATTTTTGTATTCAGTTTGAACGTTCTGGTGTGACCCCCACCCATGCCTCGAAATTTGGTGACGCGGGTAGAAAATTCGCCATATCTCGGCCAATTTTCGTGATATCGAGCTAATTTGTGCGTCATTGTGTTCGTATTTGATGCCCCTTTAATATTTAGCAGGGTTCTGTTAAGGTATTGTGGCGATATTCTACTATGTAGGCCAATATGTATGTTGTTCAGTACATACTTTTCGAATATCTCTGGCCTCCATCGTCATAATACCGCAAGTAGGTAATCGTTTTGAAGTACTAGAAATTCCCCATCGAATGACACCAAACATGTGACGATCGGTTGAAGGAATTTAAATTCATAGTGCATTTTCTGTAAACTTGAACAAAAGGAAGGGGCCACAATTTCTACATTTGTCAACCGATTCATAAAATTTACTCACAATGATACTCAGTACATCATATAGATACTTCACAAGCATTTTGGTTCAAATCGGAGACAAAAAAAAAGGACAAATTTTGCCCCTCCCCTAGCCCGGACAAATTTGAGCGGACCTTTGTCAAAATTTTCTGGTTTGGTCTTCTGTCTATGTTTAAGACGCTCACATAGACCAAATCCAGCTGTTGCGCTTCGTCTAGGAGAAGATCTGGGCACAAGCACTTTCTACACATGGACTTTATTAGTACATTTTTCGATGTGTTATAACTTGGCCATTTCTCAACCGATTTACAAAATTCTTTCACGAGTAGCATCAGTACGTCGTATAGATACACGAAAGTAAAAATGGTTGGAATCGGTGACAAAAAAAAATTTGACAAATTTTGCACCCCTCCCCAGGTCGACAAATTGTATTCGGACCTTGGTGAAAATTTTCTCGATTCGTGCCCTTTCGTTAGTTAACACGGTCACGTAACCCGAATTCAGCTGCTTGGCTTCTTATAGGAGAAGATCTGGGCACAAACATTTTCCAAAAATTTTGATTAAGGGCCATAACGCTGGAAAGAAAGTTAGGACATAAACCTAAATGTTTCATTCAGTTGTAACTTGGCAAGGTGCATATATCTACCAAATTTCAATGATTTATCTTTTTAACTTTCTGAGATATAAGGGTTACAAAATATATTAAGAAGAAGAAGAAGAAGTAGCATAAATAATGAAAAATAAAAATAAAAAATTGAATAACAATATACATCCATATTAAAATATGGAAGTATAATAAGGGAATCGCGCGGAATTGATTGGAAAGTCTATAGTATAGTTTATTGACATTTTTGTATTCAGTTTGAACGTTCTGGTGTGACCCCCACCCATGCCTCGAAATTTGGTGACGCGGGTAGAAAATTCGCCATATCTCGGCCAATTTTCGTGATATCGAGCTAATTTGTGCGTCTTTGTGTTCGTATTTGATGCCCCTTTAATATTTAGCAGGGTTCTGTTAAGGTATTGTGGCGATATTCTACTATGTAGGCCAATATGTATGTTGTTCAGTACATACTTTTCGAATATCTCTGGCCTCCATCGTCATAATACCGCAAGTAGGTAATCGTTTTGAAGTACTAGAAATTCCCCATCGAATGACACCAAACATGTGACGATCGGTTGAAGGAATTTAAATTCATAGTGCATTTTCTGTAAACTTGAACAAAAGGAAGGGGCCACAATTTCTACATTTGTCAACCGATTCATAAAATTTACTCACAATGATACTCAGTACATCATATAGATACTTCACAAGCATTTTGGTTCAAATCGGAGACAAAAAAAAAGGACAAATTTTGCCCCTCCCCTAGCCCGGACAAATTTGAGCGGACCTTTGTCAAAATTTTCTGGTTTGGTCTTCTGTCTATGTTTAAGACGCTCACATAGACCAAATCCAGCTGTTGCGCTTCGTCTAGGAGAAGATCTGGGCACAAGCACTTTCTACACATGGACTTTATTAGTACATTTTTCGATGTGTTATAACTTGGCCATTTCTCAACCGATTTACAAAATTCTTTCACGAGTAGCATCAGTACGTCGTATAGATACACGAAAGTAAAAATGGTTGGAATCGGTGACAAAAAAAAATTTGACAAATTTTGCACCCCTCCCCAGGTCGACAAATTGTATTTGGACCTTGGTGAAAATTTTCTAGATTCGTGCCCTTTCGTTAGTTAACACGGTCACGTAACCCGAATTCAGCTGCTTGGCTTCTTATAGGAGAAGATCTGGGCACAAACATTTTCCAAAATTTTTGATTAAGGGCCATAACGCTGGAAAGAAAGTTAGGACATAAACCTAAATGTTTCATTCAGTTGTAACTTGGCAAGGTGCATATATCTACCAAATTTCAATGATTTATCTTTTTAACTTTCTGAGATATAAGGGTTACAAAATATATTAAGAAGAAGAAGAAGAAGTAGCATAAATAATGAAAAATAAAAATAAAAAATTGAATAACAATATACATCCATATTAAAATATGGAAGTATAATAAGGGAATCGCGCGGAATTGATTGGAAAGTCTATAGTATAGTTTATTGACATTTTTGTATTCAGTTTGAACGTTCTGGTGTGACCCCCACCCATGCCTCGAAATTTGGTGACGCGGGTAGAAAATTCGCCATATCTCGGCCAATTTTCGTGATATCGAGCTAATTTGTGCGTCATTGTGTTCGTATTTGATGCCCCTTTAATATTTAGCAGGGTTCTGTTAAGGTATTGTGGCGATATTCTACTATGTAGGCCAATATGTATGTTGTTCAGTACATACTTTTCGAATATCTCTGGCCTCCATCGTCATAATACCGCAAGTAGGTAATCGTTTTGAAGTACTAGAAATTCCCCATCGAATGACACCAAACATGTGACGATCGGTTGAAGGAATTTAAATTCATAGTGCATTTTCTGTAAACTTGAACAAAAGGAAGGGGCCACAATTTCTACATTTGTCAACCGA
This sequence comes from Siphonodentalium dalli, assembly GCA_032622095.1. NCBI lineage: Eukaryota > Metazoa > Mollusca > Scaphopoda > Gadilida > Siphonodentaliidae > Siphonodentalium > Siphonodentalium dalli. Next base: position 32,471,321 of record CP136069.1, on the reverse strand, counting down.
TTCATAAAATTTACTCACAATGATACTCAGTACATCATATAGATACTTCACAAGCATTTTGGTTCAAATCGGAGACAAAAAAAAAGGACAAATTTTGCCCCTCCCCTAGCCCGGACAAATTTGAGCGGACCTTTGTCAAAATTTTCTGGTTTGGTCTTCTGTCTATGTTTAAGACGCTCACATAGACCAAATCCAGCTGTTGCGCTTCGTCTAGGAGAAGATCTGGGCACAAGCACTTTCTACACATGGACTTTATTAGTACATTTTTCGATGTGTTATAACTTGGCCATTTCTCAACCGATTTACAAAATTCTTTCACGAGTAGCATCAGTACGTCGTATAGATACACGAAAGTAAAAATGGTTGGAATCGGTGACAAAAAAAAATTTGACAAATTTTGCACCCCTCCCCAGGTCGACAAATTGTATTTGGACCTTGGTGAAAATTTTCTAGATTCGTGCCCTTTCGTTAGTTAACACGGTCACGTAACCCGAATTCAGCTGCTTGGCTTCTTATAGGAGAAGATCTGGGCACAAACATTTTCCAAAATTTTTGATTAAGGGCCATAACGCTGGAAAGAAAGTTAGGACATAAACCTAAATGTTTCATTCAGTTGTAACTTGGCAAGGTGCATATATCTACCAAATTTCAATGATTTATCTTTTTAACTTTCTGAGATATAAGGGTTACAAAATATATTAAGAAGAAGAAGAAGAAGTAGCATAAATAATGAAAAATAAAAATAAAAAATTGAATAACAATATACATCCATATTAAAATATGGAAGTATAATAAGGGAATCGCGCGGAATTGATTGGAAAGTCTATAGTATAGTTTATTGACATTTTTGTATTCAGTTTGAACGTTCTGGTGTGACCCCCACCCATGCCTCGAAATTTGGTGACGCGGGTAGAAAATTCGCCATATCTCGGCCAATTTTCGTGATATCGAGCTAATTTGTGCGTCATTGTGTTCGTATTTGATGCCCCTTTAATATTTAGCAGGGTTCTGTTAAGGTATTGTGGCGATATTCTACTATGTAGGCCAATATGTATGTTGTTCAGTACATACTTTTCGAATATCTCTGGCCTCCATCGTCATAATACCGCAAGTAGGTAATCGTTTTGAAGTACTAGAAATTCCCCATCGAATGACACCAAACACGTGACGATCGGTTAAAGGAATTTAAATTCATAGTGCATTTTCTGTAAACTTGAACAAAAGGAAGGGGCCACAATTTCTACATTTGTCAACCGATTCATAAAATTTACTCACAATGATACTCAGTACATCATATAGATACTTCACAAGCATTTTGGTTCAAATCGGCGACAAAAAAAAAAGGACAAATTTTGCCCCTCCCCTAGCCCGGACAAATTTGAGCGGACCTTTGTCAAAATTTTCTGGTTTGGTCTTCTGTCTATGTTTAAGACGCTCACATAGACCAAATCCAGCTGTTGCGCTTCGTCTAGGAGAAGATCTGGGCACAAGCACTTTCTACACATGGACTTTATTAGTACATTTTTCGATGTGTTATAACTTGGCCATTTCTCAACCGATTTACAAAATTCTTTCACGAGTAGCATCAGTACGTCGTATAGATACACGAAAGTTAAAATGGTTGGAATCGGTGACAAAAAAAAATTTGACAAATTTTGCACCCCTCCCCAGGTCGACAAATTGTATTCGGACCTTGGTGAAAATTTTCTCGATTCGTGCCCTTTCGTTAGTTAACACGGTCACGTAACCCGAATTCAGCTGCTTGGCTTCTTATAGGAGAAGATCTGGGCACAAACATTTTCCAAAAATTTTGATTAAGGGCCATAACGCTGGAAAGAAAGTTAGGACATAAACCTAAATGTTTCATTCAGTTGTAACTTGGCAAGGTGCATACACCTACCAAATTTCAATGATTTATCTTTTTAACTTTCTGAGATATAAGGGTTACAAAATATATTAAGAAGAAGAAGAAGAAGTAGCATAAATAATGAAAAATAAAAATAAAAAATTGAATAACAATATACATCCATATTAAAATATGGAAGTATAATAAGGGAATCGCGCGGAATTGATTGGAAAGTCTATAGTATAGTTTATTGACATTTTTGTATTCAGTTTGAACGTTCTGGTGTGACCCCCACCCATGCCTCGAAATTTGGTGACGCGGGTAGAAAATTCGCCATATCTCGGCCAATTTTCGTGATATCGAGCTAATTTGTGCGTCATTGTGTTCGTATTTGATGCCCCTTTAATATTTAGCAGGGTTCTGTTAAGGTATTGTGGCGATATTCTACTATGTAGGCCAATATGTATGTTGTTCAGTACATACTTTTCGAATATCTCTGGCCTCCATCGTCATAATACCGCAAGTAGGTAATCGTTTTGAAGTACTAGAAATTCCCCATCGAATGACACCAAACACGTGACGATCGGTTGAAGGAATTTAAATTCATAGTGCATTTTCTGTAAACTTGAACAAAAGGAAGGGGCCACAATTTCTACATTTGTCAACCGATTCATAAAATTTACTCACAATGATACTCAGTACATCATATAGATACTTCACAAGCATTTTGGTTCAAATCGGCGACAAAAAAAAAGGACAAATTTTGCCCCTCCCCTAGCCCGGACAAATTTGAGCGGACCTTTGTCAAAATTTTCTGGTTTGGTCTTCTGTCTATGTTTAAGACGCTCACATAGACCAAATCCAGCTGTTGCGCTTCGTCTAGGAGAAGATCTGGGCACAAGCACTTTCTACACATGGACTTTATTAGTACATTTTTCGATGTGTTATAACTTGGCCATTTCTCAACCGATTTACAAAATTCTTTCACGAGTAGCATCAGTACGTCGTATAGATACACGAAAGTAAAAATGGTTGGAATCGGTGACAAAAAAAAATTTGACAAATTTTGCACCCCTCCCCAGGTCGACAAATTGTATTCGGACCTTGGTGAAAATTTTCTCGATTCGTGCCCTTTCGTTAGTTAACACGGTCACGTAACCCGAATTCAGCTGCTTGGCTTCTTATAGGAGAAGATCTGGGCACAAACATTTTCCAAAAATTTTGATTAAGGGCCATAACGCTGGAAAGAAAGTTAGGACATAAACCTAAATGTTTCATTCAGTTGTAACTTGGCAAGGTGCATATATCTACCAAATTTCAATGATTTATCTTTTTAACTTTCTGAGATATAAGGGTTACAAAATATATTAAGAAGAAGAAGAAGAAGTAGCATAAATAATGAAAAATAAAAATAAAAAATTGAATAACAATATACATCCATATTAAAATATGGAAGTATAATAAGGGAATCGCGCGGAATTGATTGGAAAGTCTATAGTATAGTTTATTGACATTTTTGTATTCAGTTTGAACGTTCTGGTGTGACCCCCACCCATGCCTCGAAATCTGGTGACGCGGGTAGAAAATTCGCCATATCTCGGCCAATTTTCGTGATATCGAGCTAATTTGTGCGTCATTGTGTTCGTATTTGATGCCCCTTTAATATTTAGCAGGGTTCTGTTAAGGTATTGTGGCGATATTCTACTATGTAGGCCAATATGTATGTTGTTCAGTACATACTTTTCGAATATCTCTGGCCTCCATCGTCATAATACCGCAAGTAGGTAATCGTTTTGAAGTACTAGAAATTCCCCATCGAATGACACCAAACATGTGACGATCGGTTGAAGGAATTTAAATTCATAGTGCATTTTCTGTAAACTTGAACAAAAGGAAGGGGCCACAATTTCTACATTTGTCAACCGATTCATAAAATTTACTCACAATGATACTCAGTACATCATATAGATACTTCACAAGCATTTTGGTTCAAATCGGAGACAAAAAAAAAGGACAAATTTTGCCCCTCCCCTAGCCCGGACAAATTTGAGCGGACCTTTGTCAAAATTTTCTGGTTTGGTCTTCTGTCTATGTTTAAGACGCTCACATAGACCAAATCCAGCTGTTGCGCTTCGTCTAGGAGAAGATCTGGGCACAAGCACTTTCTACACATGGACTTTATTAGTACATTTTTCGATGTGTTATAACTTGGCCATTTCTCAACCGATTTACAAAATTCTTTCACGAGTAGCATCAGTACGTCGTATAGATACACGAAAGTAAAAATGGTTGGAATCGGTGACAAAAAAAAATTTGACAAATTTTGCACCCCTCCCCAGGTCGACAAATTGTATTTGGACCTTGGTGAAAATTTTCTAGATTCGTGCCCTTTCGTTAGTTAACACGGTCACGTAACCCGAATTCAGCTGCTTGGCTTCTTATAGGAGAAGATCTGGGCACAAACATTTTCCAAAATTTTTGATTAAGGGCCATAACGCTGGAAAGAAAGTTAGGACATAAACCTAAATGTTTCATTCAGTTGTAACTTGGCAAGGTGCATATATCTACCAAATTTCAATGATTTATCTTTTTAACTTTCTGAGATATAAGGGTTACAAAATATATTAAGAAGAAGAAGAAGAAGTAGCATAAATAATGAAAAATAAAAATAAAAAATTGAATAACAATATACATCCATATTAAAATATGGAAGTATAATAAGGGAATCGCGCGGAATTGATTGGAAAGTCTATAGTATAGTTTATTGACATTTTTGTATTCAGTTTGAACGTTCTGGTGTGACCCCCACCCATGCCTCGAAATTTGGTGACGCGGGTAGAAAATTCGCCATATCTCGGCCAATTTTCGTGATATCGAGCTAATTTGTGCGTCATTGTGTTCGTATTTGATGCCCCTTTAATATTTAGCAGGGTTCTGTTAAGGTATTGTGGCGATATTCTACTATGTAGGCCAATATGTATGTTGTTCAGTACATACTTTTCGAATATCTCTGGCCTCCATCGTCATAATACCGCAAGTAGGTAATCGTTTTGAAGTACTAGAAATTCCCCATCGAATGACACCAAACACGTGACGATCGGTTAAAGGAATTTAAATTCATAGTGCATTTTCTGTAAACTTGAACAAAAGGAAGGGGCCACAATTTCTACATTTGTCAACCGATTCATAAAATTTACTCACAATGATACTCAGTACATCATATAGATACTTCACAAGCATTTTGGTTCAAATCGGCGACAAAAAAAAAAGGACAAATTTTGCCCCTCCCCTAGCCCGGACAAATTTGAGCGGACCTTTGTCAAAATTTTCTGGTTTGGTCTTCTGTCTATGTTTAAGACGCTCACATAGACCAAATCCAGCTGTTGCGCTTCGTCTAGGAGAAGATCTGGGCACAAGCACTTTCTACACATGGACTTTATTAGTACATTTTTCGATGTGTTATAACTTGGCCATTTCTCAACCGATTTACAAAATTCTTTCACGAGTAGCATCAGTACGTCGTATAGATACACGAAAGTAAAAATGGTTGGAATCGGTGACAAAAAAAAATTTGACAAATTTTGCACCCCTCCCCAGGTCGACAAATTGTATTCGGACCTTGGTGAAAATTTTCTCGATTCGTGCCCTTTCGTTAGTTAACACGGTCACGTAACCCGAATTCAGCTGCTTGGCTTCTTATAGGAGAAGATCTGGGCACAAACATTTTCCAAAAATTTTGATTAAGGGCCATAACGCTGGAAAGAAAGTTAGGACATAAACCTAAATGTTTCATTCAGTTGTAACTTGGCAAGGTGCATACACCTACCAAATTTCAATGATTTATCTTTTTAACTTTCTGAGATATAAGGGTTACAAAATATATTAAGAAGAAGAAGAAGAAGTAGCATAAATAATGAAAAATAAAAATAAAAAATTGAATAACAATATACATCCATATTAAAATATGGAAGTATAATAAGGGAATCGCGCGGAATTGATTGGAAAGTCTATAGTATAGTTTATTGACATTTTTGTATTCAGTTTGAACGTTCTGGTGTGACCCCCACCCATGCCTCGAAATTTGGTGACGCGGGTAGAAAATTCGCCATATCTCGGCCAATTTTCGTGATATCGAGCTAATTTGTGCGTCATTGTGTTCGTATTTGATGCCCCTTTAATATTTAGCAGGGTTCTGTTAAGGTATTGTGGCGATATTCTACTATGTAGGCCAATATGTATGTTGTTCAGTACATACTTTTCGAATATCTCTGGCCTCCATCGTCATAATACCGCAAGTAGGTAATCGTTTTGAAGTACTAGAAATTCCCCATCGAATGACACCAAACACGTGACGATCGGTTAAAGGAATTTAAATTCATAGTGCATTTTCTGTAAACTTGAACAAAAGGAAGGGGCCACAATTTCTACATTTGTCAACCGATTCATAAAATTTACTCACAATGATACTCAGTACATCATATAGATACTTCACAAGCATTTTGGTTCAAATCGGCGACAAAAAAAAAAGGACAAATTTTGCCCCTCCCCTAGCCCGGACAAATTTGAGCGGACCTTTGTCAAAATTTTCTGGTTTGGTCTTCTGTCTATGTTTAAGACGCTCACATAGACCAAATCCAGCTGTTGCGCTTCGTCTAGGAGAAGATCTGGGCACAAGCACTTTCTACACATGGACTTTATTAGTACATTTTTCGATGTGTTATAACTTGGCCATTTCTCAACCGATTTACAAAATTCTTTCACGAGTAGCATCAGTACGTCGTATAGATACACGAAAGTTAAAATGGTTGGAATCGGTGACAAAAAAAAATTTGACAAATTTTGCACCCCTCCCCAGGTCGACAAATTGTATTCGGACCTTGGTGAAAATTTTCTCGATTCGTGCCCTTTCGTTAGTTAACACGGTCACGTAACCCGAATTCAGCTGCTTGGCTTCTTATAGGAGAAGATCTGGGCACAAACATTTTCCAAAAATTTTGATTAAGGGCCATAACGCTGGAAAGAAAGTTAGGACATAAACCTAAATGTTTCATTCAGTTGTAACTTGGCAAGGTGCATACACCTACCAAATTTCAATGATTTATCTTTTTAACTTTCTGAGATATAAGGGTTACAAAATATATTAAGAAGAAGAAGAAGAAGTAGCATAAATAATGAAAAATAAAAATAAAAAATTGAATAACAATATACATCCATATTAAAATATGGAAGTATAATAAGGGAATCGCGCGGAATTGATTGGAAAGTCTATAGTATAGTTTATTGACATTTTTGTATTCAGTTTGAACGTTCTGGTGTGACCCCCACCCATGCCTCGAAATTTGGTGACGCGGGTAGAAAATTCGCCATATCTCGGCCAATTTTCGTGATATCGAGCTAATTTGTGCGTCATTGTGTTCGTATTTGATGCCCCTTTAATATTTAGCAGGGTTCTGTTAAGGTATTGTGGCGATATTCTACTATGTAGGCCAATATGTATGTTGTTCAGTACATACTTTTCGAATATCTCTGGCCTCCATCGTCATAATACCGCAAGTAGGTAATCGTTTTGAAGTACTAGAAATTCCCCATCGAATGACACCAAACACGTGACGATCGGTTGAAGGAATTTAAATTCATAGTGCATTTTCTGTAAACTTGAACAAAAGGAAGGGCCACAATTTCTACATTTGTCAACCGATTTATAAAATTTACTCACAATGATACTCAGTACATCATATAGATACTTCACAAGCATTTTGGTTCAAATCGGCGACAAAAAAAAAAGGACAAATTTTGCCCCTCCCCTAGCCCGGACAAATTTGAGCGGACCTTTGTCAAAATTTTCTGGTTTGGTCTTCTGTCTATGTTTAAGACGCTCACATAGACCAAATCCAGCTGTTGCGCTTCGTCTAGGAGAAGATCTGGGCACAAGCACTTTCTACACATGGACTTTATTAGTACATTTTTCGATGTGTTATAACTTGGCCATTTCTCAACCGATTTACAAAATTCTTTCACGAGTAGCATCAGTACGTCGTATAGATACACGAAAGTAAAAATGGTTGGAATCGGTGACAAAAAAAAAATTGACAAATTTTGCACCCCTCCCCAGGTCGACAAATTGTATTTGGACCTTGGTGAAAATTTTCTAGATTCGTGCCCTTTCGTTAGTTAACACGGTCACGTAACCCGAATTCAGCTGCTTGGCTTCTTATAGGAGAAGATCTGGGCACAAACATTTTCCAAAAATTTTGATTAAGGGCCATAACGCTGGAAAGAAAGTTAGGACATAAACCTAAATGTTTCATTCAGTTGTAACTTGGCAAGGTGCATACACCTACCAAATTTCAATGATTTATCTTTTTAACTTTCTGAGATATAAGGGTTACAAAATATATTAAGAAGAAGAAGAAGAAGTAGCATAAATAATGAAAAATAAAAATAAAAAATTGAATAACAATATACATCCATATTAAAATATGGAAGTATAATAAGGGAATCGCGCGGAATTGATTGGAAAGTCTATAGTATAGTTTATTGACATTTTTGTATTCAGTTTGAACGTTCTGGTGTGACCCCCACCCATGCCTCGAAATTTGGTGACGCGGGTAGAAAATTCGCCATATCTCGGCCAATTTTCGTGATATCGAGCTAATTTGTGCGTCATTGTGTTCGTATTTGATGCCCCTTTAATATTTAGCAGGGTTCTGTTAAGGTATTGTGGCGATATTCTACTATGTAGGCCAATATGTATGTTGTTCAGTACATACTTTTCGAATATCTCTGGCCTCCATCGTCATAATACCGCAAGTAGGTAATCGTTTTGAAGTACTAGAAATTCCCCATCGAATGACACCAAACACGTGACGATCGGTTGAAGGAATTTAAATTCATAGTGCATTTTCTGTAAACTTGAACAAAAGGAAGGGCCACAATTTCTACATTTGTCAACCGATTTATAAAATTTACTCACAATGATACTCAGTACATCATATAGATACTTCACAAGCATTTTGGTTCAAATCGGCGACAAAAAAAAAAGGACAAATTTTGCCCCTCCCCTAGCCCGGACAAATTTGAGCGGACCTTTGTCAAAATTTTCTGGTTTGGTCTTCTGTCTATGTTTAAGACGCTCACATAGACCAAATCCAGCTGTTGCGCTTCGTCTAGGAGAAGATCTGGGCACAAGCACTTTCTACACATGGACTTTATTAGTACATTTTTCGATGTGTTATAACTTGGCCATTTCTCAACCGATTTACAAAATTCTTTCACGAGTAGCATCAGTACATCGTATAGATACACGAAAGTAAAAATGGTTGGAATCGGTGACAAAAAAAAATTTGACAAATTTTGCACCCCTCCCCAGGTCGACAAATTGTATTTGGACCTTGGTGAAAATTTTCTCGATTCGTGCCCTTTCGTTAGTTAACACGGTCACGTAACCCGAATTCAGCTGCTTGGCTTCTTATAGGAGAAGATCTGGGCACAAACATTTTCCAAAAATTTTGATTAAGGGCCATAACGCTGGAAAGAAAGTTAGGACATAAACCTAAATGTTTCATTCAGTTGTAACTTGGCAAGGTGCATATATCTACCAAATTTCAATGATTTATCTTTTTAACTTTCTGAGATATAAGGGTTACAAAATATATTAAGAAGAAGAAGAAGAAGTAGCATAAATAATGAAAAATAAAAATAAAAAATTGAATAACAATATACATCCATATTAAAATATGGAAGTATAATAAGGGAATCGCGCGGAATTGATTGGAAAGTCTATAGTATAGTTTATTGACATTTTTGTATTCAGTTTGAACGTTCTGGTGTGACCCCCCACCCATGCCTCGAAATTTGGTGACGCGGGTAGAAAATTCGCCATATCTCGGCCAATATTCGTCATATCGAGCTAATTTGTGCGTCATTGTGTTCGTATTTGATGCCCCTTTAATATTTAGCAGGGTTCTGTTAAGGTATTGTGGCGATATTCTACTATGTAGGCCAATATGTATGTTGTTCAGTACATACTTTTCGAATATCTCTGGCCTCCATCGTCATAATACCGCAAGTAGGTAATCGTTTTGAAGTACTAGAAATTCCCCATCGAATGACACCAAACACGTGACGATCGGCTGAAGGAATTTAAATTCATAGTGCATTTTCTGTAAACTTGAACAAAAGGAAGGGGCCACAATTTCTACATTTGTCAACCGATTCATAAAATTTACTCACAATGATACTCAGTACATCATATAGATACTTCACAAGCATTTTGGTTCAAATCGGCGACAAAAAAAAAGGACAAATTTTGCCCCTCCCCTAGCCCGGACAAATTTGAGCGGACCTTTGTCAAAATTTTCTGGTTTGGTCTTCTGTCTATGTTTAAGACGCTCACATAGACCAAATCCAGCTGTTGCGCTTCGTCTAGGAGAAGATCTGGGCACAAGCACTTTCTACACATGGACTTTATTAGTACATTTTTCGATGTGTTATAACTTGGCCATTTCTCAACCGATTTACAAAATTCTTTCACGAGTAGCATCAGTACGTCGTATAGATACACGAAAGTAAAAATGGTTGGAATCGGTGACAAAAAAAAATTTGACAAATTTTGCACCCCTCCCCAGGTCGACAAATTGTATTTGGACCTTGGTGAAAATTTTCTAGATTCGTGCCCTTTCGTTAGTTAACACGGTCACGTAACCCGAATTCAGCTGCTTGGCTTCTTATAGGAGAAGATCTGGGCACAAACATTTTCCAAAAATTTTGATTAAGGGCCATAACGCTGGAAAGAAAGTTAGGACATAAACCTAAATGTTTCATTCAGTTGTAACTTGGCAAGGTGCATATATCTACCAAATTTCAATGATTTATCTTTTTAACTTTCTGAGATATAAGGGTTACAAAATATATTAAGAAGAAGAAGAAGAAGTAGCATAAATAATGAAAAATAAAAATAAAAAATTGAATAACAATATACATCCATATTAAAATATGGAAGTATAATAAGGGAATCGCGCGGAATTGATTGGAAAGTCTATAGTATAGTTTATTGACATTTTTGTATTCAGTTTGAACGTTCTGGTGTGACCCCCACCCATGCCTCGAAATTTGGTGACGCGGGTAGAAAATTCGCCATATCTCGGCCAATTTTCGTGATATCGAGCTAATTTGTGCGTCATTGTGTTCGTATTTGATGCCCCTTTAATATTTAGCAGGGTTCTGTTAAGGTATTGTGGCGATATTCTACTATGTAGGCCAATATGTATGTTGTTCAGTACATACTTTTCGAATATCTCTGGCCTCCATCGTCATAATACCGCAAGTAGGTAATCGTTTTGAAGTACTAGAAATTCCCCATCGAATGACACCAAACACGTGACGATCGGCTGAAGGAATTTAAATTCATAGTGCATTTTCTGTAAACTTGAACAAAAGGAAGGGGCCACAATTTCTACATTTGTCAACCGATTCATAAAATTTACTCACAATGAAACTCAGTACATCATATAGATACTTCACAAGCATTTTGGTTCAAATCGGCGACAAAAAAAAAAGGACAAATTTTGCCCCTCCCCTAGCCCGGACAAATTTGAGCGGACCTTTGTCAAAATTTTCTGGTTTGGTCTTCTGTCTATGTTTAAGACGCTCACATAGACCAAATCCAGCTGTTGCGCTTCGTCTAGGAGAAGATCTGGGCACAAGCACTTTCTACACATGGACTTTATTAGTACATTTTTCGATGTGTTATAACTTGGCCATTTCTCAACCGATTTACAAAATTCTTTCACGAGTAGCATCAGTACGTCGTATAGATACACGAAAGTAAAAATGGTTGGAATCGGTGACAAAAAAAAATTTGACAAATTTTGCACCCCTCCCCAGGTCGACAAATTGTATTTGGACCTTGGTGAAAATTTTCTAGATTCGTGCCCTTTCGTTAGTTAACACGGTCACGTAACCCGAATTCAGCTGCTTGGCTTCTTATAGGAGAAGATCTGGGCACAAACATTTTCCAAAAATTTTGATTAAGGGCCATAACGCTGGAAAGAAAGTTAGGACATAAACCTAAATGTTTCATTCAGTTGTAACTTGGCAAGGTGCATATATCTACCAAATTTCAATGATTTATCTTTTTAACTTTCTGAGATATAAGGGTTACAAAATATATTAAGAAGAAGAAGAAGAAGTAGCATAAATAATGAAAAATAAAAATAAAAAATTGAATAACAATATACATCCATATTAAAATATGGAAGTATAATAAGGGAATCGCGCGGAATTGATTGGAAAGTCTATAGTATAGTTTATTGACATTTTTGTATTCAGTTTGAACGTTCTGGTGTGACCCCCACCCATGCCTCGAAATTTGGTGACGCGGGTAGAAAATTCGCCATATCTCGGCCAATTTTCGTGATATCGAGCTAATTTGTGCGTCATTGTGTTCGTATTTGATGCCCCTTTAATATTTAGCAGGGTTCTGTTAAGGTATTGTGGCGATATTCTACTATGTAGGCCAATATGTATGTTGTTCAGTACATACTTTTCGAATATCTCTGGCCTCCATCGTCATAATACCGCAAGTAGGTAATCGTTTTGAAGTACTAGAAATTCCCCATCGAATGACACCAAACACGTGACGATCGGTTGAAGGAATTTAAATTCATAGTGCATTTTCTGTAAACTTGAACAAAAGGAAGGGGCCACAATTTCTACATTTGTCAACCGATTCATAAAATTTACTCACAATGATACTCAGTACATCATATAGATACTTCACAAGCATTTTGGTTCAAATCGGCGACAAAAAAAAAGGACAAATTTTGCCCCTCCCCTAGCCCGGACAAATTTGAGCGGACCTTTGTCAAAATTTTCTGGTTTGGTCTTCTGTCTATGTTTAAGACGCTCACATAGACCAAATCCAGCTGTTGCGCTTCGTCTAGGAGAAGATCTGGGCACAAGCACTTTCTACACATGGACTTTATTAGTACATTTTTCGATGTGTTATAACTTGGCCATTTCTCAACCGATTTACAAAATTCTTTCACGAGTAGCATCAGTACGTCGTATAGATACACGAAAGTAAAAATGGTTGGAATCGGTGACAAAAAAAAATTTGACAAATTTTGCACCCCTCCCCAGGTCGACAAATTGTATTTGGACCTTGGTGAAAATTTTCTAGATTCGTGCCCTTTCGTTAGTTAACACGGTCACGTAACCCGAATTCAGCTGCTTGGCTTCTTATAGGAGAAGATCTGGGCACAAACATTTTCCAAAATTTTTGATTAAGGGCCATAACGCTGGAAAGAAAGTTAGGACATAAACCTAAATGTTTCATTCAGTTGTAACTTGGCAAGGTGCATATATCTACCAAATTTCAATGATTTATCTTTTTAACTTTCTGAGATATAAGGGTTACAAAATATATTAAGAAGAAGAAGAAGAAGTAGCATAAATAATGAAAAATAAAAATAAAAAATTGAATAACAATATACATCCATATTAAAATATGGAAGTATAATAAGGGAATCGCGCGGAATTGATTGGAAAGTCTATAGTATAGTTTATTGACATTTTTGTATTCAGTTTGAACGTTCTGGTGTGACCCCCACCCATGCCTCGAAATTTGGTGACGCGGGTAGAAAATTCGCCATATCTCGGCCAATTTTCGTGATATCGAGCTAATTTGTGCGTCATTGTGTTCGTATTTGATGCCCCTTTAATATTTAGCAGGGTTCTGTTAAGGTATTGTGGCGATATTCTACTATGTAGGCCAATATGTATGTTGTTCAGTACATACTTTTCGAATATCTCTGGCCTCCATCGTCATAATACCGCAAGTAGGTAATCGTTTTGAAGTACTAGAAATTCCCCATCGAATGACACCAAACACGTGACGATCGGTTAAAGGAATTTAAATTCATAGTGCATTTTCTGTAAACTTGAACAAAAGGAAGGGGCCACAATTTCTACATTTGTCAACCGATTCATAAAATTTACTCACAATGATACTCAGTACATCATATAGATACTTCACAAGCATTTTGGTTCAAATCGGCGACAAAAAAAAAAGGACAAATTTTGCCCCTCCCCTAGCCCGGACAAATTTGAGCGGACCTTTGTCAAAATTTTCTGGTTTGGTCTTCTGTCTATGTTTAAGACGCTCACATAGACCAAATCCAGCTGTTGCGCTTCGTCTAGGAGAAGATCTGGGCACAAGCACTTTCTACACATGGACTTTATTAGTACATTTTTCGATGTGTTATAACTTGGCCATTTCTCAACCGATTTACAAAATTCTTTCACGAGTAGCATCAGTACGTCGTATAGATACACGAAAGTAAAAATGGTTGGAATCGGTGACAAAAAAAAATTTGACAAATTTTGCACCCCTCCCCAGGTCGACAAATTGTATTCGGACCTTGGTGAAAATTTTCTCGATTCGTGCCCTTTCGTTAGTTAACACGGTCACGTAACCCGAATTCAGCTGCTTGGCTTCTTATAGGAGAAGATCTGGGCACAAACATTTTCCAAAAATTTTGATTAAGGGCCATAACGCTGGAAAGAAAGTTAGGACATAAACCTAAATGTTTCATTCAGTTGTAACTTGGCAAGGTGCATATACCTACCAAATTTCAATGATTTATCTTTTTAACTTTCTGAGATATAAGGGTTACAAAATATATTAAGAAGAAGAAGAAGAAGTAGCATAAATAATGAAAAATAAAAATAAAAAATTGAATAACAATATACATCCATATTAAAATATGGAAGTATAATAAGGGAATCGCGCGGAATTGATTGGAAAGTCTATAGTATAGTTTATTGACATTTTTGTATTCAGTTTGAACGTTCTGGTGTGACCCCACCCATGCCTCGAAATTTGGTGACGCGGGTAGAAAATTCGCCATATCTCGGCCAATTTTCGTGATATCGAGCTAATTTGTGCGTCATTGTGTTCGTATTTGATGCCCCTTTAATATTTAGCAGGGTTCTGTTAAGGTATTGTGGCGATATTCTACTATGTAGGCCAATATGTATGTTGTTCAGTACATACTTTTCGAATATCTCTGGCCTCCATCGTCATAATACCGCAAGTAGGTAATCGTTTTGAAGTACTAGAAATTCCCCATCGAATGACACCAAACACGTGACGATCGGTTGAAGGAATTTAAATTCATAGTGCATTTTCTGTAAACTTGAACAAAAGGAAGGGCCACAATTTCTACATTTGTCAACCGATTTATAAAATTTACTCACAATGATACTCAGTACATCATATAGATACTTCCCAAGCATTTTGGTTCAAATCGGCGACAAAAAAAAAAGGACAAATTTTGCCCCTCCCCTAGCCCGGACAAATTTGAGCGGACCTTTGTCAAAATTTTCTGGTTTGGTCTTCTGTCTATGTTTAAGACGCTCACATAGACCAAATCCAGCTGTTGCGCTTCGTCTAGGAGAAGATCTGGGCACAAGCACTTTCTACACATGGACTTTATTAGTACATTTTTCGATGTGTTATAACTTGGCCATTTCTCAACCGATTTACAAAATTCTTTCACGAAGTAGCATCAGTACGTCGTATAGATACACGAAAGTAAAAATGGTTGGAATCGGTGACAAAAAAAAAATTGACAAATTTTGCACCCCTCCCCAGGTCGACAAATTGTATTTGGACCTTGGTGAAAATTTTCTAGATTCGTGCCCTTTCGTTAGTTAACACGGTCACGTAACCCGAATTCAGCTGCTTGGCTTCTTATAGGAGAAGATCTGGGCACAAACATTTTCCAAAAATTTTGATTAAGGGCCATAACGCTGGAAAGAAAGTTAGGACATAAACCTAAATGTTTCATTCAGTTGTAACTTGGCAAGGTGCATATATCTACCAAATTTCAATGATTTATCTTTTTAACTTTCTGAGATATAAGGGGTTACAAAATATATTAAGAAGAAGAAGAAGAAGTAGCATAAATAATGAAAAATAAAAATAAAAAATTGAATAACAATATACATCCATATTAAAATATGGAAGTATAATAAGGGAATCGCGCGGAATTGATTGGAAAGTCTATAGTATAGTTTATTGACATTTTTGTATTCAGTTTGAACGTTCTGGTGTGACCCCCACCCATGCCTCGAAATTTGGTGACGCGGGTAGAAAATTCGCCATATCTCGGCCAATTTTCGTGATATCGAGCTAATTTGTGCGTCATTGTGTTCGTATTTGATGCCCCTTTAATATTTAGCAGGGTTCTGTTAAGGTATTGTGGCGATATTCTACTATGTAGGCCAATATGTATGTTGTTCAGTACATACTTTTCGAATATCTCTGGCCTCCATCGTCATAATACCGCAAGTAGGTAATCGTTTTGAAGTACTAGAAATTCCCCATCGAATGACACCAAACACGTGACGATCGGCTGAAGGAATTTAAATTCATAGTGCATTTTCTGTAAACTTGAACAAAAGGAAGGGGCCACAATTTCTACATTTGTCAACCGATTCATAAAATTTACTCACAATGATACTCAGTACATCATATAGATACTTCACAAGCATTTTGGTTCAAATCGGCGACAAAAAAAAAGGACAAATTTTGCCCCTCCCCTAGCCCGGACAAATTTGAGCGGACCTTTGTCAAAATTTTCTGGTTTGGTCTTCTGTCTATGTTTAAGACGCTCACATAGACCAAATCCAGCTGTTGCGCTTCGTCTAGGAGAAGATCTGGGCACAAGCACTTTCTACACATGGACTTTATTAGTACATTTTTCGATGTGTTATAACTTGGCCATTTCTCAACCGATTTACAAAATTCTTTCACGAGTAGCATCAGTACGTCGTATAGATACACGAAAGTAAAAATGGTTGGAATCGGTGACAAAAAAAAATTTGACAAATTTTGCACCCCTCCCCAGGTCGACAAATTGTATTTGGACCTTGGTGAAAATTTTCTAGATTCGTGCCCTTTCGTTAGTTAACACGGTCACGTAACCCGAATTCAGCTGCTTGGCTTCTTATAGGAGAAGATCTGGGCACAAACATTTTCCAAAAATTTTGATTAAGGGCCATAACGCTGGAAAGAAAGTTAGGACATAAACCTAAATGTTTCATTCAGTTGTAACTTGGCAAGGTGCATATATCTACCAAATTTCAATGATTTATCTTTTTAACTTTCTGAGATATAAGGGTTACAAAATATATTAAGAAGAAGAAGAAGAAGTAGCATAAATAATGAAAAATAAAAATAAAAAATTGAATAACAATATACATCCATATTAAAATATGGAAGTATAATAAGGGAATCGCGCGGAATTGATTGGAAAGTCTATAGTATAGTTTATTGACATTTTTGTATTCAGTTTGAACGTTCTGGTGTGACCCCCACCCATGCCTCGAAATTTGGTGACGCGGGTAGAAAATTCGCCATATCTCGGCCAATTTTCGTGATATCGAGCTAATTTGTGCGTCATTGTGTTCGTATTTGATGCCCCTTTAATATTTAGCAGGGTTCTGTTAAGGTATTGTGGCGATATTCTACTATGTAGGCCAATATGTATGTTGTTCAGTACATACTTTTCGAATATCTCTGGCCTCCATCGTCATAATACCGCAAGTAGGTAATCGTTTTGAAGTACTAGAAATTCCCCATCGAATGACACCAAACACGTGACGATCGGCAGAAGGAATTTAAATTCATAGTGCATTTTCTGTAAACTTGAACAAAAGGAAGGGGCCACAATTTCTACATTTGTCAACCGATTCATAAAATTTACTCACAATGATACTCAGTACATCATATAGATACTTCACAAGCATTTTGGTTCAAATCGGCGACAAAAAAAAAAGGACAAATTTTGCCCCTCCCCTAGCCCGGACAAATTTGAGCGGACCTTTGTCCAAATTTTCTGGTTTGGTCTTCTGTCTATGTTTAAGACGCTCACATAGACCAAATCCAGCTGTTGCGCTTCGTCTAGGAGAAGATCTGGGCACAAGCACTTTCTACACATGGACTTTATTAGTACATTTTTCGATGTGTTATAACTTGGCCATTTCTCAACCGATTTACAAAATTCTTTCACGAGTAGCATCAGTACGTCGTATAGATACACGAAAGTAAAAATGGTTGGAATCGGTGACAAAAAAAAATTTGACAAATTTTGCACCCCTCCCCAGGTCGACAAATTGTATTCGGACCTTGGTGAAAATTTTCTCGATTCGTGCCCTTTCGTTAGTTAACACGGTCACGTAACCCGAATTCAGCTGCTTGGCTTCTTATAGGAGAAGATCTGGGCACAAACATTTTCCAAAAATTTTGATTAAGGGCCATAACGCTGGAAAGAAAGTTAGGACATAAACCTAAATGTTTCATTCAGTTGTAACTTGGCAAGGTGCATATACCTACCAAATTTCAATGATTTATCTTTTTAACTTTCTGAGATATAAGGGTTACAAAATATATTAAGAAGAAGAAGAAGAAGTAGCATAAATAATGAAAAATAAAAATAAAAAATTGAATAACAATATACATCCATATTAAAATATGGAAGTATAATAAGGGAATCGCGCGGAATTGATTGGAAAGTCTATAGTATAGTTTATTGACATTTTTGTATTCAGTTTGAACGTTCTGGTGTGACCCCCACCCATGCCTCGAAATTTGGTGACGCGGGTAGAAAATTCGCCATATCTCGGCCAATTTTCGTGATATCGAGCTAATTTGTGCGTCATTGTGTTCGTATTTGATGCCCCTTAAATATTTAGCAGGGTTCTGTTAAGGTATTGTGGCGATATTCTACTATGTAGGCCAATATGTATGTTGTTCAGTACATACTTTTCGAATATCTCTGGCCTCCATCGTCATAATACCGCAAGTAGGTAATCGTTTTGAAGTACTAGAAATTCCCCATCGAATGACACCAAACACGTGACGATCGGCTGAAGGAATTTAAATTCATAGTGCATTTTCTGTAAACTTGAACAAAAGGAAGGGGCCACAATTTCTACATTTGTCAACCGATTCATAAAATTTACTCACAATGATACTCAGTACATCATATAGATACTTCACAAGCATTTTGGTTCAAATCGGCGACAAAAAAAAAAGGACAAATTTTGCCCCTCCCCTAGCCCGGACAAATTTGAGCGGACCTTTGTCAAAATTTTCTGGTTTGGTCTTCTGTCTATGTTTAAGACGCTCACATAGACCAAATCCAGCTGTTGCGCTTCGTCTAGGAGAAGATCTGGGCACAAGCACTTTCTACACATGGACTTTATTAGTACATTTTTCGATGTGTTATAACTTGGCCATTTCTCAACCGATTTACAAACTTCTTTCACGAGTAGCATCAGTACGTCGTATAGATACACGAAAGTAAAAATGGTTGGAATCGGTGACAAAAAAAAATTTGACAAATTTTGCACCCCTCCCCAGGTCGACAAATTGTATTTGGACCTTGGTGAAAATTTTCTAGATTCGTGCCCTTTCGTTAGTTAACACGGTCACGTAACCCGAATTCAGCTGCTTGGCTTCTTATAGGAGAAGATCTGGGCACAAACATTTTCCAAAAATTTTGATTAAGGGCCATAACGCTGGAAAGAAAGTTAGGACATAAACCTAAATGTTTCATTCAGTTGTAACTTGGCAAGGTGCATATACCTACCAAATTTCAATGATTTATCTTTTTAACTTTCTGAGATATAAGGGTTACAAAATATATTAAGAAGAAGAAGAAGAAGTAGCATAAATAATGAAAAATAAAAATAAAAAATTGAATAACAATATACATCCATATTAAAATATGGAAGTATAATAAGGGAATCGCGCGGAATTGATTGGAAAGTCTATAGTATAGTTTATTGACATTTTTGTATTCAGTTTGAACGTTCTGGTGTGACCCCCACCCATGCCTCGAAATTTGGTGACGCGGGTAGAAAATTCGCCATATCTCGGCCAATTTTCGTGATATCGAGCTAATTTGTGCGTCATTGTGTTCGTATTTGATGCCCCTTTAATATTTAGCAGGGTTCTGTTAAGGTATTGTGGCGATATTCTACTATGTAGGCCAATATGTATGTTGTTCAGTACATACTTTTCGAATATCTCTGGCCTCCATCGTCATAATACCGCAAGTAGGTAATCGTTTTGAAGTACTAGAAATTCCCCATCGAATGACACCAAACACGTGACGATCGGTTGAAGGAATTTAAATTCATAGTGCATTTTCTGTAAACTTGAACAAAAGGAAGGGGCCACAATTTCTACATTTGTCAACCGATTCATAAAATTTACTCACAATGATACTCAGTACATCATATAGATACTTCACAAGCATTTTGGTTCAAATCGGCGACAAAAAAAAAAGGACAAATTTTGCCCCTCCCCTAGCCCGGACAAATTTGAGCGGACCTTTGTCAAAATTTTCTGGTTTGGTCTTCTGTCTATGTTTAAGACGCTCACATAGACCAAATCCAGCTGTTGCGCTTCGTCTAGGAGAAGATCTGGGCACAAGCACTTTCTACACATGGACTTTATTAGTACATTTTTCGATGTGTTATAACTTGGCCATTTCTCAACCGATTTACAAAATTCTTTCACGAGTAGCATCAGTACGTCGTATAGATACACGAAAGTAAAAATGGTTGGAATCGGTGACAAAAAAAAAATTGACAAATTTTGCACCCCTCCCCAGGTCGACAAATTGTATTCGGACCTTGGTGAAAATTTTCTCGATTCGTGCCCTTTCGTTAGTTAACACGGTCACGTAACCCGAATTCAGCTGCTTGGCTTCTTATAGGAGAAGATCTGGGCACAAACATTTTCCAAAAATTTTGATTAAGGGCCATAACGCTGGAAAGAAAGTTAGGACATAAACCTAAATGTTTCATTCAGTTGTAACTTGGCAAGGTGCATATACCTACCAAATTTTAATGATTTATCTTTTTAACTTTCTGAGATATAAGGGTTACAAAATATATTAAGAAGAAGAAGAAGAAGTAGCATAAATAATGAAAAATAAAAATAAAAAATTGAATAACAATATACATCCATATTAAAATATGGAAGTATAATAAGGGAATCGCGCGGAATTGATTGGAAAGTCTATAGTATAGTTTATTGACATTTTTGTATTCAGTTTGAACGTTCTGGTGTGACCCCCACCCATGCCTCGAAATTTGGTGACGCGGGTAGAAAATTCGCCATATCTCGGCCAATTTTCGTGATATCGAGCTAATTTGTGCGTCATTGTGTTCGTATTTGATGCCCCTTTAATATTTAGCCGGGTTCTGTTAAGGTATTGTGGCGATATTCTACTATGTAGGCCAATATGTATGTTGTTCAGTACATACTTTTCGAATATCTCTGGCCTCCATCGTCATAATACCGCAAGTAGGTAATCGTTTTGAAGTACTAGAAATTCCCCATCGAATGACACCAAACACGTGACGATCGGTTGAAGGAATTTAAATTCATAGTGCATTTTCTGTAAACTTGAACAAAAGGAAGGGGCCACAATTTCTACATTTGTCAACCGATTCATAAAATTTACTCACAATGATACTCAGTACATCATATAGATACTTCACAAGCATTTTGGTTCAAATCGGCGACAAAAAAAAAAGGACAAATTTTGCCCCTCCCCTAGCCCGGACAAATTTGAGCGGACCTTTGTCAAAATTTTCTGGTTTGGTCTTCTGTCTATGTTTAAGACGCTCACATAGACCAAATCCAGCTGTTGCGCTTCGTCTAGGAGAAGATCTGGGCACAAGCACTTTCTACACATGGACTTTATTAGTACATTTTTCGATGTGTTATAACTTGGCCATTTCTCAACCGATTTACAAAATTCTTTCACGAGTAGCATCAGTACGTCGTATAGATACACGAAAGTAAAAATGGTTGGAATCGGTGACAAAAAAAAATTTGACAAATTTTGCACCCCTCCCCAGGTCGACAAATTGTATTCGGACCTTGGTGAAAATTTTCTCGATTCGTGCCCTTTCGTTAGTTAACACGGTCACGTAACCCGAATTCAGCTGCTTGGCTTCTTATAGGAGAAGATCTGGGCACAAACATTTTCCAAAAATTTTGATTAAGGGCCATAACGCTGGAAAGAAAGTTAGGACATAAACCTAAATGTTTCATTCAGTTGTAACTTGGCAAGGTGCATATACCTACCAAATTTCAATGATTTATCTTTTTAACTTTCTGAGATATAAGGGTTACAAAATATATTAAGAAGAAGAAGAAGAAGTAGCATAAATAATGAAAAATAAAAATAAAAAATTGAATAACAATATACATCCATATTAAAATATGGAAGTATAATAAGGGAATCGCGCGGAATTGATTGGAAAGTCTATAGTATAGTTTATTGACATTTTTGTATTCAGTTTGAACGTTCTGGTGTGACCCCCACCCATGCCTCGAAATTTGGTGACGCGGGTAGAAAATTCGCCATATCTCGGCCAATTTTCGTGATATCGAGCTAATTTGTGCGTCATTGTGTTCGTATTTGATGCCCCTTTAATATTTAGCAGGGTTCTGTTAAGGTATTGTGGCGATATTCTACTATGTAGGCCAATATGTATGTTGTTCAGTACATACTTTTCGAATATCTCTGGCCTCCATCGTCATAATACCGCAAGTAGGTAATCGTTTTGAAGTACTAGAAATTCCCCATCGAATGACACCAAACACGTGACGATCGGTTGAAGGAATTTAAATTCATAGTGCATTTTCTGTAAACTTGAACAAAAGGAAGGGGCCACAATTTCTACATTTGTCAACCGATTCATAAAATTTACTCACAATGATACTCAGTACATCATATAGATACTTCACAAGCATTTTGGTTCAAATCGGCGACAAAAAAAAAAGGACAAATTTTGCCCCTCCCCTAGCCCGGACAAATTTGAGCGGACCTTTGTCAAAATTTTCTGGTTTGGTCTTCTGTCTATGTTTAAGACGCTCACATAGACCAAATCCAGCTGTTGCGCTTCGTCTAGGAGAAGATCTGGGCACAAGCACTTTCTACACATGGACTTTATTAGTACATTTTTCGATGTGTTATAACTTGGCCATTTCTCAACCGATTTACAAAATTCTTTCACGAGTAGCATCAGTACGTCGTATAGATACACGAAAGTAAAAATGGTTGGAATCGGTGACAAAAAAAAAATTGACAAATTTTGCACCCCTCCCCAGGTCGACAAATTGTATTCGGACCTTGGTGAAAATTTTCTCGATTCGTGCCCTTTCGTTAGTTAACACGGTCACGTAACCCGAATTCAGCTGCTTGGCTTCTTATAGGAGAAGATCTGGGCACAAACATTTTCCAAAAATTTTGATTAAGGGCCATAACGCTGGAAAGAAAGTTAGGACATAAACCTAAATGTTTCATTCAGTTGTAACTTGGCAAGGTGCATATACCTACCAAATTTCAATGATTTATCTTTTTAACTTTCTGAGATATAAGGGTTACAAAATATATTAAGAAGAAGAAGAAGAAGTAGCATAAATAATGAAAAATAAAAATAAAAAATTGAATAACAATATACATCCATATTAAAATATGGAAGTATAATAAGGGAATCGCGCGGAATTGATTGGAAAGTCTATAGTATAGTTTATTGACATTTTTGTATTCAGTTTGAACGTTCTGGTGTGACCCCCACCCATGCCTCGAAATTTGGTGACGCGGGTAGAAAATTCGCCATATCTCGGCCAATTTTCGTGATATCGAGCTAATTTGTGCGTCATTGTGTTCGTATTTGATGCCCCTTTAATATTTAGCAGGGTTCTGTTAAGGTATTGTGGCGATATTCTACTATGTAGGCCAATATGTATGTTGTTCAGTACATACTTTTCGAATATCTCTGGCCTCCATCGTCATAATACCGCAAGTAGGTAATCGTTTTGAAGTACTAGAAATTCCCCATCGAATGACACCAAACACGTGACGATCGGTTGAAGGAATTTAAATTCATAGTGCATTTTCTGTAAACTTGAACAAAAGGAAGGGGCCACAATTTCTACATTTGTCAACCGATTCATAAAATTTACTCACAATGATACTCAGTACATCATATAGATACTTCACAAGCATTTTGGTTCAAATCGGCGACAAAAAAAAAAGGACAAATTTTGCCCCTCCCCTAGCCCGGACAAATTTGAGCGGACCTTTGTCAAAATTTTCTGGTTTGGTCTTCTGTCTATGTTTAAGACGCTCACATAGACCAAATCCAGCTGTTGCGCTTCGTCTAGGAGAAGATCTGGGCACAAGCACTTTCTACACATGGACTTTATTAGTACATTTTTCGATGTGTTATAACTTGGCCATTTCTCAACCGATTTACAAAATTCTTTCACGAGTAGCATCAGTACGTCGTATAGATACACGAAAGTAAAAATGGTTGGAATCGGTGACAAAAAAAAATTTGACAAATTTTGCACCCCTCCCCAGGTCGACAAATTGTATTTGGACCTTGGTGAAAATTTTCTAGATTCGTGCCCTTTCGTTAGTTAACACGGTCACGTAACCCGAATTCAGCTGCTTGGCTTCTTATAGGAGAAGATCTGGGCACAAACATTTTCCAAAAATTTTGATTAAGGGCCATAACGCTGGAAAGAAAGTTAGGACATAAACCTAAATGTTTCATTCAGTTGTAACTTGGCAAGGTGCATATATCTACCAAATTTCAATGATTTATCTTTTTAACTTTCTGAGATATAAGGGTTACAAAATATATTAAGAAGAAGAAGAAGAAGTAGCATAAATAATGAAAAATAAAAATAAAAAATTGAATAACAATATACATCCATATTAAAATATGGAAGTATAATAAGGGAATCGCGCGGAATTGATTGGAAAGTCTATAGTATAGTTTATTGACATTTTTGTATTCAGTTTGAACGTTCTGGTGTGACCCCCACCCATGCCTCGAAATTTGGTGACGCGGGTAGAAAATTCGCCATATCTCGGCCAATTTTCGTGATATCGAGCTAATTTGTGCGTCATTGTGTTCGTATTTGATGCCCCTTTAATATTTAGCAGGGTTCTGTTAAGGTATTGTGGCGATATTCTACTATGTAGGCCAATATGTATGTTGTTCAGTACATACTTTTCGAATATCTCTGGCCTCCATCGTCATAATACCGCAAGTAGGTAATCGTTTTGAAGTACTAGAAATTCCCCATCGAATGACACCAAACACGTGACGATCGGTTGAAGGAATTTAAATTCATAGTGCATTTTCTGTAAACTTGAACAAAAGGAAGGGGCCACAATTTCTACATTTGTCAACCGATTCATAAAATTTACTCACAATGATACTCAGTACATCATATAGATACTTCACAAGCATTTTGGTTCAAATCGGCGACAAAAAAAAAAGGACAAATTTTGCCCCTCCCCTAGCCCGGACAAATTTGAGCGGACCTTTGTCAAAATTTTCTGGTTTGGTCTTCTGTCTATGTTTAAGACGCTCACATAGACCAAATCCAGCTGTTGCGCTTCGTCTAGGAGAAGATCTGGGCACAAGCACTTTCTACACATGGACTTTATTAGTACATTTTTCGATGTGTTATAACTTGGCCATTTCTCAACCGATTTACAAAATTCTTTCACGAGTAGCATCAGTACGTCGTATAGATACACGAAAGTAAAAATGGTTGGAATCGGTGACAAAAAAAAATTTGACAAATTTTGCACCCCTCCCCAGGTCGACAAATTGTATTTGGACCTTGGTGAAAATTTTCTAGATTCGTGCCCTTTCGTTAGTTAACACGGTCACGTAACCCGAATTCAGCTGCTTGGCTTCTTATAGGAGAAGATCTGGGCACAAACATTTTCCAAAAATTTTGATTAAGGGCCATAACGCTGGAAAGAAAGTTAGGACATAAACCTAAATGTTTCATTCAGTTGTAACTTGGCAAGGTGCATATATCTACCAAATTTCAATGATTTATCTTTTTAACTTTCTGAGATATAAGGGTTACAAAATATATTAAGAAGAAGAAGAAGAAGTAGCATAAATAATGAAAAATAAAAATAAAAAATTGAATAACAATATACATCCATATTAAAATATGGAAGTATAATAAGGGAATCGCGCGGAATTGATTGGAAAGTCTATAGTATAGTTTATTGACATTTTTGTATTCAGTTTGAACGTTCTGGTGTGACCCCCACCCATGCCTCGAAATTTGGTGACGCGGGTAGAAAATTCGCCATATCTCGGCCAATTTTCGTGATATCGAGCTAATTTGTGCGTCATTGTGTTCGTATTTGATGCCCCTTTAATATTTAGCAGGGTTCTGTTAAGGTATTGTGGCGATATTCTACTATGTAGGCCAATATGTATGTTGTTCAGTACATACTTTTCGAATATCTCTGGCCTCCATCGTCATAATACCGCAAGTAGGTAATCGTTTTGAAGTACTAGAAATTCCCCATCGAATGACACCAAACACGTGACGATCGGTTGAAGGAATTTAAATTCATAGTGCATTTTCTGTAAACTTGAACAAAAGGAAGGGGCCACAATTTCTACATTTGTCAACCGATTCATAAAATTTACTCACAATGATACTCAGTACATCATATAGATACTTCACAAGCATTTTGGTTCAAATCGGCGACAAAAAAAAAAGGACAAATTTTGCCCCTCCCCTAGCCCGGACAAATTTGAGCGGACCTTTGTCAAAATTTTCTGGTTTGGTCTTCTGTCTATGTTTAAGACGCTCACATAGACCAAATCCAGCTGTTGCGCTTCGTCTAGGAGAAGATCTGGGCACAAGCACTTTCTACACATGGACTTTATTAGTACATTTTTCGATGTGTTATAACTTGGCCATTTCTCAACCGATTTACAAAATTCTTTCACGAGTAGCATCAGTACGTCGTATAGATACACGAAAGTAAAAATGGTTGGAATCGGTGACAAAAAAAAATTTGACAAATTTTGCACCCCTCCCCAGGTCGACAAATTGTATTTGGACCTTGGTGAAAATTTTCTAGATTCGTGCCCTTTCGTTAGTTAACACGGTCACGTAACCCGAATTCAGCTGCTTGGCTTCTTATAGGAGAAGATCTGGGCACAAACATTTTCCAAAAATTTTGATTAAGGGCCATAACGCTGGAAAGAAAGTTAGGACATAAACCTAAATGTTTCATTCAGTTGTAACTTGGCAAGGTGCATATACCTACCAAATTTCAATGATTTATCTTTTTAACTTTCTGAGATATAAGGGTTACAAAATATATTAAGAAGAAGAAGAAGAAGTAGCATAAATAATGAAAAATAAAAATAAAAAATT
This sequence comes from Siphonodentalium dalli, assembly GCA_032622095.1. Lineage (NCBI taxonomy): Eukaryota > Metazoa > Mollusca > Scaphopoda > Gadilida > Siphonodentaliidae > Siphonodentalium > Siphonodentalium dalli. Next base: position 32,444,157 of record CP136069.1, on the reverse strand, counting down.
GAATAACAATATACATCCATATTAAAATATGGAAGTATAATAAGGGAATCGCGCGGAATTGATTGGAAAGTCTATAGTATAGTTTATTGACATTTTTGTATTCAGTTTGAACGTTCTGGTGTGACCCCCACCCATGCCTCGAAATTTGGTGACGCGGGTAGAAAATTCGCCATATCTCGGCCAATTTTCGTGATATCGAGCTAATTTGTGCGTCATTGTGTTCGTATTTGATGCCCCTTAAATATTTAGCAGGGTTCTGTTAAGGTATTGTGGCGATATTCTACTATGTAGGCCAATATGTATGTTGTTCAGTACATACTTTTCGAATATCTCTGGCCTCCATCGTCATAATACCGCAAGTAGGTAATCGTTTTGAAGTACTAGAAATTCCCCATCGAATGACACCAAACACGTGACGATCGGCTGAAGGAATTTAAATTCATAGTGCATTTTCTGTAAACTTGAACAAAAGGAAGGGGCCACAATTTCTACATTTGTCAACCGATTCATAAAATTTACTCACAATGATACTCAGTACATCATATAGATACTTCACAAGCATTTTGGTTCAAATCGGCGACAAAAAAAAAAGGACAAATTTTGCCCCTCCCCTAGCCCGGACAAATTTGAGCGGACCTTTGTCAAAATTTTCTGGTTTGGTCTTCTGTCTATGTTTAAGACGCTCACATAGACCAAATCCAGCTGTTGCGCTTCGTCTAGGAGAAGATCTGGGCACAAGCACTTTCTACACATGGACTTTATTAGTACATTTTTCGATGTGTTATAACTTGGCCATTTCTCAACCGATTTACAAACTTCTTTCACGAGTAGCATCAGTACGTCGTATAGATACACGAAAGTAAAAATGGTTGGAATCGGTGACAAAAAAAAATTTGACAAATTTTGCACCCCTCCCCAGGTCGACAAATTGTATTTGGACCTTGGTGAAAATTTTCTAGATTCGTGCCCTTTCGTTAGTTAACACGGTCACGTAACCCGAATTCAGCTGCTTGGCTTCTTATAGGAGAAGATCTGGGCACAAACATTTTCCAAAAATTTTGATTAAGGGCCATAACGCTGGAAAGAAAGTTAGGACATAAACCTAAATGTTTCATTCAGTTGTAACTTGGCAAGGTGCATATACCTACCAAATTTCAATGATTTATCTTTTTAACTTTCTGAGATATAAGGGTTACAAAATATATTAAGAAGAAGAAGAAGAAGTAGCATAAATAATGAAAAATAAAAATAAAAAATTGAATAACAATATACATCCATATTAAAATATGGAAGTATAATAAGGGAATCGCGCGGAATTGATTGGAAAGTCTATAGTATAGTTTATTGACATTTTTGTATTCAGTTTGAACGTTCTGGTGTGACCCCCACCCATGCCTCGAAATTTGGTGACGCGGGTAGAAAATTCGCCATATCTCGGCCAATTTTCGTGATATCGAGCTAATTTGTGCGTCATTGTGTTCGTATTTGATGCCCCTTTAATATTTAGCAGGGTTCTGTTAAGGTATTGTGGCGATATTCTACTATGTAGGCCAATATGTATGTTGTTCAGTACATACTTTTCGAATATCTCTGGCCTCCATCGTCATAATACCGCAAGTAGGTAATCGTTTTGAAGTACTAGAAATTCCCCATCGAATGACACCAAACACGTGACGATCGGTTGAAGGAATTTAAATTCATAGTGCATTTTCTGTAAACTTGAACAAAAGGAAGGGGCCACAATTTCTACATTTGTCAACCGATTCATAAAATTTACTCACAATGATACTCAGTACATCATATAGATACTTCACAAGCATTTTGGTTCAAATCGGCGACAAAAAAAAAAGGACAAATTTTGCCCCTCCCCTAGCCCGGACAAATTTGAGCGGACCTTTGTCAAAATTTTCTGGTTTGGTCTTCTGTCTATGTTTAAGACGCTCACATAGACCAAATCCAGCTGTTGCGCTTCGTCTAGGAGAAGATCTGGGCACAAGCACTTTCTACACATGGACTTTATTAGTACATTTTTCGATGTGTTATAACTTGGCCATTTCTCAACCGATTTACAAAATTCTTTCACGAGTAGCATCAGTACGTCGTATAGATACACGAAAGTAAAAATGGTTGGAATCGGTGACAAAAAAAAAATTGACAAATTTTGCACCCCTCCCCAGGTCGACAAATTGTATTCGGACCTTGGTGAAAATTTTCTCGATTCGTGCCCTTTCGTTAGTTAACACGGTCACGTAACCCGAATTCAGCTGCTTGGCTTCTTATAGGAGAAGATCTGGGCACAAACATTTTCCAAAAATTTTGATTAAGGGCCATAACGCTGGAAAGAAAGTTAGGACATAAACCTAAATGTTTCATTCAGTTGTAACTTGGCAAGGTGCATATACCTACCAAATTTTAATGATTTATCTTTTTAACTTTCTGAGATATAAGGGTTACAAAATATATTAAGAAGAAGAAGAAGAAGTAGCATAAATAATGAAAAATAAAAATAAAAAATTGAATAACAATATACATCCATATTAAAATATGGAAGTATAATAAGGGAATCGCGCGGAATTGATTGGAAAGTCTATAGTATAGTTTATTGACATTTTTGTATTCAGTTTGAACGTTCTGGTGTGACCCCCACCCATGCCTCGAAATTTGGTGACGCGGGTAGAAAATTCGCCATATCTCGGCCAATTTTCGTGATATCGAGCTAATTTGTGCGTCATTGTGTTCGTATTTGATGCCCCTTTAATATTTAGCCGGGTTCTGTTAAGGTATTGTGGCGATATTCTACTATGTAGGCCAATATGTATGTTGTTCAGTACATACTTTTCGAATATCTCTGGCCTCCATCGTCATAATACCGCAAGTAGGTAATCGTTTTGAAGTACTAGAAATTCCCCATCGAATGACACCAAACACGTGACGATCGGTTGAAGGAATTTAAATTCATAGTGCATTTTCTGTAAACTTGAACAAAAGGAAGGGGCCACAATTTCTACATTTGTCAACCGATTCATAAAATTTACTCACAATGATACTCAGTACATCATATAGATACTTCACAAGCATTTTGGTTCAAATCGGCGACAAAAAAAAAAGGACAAATTTTGCCCCTCCCCTAGCCCGGACAAATTTGAGCGGACCTTTGTCAAAATTTTCTGGTTTGGTCTTCTGTCTATGTTTAAGACGCTCACATAGACCAAATCCAGCTGTTGCGCTTCGTCTAGGAGAAGATCTGGGCACAAGCACTTTCTACACATGGACTTTATTAGTACATTTTTCGATGTGTTATAACTTGGCCATTTCTCAACCGATTTACAAAATTCTTTCACGAGTAGCATCAGTACGTCGTATAGATACACGAAAGTAAAAATGGTTGGAATCGGTGACAAAAAAAAATTTGACAAATTTTGCACCCCTCCCCAGGTCGACAAATTGTATTCGGACCTTGGTGAAAATTTTCTCGATTCGTGCCCTTTCGTTAGTTAACACGGTCACGTAACCCGAATTCAGCTGCTTGGCTTCTTATAGGAGAAGATCTGGGCACAAACATTTTCCAAAAATTTTGATTAAGGGCCATAACGCTGGAAAGAAAGTTAGGACATAAACCTAAATGTTTCATTCAGTTGTAACTTGGCAAGGTGCATATACCTACCAAATTTCAATGATTTATCTTTTTAACTTTCTGAGATATAAGGGTTACAAAATATATTAAGAAGAAGAAGAAGAAGTAGCATAAATAATGAAAAATAAAAATAAAAAATTGAATAACAATATACATCCATATTAAAATATGGAAGTATAATAAGGGAATCGCGCGGAATTGATTGGAAAGTCTATAGTATAGTTTATTGACATTTTTGTATTCAGTTTGAACGTTCTGGTGTGACCCCCACCCATGCCTCGAAATTTGGTGACGCGGGTAGAAAATTCGCCATATCTCGGCCAATTTTCGTGATATCGAGCTAATTTGTGCGTCATTGTGTTCGTATTTGATGCCCCTTTAATATTTAGCAGGGTTCTGTTAAGGTATTGTGGCGATATTCTACTATGTAGGCCAATATGTATGTTGTTCAGTACATACTTTTCGAATATCTCTGGCCTCCATCGTCATAATACCGCAAGTAGGTAATCGTTTTGAAGTACTAGAAATTCCCCATCGAATGACACCAAACACGTGACGATCGGTTGAAGGAATTTAAATTCATAGTGCATTTTCTGTAAACTTGAACAAAAGGAAGGGGCCACAATTTCTACATTTGTCAACCGATTCATAAAATTTACTCACAATGATACTCAGTACATCATATAGATACTTCACAAGCATTTTGGTTCAAATCGGCGACAAAAAAAAAAGGACAAATTTTGCCCCTCCCCTAGCCCGGACAAATTTGAGCGGACCTTTGTCAAAATTTTCTGGTTTGGTCTTCTGTCTATGTTTAAGACGCTCACATAGACCAAATCCAGCTGTTGCGCTTCGTCTAGGAGAAGATCTGGGCACAAGCACTTTCTACACATGGACTTTATTAGTACATTTTTCGATGTGTTATAACTTGGCCATTTCTCAACCGATTTACAAAATTCTTTCACGAGTAGCATCAGTACGTCGTATAGATACACGAAAGTAAAAATGGTTGGAATCGGTGACAAAAAAAAAATTGACAAATTTTGCACCCCTCCCCAGGTCGACAAATTGTATTCGGACCTTGGTGAAAATTTTCTCGATTCGTGCCCTTTCGTTAGTTAACACGGTCACGTAACCCGAATTCAGCTGCTTGGCTTCTTATAGGAGAAGATCTGGGCACAAACATTTTCCAAAAATTTTGATTAAGGGCCATAACGCTGGAAAGAAAGTTAGGACATAAACCTAAATGTTTCATTCAGTTGTAACTTGGCAAGGTGCATATACCTACCAAATTTCAATGATTTATCTTTTTAACTTTCTGAGATATAAGGGTTACAAAATATATTAAGAAGAAGAAGAAGAAGTAGCATAAATAATGAAAAATAAAAATAAAAAATTGAATAACAATATACATCCATATTAAAATATGGAAGTATAATAAGGGAATCGCGCGGAATTGATTGGAAAGTCTATAGTATAGTTTATTGACATTTTTGTATTCAGTTTGAACGTTCTGGTGTGACCCCCACCCATGCCTCGAAATTTGGTGACGCGGGTAGAAAATTCGCCATATCTCGGCCAATTTTCGTGATATCGAGCTAATTTGTGCGTCATTGTGTTCGTATTTGATGCCCCTTTAATATTTAGCAGGGTTCTGTTAAGGTATTGTGGCGATATTCTACTATGTAGGCCAATATGTATGTTGTTCAGTACATACTTTTCGAATATCTCTGGCCTCCATCGTCATAATACCGCAAGTAGGTAATCGTTTTGAAGTACTAGAAATTCCCCATCGAATGACACCAAACACGTGACGATCGGTTGAAGGAATTTAAATTCATAGTGCATTTTCTGTAAACTTGAACAAAAGGAAGGGGCCACAATTTCTACATTTGTCAACCGATTCATAAAATTTACTCACAATGATACTCAGTACATCATATAGATACTTCACAAGCATTTTGGTTCAAATCGGCGACAAAAAAAAAAGGACAAATTTTGCCCCTCCCCTAGCCCGGACAAATTTGAGCGGACCTTTGTCAAAATTTTCTGGTTTGGTCTTCTGTCTATGTTTAAGACGCTCACATAGACCAAATCCAGCTGTTGCGCTTCGTCTAGGAGAAGATCTGGGCACAAGCACTTTCTACACATGGACTTTATTAGTACATTTTTCGATGTGTTATAACTTGGCCATTTCTCAACCGATTTACAAAATTCTTTCACGAGTAGCATCAGTACGTCGTATAGATACACGAAAGTAAAAATGGTTGGAATCGGTGACAAAAAAAAATTTGACAAATTTTGCACCCCTCCCCAGGTCGACAAATTGTATTCGGACCTTGGTGAAAATTTTCTCGATTCGTGCCCTTTCGTTAGTTAACACGGTCACGTAACCCGAATTCAGCTGCTTGGCTTCTTATAGGAGAAGATCTGGGCACAAACATTTTCCAAAAATTTTGATTAAGGGCCATAACGCTGGAAAGAAAGTTAGGACATAAACCTAAATGTTTCATTCAGTTGTAACTTGGCAAGGTGCATATACCTACCAAATTTCAATGATTTATCTTTTTAACTTTCTGAGATATAAGGGTTACAAAATATATTAAGAAGAAGAAGAAGAAGTAGCATAAATAATGAAAAATAAAAATAAAAAATTGAATAACAATATACATCCATATTAAAATATGGAAGTATAATAAGGGAATCGCGCGGAATTGATTGGAAAGTCTATAGTATAGTTTATTGACATTTTTGTATTCAGTTTGAACGTTCTGGTGTGACCCCCACCCATGCCTCGAAATTTGGTGACGCGGGTAGAAAATTCGCCATATCTCGGCCAATTTTCGTGATATCGAGCTAATTTGTGCGTCATTGTGTTCGTATTTGATGCCCCTTTAATATTTAGCAGGGTTCTGTTAAGGTATTGTGGCGATATTCTACTATGTAGGCCAATATGTATGTTGTTCAGTACATACTTTTCGAATATCTCTGGCCTCCATCGTCATAATACCGCAAGTAGGTAATCGTTTTGAAGTACTAGAAATTCCCCATCGAATGACACCAAACACGTGACGATCGGTTGAAGGAATTTAAATTCATAGTGCATTTTCTGTAAACTTGAACAAAAGGAAGGGGCCACAATTTCTACATTTGTCAACCGATTCATAAAATTTACTCACAATGATACTCAGTACATCATATAGATACTTCACAAGCATTTTGGTTCAAATCGGCGACAAAAAAAAAAGGACAAATTTTGCCCCTCCCCTAGCCCGGACAAATTTGAGCGGACCTTTGTCAAAATTTTCTGGTTTGGTCTTCTGTCTATGTTTAAGACGCTCACATAGACCAAATCCAGCTGTTGCGCTTCGTCTAGGAGAAGATCTGGGCACAAGCACTTTCTACACATGGACTTTATTAGTACATTTTTCGATGTGTTATAACTTGGCCATTTCTCAACCGATTTACAAAATTCTTTCACGAGTAGCATCAGTACGTCGTATAGATACACGAAAGTAAAAATGGTTGGAATCGGTGACAAAAAAAAAATTGACAAATTTTGCACCCCTCCCCAGGTCGACAAATTGTATTTGGACCTTGGTGAAAATTTTCTAGATTCGTGCCCTTTCGTTAGTTAACACGGTCACGTAACCCGAATTCAGCTGCTTGGCTTCTTATAGGAGAAGATCTGGGCACAAACATTTTCCAAAAATTTTGATTAAGGGCCATAACGCTGGAAAGAAAGTTAGGACATAAACCTAAATGTTTCATTCAGTTGTAACTTGGCAAGGTGCATATATCTACCAAATTTCAATGATTTATCTTTTTAACTTTCTGAGATATAAGGGTTACAAAATATATTAAGAAGAAGAAGAAGAAGTAGCATAAATAATGAAAAATAAAAATAAAAAATTGAATAACAATATACATCCATATTAAAATATGGAAGTATAATAAGGGAATCGCGCGGAATTGATTGGAAAGTCTATAGTATAGTTTATTGACATTTTTGTATTCAGTTTGAACGTTCTGGTGTGACCCCCACCCATGCCTCGAAATTTGGTGACGCGGGTAGAAAATTCGCCATATCTCGGCCAATTTTCGTGATATCGAGCTAATTTGTGCGTCATTGTGTTCGTATTTGATGCCCCTTTAATATTTAGCAGGGTTCTGTTAAGGTATTGTGGCGATATTCTACTATGTAGGCCAATATGTATGTTGTTCAGTACATACTTTTCGAATATCTCTGGCCTCCATCGTCATAATACCGCAAGTAGGTAATCGTTTTGAAGTACTAGAAATTCCCCATCGAATGACACCAAACACGTGACGATCGGTTGAAGGAATTTAAATTCATAGTGCATTTTCTGTAAACTTGAACAAAAGGAAGGGGCCACAATTTCTACATTTGTCAACCGATTCATAAAATTTACTCACAATGATACTCAGTACATCATATAGATACTTCACAAGCATTTTGGTTCAAATCGGCGACAAAAAAAAAAGGACAAATTTTGCCCCTCCCCTAGCCCGGACAAATTTGAGCGGACCTTTGTCAAAATTTTCTGGTTTGGTCTTCTGTCTATGTTTAAGACGCTCACATAGACCAAATCCAGCTGTTGCGCTTCGTCTAGGAGAAGATCTGGGCACAAGCACTTTCTACACATGGACTTTATTAGTACATTTTTCGATGTGTTATAACTTGGCCATTTCTCAACCGATTTACAAAATTCTTTCACGAGTAGCATCAGTACGTCGTATAGATACACGAAAGTAAAAATGGTTGGAATCGGTGACAAAAAAAAATTTGACAAATTTTGCACCCCTCCCCAGGTCGACAAATTGTATTTGGACCTTGGTGAAAATTTTCTAGATTCGTGCCCTTTCGTTAGTTAACACGGTCACGTAACCCGAATTCAGCTGCTTGGCTTCTTATAGGAGAAGATCTGGGCACAAACATTTTCCAAAAATTTTGATTAAGGGCCATAACGCTGGAAAGAAAGTTAGGACATAAACCTAAATGTTTCATTCAGTTGTAACTTGGCAAGGTGCATATATCTACCAAATTTCAATGATTTATCTTTTTAACTTTCTGAGATATAAGGGTTACAAAATATATTAAGAAGAAGAAGAAGAAGTAGCATAAATAATGAAAAATAAAAATAAAAAATTGAATAACAATATACATCCATATTAAAATATGGAAGTATAATAAGGGAATCGCGCGGAATTGATTGGAAAGTCTATAGTATAGTTTATTGACATTTTTGTATTCAGTTTGAACGTTCTGGTGTGACCCCCACCCATGCCTCGAAATTTGGTGACGCGGGTAGAAAATTCGCCATATCTCGGCCAATTTTCGTGATATCGAGCTAATTTGTGCGTCATTGTGTTCGTATTTGATGCCCCTTTAATATTTAGCAGGGTTCTGTTAAGGTATTGTGGCGATATTCTACTATGTAGGCCAATATGTATGTTGTTCAGTACATACTTTTCGAATATCTCTGGCCTCCATCGTCATAATACCGCAAGTAGGTAATCGTTTTGAAGTACTAGAAATTCCCCATCGAATGACACCAAACACGTGACGATCGGTTGAAGGAATTTAAATTCATAGTGCATTTTCTGTAAACTTGAACAAAAGGAAGGGGCCACAATTTCTACATTTGTCAACCGATTCATAAAATTTACTCACAATGATACTCAGTACATCATATAGATACTTCACAAGCATTTTGGTTCAAATCGGCGACAAAAAAAAAAGGACAAATTTTGCCCCTCCCCTAGCCCGGACAAATTTGAGCGGACCTTTGTCAAAATTTTCTGGTTTGGTCTTCTGTCTATGTTTAAGACGCTCACATAGACCAAATCCAGCTGTTGCGCTTCGTCTAGGAGAAGATCTGGGCACAAGCACTTTCTACACATGGACTTTATTAGTACATTTTTCGATGTGTTATAACTTGGCCATTTCTCAACCGATTTACAAAATTCTTTCACGAGTAGCATCAGTACGTCGTATAGATACACGAAAGTAAAAATGGTTGGAATCGGTGACAAAAAAAAATTTGACAAATTTTGCACCCCTCCCCAGGTCGACAAATTGTATTCGGACCTTGGTGAAAATTTTCTCGATTCGTGCCCTTTCGTTAGTTAACACGGTCACGTAACCCGAATTCAGCTGCTTGGCTTCTTATAGGAGAAGATCTGGGCACAAACATTTTCCAAAAATTTTGATTAAGGGCCATAACGCTGGAAAGAAAGTTAGGACATAAACCTAAATGTTTCATTCAGTTGTAACTTGGCAAGGTGCATATACCTACCAAATTTCAATGATTTATCTTTTTAACTTTCTGAGATATAAGGGTTACAAAATATATTAAGAAGAAGAAGAAGAAGTAGCATAAATAATGAAAAATAAAAATAAAAAATTGAATAACAATATACATCCATATTAAAATATGGAAGTATAATAAGGGAATCGCGCGGAATTGATTGGAAAGTCTATAGTATAGTTTATTGACATTTTTGTATTCAGTTTGAACGTTCTGGTGTGACCCCCACCCATGCCTCGAAATTTGGTGACGCGGGTAGAAAATTCGCCATATCTCGGCCAATTTTCGTGATATCGAGCTAATTTGTGCGTCATTGTGTTCGTATTTGATGCCCCTTTAATATTTAGCAGGGTTCTGTTAAGGTATTGTGGCGATATTCTACTATGTAGGCCAATATGTATGTTGTTCAGTACATACTTTTCGAATATCTCTGGCCTCCATCGTCATAATACCGCAAGTAGGTAATCGTTTTGAAGTACTAGAAATTCCCCATCGAATGACACCAAACACGTGACGATCGGTTGAAGGAATTTAAATTCATAGTGCATTTTCTGTAAACTTGAACAAAAGGAAGGGGCCACAATTTCTACATTTGTCAACCGATTCATAAAATTTACTCACAATGATACTCAGTACATCATATAGATACTTCACAAGCATTTTGGTTCAAATCGGCGACAAAAAAAAAAGGACAAATTTTGCCCCTCCCCTAGCCCGGACAAATTTGAGCGGACCTTTGTCAAAATTTTCTGGTTTGGTCTTCTGTCTATGTTTAAGACGCTCACATAGACCAAATCCAGCTGTTGCGCTTCGTCTAGGAGAAGATCTGGGCACAAGCACTTTCTACACATGGACTTTATTAGTACATTTTTCGATGTGTTATAACTTGGCCATTTCTCAACCGATTTACAAAATTCTTTCACGAGTAGCATCAGTACGTCGTATAGATACACGAAAGTAAAAATGGTTGGAATCGGTGACAAAAAAAAATTTGACAAATTTTGCACCCCTCCCCAGGTCGACAAATTGTATTTGGACCTTGGTGAAAATTTTCTAGATTCGTGCCCTTTCGTTAGTTAACACGGTCACGTAACCCGAATTCAGCTGCTTGGCTTCTTATAGGAGAAGATCTGGGCACAAACATTTTCCAAAAATTTTGATTAAGGGCCATAACGCTGGAAAGAAAGTTAGGACATAAACCTAAATGTTTCATTCAGTTGTAACTTGGCAAGGTGCATATATCTACCAAATTTCAATGATTTATCTTTTTAACTTTCTGAGATATAAGGGTTACAAAATATATTAAGAAGAAGAAGAAGAAGTAGCATAAATAATGAAAAATAAAAATAAAAAATTGAATAACAATATACATCCATATTAAAATATGGAAGTATAATAAGGGAATCGCGCGGAATTGATTGGAAAGTCTATAGTATAGTTTATTGACATTTTTGTATTCAGTTTGAACGTTCTGGTGTGACCCCCACCCATGCCTCGAAATTTGGTGACGCGGGTAGAAAATTCGCCATATCTCGGCCAATTTTCGTGATATCGAGCTAATTTGTGCGTCATTGTGTTCGTATTTGATGCCCCTTTAATATTTAGCAGGGTTCTGTTAAGGTATTGTGGCGATATTCTACTATGTAGGCCAATATGTATGTTGTTCAGTACATACTTTTCGAATATCTCTGGCCTCCATCGTCATAATACCGCAAGTAGGTAATCGTTTTGAAGTACTAGAAATTCCCCATCGAATGACACCAAACACGTGACGATCGGTTGAAGGAATTTAAATTCATAGTGCATTTTCTGTAAACTTGAACAAAAGGAAGGGGCCACAATTTCTACATTTGTCAACCGATTCATAAAATTTACTCACAATGATACTCAGTACATCATATAGATACTTCACAAGCATTTTGGTTCAAATCGGCGACAAAAAAAAAAGGACAAATTTTGCCCCTCCCCTAGCCCGGACAAATTTGAGCGGACCTTTGTCAAAATTTTCTGGTTTGGTCTTCTGTCTATGTTTAAGACGCTCACATAGACCAAATCCAGCTGTTGCGCTTCGTCTAGGAGAAGATCTGGGCACAAGCACTTTCTACACATGGACTTTATTAGTACATTTTTCGATGTGTTATAACTTGGCCATTTCTCAACCGATTTACAAAATTCTTTCACGAGTAGCATCAGTACGTCGTATAGATACACGAAAGTAAAAATGGTTGGAATCGGTGACAAAAAAAAATTTGACAAATTTTGCACCCCTCCCCAGGTCGACAAATTGTATTCGGACCTTGGTGAAAATTTTCTCGATTCGTGCCCTTTCGTTAGTTAACACGGTCACGTAACCCGAATTCAGCTGCTTGGCTTCTTATAGGAGAAGATCTGGGCACAAACATTTTCCAAAAATTTTGATTAAGGGCCATAACGCTGGAAAGAAAGTTAGGACATAAACCTAAATGTTTCATTCAGTTGTAACTTGGCAAGGTGCATATACCTACCAAATTTCAATGATTTATCTTTTTAACTTTCTGAGATATAAGGGTTACAAAATATATTAAGAAGAAGAAGAAGAAGTAGCATAAATAATGAAAAATAAAAATAAAAAATTGAATAACAATATACATCCATATTAAAATATGGAAGTATAATAAGGGAATCGCGCGGAATTGATTGGAAAGTCTATAGTATAGTTTATTGACATTTTTGTATTCAGTTTGAACGTTCTGGTGTGACCCCCACCCATGCCTCGAAATTTGGTGACGCGGGTAGAAAATTCGCCATATCTCGGCCAATTTTCGTGATATCGAGCTAATTTGTGCGTCATTGTGTTCGTATTTGATGCCCCTTTAATATTTAGCAGGGTTCTGTTAAGGTATTGTGGCGATATTCTACTATGTAGGCCAATATGTATGTTGTTCAGTACATACTTTTCGAATATCTCTGGCCTCCATCGTCATAATACCGCAAGTAGGTAATCGTTTTGAAGTACTAGAAATTCCCCATCGAATGACACCAAACACGTGACGATCGGTTGAAGGAATTTAAATTCATAGTGCATTTTCTGTAAACTTGAACAAAAGGAAGGGGCCACAATTTCTACATTTGTCAACCGATTCATAAAATTTACTCACAATGATACTCAGTACATCATATAGATACTTCACAAGCATTTTGGTTCAAATCGGCGACAAAAAAAAAAGGACAAATTTTGCCCCTCCCCTAGCCCGGACAAATTTGAGCGGACCTTTGTCAAAATTTTCTGGTTTGGTCTTCTGTCTATGTTTAAGACGCTCACATAGACCAAATCCAGCTGTTGCGCTTCGTCTAGGAGAAGATCTGGGCACAAGCACTTTCTACACATGGACTTTATTAGTACATTTTTCGATGTGTTATAACTTGGCCATTTCTCAACCGATTTACAAAATTCTTTCACGAGTAGCATCAGTACGTCGTATAGATACACGAAAGTAAAAATGGTTGGAATCGGTGACAAAAAAAAAATTGACAAATTTTGCACCCCTCCCCAGGTCGACAAATTGTATTTGGACCTTGGTGAAAATTTTCTAGATTCGTGCCCTTTCGTTAGTTAACACGGTCACGTAACCCGAATTCAGCTGCTTGGCTTCTTATAGGAGAAGATCTGGGCACAAACATTTTCCAAAAATTTTGATTAAGGGCCATAACGCTGGAAAGAAAGTTAGGACATAAACCTAAATGTTTCATTCAGTTGTAACTTGGCAAGGTGCATATATCTACCAAATTTCAATGATTTATCTTTTTAACTTTCTGAGATATAAGGGTTACAAAATATATTAAGAAGAAGAAGAAGAAGTAGCATAAATAATGAAAAATAAAAATAAAAAATTGAATAACAATATACATCCATATTAAAATATGGAAGTATAATAAGGGAATCGCGCGGAATTGATTGGAAAGTCTATAGTATAGTTTATTGACATTTTTGTATTCAGTTTGAACGTTCTGGTGTGACCCCCACCCATGCCTCGAAATTTGGTGACGCGGGTAGAAAATTCGCCATATCTCGGCCAATTTTCGTGATATCGAGCTAATTTGTGCGTCATTGTGTTCGTATTTGATGCCCCTTTAATATTTAGCAGGGTTCTGTTAAGGTATTGTGGCGATATTCTACTATGTAGGCCAATATGTATGTTGTTCAGTACATACTTTTCGAATATCTCTGGCCTCCATCGTCATAATACCGCAAGTAGGTAATCGTTTTGAAGTACTAGAAATTCCCCATCGAATGACACCAAACACGTGACGATCGGTTGAAGGAATTTAAATTCATAGTGCATTTTCTGTAAACTTGAACAAAAGGAAGGGGCCACAATTTCTACATTTGTCAACCGATTCATAAAATTTACTCACAATGATACTCAGTACATCATATAGATACTTCACAAGCATTTTGGTTCAAATCGGCGACAAAAAAAAAAGGACAAATTTTGCCCCTCCCCTAGCCCGGACAAATTTGAGCGGACCTTTGTCAAAATTTTCTGGTTTGGTCTTCTGTCTATGTTTAAGACGCTCACATAGACCAAATCCAGCTGTTGCGCTTCGTCTAGGAGAAGATCTGGGCACAAGCACTTTCTACACATGGACTTTATTAGTACATTTTTCGATGTGTTATAACTTGGCCATTTCTCAACCGATTTACAAAATTCTTTCACGAGTAGCATCAGTACGTCGTATAGATACACGAAAGTAAAAATGGTTGGAATCGGTGACAAAAAAAAATTTGACAAATTTTGCACCCCTCCCCAGGTCGACAAATTGTATTTGGACCTTGGTGAAAATTTTCTAGATTCGTGCCCTTTCGTTAGTTAACACGGTCACGTAACCCGAATTCAGCTGCTTGGCTTCTTATAGGAGAAGATCTGGGCACAAACATTTTCCAAAAATTTTGATTAAGGGCCATAACGCTGGAAAGAAAGTTAGGACATAAACCTAAATGTTTCATTCAGTTGTAACTTGGCAAGGTGCATATATCTACCAAATTTCAATGATTTATCTTTTTAACTTTCTGAGATATAAGGGTTACAAAATATATTAAGAAGAAGAAGAAGAAGTAGCATAAATAATGAAAAATAAAAATAAAAAATTGAATAACAATATACATCCATATTAAAATATGGAAGTATAATAAGGGAATCGCGCGGAATTGATTGGAAAGTCTATAGTATAGTTTATTGACATTTTTGTATTCAGTTTGAACGTTCTGGTGTGACCCCCACCCATGCCTCGAAATTTGGTGACGCGGGTAGAAAATTCGCCATATCTCGGCCAATTTTCGTGATATCGAGCTAATTTGTGCGTCATTGTGTTCGTATTTGATGCCCCTTTAATATTTAGCAGGGTTCTGTTAAGGTATTGTGGCGATATTCTACTATGTAGGCCAATATGTATGTTGTTCAGTACATACTTTTCGAATATCTCTGGCCTCCATCGTCATAATACCGCAAGTAGGTAATCGTTTTGAAGTACTAGAAATTCCCCATCGAATGACACCAAACACGTGACGATCGGTTGAAGGAATTTAAATTCATAGTGCATTTTCTGTAAACTTGAACAAAAGGAAGGGGCCACAATTTCTACATTTGTCAACCGATTCATAAAATTTACTCACAATGATACTCAGTACATCATATAGATACTTCACAAGCATTTTGGTTCAAATCGGCGACACAAAAAAAAAGGACAAATTTTGCCCCTCCCCTAGCCCGGACAAATTTGAGCGGACCTTTGTCAAAATTTTCTGGTTTGGTCTTCTGTCTATGTTTAAGACGCTCACATAGACCAAATCCAGCTGTTGCGCTTCGTCTAGGAGAAGATCTGGGCACAAGCACTTTCTACACATGGACTTTATTAGTACATTTTTCGATGTGTTATAACTTGGCCATTTCTCAACCGATTTACAAAATTCTTTCACGAGTAGCATCAGTACGTCGTATAGATACACGAAAGTAAAAATGGTTGGAATCGGTGACAAAACAAAATTTGACAAATTTTGCACCCCTCCCCAGGTCGACAAATTGTATTCGGACCTTGGTGAAAATTTTCTCGATTCGTGCCCTTTCGTTAGTTAACACGGTCACGTAACCCGAATTCAGCTGCTTGGCTTCTTATAGGAGAAGATCTGGGCACAAACATTTTCCAAAAATTTTGATTAAGGGCCATAACGCTGGAAAGAAAGTTAGGACATAAATCTAAATGTTTCATTCAGTTGTAACTTGGCAAGGTGCATATACCTACCAAATTTCAATGATTTATCTTTTTATTTTCTGAGATATAAGGGTTACAAAATATATTAAGAAGAAGAAGAAGAAGTAGCATAAATAATGAAAAATAAAAATAAAAAATTGAATAACAATATACATCCATATTAAAATATGGAAGTATAATAAGGGAATCGCGCGGAATTGATTGGAAAGTCTATAGTATAGTTTATTGACATTTTTGTATTCAGTTTGAACGTTCTGGTGTGACCCCCACCCATGCCTCGAAATTTGGTGACGCGGGTAGAAAATTCGCCATATCTCGGCCAATTTTCGTGATATCGAGCTAATTTGTGCGTCATTGTGTTCGTATTTTGATGCCCCTTTAATATTTAGCAGGGTTCTGTTAAGGTATTGTGGCGATATTCTACTATGTAGGCCAATATGTATGTTGTTCAGTACATACTTTTCGAATATCTCTGGCCTCCATCGTCATAATACCGCAAGTAGGTAATCGTTTTGAAGTACTAGAAATTCCCCATCGAATGACACCAAACACGTGACGATCGGTTGAAGGAATTTAAATTCATAGTGCATTTTCTGTAAACTTGAACAAAAGGAAGGGGCCACAATTTCTACATTTGTCAACCGATTCATAAAATTTACTCACAATGATACTCAGTACATCATATAGATACTTCACAAGCATTTTGGTTCAAATCGGCGACAAAAAAAAAAGGACAAATTTTGCCCCTCCCCTAGCCCGGACAAATTTGAGCGGACCTTTGTCAAAATTTTCTGGTTTGGTCTTCTGTCTATGTTTAAGACGCTCACATAGACCAAATCCAGCTGTTGCGCTTCGTCTAGGAGAAGATCTGGGCACAAGCACTTTCTACACATGGACTTTATTAGTACATTTTTCGATGTGTTATAACTTGGCCATTTCTCAACCGATTTACAAAATTATTTCACGAGTAGCATCAGTACGTCGTATAGATACACGAAAGTAAAAATGGTTGGAATCGGTGACAAAAAAAAATTTGACAAATTTTGCACCCCTCCCCAGGTCGACAAATTGTATTCGGACCTTGGTGAAAATTTTCTCGATTCGTGCCCTTTCGTTAGTTAACACGGTCACGTAACCCGAATTCAGCTGCTTGGCTTCTTATAGGAGAAGATCTGGGCACAAACATTTTCCAAAAATTTTGATTAAGGGCCATAACGCTGGAAAGAAAGTTAGGACATAAATCTAAATGTTTCATTCAGTTGTAACTTGGCAAGGTGCATATACCTACCAAATTTCAATGATTTATCTTTTTAACTTTCTGAGATATAAGGGTTACAAAATATATTAAGAAGAAGAAGAAGAAGTAGCATAAATAATGAAAAATAAAAATAAAAAATTGAATAACAATATACATCCATATTAAAATATGGAAGTATAATAAGGGAATCGCGCGGAATTGATTGGAAAGTCTATAGTATAGTTTATTGACATTTTTGTATTCAGTTTGAACGTTCTGGTGTGACCCCCACCCATGCCTCGAAATTTGGTGACGCGGGTAGAAAATTCGCCATATCTCGGCCAATTTTCGTGATATCGAGCTAATTTGTGCGTCATTGTGTTCGTATTTGATGCCCCTTTAATATTTAGCAGGGTTCTGTTAAGGTATTGTGGCGATATTCTACTATGTAGGCCAATATGTATGTTGTTCAGTACATACTTTTCGAATATCTCTGGCCTCCATCGTCATAATACCGCAAGTAGGTAATCGTTTTGAAGTACTAGAAATTCCCCATCGAATGACACCAAACACGTGACGATCGGTTGAAGGAATTTAAATTCATAGTGCATTTTCTGTAAACTTGAACAAAAGGAAGGGGCCACAATTTCTACATTTGTCAACCGATTCATAAAATTTACTCACAATGATACTCAGTACATCATATAGATACTTCACAAGCATTTTGGTTCAAATCGGCGACAAAAAAAAAAAGGACAAATTTTGCCCCTCCCCTAGCCCGGACAAATTTGAGCGGACCTTTGTCAAAATTTTCTGGTTTGGTCTTCTGTCTATGTTTAAGACGCTCACATAGACCAAATCCAGCTGTTGCGCTTCGTCTAGGAGAAGATCTGGGCACAAGCACTTTCTACACATGGACTTTATTAGTACATTTTTCGATGTGTTATAACTTGGCCATTTCTCAACCGATTTACAAAATTCTTTCACGAGTAGCATCAGTACGTCGTATAGATACACGAAAGTAAAAAATGGTTGGAATCGGTGACAAAAAAAAATTTGACAAATTTTGCACCCCTCCCCAGGTCGACAAATTGTATTTGGACCTTGGTGAAAATTTTCTAGATTCGTGCCCTTTCGTTAGTTAACACGGTCACGTAACCCGAATTCAGCTGCTTGGCTTCTTATAGGAGAAGATCTGGGCACAAACATTTTCCAAAAATTTTGATTAAGGGCCATAACGCTGGAAAGAAAGTTAGGACATAAACCTAAATGTTTCATTCAGTTGTAACTTGGCAAGGTGCATATATCTACCAAATTTCAATGATTTATCTTTTTAACTTTCTGAGATATAAGGGTTACAAAATATATTAAGAAGAAGAAGAAGAAGTAGCATAAATAATGAAAAATAAAAATAAAAAATTGAATAACAATATACATCCATATTAAAATATGGAAGTATAATAAGGGAATCGCGCGGAATTGATTGGAAAGTCTATAGTATAGTTTATTGACATTTTTGTATTCAGTTTGAACGTTCTGGTGTGACCCCCACCCATGCCTCGAAAATTTGGTGACGCGGGTAGAAAATTCGCCATATCTCGGCCAATTTTCGTGATATCGAGCTAATTTGTGCGTCATTGTGTTCGTATTTGATGCCCCTTTAATATTTAGCAGGGTTCTGTTAAGGTATTGTGGCGATATTCTACTATGTAGGCCAATATGTATGTTGTTCAGTACATACTTTTCGAATATCTCTGGCCTCCATCGTCATAATACCGCAAGTAGGTAATCGTTTTGAAGTACTAGAAATTCCCCATCGAATGACACCAAACACGTGACGATCGGTTGAAGGAATTTAAATTCATAGTGCATTTTCTGTAAACTTGAACAAAAGGAAGGGGCCACAATTTCTACATTTGTCAACCGATTCATAAAATTTACTCACAATGATACTCAGTACATCATATAGATACTTCACAAGCATTTTGGTTCAAATCGGCGACACAAAAAAAAAGGACAAATTTTGCCCCCTCCCCTAGCCCGGACAAATTTGAGCGGACCTTTGTCAAAATTTTCTGGTTTGGTCTTCTGTCTATGTTTAAGACGCTCACATAGACCAAATCCAGCTGTTGCGCTTCGTCTAGGAGAAGATCTGGGCACAAGCACTTTCTACACATGGACTTTATTAGTACATTTTTCGATGTGTTATAACTTGGCCATTTCTCAACCGATTTACAAAATTCTTTCACGAGTAGCATCAGTACGTCGTATAGATACACGAAAGTAAAAATGGTTGGAATCGGTGACAAAACAAAATTTGACAAATTTTGCACCCCTCCCCAGGTCGACAAATTGTATTCGGACCTTGGTGAAAATTTTCTCGATTCGTGCCCTTTCGTTAGTTAACACGGTCACGTAACCCGAATTCAGCTGCTTGGCTTCTTATAGGAGAAGATCTGGGCACAAACATTTTCCAAAAATTTTGATTAAGGGCCATAACGCTGGAAAGAAAGTTAGGACATAAATCTAAATGTTTCATTCAGTTGTAACTTGGCAAGGTGCATATACCTACCAAATTTCAATGATTTATCTTTTTAACTTTCTGAGATATAAGGGTTACAAAATATATTAAGAAGAAGAAGAAGAAGTAGCATAAATAATGAAAAATAAAAATAAAAAATTGAATAAACAATATACATCCATATTAAAATATGGAAGTATAATAAGGGAATCGCGCGGAATTGATTGGAAAGTCTATAGTATAGTTTATTGACATTTTTGTATTCAGTTTGAACGTTCTGGTGTGACCCCCACCCATGCCTCGAAATTTGGTGACGCGGGTAGAAAATTCGCCATATCTCGGCCAATTTTCGTGATATCGAGCTAATTTGTGCGTCATTGTGTTCGTATTTGATGCCCCTTTAATATTTAGCAGGGTTCTGTTAAGGTATTGTGGCGATATTCTACTATGTAGGCCAATATGTATGTTGTTCAGTACATACTTTTCGAATATCTCTGGCCTCCATCGTCATAATACCGTAAGTAGGTAATCGTTTTGAAGTACTAGAAATTCCCCATCGAATGACACCAAACACGTGACGATCGGTTGAAGGAATTTAAATTCATAGTGCATTTTCTGTAAACTTGAACAAAAGGAAGGGGCCACAATTTCTACATTTGTCAACCGATTCATAAAATTTACTCACAATGATACTCAGTACATCATATAGATACTTCACAAGCATTTTGGTTCAAATCGGCGACAAAAAAAAAAGGACAAATTTTGCCCCTCCCCTAGCCCGGACAAATTTGAGCGGACCTTTGTCAAAATTTTCTGGTTTGGTCTTCTGTCTATGTTTAAGACGCTCACATAGACCAAATCCAGCTGTTGCGCTTCGTCTAGGAGAAGATCTGGGCACAAGCACTTTCTACACATGGACTTTATTAGTACATTTTTCGATGTGTTATAACTTGGCCATTTCTCAACCGATTTACAAAATTCTTTCACGAGTAGCATCAGTACGTCGTATAGATACACGAAAGTAAAAATGGTTGGAATCGGTGACAAAAAAAAATTTGACAAATTTTGCACCCCCTCCCCAGGTCGACAAATTGTATTTGGACCTTGGTGAAAATTTTCTAGATTCGTGCCCTTTCGTTAGTTAACACGGTCACGTAACCCGAATTCAGCTGCTTGGCTTCTTATAGGAGAAGATCTGGGCACAAACATTTTCCAAAAATTTTGATTAAGGGCCATAACGCTGGAAAGAAAGTTAGGACATAAACCTAAATGTTTCATTCAGTTGTAACTTGGCAAGGTGCATATATCTACCAAATTTCAATGATTTATCTTTTTAACTTTCTGAGATATAAGGGTTACAAAATATATTAAGAAGAAGAAGAAGAAGTAGCATAAATAATGAAAAATAAAAATAAAAAATTGAATAACAATATACATCCATATTAAAATATGGAAGTATAATAAGGGAATCGCGCGGAATTGATTGGAAAGTCTATAGTATAGTTTATTGACATTTTTGTATTCAGTTTGAACGTTCTGGTGTGACCCCCACCCATGCCTCGAAATTTGGTGACGCGGGTAGAAAATTCGCCATATCTCGGCCAATTTTCGTGATATCGAGCTAATTTGTGCGTCATTGTGTTCGTATTTGATGCCCCTTTAATATTTAGCAGGGGTTCTGTTAAGGTATTGTGGCGATATTCTACTATGTAGGCCAATATGTATGTTGTTCAGTACATACTTTTCGAATATCTCTGGCCTCCATCGTCATAATACCGCAAGTAGGTAATCGTTTTGAAGTACTAGAAATTCCCCATCGAATGACACCAAACACGTGACGATCGGTTGAAGGAATTTAAATTCATAGTGCATTTTCTGTAAACTTGAACAAAAGGAAGGGGCCACAATTTCTACATTTGTCAACCGATTCATAAAATTTACTCACAATGATACTCAGTACATCATATAGATACTTCACAAGCATTTTGGTTCAAATCGGCGACACAAAAAAAAAGGACAAATTTTGCCCCTCCCCTAGCCCGGACAAATTTGAGCGGACCTTTGTCAAAATTTTCTGGTTTGGTCTTCTGTCTATGTTTAAGACGCTCACATAGACCAAATCCAGCTGTTGCGCTTCGTCTAGGAGAAGATCTGGGCACAAGCACTTTCTACACATGGACTTTATTAGTACATTTTTCGATGTGTTATAACTTGGCCATTTCTCAACCGATTTACAAAATTCTTTCACGAGTAGCATCAGTACGTCGTATAGATACACGAAAGTAAAAATGGTTGGAATCGGTGACAAAACAAAATTTGACAAATTTTGCACCCCTCCCCAGGTCGACAAATTGTATTCGGACCTTGGTGAAAATTTTCTCGATTCGTGCCCTTTCGTTAGTTAACACGGTCACGTAACCCGAATTCAGCTGCTTGGCTTCTTATAGGAGAAGATCTGGGCACAAACATTTTCCAAAAATTTTGATTAAGGGCCATAACGCTGGAAAGAAAGTTAGGACATAAATCTAAATGTTTCATTCAGTTGTAACTTGGCAAGGTGCATATACCTACCAAATTTCAATGATTTATCTTTTTAACTTTCTGAGATATAAGGGTTACAAAATATATTAAGAAGAAGAAGAAGAAGTAGCATAAATAATGAAAAATAAAAATAAAAAATTGAATAACAATATACATCCATATTAAAATATGGAAGTATAATAAGGGAATCGCGCGGAATTGATTGGAAAGTCTATAGTATAGTTTATTGACATTTTTGTATTCAGTTTGAACGTTCTGGTGTGACCCCCACCCATGCCTCGAAATTTGGTGACGCGGGTAGAAAATTCGCCATATCTCGGCCAATTTTCGTGATATCGAGCTAATTTGTGCGTCATTGTGTTCGTATTTGATGCCCCTTTAATATTTAGCAGGGTTCTGTTAAGGTATTGTGGCGATATTCTACTATGTAGGCCAATATGTATGTTGTTCAGTACATACTTTTCGAATATCTCTGGCCTCCATCGTCATAATACCGTAAGTAGGTAATCGTTTTGAAGTACTAGAAATTCCCCATCGAATGACACCAAACACGTGACGATCGGTTGAAGGAATTTAAATTCATAGTGCATTTTCTGTAAACTTGAACAAAAGGAAGGGGCCACAATTTCTACATTTGTCAACCGATTCATAAAATTTACTCACAATGATACTCAGTACATCATATAGATACTTCACAAGCATTTTGGTTCAAATCGGCGACAAAAAAAAAAGGACAAATTTTGCCCCTCCCCTAGCCCGGACAAATTTGAGCGGACCTTTGTCAAAATTTTCTGGTTTGGTCTTCTGTCTATGTTTAAGACGCTCACATAGACCAAATCCAGCTGTTGCGCTTCGTCTAGGAGAAGATCTGGGCACAAGCACTTTCTACACATGGACTTTATTAGTACATTTTTCGATGTGTTATAACTTGGCCATTTCTCAACCGATTTACAAAATTCTTTCACGAGTAGCATCAGTACGTCGTATAGATACACGAAAGTAAAAATGGTTGGAATCGGTGACAAAAAAAAATTTGACAAATTTTGCACCCCTCCCCAGGTCGACAAATTGTATTTGGACCTTGGTGAAAATTTTCTAGATTCGTGCCCTTTCGTTAGTTAACACGGTCACGTAACCCGAATTCAGTTGCTTGGCTTCTTATAGGAGAAGATCTGGGCACAAACATTTTCCAAAAATTTTGATTAAGGGCCATAACGCTGGAAAGAAAGTTAGGACATAAACCTAAATGTTTCATTCAGTTGTAACTTGGCAAGGTGCATATATCTACCAAATTTCAATGATTTATCTTTTTAACTTTCTGAGATATAAGGGTTACAAAATATATTAAGAAGAAGAAGAAGAAGTAGCATAAATAATGAAAAATAAAAATAAAAAATTGAATAACAATATACATCCATATTAAAATATGGAAGTATAATAAGGGAATCGCGCGGAATTGATTGGAAAGTCTATAGTATAGTTTATTGACATTTTTGTATTCAGTTTGAACGTTCTGGTGTGACCCCCACCCATGCCTCGAAATTTGGTGACGCGGGTAGAAAATTCGCCATATCTCGGCCAATTTTCGTGATAACGTAACCCGAATTCAGCTGCTTGGCTTCTTATAGGAGAAGATCTGGGCACAAACATTTTCCAAAAATTTTGATTAAGGGCCATAACGCTGGAAAGAAAGTTAGGACATAAACCTAAATGTTTCATTCAGTTGTAACTTGGCAAGGTGCATATACCTACCAAATTTCAATGATTTATCTTTTTAACTTTCTGAGATATAAGGGTTACAAAATATATTAAGAAGAAGAAGTAGCATAAATAATGAAAAATAAAAATAAAAAATTGAATAACAATATACATCCATATTAAAATATGGAAGTATAATAAGGGAATCGCGCGGAATTGATTGGAAAGTCTATAGTATAGTTTATTGACATTTTTGTATTCAGTTTGAACGTTCTGGTGTGACCCCCACCCATGCCTCGAAATTTGGTGACGCGGGTAGAAAATTCGCCATATCTCGGCCAATTTTCGTGATATCGAGCTAATTTGTGCGTCATTGTGTTCGTATTTGATGCCCCTTTAATATTTAGCAGGGTTCTGTTAAGGTATTGTGGCGATATTCTACTATGTAGGCCAATATGTATGTTGTTCAGTACATACTTTTCGAATATCTCTGGCCTCCATCGTCATAATACCGCAAGTAGGTAATCGTTTTGAAGTACTAGAAATTCCCCATCGAATGACACCAAACACGTGACGATCGGTTGAAGGAATTTAAATTCATAGTGCATTTTCTGTAAACTTGAACAAAAGGAAGGGGCCACAATTTCTACATTTGTCAACCGATTCATAAAATTTACTCACAATGATACTCAGTACATCATATAGATACTTCACAAGCATTTTGGTTCAAATCGGCGACAAAAAAAAAAGGACAAATTTTGCCCCTCCCCTAGCCCGGACAAATTTGAGCGGACCTTTGTCAAAATTTTCTGGTTTGGTCTTCTGTCTATGTTTAAGACGCTCACATAGACCAAATCCAGCTGTTGCGCTTCGTCTAGGAGAAGATCTGGGCACAAGCACTTTCTACACATGGACTTTATTAGTACATTTTTCGATGTGTTATAACTTGGCCATTTCTCAACCGATTTACAAAATTCTTTCACGAGTAGCATCAGTACGTCGTATAGATACACGAAAGTAAAAATGGTTGGAATCGGTGACAAAAAAAAATTTGACAAATTTTGCACCCCTCCCCAGGTCGACAAATTGTATTCGGACCTTGGTGAAAATTTTCTCGATTCGTGCCCTTTCGTTAGTTAACACGGTCACGTAACCCGAATTCAGCTGCTTGGCTTCTTATAGGAGAAGATCTGGGCACAAACATTTTCCAAAAATTTTGATTAAGGGCCATAACGCTGGAAAGAAAGTTAGGACATAAATCTAAATGTTTCATTCAGTTGTAACTTGGCAAGGTGCATATACCTACCAAATTTCAATGATTTATCTTTTTAACTTTCTGAGATATAAGGGTTACAAAATATATTAAGAAGAAGAAGAAGAAGTAGCATAAATAATGAAAAATAAAAATAAAAAATTGAATAACAATATACATCCATATTAAAATATGGAAGTATAATAAGGGAATCGCGCGGAATTGATTGGAAAGTCTATAGTATAGTTTATTGACATTTTTGTATTCAGTTTGAACGTTCTGGTGTGACCCCCACCCATGCCTCGAAATTTGGTGACGCGGGTAGAAAATTCGCCATATCTCGGCCAATTTTCGTGATATCGAGCTAATTTGTGCGTCATTGTGTTCGTATTTGATGCGCCTTTAATATTTAGCAGGGTTCTGTTAAGGTATTGTGGCGATATTCTACTATGTAGGCCAATATGTATGTTGTTCAGTACATACTTTTCGAATATCTCTGGCCTCCATCGTCATAATACCGCAAGTAGGTAATCGTTTTGAAGTACTAGAAATTCCCCATCGAATGACACCAAACACGTGACGATCGGTTGAAGGAATTTAAATTCATAGTGCATTTTCTGTAAACTTGAACAAAAGGAAGGGGCCACAATTTCTACATTTGTCAACCGATTCATAAAATTTACTCACAATGATACTCAGTACATCATATAGATACTTCACAAGCATTTTGGTTCAAATCGGCGACAAAAAAAAAAGGACAAATTTTGCCCCTCCCCTAGCCCGGACAAATTTGAGCGGACCTTTGTCAAAATTTTCTGGTTTGGTCTTCTGTCTATGTTTAAGACGCTCACATAGACCAAATCCAGCTGTTGCGCTTCGTCTAGGAGAAGATCTGGGCACAAGCACTTTCTACACATGGACTTTATTAGTACATTTTTCGATGTGTTATAACTTGGCCATTTCTCAACCGATTTACAAAATTCTTTCACGAGTAGCATCAGTACGTCGTATAGATACACGAAAGTAAAAATGGTTGGAATCGGTGACAAAAAAAAATTTGACAAATTTTGCACCCCTCCCCAGGTCGACAAATTGTATTTGGACCTTGGTGAAAATTTTCTAGATTCGTGCCCTTTCGTTAGTTAACACGGTCACGTAACCCGAATTCAGCTGCTTGGCTTCTTATAGGAGAAGATCTGGGCACAAACATTTTCCAAAAATTTTGATTAAGGGCCATAACGCTGGAAAGAAAGTTAGGACATAAACCTAAATGTTTCATTCAGTTGTAACTTGGCAAGGTGCATATATCTACCAAATTTCAATGATTTATCTTTTTAACTTTCTGAGATATAAGGGTTACAAAATATATTAAGAAGAAGAAGAAGAAGTAGCATAAATAATGAAAAATAAAAATAAAAAATTGAATAACAATATACATCCATATTAAAATATGGAAGTATAATAAGGGAATCGCGCGGAATTGATTGGAAAGTCTATAGTATAGTTTATTGACATTTTTGTATTCAGTTTGAACGTTCTGGTGTGACCCCCACCCATGCCTCGAAATTTGGTGACGCGGGTAGAAAATTCGCCATATCTCGGCCAATTTTCGTGATAACGTAACCCGAATTCAGCTGCTTGGCTTCTTATAGGAGAAGATCTGGGCACAAACATTTTCCAAAATTTTTGATTAAGGGCCATAACGCTGGAAAGAAAGTTAGGACATAAACCTAAATGTTTCATTCAGTTGTAACTTGGCAAGGTGCATATACCTACCAAATTTCAATGATTTATCTTTTTAACTTTCTGAGATATAAGGGTTACAAAATATATTAAGAAGAAGAAGAAGAAGTAGCATAAATAATGAAAAATAAAAATAAAAAATTGAATAACAATATACATCCATATTAAAATATGGAAGTATAATAAGGGAATCGCGCGGAATTGATTGGAAAGTCTATAGTATAGTTTATTGACATTTTTGTATTCAGTTTGAACGTTCTGGTGTGACCCCCACCCATGCCTCGAAATTTGGTGACGCGGGTAGAAAATTCGCCATATCTCGGCCAATTTTCGTGATATCGAGCTAATTTGTGCGTCATTGTGTTCGTATTTGATGCCCCTTTAATATTTAGCAGGGTTCTGTTAAGGTATTGTGGCGATATTCTACTATGTAGGCCAATATGTATGTTGTTCAGTACATACTTTTCGAATATCTCTGGCCTCCATCGTCATAATACCGCAAGTAGGTAATCGTTTTGAAGTACTAGAAATTCCCCATCGAATGACACCAAACACGTGACGATCGGTTGAAGGAATTTAAATTCATAGTGCATTTTCTGTAAACTTGAACAAAAGGAAGGGGCCACAATTTCTACATTTGTCAACCGATTCATAAAATTTACTCACAATGATACTCAGTACATCATATAGATACTTCACAAGCATTTTGGTTCAAATCGGCGACAAAAAAAAAAGGACAAATTTTGCCCCTCCCCTAGCCCGGACAAATTTGAGCGGACCTTTGTCAAAATTTTCTGGTTTGGTCTTCTGTCTATGTTTAAGACGCTCACATAGACCAAATCCAGCTGTTGCGCTTCGTCTAGGAGAAGATCTGGGCACAAGCACTTTCTACACATGGACTTTATTAGTACATTTTTCGATGTGTTATAACTTGGCCATTTCTCAACCGATTTACAAAATTCTTTCACGAGTAGCATCAGTACGTCGTATAGATACACGAAAGTAAAAATGGTTGGAATCGGTGACAAAAAAAAATTTGACAAATTTTGCACCCCTCCCCAGGTCGACAAATTGTATTCGGACCTTGGTGAAAATTTTCTCGATTCGTGCCCTTTCGTTAGTTAACACGGTCACGTAACCCGAATTCAGCTGCTTGGCTTCTTATAGGAGAAGATCTGGGCACAAACATTTTCCAAAAATTTTGATTAAGGGCCATAACGATGGAAAGAAAGTTAGGACATAAACCTAAATGTTTCATTCAGTTGTAACTTGGCAAGGTGCATATACCTACCAAATTTCAATGATTTATCTTTTTAACTTTCTGAGATATAAGGGTTACAAAATATATTAAGAAGAAGAAGAAGAAGTAGCATAAATAATGAAAAATAAAAATAAAAAATTGAATAACAATATACATCCATATTAAAATATGGAAGTATAATAAGGGAATCGCGCGGAATTGATTGGAAAGTCTATAGTATAGTTTATTGACATTTTTGTATTCAGTTTGAACGTTCTGGTGTGACCCCCACCCATGCCTCGAAATTTGGTGACGCGGGTAGAAAATTCGCCATATCTCGGCCAATTTTCGTGATATCGAGCTAATTTGTGCGTCATTGTGTTCGTATTTGATGCCCCTTTAATATTTAGCAGGGTTCTGTTAAGGTATTGTGGCGATATTCTACTATGTAGGCCAATATGTATGTTGTTCAGTACATACTTTTCGAATATCTCTGGCCTCCATCGTCATAATACCGCAAGTAGGTAATCGTTTTGAAGTACTAGAAATTCCCCATCGAATGACACCAAACACGTGACGATCGGTTGAAGGAATTTAAATTCATAGTGCATTTTCTGTAAACTTGAACAAAAGGAAGGGGCCACAATTTCTACATTTGTCAACCGATTCATAAAATTTACTCACAATGATACTCAGTACATCATATAGATACTTCACAAGCATTTTGGTTCAAATCGGCGACAAAAAAAAAAGGACAAATTTTGCCCCTCCCCTAGCCCGGACAAATTTGAGCGGACCTTTGTCAAAATTTTCTGGTTTGGTCTTCTGTCTATGTTTAAGACGCTCACATAGACCAAATCCAGCTGTTGCGCTTCGTCTAGGAGAAGATCTGGGCACAAGCACTTTCTACACATGGACTTTATTAGTACATTTTTCGATGTGTTATAACTTGGCCATTTCTCAACCGATTTACAAAATTCTTTCACGAGTAGCATCAGTACGTCGTATAGATACACGAAAGTAAAAATGGTTGGAATCGGTGACAAAAAAAAAATTGACAAATTTTGCACCCCTCCCCAGGTCGACAAATTGTATTTGGACCTTGGTGAAAATTTTCTAGATTCGTGCCCTTTCGTTAGTTAACACGGTCACGTAACCCGAATTCAGCTGCTTGGCTTCTTATAGGAGAAGATCTGGGCACAAACATTTTCCAAAAATTTTGATTAAGGGCCATAACGCTGGAAAGAAAGTTAGGACATAAACCTAAATGTTTCATTCAGTTGTAACTTGGCAAGGTGCATATATCTACCAAATTTCAATGATTTATCTTTTTAACTTTCTGAGATATAAGGGTTACAAAATATATTAAGAAGAAGAAGAAGAAGTAGCATAAATAATGAAAAATAAAAATAAAAAATTGAATAACAATATACATCCATATTAAAATATGGAAGTATAATAAGGGAATCGCGCGGAATTGATTGGAAAGTCTATAGTATAGTTTATTGACATTTTTGTATTCAGTTTGAACGTTCTGGTGTGACCCCCACCCATGCCTCGAAATTTGGTGACGCGTGTAGAAAATTCGCCATATCTCGGCCAATTTTCGTGATATCGAGCTAATTTGTGCGTCATTGTGTTCGTATTTGATGCCCCTTTAATATTTAGCAGGGTTCTGTTAAGGTATTGTGGCGATATTCTACTATGTAGGCCAATATGTATGTTGTTCAGTACATACTTTTCGAATATCTCTGGCCTCCATCGTCATAATACCGCAAGTAGGTAATCGTTTTGAAGTACTAGAAATTCCCCATCGAATGACACCAAACACGTGACGATCGGTTAAAGGAATTTAAATTCATAGTGCATTTTCTGTAAACTTGAACAAAAGGAAGGGGCCACAATTTCTACATTTGTCAACCGATTCATAAAATTTACTCACAATGATACTCAGTACATCATATAGATACTTCACAAGCATTTTGGTTCAAATCGGCGACAAAAAAAAAAGGACAAATTTTGCCCCTCCCCTAGCCCGGACAAATTTGAGCGGACCTTTGTCAAAATTTTCTGGTTTGGTCTTCTGTCTATGTTTAAGACGCTCACATAGACCAAATCCAGCTGTTGCGCTTCGTCTAGGAGAAGATCTGGGCACAAGCACTTTCTACACATGGACTTTATTAGTACATTTTTCGATGTGTTATAACTTGGCCATTTCTCAACCGATTTACAAAATTCTTTCACGAGTAGCATCAGTACGTCGTATAGATACACGAAAGTAAAAATGGTTGGAATCGGTGACAAAAAAAAATTTGACAAATTTTGCACCCCTCCCCAGGTCGACAAATTGTATTCGGACCTTGGTGAAAATTTTCTCGATTCGTGCCCTTTCGTTAGTTAACACGGTCACGTAACCCGAATTCAGCTGCTTGGCTTCTTATAGGAGAAGATCTGGGCACAAACATTTTCCAAAAATTTTGATTAAGGGCCATAACGCTGGAAAGAAAGTTAGGACATAAACCTAAATGTTTCATTCAGTTGTAACTTGGCAAGGTGCATATACCTACCAAATTTCAATGATTTATCTTTTTAACTTTCTGAGATATAAGGGTTACAAAATATATTAAGAAGAAGAAGAAGAAGTAGCATAAATAATGAAAAATAAAAATAAAAAATTGAATAACAATATACATCCATATTAAAATATGGAAGTATAATAAGGGAATCGCGCGGAATTGATTGGAAAGTCTATAGTATAGTTTATTGACATTTTTGTATTCAGTTTGAACGTTCTGGTGTGACCCCCACCCATGCCTCGAAATTTGGTGACGCGGGTAGAAAATTCGCCATATCTCGGCCAATTTTCGTGATATCGAGCTAATTTGTGCGTCATTGTGTTCGTATTTGATGCCCCTTTAATATTTAGCAGGGTTCTGTTAAGGTATTGTGGCGATATTCTACTATGTAGGCCAATATGTATGTTGTTCAGTACATACTTTTCGAATATCTCTGGCCTCCATCGTCATAATACCGCAAGTAGGTAATCGTTTTGAAGTACTAGAAATTCCCCATCGAATGACACCAAACACGTGACGATCGGTTGAAGGAATTTAAATTCATAGTGCATTTTCTGTAAACTTGAACAAAAGGAAGGGGCCACAATTTCTACATTTGTCAACCGATTCATAAAATTTACTCACAATGATACTCAGTACATCATATAGATACTTCACAAGCATTTTGTTTCAAATCGGCGACAAAAAAAAAAGGACAAATTTTGCCCCTCCCCTAGCCCGGACAAATTTGAGCGGACCTTTGTCAAAATTTTCTGGTTTGGTCTTCTGTCTATGTTTAAGACGCTCACATAGACCAAATCCAGCTGTTGCGCTTCGTCTAGGAGAAGATCTGGGCACAAGCACTTTCTACACATGGACTTTATTAGTACATTTTTCGATGTGTTATAACTTGGCCATTTCTCAACCGATTTACAAAATTCTTTCACGAGTAGCATCAGTACGTCGTATAGATACACGAAAGTAAAAATGGTTGGAATCGGTGACAAAAAAAAATTTGACAAATTTTGCACCCCTCCCCAGGTCGACAAATTGTATTCGGACCTTGGTGAAAATTTTCTCGATTCGTGCCCTTTCGTTAGTTAACACGGTCACGTAACCCGAATTCAGCTGCTTGGCTTCTTATAGGAGAAGATCTGGGCACAAACATTTTCCAAAAATTTTGATTAAGGGCCATAACGCTGGAAAGAAAGTTAGGACATAAACCTAAATGTTTCATTCAGTTGTAACTTGGCAAGGTGCATATACCTACCAAATTTCAATGATTTATCTTTTTAACTTTCTGAGATATAAGGGTTACAAAATATATTAAGAACAAGAAGAAGAAGTAGCATAAATAATGAAAAATAAAAATAAAAAATTGAATAACAATATACATCCATATTAAAATATGGAAGTATAATAAGGGAATCGCGCGGAATTGATTGGAAAGTCTATAGTATAGTTTATTGACATTTTTGTATTCAGTTTGAACGTTCTGGTGTGACCCCCACCCATGCCTCGAAATTTGGTGACGCGGGTAGAAAATTCGCCATATCTCGGCCAATTTTCGTGATATCGAGCTAATTTGTGCGTCATTGTGTTCGTATTTGATGCCCCTTTAATATTTAGCAGGGTTCTGTTAAGGTATTGTGGCGATATTCTACTATGTAGGCCAATATGTATGTTGTTCAGTACATACTTTTCGAATATCTCTGGCCTCCATCGTCATAATACCGCAAGTAGGTAATCGTTTTGAAGTACTAGAAATTCCCCATCGAATGACACCAAACACGTGACGATCGGTTGAAGGAATTTAAATTCATAGTGCATTTTCTGTAAACTTGAACAAAAGGAAGGGGCCACAATTTCTACATTTGTCAACCGATTCATAAAATTTACTCACAATGATACTCAGTACATCATATAGATACTTCACAAGCATTTTGGTTCAAATCGGCGACAAAAAAAAAAGGACAAATTTTGCCCCTCCCCTAGCCCGGACAAATTTGAGCGGACCTTTGTCAAAATTTTCTGGTTTGGTCTTCTGTCTATGTTTAAGACGCTCACATAGACCAAATCCAGCTGTTGCGCTTCGTCTAGGAGAAGATCTGGGCACAAGCACTTTCTACACATGGACTTTATTAGTACATTTTTCGATGTGTTATAACTTGGCCATTTCTCAACCGATTTACAAAATTCTTTCACGAGTAGCATCAATACATCGTATAGATACACGAAAGTAAAAATGGTTGGAATCGGTGACAAAAAAAAATTTGACAAATTTTGCACCCCTCCCCAGGTCGACAAATTGTATTCGGACCTTGGTGAAAATTTTCTCGATTCGTGCCCTTTCGTTAGTTAACACGGTCACGTAACCCGAATTCAGCTGCTTGGCTTCTTATAGGAGAAGATCTGGGCACAAACATTTTCCAAAAATTTTGATTAAGGGCCATAACGCTTGAAAGAAAGTTAGGACATAAACCTAAATGTTTCATTCAGTTGTAACTTGGCAAGGTGCATATACCTGCCAAATTTCAATGATTTATCTTTTTAACTTTCTGAGATATAAGGGTTACAAAATATATTAAGAAGAAGAAGAAGAAGTAGCATAAATAATGAAAAATAAAAATAAAAAATTGAATAACAATATACATCCATATTAAAATATGGAAGTATAATAAGGGAATCGCGCGGAATTGATTGGAAAGTCTATAGTATAGTTTATTGACATTTTTGTATTCAGTTTGAACGTTCTGGTGTGACCCCCACCCATGCCTCGAAATTTGGTGACGCGGGTAGAAAATTCGCCATATCTCGGCCAATTTTCGTGATAACGTAACCCGAATTCAGCTGCTTGGCTTCTTATAGGAGAAGATCTGGGCACAAACATTTTCCAAAAATTTTGATTAAGGGCCATAACGCTTGAAAGAAAGTTAGGACATAAACCTAAATGTTTCATTCAGTTGTAACTTGGCAAGGTGCATATACCTACCAAATTTCAATGATTTATCTTTTTAACTTTCTGAGATATAAGGGTTACAAAATATATTAAGAAGAAGAAGAAGAAGTAGCATAAATAATGAAAAATAAAAATAAAAAATTGAATAACAATATACATCCATATTAAAATATGGAAGTATAATAATAGTGAAAAATAAAAAATTGAATAACAATATACTTCCATATTAAAATATGGAAGTATAATAATGTGGGGAAAAAAATAGATTTTTTATATATTCGTGGTTATTATCACATTATGTCCGGGTAAAGACTTCTGTGGGGTGGAAAGTACTATATGTATTCATACCAATGTAAGTACTAT
Source organism: Siphonodentalium dalli (assembly GCA_032622095.1). Classification (NCBI taxonomy): domain Eukaryota; kingdom Metazoa; phylum Mollusca; class Scaphopoda; order Gadilida; family Siphonodentaliidae; genus Siphonodentalium; species Siphonodentalium dalli. The sequence goes on along the minus strand of CP136069.1, from coordinate 32,409,833 downwards.
ATGTATTCATACCAATGTAAATACTATATGTATTCATACCAATGTAAATACTATATGTATTCATACCAATGTAAGTACTATATGTATTCATACCAATGTAAATACTATATGTATTCATACCAATGTAAATACTATATGTATTCATACCAATGTAAATACTATATGTATTCATACCAATGTAAATACTATATGTATTCATACCAATGTATTCATACCAATGTAAATACTATATGTATTCATACCAATGTAAATACTATATGTATTCATAACAATGTAAATACTATATGTATTCATACCAATGTAAATACTATATGTATTCATACCAATGTAAATACTATATGTATTCATACCAATGTAAGTACACTGTGTATTCATACCAATGTAAATACTATATATATTCATACCAATGTAAATACTATATGTATTCATACCAATGTAAATACTATATATATTCATACCAATGTAAATACTATATGTATTCATACCAATGTAAATACTATATGTATTCATACCAATGTAAATACTATATGTATTCATACCAATGTAAATACTATATGTATTCATACCAATGTAAATACTATATGTATTCATACCAATGTAAATACTATATGTATTCATACCAATGTATTCATACCAATGTAAATACTATATGTATTCATACCAATGTAAGTACTATATGTATTCATACCAATGTAAGTACTATATGTATTCATACCAATGTAAATACTATATGTATTCATACCAATGCAAGTACTATATATATTCATACCAATGTAAGTACTATATGTATTCATACCAATGTAAATACTATATGTATTCATACCAATGTAAGTACTATATGTATTCATACCAATGTAAATACTATATGTATTCATAACAATGTAAATACTATATGTATTCATACCAATGTAAGTACTATATGTATTCATACCAATGTAAATACTATATGTATTCATACCAATGTAAATACTATATGTATTCATACCAATGTAAATACTATATGTATTCATACCAATGTAAATACTATATGTATTCATACCAATGTAAGTACTATATGTATTCATACCAATGTATTCATACCAATGTAAATACTATATGTATTCATACCAATGTAAATACTATATGTATTCATACCAATGTAAATACTATATGAATTCATACCAATGTAAGTACTATATGTATTCATACCAATGTAAATAATATATGTATTCATACCAATGTAAATACTATATGTATTCATACCAATGTAAATACTATATGTATTCATACCAATGTAAATACTATATGTATTCATACCAATGTAAATACTATATGTATTCATACCAATGTAAATACTATATGTATTCATACCAATGTAAATACTATATGTATTCATACCAATGTAAATACTATATGTATTCATACCAATGTAAATACTGTATTCATACCAATGTAAATACTATATGTATTTATACCAATGTAAATACTATATGTATTCATACCAATGTAAGTACTATATGTATTCATACCAATGTAAGTACTATATGTATTCATACCAATGTAAATACTATATGTATTCATACCAATGCAAGTACTATATATATTCATACCAATGTAAATACTATATGTATTCATACCAATGTAAATACTATATGTATTCATACCAATGTAAATACTATATGTATTCATACCAATGTAAATACTATATGTATTCATACCAATGTAAATACTATATGTATTCATACCAATGTAAGTACTATATGTATTCATACCAATGTAAATACTATATGTATTTGTTCATGCATGTTCCACATTAATTTGTGACTTTTCGCATTAACCCTTTACCCAACAGAAGGGCCCTGTGCCAATGCATTATCTTATATATGCGAGTCGACCATAGGTCGCCTCGCATATATAAGAGAATGCATTGGCTTAACACATTAAAAATTATAAAATTGTTAAATGTAAGAAAAAATGGTAAAAAGTGTTAAAAAAAGATTTATTTAGGCCAATGCATTCTCTTATATATGCGAGGCGACCTATGGTCGACTCGCATATATAAGAGAATGCATTGGCACAGGGCATAACTGTAACTATCACAATGTGGTCAAGGAGCCGGTTCCAATGATATCCATATTTGTATGGTTCTATTGAGACAGACCGAAGATATTTTAGGCTGTTGAAGCTTTATTTGGCCGGTTTTGGCCGGTTTGTTGGGTAAAGGGTTAAACTCAATCATTCCCCCGACCATACAGCTCAGATGACACGAACCAATTTTGACCAAATTTAGCCCTTTTCGTCGGCTTTCATATGTAGAATTTAAGTGTATTCGCTGCTACAAAATCGTACTACCACATCCACATCGTGTGTACAATTAATCATTAATGTTCCGCTGCATCATGTGATAACTTATAAGCGATTTTTGCTAGCGTCTTCGCCGAGAATAGCTAAATTCAGAACATGGGTGTCGAAGGCAGTTTTCATGTATTTTTTCATTGTCTCTTCGTATAGCTGGGCTATAATCGCTCTCTAAGCATAAAAACAACATCTTCGCTCGGATTTATTATTAACAAAATCGTGTGTCCTGTATTTGCGTTGGGAATAGAAGACGGTGCATACAAGTACACAGCCAAATTACACTCTTAACAATACCGCAGCGAATGAACAGTCTTCCGACAAAATTGCACGATCTTTTGCTCCAGCGTTGTTATTCATTAATAATTTAATCATTAGGTGTCCATCCACGGATTACTGTAAAACAATTAGCTGACACACACTTTGCCATTTTAAAAACATTCTACAAAAAAATGCTACAAAAATGACAACAGCGCCGAGTGACAATGCCTATGCCGCGTGCCTAAACATGTACTAGGAAACGTCGATTCTTCCTACCATTTAACATGAAATTCCGGCGTCATAATTACTTCGGGTATGACTGTATTGTATTGACAATAACCGTACTAGATGCTAACATTTATTGCACAACAAGTAACCAGACAAATCAACAAGATGGAACGTATGCAAAGAAATGAAACCTGGAATTAAAACTAGCAAGGGTCTGTGACACTGCGGTCGAATATCAATCCCACGTGCAAAGACAGATGTCTGGTACCACGCGATGCGCGATCAGTTGCGACAAGCCGCTTGAAAAAGCTGAAATGCCGACGCGACGAAGTTTTGAGTGTACGCTTCTTATAGTTTCATTTTCTACTTTTGGTGGTTCTCATGTGAAATGGCGGATTAAATTATAAAAAATAACTCTTGTTTCGATTAAGGTTATGAGTTATAACCGAAAGTTTGAAGATAAATATTCTATAACTGGGCTACGCGTTTACATAATTTATTTTCAAATTTTTAGGTAATAACTGCACAACCTTAATCGAAACAAGAGTTATTTCTTAAATACTACTAATATACGCCTTTCTAAATGACAATAACAGGATGACTCAATCGTTTCTCCATAACAACATTTAAACTAACTGAATGCTAAATGAGTTGCTTATCGTGTGCCGTCATGATTAGTCATTATCCTGGACAAAATATGCTTATTATACCGAATTTTGTGGCACTGATTTTCAATAATTTGTGTGAAATATGATTTAGGATTATCCCTCTTTTATCAAATTTACAAAACGGTTATGTTCATACACCAATACAATAGTGGGATTCAGGATGTGCCTGACCTGGTCATATACCAATACAATAGTGGGATTCAGGATGTGCCTGACCTGGTCATATACCAATACAACAGTGGAATTCAGGATGTGCCTGACCTGGTTATATACCACTATAATAGTGGAATTCAGGATGTGCCTGACCTGGTTAAATACCAATATAATAGTGGAATTCAGGATTTGCCTGACCTGGTTATATACCAATACAATATAGTGGAATTCAGGATGTGCCTGACCTGGTTATATACCACCATAATATAGTGGAATTCAGGATGTGCCTGACCTGGTTATATAACATATAATAGTGGGATTCAGGATGTGCCTGACCTGGTTATATACCATATAATAGTGGAATTCGGGATGTACCTGACCTGGTTATATACCACTATAAGAGTGGAATTCAGGATGTGCCTTACCTGTTATGCTGCTAAATAGATGCAACGCTTACATTTAATATCATGTTAGTTTATCGGCATTGGTTTTTTCGATATAAAAACACAATTCTACGGCTGCCACAGGGCCTCTATTATGGTAGGGCGAATATCAAGTTTACGTTTGACACCGAAAAACGCCATCGACGTGCTAAATTATTCGAGATATTAGCTGTTCCACTTCATTATTCATTCTGTTCAGCTGTTTTCGTGTTATTCCACGTGCCAGCCCATTAGAAAAAAACAGGGTCTCTTCAGAGTCAATTATTTTATGGTCAATTATTTCAGGGGCAACTATTTTGTGATCACCCCAGGAGATTAAAAAAATGGGACTCCTCTTTGCATTTGTTGGAGAAAATGGGGCATGGAAATTTCATCTGTGCATGTTTTCATAGTACCAGAACGCTACATCTTGCTGATATGTAAGAACTCGTAGTAGGGGTTGACAAAGTACTGGCTAAGCGGGTTCTATATTACGGCAATAATACCAATTTTATAAAAGTTCAGTAATATATTGCGACTACATAACTATTGACATATTTACGCGTGATCAGTACGATACGCCGTGATCAGTACGATTCTCCGTGCGGATAGTGGTGACTAAGATTAGCTGGGTACATGTTCTTTGCAATGCAGTACTGGAATATCATTGTTTATAGAGGGATTATATGTCGGGCTGGGTTCAACACGTATATATAAACGATCATTGTGTCGGGCTACACAGATATACATTTCGAGCTAAAGCAACAACAGTTATACCGACAATTTCAGACTAAGTCGATCCCAAATATCATGGAATTATGTAACTTGTTTGGACCGCATGGAATTTGTTTGAGTTCAAGAAGTTTGCGGTCACCTTGTGGTCTAAACTCTGACTTGACCGGTCCCCGGACTATATTTGCTTTGACTTGACTGGTCCCCAGACTATAAATCTTGTCATCGCTCTGACTTGACTGGTCCCCGGACGATAAACATTGCTCTGACTTGACTGGTCCCCGGTCTATAAACATTGTTATCGCCCTGTCTTGACTGGTAACCGATCGATATCGTTGAAGTGTTTCAATGTGACCTATGTGTGCTTCAGGGAATTGTTTACATGTTAATGGGGAGTTTGCATAAATCCAGCCAAACATGCCAAGAGATTTTCAACAAAGTATTTCTCTGGATCTATTTGGCGAAAAATCTTCAATTTCACAAATCCTCACCTTCGTTACATATAGAATCTGAGCAATTATTAAGAGATGACAAAAAAACTGGATTTTAATACATTTGAGAGGTTGGAATTATTCTCTTCCTTTTTGTGAATTTCGATACCAAGAACTGCTAGAATAATTACTAATTTCACACAATGACCACTTACCAAAATAGCTTATTTATTGTCTTGGCTTCATTAGAGGAGGCTTCATTTGTATCATAACGTTGTGATGTTTAAGCTGAACATAGCATCATACCTACATATATTATAATGCAGATTAAAGCAGTCGCAAATATTCCAGCCCAATGGAAACAAATGGTGATATGTGGTGTGGTCCACTCAAGCAGGGGGAAATCAACTACAATAAGGTCGTAATGTAAAGATATTTGGTAATCAGCTTAAACTTGGTTATGAACCCATGGCCCATGCCAGAACTCATCACAGCCCAATTTTGCATTGATCAACATGCATGACATGAAAATTATCAATTATTTATGGGTAGTTTCCTTTCTAAATGAAAATAATCATTAAATTCACAAATTAAGAATAATTAAAACTCCTCTCATGATCATCAGATATTATGGATATATGAACTGTACTTTTGAAAAAACAATCTACTTTATTGAAGTTCTTGGAACAAAATGAAATTTTAATATTTTTATGCGAATAAAAATAAAGCAAATGAGGTTATAGTGCCCATTGGTTCGGTGGTTCTTAAATATTGTATCACAATAATCGATTGTATCCAAATTTCGCAAAGAAATTCCTGACAGATTTTGAGAAAATCTATTTTAAAATACCAGGACATTTTGGCAAACTGTCTGTCTGACCCTTACCATGGCCATACTCTGTCGCGCAGGTAAGTTCCCAACCACAAATATGGCGAAATGTAAAAAGAGAGCTGGATTCCAGTTTGCACTCATTTTATTTAGAAAAAAACTTTTCCGCCAAAATCTTAGTTCCCACAGAATTTCATTGCTGACTAATCAGTTTCATATTCCTTCTGTATCCATGCGGATATATACGTCTCGGTTGTTGCACCGCGACATTATGTCGTATTTGTGGTCGGCGACATTATCCAACTCGTACAATGAGGCCCTTTTCCAGTTGATGCTGCTCCACTTTTAATGCGTAATACACCAGGACGCTTTATCGGCGGTAGAAATACCACACAGTTCTGGATAGCGTCGCTGAAATCAAACTGATAACTGCACGTAGAATCCACTGAACACCGTTTTGATTATCCACACAACTATAAAATGACAACTTTAGAAATCATAACGATACTTTGGTTCAACATCATCATTTCGCCCCCTACCATCATATCAATCCACCAACATGATCGTAAATTATTAGGACCATCAAATCTTACAGACAAGTATAAATGCTTGAATGTACGGTGCCCCGGCGGCTGAAAGATATAAACATTTCCAAATCTGAAAGAACTTCGTCATGCACATGTCATTTTTCCGTACATATAAATTCTATATTAGGCACCGAATCCCAAACGAACATTGTAGTTAGAATATGAATTGTCAATTAGCCGATATATTCGCACACGAATCCCGGTTTGTTGTCTGAACAAATTTTGTTACATATGAGAAAGTCATATGAGCCGCCATACATTTCGAGGCAAAAGTCGGTTGAAACGTCATTTGGCTCATCCGCGTACCAGTTGAAATATGTAACGTCAGTGCCGTCTGTGTATTTCCATGGTGACCATTGATCTTGCTGGCGTCCGTAAATCCAGATGTGACCCACCAACGGATAATCTGAAATTAAATAATAATACTGGCTGGTCAGGGGATGTAAAATTGCAGGCAGTTATTGTGTTTTTCTTTGCACTCATTATTTTCACAAAAACAGTCATCTGTTAAAGAATTTTCGCTAGTACTTTCACAAAAATACGCCTCAAAGAAGTAACTCAATATCAACAATGTTTCGAGGATATTCATCTGCTATACTGCTTGAGGAGTTGCCAGTCTCATGGCAGTATCGAATCCAGGGTCTACATGTTACAATGAGGGCACATTCCCTACAATTTTTGGTGTAGCATGGGGTTACATGCAGAACTAAGCGGTTATTCACGTGCGTCTGTAATTTATCTGACTATCCTTTAAATTGTTTACTAACTACGCTAATTCTGGTTACAACACAGACTCGTATGGTATCGCAGTACTGAGCTGAAACATTTGAGGGGAGTTCCCATTATTTTTACCAGCAAGCTTTACGTCAGTTTTAGCCAATCACAACGTCTATCTACAAGAAAATGCTGAGCATCACATTTAATGATCAATAGGTACCGGTATTATTATTTTTTTTGGCATTAAACCTCCTTCCCTAATGTTTTGCCCAAAAATTACAATCATCAACTTAAAAAACATTAACAACACCTGAAAAAAAATGTGAATTATTTTTAAATTTTCTTTTTGAAATATATATATATATATTATTTACATAATGACAAGATCCTAATCCTACTTATGTCTACCTCGTGTCCCGATACGTTTAGTAAGAAACGACACGTTCAGCGGTGTTAGCGTGGTAGAACATTAAAAATAATTAAAAGTTGCTGTTCGAACCCGAGCTCGGTGATTTTTGGTATAGGCTAGGCCGATTACAAATTAAACAAATTAAAAAAATATTTTGTAAACTTTTACTTCAACTTTTATTGACTAAAAGTTGTAATCGGAGTCAGCCGAGTCATCCGTTTGTTTGTTCATTATCTCCTATAGGCCTATACAATCAGCTGCGACATCTCTAACAAAACATATTCCTGTGTATGATATAATCTCACTTACAAAACAACTGTATAGTGTATAAACAGTACTTTGAGTATAAATCACTAACTGTGTCATACACTCACGTCGGAACTAAAACATCCATTGATTTGAGTCGCCAACATCCGAACAATAACAATAAGTACCTAGTTAACAAGAGGCGGCTGACTCGGCTAGTTCCGACTACAACTTTTAGTTGACTGGGGGAAGAAAATGTCAATAAAAGTTGAAATATAAGACTTACAAGTTATCTTTTGCATTTCTTTTATTTGTAATTGACATAGCTTATCACAAACCAAATATTAACATTGTTGATATAATGTAAACGACAATAAACGAAATTTAAATTCCCAACTACACCTTTTTACCGGGTTCTACATCTGGGTCGCACTACAACTTTTAGTGCATCCCAATAATCCCCATAGAACCTCCATGCCTCCACTCCATACCAAGAGAAAACCCCATTAGATTGCGTAATAAAGCGATACATTCGTTATACAGTGGTAGATTCTCCACATAGCTAAAGCGCTATAAATATTGCCTGCCACATTGAAAATATCACACAACAGAAGAGATTACGACAGCTAATTAAACTCTAATTACATACGTAAAGTGTCCATATTACTGACCAATAATACATAGACAGGAGAATATAACTACGTATTTCCAATAATGTCAACAGTTAACACCAGTTTGGAGCTGGGGATATACAGTGTATTCTGCGTGCATATGCATTTGATGTAGAAGTTATTTATAGCGATACAGAGCCAAAATAATATGAATTCGTGTTTCTGGTAACGGTCAAAAATATATTGGGGCGGGCGATTTTGCATTTTATTTTATTTTTTCATTTTATTTTTCCAAAGTTAACAAACAACCGAACATAATGAGCAGTTATGAAGTCAGACATCAGAAATAGAGAAAATTATATACTGCGTTTACATGCAATAATACGCGAAAACAACATTTACGAATACATCAGCTTAGAATAGCAAAGTTTCATGTGACAGAATGGCACCGGGGACCATAAAGGAAATACATGGGATCTGGTCTGCTTTTTATGTTATCTCCGATAAAATTCAGTCACATGATAGTGCACCCTACTGTTTTCATTTCTTCACGGTGCTCACACGTTTATCTGTCACAGCTTTAACCCAGCCTTACATATATATTATACTAGCAGGGTTACCCGGCGTTGCCCAGGTTAATGTATGCTGTGGATATTTGTTGGGAATAGAGAATACGTTTTCTCATAAATTGTATATTCAAATAGCATCACAAAACATGATTATTACAGTCATGGAATATAAGTAGTGGCTCACCTTGTCAATTGTCATTCTGTTTATCGCGATTAATCCGTTCCAACAATAATGAAGTATTTATTTATTTACAACTTCGTATACATTATACGTTATAATATGATACATGAACATCATAAACACATTAGTTCGATAAAAGATGATAATTGGGTTTTACATATTGAGATGTATCAATCAATCTAGTGGGCTGGACTAATATCTCGAGGACACCTGGCTATCATATCTCCATCAAGATACAGATGTTTCAAAGAAATTTCCAGGTGCTCCTCTGTTCATGGTGCTATATATTGGCTAAATATTCTTAGTTTAAACGAAACATTTGTTGCTGCGCACATATATCAGCTACATGTGCCAGACACAAAGCGAGATTTTGAGTTGTTTATGTCAGTCGATGAGTCTGTTCTAAAACCCTTGTCAGATGTCAGTATTGGTAGGATCCTGAAAAGTATTGTGCTACTAACTGCATTTTCGTGTATATCAGAAGAAACTATATTTGACTGCACACTGTGACCACTATTTTTGAACAGGCCTTCCATGTCTCTTGACAAATTGTAACTTTTTGTGGAAACTGTATTGAATGAAACAGACTAAATTTTGTTATTATATATATGCAATCCTCTGACGGTTCGAGGTCTCTCAGTTTGCACGAATATATGTATCTCTTCAATAGAATGATAAATATACGTTTAATGCTTCTTCTAGTTATCTCTTTTTGCTAGCTCATTGTGTGAATGCCTTGATTGCCATTCCCATATAAATATGACCGTTAAGAAGATATAATTGTTCAAGTGACTTATATGGGTCACCATATGTCGGGATTGTGAAATGTGAACGCCCAACTACTTAAAATGATATGGAGATGGTCTGGTGACTGTATATAACTTATATGTGGATACCGGCGGATAGCAATCTTATCAATGATAGTGCATATCCGCTCGCCATCCGTGACGCAAACGACACCAAATGTGATTTAATTCATGGTATATCATTAGAGAAAAACGTGTATGAATTTGGTGGAATTTGGTTTATTAAATCAATTGTTGATGCAACCCTGACTCGAACAACGCCATATTTCGAAGGTGATTATGTATTCGTTCGGTGGAAATCAGCGACAAAACTATTTGACCATATTTTTTAAATTTCCCCTCCCACCAACAGCGTCATTTTAGAAAATTTTAACCCGCATCATTATCTTCCTTGTAAAAAGTTACCCCTCTTAGAACGCCTTGGTGCCATCTCGATTGTACCGCGTGAAGTTATATATAGAACGCACACAGACAGACAGAAAGACAGACAGACAGCACGATTTTATTTCTTGTATCATTTGAGAAGAACGTGTCTGAATTTGATGGTAATTGGTACTAAAAATATTTTGTATCAGTTTTGGTGACCCTCCCGTCCCTATTTCGGACTCAAGCGGCACACACTAAGACTCATTAGAGATTAGAGATGCATATATATGAAATTGGTGAAAATTGGCGAGTATACAAATTCGTATCAAATTTAAGGTCCCCATATCTCTCACCCATAGGGCACCACTTTTGTGTATCTAAACCACACGATAAGATTCCTCGTATCTCGGAGAAGAATATGTATCAATCTGGTGGAAATCGGCACTAAACATATAGATATAATTATTTGTGTCCCTCTCATCTCTATACACCCACTTGTGACATACTTAAACCACACGATTACACTCCTGATATCATGGAGATGATTGTTTATAAGTTTGGTGATAATCGGCGATTAAACAATTTTTTTTATCAAATTTGGTGCCAATCCCTCCCCTCTCCATCTCTCACCCAAACAGCACCACTATGGCGTCTTTAAATCACGATTAGATTCCTCGTATCATGGATAAGAACGTGTATCAATTTGGTGGAAATTGGCGCTAAAATAAAGGTGCATCAATTTTGGTGCCCCTGTCCCTTTCAATGCAACCCTGACTCGAATGAGGCCACATTTGACAGATAAAAACCACACCATTAGACTCCTCATACCATGGGGATGATTTTGTATAAGTGTGGTGGCAATCGGCGACTTATTATCAAATTTAGTGCCCACCCCTCCCAATCTCTCATCCAAAAACAACAATTTGGCGTTGTTAAATCGCACAATTAGATTCCTTGTATCATGAAGAAGAATATATATCAATTTGGTGGAAATCGGCGCTAATATTAGTTTTATCAATTTTGGTGCCCCTCTCCCCTTCCGTTCATCCCTGACTCAAACGACGCCACTTTTGACATATTTAAATCACACCGTTGGATTCTTCATATCATGGGGATGATTATATGTAAGTTTCGTGGCAATCGGCGACAGAAAAAAAATCTGCCCACCCCCCCCCCCCCCTTCCGGGCACCCCTGACGCGAACGGCGCAACTTTTGCCATATTTAAACCACGCCATTAGATTCCTCATATTATGGGGATGATTATATATAAGTTTGGTGGCAATCGGCGACATTTTTTTCTTCTGCCCCTCCCCCCTTTCTGCCTCTGACAACAACGGCGTCACTTTAGAAAATTCTAACCCCGACCATTATCTTTCTCGTAGAAAGCTACTCCTAGTAGACCCCTTTGGCATCATCTAGATGGTCCCCTGTGAATTTCTATAGAACACAGACAGACAGACAGACAGACAGACAGACAGACAGACAGACATTCGCAAATATAGATATAGATATAGATAGATGGTTTATTGCTCATATAAATCATGGTTGACATGTGAGCGCGTACAACACTCGTTCATATGTATATACAATGAAATCATGGTGCCCATTACATTTTGAGCTAACAAATTCATTGTGCTTTGTTTTATGCATAATATCTATTTTGGTTGGGCTTTTCATTTTGTCAAATTAGGGGTTGTGTGGGGTTAGTGGCTGGTGGGGAGGGGATAGTCACGATCATCGGTACACATATTTGGTGTGTATTATTGTGTGTTTAATATCAATGTGACATGGGGCCCAGCACAAATATATAATGGGCATGGTGGGCTGGTGGTGTAGCACTACGGTTGGGATATACGGATTTAGGTTCCCTTAATTGTGTGCATAATATATATAGCATGGGGGAAGGGTATTACTTGGTTTCACATTGATGTTAGGATGGGGTGGGTTCATGGTTGGGTTGTTTGATTTGTTTCTGCCTCAGGCTGCTCTCACGATATCTAGGGCTTCTTTTATGAATATTGATAGATTTGTTAGAAGTGTTTGTAGAAGTGAAGAGACTATTTAGTTTCAAAATATTTGGTCGGATATAAAAATATGGTTTATAATATATTAATAATGCATGGCTTATCGTTCATTTTGCGGTAGTATGTCAAAAGAAGCATTGGGACGAGTGGACTATACTACATGTAGTATAACTGTATTCCTGTTTAGACATAGTCAATGAGAAGACATGAATTAATACGTATTAATTATATGACCAGTCCAGGCACGCAATTTTGTATTGAGGTGATTTAGCGTTGAGTTCATGCGGAGGTTACCTATTTGTAGAATAAAAATGCAGCAAATGAAAACAGGTTGCACCAAAGGTTTCTGTGCATGCAATGATGTACATGTAGGTCGCATATCACACATTCTCACCTTAATAAGTTAATTGTTGCTTAACCAATTGTATCAAGACCCAAATTAAGATACTCAAAATTATAAACTTTCAATAAGTTGCCCATTAGTCGTTAATGGTAATAGTGATTATCACAGTTTGGGTACATATTATGATACGCCTAACCTATGGGTTACCTAACCTCGAACACTGGGTGACATTGGAGTGAATTCGCGCAAAATATTTTTATTTGCCACGAATTTTGGAAACTGGTCTCAGATATTACAATTTACGACAAACTTATGGTGACTGCAGGAGAGTATAATTATGTTATTAATTACAACTAACGTCTCTTCGTAGTGCATGTATTTATTTTTGTAATCCGTTGTTAGAAAAGACATTTCGATCATAAACTTGTTTATCATCGATCAAAATTGATTGTTGTAGTTGGAAAAGGAAATCATTCTGTTTGGTTGGCGATTATCGCAATAATCCAGGGGAACACCGCGTGTGTAACGTAACTATCACAAGTATGACGTACTCTGGGGAAAACTTATCCCCAATTTCATGTGTAAGATATTTTAAACATAACATCTCTGACTTGTTTTATGTTATTTATTTTCATGTAAATGAATATTAAATTAGGTATAAATATAAATAACGACAAGTAATTTCAATTAGCTTTTCCCCGTGAAACTTAGGCCTGGTAATCGAGGTACAAAAAGAATTAGATAGCTGTGACCCGCCATATCAAATACAGTCGTAAGTCGGGATTTTATTTTACCCTGTGCCAATGCATTCTCTTATATATGCGAGTCGAACATAGGTCGCCTCGCATATATAAGAGAATGCATTGGCCTAACATTTTTTTATCATGTTTTTTAAATAAATGTTTCTTACAATTTTTAGGACATAAAATAAAAAACATCCATTACCCTGCAGGGAGCCCCACACATATATAGAAGCATATAGAAGAGTGTCGTCTGCTCATGTTTGTCTGGGGCTCTGTATGGGTGAAATTATAAAATTGTTAAAGAATACAAGAACAAATTATTAAATTGTTAGGCCAATGCATTCTCTTATATATGCGAGGCGACCTATGGTCGACTCGCATATATAAGAGAATGCATTGGCACAGGGTAAAACAAATCCCGACGTACGACTGGATTTGATATGGCGGGTCACATTTGCATGAGTACGAACGTCGGGGTGTTCCCATATCGTATTGCGTAATCGCCAACCATTCGGGCTGAACGCTAAAAAATTAAGACTGGCTGCTTGACAACTCATCGGACAGAAACAATTTAAGTATATTAGATCACTTGTGAGATCATTATCGGAGAGAAAGCATAGCAGTGTGCAGTAAACTGCATGACCAAAGTAAAAAAAAGATCTGAAAAAATGATTGACAAAGCTTTAAAAAACGTTTATCGATGAAAAAGGTCAAAGTCAATAAAATGATTTTGGGGCGCGGCGTTTTGGATGGGGCGGGCGGGTTACCGGAAGCACATATTGTTTGGACTAATGATATCGCCCCTCCCCTATTTTCCAAACTCAGCAACGCGACGAGACACACAAGGCAAATTTCTTAGCCAAAATTAACAGTGATACATCACTAACACGGCTAAATTATTCTTTAGAACTTGACAAAATCAGAGGCCCAACTTGAAATAGATGGAACAGTGGAAACTCTAAAGAATTATTCAAGAATGCCAGTGATACATTAGAATACCCGAAATACCACAAGCCACATGGAACCCCCATTACATCCCAGCGAAAAAAATCCAACCCACCATGGTTTAATCGCAGTTGTAACCAGACTAGAGCGAATTACAAAAATGCCCGTAAACAGTATAAAACTAATCCAACCCACCTAAATAAAGCAAATATGATAGAACTTACACTCTTAAAACAATAGGTTCTCTAGAGTACGTAGTTACTAACCTTTGTCCCAGGGGGAGTACCAAATTTTTGGTTCTCTAGAGTACCTGATAAATATTTAGGTTCTCTGGAGTACCTATATATTTTGGTTCTCTGGAGTACCTATATATTTAGGTTCTCTGGAGTACCTATATGTTTTGGTTCTCTAGAGTACCTACATGTATCCGGGCATTATGCATATAATACCCACCGCCTTTATGTCACCGAAGCCTATATAACGTACACGATATGAAGTGCCAAGAAATAAACGCTTTCTTGACACGCCCATTATATTATCTGAAGTACCAAAATGTTAAGACAGGTACTCTGAAGTATTTACGTACTATGCATAGTACCTAAGCAATTTGTTACTCCAGAGAACCAAACAGCCCGGATACCAAGCACTCGAAATTACGAAACATGGCCGACGGCAAATCTAACAATGTGGCATGTTAGATTTCAAATGATGCTACGGCGTTTAAACATCAAATTAAGTACAAAACCACATGGACTCCCTTGCATAGTGCTAAATTAAATAATCCGAATTATACATGTATTACTTTTATTTGTACAGAACAGAACATTGATCGTGATTTTGTACTTAATTCAAGGTTTAATATCTCGATTTCAGGATTTCCATGAACTGTCTAAAATAATCGGCCAAATTTCTTAATTTGTGTGCAATAATATTAAAGTAAACATTATAAATCAAACATCTTAAACAGGTCTGGGTGAAACACCATTCGATCTACATGTAGAATAGCCCGATAAATAAAAAACTACCTTGCGATAAATCGCAAACTTTTGCGAATCGCCAACTACCTTGCAATAAATATATTTGATTTAGCGCAAAGGTTTTCAATTGATCACTGCGGTTTGTGATTTATCGCAGATATATTTTTATGCATTGGCACTAATGGGCTTGAACCATATAAATATAAATCAGACATCTTCAACAGTTCTGGGTAAACCATTCATCGATCTATAATAGCACGGTTTGGACTAAAATAGACCGATCGGTCTTTCACAGCCAGCATGAATGTGGGATAAGGGGAGCAAACCTTTACGATAAATCACAAAACAACTTTGCGAGAAATCACAAACACCTTTGCCAAAACTTGCAAACCTTTACGATAAATCTCAAACATCTTTACGATAACTCTCAGACTGCGTACTGGGCGATTATATTTTGCGATTTATCGCAAAGATGTTTCAGATTTGTCGCAAATTTTTTTTGGCGCCAATGGGCTTCTGTTAACATTATAAATCAGACATTTCCCTGACCTGTTGCCTGCACGTGAAGCAAAATTTGTCTGAACTAATCGTCCAAATTTCTTAATTTGTGTGAACATTATAAATCAGACATCTTAAACAGGTTTGAGTGAACACCCTATCAATCTATAATTGCCCGGTCGGGCTAAAATAGACCGATCAGTCATTCACAGCCAGATGCATGTGTGATGGGGAGAAAACCTTTGCGATAAATCGCAAAACTTTGCAAAAAATCACAAACACATTTGCGATAACACGCAAACCTTTACGATAAATCTCAAACATATTTACGATAGCTCTCAGACTGCATACTGGGTGATTATATTTTGCGATTTATCGCAAAGATTTTTGAGATTTGTCGCAAATATTTTTGGCGCTAATGGGCTTCTGTATACTTTATAAATCAGACATTTCGCTGAGCAAACGCTCTTTAAAAACACTTCTTCGAATATTTCCGTGATTTCGTCAAAAATTCTTCTTCAAATCTCTCCGTTATTTTGTCAAAAACACTTCTCATACAAATCACCGTTATTTAGCAAATTAACATTATTTATAGAGTTATTGCCCTTCATGCAGGATTAACAAAACATGTCTTCATTTAGTGGACAATCCCAAGCTCGCGTGCCACGCGTGGTTGGATTGTCCATTTATTAATGACCATTTTAGGTACCGATTGTCCATTTATAAGTGGAGAATCCTTGAAGAATTGCCTGTCTTTACGATAACTCTAAAACAACTTGGTGATTATACTTTACAATTTATCGCAAGCATGTTTGAGATTTATCACAAAAGTTTGTGATTTATTGCAGATATATTATTATGCGTTGGCACTAATGGGCTTGAACCGTATAAACATAATAAATCAGACATCTTAAACAGGTCTGGATGAACCACAAATCGATATTCATGTATAATAGCATGGTCGGGCTAAAATGGACTAATCGGTCTTTCACAGCCAACATGCATGTGGGACATGGGTAGCAAACCCATGCTTAAAACAAAATTAATTCTATGAAAGAAGTATTTACAAAAGAACATAAGGATATATACATTATATACATGTATCCGGTGCTATGGGGATATCTATATCCTAATATGTGAATATAATAATTTATGTTGTTATCGTGTTTCATTTGGCTCTGTGGTATGAAATTGTTAGTACTGCTTCCTGAAAACAGATGACCCCATGTGTCATCTTTTACATCTCTGTTTAACGGTAAATAGTCAGTAATATAACATTAGTAATTTGACAGAGTCTTTCTGATGACAGATATAGTTACATGGTGTGTTTGTCATAGCTAATTAGGAATTTAGGAGTGACAATATTAAGATAATTTGACAAATTCAGATATTTAGTTGATTGATGAGTTCGGATCAGGACCGTGGCCCAGTGTGAGTGTTGCTCGACATGAATGCATGCCTGCATGTGTTGTTTATACGTGGTTCAGAACATGTGGCTGTCTTCATGTTAAGTTATGGATTGGAAGGGGGGTCAATACACAAACAATGGGCTGGTATAAATTCGTCCCTAAAAGGGGACAGTCCTCCGTTAAATTACCGTTTAAATGAGCACCTTCAGCAATATATAATGTGTATATGTATACATGTACAATATACGCATTTAACAATATAGTCTATATTAGTATATATCATACAGCAATGGATTCGATAATACATATAATGAATATGAATATATTAAATATATTTGAAGAGACAACTCATATCTAATATACAAAAGTTGAAGTGGAATTTTAGCACAAAGTGTTATCATGATGTGCTTATATTTGAGAGCTCTGTGTGGACTGCTCGGATCAGCATGCATATTCTGTTTAGAATTATGGGGTCATATGAGTTCAGGATTTCATCCATAATCAAAATATTTATTTTATCACCATATTTTTGGGGGATAATTTTCTTCCTTATGTGAGCAAATTTTTTGCATTCCAATAAATAATGGAATTCGTCTGCTATCATGTTATGGTTACAGAAGCGACATGTTCTATCCTTGTGGGGTGTTCCATTCCATCTCCCAGTTTCTATTGGGAGGTTGTGGTTCGCTGTTCTGAATCTGCAGAATTCAATTCGGTTTTTACTTTGTAAGATATCAAGATATTTTTCAAAGGAGAAATGGTGTTTAAATATGCGATATATTTGGCCTCTACTTGATTTGTTCATTTCAGAGTCCCACTTTATTTTAAAGTCTCTTAGAAGACTGTTTTTCACGCAATCAAGGAATTGATTGGCACACTTTAGTTCACCAGATGTCAGTAAATCTGCCTGGCCACAGCTACGTAAGATCTCTCGGATTTCTCTTGTCCACTTAAAAAGCTTTTTATCGGCATCTCCCATAAGTTTCACTGACAAATCATAAAGCACTTTCCCATACCGTGTGTATGTCATATTTTTTATTTTCAATCAATACTTTAACAATCTTAACTTTATTGTGATGTCCAATGGATATCTTCCTGATTCGCCATAAAACATATAGTTGGGGTTGATGGTTTCAAATTTAGGATATGTTTAAAAAAAATTCGGTGTACATTTTCGAGTACCTGGTTATCTCCATAACCCCATATCTCACAGCCGTACAATAATATTGGCAGCACCTGTGAATCGAATAGGTCCAAATGATTAGCTACTGAGAGGCAGTTTTCTCTGGATCGTTTTATCACAGAGTACATTGCATGACTGCCTTTTGTTGCAAGAATTTGTTTTGTTTCTGTGTATGATCCCGATTTTGTATGCATAATTCCTAAATAATTGAACTTTTTCACTACTTCAAGATTAGTGCTATCAAATGTGAATTGTATGTTTCTTGGTAAGCTACGTTTGAAATGAGTAAAATTTTCGTTTTATTAATATTTACTTTTAGTTTCCATTTATTGCAGTACAAGCTGAAAACGTTAAGTTCTTTTTGCAGTTTTTTTGGGGTTTCGGCCATAAGCACTGTATCATCTGGATATAGTATGAGAAGTAATTTCGTGTAAACATTTAATTCTTGTTCAGTCTGGTTTGAGATTTTGGTGAGGCCGACAATACCCTCCTTTATCATAAAAGTCTCCAGGTCATTCAGAAATAGGGAAAACAATATTGGTGATAAGTTTTCACCATGCCTAACCCCTGATAGACATGGGAAAAGAGATGAATAATTGTTTCCTAACTTGACCGATGATTTGACATTTTGATAAATATTTTTAATAACTTCAAAATTTTTCCCATTTATATTACAGGCCAATAGTTTTTTCCAAAGTCCCGGTCTCCAGACTTTGTCAAATGCCTTCTCAAAGTCAATAAATGCACAATAGAGGTTGCAGTTTAAATTATTTGTGAGGTCAGTTAACATGTGTATAATAAACATATTATCAGTAGTTGAGTAACCCGGCTTGATTTTCTTTGAGAATATTATTATTTTCTACATATTCATATATTCTGTTTGAATGTATTTTTGTAAATAACTTTCCAAAGCAGCTCAGGATTGTGATGGGCCTATAGTTGCTTGGATCGCAAGGGTCGCCTTTATTTTTGTAAATAGGGACAATGGTGCCTATACCCCATGAATCTGGTATGCAGCCCGCGTCAAGAATACAGTTAAATATTCTGCAATATATATTCAACATTTTCTCAGATGCTGCTTTAAGATGTTCATTGAGTATCATATCCTGACCACAGGATTTATTGTTCTTCAGGCTATGTAGAGCCATCGGTATATGAACAAATGCTAAGATAACACAAAAAGAGTTTAATGTATTTAATATATGATCAAGTTTGGTACAGCCATAGTTAATAAATTATTCTCCATTAGCATTTATGCGTCAACGAGTCAATGTAATTGCCAAATCACCAGAGCCATATAATGTAGAATTTCGCGAATATGGTTTCCAGCTATGGATGAGGTTATTTCCTAGCAAAGCGGAAATAGCCGAATCGCTCACAATGATAGCCACACATCTTTCGACAAGAACATGATGCATCTGGACATTGGAATGGTATACATGGTCATGTATGTATACAGCTAAGCCCTAATTGACCCCCTAACGACATTGGCCACCGATATTACCGCGTTGTTGATGCTATTAACATTGATTAATCCAGCATGGCCGACCTTCGTACCGTTTTAAAGTCAGCATAATAACCACCACATAGTGTATATATCTGGCATGGCGTGACGCTGCATTGATGATGCAGTTGCGAATGTCGGTCAGTGACCAACTTCGAATGTTGATTAAACCGTAAACAAATTATTAATTGAAATATTGTTTTGTGTATAGTTAACACGGTGCATGGCGCTAACGAAAAGCTGGACTGGGTGTAAGGTGGCCATGTGAAAAATTAATGCGGAGTACAGTAGAAGCAAAATATTATTAATAGTACATGTACTGTAGAAAGATTACCTGCAGTTGCCACATATCAACCAATTGACCGTGGTTGAACGGCGGTATGGTATAACCGCCATTAACCGGTGTTATTAACGCCCTACAACCTTGTTAAAGGGGGTGTGATTAATTAGAGCATAGCTGTAGTAATTTACTAAAAGCTTGCGATTGATTCAGTGATAACGTGTGTCCCAGAGTTGGATCCGCATCTCCGAGATTATCCGTCACTCCATAAATATATCACATCAATATCACAGTGTCACAGGCGTTTCGATCAAAAGAATAGCAGTCTCTGTAACTGGGCGACATGTCATGGCGACATGGTTCTCAAATCACGTTTCGATGAAAATTGAAGAATATGATCCATCGTCCTTTGTACAGGTATTTGTACATTGTTATGTAGCCAACAAACTTGTGACTGACTCACGATTCATGACTGATATGTGAGTGTGACGTCATAATTCCGACTAATTTCTACATAATTGTATGTCTCGTAATCCTAGTCACCCGTGGTTGTTTCTTGCGAGTTAATTGTGCGGTTTATAATTTTGTGAAACTTAAGTATCTGTTTTTTTGTAATTCACAATACTGGTGTGCATGTAAAGTGTATAACCCCACTGCACTCAATGACTTTTTAAGTTTTTTTAATTTGTTCTGTCTCAGTTCACTGAAAATTGCTGCTCTTTGCAGAGGAGAATATCAATTATTAGCGCCCGTTAATTTTCGGCGGTTATATATCATCTTGTCCCGTCCATGTACAAACATAATCCACACAGTGCTAACAATATTCCAGGTTATTAAGAAGCCAGTTAGGTCCAATTCCACACACAAAAAATATGTTGATGAATTTCCGAGAAGTTCACTACCCTAATCTTAAATACACCCAGCGAGAGAACAACGTACCTAATTGGGCACACGCTACAGCATGTTAGCCGAGGCCGATAGCGATTCCAATATAAAATATGTAAGCCTGCTATTAGTTTGTGTCTTCCGTCAATTTTTATATACTGTAAAAAAACTCAATCGCCTCAAGTGGCCTGACGCCGCCATGTTTTCTTCAAATGAGATCGGCTAGTACCAAATGAATTATCACGTGATGTAATCACGTGGGTCATAATTCACGCTACTGCCCAGCGGCGATAACCACGCCTGCCATAAATTGCCAGACTGAATTATAGCAGGTTAGACACCACACGCCGATATGTCTGACAACAAGGAACGACGTGTTTAAAATTTGGTGGACTTACCACCAGTTTTCGCTGGATTTTTCTTCAATTCGACTTGTTCTTCATTGAAATCGCGACAACAAGAATACAAGTACTTTAGTGAAGGCTACATACATTCAGTTTCAATGTTTATTTGCGACGACAAGCTCTTTATTGGGGCAAATTACCACCGAAGCATGATGAAAAATGAACCTGCACATGGCGTCGATTTTGAGATAAATTGTTCGATAATTTCGGATATTCACTGTTTTTGTCAAGCTGGATATGTAACACATAATAAATATTTAATGTTATTATAATATATCTCTTCACAATAGACACACGATCTATCAATTTATCGATGGTGTACCATACAATTTCCCTATTTCGATAAAAATTAGAGGACTTGTATGTTTTCATCCGTTGTAGTCAGTTTTTTGTACTTTTTCGAAGATGCACCATACTGGTATCAAAAAAGTGTTCCATGTCATAATTGATTGTTTTTTTTCTGGATAACGGATTGTTTTTTTCTGGATAATGATGCATATTCTAATTGATGGGCAATATTGGATCCTATACTGGACTTATGAACGTGAACGTATTGATCATATATGGAGATGGTTTTGTCATCGACCGCCTTCAACCTCTTTGACTAAACTATATATATATACGTCCGTAGCAGCCCACCATCCTTCCCGATACACCAAAGCATCTGATATTTGTTTTTTTTTCTTTATTAACTCTTTAGTCACTAATTTAGAATTTGAAAATACCACGCCTGTACAGAAAGTGCGGGCAATTCCATAGACATAGGTTCCAATACATACGGCATATATTGCTATATAGTGTTTATATATGTCCTAGAATAATATAGGGACTGTTTATCGTGTGTATGGAGCCTCTGTTTGTTGTAAATTGTAATAATTTTCACTTTTCAAATGACGTAGAGCAGACCACCCTATTACCAAGAAGGGCGTTATGGAACAACATCTGTACAATATATAATAATCTTTTTATTTCAGACAAAAATAACGCCCTTATCCCTGCCACGTGGGTGTGTATGGGCTATGTAAAAACGTGACTTATATATCTAAGGAATTAATAAAGACATTTAAATTTTAAAAATAAAATGTTATAATATCAATTAATAATCTTCATAATTGTCACATTACGCGTATAGAACAAACATGTTTCAGTATATTGAGAAATTATTTTTCATATCACAGTTCCCTAATATTCCATTGGCCTGTCATAATGTTTGTGTATGTAAGTCCACGTATAAATGCCATGAATACCATTTATTCACAAAATATACCAATAAATGCTGTATAATGTACCAAATCTAACCATCACAAATCCGAAAGCTATCAGGAAGAGGCGCCCTAAGGCCAAAAAAAAAAGTGTTTTGGTTCTCGGCCAATTTTTTTTTCAAATCAATGAGGGAGGGATGGTTTTATTTTTATTTTTTATTTTTTTCTGCGCATAGTAAGCATGGACAAAGATACCTTCCTCTGTCTAGTAATAACCAGAAAGGTAGAGGGAACTGTTATGCATATAAACTCATTTAGTCTTATATAAAAATGACATTGTACTACCAGTGTATGACTGGGATTACCTAACAATATATAATGCCCATGACATTAACTACTGTTATTGTTGTCTAAAAACTGATACCTCCCCATTCTAATATGTGATCCTGAATTTAGTCCTGTGCCTTTCAATTGTATAAAGTTACAATTAGTATAAGTTGTTCACAATGACTAATTGTAAGAAGAGCATGAGGATCAGCTTATCATTTTCTTAATTGTAGTCATCTACTTCATGTTGTAAGCCTGCAAGTCACTTTTTAACACATTACATGTTAGAGCTCAATGCACACTAAATATTCAACACATATCTGCTATGGACATGTTGATAAAATAAAAAAAAATTTAAAAAACGTTTTTTTGTCATAGCATCAGGCATTGCAATAAAAAGGCCTAATGCGGCCCTTTATATTCAATGCGGCGGTGCCTGAGAACCAAAACCTTTTTTTTTTGGCCTAATCAGCCTGTATTAATCGACAACAGGTGAATTTAACAGGTGCTGTCATATACTTTGGCCATTTTAGTGTCCCTCTTTCCCCAACAAATCATCCCTTGGAGATTACAACACTATGTGGTCCATTATCTCAAATGTGTACATAGTTTGATTTGATAGTTTTAACTAATAAGCTTATCTAGCACTTTCTAATCCCCTCATCATATTTCCAGTTGTCACTTCTCTAGCTCAGCGTGACATTTCCAACCTTCATAATTTACTAATCCAAAAAGCCCATCGGGCGAAGCTTTCGCATTATGTTACTGTTATATTATTATATTGTGTCAACTTACATGAAACCAATACTCTTTTATACAAAACAAAATCAAAGCGACATAGAGTAAGCCGGTAAAATGAGTCTTTTTGTCTAACCGCCTGTTCGCAGAAGCGACCATTGCTCCAGGCTGCATAATGCAATTATCTCATTGGCTCACACAGCTAATTGTGGTAGGGTCAATTCTAGAACCCAATTCTTCTCGGTACCCATTGCTTGGGCACTAACAGAGATATTGGTACTACCTTAGTACCTATACGGCTTATTATTTCTAAGTGTGTAGAAAACAATATAAAAACACAATTAGATCGAGTAAACGCGACCACTTGTCTAAATTCAGAAAGAAACTACAAAATCTACGAGCGTATTCACTCAGTGACTTTTACCAGATCATACGCGAATTAGACAAAGGACAAAAAGTTACATCAGCGCCACCCGCGGAAGAATTCCAAATACACTTTGAGTCAGCGGAACAAACAATGCTCTCAGAAACCACCCTAGATAGTACATTACCTACGATCGATTACTTACCCGCCCCTGACGCTCAAAATGATTGTATTAATAGAGATTTTACACTTCAGAACGTTGAAAATCAGTGAAGAGTCGCAAACCAGGGAAAGCCCCTGGATATGACCAAGTGACGGGATAAATGATCAAACATTGCTTCTAGAAGTTAGGACCTCAATGTGTTAAGTTGTTTAACCTCATTATTTCTCCTGGATACATGTTTACCAAGAGATTGGTTCATTGGTATAGTAATGCTAATTTTTAAAACAAAGATGACCTCCTTAACCCAGATAATTATAGAATGGATAAACCTTTTGTGAATTTTATCAAAGATTTTCAGCAGCATACAAGTATTTAGGCACATGGATCGATAAATCAGGAAGATTTAACCGTGAACGAAACTTGCGATGTAAAGACGTAAAAAAGCCATGTTCACGCTGGTAAGTAGAATGCGAAAATATAAGCTAACAATAGATTGCGCAATTGATGTTTATGAAAAAGCAAATGTTCCGATAATGACATATGGCTCTGAGGTATGGGGACATGAAAATCTAGTACTTCTAAAGAAACTGGAGATGATCTAATACTGGGGTAGAATAATGTCAATGGCATCCGGTACATAGCCTGTACTTTGTCATGAAAGAAACATATTCAACTTAAAATGTTAAGTGCATTTGGTTATAACACATACAAACAACTCTCGATAAACTACATGTAGGACTATCATAGTATTGGCTCGACCAGAAGGCCTGCATAACCGAGATATTTTTTCACTCCGCGATAAAGCAAAAAAAATCACAGATAGCTATATACAAGAACGGAGAGGCAGTTTATCGAACTCGAGCAAAAGCATATTCTATCGCATCATCCAACATGACTATGACATAGAGCACTACCTATCCATCAACAATCAAAATGTACTTTCGTACCTCATGAAATTCCGCACACGCAACCACAGATTACCAGTAGAGACAGGCTCATGGACAGGAGAGGAATACGAAATTATAATGTGCAAACTGTGCGAAAATGATTTGGGTGAAAAAACAACGAAACAAACGAAAACAAAAATACACAAACAAATATAATGGTTCATGATTAGGGGTGTCTATTGATACGTCACATTTCGTGGTCCAACGAAGTTCGTGCACGTGATGCGTATGGTTATTTATAGAAAATTATGCAGTTTAAGAAAAATAACTTGGCAATTCTTTGTCAGCAGCAGCAGCCTATCCCACAATCCCTTTCGATGTGAACATATATGTTTCATTGGTTATCCTCTCACATATAAATCAACAAAATACAATTTTTACAAAGCACAACAGGGATTGGAGCACAAGTTTTTGCAACTTATTTAATGCTCCTCTGTCCACAATATCAAATCATTAAAAATTACTGCTAAAATAAATACATTGCAGTAGAAAATAATCATCAATTTTGTGTTAAAGATGGCAGTTGGTTCGGGGATAGGTAAGAAATGATCCACCGATGTATGTACATGTTTTCCACGTTTTACAAGTATAACTTTCATTTAAATCGACCTAGTCTGTTCCAAAGCGACCCGTGGGTAGAATATTTGTTTGTAATGAAGCAAAATGATTCTTGTTAGAATTGAAATATATACCTAGTGATCCACCCAATATATGTTCAACATAAATAATATGCAATCATTACGAGTTTGTCTTCTATGGTACACTGTTAGAAAAATGCCCGTCACTTTAACGGTGTCATACCGTGCAACATAAATAATATGCAATAATTACGAAGTTGTCTTCTATGGTACACTGTTAGAAAAATGCCCGTCACTTTAACGGTGTCGTGCCGTGCAACATAAATAATATGCAATCATTACGTGTTTGTCTTCTATATGGTACACTGTTAGAAAAATGCACATCACTTTAACGGTGTCATACCGTGCAACATAAATAATATGCAATCATTACGAGTTTGTCTTCTATGGTACACTGTTAGAAAAATGCCCGTCATGGTAACGGTGTCATACCGTGCAACATAAATAATATGCAATCATTACGAGTTTGTCTTCTATGATTGTTCTTTCATTTCTTTTAAGCGGTCAAATAATGAAATAGTGGTCTGCATCCTGTAACTAAAACACTTGTGTTATGTCAGCGAATACGTACACGATTGGATAGCGAAAGATACTTAATCGGGGTTCACGATATGAATATCGATTGGTTTCACGAGGTTTGGAACGAGGCTAGGATTATTGATGAAATAACGGAGATATTTGAAGAAGTGCTTTTAAAGAGCGTTCTCACATTGTGATGGTTACAGTTATGCCCTGTGCCAATGCATTCTCTTATATATGCGAGTCGACCATAGGTCGCCTCGAATATATAAGAGAATGCATTGGCCTAAAAAAAAACTATTTTATAATTTTTTCTTACATTTTTTAACAATTTTTATAATATTTTTATACATTCTTTGACAATTTTATCATTTTTAATATGTGTTAAGCCAATGCATTCTCTTATATATGCGAGGCGACCTATGGTCGACTCGCATATATAAGAGAATGCATTGGCACAGGACCGTTCTGTTGGGTAAAGGGTTAAAGAGCGTTCTCATAGCTCCCCCAAGGATTATTGGCGAAATAACGGACATGTTTGAAGATGTTTCGATTATGTATTTTAAAGAATACTCGGTCTAATTAGCTGGTGTAAGTGATAACCAACCTGCCAACAATCTTGATCTGACCATTTCCCATATTTCCACACTCCGTATCCGGATCAGGATCCCGTTGCGATCCACACAGCCTGCGGCGGCTCCATCGTAATCTCTATTGCCGTCATCGACAACCAAATAGCATACTTCGGTTCCATTGTCATACGTGTATTCATCCGGACAGTCTATAGCTATAACACAGAATACAATAACAGGTGTATGGGTACATACGAAGTTAATAGATACGCAGGTTAAGTTCAACCACGTCAAATTTCACACTTCATGCATCGACAGACTATATTTGTTAAATGCATGGCGGGGAAAAATCACCTCTTACTGCGCCAGCGATATGTGAAATATTACGCGTTATTTCATTTCAACGTGTTTGTAATTTTGACGTATTCTCTTTTGAACCTTTATATTATGTTGTCTAAATATCTCCGAAGCCGATAGTGAGTTAACGGCGCGTATGTGTGGGCAGGAGCGTCACGACCGCGGGGGGGGCGGTTTAAAGCTATCATTATAGTTTCAACAATTATTTCATGCCTGGCGCAACATTAGTTGGACAATCCAGATCAAGAGCATGTGGATTGCATTTGTTCTGATCATTTTATATTCCAACCAGTATTTAGTGTGAAAGTTGATGCTTTTAGACAAAACGTCGAATATTTCCTGACTTTCGGTCAAATTATTGGAATGAAATGACAATCATTAGAATAATTTAAGGCAGTATTGACGCTATTAGTTGTATAATGTGCATGGTCTGCACGTACGGACACATCGGATGTCATTGTTATCGAATTAAGGTGCCTGATAAGCTGCTTTCACAGACATGATTGTGGCCAATGTATGCGGCTATCGGGTTTCAAACCCTACATATATCACTACATGGGGTTGCGGCTGGAGCATCCACATGTCTGTGAAAGCAGCTTTAGCCTAACATATTGGCGCTTGAAGACTATAATATGTATTCAAAGGTACGACGTTCGGGCTCAGTGGAATCAATCACTTCTTTCTATCATTTAAGTGTGTGGACATTCAGTGTGAATCATCATTGCGTATTTAGTTTGAGGGCCGATTTACAGTTATGTGAAGCACTCCGGTGATCAAATATAATTGGAGAATCATCTTGCTCCAAGTAGTTATTTTTACAAATATTAGATCCAAATTGATTACCACACACCGTCATTCGTATATATTAATGAGATGCAGTGACTTTCGATGGTGAAATCGTTTTCGTTAGTTTATCACGGATAGTTGCGTTCTGAAACAAGAAGTAAATATTTACAATTTAGCGTAGTTCAGTCGATATTTTCATTAGAGCGGTATGTCATTTTATTTGCGGTCTTCTGCGATATTAAAGTCATTAGCTTCACTCCCGGTGGGCATATATTTGATGTCAGACAGAACTGTGCCCGATATACCACAAGAAAGGTCATAAAAAACTAGAAATAAAACCCCAATGTGGCATATTATTAGTGCGGTACTCGCCCTGTATTAAATTGTTGAAAACTGCGATCAGAGTAAGAAATCTTCTCAGATACAAACACATTTTCGGAGCGAATCAGCGCGCGGAGTCTCATGGAATTATATTCGGAGGAAATCGGAACCACCCGAATAACGACGATCGGCTGGCACGCACGACTGGGAGAACAGCCAAAACAAAGGCCGGCATGTCGATAACGAAAGTAGATTCAACAAAAAGAGAAAAAAACAAACAAAATAATAGGGGGCCTATCATAGTTTTTGCATTCAAGTGTTCTAAGTAAAATGTCGACAATTATTTGGCAACTAACAAAGTTTTCACACTCTGTATATATATTTATATATATATATGGAATTTTTGCAAATTTAGGAGAGAATGAGTACGTATTCACAGTGTGCTAAAGACGATTGGCACACCTCCGAAATTATCCAGGTTCACCAATAATAAACAAATCTGGGAATTCTGCCTTCTAATCTAACGTCAACATATTTGGCCGAATACAAGGTGAAGTTATCTGCATGCGAATTATTGACTTCTGTAAATGTAAATTATAAGCAATATTTCAATAATATTTGACATCACAATAGACCAATCGTGCTGAGCTAGATCGATTGGTCTTCCTGACACTGTTGTAAGAGATTTCTTGAATATTGAAATTTTGTTTGCTTGAAGATTTGTTCAAATTTATGATGAATATACCAGCAAAAAATTATACATTGTCTTTCATTAGTTTCAAAATTGTCTTTCATTAGTTTCAAAATGAATAAGAATAATTTGTTTTACAAAAAAATGGTTGTAACTTGAAAGAACAATTTAGAGTAGGCCTACTCCCTTTATCCAAGATTCATGCTGGCTGTGAAAGACCGATGGGATTATTTTAGCCCGATCGGTATATTTTAGCCCGATCGGGCTATTATTGATTGATCGGTGGTTCACCCAGACCTGTAGGATATGCGCACTATAGGATATATAGATAAGGCGTTTTATGTATGGGAGGCCTATTTCACTTGAAAGAACAATTTATAGTAGGCCTACTCCCTTTATCCAAGATTCAGGCTGGCTGTGAAAGACCGATCGGTCAGTTTAGCCCGATCGGTCTATTTTAGCCCGATCGGGCTATTATTGATTGATCGGTGGTTCACCCAGACCTGTAGGGTATGCGCGCTATAGTATATAGATAAGGCGTTTCATGTATGGGAGGCCTATTTCACTTGAAAGAACAATTTATAGTAGGCCTACTCCCTTTATCCAAGATTCAGGCTGGCTGTGAAAGACTGATTGGTCTATTTTAGCCCGATCGGTCTATTTTAGCCCGATCGGGCTATTATTGATTGATCGGTGGTTCACCCAGACATGTAGGGTATGCGCGCTATAGTATATAGATAAGGCGTTTCATGTATGGGAGGCCTATTTCACTTGAAAGAACAATTTAGAGTAGGCCTACTCCCTTTATCCAAGATTCAAGCTGGCTGTGAAAGAACGATCGGTCTATTTTAGACTGATCGGTCTACTTTAGCCCGATCGGGCTGTTATTGATTGATCGGTGGTTCACCCAGACCTGTAGGATATACGCGCTATAGCATATATATACGGCATTTCATGTATGGGATACCCATTTCACATTTATTATTCATTTACGATCAAGCGCAAATATTTTGCAAAATAACATCTATCATTTGCGCTTCAGTGTAAATCATTTGCGCAAATAAAAATTAATATGCATTGATATCACCCCCCTGAATTAATTTTAAATGGCACAGACCCACCATATGAGGGAAGCACCCCCCCCCCCCAGTAACCCCAATATCTCTTTTATGACCATGGAAATGGTAGAGATATGTGCAGGATATATCTCTTTTATAAAATATACTAGATCTCTGGGATGGAGACACAAATTCTTGGGGGCAGGGATGCTGATAATATGAAAATTGGGGTTTTCCCCAATTTCAAGTCAATAAGTACACCATATGAGGGAAGCGAGTCCCCAGTAACCCTGAATTCCATATTTATGGCCATGGAAATGGTATATATCTGTGTAGGAGATGTCCCTTTAATAAAATATACTAGAGCTCTGGGAGTGACGCACCAATTCTTGGGACACCAGGGACAGAGATGCTGATATATGCATATGGAAATATTTTTTCTTCAATGTTTCAGTATTATATGGGGCTACTACTATGGGTCCATGATAATATACTATGAGATGGACTCTATCATTCACAATCAGAGGGAAGTATAAAGGGAGTGTTAGGTATTTGCGCTTAAGCGCAAATATATTGATAGACATATACTTGCGCTTAAGCGCAAATGATTCATTTTCACATTTTATATTAACTAATTGCATTTAAGCGTAAATCAGTTACGCTTAATGTAATCATTTACGCTTAAGCATAATTGACTTATGCGTTATCATAATACATTGGAATTATATTAAGAGCAATAATTTCATCGGCTGTCTTACCTTATATGTATATTTGTATAATCTGATGTATGTTAATTTACTGGCATTAGTAATGTGGTTGCATCCATTTCAGCTTGAGTATGTGGAGTTCAATGGGGGTGTATATGAATTACGGTTAAGCGCAACTCATTTACGCTTAAGTGGATTTCATTTACACTTAAGCGTAATTGAAATGAATTATGCTTAAGCAAATACATGTACCTATCTCCAACTGGTTTCCTCAGTCTGAACATCCATCTTAGTATGGGATCTGGGTGGAGTCCTCACCTATGTTTGAGTAATGTTTTATGGCCTGAGTTAATTTGAGTTTAGAGCAAATCACATGGGAGTCTTTTTTACATTTATTATTTATTTGCATACAAATATTTGCGCTTAAGCATAAAGCAATTGCGCTTACTTAGTGCAAATACACAACACTTCTTTACTTCCATCCAATTTTAACTGTCAATGATTGAGTCCATCTTATGGTATATTTATTTGGGCCTATATAAACTCAAAAATTGAAGAAAACATAATTCCATATGGATATCTATATCACTATCGCTGTCCCAAACAAATACGGTCTGTACTAGAATAGTGAATAGCAATATGGCACACATGTAGCATTGCACAGGTAATTAAACAGTTTGAAATACACATGTAAGACAACTCTTTCTGCACGAGACTGTACCTGCTGTAGTTCGATCATAAAATCGGTCAACGATCTGCAACGATTACAAATTTCTATAAATAGTAACATTTTCAACTGTTACCGTTGTTCATTGCTCGATCATGACCACTTTGATTATAATTCTTTCATAACTCGGTCAATGTTCTTCCGTTGGTGATTTCAGGCAATAATTCCTTTTATATCCCTCCCATTCGAATTGACTATACCGCTTGTTTTTCGTTTTATTAAGCTGATGTTACGCTATTCCAGCAAACGGCCTCCCTCCACGGAAGCTATTTTCTGAGAACGAAAGCCGACTCAATCCCGACCAAGTCGGAAGTGTTCGGGTGTTTCCGCGACTGCACACGACAACTCGTTAGTGTATTTATTTCGCGTTTACAGTGGAATTATTCGTCCCGATTGAGGGAAAGTAAATAGTTAGTTACGTGGCCGTATAATTAGTACAAACTGATATCTGGTTAGGGCATTTCGTGTATGGGGGTTATTTTATTCAGTCTTTCCACAGAATAACGCAGGGAACTCAATTGTGAGGTTCAATTTACGTTTCACATCACTTTAATATAATGTTACATTCCTCTAGTTGGCATTGTGTACTAACTTATCATATCACATCATATTCACGCACCCAAACAAGTCCATAACATGTCTTTAAATGCTACATCGAGGAGCCTTTTAAACATACCAATTACGAAATTGCCATTTAATAAAGAAACAAAGGCTACTCAATACGTTCTGAAGAAATGTTTGCCTATGTCCCTGCATGAGACCTACCCAACTACAAAGATATAAAAACTTCTTTTGCGAGAGAGTTTCGAAAGCTTGTAAACTATAAATGCACACTTCGGCGATGTATTCTTCGAATTAATGTCAAAAGAAAACCGAAAATCCAAATAAGTCAGAAATGGTAACGACCTCAAAATCATATTATTCCATGTATATTGGAGCTTTAATGTAGTGATTGTGAAAAATGTGCATATACATGTAGGTAACGGCTATGAAGTTGATTATACATGAGTGCAATACTATGTAATACATTGTGTAAGTGCGTATAATGTGCGCTTGGTGAGAAAGCATGTGAAAACATATTAAAATTGGGACGTGCCAAACTAAAGTCATGACAATTATGAATATTTACACACCATATACGTCACGTATGATATATATTCACAAAGGGCGCATACGTTCCAATTGGTTGAAAGGTACATCGCCAAACATGCAACGGTCGTTGCATTGATACACCAATAACCACTTACCAATTGCCAAAAAAGTGACGAACGCCTTGACAACGACACGTTACTATGCTGACGGCCAGCCAGCGCGCGTCAACTACACTAAACTGTTAGTTTCTCGGTTCTGTTATACGACATTTGAATTGCATTCTGCTGGCATTTATCATTTCTTTGTTATTTGTTCTAATTTATATCGAAATAGAGGTCTGAATAATGCATGGAATAGCATGCAGAATAATAATCAGTCAAGATGTTTCGATCTTCGTTACATGTTCAAGTACGCAAATACCGAGTACGTTTCTGGTCACATCTAGTCCTATGCCATGATATTTCCCTGATCAGGTGACCCCTGTATACCAACTTTCCTACATATCGTCTGATCTGACAAGGAAGGCTTCTTAGTGCTCACATATTAGTCCCCGATTAAGTCATACAAGAAAAGAAGATGCATGCATCAGATCGCCCATGAATTATTTTACAAAAAAATAGTCACATATATACATTGAGGAAATGTTATAAAGTTAATATTATAAATCCATATTTATGCATCTATCAGAACGAGATATCTGATGTACTCACGACCAAGCACACTATGCTTGCATGGTCAAATTACCCCTAGATATGAAGCGTGATCGTGCATCTACAATTTGACAATTACATGCTCATAAACGTGGGCTATATGGTTTGCCGATAGATTCAAATCATGACATCCAATATGCAGTCGGACAGATGCATGAGGGCTGTACCGTATTCCGAAGACTTGAATGATGCAAAGAGTAAAATCCAAGACGGATGCTGAGAAAAGAAACGTCAGCTTATCAAGTTGTCACCACAAATACACATATGCAATTTAAGATATATCAAATAGAACATGCTACCTATATAATGAAATGCAATAAAAGTATGTATACCCAACCCATCGACTACGCCGCTGTGACCAGCTATGAGGACATACACATGAAATATTCAAACCGACCGGACAGTGTTGCATGTAATATAAGTATACTTAACCCCACCCCCTGTGTCACCCCTCTGTGACGATGTGATCAGCCTTGATGACATAGACACGAAATATAAAATAGACCAGACAACGTACAATGAAATATAAGTACGCACACCCTAACCCCATGTCACCACGCCTCAACATGCATGGGACACATTATGACATGTGAAACATGCACATGAATGGTTCAAACAGACATGGTCCCATGCAATATAAGTGCGCACACGCCAATCCCATTTCGACGCGTAACTCTATGTAACCAGTCGTGAGAACGTGCACATGACAATGTAAAACATATCCGACAGTGTCACAATCGATATAATAAAAAAGTACATACTGCTCCCCAGCCGCATGTCGCCGTGTCCACACACGTGATGACCGGACGTGAAAACATGTAATAAAAGATATAGTCGTTATAATCAAATGCAATAAAAGTATGTAAACCAACCACATTGTACCACGCCGCTATGACCAGCCATGAAAACATACACATGACATGTTCAAACCGACCATGCAGACAGCGTTTAATGCAATATATATACGTACACTCCAACACTGTGCCACCCCTCGGTGACGATGTGATCAGCACTGATGACGTACGCATGAAATAATCAAATAGACCAGACAATGCCCCCTGCAATATAAGTACGCACACCCTAACCCCATGTCTCTACACGGGACATATTGTGACATATGAAAATATGCACATGAAATGTTCAAACATACATGGTCCCATCTAAGATATATTTTGGGAATTCTGTCTGTCTCTTTGGTTGTGTGTTAGCTATGGCCGGGAAAACTGTCAGACGGATTTTGACGAAATTTGATACCTAGGGTTAATTTTGTCTAGGGAGTGTTTTGGACGGGTCAAATCGTGACTCCGACCTGACCTTGGCCTTCAAAAATGTCAATTCAAGATCAAATCGGGTAAAACGGGGTACTTTTGTCCGGGGAGTGTTTTGGACGGTACAAATCGTGACCCCGACTAGACCTTGTCCTTCAAAATTGTCAATTCAATGTCAAATCGCGAATTTTGACGGGATTTCGACAACATTCGATACCTAGGGTTACTTTTGTCAGGGGAGTGTTTTCGATGCGTCAAATCGTGACCCCAACCTGACATTGACCTTCAAAATTGTCAAATCAAGGTCAAATCTGGTAAAACATGATGGATTTCGACGTGTACGTTTGTCCGGGAGTGTTTTGGTCGGGTCAAATCGTGACCCCGACCTGACCTTGATCTTCAAAATGGTCAATTCAATGTAAAATCGCGCAATTCGCCGAAAAGCAGAGGGAAAACAGCCCGGACGAAGTCGGGTCCACCAGCTAGTGCAATATAAGTGCGTACACGTCAATCCCAAGTCGCCGCGTCCCTACATATAACCAGTCGTGAGAACATGCAATGCAATTGTCAAACAGACCCGGAAGTGCCACAATCAATATTGGAAAAGCAGTACATACGTGCACCCAAATAGCCCCCCGCCGACCCCATAGTCCTTACGTGTGATGGCCAGACGTGAAAACATTCACATGAAATTTTCAATTATACCCGATAGTGTCGCATACAATGCTTATATAATCATGATATGGAACATAGATCAGATAAGATCAGGACAACTAAGTAAAATAGTCATTTGAAGCAGTGGGTCCCTATCCCAGAATCGGAAAAAAAAGAAGAAAAAAAAATAGGTGGTGGTGGGTACCCAGTGGGCGGAAAAAATACTGATACGCGCTCAACAGTTTGTCTAAAAAAAATTGTTCTAAAAACACAGGTTTAAGACCGCGGACAGAAGCCGATTAAGTGTGATGTAATTTATCCATGAATATGGAGATTCTATCACCATTCGACACGAAACTGGGATCTTTAAACAGACAAGTTTCATTTTCGTGGGACACGAAAAAGCGAATTTATTGTTGGCAGTTTCGGCAGTCTGAGTAGTTAATTAATCCCAAAATACACGGAACTCATTTACGATATTCCGATAGGATTATGTTTACTCTATGTTCTCTAACAAAATGGTGTGAATACTCTCGATAGAACTATTTTAATCCGACGCTTTGTAACACCTTAAAACATTGCGCAATTTTCTGAATTTTCGTCGCATAAAATCAATAAAAATACGATGAGCAACTGAACATGTTTTTGAACATTCTAGAAGGGGTATATGTCCCTGATATATGTTTAACATTTCACGCAAAAACTATAAAAGATGACAAGGATATAATTAGTTTAATAGACCCACTCTAAATCTCCCATAGTAAATGCATGGGTCTGTGTTTGCATAGTTTCTGTCCCGGCATGCAACAGTCAAAATGATTATCTGTAAAATGGTCTGTAAAGTGGAGTTTGTTTTAATTCACATTTTATAAAACCTATTTACTTTACTAAAGGTCAGTAATAATATTCACTGTTTTAGATTTAATTAACTATTTGATTATTCTCATCGTAAATACGCCTCTTCTATTTGCTTGTTCTCATCGTATCGTAAATATTCAACTACAACGTTTCCGTCCATGTACAAAATATGATTTAATATCGTAGCAATTTTTAATTCATTTCACTTAATAATCTTAATTTAAAATAATCATTACGTGTAAACTGTACATAACCTCGTTTAAAAGAGAGATATGCATAGCTAATATGTATAGTATATACATCATACTTTAGTAGAAGACGTAATTTAATGCACCAAACATTGTATCACATTTAAAAAGTAATTCTTTGTAAAATAATACATGGACGATCTGATGCATGCATCTTCATTTTCTTTTTGCTAATTGTTTTCGGTAAACAGTTGTACCATTGACACAGGCCATTAATTTAAAATAATCATTACGTGTAAACTGTACATTACCTCGCTTAAAAGAGATATATGCATAGCTAATATGTATAGTATATACACCATACTTTAGTAGAATACGTTATTTAATGCACCAAACATTGTATCACATTTAAAAAGTAATTCTTTGTAAAAATAATTCATGGACGATCTGATGCATGCATCTTCATTTTCTTTTTGCTAATTGTTTTCGGTAAACAGTTGTACCATTGACACAGGCCACGATATATTGGGCTGGTTTTACCCGGTTCGAAGCTGGTTTACTCCGATTTCATATGATAACAAAGAAAAGCAATCGTAATTTCGGGCTAACATTTACTCATATTGGTAAACTAATTGGCACATGAGACACAGTGGAATCCAATTTTCCACTATGATATTCCCCCCTTCGGGAGAAATGATGGCGAAGGTGTTTATCCCATGATATTCACCTGGTCTGGTGACCCGTGTGTACCAATTTTCCTGCATATCGTCTAAGCTGATATCGAACGCTCGTTTGTGCTGATATATAATAACTAGCTGGGTTAATATCTAACTTTATTACATGATCCTACCCTTATTCCATTCAATAAACCCATTCTATAAATTGTGATATTAAACGTTCGTTTAATAACAGGAAATAGTTCCAGGTGACCTTTGTCTTCCGGTTTGTCGTCTGTTTACATTATGTAAGCTACATCTAAAAATACAATGGCTTCCAATATTTTTTTCCAACAAACTCTGATGAATGAAGAGTTTGAAAAGTTATTTCATTAATTATACGCCATTAATTACGACACAGAGTCTTTATTTATCTGGGACTATTTCTTTACGCGGACAAACAACGCACAGTTACGTGAAACGTCATCGCATGCATTATAGAAGCCAATGTTAGTTTCACGTCCTATTTGTTGATTTAAGTATGGTTTATCGAGGTTTTGGATCATATAATAAACAGAATCTACAACTCATCCCCAGTTTATAGCGGAATTTACAAAACTCGTCCAGTAAATTAGGTATGGACCTCGCCAAAGGCTCGGTCCAAACCTAATTTACTGGACTCGTTTTGTAAATTCCGCTATAAACTTGGGACTCGTTGTAGATCCTATATTACTACAGTTTCAACATCATGTTTATGCTTGTGTACGTGTGCTATGTAAGAGGGGTATTTCGGAAGTACATACTTGTTTGCGCCTTATTCTCAACGACTCGGTCATTTGCGCTTCGCTGAGGAAATAACCCCTTCCATACTAGTCCAAGTCTTCTCGTACTAAAACCGGCTAAGATATTGGGATGGAGGTGCCGGCACCTCCATCCCAACATCTTAGCCGGTTTTAGTACGAGAAGACTTGGACTAGTCAATGTCATCGCCTTATTTCCAGGGCTGCATATTAGCATTGCGCGAATATGGATTATATTTATGGAAGAGGTTATTTCCTCAGCGAAGCGGAAATGGTCGAGTCGTTGAGATGGGTCTGCGCCCATCAACTGAATTCACGTGTTGTCTTTACTATACTAAATACATATATATCAAAATATCACTCCAGTGGTGCTATATAAATTTGTAAATTATTCTCAGTTTAAAATAAATGTTGCTACGTATCAGCTGCATGTGCCCGACGCGGAGATACACATATTTTAAGTTATTTATGTTAGAAAATACATTGGCCTAACAATATTTACTTTGACATTATAAGCCAGTGCATGTTCCTGTATATGCTAGGCTCCCTATCACAGACTCGCTTCGCATATATACGAGAATTCATGCACTGGGATATAGTATTTAATGCTACACCAACGCATCTCCCGTCGTGAACCTCGTGATAGGATTAAAGATATCTTCATGGCTCCAGTCCAAATTTTATGAAACATGCTTTGCTCTTTATTTAGATTTTGTTAAAGACAATATCGGGTGCGATATTAATTTTTCTAGCCGCTTACTTCATATAGTTTTTATGATAAAATGGGTTGCCAATAATGATTTTGTCAAGCTTTCAATAGTAAAATTGCATTCTTTGGTTTATATACAAGTCTATAGTTAGTA
This sequence comes from Siphonodentalium dalli, assembly GCA_032622095.1. NCBI lineage: Eukaryota > Metazoa > Mollusca > Scaphopoda > Gadilida > Siphonodentaliidae > Siphonodentalium > Siphonodentalium dalli. The sequence goes on along the minus strand of CP136069.1, from coordinate 32,370,881 downwards.
TGTCATATTTTGTTTCCAACATTGTTTTAGTGACTCAAAGCAAAACGTGAATTTAATAAAAATATTTTTCATATAATTAGCCCCTAAACCCGGCCTCATATGTTTAGTAAGACACCTGTGTATTATCGGTACGCACAGTGGCGTAATAATTTAGCGCAATGATATCGATCAGTATTATTATTTGATTAGTTTGGCGTCCACCCACGCATCTTATGACGTCACGTAAAGTACCCCTACATTGAATCTATTAGGGTTGTTTATTATGTCATGACCTCGATGAACAATGTGCCATGTCACTCCCTATGAATGTGTGAATGTTAAAGGAACGCGAGGCACTATCAGTGTGTAAATGTTAAAAAGACGGAATGCACCCCTTGTGTATGTTAAAGGGACGCAATGTGTGAATTTTAAAAAGATACAATGCACTCTAAAGGGACACGCGATACTCGCGGTGGGTGATTGTTAAAGAGACACGAGGCACTTGCAGTGGGTGAACGTTAATAGGACACAGAACAAAATTTAAAATAAAAAAAATTCTAAAATTTAAAAATATAAAAACATTTTTTTTTAATTCAGAAAGCAAATATCCAAACTTCAAAAACTTTTTCAAAAATATCTTCTTTTTTTTTTCAAGAATTATAAACAAAAATTAAACCTTCAAGTTTTTCAAGCACTAAGAAAACGTTGACATATTTCGCAGCTTTCTTACAGCCGGTTACCGCGCTACAACCGGTGACGCTATTATCCTCCGTATCTGATAACGTCTGAATCTAGAACCGTTTCTAGGTCATACCCAGTATCTTCGTATCGCCAGAATATATCGTTCTTCGACGGTGTTCCTGAGATAACTCAGTTTTTACTATTCTTATGTTTTTGTATATTGTAGTTCGAGACCTTTCTGCATAAATGACACTTGTGCATTATCGCGAATTATAGGAAGAACGATCGCCCTTATAGGAGCGAAAAGAAGAGAGAATATGGTGTGGTATACACCCTCCGCGTTAAGCTTTCATACGTTTATTTTCTTTTAGTGTTATTGTTTTTGGTGAAAAAAAAGTGCGCGCAGCCCTCAGATTTTGAGCCCTCAGATTTTGATCTCTTACAAAACAAGAAATTCAATTAATTGAGGAAAAACACCCACTGTCCTGAGTGGTATTGATAAGCTATTGGGGGGGGGTCTACCACTTCGCATTGCAAAATAACATGAATGACACCAACAGCTTGAATGTGAGAATAACCCACCATATATGGTTGATATTCAACCAGGCTGTTCTTAAGTTTCTCAATTGATGACTGATGTACATATACACTACACACAAATAGTAATAACAATTAACGTTGTGATTTTGAAACTAACCATGCTAGAATGTCAATTTTGATTCCCATAGAGATCGTCAATGATGTCTATGCGCAAGGGACCCACGCCAATCTTCTCTGTTGGGATTCCAATTGTTGGCTTATTAAAGATGCACATATGCTGAAGATACAGTCACGCGCAAAACGCGATCCCGTACATGTAGGTCGGGTTTAAATGTTTAAATGAATTAAAATGTCATTGAAATAATCGGTTTCTCCCCATAAACATCCATATATTCAAAATACATGTTTTTGGAGCATAATTAGGTACCGGGTAGTCCATACTGGACGCCATCATGGAATTAAATTTTTTTGTTTAATTTTCAGACATATTTATTAGTTATGTGGATGGAGTTATAATTAACCTCACATCCTTATATTGGTTATGCGGATGGGGTTATCATTAAACCTCACATCCTTATATTGGTTATGTGGATGGGGTTATCATTAAACCTCACATCCTTATATTGGTTATTTAGATGGAGTTATCATTATATCTCACATCAGTGTGTTGGGGATTTTGGACCTTGACTTGGGACCTTTGTTTTTTGGTGAGTTTAAAACCTGTTTACATTTCGAAATGTTGTCAATTTTGTATCGTCTGCAGCGGAACTCGGCATGTTGAAGCAAAAGTTACAAGGCATTGCACCGTTATGATTTTGGCATTGTTGAACAGAAGAGAAATACAGAATACAAATCAGTATCAAATGATAAAATGTATATGTAACGAGTCTATAATACAAATGAAAAACTTGGGTAGGGGTGGGCGATACGGGGAAATATGGGTTGATACCGATATAGATGTGAAGAGCGATAATGACCAATGTTGATATATTATGCATCTCAACTCTATTGTTGCGACAAGGCTATAAAATAGAGGGGGTGTCAGAAACTTACTAGTTGTTATCTCTATATAGTGCCAGAATAGTTATTTATCAACTTCTATAGTGGTACAATGCAAATTAGAATCAAATTATAAAATATGTATCTAACACAACTATACCGATGAAAAGAAAAATAATAATTTGGGCTGGGATTAGATGTTGGGTTGGTTATATGGAGTAAAAGGAGTTCATACGATGAACTGACATAAATTAGTACTAGTAGAGCTATAGCGATCAATGTTGCCATGTAATGCATCGCGACTGTACTGTAGCGACAATTGTATAAAATTTAAGGGGGGGGGGGTCTGAAATTATCTCTATCTCTATAGATGGCACCAGAATTATATAGAAAGGAATAGCAATTGATATATGTATACGGCATAGAACACGTAATACCATACACATAAGTATTGATCACATGATAAAAATATGTACATAACTCGACTATACCGATGAAAAAAGTAATAAATTGGATCAGGATTAGAGGTTGGGTTGGTTACATGTGGATAATTGGATATGAAGTTAATACGATAGATGAAAACAGACAGCACTTTCTGATAAGATGTCCAGCCCTGAATGAAGTCAGAAATCGAACTTTACCACAGATTGAGGACGAATTGAGGGAGTGTCTTGCTGTCAACTACACCAACTTGTCTGAAGACTCCAAGATGGATGTCATACTAGATGTGGGATGTGTCCAATCTATCTGAAGATATTCATAACTCCAAAGACATCACCCAGCTGCAGTTCCATACTTCCAGGTTATGCTATGCGCTACATATCGAGAGGTACAATAAGCTGTTACTTATGAAAGAGCAGAAGAATTCTATGAAACTACAACACAGTTCCCAGTCATATACACAGCAACAAAATGTAAATTAGTATTTTTAGATCAACTACTGTATATAAACTCACTAAATTGGAAGGTGATGATTATTTTAATACCCATATTGAGGTTGCTCGTACACGGCCATAGAGAAGAAGAAGTAAGTAAGTAAGTAAGATAGGGGTTGATACGATAGACCGAAATAAATAGACCGAAATAAAATTGTCGAGTGATAGTGACCAATGTTGACGTAAAAAGTAATGCGACTGTACTGTCGCACAATTATCAGGTAGAAATTGCCAAATATGTTCCCTGGTGTCCAATATGGAGCACATCACTCATCAGAAAACATTCGCAGGGCCCTAAAATTTATTTAGTTCACAGGATTTCCCATTCAAATCGATTTATGTCCATAAAACTCTTATTTTTCAAAATTTTAAGCTGAGAATTGGTGTGTCTGCGTGAAATACTTATATATTCCTAAAATGACAGGTTCCAGCACGTAATTATGTTCTAGATGGCAGAAAGAAAAAAAATTTCGATGATAAATTTTAATATAGGATTTGCCAATCAAAACGATTTATGTCCATAAAACTCTTATTTTTCAAAATTTTAAGCTGAGACTTGGTATATCTGCGTGGAATACTTATATATTCCTAAAATGCCAGGGTCCATTACGTAATTATGTTTTAGATGGAAGAAATGATTTTTTTTCGATGATAAATTTTAACATGGGATTGTCCCATTCAAATCTATTTATGTCGATAAAACTGTTATTTTTCAAAATTTTAAGCTGAGAGTCGGTGTTTCTGCGTGGAATACTTAATATTCCTAAAACGGCAGGGTTCAGCACGTAATTATCTTTTAGATGGAAAAAAACCCTATAATTTTTTTATTTTTTTGGAAATTTTAAAGTTTTAAATTGTGTTCTGTGTCCTTTTAACTTTCACCCACTGTGAACGCCTCGTGTCCCTTTAACACTCACCAACCGTGAGTGCCTCGTGTCCTTTCAACGTTCACACACTGTGAGTGCATCGTGTCCCTTTAACATCCATCCACCTCAAGTGCTTTGTGTCCTTTAACATTCACACATTGCGAGTGCATTATCTCTCCATATAACATTCACATACCGAGAGTGCCTCGTGTCTGTTTAACATTCACGCATCCGAGTGCATTGTCTCCCTTTAACATACTATGAGGTATTACACCTACAGGAACATAACTCAATGCGGAGGCTCCCCGTCGTTCATCGATGTCATTATGTTAATTATAATATAACTGATATTCAATTTGTGTTATTTAGTGTTGACTGTGAGATAAACATGGGTGATAAGGGTGGTTGAACAATTTTGTCGACATGAAAAGACATATTTAAACGTAACTTTATTTTTCTTGAAGGTGTATTTACTTCCTCTTTGGTTGTGATAAGGAATCAATATTAATTTTTTTTTAACCCCAGTCGTTTCGATATCGTTTATCCTTGCTAAAATGTGATTATGTGATAAAAAAGGATCTCAAAATTCTCAAATCTTCGCAATTCTATTATATATACGAAATATATTAACATCGTCCACTAAATCCTCCCATCATTGTAGTCATTGTAATACAGTCTGGTATGTTCACCTTAACATTTTGGCGGGACGAAACGAGAAATTGCTTCCTACATATCGATATATGAATTCCTCGATAACCTGAAACATATACCTGCTTCAGCAACAACGATCTTTCAATGCATTTGATAATCGGAAGCCATTATTTTCTTAACCAGTAAAGAATCGAAACAGCCCCGGCCATACCCCCAATCATTAGTGACAGATTTATTATAAGCCCATGAATACAACCAATACATATGTATTAACACATATACATGTAGATGCATCTCATAAGTGGTTTGGATACTTTATTTGTCTATTATGAACTACATTCTATCCTTTTCATTATCATTTCACTTCATTAGTTGCCACTTCATGTTTGTATACGTAGGGGCGACAGGAAGACGGCCCATCTGCGCCATGTCGCTCCTGTATAATACCATTGTTGTTTATTTATTATTACCATTGTCATAAGCTTGTAAATATTATACAAATAAACAATCAGCATCGTCATCAATTCGATTCGAGCCTCGCAAAAGCTCAGCTCGAATATAATTTAGTGCATGCCCACGCGCGGTTAATAAATTACGTATAGAATTGCGACTCATTAGAGATCATGTATATGTATGTATGTTGTTTTTGTAAGTGCAGGTCTGCATGGACTCCTGCATAATACATCTTTAAAATGGCATTGTGATTCATTGCGGTCACGATTTAAAGGGAGAATTTAAACTCACGTTCGTTCTCGGAATACTCGTTCTGTTCACTGTCTGACAACCAACACGTATCGTTCTTGAATGAGTGCGATTTGCAGCTAGAATCTTGAAAGCACGCCACCGCGCATTCGATCTTCGATCTCATCTGCACGGATGATCCACTTGCTTGGAGTTTGTTGGGGTCGCGATAGTAGTGACGTTCTATAGTATCCCCGAAAATGTTGGTGGCCATGACGAATATAAAGATGAGTCCTAACCGGGCAGCCATACCTAGAAATATGTAACCTCTATACACAACAGCGATATATGATTATCACGTCTCGGTATCTTCTTCTTCTCTTGATCGAACCGTGCTCGGAGCAACTTCACTATACAAATGTATGTGTACAATTAAACACTAATGGTTAAAAAAACACAAGATCTTCTCTGGTGGACCCAAGTGTCGCATCCACAAAGTAAGGTTGAGAAAGTCTGAACACGAATAACCCAAATATGAAAGTCGTCGAGGAGTTTGAACAGGACACTGTCACATAATATTAGTATTCAGCAGCTGCGTCCTTTGTGTTCGGATGGTGAAACACAATATGTCCGTTAGCGATTGAAGCCTGACAGTGTATTTAAATACCGCCCCCTTTTCACAGAATAAGGCTGAAGTTAGAATCTTAAGGTGGTGCTGAGGTCGTCAATTTTCCACCCCCTCATAAATCACAGATGGAAATATAATACTGCAATAGCCATGTCAGTGCGTGAACTGCATTCGTTGTAAACTAGCTATTGTTCTATATATATATATCGGATGTGTGGAGCCACTTATGGTGTCCTGTTTCCGCGACATACTTCTTTCGCTTCCTTCGTTTGTTTTATTGTTAGGTTCCTTCGCGGCGAAGCGAGCGAAATAATCACAATTATTTCCGTTCTTTCGCCAAGAATAAACTGAAGGAAGCGAAAAAAATCAAACGAAGCAAGCGAAAAAATCAATTGTTATTTCGCTTGTTTCGTTTGGTTTTTTCGCTTCCTTCGGTTCATTCGTGCGACATTTGTTGTTTTTTCGCTTCCGACGGTTCATTCGCTTGCTCCGCGAAGTAACCGAAGCAAGCGAAGGAACCGCCGAAACACAACAACAACAACCGAAAGCGAAAATAAGACAAAAGAAACTTTCGTCGTTTGTTTTTTGTTTTCGCTTGCTTCATTTTATTTTTTCGCTTCCTCCGGTTCCTTCGTTGTGAGATTATTTCGCTCGCTTCGCCGCGAAGGAACCGAAGCAAGCGAAAAAAACAAACGAAGGAAGCGAAAAAACTAAATGGCAGAAACAGTTTGCCATAGGCACGGACTCAGCATGAGTGTTCATAGCTTAAATGTGCTTGCTCCAATGAGCCTGACTATATAGTTGTATATGTACTGTTGAATCTTAAAGGGATATATTTCTTGCTTCAGAGCGAGTTGACAGAACAGATATTTAAACAAGACAGTCAATGACTGTGGAGACACCCACCAGACTGTAAAGACTGAGAAGACTGGGACTCGGAAGACGATAAGAGTTAGTACTTGTCAAATTCACATTAAAACAAGTAGTCCTAAAGAGGGACGTAGTCTAGAGGGTCTCCGTTGAGCAGTGGGGTGTCCACCTTGAAATATGGTCCAGATCCCCTACCCACATAGTCCATACTCTGCTCCTCTCAACTGAAGCAAACACTCCCAAGATCGTAAAATTCTTTTGCACATATTGTAATTTTACAACTGATACCGTAAGCTTTCAGAACTGTGGCGAAGTTACAACCTGACATGCCCCCCGTTTTCAATGGGGATCCCAACTCTCCATTGGCCATATACACCAAATGCCATTTCTTGATTGGTCGAACCCATTTTAACAAATCGTAGCCGAGTCCCAAGTAACACAAGGACCCTCCATACTAGTTACTACATATTAGTTAAATATAAGCTGAATAGGCCTGATGGTTTTTGATAGGAAGGCATTTTAAGAATTACAATGGAAGGACAAGTTATGTCCATGGCTCCGCCCTTATTTGACCAGGTGACGTCATTTTAACAGATCTGTATCCCTGTCACACAAGAACCTTCCATACCAGTTATAAGCTAAATAGCCCCGATGATTCTTGAAAAGATGTTTTTAGAATTACTATCGATGGAAAATGTTAGGTCCCTAGCTATGCCACCTTTTTGACCATGTGACCCCCATTTGAACAGAACTTAATCCCAGCCACATAGGGACCATCCACACAAAACATATCTCAATTCTTCATCTCAGGTAAGCTAAGAAAAATGACTCCTTCTTTCTCGTTCAGTTTCCCATATGTAATTGCCTGAGAAAACAGGTATTTAGTTTTACTGGCCTAACTGTCAGTTTCATCATTCACACTTGGCCTTAGGAGTTTGTTATCATAAGATATAGGTCATTTCTATACAAACTCTCTAACAGGCAGAATTGTAGGCTATTAATCAAAGGAGCCGTCATTCCAATCAGATTTTGTTAACACTGCCATTTAATTTATTACCTTATAATCAATGTGACTTCTATATTGTGTTAAGTAAACATTCTGTGACTGAAGGCACCTTCCTCATATCTCATAGAGCTCTGAATTTCTGCTGTTTGCATGCTGTTGATTTTAGACTGAATTAAACCAAATTTGGTTTGAGTCACCATGTGGATGTTATAATGGTGTTATTTTTTTTAAATTTAGCAAGAAATTAATCCCAATTAAAATAAAAAAAAAATTATTTGAAAAAAAAAGAGTTGTGTTCCTGGCAATGTTCCTATTTGACCCCGTGACCCCATTTGAACAAATCTGAACATCCCAGTCACCCAAGGATCCTCTATACCAAACATAAGCTAAATCGGCCCAATGGTTCTTGAGAAGAAGTCATTCTAATAATTACTATGGAGGAATAGAGTTATGGCCCTGCTTTCGCAACTATTTGACCCAGTTACCTCATTTGAACAAATCTGAATGTGAGTCACTTAGGGAATATCCACACCAAATATGAATCCATTCGGTCTTATTGTTCCGAAGAAGATGTTTAAAGAATTGTTGACGGACGGATGGACGGGCGGACGGACGGGCGGATGGACGGACGATGGACGAGGAGTGATGACTATAGCTCCACCGAAGACTCCGTCTCAGGTGAGCTAAAAAAAATAAAATTAAATCTTAAGTCGAATCACACAAACCAAAAACTATAATCAGGTCAGGCACATCCTGAATTCAATTATTATAGTTATGTTCAACTATATATAATAGGTAAATATGAATTTTGACGTTGTGTCAATTCGATACAAGAGGCATAACTCAATATAATTTATTTTAAATATTAAAAACAGTGTCATACTAAACAGGCACCATGTTTGATGATGTGGCGAAATAGCATTTATTACACGATCCTACCATTATTCCATTCAATAAACCCAGTTTGTAAAATGTGATATTAAACTTTCGTTTAATAACAGGAAGTAGTACCCGGTGATCTTGAACTTCCGGTATGTGGTCTGTTTACATTACGTACGCTAAATCTCAATATACTATAGCTTCCAATGTGTTTCCAACAAATTCTCATGAATGGAGAATTTGAAAAGTTATTTCATTAAATATACGCTAGTGTTCGGTCCGAATATTCGAATATTCGCTCGTAAAAATAAAATATTCGAATATTCGAATAATTATTTGACTATTCGAATATTCGAGAATAATCTCCGGGTAATTGTTTCCTGGTTTGTTATTAGTCTGAGGGTCTGTTAAAAGACCATACACGAATTAATTTGACTTAACTGTAACGTTCTGATTTGATTGGCGTCATGACGTCGAAATAATTTTATTGGCTAGGTGTAAACCAGACCGTGCTTGCATGTGGTCATAGGAAGCGGACCTTTTTGTTTTGTTTGCGCGTTGTCACTTTACCCCGAAGTCGCCAAATTAGCTAAGTTCTATCTCGGTATACCGGCCACCAGTGTATCGTCTGGACGCGCGTTCTCTACCGCAGGGCTGATCTCTACTGAAAAACGCAACCGGTTGAAGCCGCAGACTGGCCGAATGTTACACTTCTTGAACAAGAACCTTTAAGCCATGCATGGAACATTGACTACTTGAACTTCATAAACAGATAAACTCTTGCTATTAAGCCAAAATACTTGTTTTCTCTCTCTTTTTTTGCGTATAGCATGTGCATGGATAAATATGCTATTTCATTAAATAATAAATTGGTTCCAAAATATGTTATCTATATAATTTTACAATTTATATAAATATTCGAATACTATTCGAATATTCGCTCGTTATTCGAACCGAATATTCGAATACCGAAATCCGTCGAATACCGAACACTAATATACGCCATTAAATACGTCGCAGAGTCTTTATTTATCCGGGACAATTTCTTTACGGGGGCAAACAACGCATATTTACGTGAAACGTCTTCGCATGCATTATAGAAGCCGATGTTAGTTTCGCGTTCCATTTGTTTATTTAATTATGTTTTATCCAGAATTTGGATCATAAAATAAATAGATCCTACAACTCGTCCTCCGGTATATAGCAGAATTTTAAAAAAAACTCGTGCAGTAAATTAGATCTGAACCTCGCCAAAGACCCATACCAGATATAATTTACTGGAATCGTTTAGTAAATTTCGCTATAAACTAGGGACTCGTTGTATGTCATCTATGTCTCGATCCTTGCAAACAAAATGTTTCTGTTCCTTGTGTCATTGTTAACTAAAATAATGCCAGCCCAAAAAGCTGCAAAACAAATTTTATCGGGAGACTGAAAATTTAAGTTTAAATAGATTCACTTTGGTAGAAGAACATGGATTTTCTTTTTAAACCAGAAAGTATTGTTTTTAGAAAGTGTTCAAACTTACTTTTCAACTATCTGTTCCTGTATTATAAACCACGTATCACATGATAAGGGCTCCACTTTTTAATTAATCCATACATTTGAAGATGTAGCTTCAATTCTGGTAATTTCTGGAAGATTAAATTTCTGGACCATCAGTTTTGAAATTAGACAACTCTGGGCCACTTTGTGTGATTCTTTCAGCTGTATCCACCCGAATGTAGTGAACACGCCTGAGTGTAGTGTGTTTGTCGTTTGCAGAATGAGGTCCCCAGAGGGTGAATTTAGTGACGTTATCCCGCACTGCGGGCTAGCATCACAGAATTAACCCTATGCGGACCTGATTCTGCATGAACTCATGTGCTATGGGAGACTCAGATTGAGTTCCCAAATGGTGACTATAATAATTGTGATGCACACCGATTGGGAACATCGATTATTCAATGTGTCGTCCTCCAATTATGGGAAATAGATAAACTAACAAACACTAAACTAAAAAATAAATATAATATATGTGAAGGAGTTTCTATAGAAATTTGACAATAAAGAAACTTTCCATAGAAGATGAGGCCAAAGTGTAGAATGAGGTCCCCAGATTGTGAATTCAGTGACGCTATCCCGCTAAGCGAGATAGTGTCCCTAAATTCAGCCTCTGTGGACATATTATGCAAATGACAGGCACATTAAAATCAGACCGTGACCATCAATGATGAAATTAGACACATCTGCGCCACCTTAACAGGATAACGCTTAGGTCAGACTCTTGAAGTGGTGACTTAGTGGTCACGTGCAGAAACAAATGGAACTAAATGATACCGACCCTTGTCAATGTCGATATTCGCGTATTGTGTTAAACAATATTGCGACAAATTCTCGTCCCAAAATAACGTTGAGTATTGGCCTATGCATACTTGTTAGTGTCACGTGGGTGAACTGTTTTCCTGCAACCGGATATCTAACAACACCCGGCACGAAGAGTTTGCAGCGAAAATAGCTATTATTATATTTTGCACAAAAGGGTTGGAACTCTATGTCAAAGATATGATATTCTAATAAGTAAAGAAAGCGATCTGCACTTTGTACAGTTTGTGTTTGAATACGGAAATATGTGACCCGCCATATCAAATCCAGTCGTGAGTCGGGATTTTTTTTACTATGTGCCAATGCATTCTCTTATATATGCGAGTCGACCATAGGTCGCCTCGCATATATAAGAGAATGCATTGGCCTAACAATTTTTTATCATTTTTTTTAAATAAATGTTTCTTACAATTTTTAGGACATAAAATAAAAAACATCCATTACCCTGCAGGGAACCCCATACATATATAGAAGCATATAGAAGAGTGTCGTCTGCTCATGTTTGTCTGGGGCTCTGTATTGGTGATATTATAAAATTGTTAAAGAATACAAGAAAAAATTATTAAAGTTGTAAAAAATTGTTAGGCCAATGCATTCTCTTATATATGCGAGGCGACCTATGGTCGACTCGCATATATAAGAGAATGCATTGGCACAGGGTAAAAAAAATCCCGACTTACGACTGGATTTGATATGGCGGGTCACATATACCATGAGTGTCTGCATAGAAATATTGAATTTTAACGAGCGGCTGCAAGCCTCGAGTGAAAATTCGATATTTCTTTCCAGACACGAATAAGATGTTTCGGCTATTCAAACAAAAAGCTGTAGGTATTCTTTTTGTTATATGCACCTTATACTGCTCGGTGTTGCTAATTTATGCTGCATTTTCACGTTTAATAGTACAACAAATTGAACAATACTCGGAAAGAAACATCTGGTTGACCCAATGTCTGACCCGCTTTCAATGGCACAATTAGTACCTTCGCAGAACAAAATAGTTCCACATTATACTGTTTAAAAAATGGATCCAGAAATTTCATTGCAATTTCATTTAATGTTACAAATAACATTAAGATATTTAAAACAATTAAAAACAATTCAGATGAGCAAATGACTTGAGAAATGATTTTTTTTATAATTCTCGTTATTATTTTACCTCTTCCGAAACTGTTGGCGATTAATGTAATATTCCAAGGGAACACCGTGTCCGTACCGTAAATATCACAAGTATAACGTACTCTGGGGAAAATTTATCCCCAACAAGGCAAACGAGGTGCACAATTTATGACATCTGAGTACGAACTTCCGAGTATTCCCTATCGTATTGTGATAATTGCCAACCGTTTAGGAATTGGAGAAATAAAAACTTGCTGTCAACTCTGCAAATATTTTGGCAAGAAACATCGAAGATTCAGTTCCTAAATTCACTCACTAGTCACCGTCATATATTCTCCGAATATGTTTGAACTGTTTCGGACTTGCCACATTCAAATCGTTGTTGACACGTTAAATTGACTTAGAAGTTAGAGACGACCGGAGGTACATGTACACATTTATTTGTGCATGGCATGTGTTGCAACTAAACATTGTTGACAGACCCAAATGGACATGCACTGACTGAGGAACTACTGGTGCTAGTTTTAAGTTAGTGTTGATAGGAACATTCACATTTCAACCTGCAATTACTTTAATTGGATTTGAATCAGAATATATGGTGCAAGGAGTGGTTTCTATGGTGGTATTTATGTACGTCCGGAGATCAGAAGATATCTAACTGAACTTCCATGGTATTTAGCGGAATGCATTGTTAAGATTATGACATCAAATCATCGATTACCAATAGAAAGTGGGCGGTGGAAAAAATCAAAACGGAATGACAGAGTATGTTCATTATGTAATGACGGCATATATAGGAGACGAATACCACTTTGTAATTACGTGTTCACACCTTAATGATATCCGAATCAAATATATTCCGGACTATTACTGGAAATATCCCAGCGAAGAAAAGTTCTATAGACTTCTATCGATTGAAAATAGTACTATATTGCGGAGATTGTCATTATATCTTAAGTGTGCATTTAAGGAATTTTCCAAAATCTGAGACACTGAAGACCCCACCGCCTGGGAAAAAACTCCCCATTTCAAAACACATACCATTTGTTGAGACCGGGGGTAAATATAACTGCTGTTCCCCTGCATTATTCGATGTGGGTGATAAAATGGGAATGGGCGTGCCTTCACCCAGAGGGGTTGAGATACATAAATATTATAAGTTATTATGGCTCTGGCATGAGTATAAGAGTATAGCAACTATATAGTTTCCTGCTATTTAACATATATGTATATATATATATTGCATTGTTCTGTGTTAAATCATAGCTTTTGCAATAAACTGAAGCTTTCATAGTTTAGAGTTTCGATCAGGTGAGTCTTTTATCAGTGTTTAAGTTTGCTTCCTCCAACATGTATGTCATTATGTTGTATATGGAATTTATTTCGAGTGCGTTTCGCTTAAACCAGGATTTTCCCTTTTCCCATCCTTGGTGGTATAGTGCTAGGAAGAAAGGGCTGTCCCCGTCTTTCATGTCAATGGGACGTTCCGCTTCAAAAAGCTCGTACAACATATAGATAGAACCGCATGAGTGTCTGGATTTTGACGTAATTATCGCACGAGATTTGTTGGCGGAGCGATACCTCGAGTGCGGGACGCAGTCCCGCACGAGAGGTATCGCGTTCCGCCAACAAATCGAGTGCGATAATTCGTCAAAATCCAGACACTCATGCGGTTCTATTTTTATTACATATCTCCGTATCATAGTAAATTGACTCACAATCGTACATCTCCGGTACAGAAAATGTGAATTTAATTGAGTTTTAACACTGAATGAAATAGTTCCGTCGACAGATTGCACTAGTGCGATTCTGAGAATTATCACACGCCTGGAAACTCGTGCAATCATGCGAATTACGTTGATAGATATGTAATAAAACCGGATTCCTAACATTGTCATCGGTCGCATATGCCATTGGGTTCGTCTTCCTAATATCTATAGGATTTTCACCTGTGTCTGGGTCGGGCGTTCTTGTTTTTATAGTCTGGCTCCACCTTTTTTGTGATGCGATGCTTCCCCTGTTTGGATACCGTGTTTTTAAATATATGGTGTTATATACGCGTATACTGCGTACACTGTTAGACAAGATGCCCAGGAACCAAGCTGAAGAACAAGTAGTTAGTTCTTAGTGCTTCAAACACAGTTGTAGAACTAACATTACCTACAATTACTGCTGTTTGGTTCTTGAGAATTGAAGAACCAAAAGTGGACAGACGGATTATTTACAACTAAACTTAAATCATCGTCGTCGAATTCGTCGTCATTGTCATCGTCGTCATCGTAATCATCGTATGCATTTTCATCACCTTCGCAATCGTCATCGTCAATCGGCATCATCGCTGTCGTCATCATCCATAGTCATCGCCATTATCATCATCACCATATCTATCTTCGTCGTAGTCATGTCATCATCGTCATCGTATTCATTACCATCATCGCTGTCGTCTTCGTTGTCATCATCATGATCATCATCGCTGTCGTCGTAATTATCATAATAGCAGTTGTCATCACCGCTGTCGTCGTCGTAGTCATAAACATCATCGCTTTCGTCGTAGTCATCGTACACTGCATACACCGTCATTACCGCGAATTCCCATATATGTATACAAGCAATTGATGCTCAAACCTGGCTGAACAATATTTGCGAATGCTGTGTCATGTGAATAGATATAGTGTCTCTGCACAAGATTGTCACAGCATATTTATTTAATATATCAGAATTGACCCAAAACACGCTAACAACTTTCTGCACCATAATTAACGCGTACCACGCTAACCACTTTCCTGTCGAATTCCGAGATGTCGCATATAGTGCACCCATTTGCAAGCAATTGATGCCCACAACTGGCTAAACAATATATGGGAATGTTGCGTTATATGAATAGATATAGTGTCCCTGCACAAAATTGTCACTGAAGATTTATTAAATATATCAAAATTAACCCAAACACGCTAGCTAACCACTTTCCTGTTGAATTCCGAGATATCGCATATAGTGTGACATTTGCAAGCAAATGATGCTCAAAACTGGCTGAACAATATTTGGTAGTGTCCTGTCACGTCAATACATATAGCGTCCTGCACAAGATTGTCACTGCATATTTATTAAATACATCAAAAGTACCCCTAGGTAACAAATTTCGTTGAAACCCGTCCGTTTTACCCGATTTGACCTTGAATTGACCATTTTGAAGGTCACGGTCAGGTCGGGGTCACGATTTGATCCGTCCAAAACACTACCCGGTCAAATGTACCACTAGGTATCAAATTTCGTCGAAATCCGTCCAGCAGTTTGCCCGGCCATTCCTAATAAACAGACAAACAGACCCAAAATATAGGAGACTAGCAGATTAGTCCGCCACTGGCGGCAATCGTCAGAAACATGACAATTTTTTATTTTGTTAATTAATGTTTTTAATTAATTTTTTAATTTAATTTTTTGTTTTTCAATGAGTTAATTGTGCCGATAAAAATCTCCTCCGTTCCTTGGAACCCCTAAGTACGAAATTAAGTACGAAATTTCGCCTCGAGACGGTCAATGGAGCCGTATTTATACTCGTCGTGTATATAGACGCTCTTTATCAACGACACTGCTGATAGGAACGCGATTAATCCCGCAGTGCCGTTCTTGTGACTGAGAGTGGAGAACGGGTGCTCTGAGCTTCTCCAAAACGCCGCGACGACCATTCCCGTGGGTTTTTATCCTTAGATGGGAAGTTTGAGCCCGATCGGTCCTGCCGTTTTCGAGTCTATAAAGGACACATACATACACGGAAGTCTCAAAATATATAGTAGAATAGTAACCGAGAATACCAAATTAGTGGAATTGTTGTTTTAACCACGAGCCTTTTGGCGAGTAGTGGTTAAAACCACAATACCACGAGTGATGAAAATATTGTACTCTCGTCTACTATGCGTGTATTTTATTGATGGCATTTTTGATTTGTTCCACTAATTCAACTACTCCGTTGTTTACTTGTAATGTATATCCTCATTGAGATACACAAACACGACGATGTAAGGAATATGCGTCACGCGTATATGTGACCCGCCATATCAAATCCAGTCGTAAGTCGGGATCTTTTTTACCCTGTGCCAATGCATTCTCTTATATATGCGAGTCGACCATAGGTCGCCTCGCATGTATAAGAGAATGCATTGGCCTAACATTTTTTTACAATTTTAATAAATTTATAATTTCACCCAATACAGAGCCCCAGACAAACATGAGCAGACGACACTCTTCTATATGCTTCTATATATATGTGTGGGGCTCCCTGCAGGGTAATGGATATTTTTTTTATTTTATGTAATAAAAATTGTAAGAAACATTTATTTAAAAAGAATGATAAACAAAATTGTTAGGCCTATGTATTCTCTTATATATGCGAGGCGACCTATAATTCACGCCATCACGTCAGTCTGTTTCTGAGCCGTCAGTCTCTTGGTACAACCATTCATATTTCCTAGTTCATATAACACTATAGCAAGCTACATCTCATTGAAATGTAGGCAATTTTCCTCATATCTAATTGAAATTATGACAACTTCCAATTTTTAATGGATGTTACATAAGAACCATTTTCCTAACTTACGATGTAGTTCTACTGTGGGTATAAACGTTTAACACATGAAATTACGTTTGAACACTTACGCCCACAGTATAAATGTATATCCACAGTAGGGAGCTGTATACCCATTGTATGGTGTAACGATGAAATAGGTGTTATATACACAATAGTTTTGGCAATCATGGTACAAATATGTTTACACCAGATATCTAGCAAGAATCAATAGTGTAATAACCCATGGCATGCATTCCATCGCTCGGACACGATAGACCAATCGACGCCACATTATTCTATAATTCCATAACTTATCGTTCGAATAGAATAGACTAGAATAACTGTATTTACCAACCATAGGCGCCTTCACGCGCAGGCATTGAATTAGGGTACGTTCATACGCTGGCAAGTTTGCACGGTATGTTTTTGCGGGCATTTCGTCATAGAAAACCACATGGTGCCAGAATATGAACGGACACGTGCACATAACATGCATCTTTACCAAAGCGAAAGACATGAGAAGTAACAATGCTACTGGCATTTGCCTTCAAAAAACTGCATTATTTATTCTTGCGAAATAATTGCATGATATTTACAGGCACATTCCGGTAGCATCGTTACTAGTGGAACTACAGAGATTTTACTTCGCACGTATTTAGCCGTGGCACAGATGCAGATTATGTCCTTGTTTCCGTTCATATTATGGCACAATATGGTTTTCTACGACAAAATGCTTGCAACATACCGTGCAAACTTGCCAGTGTATGAACGTACCCTTAGGGTGGATACACACATGCATGTAATCTCTGTAAATATCGTGTATTTGGAGTTTTACATGGATCATACACACCGTGTAATATGTGTCCGCTGACAACCCAATCATTGCGACTGTGTTTGACCACAGTGAGTTAAACTCTGAACCGTTGACTGGGACAAAGTCGTCAGGCCGCTTAAAATAATTATTTGCGCGATAACTCAAATGGTCGACGTTCTGTTTATATCATTGTCAGTCTTCTATTGATGTTAATACCAGTGATGGTCTCTTCCCCAACGCATGGGGCTATGACCCCCAACATGCACGGGGAGCTATATTATCCCGGAAGCTACCGAATTCACCATTGCATATTTCCTCGACGGGGGTGTGCACGCAGCACCCTGAGTCCTGACACCCTGCTTTATAAATATCGTAGTCATGTCTATCGTGTCTGTTTTCTACGAGTGATTAATCTAATATGCAGCAATTTATGCTATTCATATAATTATTAACATATTATACAGCTTTAAATTTGAATGCATGCTGTTTGTCTTCATTCGGCGAAAGGGTTGCCTAGCTACGAGTTCCCAACTACGTCACCTTTCCTCTCTTGTGTTATACAGTTTTACATGTATACGCAAAATTTACAACTATGGAATATTTAAGTAAAACATTATATTGTAATTCTTGCCCAGATAATCGCGGCTGATACATTGAATTAACTCCCTTAGTTATTGGAAGCTTTCGAGAACCAGCCCCTCCCCCAATCATGGATTATGGTCGAAAATGTTATAATTCAAGCTTGTGACAGTTAGGAGCTTGTTCAACCTTTGGCTTGAGAAACATATATATAAATGGGGGGGTGTCACTCTTTTTAATTTCAACGCTGTACCTGCATTATTTTTTGGCGCTATAATGAATATTTGCAATCCCAATTGAATTATTGTTATCACATGAGCTCGCTCTCAAATTATCAGAGAAATCTCAACAAGCCGGTATCATCATATAAAAGAATTCTGCATATTTTATTTTTGTTTTGGATAACCCTGTTTCCAAGAAATGACAGAAACAAATCAAGTATAAAATCGACCGGCTCTAATCCACTTTTCGAAATGAATTATAACTCGTGAAAAACAGCAATATATAGCAGACACGAATTACCCATTTGGGCATCCATGGAAGAAGACATGTTTATTGTTGGCCTGAAATTTCTTGATGGCAGTTTGTTTGATAATGGCTTATAACTACTCACTGGTTGAATTGACCTCTCGCGCGCAGGTGATTAATTTTGTCAATTATTGGTGTGGCCATGTAAAATACATGTATTTTACATACAGACATTACATGCATGTGTGTATCCACCCTTATGGTGATATGCACATTATACGAAATAAAAAACAGTTATGATTTCGATAATTGAGAGTTAAGTACTACTTGTACAATTGGAAACAATAATAAAATGGGACGCAGACATCACAATTTCACTGTAATACGGAGCAGTGTACGGTATAATAACATATATATTTACTAGAGGTCAGATTCCATGGAATCAGATATACTTCCATGGTAACCCATCCCATCCCATGTGAGTGTTATGCGTATATGTGTATTCCTCTTCATGCGAATGCATATTGGTGCTTATTGGTCCGATGGTGGACTTGCATTGACATTTCTAAATAATAAATATACTCCAAAGGTTTATGTCATGATGATTAATGACTGTCTAATGCATCATGGTCCTGACCAACTGAGTCACCATTCACCCAGCCAATCAGTTCATTTGTATTCAGTAGGGATACATTTTATGGCTAATTATAACCGCCCCCCTGGATGCCCAAATCCTGTTCAACGGTCACGAAATTTGGTGTGCCTGATTATAGAGTAATGGGCATGTATATATATCAAAAGGGTGCAAATCATATTAATGTAAAATAACTCCGTTATATCGCATTTAGTGGATACTACTTTCAGTTTCGGATTCAGAATTGTTCGTTTTAATGGAAGAGGAAAGACCGCTTATCAATTAATTCAGAGGGTCATCGCCACACTATACCCATTAACGTCTTTGTTATAGAGTTAACAGTAATCAAGATATAACTATATCACACTCGACAATGTCATCTGAGTGCTTACCCGTCCGTTTTAAAACCAATGGTGATCGTATATATACTACAAAACACATACAATGTTCAAAATATAAAACACTAGATTGAGTAGATTCGCGATTTTCCATTGTTTCGCGCTCTCCTCGGGCATGTTACTTTCATGGTAGAGCAGTAAATCTTTGGGGGCGTATCTATGGTATATCGTTGTGCCTGCTCGTGCATTAGCTAGCTCCTTGATAAACCCGTTTGAATTTGGCATCAATAATAGTGCGGTTGAATTTGAGTAATATATTTCACCCGTTAACAATGTTACGCGCTACCAGGATTAAACGGTCCACTCTAAAACTTATACAATCGTTCGAAAATTGCACCTGGATACTGCTGACCACGTCAACAAACTTTTGTCTCAAAGTTTGATTTTTAAAGTAATTTTCCACATTTGTTTCCGGTGGAATTTGTCAAGTCTGAACCCACCCGACGCAAGCTCTCCGCTGAGCATACATCTTGGAGGCGTACATACAGTATACCGACGTACATGCTCCTGCATTAAACTAGATCTTTATTAGCACGTTTGGATTTGGGGCTACAATTAGGTTAGTGATAGACTACTTAAGTATAAATATTTATATTATACTAGCAGGGCGACCCGACTTCGTCCGTGCTGTTTTCCCTATTGACAATTTTGAAGGTCAAGGTCAGGTCGGGGTCTCGATTTGACCCGTGTAAAACATTCCCACGACAAAATTACCCCTAGGTATCAATTTCATCAAAATCCCGTCCAAAGGCGCGATTTGACCTTGAATTGACCATTTTAAAGGTCAAGGTCAGGTCGGGGACACAAGTTTACCGGTCCAAAAAACGTACCAATAGGTATCAAATTTCGTGGAAATCCATCCGTTTTACACGATTTGACATTGAATTGACCATTTTTAAAGTCATGGCCAGGTCGGGGTCAAAAACACTCCCCGGACAAAATGATCCCTAGATATCAAATTTCGTCGAAATCCGTCCGGCAGTTTTCCCGGCCATACCTAACAGACAAACAGACAGAAGTCCCAAAATATGTAGTAGAGAGCGTTGTCACGAGTAAACCGATCCATCTGAAAATTCGAAAATGGCACTTTAGATGCGCGCGAAAACTACCCGTCAGATGTACTCGTCAAAATGTTTCTATCTCGATGTTTGAATTTTGCCCCTTTGCGATATTCGGTGGAATTTACCAAAAGTCTCAACCCACCCCATCTTGCATTCTCCGTTGGGTAGGTTACTTTTAAAGTATAGCTGTCAAGATTTGGGGGGGGCGTGAATAGAATATCCAAATGTACCTGCTACGGCATTACCTTGCTCTTTAATTAGCCCGTTTGGATTTGGTGGGAAGAATATGTGCATTTTCCCGTTCCCCGTATAGCGGAAAGGGGTATATATAGTCACGCATTTCAATCAGTTTGGATATAAAGTTTAAATATACACAGTTATATGCCTATATATTTAATACTAATATATTTTCTTATAAATTAACAGCGCAGTGCGTAGCCGAGTGGTGAGAGTGTCAAACCTTCAGTTTGTGTTTTATTGCGACGTGAGTTCGAATCCCGTCAAATTATCTACTATCTTTTTTTTTTATTTTTAACATTTTTTTGTGTATTTTAATCATCAAATACGAATAATACCAAACTAAAGATCATGTACAGATGCTTTTTATATTCGATAAATAACTAGAATATAAACGTCAATGTGTTATTGAATCGGATATAAAACAATAAACACGTGGGTCGGTTTTCGCATATATAACATGAAGCGCGCTTAATGAACGTTCGTTCCGAAGAATATAATGAGCGATTAACAACAACACACAAATAGTTTGAACGTAATCGAACAGAAAAGAGCGTTCTCTATAAGTAGATTCCTTTATGGTAGGAATAATGAGCGGTTGTTTCCCGTTTGCTTTTTGACAAGACTTAAATGACGGAGTACGAAACTATCAGTGGTGTTTTATTTTGCGAAAGTATAAAAGGAGTCATTTCCAATTCGGCGCACATATACTAACGGAAAGAATTGAATGTCTATCAGCAGTATACTACGGTTTATAACAATATACAAATTGTTCTTACGAAACTGATGATGTTTGCATGTTTCTATGTGTTTATCGTTGTTATCGCAAATGGAATAATTGGCTATACGTCGTCATTACGTTAGTAGAAATATACACCATATAACGAAGGCTTGTGTGATCAAATTAATGTAATGTTTGTATTTTGTTTGGTTGTATATGATATGCAATGCGTTGAAGATGCGAAAGAAAATACAAAAGTGAAATGCACGCACGCAGATAGCTCATGACACACTGTACACTATAAAATGATAATTTACCACACACCATGGGCTACACAATTTACGAATAGGTGGGTTTATATTAAAATCCAAGTTATTTGCTTTATAACGGCTCCGATATGAACTCATACCAATATACCACTCTGAAAATGATTGTTGGAATTCGATGGGCGTTCTATCGGTTCTCAGGTAGAGGATTGAGACTGGCCCGCGGTAAGACGGGTGTATTCGAATCGGAGGTAGGTTCCATCCCAGGGGGGATGGGGTAGCCGGAGGAAGGAGAGAGGGGAGTGACAAATTTTTGGCGTATATATAGATAATATATATTATATATATTAGCGGAATTATTTTGAAGAGCTCTTTTCACTTGACTGAGAAAAAATAATGTTCTAAGTCCAAAAGATTTTGTTGAAATATTGGAGCCTTTTTCAAAAAATGAAAACAAAATGAACGACTTTTCTGGAACAGGGCGATTTCGATCCGTTTTGGACTCTCCGTTTCGCGTGTAGCATAATATGACTTTTATGAATAAGTAACGGATAGTTTGGGGAATGAGATGTGAGCTTGTACAACATTCGTTCATAGTTCGCGAATTACATTTGGATAGACATATTTCTGTTATATCCCAAATTTCATATGATTCGGAGAAGAATTAAAAATTGGTACCGCAGACCACCCCTCCCCTGACCCACAATACTGGACCGACACTTGCAAACTTTGAGGGCCCGTAACTCTTGCATTTCTTCTCGGATTAAAAAAATCCTTTCCGGTATGGGTTTGTTTTCGTTCATGGAATCTACATACTTAAATAGATGAATGTCAATACAAAAAAAAAATTGCGAAAATTTTGCCCCCACCCCAGTGTAAAAATATATGGCCAACCCTGTCAAATTTTCTTCTTCGGACTAAGCTGACAACGGTCAACACGACTACAAAAACCAAATACAGTTATCTGGAATGATACGGGAGGACAACAGAGTACAATAAAATAGAGGTTTGCCAACTATGGGCGGTAACTCTTCAGGGAAAGCGCGGACACAAGTTTTTATGCCCGTGGGCAGTAGTGCATATCGAGATGTGCATACGGTCTAATTTTCGATGCTCTGCTTCTTATAATTTCCGAGATAATAAACTGACATTTTTTCAAATAAAGGGAGATAACTCCTCGGTGAAAGCGCGGACAAAATCGTTATGGGCCATAGGCATAGAACTCATGTACCCCAACCTACTTACCAAGTTTTAGTGTCCTACTTCTTGTACTTTTCGAGTAATAGTGGTTACAAAAGTGTCAAGTATAATAATAATAATAATAATAATAATAATAATAATAACAATGAAAAATAATCGCAAAAGGGCCATAACTCCGCCAAGAAACATTGGGCGGAAATCCGGATACCATTATATGTAGTAAACCTTCGATGCCTACATTCGCTAGAGATTTCGCGTTCCTACTGCAATCAGTTTCTGATTATTTCGAAATAAACGGAAAACGACCTCAGTAGAAAAACAATATACTTCCTTGGTTACACCATGGAAGTATAATAAGGAAATCATTTATAAAATAATAAAGGTTTGCAGCGTGTGTATGCCAAGGTGATGGTTTTTACTCAAATGTAGCTTTGCTGAAGTGTTCGTTAGAATTAGGGATCTAGCAGAAAATAGCGATATCAGTAAGTGAACTAGCCATTTCATTAGGGAGCTCGTGAACCATATGAACTTCTTGCTATTATCTAATGCCTTGATAATGGGATATTTATTTATTATTTGATTCAAAAGAGGCTTGCGCACATTCTCTAGAATTGGACATTTTATCATTGTGTGTTGCTCCTCTCTAACTTCTAGTTTACATAATTCGCACAATCTTGTATCTGTATCAATGACTAAATATCTACCCTTCTCGATTTCCAAGCTGTGTGAACTAGCCCTAAAACGAGCTAGCACTTGCCTCTCCATTGCATTGTCCCAGGTTATGCAGGGCTCTGTGCCAAATTGTGGCTTAAACATCCTTTTAGTTCTTAATTTGTTTTTCTGACCTTGTTTACTTCTATTGTCGTTGAACACCTCCTGATTCCATATAATATTGTATATATATATATTAGTTTGGTCAGAGCTTTTGAACTCTCCTTGTGCTTTACTACAGATTTGTTCTTATTGTTCATCTCCAGAAATTCCAGCAATGTGGTTACAAATGCTACCCACGATTTTTTACCATTTTTTGCTAGTTCTGATGATTAATTGTAAGCACATTTAAGAAGAAGATCATCAGTCTTCTTAATAGTCTGGTAGTATTTAATCATATTGTGGAAATCGTTAATCGTTCGAAATCGTGCAACAGAATAGCCATCAACAAACGTATGAAAAAATTCAAGAAAATTTGCCAGCTTCGTGAACGTAGACTAAGGGTTTTGTTCACGGCCGAGTACGGCCGCGCGAAGAACAAAAAGTCAGCATCAACGTTCCACCCAATATGCATGCTAATCCCATGTTCTAGAGAAAGACATATTTGTAACATTTTTTGGAGAATTTATTGTAAATACCATAATATAAGTTGAACAGCACTATAGTCATATGAATAAATGTAAACATAGCCCATGTGTGACACTAAATCAAAAATCATTTTCAGTGATTGGTTAACTGCCCATTGGGTCTTGCTTCTTATATACCAATACAACACACAATAACACGAACCGACGTCATATATTGTTGACATGGATGACTAGAAACGATAGATAACATAATTGAGCGTGTTTTAAATGCGCAGCCATAGACTACTCACTCGTTCATATGTAGAATATTGCATGGGCTAACGTATGGTGCAGCATGGTATAATATCAAAACTACATGTACAGGAAGGTTTCAGAAGAAGTAAAATCAGATGAGTTTATGGAACAAGGAATACAAAATATCACATAACTAGGTCCTAAAGCCGGCCTCATATATTTTAGTATTACACACGTGTATTATCGCCACCCGCAGTGACGTCAGAGTTCA
The DNA here is from genome assembly GCA_032622095.1 of Siphonodentalium dalli. Lineage (NCBI taxonomy): Eukaryota > Metazoa > Mollusca > Scaphopoda > Gadilida > Siphonodentaliidae > Siphonodentalium > Siphonodentalium dalli. The sequence goes on along the minus strand of CP136069.1, from coordinate 32,345,938 downwards.
ACGCAATGATGTCGATGTCAATACCTGAACTTCATTAGAATGTTAATTAGAAATAATTATGATATTCGACTTGTGTTGTGTTATTTCGGGTTGACTGTGAGACAAACATGGGTGATAAGAGTGGTTGAACAATGTTGTCAACATGAAACGACACATTTAAAATGGAACTCTATATTTTCTTGAAGGTGTCTTTACTTCCTTTTTGGTTGTGATAAGGAAATCATTATTAATTAATTTTAATTCTAGCCGTTTCGAGATAGTATTTCCTTACTAAAATGTGATTATTTGATAAAATGGATCTTACATTCGTCGCAATTCTATACGAAATTTATTAACCTCGTCCACTAAATTCAATTCGAGCCTCGCAAATGCTCGGCTCGAATCGAATATAGTGAACTAGGTTAAACAATTTCGTATAGAATTGCGACTCATTATATATCCTCTATATATATACATGTAAATAAAATAAATTCGTGCAGTTTGAGTTTATCTATTAAGGGGTATGATGCTGTGGTCGTTGGAGAACAGTGAACCGCTGACCAAAGTCCACAACGACATACCCCTTAGTAAAACACTCAAACTACATTCATTTCTTAGATAACGACCAATCATCGTACAGTTCATACGTCACCGAGAACACGTCATGGAGCTTCATAATGTAACATAGGTTGTGTGGTATCGGCTCCCGCCTCTCGCTGATAGTATTCAATTCAATTCTTTAATCTCGATAAACCAATATATATGGCATTTGAGATACATAAATATAAATACAAATAAATGACAAAAGCACATTTAACCCTTTACCCAACAAACCGGCCAAAACCGGCCAAATAAAGCTTCAACAGCCTAAAATATCTTCGGTCTGTCTCAATAGAACCATACAAATATGGATATCATTGGAATCGGCTCCTTGACCACATTGTGATAGTTACAGTTATGCCCTGTGCCAATGCATTCTCCTATATATGCGAGTCGACCATAGGTCGCCTCGCATATATATGAGAATGCATTGGCCTAAAAAACTTTTTACCATTTTTTCTTACATTCTTTAATAATTTTATAATTTTTAATGTGTTAAGCCAATGCATTCTCTTATATATGCGAGGCGACCTATGGTCGACTCGCATATATAAGAGAATGCATTGGCACAGGGCCGTTCTGTTGGGTAAAGGGTTAATGACGTGTACCAGGATATGATCAAGTACCAGTCACAGTCAATGGTGTTCCTTTCTTCTACAATTTTCAGGAGGAAATGTCAGATATATCAAAGCTAAGCTTGCTATAACCTTAGTGAATGCTAATTTGTTCACGTGATGTAATTAAAAAATAATCTGCGAATTTAATGTCATGCATACTGTGATATTATCTGCACGAATAAACAAATGTCCATTTTGATGAAATTATCTCCCTCCCAAAAGACCCAAGATCTTATTATATTGGCTGTTCATGACATTTAGATTTTCAAATTCTGAATGAATGTAGTCTTCCATACGGAGTCGAGGGGGCCACTCAATTATTCAGTCATATAAAAAAGTAAAAAAAAAATTCTCAACTTTATTCCTGTTTACCAGCCATGACAAATAAGTACCTCACGCAATCCGCACACACTCCATAAACTAGTCACCGAGAAAACGTCCCGGGGCTTCATAATGGAACATAAATTCATTGGTTTCGGCTCCCGCCTCTCGATGATATAGCATGACGTGTGCGAGGATCAAGCCTGCAAATAGCGTGCCTGTCATTTGCAGAATGAGGTCCCCAGAGGGTGAATTTAGTGACGCTATCCCGCATAGCGGGCTAGCATCACTAAATTCACCCTCTGGGAACCTCATTCTGCTTAGGTCTCCCCAACTGCTATGGTAGACCTAGGATCAGATTGAAGTTCCTCAGCTGAAGTTGGTGATGTTCACCCATTGGGCACCTCGATTATGCATTTTATCTGCTGCAAATTAGGGGATATAGAAACTGTAACTAAAAACAATGTTAATTTGAGAGTATAGATACTTCCCAGAAGATGAGGCATAAGCCGAATGAGGTCTCCAGAGGGTGAATTTTGTGATGCTAGCGAGCTATGCGGGATAGCATCACTAAATTCACCCTCTGGGGACCTCTTTCTGCAAATGACAGACACACTATTTGCAGACATGTGCGAGGATCTGGATATCTGACATATCTCCGGATTAAATGAGTCAAATGACGTCATGACATTTAGCCGCAAAAATATTTAGCAAACTGAATTTCAATTGACTTGCTTTAAGAACCCATGCCATTGGTAAATCTTCAATAATTATATCTACACAATAGAAATTACGATTTTTTTGTTATCTACACCACTGCAAGTGCATAATTCAAATTCAATAATTTTAATCCCAACCACCATGTAAATGGTTTATATGAGACAATAATATCAAATTGCGAGTTCACTTCCTCCACGGCCTTGATCCATATACATGCTGAATTTATCAGTCAGACATGCATTTTGAACATATGATAATCAAACGACCGAAACACATAGTGCTTCATTGCTATGTCAGCACTATAAATGGTTATTTTCAGATAAGTCGAAGCTAATAGCTGAGAAATAATCTTAGGGTACGTTCATACACTGGAAAGTTTACACAACAGGGTTTGCTGGCATTTTGTCGTAGAAAACGATATGGTACCATACCATGAACGGAAACAAGCACATGACGTGCATCTGTACCACAGCTAACTGCGTGCGAAGTAAATTTTCTGTATTTCCACTAGTAACGATGCTACCGGAATTTGCCTGTAAATATCAGGCAATTATCTCGCAAGAATAAAAAATCATACAGGTGTTTGGAGGCAAATTACTGTAGCACTGAACGTACCCTTATGTGGGGAGAAAGCGAGCCCGCTCACATAAAATTGCAAGCGACTAGTTAAGGTGAATAAATAGCTTGTCACGTGGTCTATACTGTGTGCGTTTTTGTTTTTTTTTTAGATGTGAATTCTCATATGGTGTATTATTTTCGCATCATGTTTTTGAAAATGGATTATTATTATTATTAAGAAACAAAGTAACTTAAAATATATGTATCACACATCCAATTATATGCTTTCGTTCCGATCGAGTGACTTCGTCTGTGTAAAGGCATACAATGCCTTCGAAATGGGTTCATATGCGAAATAACATAACCCATAGAGAGACCCACATAGACTGGATCAGATGACACCCCATAGTGCATGCTTCTATATGTGTGAGGGTCCCCGTGGGTTCATGCGAAATAACATAAAAGTCCGCACAACAATCATCAACAACTTCATGAAAAAATAGAATTTATTTGTTCTTATTTTCATTTTAAAAACTCTCCAATAATGAGATTTCGCATGTTAAAACCATGTTTATGTAAATACTAGGGTTACAGTGAAATTACGATAACAGTCCAAGTAGTCCAAATGAATAACAAAGTTTAATACACACTTAACGGTAACATGTGCAAGAGGTCAACTCATTGAAAAAAAATCCTAATTGGCGCAACATTAAATACCCTGTGCCAATGCATTATATTATATATGCGAGTCGACCATTGGCCTAACAATTTTTTGTTTATCATTTTTTATCAATTTATATTACATTCTTTAACAATTTTTATAAAAAAAATTATCATTGTTTGTTACATTCGTCAACATTTTTTATAATTTTTTCTTACATTCTTTACCATTTTATAATTTTGTATCATTATTTCTTACATTCTTTAACAATTTATCATTGTTTTCATTCTTTATCATTGTTTTCATATTTTCTTATATTTTTTAACAATTATAAAAAAAATAATATCAAATTTGTTAGGCCAATGCATTCTCTTATATATGCGAGGCGACCTATGGTCGACTCGCATATATAAGAGAATGCATTGGCACAGTGGAAGCTACAGCAATTTGTATCAAATACATTTGTTGTCAATGTCCAAAAGTCCAAGTAGACCAAATGAATAACAAAGTTTAATACAAACTTAACGGTAACATGTGCAAAAGGTCAACTCATTGATCAATTTACTGAAAATCATATCCAAACTAACATATGTGAACTTACTGGCGATTCCAGATGTTTGTTGACAAATCACTGTAACAATTTTGTTTACATAACAATGGTTTCAACATTCTAAAGTTCATTATTGGAGAACTATAAATTATGAATAAAAGAAGAAAGCGTATTGATGTCATCATGTTCTTCTCATTGGTGATGAGTTAACAGACTCTTATATTTTTGCACATTTACCCATAGCGAGTGCCTTTTGTCACTTTTGAAGGCTGATAAGCGGCAGAAAGAGGTCTGGCAAATCCTAAATTCAACTATTATAGTCAACGGTCCGATTTGATACCAAATACTGTGTGCATGGTAGTCAGAAATACCTACGCCAACAATCCGAAAAATGATCCACAAGAAATCCGTCAAAACTATCAGAAATGCTCATACTGAGAATTTGTCTTCACTATCTGCTAATTTCGGGCGACCGAATCATGGGCTGTCAAACTGTTAAACCGTGTTAAAACGTTTTTATGTTAAAGGTCGATATTTGGACATCAAAACCTCATCTTAACCCTTTACCCAACAGAACGGCCCTGTGCCAATGCATTTTCTTATATTTAAGACCATAGGTCGCCTCGCATATATAAGAGAATGCATTGGCTTAACACATATTAAAAATGATAAAATTGTCAAAGAATGTAGAAAAATATTATAAAAATTGTTAAAAACTGTAAGAAAAAATTATAAAATTGTAAAAGAATGTAAGAAAAAAATGGTAAAAAGTGTTAAAAAATAATAACAAATGATGAAAAATTGTTAGGCCAATGCATTCTCTTATATATATGCGAGGCGACCTATGGTCGACTCGCATATATAAGAGAATGCATTGGCACAGGGCATAACTGTAACCATCACAATGTGGTCAATGAACCGGTTCCAATGATATCCATATTTGTATGGTGTTATTGAGACAGACCGAAGATATTTTAGGCTGTTGAAGCTTTATTTGGGCGTTTTTGGCCGGTTTGTTGGGTAAAGGGTTAAAGGACTCTTGGTTCGATCAAATTATTTTATGAAATAGACAAGATACACATGCTGTGTTTTTAGGCTGTAAACAAGACAAAGAATCTTTAAATATGACGATGTCCAATCATTATTTTGATGTTTTATGTGATATGTGTGCTAACCCTTTACCCAACAGAACGGCCCTGTGCCAATGCATTCTCTTATATATGCGAGTCGACCATAGGTCGCCGAGCATATATAAGAGAATGCATTGGCTTAACACATATTAAAAATGATAAAAAGATTTTTTTTTAGGGCCAATGCATTCTCTTATATATGCGAGGCGACCTATGGTCGACTCGCATATATAAGAGAATGCATTGGCACAGGGCATAACTGTAACCATCACAATGTGGTCAATGAACCGGTTCCAATGATATCCATATTTGTATCGTTCTATTGAGACAGACCGAAGATATTTTAGGCTGTTGAAGCTTTATTTGGGCGTTTTTGGCCGTTTTGTTGGGTAAACGGTTAATAGAGAATATTATTTGGTTTGATTGATATTACGCCCGATATTAACCCGAGGTAACATCATATCAGCCTGAGACCCGAAGGTCGAAGGTTGATATGAGTTCAGAGGGCTGATATCAGGCCAATAATATCAAACCAACCAAGTAATATCCTATTAATTTTATTAATTAGATCGCCTCTTAGTAACTGACAACTCTTGTATATGAAAGACGTGTTGAAAACATTGATACCTGCACGTTATGTTATAGAAGTGAAGTAGATAATCGGCATGTAGTAAGTCCATATTACTCGAATTTGAGATGTCGCAAATCGATATTACTCGGTTTAAGGGTAGTTCGATAACATGCTATTCTGGACAAAATTCATATCTAATTAATACTATATTAAACACCGCCACATATATACATGCCAATCTATTCCCAATACCGATTCCAGCATTAACTGTAACAACTGAATTGAATAAAAACCCAAATTAATATATTGTACCGTAATCAGCTGTCATAATGTTATAATTATAGCTAATGTTTTGTGATCGGAGTACGATATTGTATCTACCCGAACTATCTAAGTAATTGATTTTATTTAAAACAATTCGAAGCTCCTGATTTGATATCGATTCCAGAAGGTTGTGTCCATCCATAGGGGCGTCTTGAGGCGAGTCCCGATTTAGCGGCAGTAGGCAACTAATCGACATGTTCTACCACCAACAACACCTGATTTAACTATTAAAGATCGTCCCCACAAGACTATGCAAGTTTAGTACCCCACAAACACTATGGCATCGGGTATTCGGTTGGACAACCACGTTGAAGTGTTAACCCTTTGAGTGCCAGGGGCCGATCTAATCGGCCCTAAACCTACACAACAAGTCTGTTAAAGAATATAATAAAATATATTAAAATTGTAAAAAATTGTAAAAAAAAAACAACAACAAAACAATTGTTAGGCCAATGCATTCTCTTATATATACGAGGCGACCTATGGTCGACTCGCATATATAAGAGAATGCATTGGCACAGGGTAAATGGGTTGATACAGAAATTGACCTGCCACTCAAAGTGTTAACCGTTGTGAAACATCAGAGCAAGCTATAAATGTAGATACAATTTGCTTTGCAAACATCTTGCTCAAGATTATTTTATTGAATAATTACATGAGTATGTCTTTCTGAATTGTAATAAATGAGGGAAAATAATTAGCTCGTAAACACATTGGGTCAATGGATGAGTCATTGCATCGTCCACTGCGCGCTATCGTGACACCTTTAGCTAGCGACTTTCGCTTTATTTCGTTACAAAGACAATGTGGTATCATACTTGCAGCACTATTTTTGAGTCATTTCAATTTGGATTTTACATCTTGTATTGAAACCGCGGATTGTCGATATTCATATTGATTTACAATAGTTCAATACAGCTGGCGGATCATCAATATATTCGTATTAATTTATTATAGTTGAATACAACTTGAACATTGGATTTATGAATATATTAAAGTTGAATACAGCTATAACATTGGATTTTTGAATATGTTATTGTTGAATACAGATATAACGTTGAATTTATGAATATATTTTAGTTGAACTATAACGTCGTATTTAGGATGTGCCAGATTTGTCAACATATCTATTTTAACTTGAATTCAAAATAAGATATCAAATTGAAGGTCATATGGAGTAAGATGAATAACTCTATTACATTAGTCGACATTAGTAGATATTAGTAACGACTGCTGAACGCAAAAAGCTGTAAATCCGATTTTGTGACGTTACCAAATATGACGGCCACAGGGCGTATACTATAGGCTTTACATCTGATGGTGAGACGTTACCCATTATTCAGATAAAACCGACATGCGATTGTTGTGCAAACGGGGTAAATATTTGTGTTGATTTCGGATGAAATCATGCCCGTTAGGGATAGCGGTTGCCAACTCAAAAAGGAACTTGCTTCCATGTTTTGTTTTTGCCACTTTAAAGAATGAAACTATCCCAATTAAATTTTAATAAATTAACTAATTTTGATGAGAATGTCAAACCAAATACAGACATTCTTAGTTTAGTACTGGGTTTTTTATTACGCGAGTTTATATGGTCGTCGTGTTATTAAATATTGGTTATGTGTATTTATCAACAGATTGTGATAACAATTTATAACAATTATTATCCTTACTTATGCATATGGTGTTACCTTTGGTCGTTAATGGTCATATTATAGATTAGTAGATATTAGTACATAATGAGAACAATGGAATAAAATTCAAACATAATTTTAAACATTCGTGGTTGCATCACTAAACACTCCTAGAATACTAACGATATCCATAACAATGTGGACAATACATGGTTGTAAGTATTGGTATGTGCAAGGTTTCCGCTAGGGGGTCAGTGGTTCCCATTTTATTGATCTTTTCTCCTAGTCTCTCTAAAAAGCCGACGAACATCCTATATCGGAATTACGTCTCTAGAAGTGTCCATAATATTTCATTTCTATGACTACGCGGCATTCCCAACATGACGTAATAAACCGTTTCCAAATTTGGAGTGCATTCCTGGCGTAGTAAATGCTTGTGAGAATCGTAGTTATTTTGAAATAGTTATAACTACAATTACATGCCGAAGATAATCAGTCATGAATATCGTTAGACTGATAAACAAAAACACTAAGATGATGTCTCCTATATTGCGATGAGTAAAATTAATTATGGATATATCGCCAGTATTCAGTTTCCAACAATAGTTGAGTTTGACAATGCGAGGGAAAATTGTCAACACGTCGTTGACCTCTGATCTCTGACGTGATCTGCTATGCCATAAACCAATAAAATCGCGCGCAGTCTGCGCCACTCTCCAATGAAATGGAGGGAATCCCTTCAATACAGAACCAAATTTTAATAGAGTTCTAGAGACGTAATTTCGATATAGGATTTTCGTCGGCTTTTCAAAGAGACTGTTTTCTCCTAGCCCACGCCCCCCCCCCCCCTGATACATTCCCCTATCTGACCCACAAACGAAAGCCCATGCCACATGTTTATATCCCACTAAATAAAACCAATAATGAATGATAAACGAAAATAATTGTATCACATAATTAACACCTGAACTCGGCCTCGTATATTTTAGTAAGACACAATGTCATGTGTATTATTACCACGCGCAGTGACGTTAAGAGTTCAGCGCAATGATGTTGATGTCTGTGCAGGAACTTTATTATTATGTTAATTAGATATATAATTATGATACTCGACTTGTGTTGGTTTGGGTTATTTCGTGTTGACTGTGAGATACACATGGGTGATAAGGGTGGTCAACATGAAAAGACACATTTAAAATGGAACTATATTTTTTCATGAAGGTGTCTTCACTTCCTCTTTGGTTGTGATAAGGAAATCAATATTAATATGCTTTAATTCCAGCCTTTTCAAAATCGTTTTTCCTTGCTAAAATATGATTGCGTGATAAAATGGATCTCATGTTCGTCGCAATTCTACAGTAATGCCCAAAGTAATTGACTTTGGTCATTACTGTACACGAAATTTATTAACCTATAGTCCACTAAATTCGATTCGAGCTCGCAAAAGCTCGGCTCGAATGGAATTTAGCGCACTCGGTTAATAAATTTCGTATAGAATTGCGACTCATTAGAGATCCTCCATATATTGTATTTTCCAACGTTTATGGGAAAACATACTGCGACACACATTAATAGATATTGCCTTAATCTGAAAGATATGGAATTGTACATCGCTAAAAGTCATGTTTGATTATTCTGGTTTACACAGGGGCGGGATTTCCCGGGCACGTATGCCGGGGTGGGTGAGTTGTCGATGGGACCAACAAACATTTTTTTCGCAACTCAAACAATTTTGTTGACTATATTTGCAATGAGTTTGGCTTAAAACACCTTAGAATAACAGGGGGGATTTTTTCCGGGCACGTATGACGTGGTGGATGGGTGGTCGACGGGACCAACAAACCATTTTTTTCCGCAACTCACAGGGTGGGTGTCCAAAAATGGTCGGAAAAAACTGCCGAAAACGGAAAAATATTTGGACGCGGGGGTGGGTGGTCACAACAAGGGTCGAAAGGAAGAAATCAGCATACATGCCTGACAGAAATTTCCGACCCCCCCCCCCCCCGGTGTACAGCGCAATTACGTTAGCATGTTGATTGTGTGCTAACCAAATACGAACTGATCACGTGAAGTATTCAGCTTGTGACAAAACACATTTAATTGACTAATTATATTAATCTCTTACCTTGCCGTATATGTTCAGAATTTGGTCTTAGTTTGTTGGCTGATTTATCTGCAGTCGAGAGCATGGCCTCACATCTTTTAGAAATCCCACAACAAACCCTAGCGAAAACCGTACATATGCAGCCCCATGCAACTTAGGGTACGGTTGGGCTAATGTTCTACTTGAATTTATATAACTTTAAATTATTCAATGTTGACTAGCTTTGTTTTGTTCCGAAATAAAATAATCCAATGCATAATGCACGGTTTTGCCCGTGAATTTTGCGAAAATTTGATAAATATGAATCCATAGTCTTCACTATTTGCCAAAAGATACCACATTGGGACGCTGGAGCCATTTGATCCTTGCATATAAGGAGATGTTATGGCCAGATATTTAGAGCAACACTATGTTGAGAAAACCACGATATGTCAATTCAGATCACATGATATAAAATAATAAATGACAAGAAGATTGTGAGTGAGGTTCCCAGATGGTGAATTTAGTGACGCTATCCCGCATAGCGGGCTATCATCACTACGAAAACCTCAACCAAAACATAAAGATAAAAAATAAGAACAAAGTGTAATGAAAAATCTAATTATTCATACTTAAAAATAAACGAATACATTTTTGATGGAAATATATGACTAGAATGATACTGCAAGTGTACATCGATGAGAGTAGCAAAACCTGTAACATGTAGGTCTAGCTGATATCGTACTGTAACATGTAGGTCTAGCTGATATCGTACTGTAAATTATGAGTCTAGCTCATATCGTACTGTATCATATAAGTCTGGCCGATAACTCAATGTACGTATCACATACATGTATGTCTAGCTGATATCGTACTGTAACATATGAGTCTAGCTGATATCTTAATGTACGTATCACACAGGTCTAGCTGATATCGTACTGTAACAGATATGTCTAGCTGATATCGTAATGTACGTATCACACAGGTCTAGCTGAAATCGTACTGTAACATGTAGGTCTAGCTGATATCGTACTGTAACATATGAGTCTAGCTTATATCGTACTGTATCATATAAGTCTAGCTGATAACTCAATGTACGTATCACATACATGTATGTCTAGCTGATATCGTACTGTAACATATGAGTCTAGCTGATATCTTAATGTAGGTATCGCACAGGTCTAGCTGATATCGTACTGTAACAGATATGTCTAGCTGATATCGTAATGTACGTATCACACAGGTCTAGCTGATATCGTACTGTAACAGATATGTCTAGCTGATATCGTAATGTACGTATCACACAGGTCTAGCTGATATCGTACTGTAACATGTAGGTCTAGCTGATAGCGTACTGTAAATTATGAGTCTAGCTGATATCTTAATGTACGTATCACACGGGTCTAGCTGATATCGTACTGTAACATATATGTCTAGCTGATATCGTAATGTACGTATCACACAGGTCTAGCTGATATCGTACTGTAACATGTAGGTCTAGCTGATATCGTACTGTAACATATGAGTCTAGCTTATATCGTACTGTATCATATCAGTCTAGCTGATAACTCAATGTACGTATCACATACATGTATGTCTAGCTGATATCGTACTTTAACATATGAGTCTAGCTGATATTAATGTGCGTATCACATATATAGGTCTAGCTAATATCGCACTGTAACAGATATGCCTATAGCTGATATCATAATGTAGCAACCATGTCTGATATCGTTATGTAACATATATGTTTAGCCGATAGCATACACTCAGCAGATAAGTATTGTCTATTGTTGAAACCATAAAGAAATAAAGTATTGTCTATTATAATGAAATGACACCGTACACCAAGCCTTGAAATAGCGTGCCTGTCATTTGCAGAATGAGGTCCACAGAGGGTGAATTTGGTTATGCTAGCCCACTGTGCGGGGTAGCATCAGTAAATTCCCCCTGTGGGGACCTCATTCTGCAAATGATAGGCACGCTATTTCAAGGCTTGCCGTACATTAGTGTCTAATAATCATTGTTTTTATAAGTAAGCTTATTTGACTCAATTGTTATCCAGACATATATGTCTGAGCAGCTACTGGTTAACTGTTGACGAATGGGAGGGTTTTTGGTAAGATCTGGCGACATCCGAAAGATGATTACTGACAATATATGCTTTAATTGTTTGGCCATATGAAATATTCTTTGGGCATTTTAGAAAAAGCTGGTCATTGGCCAATTTGGCTACCGACAGTGTGAACCCTTCTTTTTGTGAATATCAAACAGCTATTGGCTGCGGACACACGTACCACAGTAACTATGGCATAGTAGGTGTGACAATTTATGATGGTGGAGTTTGGTGACAATTGGTCGTCACAATTAATATGCCATAGCTAGCCATGTCGCCCGCTGCATATTCGCACAACGAGTCTTCCAAAGTCCGTTATGATCAGCCTTTTTCTTGTTTTGGTCCTTGTATATATTGTTCACTTTGTTTATTCCAGATACTTTCTCTCAGCTGCATTTCCCACAACAGTTCCGACACAGCTTCATCGGCCCACAAGATAATGTTAGCGGAATTATGCGAAGAACTAAACGTCGCAAAATTAAAAACGCAATTCGGGAACAGCAATTTACTGTCTTAATACGCATGAATTAATATAAGTAGATAAACATTCAGTGAGATCATATCAATAAAATACTACGTGCATGATAGGTGAGTGATTGAGGGATTGCCACGGTCAAACACAGTTGTGGCCGATCGATCGTGCAATTATATATATCATAGATATAGCAAACTGTAATGAGCAGAGATCAACATTGGTGAAACGCGATGGTTTAATTGGACCGGTCGACTCATTGTGCGGAAACTCAGCGGGCAACATGGCTTGCTATGGCACAGAATTATGACGACCAATTGTCACCAAACTCCACCATAATAAATTGTCACACCTACTATGCCATCGTTACTGTGGTACGTGTGTCCGCAAAACCCTTTAAGTGTCAAGTCCGATTTTTGTATCAACCCATATTTCCTTGATCATTTTTCGAATTTATTGATTATAATAAGAGCTCTTTCCATAAATGTATCACATTATTATAATCAGTTAGAGCTATTTCCATTAATGTAGCACATTATTATAATCAATAAATTTGAAAAATGATCAAGGAAATATGGGATGATACAAAAATCGGACTTGGCACTGAAATGGTTCCATTCATTGTAACTGATAAGATGGAGATCGTATTCATATCTGACGTGTGTCTCTCCAATCTGGGCCATCCATTGACCTTCTGTCGTTCATCCACATTGCACGCCAGAAAGACCATCACATCATATCAGTGTTCACCTGTGAATAGGTAATGATTAAATCAAGCAATAGTTTACTGAATTCGTCAACAATATGAGCCATAAAACACGGAATATATGCATAAATAACTATTGTAACGAAGATAATTATGTTTTCTAATTGGGAATTTCCCAGGCGCATTTCGCGCCACTTTCACTTTCGTCAATATTCACTTGTTTTCCAAAACTACCCACTTTATTGGGCTTAATACACGTTATTACCTATTCCATCATCTAAAATCATTTACACCACTTATATTCATTGTTAAGTACGTTATTATAGATTGTTAGTTTCAATCTAATTCATATTATGCATGCATAAGTTAAGTATTTCTTTCGCTTGGCAGCCATTTTCCATGTTTACTGCATGTACGCACATTCATGGAGGCAACGAGGTACGCCTGCGTCATACATCGTTGTCAAAATATGTCGCATGCAGTATTTTCAGCGGCAGTCAGCAATTCTGAGATTCAGTGCCCGCGTGCGACCCCCTGATCCACGCGCGACCACCAGTCTGTTGGTTGTCAGCTGGCGACCTCCTGGGGGGGGGGGGCACTGGATATAAAAGGACCCGCCCATCCGTCAATGGGTCATTGGCTCACAACCCGCACAACCTTTGTCGATATAGAGTTATTCACCTTCCATAGAAAATAAACTACAGTTTGAATTATGTTTCATTCTGGTAGCCATAACGGGGGAAATGATTTTATGAGTTCTCCTATTTTCTATTACTCTATAGGGACCTCTGAGACTAAGACGTTCCAGATGGTGATGAATTGTAGTATTTTAATCATATCTTATGACATATATTCACAGTGTATAAACCGTACAAACATTAAATCGGAAGTTGTTTTCGAAAAGACGAAAAATGCTATTTTTAGAACGTAAATTTGACAGAAATATCACAAGAACACCACAAAATCCAGGTTTCAGACAGACACACGGTTGCAGCACATCTATAAACATAATTATATATTGTACATACACATTTTTCGATCGTAAGCGGGATTCATTTGAGCGAAGGACTCTGTTTAATAGATAAAAACGGCCTTTGATCACTTCCGAAAATAATTTTCTCGCAAAAATTCCCTCTTCAAAATGTCATTTTAACAGATATCCAGCATCTGTCGGAACTCGGAAATCCCACTATATTGTAACGGAAGGGCCGTTATGTTTGTAACATATATGGACATGCCCTTGGATCGGCTGTATTCACAATTTGAACGTAGTGAGTATTTATTTGGACACCCCGCGCTCAGTCTATGTACGCCTAGTTGTTTAAGTTGATGATCACTAGTTGCCAAAAATATGTACGCCAAGTTGTGATGATGGACTTTGTGTGCAAAGCCGAACCCATGAATTAGGTTTCTATATTAGAGATACTCGGCCTCCCGATGGTCATTATTAACCTTCAATCACAAGATGAAGGCACTGTTCCGTTCCACATCCGTTTTCCGATTCTGGGATAGGGACCCACCCATCCAAACTGCTTCAAATGACTATTTTACTCAGTTTTCCTGATCTATATTTTCCTATCAATGTTCCGTATCATGATTATAGAAGCATTCCTACTTTTATATACCAACAGCACTGTAAAGTTTCAAAAGAATCCTCCAATAAATGTGGGCTGTAGGGTATGCTGATGGATTGACATTTTAAATCCAAGATGGCTGCAGGTGACCATGTTTGTTTTAAACAAACTTTCGGGAACAATGGACGCTCCCATCTAGAGGTCACGTCGAAGATCCATATGGAGTTCGGTGACGATTGGATGAGAAATGTGACCTGTAATGTGTGCTAAAGGGTTTGGTCATACAAAGAGTAAAATCCAAGATGGCAGCCATTTATTTTACACAATTTGGGGAAAAATCGAAGGCACCCATCGAGAGGTCACAATGAAGATCCATATAAAGGTTGGTGATGATCGGATGATGGATTAGCTCTGCATGGTGTGTTAAATGATTTAGTGATGCAAAGAGTAAAATACAAGATGGCTGCCAGTGGCCATATTTTTCATAAAAAAATCATTCAAATTTGACAGCTCCCATTTATAGGTGATCCTCGACCCATATATCGAATATCGTTGAAATCGGTCAAAGTTTGTTTTAACATATTTGTTTTATTTTATTACAGTTTTTTAATAGTCTATTTTTATTTGAAGAGTTAAACGTACTCAATCCGAAATGTCGCTCGCAAATTACTATTTCCTTGGCATCGGCGGTAAAAGATATTTGATTCAAGTCGAGGAACCGACCCATCAAAGTTCAGAGTGATCAGATCTCGATGTTTGAATTATATTGTTTTAATTTTAAGTGGCCCAGTAAATAGTCGACGAGAAGACTTCTCTGAACAAATTGCGGATGAAGATGGATAACTCTAAAATCAAGTGACTTTTTTGTGTCAGATATTTGACAATAACATGTTTTGGGCAATTGCATACTATAGTTGACTGTGATTAGTTTTGGACAATTACTCGATTCTAAAAACTGAAGCGGCATTTAAAAAAAAATTGTTGTTGTTGGAATCTGATGATATGGGGACCATCGAATAGGATTGAGTACCTTTACGTGAAGAGTTTACATTTATTTGAAGAATCTATTATTGTGTTATGTTTTCATTTACATCAGGTTCAATAAATGATTTTTAATAGAACTATTTATATATGAGCCTTTCCATGCCAATGTTCATTGATAGATCCTTGAACATTTAGCAAGCTGACATTTTTATTACCCCTTGGTGTCATTCCCCATTATTAACTGCTGGTTAACTAAAACCCCCTACCAAGGGTTAAGTGCATACCTATTACATAATTCCTAAAACCTTTTGTCCCATTATTTTTAAGAAAACTGACTCTAGGAAAACAATTACAGGGCCAGGAAAATGTGTAAGCAGGGCTGTAGAACCAATCACCACCCCGCCCAGTGTTCGGAAAACAATTACAGACCCCACCCTTGACCTATACACAATTTCATCACAGAACACAACATATTTCCTCAACCCCCAAATACAGTTTTGTTACATGCGGAGTCGAATAAAAGTAGCTAAATGTTAATCGGAATACCTTATTTGATTCACGCAGAGCCTATACGTTCAATGACGTGACATTTCGAAGACATATTTATGTTTAAGTGGGTCGAAAGGAACATATCATTACTGTACGATTCCTGTACAACATCGCAACTGGTATTGTCGTCGTACACAACTATGCGTACGTAGACTGACGACTGGTGTGTCTAAATAAATACTCTCTACTTTCAAATTGTGAATACACCGGAACCAAGGGCATGTCTATATATAGTGTACGCATAACGGCCTTTCCGTTGCAATAAAGTGGGGTTTCCGGCAGATGCTGGCTATGTGTTAAAATGACATTTGAAGAGGGAATTTTTGCGAGAAGTTTTTTTTCTGAAGTGATCAAATGCCGTTTTTATCTATTAAACACAGTCTTTCGCTCAAATGGAGCCCGCTTATGATCGGAAATGTCTCTGTACAATATATACTTATGTTTACAGCTGTGTTGCAATCGTGTGTCCGCTTGAAACCTGAATTTTGTGGTGTTCTTGTTATATTTCTGTTGCAATACGTTCTAAAAATAGCATTTTTCGTCTTTTCGAAAGCAACTTCCGATTTAATGTTTGTACGGTTTATACACTGTGATATTGTTATTAAACGGCATATCAAGGCACTATATAAAAATAATCGGTGACACGAAAATTAAGTGGGCCTATAATTCGTGGAAATGTTGCTGCCCTGTAAGGTGGTTATATGGTGCCGTATGTTTGTTTTTTAAATTAGGATATATAATGCTGTACCAGCGCAGCTCCCGTCATTAACGGGTTAATAAATTAAATGTCATAAAGCTTATTATCTCAACGTGTCACTACATTGTCATCTAGCTGTGCTCTGTTAATGCGCATGAACGGAAGTGATTATTTGTACGCGTTGCTCAGTTAATGTGCATGACCGGAAGTGATTATTTGTACGCTTTGCCCTATAGTACTGTAATTCGAGGCGGAGTGTTATTACCACTGTCCGTATATTGTGGGCGACAACACACGGTCACCAGAAAACCCTGTGCTAATGCATTCTCTTATATATGCGAGTCGACCATAGGTCGCTTCGCATATATAAGAGATTACACTGGCCTAACAAATTTTATAGTGTCTTTTATAATTGTTAAAGAATGAAAGAAAAAATGAAAAAAATGATAACAAATTGTTGAAGAATGTCAGAAATAATGATAAAAAATGATAAAATTGTTAAAGACATAAGAAAAAAATGATAAAAACTGTTATAGAGTGTAAGAAAAAAACTATTTAAAAAATTATAAAAATTGTTAAACAATGTAAGAAAAATGATAAAAATGATAAAAAATGATAAAAATTGTTAACGAATGTAAGAGAAATTCATACAAAATCATAACAAATTGTTAGGCCAATGCATTATCTTTTTATGCGAGTCGACCATAGGTCGCCTCGCATATATAAGAGAATGCATTGGCATAGGCTCTTTAATGTATACTGAGCATTCCACCCATATTTACTAGTGGGATGAGCATACGGTTTATACTTGATAGGAGGAGACGAGGCATCTGCAGATGTAGTTTAAATTGTTCAACAGCGCTTGTTCTTACGCTATGCAATAGACCAGCAAAAAGACATTCTTTTCGCCGTTAACTGTGACAAGTGTCGCGCAAAATGAGAAACAGTGTTATAATCATGGATGAATTACCAACACCATGGCGAAAATAGAAATTTCAGTACGTTATTATTTAACAGCAAGAATGTTGTTTCAATATAGACAAATTAACACTGAAAGTTTGCGCGGATATCACACTTAGGATGGCCACAGCATTTTCATTGCAGCAAGCTGGGCTCATTAATGACTTTAGCCTCTAATTATATAGACAACAACTGTGTTGTAGCGTTGATAAAGTCCGTGACAGCCGAAAGCTGCGGCACACAGTATGTTAGTTATATTGTTCCTATGATACTATCATCAAACAATTCACCAGGATGAATGATGCATAAGTGATAGCCACTTGAGTCCGAACGTTTGACAGAAAGTTGGATAATTGTTTATATGTTTTATCTAAGACAAGCTTTCACACTAATACTTGGTGGAAAATCAAACTATCAGGACAATTAAACCCTTTTTATACTAAATGGATTATTCCAGTCAGTTAAAAAAGTGTACATCGGAATGGTCTATTATTGATTTAGAGGGACGTTAAGGTTATAAAGTAAACCACAGATAAATAAAAATGCGGAAGAAGTCCTATGTACCGAGGGAAATGTTTAGATAATAAGTTCAACACACGACCATTTGTTGAACTTATTATCTGAACACTTCCTATGGGATATCTGTACTCATCGGTGATGATTTGGTATCGAAAGGGTTAATATGACCATACGCTAGCGAAAAAGCATTGACATGTACATGTGTGAAATTTCCAACTATTGCAGATTGTTGAGCAGGTTGGTCAAAGACGGGGACGAAACACCCGAACCCAAGTCGGTACGTCCCTGGTAACATATAACTGAATGTCCATAAATCTCACCGAGTTCAGAGACTGGATCCAATTGTCAGCGCAACCATCGCCGCGATCAACCCGAGGCTCCCAAAGATGACACGCCCGGCTGAAAGAGAGAGAGCTAATCTTGTATTAACGTGACATGTGCATCTACAACACATAAATATATTACATAAACAAATAATGATATTGCACCCGGCCACGTGGGGCCTATAAGTCACGCTTATAGTATGTAATTGCATGCGTGCAATGTTATGTTCAGAGGCATTGCATTCAAAATTCTTGGGATTATCGTTCATCCGTATCTATATATCGGGAAAACACATATATATCATGAGAGTTATCATTAGCAATTATATACAATATGGAGTTTACCATTCCAATAATTATTTATAGAGACAATTTTTGTCTTTTCATAAAGGCATCAAAAAGGAATTTTGCTAACTGACGTGGATATGAAATTATTTCAGTCAATGCGTCATTGTTATTTTCATCAGTAATAGTAATATCAACGGGAATAGAGTTCAGGAGCCGAGACTTAAGTGTGTGTACAAAGAAAAATGATCGCAACATATTATTGTGATTATTAAAAGTACTCAATCCGATCAGACGCTCCTACATTACTATTTCTTTGGCTTCGGGGGTAAAAAATATTTGATTCGAGTCGAGGAACCCACCCATCAAAGCTCAGAGTGATCAGATATCGATTTTTAAAGTTTGTTATTTCTCGAGATGTGTAATAATATGTGGCCCAGAATATGTGGTCAAACGGAGGGTATCGGACAAAATTGCGGATGAAGACGGATAACTCTAAAATCAAGTGGTAATACAGTCAAATTTCGTGATACTTTAGTGATAAAACGGCCATATTTTGTCGAACAAAATGTTGATAAATAACAAGTTTTGGGAAATTTGATACCATAGTTGACAGTGGTTAGCATTATTTTATTGTAATAAATCGATTCTAATAAATCTGATCGGATTGAGTACATTTAAACATGACACAATTATGTATATAAAGACTTGAAGGGAGGAAATGATTTGGTGACAATTATTAAATGCCTAAATAAAGCCATCTCCTCAGAAAATAACAGTGTACATATACTGGTCAGTGAGAAGTGGAAGACAATTATATTGCGTACGAGGACACCTAATGCGCATAAGATTGTCCACTTATAAATGGACAATCGGTACCTAAAATGGTCATTAATAAATGGACAATCCGACCACGAGTGGCACGCGAGCTTGCGATTGTCCACTAAATCACGATATACATCGATAATCCTGCATGTTAGCTTCATATTAAATCTGAAGGGTATTAAGGGCGCGTACACATGGCCAGCAAGAAAATATCAGGTATGCCCCATGTGACTTACTTGACCAATGAAATAAATAATACCGGAAAATATCAGACGAAGGCAGCGCGCTGATATTTTATCGCCAATTGGTGATATGTGTTCACCTTGATAGGTGGCCATCGGTATCCGTTAACTAATCTCTCAGGGATATGATCGTGACAATTCAAGCACTCGAGTTATGATCCATCAATAGTATCGTCTGTTTCAACATACTACGAATTTACATTTTACATTGGTTGTCAGAACCGCTGATGTATTATATATACATGTATATACGTGTGTAGTGTACAGAGACGTGGCGACGGGGGGTCTTGGGGTGTGTATCACCCCCAACTTTGGTCAATATTTTCAACAGTTGGACATTTCATACCTGCCAAAACATTAGTTGGAAATTTCACAGCAACAATAGGTTGAAAATGTTCTTGTAGTTTGATTTTTGTTTAAATTCTTGAGGGAATTAATTGTTTTTGGACCAATATTTGCATATTTTCCTATTTTTGGTAAAAAAAAGGGTCTGAAATGGTCATCAGTTGGAAACTTTCCAACCTCAGTGGGGTGACAGGTTGGAAATTTCCAACACTTTGAAAGCTTGTGTCCTGGTCCCTCACCCGTGACCAGCCTGAGTCAAAAGTCAAAAACTGCTAGTTAATTTAAGAAAACAATATTGTCATACATTTGGTCAACATTGTCATTGGAATTGTCATCAGATGTAAATTTTCCAACCTAAGTGGGGTGTCAGGTTTGAACTTTCCAACTCTAGGAATGATTGAGCTAAGTCTAGATGGTAGGATTTTGCGATTTTCTTGTTCAGATTACAAACTTTTCGCACACCGGGCCGGCCGAACCGTGGTCTAATATTAGGCCTAAGAGCACTGGGGTGCAAGGGGGGGGTGCAAATGGAATTATGGAAAACTTGTGTTTGGTATGATTCTGATTCAAGGGGGGTGGGTGCAGTTAGAATTTCCCAACGTGGACACCCCCGAATGGAAACCCTCTACGTGTATGGGGATGCTTTATAATTTGGTACCTCACATGCCTTGATTTAGTTGTTTTACTTTAATTTGGACTGTATGCATAGAGGGCTCGTTCCTTTCTCGTTAAAATAGGTGGCATTTAAAATTTTCAGTAGCACTTTATAACTCTATGAATATTCGATATGGACTATAGGTTGTTTGTCCGCAGTAATTCACTTCAACAAACACGACTATAACACTAGTCACATTGAGCTCAATCAACGTCAACTAACCCGCCGCTTTCTCACGGGCGTAATCTTTGCAGCAAGAAAATATCAGAGTACAATTGTACCTGACATTTTCTTGCAGATATTTTCTTGCAGCTTCATGTGTACGCGCCCTAACTCTATAAAGAATGTACTTTACTAAATGACAGAGATTTGTATGAGAAATTTGCAACACCACAACAGATCAACTTTTGTGAAATATAAGTCAAATTCTTCCCTTGGGTGGGTGGGGTTGGGGGAGGTTTGGGGTACGCTCTTTAAAAACACTTCTTCGAATATTTCCGTTATTTCGTCAAATCTCTTCTTCAAATCTCTCCGTTATTTCGTCAAAAACACTTCTTCTCATACAAATCACCGTTATTTAGCAAATTAACATTATTTATAGAGTTATTGCCCTTCATGCAGGATTAACAAAACATGTCTTCATTTAGTGGACAATCCCAAGCTCGCGTGCCACGCGTGGTTGGATTGTCCATTTATTAATGACCATTTTAGGTACCGATTGTCCATTTATAAGTGGACAATCCTTGAAGAATTGCCTGACGAGAAAGACACACGGAGCATGAAGAGAAGATTAATGAACATTTGCTGTATTTTGTTAAGAAGTTCGGTAAAAAAAAAACAATTAACACATATTTACAATGATAACGAGCTCGTTTTACATAGGAACAATTTAAACTATGTGTCAAGTGGAGTAACAAGGTTGCCACTACCTTTATATAGCTTTCTGTGCAGCATCGCGTTACTCAAATTACTTAAATTGTTACCACATTGTTAGCAATATTAATTCTTTTCCGCTGATAATTATCAAATTAGAGCAGGTTAGTATTATGAGCCAGAAACACAAGCCACTAACGGAATCGGTTGCCAGTAAATATAACGGTTTGTGTTGCCTCGGATATAGTTATGGGGTGGGGTAATCCAGTAAATATAACGGTTTGTGTTGCCTCGGATATAGTTATGGGGTGGGGTAATCCAGTAAATATAACGGTTTGTGTTGCCTCGGATATAGTTATGGGGTGGGGTAATCCTGTAAATATAACGGTTTGTGTTGCCTCGGATATAGTTATGGGGTGGGGTAATCCAGTAAATATAACGGTTTGTGTTGCCTCGGATATAGTTAATGGGTGGGGTAATCCAGTAAATATAACGGTTTGTGTTGCCTCGGATATAGTTATGGGGTGGGGTAATCCCAGTCTGAGTAAACTCATACCTAAATATTCATTACAACATTGAATATAAGGTCTGACGGATAACATCGCTATCTCATTTCCAAGTCCTCGGGATTCCGTAATCTGATTGATTGCGTAAATTATTTTCCGTCCAATGAAACCGTATGGGTTAATAAACAAGTGTTAGTGGGCGGAGACTCCCATAATGTCACCTCTAAATATAGTAACAGAGCGGAATTTCTCCGATCGAAAGCGATGCTTGCAAATACAACAGAGACAACAATGGCTTCGAAATTATATATTCGGATTAATTTGAAGGATGTGCTAGACCTGATAGATAGGCCTGCGCGTGGTACCAACTTGGCCTCCCATAAATATAAATAGAACTCACTCATGTCCGTGTATTTGATTTACTTTATTGTACCATGGTTTGCAAATCAAATTATTTGTCGTAAAAAAGTCATATGAAAGTTAACACCGAGGAAATGACTTACTTTTATGCTTTTAAATAGTTCTAAAGCATCATTTTTGATGACGACCTTATTTTTTGCTCTCGGATGCAGCTTTCCGGTTGATGCAGCGAGTTCATCTCCCGAAAAAGAATAGTCGCACACACGACAAATATTATCTGCTGTAAGTTTATGTCGCGACACAGGCCATTGCTATTGCGAAGCACAACAAATAACACGTGGGGACACCTGTCAATCATCGATGTATTTTTTTTAATCCGTGACGTCATTTTGGGGAAGCTTTTCGCTGAATAGAAATGGTTTTGGCTACATAAGCTCCAGACTCTATATTTCAAATATAGAGTCGACGTTCACCCAGACTGGGGTAATCCAGACCCTCCTTGTTGGAACGTCCCTGACAGTAAGAATTTTCAAGTCTGAGGCAACGTGAATTGGAACAAATGTGGTAAACTGTCTGCAAACCAGAGGTGTGACAACTGGGGTTGGGTACATTCATACGCTGGTCAGTATGGGTTTGCAGGCATTTCGTCATAGAAAACCACATGGTGCCATAATATGAACGGACTGTAGAATCGATACAGGTGCATGGTACTAAGCATATTTTACTTCGCACATACAGTAATGCTCTAAGTAATCGAATCTTTAGCCACAGCAGAATTATGGGTAACTTTTCAGGATTTAGTCGGAAATATGGCTTGTTGCCATTCATCGGAAAGCTCTCCCGAAGAGCTTTCCGATGAATAGCAACAAGCCATATTTCCGACCAAATTACTGAAAAGTTACCCATAATTCTGCTGTGGTTAAAGAGTCGATTACTTAGAGCATTACTGTAGTTAGCTGTGGTACAGATGTATTTCATAGTTTTGTTTCCCTTCATATTCTGGTACCATATCGTTTTCTACGATGAAATGCCATGCAGAAAACCATACCTTGCAAACTTGCCAGTGTATGAATGGACCCTTAGAGACAAACTGTGTGCCAATGTTATGAATCAGCACACCTTGATCGGTGAGTACTCATGCATTATCCAATCTGCAAGCATTTAACAATCATATACTGTTGTCGAGAATTACAACCATCTCGATTATACAATTTAAAATTAAAAATATATGACGTCTGAGAACACGCATTTGTGAATAAATACTTCTTTAACGGTGGGACGAATTAATCGCGATAAACACATGTCCAATATTCCGATAATGTGAGCCATGCTTATAATCCATGTCTATGTGAGCCATGCTTATAATCGTTGTTTGGGAATGACGGTTAGTGATGCTCATTTTGGTATAGAATTTACGATAATAATACTTTGAGAATACGAGTGTTATCTATTCCAACTAAATGTCCACATCAGAGTGTTCCACATGTTTTCAAGCCTTGAAATAGGGTGTCTGTCATTTGCAGAATGAGCTCCCCAGAGGGTGAATTTAGTTATGCTACCCCGCATAGCGGGCTAGCATCACCACATTCACCATATGGGAACCTCATTCTGCTGAGGTCCTGTGCGGGGTAGCATCACTAAATTCACCCTCTGGGGACCTCATTCTGCAAATGACAGACACCCTATTTCAAGGCTTGCATGTTTTCGACATTTCAACGTCGGGTCAACTAGAGTTACTACATGTAGACTAGTAATGGATATTTTTATATTTGTATTGTTCGATGCGATGTCACTGTTTGTTCTTGTTCAGATATACATATATTGTTTTTGGTAATAATCCGGATTTCGGATTCATTACAATATAGTTATTTGAATTATACTAACCGGACGCACAGTAGTGGTCGTTTTTTGTGCCACACGTGTAGCAGAAGAGTCCCGCTCCGCAGTCATCTTGCTCTTTGCATCCTTCTCCTGCGACCTTTTTTCCAGTGTCTACAAATGAGCAATATATGGTTTAATCCTCCACTTTATCATATCAGACACATCCTGTATTTGCCCCTCCAAATGAAAAAGTGACCGTTCCAATGTATCATTTTATGACTGAATGGGATAATCCATTCAGTATAGAAAGGGTTATCAGAACACGAATGAATAAAAGTTCTTACAGACAGATAGGGCGCCAAACAGAATGCGGTATATCCCAGTATTTATAGCAAAGGGTTTTTTTTTTATAAAATAGCTTCAAGGGATGTAGACCATGTCATGAATCTCTATACTCTGGCTACGCCCATATAGAGATCAAATTCCACCAGTATGAAAACCTGGGCACATGTTGTAGTGTTTGCATAGAACCTTATCAAGTTGAGGAAATAACGCAGGTATATGTATTGGTTATTACATGTTCCTTAATAATGTACTTCACTACATATGACGGTCCCAAGTCGAAATTGCACGATTTAAGTGACTTTGGGGAGCGATTTTGCTCCTGGATAATTAATTCAATGTATATTGCGATATCTGCTCACATAAGTCACAGAAAAGCATGCAATCTCGATCTGTGACCGTCCCCCTAAATGTGCAGTAGAATATGGAGGAACATATAAATAACAAATAAATATATCCACTGCCTTGGTTGTTCAATGTTATACTGTTCCCTGTCAGCATATCCAAACGTTCTCAGGTTTTGTACTGGTGAAATATGAACTCTACGGACGTTAGCCAGAGTAAATATTCATGGCATTTTATATGACCATATAAGAGGTTAGACCTCTTGGGTGATACATACATTGGACTGGCTTTGTAAAATTAAATACCAAACCAACCCACCATTTAAAGTGTATATTCTAAATATAAATATATGCCTCTTGTGGGTTAATCTTAAGTTATGTCAGTTATTTTGTAAAAGTGTTCTTTAAAGATGGATTATCTCTTCCTAAATACGTGTTATATAGTTTCCGAGGTATAAAATAATAAATATTAGTCGAAGACACTTGTTCGGAAACCCTTCTATAAATTAATATTGATTTTATATCGATATTGTCTTATATATTGTTATAATCAATTAGGGTATTTTTTTTATTTTGAAACCTTTAAAGGGGTACTGTACCCTGAATCTGGCCATTTATGGCACCATCTCCTTTTATACTCAACAGAATATATGCAACAAATGAATGAATTTGAGCCATGGATGAGTGCAAAATACACTCATGTGCTCTGTGAATGATACAAACAACATGGTAATTATAATGAAAATGAATAAATGGCTGGAGTCATAAATTCATTTTCATTGTAATTACCATGTTGTTTGCATCGTTTATAGAGCACACAAGTGTATTTTTAACACACCCATGGCTCAAGTTCATTCATTTGTTGAATACACTCTGTTGAGTATAAGAGGAGATGGTCCCATAAATGGCCAGATTTAGGGTACAGTACCCCTTTAAGCGATCTCAGATATAGAGTTATTCAGCTTTCTACGCTCCGGACGTTTTCGCGTGTTTAAAATGTGTTAAATTGATTGCATGTATTCTACCAGGATTTGGAACTAAAATAAACATGAATTGACGAAAGCGTTTCCGGACAGGGATCCTCGATTCGTGTTTATTATTGTATAACCAGGAAGCTATATAACCCTTTCATGACTGGAGCTTCCTGAAATTTTGCGAAAACCCTGTGCCAATGCATTCTCTTATTTATGCGAGTCGCATATATATATCTATATGCGATGCTTCCCATGGGAGACTCGTATATATAAGAGAATGCATTGGCACATGATATTTAATGCTGCACCAGCGCAGCTCCGGCCATGAAAGGGACAAAACTTGTTATAGGATAAACGGGCCATCTAAAGCGAAATAGCGGGTGGGGATAAAACATTAACATCGGGCTATACGAGAAGACTAATTTCCTATTATGGCCCTATTATACTAATATTCAACTATTTTATGTGAATATGGACAACGCCGTTTTTTTGTGTGAATTTGATAAAAGAGGCATATACCCCAATCTCAGATTTCACGAAAATGATTCAAAAACATTGTCATATATACTATATAGGAATGATTACTACGAAATCGCATTATAGGGCCATCCGAAACACCACGAACCGCATGTGCACCCCCAAATATACAAATATACAACTCGTTATAACGACATGCAAGTTGTTATAACGACTTATAGAAATACAGAAAAGTCGAGTTATAACGACTTGTAGAACCATTTGCAATACGTTGTAACGATTTGTATACGTATTTGAACAAGTCGTTACAACGACTTCCGACAATTCGCTATGACGACTTGCAAGTCAATATAACGAGTTATTGGATGCTGTTACAACGAGTTGTGTATTTATATATTTGGGGTGCGGTGGTATTTCGGGTGCCCTATAATATAATGCGCCTTTGTAGATATCATAATTATTAGATCGGCGCGAATGACTGACCATGATGCACATCATATGGAAGTCAATTAACATTCAAATGGTCTAAATACATTTACATTACTAAATTGCTATACAAAAACGATTGCGTCATCATTGAAATGTCATTTAGAAGGTATAGTTGTGCGATTATAAATAAAATAAGTTGGCGCAAAATGCTGAAAAACGAATTCTGTCCATATACTGTCCATATGCTTCGGTATTGTTTATTTTCCACATAGAAACTGGGCAATAGTGGATTTGGCGCCTTTAAAATTACCTGTAATAGTAAAACACATAACTATAAGAAAACCAATGCCAGATATGGTAACACGCTCAATATCATATATTATATACCCATGATTGTAATTATAGAATATATAATTTATTGGTTTTGCAAATGACCAACTCAGAATTCCGTCAAAATAACAATAACAACCAGCACCTAATTAACGAACCGGCGGCCGACTCGGTCGTCTCCGACCACAACCCCCAGTGGGCTGCAAAACGAAAAATATCTATAAAAGTTGAAATATAAGACTTACAAATTATCCTTTTCATTTCTTTTATTAGTAATTGACATACTAGCTTGTCACAAACCAAAAATCAACATTATTGACATAATAATGTAAAGGACAATACACGAAATAGAAATTCCCAACTACACCTTTTACCGGACTCGGCCTCCGGTTCGCAGTTCGACTTTTATTCCTCCCAAAAAAAAAAACGATTATATATAAATAAAACGCCAAGCGAACCATAGCTATCTAGAATATCTAGGACAGTATACACGCGGTGCGCGTAATAGTAGGTGTGTCTAGGACGTGTCTGACCTGTGTATGGATATGTTACATATACAGCAGAAGTGTTGTTTTTTTATTATGTAAAGACTTTTATTTGCGGAAATCCCCCAGTAATTCCAATCTGAATGAGGGAATCCATTTACAGTGTAGTAAAGAAAAGGTTAAAAGAATGACATTTGAAAGCAAAACTACAGTAATGCCATAATTAATCGACCCCTTAACCACATCAGAGTTATGGGTAACTTTTCAGGATTTAGTCGGAAATATGGCTCACTGAGAGCTTTCCGATGAATGGAACAAACCATATTTCCGACTATATCCTGAAAAGTTACCCATAATTCTGCTGTGATTAAGGAGTCGATTGTTTAGGGCATTACTGTTATATATAGTAACTCAATAGAAAACACATTACTCCAGTTTCTTCGTGTGGTTGTCCGAAGATAATGAAACCGTCACGAATAGGAATATACAGAAATCAACCAACCAGATATACTGGAAGGAACTGTTGTCTTATATATATGCTCTGTATACTTACATTTGCATTATAACCCCGCAGTCAGTAGACACTAAGGGTACGTTCATACACTGGCAAGTTTGCACAGTATGGTTTGCAGGCATTTCGTCGTAGAAAACGATATGGTGCCAGAATATGAACGGAAACAAGCATATAAAGTGCATCTGTGCCACAGCTAACTACGCGCGACGTAAAAGCTCTGTAGTTCCACCAGTAATGATGCTACCGGAATTTGCCTGTAAATAGCATGCAATTATCTTGCAAGAATAAATCATACAGGTATTTGAAGGCAAATTCCAGTAACACTGTTATAAGTGGAACTAGATAAATGTTACTTCTCATGTCTTTCGCTTTGGTAAAGATGCATGTTATGTGCACGTTTCCGTTCATATTCTGGCACAATGTGGTTTTCTATGACGAAATGCCCACAAAAACATACTGTGCAAACTTGCCAGCGTATGAACGTACCCTTAGAAACTGATGTTTGTTATTGTGTTTAATTATCAACAAATCCTCGTGCAAATAGGTTCACACTGGACAAACATGTACATATCCACATAGGTTCACACTGGACACACATGTACATATCCACATAGGTTCACACTGGACAAACATGTACATATCCACATAGGTTCACACTGGACAAACATGTACATATCCACATAGGTTCACACTGGACAAACATGTACATATCCACATAGATTCACAATGGACAAACATGTACATATCCACATAGATTCATATTAGACTTATTCGATAATGAAATAAGCCCATAATGGACTTATAACGAACCAAAGCCGGACGCTTTGGGTCGTGTATAGACTATATCTGATTTTGTGAAATCACCAATTATTATCTAATACGACGCAGCTGTTTTGAATTTCGCGAGCACTTTTGTCGCACAGTAGATCGGTTTGGTTAAAGCATTAATGTCGTAATCGGAAAATCTTGGTACTGTGTCTTTCGATTACTGGTATTGAAAATGGGAAGTATGAACATTGAATTACAATGTAAGTTCATTCGTAGCGTTAGTTTACCCTTTATTGAGAAAATAAGACAAAATAAATAACGACACTATAGTAACTACAATCTACACACATCGGGGCGACATCCCTGATGTGAAATATAATAAGAATGTCATCACGAATTTACCGAAGATGGGCGGTGCGTTACTGTGCGAAACGAAATAACTATATTTAATATGGAATTAATTGTTATCATAAGACTATATATAGTATATTCAAGTATTAACAAAGCAGAAGCCACATTCATGCGAACTCGGTCAACGGGGAATAAAAGTTACACGATGACGTTTTTCGTCTAATTTAGTTGAAATCGACACGGTGACGCTTTTGAATGAAATGAACATCTATGAAATGATGATGGACACGCTTCTCGGTAGAGTATCTCCGCCGCAGTCTTCACCCAGCGTCAAGAAAAGAAATAAATTGGTTAAATTCATTAAGGATGTCCCCGTTTCCCTCTCGACAAGGTAGAATTATTTTCACTTTGATGTTGGTACTAGTAGTTTATAACCATGAATAGTCTAGCCGTCGATCAAGACTACCCGGAAGTACGATTTATTTGCCTAATTTATACTCGAAATTACGATTGGGGTCCATTCATTCGACGAACCCAGTTAATATAGCCTTAAGTGAATCTTATTTGGAGGGAATACCAGAGAATCTATAAACTGATTTTGATTGATTAAAAAAAAAGGAAAAAAACGCCACAGCTACCCTCATATGAATGGTTTTGTTTTGGTTCGTTAATTACGCTAGCGTATGATCGTATTGCCTGTTATTCCGTGTTATGGCGCGGGCCACAGTCAAAACACATTATCAAGAGCGTACATATGGCAAGTCGATATAGGTTCATATATAGAGCGTAATTCAGATTCGAACAATGCCGATATGAGATCATTTGTGTTTTTGAATTTCAATATGAGCTGACACATATACTTACATTTGCAGTAATCATAGTTGTCAGTAGATAGCATATCGTTCAATCCTCCTAGACATTGACAGGTACCACTTGTGCAGATCATCCGTAAGGTGTCGTTTTGGCAGAGTCCTCCTTTTTTTGATACATCAGCATGCTGTGTGATGTCCACACATGAATCACCGTGATGAGCTGTTTTCAATTAAGAATAAAAGGATTTATGGTAAACAAACCGTGTTTCCATGGAAAAAGATGTGGGAAATGTTATGGCGTGGTGTGACCAAGCTATTCAATACAGCGGCGGTAGATATGCCAAACTGTCAAGCTCAATGGCTGGACCATTTCCAATTTCACTTGATAATGACTTGCAGATCGAATTGTGTGTCATTGTATTTTGACCAGCACAATAATTAAACAAAGTTTTTGAATAGCTCTTCGGGATTCAATCGACATATGTGTAACTACTCTGCCGGTCATAAACGAATGACCCCAATCGATCTACAAATAATTTAGTATACCTATATACCAGTACATATGTATTGGAGCACTGTTAACATAAACAACTTCTCAAAACTACCAAAACAATAGTAAGTAACACATTGCTAAAATTCCAACACAGTCTCCCAATCACAACACACAGCAAGCGCGTGCAGATGGTCTACTTGAAGTGACGCGGGTTGTCCATCGCTTTTTATGAAGTGGTGGCTGCACATGCAGCTATTGATTGATGAATCTCGGAAATGTTCGTGTGAACCGCGTGGCAAAGTCTACTAATTATTACGGTAGCTAATTTCTTTCTTGAATGTGAATGTTGTATATATGATTGTATGGAAATAACGTCAACCATAAATATACACCAAGATACTCTTGTGATTGATTGATTGATTGATTGATTGTTTATTCCAACCATTGTTACATGGTACAAGAAAACATACAGTAACATGCATAATGTATGTAGAACATGCTTATATCACCATACCCCAGCCATTCCAAAATATAAAGAATGAATATATACCGTGTAAAAGTGTAATGACGTGTGTGAAGACTGTACACGCTAGAACGGTCATGACTCATTTAATCGCTGTTTCCCTTTAATATAGGCTATATAATTATAGTCATCTGTTGAAGTATAATAAAATACGGAGTTCCAGTTAGGACAGTCTTGTTAAAGAGAAATAAGACGCATGCCTGAAAATATATGAAACTGAGGTTTGGGGAGCACCGACTTGCTCGGTTATAGTCCGATTGTTACGGGAAATCACATTATCAATATCATAGCATAAACCGATTCACACCCTGAGGAAAACGGAATTGTGCTACTTTCAATACGATGAATACCTATCAATTACCATTCAATCAAATGTTAAGGTTATTTCCGTCTTGTTGGTATAATTGAATCCAGGTCGAGGCAATGTTCCGGTAGTGTTCGGACTCCGAAGTGAAACTATTCCACAATACATGAAGTTTGTGTCATGAAATACCACCGGCATTCATGACAAAAGACTTGACCAATCCTGTATTTATTGGCTGGAATTTCCGCGTACATGTAAATGTGAACAGTTTGTGGAATGTTCTCAATGGTATCATCCCAAAGATCATTACGTAATTATTGTTGATTATGCATTCCAAAGGTAGCAGTACACGTTGTAGGGGGTCTGAAAAATAGAAATATAAGTATATGGGGGGCATAACAGCCAGTGTAGTCTGTGTTAACTGTGTCATTACTGGTTTGAAGGTTTATTTATTTTACAAAACTGGGAAAGTTCTCAAAAAAGTGAAAAATTTGGATACGCAACAGGGTTTTCGTATTCAGTGAAGGCCAACTCTGTGTTATTGATTACAGGAAAATAGCCCGATTACTCTCCCGTGAATTCTGTCATCTGGGCTCGCAAGACTTTTTTTTCAAATTGATACGATAACTTTTTTCTATTTCAAATATTTCTCAGCTCCAAAATAGCTCAATCAGGTGGAAGAATCTTATTTACTGACATTTGCTCTACCATGGTCTGTTTTTGGGTTGAAAATGGCCAATTTGAGTAAAACAAATGGTAAAATTGAGCGTTTCGTGTGTGCAAACCAAGGGGCATAACTCAATGACAAATTGTACGAAGAACCAAAAGTACCTAAAGTTCTGTCGAAATTAAAACATGCTTGATGGGATATATGCCAACGATAATGGCTTAGCATTGATTTGAAGTACAATACCCCCTCCCAGGTTGGCAAAATTGCTGGAAATCGTGTATTGTTACCTTAAAGAGACATATCAAATTGGATAAATTAGTGAAAATCTACTGAAACATTTTATCTTTCCTATCTTCGTGTCTGAGTTACTATTCACAGTTTCTATTTATGACTGTTCTCGGAATTAGGTGCATTCGCTTGTAGAGTATTTGTATCAGAGGCTGTAAATACTATGGATTCCAGCTTGACAAGTCACTGAATGATCACACCGACAGGGCAAAAAACAAATTCAGCGTATGTCTGCTATGGATAAAAAAAACATTCCGGTTCACATTTGGGGGGGGGGGTCGGTGATGTGATTATATATACATCAGTTACTCTGTACGATTCGTTTTGAGTGGTGCGGTATTGTGTAATTACATAAAATTGACATTAATTTAATTAAACGTGTTGCCACGCAAACATTTCAACAATGGAATTCCTTGGATACCTGGTGCGAAAAGCCATATTAATGTTGGTTATTTAGTCTTGGTCGTGTTTCCGAATGACCGAGTAATGTCAATATGTATATTGGAGAGGGGTTAAAGTCAGCTACTGAGTTATCACGAAAGCGTGTGAGCACCAGCACAATACAAATGGTATATAAGATTCCATAAATAATTAAATAGTGTGATTTCAACTTGACAATTAAGTCATTGAATCAATGAATGTACACCGACCGGCCAAATAAACATGGTTCATATTTTGGGGAAGGGGTGATTATATATGCATTAGTTATTCCCTACGATTTGTTTGGAGTTTTGTTGCGTTCTTACATGTTTATGACTGACCACATAAAAGTTATTTGCATGTAACGAAATGTGTTGCTAAGGGAACATTCCAACAATGGAACTCCTCGGATACCACCTACGAATAGGCGTATTGATTTATATTGGTTATTCGGTCTTGGTCGTGTTTCCAAATAAACAAATACATTGTCTTAGCATATTCGGGGGGGGGGGGGGTGTGACAAGAACATTGTCTTAACATATGCTGGGAGGGTGGGGGGCTGGCTAGTAAATAACCACAGTGCATAATTATGCTCTGGTCAGCAAAATACAGATGTAATATGTCTGTTCAGACTGCCTTTTTGACTGGGATGTTTAGTTTTAAGGTGGTGGGCATGATGTCACATTTATAATTTAACTTTGTTTTTTTCACTATAACCAATAATTTGGGTGAAATTGGTTCATTTTTATTGAAACCGCACTACTTATATTGACCTTATTTCCCATTCGCACTGAAGAAACACCATATGTGTTATATATAAAAGTTATCGGTGTAGGTCAGAGACTTGACTGGACATTTGCGCGTTGAAGGGGGATAACTCTATTTTTCCTTTAAGGTAGCAGTACACGATTTCACGGGTTGTAGGGGGTCTGAAAAATAGAAATATAAGTATCTGGGGGCATAACAGCCAGTGTAGCCTGTGTTAACTGTGTCATTACTGGTTTGAAGATTTATTTATTTTACAAAACTGGGAAAGTTCTCAAAAAAGTGAAACATTTGGATACGCAACAGGGTTTTCGTATTCAGTGAAGGCCAACTCTGTGTTATTGATTACAGGAAAATAGCCCGATTTCTCTCCCCTGAATTCTGTCATCTGGGCTCGCAAGACTTTTTTTTTCAAATTGATACGATAACTTTTTTTCTATTTCAAATATTTCTCAGCTCCAACATAGCACTATCAGGTTGAACAATCTTATTTACTGACATTCGCTCTATCGTGGTCTGTTTTTGGGTTGATAATGGCCAATTTGAGTAAAAAAAATGGGTAAAATTGAGCGTTTCGTGTGCGCAAACCAAGGCGCATAACTCAATGACAAATTGTACGAAGAACCAAAAGTACATTTAAATGATTACACCTAAAATTTCTGTTGAAATTAAAACATGCTTGATGGGATATATGCCAACGATAATGGCTTAGCATTGATTTGAAGTACAGTACTCCCTCCCAGGTTGGAAATCGTGTATTGCTACCAAACAGATATGGATTTCGTTCAGTTTACTTCCAATCACACCGCCCCCTCCCGACAAACCAAAAACTATTCAGTCGAAAGTGTTGTGACCCATCCATGCAGCCCACTATATATGACCGCTACTAATGGTATGATCCGTGTTTTAACTTACCGAGTGATTGGTGCGATCATTTACATGGCATATTGTTAGAATTTCCCCAATTTCCGCTCCGATCTCCTTTCAGCTTACTATCCACATAATGTAAATTTCGCAGTGAGTTTTAGCACGAGTCTATATTTTGGTCGAAATACAGATTCATACAAGAAATATTGTTCATGGATTTGAGCAATTTGATTGGCCAAGGGGTGCGAACACATTTATGAAAAATATGTTATAACCCGCTTGGGTATATGTACAAGAAATGCATACCGCGGCGCTATCGCGCCTTGGTCTATATCGCTTGTATTGATGGGAGAAAGGTGAATGTTGTTAGGTGTTTATGAGTTGTAGCGGATCCGCAGATAACTGCCTGAGTGCTGCGAATATTCCGTACGTGTGATTACGTGTGCGATTTCGGTATCATATACATATTGTACATAACAAGTGCGTTGCGTTGTCTCAATACTCTGTACTTCATATATGACTGTATCATTATGCTCCGTCTTGTATGATTTGTGCTTTCTTTTTTTTTCTTTTTCGTTTGAACTGTGTATATGTTACATGTATATCTCTGTGAGCTCTTCATTAATGGAGGAAATAAAGAAATACATATAACTATTTCAAAGTGTCAAAATCATTCACTGACAGGGAAGTCCAAGCACTAAATTCATCAGTCAGCGTGGTGCATGTTGGTCAATTCGGTATAGACTTCACGCCATGGAAGTGAACGATTGGGTTTTTGTCATCAAATAAAAGTCTCGATCAGCATGCATGTGTACATGCACAGTGGGGGGACTTCTCCTAGATATTTGGTTCTCTGCCGAGTTTCGTGCGCATTTTTAGCGACGATTCCGATTCTCTATCGAGCAATTGCGGCATAAAACGTAAAAATCAACAGCATTAGAACAGTGTTTCGTGGCTTTCATAGCGCTACTGTGAAATTATAGTCACTGGCCATCAGTGTGTGTAAAAATAGTTGAAAAATTAATCCTGAAATGCACAGAAATTTACTTTTTATTTTCCGATTCCGATTCTCTGCTGAGGACTCCGATTCTCTAGCGAGCGCTCGGTTCTCTGCGAATAACTCGATTCTCTGCCTTATGTAAAGTAGTATATGCCACCCGCAAACTGTGCTCGGTAGAGAATGTAAATAAAGCTCGGTAGAGAACCAAATCGCCAGGAGTAGTTCCCCCACAGTGTTTACATGCACACTAGAGAAAACTCACCTTTCACCCGGTATGTACACGCTGATCCTTGTCGTTCCCAAAAACCTTTTGCGTCACATTCACAAATTTTTTTTAGACATCCTGGAGTAGCGGACTCGCCAGTTCTTTTATCCGATCCGGCCGAAGCTGTAACGAGAATGATCGTTCCAAAATATGACAATCTTATGGAATATGAAAGGTGTATTCTGGGTTAAATATCAGTTTGACTGGAATCAGTTTTACTTCTTACTAGTCTAATGTATAGGTTTGTTGGTTAGTGTGTCGATACCAGCCCAATTACATGTATATCTTCAGAAGTCATGTCACAGAGATTCAGTTTGGGTTTCTATATCAATTGGGACCAATGTTCACGCTGGGCCGAAAAATCTAGACAAACAAATGATTCATTAGTCTTAACCCTTTACCCTACAGAAGGGCCCTGTGCCAATGCATTCTCTTATATATGCGAGTCGACCATAGGTCGCCTCGCATATATAAGAGAATGCATTGGCTTAACACATTAAAAATTATAAAATTGTTAAAGAATGTAAGAAAAAATTGTAAAAAGTGTTAAAAAAAGATTTTTTTTAGGCCAATGCATTCTCTTATATATGCGAGGCGACCTATGGTCGACTCGCATATATAAGAGAATGCATTGGCACAGGGCATAACTGTAACTATCACAATGTGGTCAAGGAGCCGGTTCCAATGATATCCATATTTGTATGGTTTTATTGAGACAGACCGAAGATAATTTAGGCTGTTAGGGCGTTTCTGGGCGTTCTGTTGGGTAAAGGGTTAATCCTCATTACTGTTGAGTTACATTGTTTGGTCATGCACTGCCAAATTGCATTGTGGTACCCATTAAGCTGTGTCACATAATCAATTAGCAGATTATCAGACTATACATTTGATTCTCATTTCGATCCAGTTTCAAAAATCGAATGCTTTTTTTTTCGATATATTCCGATTTTGGGGTAAAAAAATATTTGGCCAAATGAAATATTTTTTGCCCATTTTCGAAAATAATTAGCCATTGTCACACTGATTTCCATGCCTATAACCGCCTGCACCCTGATAGATGTATAGAACTAATTGTGCCAATGTTTGTCACTGCACTGCACATAATCCATACACGTACACAAGAATGAAGTTTTGTGTTGCCCATTTGCGTATAACATTTAATTATAAATTCTGGTGAAAATTGTATTCCAAATTGATGATAACCCTTGTGTTCTTAATGGTGGTACAGACCGAATGTCAAGATATCCTTTCTGCAGTTTGGTCAAGTTATCATCTAGAAACAAATAAATTATTAATTCTAAAATTCGAAATTGACCTGTGTTTCTGAACTGTAGCCATTTACAGTTGGTTAGTGTGGGCTACATAGCATAACTTAAACATTGTTCAGAGTATCATCCAGACAACCCAAACATTAATTATGTATACACCTAAAAAGAGG
This sequence comes from Siphonodentalium dalli, assembly GCA_032622095.1. Classification (NCBI taxonomy): domain Eukaryota; kingdom Metazoa; phylum Mollusca; class Scaphopoda; order Gadilida; family Siphonodentaliidae; genus Siphonodentalium; species Siphonodentalium dalli. Next base: position 32,308,519 of record CP136069.1, on the reverse strand, counting down.
CATAACTCCGCCCAAAATCATCGAGCCGTGATCATCCAGACAAACCAAACATTAATTATGTATACGCCTAAAAAGAGGCATAACTCCGCCCAAAATCATCGAGCAGTGATCATGTATTTTCGAATTTGACCTGCGTTGTCTGAAATGTCAACCACATACCAAATATAATGAAATTAAGTTGACTATTTATCAAGTTATCGTCCAGACAATTTAAAGATTTCTAAGTTTACCTGCGTTGTCTGAAATGTCAACCACTTACCAAATATAATGAAATTAACTGAGTTGAATATTTATCAAGTTATCGTCCAGACAATTTAAAGATTTCTAAGTCGAAAAAGATGCATAACTCCTCTGGCTGATAGCTCCGTCAACAATCACCAGACCATGATCAAATCGAACTTTACCTGTGTCTCAAATGTGATCAACGTACCAAATTTCAAGAAACTCTGTTGAATATTGCTCAAGTTATCATCCGGACAATCCAAACAACTGGGGGCAAGCCGACAAATGAGCACAACTCCCTCAAAAATGATCAGACAGTGACCAAATTCGATTTTTACATGTGCGTTCTTAAATACCAAATACACACAAAATCCTATGGTATGATGTAATAATGTTGAAGCTATGATCCGGAAATGTTGATTATAATAGTCATCCGAAATGTTTCGGGGGACAAATAACTACTTTGAGCAAGATTATTCTCTATTCCTATAAAAGTTCCACAAACGAAGTGTTCCACATTACTTTAATCGGCGACAAAAAAATAGTGTTATCGATTTTGAACTATGATATTTGGTTATGCCCTTTTTTTGTCGCATTCAAAAAACTGGCGGTATCCATATTCAACAATTATAATGTTATTCTTATCATTGATCACTGTTAGACCCCTTTAATTGAATATTAGACCCCTTTCAGTAAATTTAATTTTGAAATAAAAATAACATTTCAGCTAATTCAGTTTACACACAATTGAATGTTCATGTGTCCTGAACATTCTATTTTGTGAAAACTATATTAGCTGAAATGTTATTTTTATTTTCAATATTAAATTTGATAAAAAAAATCTTTTGTTTCGCATATTAAAGTCACTGAAAAAGGGGGAAATATTTTGTGAAAACACCCATCTATAGATGACTTACCCATGAAAGCCCTATAATTTGGCTCATTTGTGACACACCATACTCCCGACTACGTCCCTGATGCGACATGATCCAAACTTGCTCCATTTTTTCAGCTCAGTATTATTAACAAAACATCATATACAACACCAACATACATTTATCTTTTTTGAAAGAGATATGACAATAAGACACTCCAGCCCAAAATTCCAATGGTTAAGGTCACATAACTCTGGTGTTTTATATCCGATTCGAGAAAATTTTGCAAATCAATATTCACCGTCTTTTAGAGGCTTTATATTCTGAGTTTGGTAATCATCGAAGCAAACACAGAACTGGGTCCATTTTCCACGACTCTCCTCTGACCACGTCCCTTATGCGACATCGACCAAACTGTTCCCCTGAGTATTCTTAACATAACAGTGGCTCGGAAAAAAAATTCAGGCACATATGCTGATTTGTTCCTTTCGACCCTTGTTGGGACCCACCCACCCCGGCGTCCAAATTTTTCTTCCGTTTTCGGCAGTTTTTTCCCGACCATTTTGGACACCCACCCCCCCTTTTAACACTAAAACAGATATTTGAGGGGCGAAGTTTACTGTAAACGGCTGTATATAAATTTTTGTGCATACTATTTGTCATGGATGTTAACATTGACTTTTAAATAGAAACGAGTCATTATGGGGTCATTCGGCCAAAAACAACATAGCTGCCAATGGCCATGTTGAATTTCAAAATTCAATCCATTAGCATGGGCTACAAGCTATACTGTTTGTCTTATCATCATGATTCATGTCATTTATGTTAATATTGACATTCTAAGGCTTTTAAACCAAACTCATTGAAAAAACAGTCAAAAAGTCTTGCAGGAAACATTATTTTTGAGTTGCGGAAAAAATTGTTTGTTGGTCCCATCGACCAACCACCCACCCCGGCATGCGTGCCAGGAAAACAATGCCCGCCCCCCATTTACGTATTTTGGAGGCGATACGGCGTTAGACAATCTAGCCGAAAATTTAATGTTTCAGGTCACATAAGTTGCATTTATCACCAGATTTCAGACATTTTGCGAATCTGCTATCGTCACACATTAGACACTTTGTTATGAGTTTGGTGCAAATCGGTACAAAACAAATTTGGGAAACATTTGCCCCCACCCTAGTCCCAACATGTAAGACCGCCCCTGTTCAAAAGTGTTTTACAAAGAAGTTGCTAGCGAGGAATTGTCTAGAAGCTGTCAAATCTGGATACCTCGCATGCCATTTGCAGATACTGCATCTCGAATTACTAGAGTTTTGCGAACCATGGTTGTCATTTCTGTAGAGAAAGCGCGGTCATAACTATTTATATCTGGACCTAATAGGGCATAATGAGATGTATCGAATGTCCAAATTTCGAGTATCTGCTACTCATACTTTTCGAGATACGGCAACCTTGCCCCATTTGTCAGATAAGGGAGAGATAACTATGTAAGTCAAGCGCGGACAATACCTTATTTAGCCTAATTAAGAAGAACTATATAGGCCTATATACAAACGGAATTCCATATATTCATCTCTGGTATACTTCCTGGGATATGCTTGTTATAAAATTGGTTAGAATAATAATAGTTATAGAAAAATACGATCTACCAACACATTTGTCCTCTATGAGCTGGTTTCCGGGGCAGGCGCTCCCAACTGTCGTGTATATTCTCCTCTTTTGTTTTTCTACGTATTTCTTAGTCTTTGTATCATATACGGACTCTTGTCCTGTTATTATTGTTCCACTACACATTGAATTGGTCCATGAAGAACCGCCAGGGCATTTGCATGTAAACGTATCATCGTCACATTCTAAACCTGCGAATTCTTTGCAATCTTTGTTGACGCCACATCTCTCTCCCTCTGTCTGCCACCGTTCTGAAATTGTAATACAGTATATTCATTCACTTTGACATAAGAACGGTTTAGCAAAATCCCTGTTACGGTACAACACACGTTCACAGCAGACACTATTAAGTTCTGATTTCCCGCTGAATATCACCTGTGAAGGAATAAGACTGTTCTCTGTATAAATTTTATTCATCTCTAACATCATGTGGTAATCAGCAAGTGTAGGTAACAATACATAATATGGTGAATCATCTCGGATGCCATGAAATGAAGGCGTCGCTTATTAATTAGCGAGCCAGTGTTTGGCATCTGTCATATATGTCTGAAGAACCATAACTAATTAAAGAGTAGATTAATGTTTGGTTTATATATACGCTAATGACTTATAGCGCCATTAGTATCTTCCTTTGTCTGTACTGACCGATGGGTAAACTGGAATTGTTGCATAAGACCTTCTTTCCTTTGTGGCTAGTATTGCATAACTCATAGGTCGCTGCCTCTCCGAGTATGACCTTGGCAATTTGGTTGGGGTCACTATAGTTCGATTATAATCTGTCTCCCCCCATAGGTAAGATGGATATGTTTAGTATGTACCATCACGTCCCTTGAATAAGAAGGGGTAGGGGTGCATTACTCTACATAGGGTCCCCCTTATTTTCAGATTTTGACTAATAGTGTTAAAATCTAGGGGTTTGGTACTTCGGTATGCTTGGACAATTAGTCGAGTTGATTCAAGGGTTGCCTGTGCATATAAGTTACGACGTGTTGTCGTCATAAAAAATTGTATAAATTGAATATATATATATATCTATGTACATGTTGAAGCCATTTGCATTATGAAGAGAGTTGGCATGATGAGGTAACATGAGTGTGATAATATAAAGGGTATAAATATAAATGACATTAGAATACATGTAATGCAATCATAATTATGTTGAACAATAAGTGGGTGAACGATACTTCGTTCAAAAGTTCATGGATGTGCTCGATTGATTTGGCGAGCGCTAATGTCCACTTCCGGCTCCTGTGTCACGAGGGTTGGGTGATGTGACTTTAGTCGTTTCATCGTCTTGGTAAGGTATTTTCCTTGTGACGTCGTGACGTCCAGCATTTTGTAGGTGTCTGGCTTGTGGACAAACTGTTTCATTATTGCGATAAGATGATATTTTTTTTTTGGAGGCATTCGGTTGTAATGACATGGAAATGGGGTTGCATAATAATTATTAAAATTGTCATGATAATAAAAAATATCGGGAGAACTGTTACATGATTAAAATGATTCGGGTTGGACTCAATTGGTTTAAATATTGAGGGAGGGGTGTAGGCTCTGTTGGTAGTCGTGCTTTGTATATGTCGTGCTGGATACTTGGGTTTGAAGTTATACATCGCGCGCGTATGGTTAAAATATCGATTGATTCGGTCATCATTGATGCTTGGCATTGCTACATCACAATTAAAGTTATATATTGAGATATATGCGCTTGTCCCTTAATGTAGGCCATCATTTCAGCCTATGCTATTGTCATACCCCGCCATGTGACAATTGTATTTGTCGATGTAGCGTGGGGCGATTTTGACACTTGAGATTAAGATATTTTACAAGCGGTATATAATTGTGATAACTTGAACCGGTAAGCTATCTTTGGGAGTATAATGAATGATGATATATTTATATGAAGAGTAGTTACGCGTATGTGTTGAGATGCGTTTCCTGGCCTCTATACTAGTTCATTTGATCTATGTGGAATCGAAGTTGATCAGACATTTGATTGCACTTCTGTACAGGATCCATATTATGATCCGCATTTTACTCGGCCAGATTAGCGATGATTTTGCGCATGAATCGTCGCTATTGCATTGGATTGAACACAGGGTGGTAACTACGCGTGATTAAGTGTATGATTACCGTTGGGGTGATTAACATGATTCCTTATGACGTAATTGCTTATTCGGTGTCTGTGATAATTATTCCGAAGATGGGGCGTGAATAATTTAATTAGTATATGTGTCCGTCGTGACACATGCTATTATCTGAGTGCTAATGATGCAAAGCGGTCTGACAAATTATGAACTTGGCATTTAAACTTGTATGACTGGAAATGCTTCATGTTTCTTGATTTGATTTAGCATTTAAATTAATGCATGCAATTCGCCTGAAATTTGAAGAGGCCGAAGTTATTCGCGTCTCCCGAATTGTTGATTGAGGCGATAATAAAGCGTGTTGGCCGCCAGGTGATAACTTCCTGGAGATGAAATATTGCCTTGCTGTGAGGGGGCCATGTGCGTGATATATACGGGTACATGGCGTTACATTTCTGTATTATTGGCCAACCCACTTTGTATAGTTCAGATCGGTTTCTTTGATTAATTAAGCCTCGATTTTGTGCATCTGGGCGGGTTGGTGAAAAGAAATATGTCACCCACTTGGTGCATGTGTGATTGCCATATCGTGTTACATGCACTGCACATGGTCTGGCAGTCCTGGTTTTGCGCGATGACAATTCTCTCTTTGTATTGTGTCTTTTTACGACAGGGTGCTATTTATTTATGATAGGTCGAGATTGTCCAATAATATTCGTTGCATTTCGCGCTGTATAGATCTGGTCGTCTTTGTTAGAAATTGGTAATTTTTACATTGTCAGTTTGTTTCCTGGAGTTAAGTTGTTGAGTTTTATTCAGTTAAAGTTTATACATGTGTGAACTGTTTTCGTTTCGTGCTTTTGGATATAGAGTTGAGTTTATGAGGTTAGTTGATTTTATGATTATGTATGTTTTCTAATTATGGTAGTTGTTTAAATATTTAATTTTCCTATATCAAAATGCTCTGTTCGTCTGTGCTATTTTTGTCGGTTTGAGTTGTTATATCGCAAGGATCATAATTTTCGGTTGACATGTTATATGTATCGCAACTGGACTTGCTTTTACGATGGTTTTGCTATACTAATTGTTGGGTTGACATGTCATACGGATTGTATGGCTCTGTTGATGAATTGGCATTGTACGCTTCATCGTTTTGAGTTAGCATATCATAAGGGTTGTATGGTTCAGTTGACGAAAATGATTGTTTTTCATGATCGCGTTTTGATGCTATTAATTTATGTGCCATCTCTGGGAGGGGAACTGGTTCATTTGAATCCGATCCGTCCCGGATGACGCTATTTTGTTGTATTAACTGTGTTAAAGGGGCTGTCTCGTGGTTCTCATTTTCGGTGTCCGAATTGTTACTATTACTCGACATGTCAGCATCTGAGCTTTGTGTTGATGACTTATGTGGGAATACAAATCTGCTTTTCCGAACTTTCTGGTTCTCCTGTAATTGTGGTGTATACCATTTCGTTGTTGCCAATTTTAAATGTTTAGCATGACTTTTAGATAAACTGCCTGTGATTTGATTACGAATTACATACGAAACTGGTCCTGTTTGTTTAATTATCACCCAAAATGGATCATATTTCATACCTAGTTTATGGGTTTGTGATTCTTAACATAGACCTGGGAACCTATGGGTAATTCCGGTATTTTGCCTTTACTGTTTTCGTTTCGTTTCGTCTTGGCTTGTTTCATATTTTGTTTAACTAATTGAAATGCGAAGTGCTGCTTCTCTAGTAGCTGTTGAATGAGGCATTCAGCCATGTATTTTTGTCGCGATGTCAGTATCTTGTCAATATTTATTTGGGGGTGTCTGCAGAAGGTTAAAAAATATGGAGAAAATTGAATCGTTGCTGAGACATGAAAATTCATGGCTTCTGATGCAAAATTGAGAAATAGGTCCCATGATGTTGGATTTCCCTCAGTTAATTTGGCTAATATCCCGTTGTAGTCGCGATGAGATCTCTCACTTGACCCGTTGCTGAAAGGGGCATAGAACGAGGTCTTGCGATGCTGAATAACATAGTAGTTAGATATTATTTTGAAGACTTCACTGCATACGTCACTCCCATTATCTGAGACCAGACAAGCTGAATAACCAAATGTGGTGAAATACTGAGTCATAAGTCTTTCAGCGACCACTTCGGCATGTTTTGTGGGAAGCGCATATGCCATTTTGTGTAAACTGAATAAATCTATGACCGTTAGAATGTAGGAATTGCCGCTGGCTGTGGGTGGGTTAAATTTTCCCATTAAATCTATCGCGATCATTTCCCCTGGTCGGCTCGGCATATCCGTCATTTGATTTGGAATACGGGCAGTGTTTTGATTTCTTTGTTTACAAATGTGGCAATTGTTAGCGAAACTGACTATCATTGGGAACATTCGTGGCCAGTAATATCGCAAACGTATGGTATGGTACATTCGTTGGGAGCCATAATGACCGACGATATGATATTCAGAAATTATCTGCTTAGTCAGCTTTTCCGGGACATAAATGCGTTCCGATGCTTGCTCATTAAAGACAGACATATAGTATAGAATTCCGTCTTTCAATATATATTGCTTTGTTATCTTTTCGGGTGGTTTATCGGATTTTAATTTGCGAATTATGACTGAAATAATATGGTCCTCTTTCTGCATTTCTTCGATATTGGTGGCTACATTTAGTTGTTCATTCTCGGAAATTAGTATTGTGTCAGGCAACGTATGCGCTTTTTGTTTACCTATTGTCTTGACATAATTTTTAATTTTCTGTGAATCTAATATGTTTAGTGATCCGTCGTTGATCGTTATGTCATATGGCGTTTTCTCTTCGCTTTCCATTGAACATTCTGACATACTCTGTTGGTTTGTCGGGTCCACTCGAGAACAAAAGTCGGCGGCGATATTTTCAGACCCTTGTATATAAGTAATTTTTGGATTGTATGTGGAAATTTCAATAAACCATTTTTGAATACGTTTATTAGCCATCTGAGTATTTTGAAACATAGAAACTAGGGGTAAATGATCTGTTCGTATTTCTACATCCGATCCCTCTAGATAGAAATTTAGTTTCTTTAGACATACATATATGGCGAGTGCTTCGCGCTCTGTAGTACTGTAATTTCGTTGAGAGTGATTCAACTTTTTGCTAACAAAGCAAATTGGAAATTCCGGGGTTTTGTTATCAGTTTCTAGTTTGTTTTCTGGGTATGGCTGGACTAATGATCCCCCCACTGAATGCATTGATGCATCGCAATATAAGATCATTTTCCTGTTCCTATCAGGGTAGGCCAGAGTAGGTACTTTAAGCAAATTTTGTTTTAGTGTATCAAAAGCATTTTGACATTCTTCAGACCATGCAAATTTTGAGTAACGAGCAGTTAATTTAATTAATGATGCAGCAGTGTTGGAGAAATCTTTACAATAGTTCCGATAAAAATTGAAAATCCCTAATACTCTACGGACTTCTTTCACTGATGTTGGGGCCGGCACATCCTGTATGGCTTTAACTTTGGCGGGATCTGGGCGCGTTCCATTTTGTGATACGATATGCCCTAAAAATTTGACTTCTTTTATACAAAATTGGGACTTTGTTAATCGTGCTACTAATCCATACTCTCTGAGTCGTTCGAATACTATTTTGAGGTGCTGTTTGTGGAGGGCCTCCGTTTCGCTGTGACAAATTAAATCGTCGACGAAGCTGTCAACAAAACTTAATCCTTCCAATGTCTTATGGATTAATGTCAAAAACGTCGCGCTCGAGTTGCAATAGCCAAATGGGGCCTTTTTGAAAGAAAACAATCCGAAATCTGTGTTCATAGTTAACTTTTCTTGATGTTCTTTGAGAACACCGATAACATGATAAGCTTGGCTAATGTCGATTGTGGAAAAAACTTTGGATTTTTGGAGGCGGCTGGAAACTTCGGTAAAAGAGGGGAGGTACCATCGTAATGGGACGGTGATTTTATTTAGCTTTCTCAGGTCTATACATAGTCTATAATTTTGATTTCCATTAGAATCTACTATTCCTTTACGAATCAGTATGGCAGGAAATGACCATCTTGCGTTTGTAGTTTTCTTTATAATACCAGCATCTAATAATTTTTGAAGTGCTTTTTCCATGTGTTCGCGTCTATGTAATGGAGTAGGATACGCACGACAAAAGATAGGTTCTGCATCTGGTTTGGTATCAACACGCATGACTATTTTATCGCAAAATCCTACCTTATTTGGATCGTTTGTAAACACATCTTGATATTGGGAGACCAGTTCAAGTAGTTCAATTTTGTGGTGGTCGGGGGCACATATATCGTCCAATTTGAAAGGTTTCTGGCCAGCCTTAGATATTTTTGTTTGATTTTCTCTACTAAATACTTCTTGAGAATCATTTATTTTATTTGTGGTGGGTACCTTAGCCTTTGTTTGACAGATCTGGTCTGAACTTAGGCTATGTGTTTTCGCAACTATATTACCTTTAAATATAGACAAATACGAGTCTGAATTATTCATGATCATGACCGGTATATCTCGTTTTGATGCGGAAACTATCCCGTCCATAATGGATACACTAGGTTCATCCTTAAATATGCCGATATCGGCGTGACTTACTCCAAGATATGGTGTCTCATACATGTCTGGTGTACCAATTATTTTTGTGTTCACCAATGCTCATGAATGGGGTGGTAATTTGATATCTTGCCGCGAACGTAGCAATGATGCTATATGTAAATCCTGTAACATGGGAAATGTTTTGTTGCCTATTCTAAATGCATTCAAATCGAAATAGAGTCTTACATGTTTGTCTGTTAAAAAATCACGACCAAAAATCGCTGATCTTGCTAGGTTAGGTAATTGTGAGGTAATGAACACATAGATATATATATAGATAGGTACAAGTCTTTATTACGTCGTGAATAAGATAAGCAGTGTATACAAATATGATGATCAAGAGTCGCCGCGAAGTGAGGTCCCCGAATGGGTGATGCCTGGTGTGGGTGATGCCTGGAGAGGTATACTAACCTCGAGATGAGATGAGTCTAGTGAAAGCATGAAGTGATGGGATGTGGTTGTTTCTTATATACTATTTGGGATGCATATTAGATGAGGCGTTTGGCAATACACATCGGGATTGGTTCCTCCGTTATGGTCATTTCCCTCGACCATATTTGGGAGCCATCTTCATTGTGTGTATGTCTTCGCTGGGAGTAAGACGTGTGAGGTTTCGTTAAGAACCGAACACGAATATCTGAGTTTGGGGTTTTATATATTGGGACATTCGTATAGTTTGAATCAAGTTGTGAGATTATAATGGGTCGTTATCTCACAGTAATATAAAGAATTTATGTACTAATGACATTGATCCAATTTTGAAGGGCAAATGTATACTGCCGTATACTTGCATATTTTGGCCTGTTGCTGAGGTCAGAATAATTTTTTCTTTTAGTAACGGGGGCTTATTTGGAAGGGAGCGATATACGTCATATTTTAAGCAACTTGTACTTGCCCCAGAGTCGAGTAATGCCCTAATGCGTTGGTTACCAATTTTAATAATTGTTGAACAAGGCGTTTGCTGTTGCAGTCCTTGTGCAATCTCTGCATGGTACTTGAGTTTAGGTAATGTATGCAATTGCATCTGTTCAGACTGGTTATTTATACTTTGACAGTTTTTACTTGGCTCATTATTATTATTTTGGTAAACCGTTGCAATTCGATTAGCTTGTCGTCGGTTTCGAGTTTTAGTGTGTACTTCACTATTAATGTCCTTTTGTTTGGGAACGATCTTATGTAATCGTTTATTCATATCTGTTTTAACGTGACCAGCGGACTTTCTATTTATAATTGGGGGCTGCACGTGTTTGTTAATGCTCGTATCAGCATGATAAGATGTCTTAGGTTTCGATTTATTGGCCTGGTCTGAACGAGGTCTCTGTTCTTTTGTAGTAACACGTGCTATTCTGGTGGTTAGGGTACTAGTCACTGGTTTAGTTGCATAACTATTTTGCTTTGGGTAATTAGGTGCAAATCTATTTATGGTCATATATTTTGAGGGTGTCTTGAAGACGGTTTTAGTTTGATATCTCGCGCTCTGATGTGATGTATTATGATGATGATGATTATGATTTTTAGAATGTCCTTGCGGCTTCTTCAAAGACATTCTTACATGTTTAAATATTGTTTGTTATTGGCGATGCGTCTTCGGCAATTACGAATATCGTGGTTGTTCATCTTACATAGTTTGCAAAACTGGCGTTTCATTTTATTTGAGAAGTTTGGCCGGTTTGAGTTGTAGTCTATATTGTTTACTCGATCCTGGCTGATGTAATTGCTTTGTTTATTAAAGTTGGTATTGTGAACATTGGATGGCATTCTGAATGGGGGATTTTGGTGATGATTTGCGCGGTGCACTGGTTTGTTAGTTGCATAGCTATTACATTTATTATTGCGCGGTCTCCATAGTATGGGACGCCGGCTAAAATGATCAACTTCCATGGGTTGTGGGAAGGAGTCGTGAATTTGGTGTTGTTCATTTGACCTAGATGTTCTATCACCATAGCGAAGTTTGAACCTCTGATTAATGTTCATTTCTTTCATTGCGATCTCTGTGGCACGGTCGAGCGACGTTGGGTCATCTTTAATTAAGGTATATTTGATGTGGTCATCGCGTATGCCATCCGCAAAAAATGTTACCAATTGTGTTTGCACCGCCCGTGTATTTATTTCATCAATAAAGGTAGTGTTTGCGAGTGAGCGAATTCTCTCAGCAAACATAGGTATTGTTTCCTGATGCGTTTGTTTTAATGTTCTCAACATGGCCAAGGCCTGCGGTGCGTCACTGATTCAGCTGAAACGAGATCGCAACTGCGCTTTTAAATCAGGCCATGTGACTGTTAATGTGCCGTTAACTGTATTGTCATTGATATATCGCTGCACGAATTCGGAAACAGATGAACGACTTGTCTGGGCCGCTATTTTAATTATTGTTTCATCCTCTGCCCCAAGTGTCGAAGAATATTTCTCAATTTCGTGCATCCATTTGGAAAATTCTGATGGTTTACCATTAAATGATCTAACCATTGCGTTCTTACCTATAATGGCAGATATTGTGGCCTGTGAATGGGTTGCGGCGGAAGTCTCACGCATTGTCATGTTAAATTGGCCTATTTCTCGCGTTAATTGAGAGTTGAGGGTATTCTGGGTGTCTTGTATGCTCGGAATTGAAAGGATGGATTTGGTATATTTTTGTCTTGCATGTTTGAATTACTGGCCGCGTGTAGGTGGCATTCTCGTTCCATATTGAAAGTTCGACTAAATAAACTATCTTAATTAGAATATTCTACGGATTCGGTTGGCGGTGGTTCCATGAAGTTATTTAAATGTGTTTGATTTGAAAATTGTTTGGGGGCAAGGCCATACGACACGAAAAATTTAATGTGCAATTGGGTGTTAATACTTATCAAGCCTCTAACAAGGTGTGAAAACGCACATCTGGCAAAAATGAAAAAGTCTGACTCACCAAATCCTATGAATAAACTGTCACAACTGTCGAGTTCAAATTGTCTATTTTGTTCTTGTCTTGGGTAATGTCGTCTTTTCTTCTTCTTTTTCGTCTATGTTATCTTCTTTTGGCTGCGATCTTCATAAGCAATTTATAAAGTTTCTCTTTGTCTTGGCTGCGATCTTCTTTAGCAATTTATAAAGTTTTCTTTGTCTTGGCTGCGATCTTCTTTAGCAATTTATAAAGTTTTTCTTTGTTTTGGCTGCAATCTTCTGTAGCAATTTATATATCAAGTTTTTCTTTGTTTTGGCTGCAATCTTCTTTGGCAATTTATAAAGTTTTCTTTGTTTTGGCTGCGATCTTCTTTAGCAATTTATAAAGTTTTTCTTTGTTTTGGCTGCAATCTTCTGTAGCAATTTATAAAGTTTTTCCTTGTTTTGGCTGCAATCTTCTGTAGTAATTTACACATGCTTCTCTTCTTTGCTTGGCTGTGATCGTTAGGACTTCGTTGTGTCGTGCTTAGCAGAACTGCATCACGGTACCATTTCATCAATGTGAAGGAATAAGACTGTTCTCTGTATAAATGTTATTCATCTCTAACATCATGTGGTAATCAGCAAGTGTAGGTAACAATTCATAATATGGTGAATCATCTCGGATGCCATGAAATGAAGGCGTCGCTTATTAATTAGCGAGCCAGTGTTTGGCATCTGTCATATATGTCTGAAGAACCAGAACTAATTAAAGAGTAGATTAATGTTTGGTTTTATCCGACCGAATAGTTAGTGTCGGAGCCCGTACAATGTACTGGTTATCCCAGAATTTAACTTCCTCCATTCAGTTTTTCATTGTGACATACTTATACATTTCGGGAATGTTCTTGAACAAAGGGTGGCTCCACAGAAAACAGAAGGATGGCGTTCAAATGGCCGGTGTTATTTTAACGAATATGCATTAAATGAGTTTGATCGGAATTTTAGAAATAATATATTGTGAAATGTATGTATAGTTACTTTTGCATTTGTATGGCGTATTAACACTATGCAACGTCGTGGTCTCTCTACCTAAGATGGCAGCCAAACTAGAGACCGAAAATGAAATGAAAAAAAAACTAGTTTTCACACATTTATCATGCATATTAAGATGTACTGAAATGTACATTGTGGCTCACACTCTTACAATTCATACTCACTGATCATTTGAGCGACTAGATATGTACTCTTTTTATATGATCTTTCAGATCATTACACATTTTATATTGAAGAAATTGCTATGAAATGTCATAAAAATTGCCTTTGTGATTGTAGCCATTATTTTGAAAAAATCCGCAAAAACGTGACGAGATCGTTCATTTTGATCTCTATGTGTGAATGTTCCTTCTCGGTAGAAACATAAGTTGTCTGTATTGTCCAAACCGGAAGCCAAATAATTTAAATTGTTAGATGTTGTTCCAGTGTGTCGTGCTATTACTTTTTGTTGATCGAAGGTAATGCCTAGATGATAAAACCCCCAACCCCTCTCCTGATTAATGCCCCAGAGACGGGTCCTTGTGAGAGTCTGTCACCCCCAATATTCCCGTGCATACACAACTTAAGCGGACATTGGCTCGCTCCATAAAATGACAGTTCAGGGTGTCATGGTAGTACGTGCTACATAGTTGTCATTCATATCAGTGTCTACAAATGTGCAGGGAATGGAGTTAATTTTGAATTATGCATTCAATGCCGAGTTGAAAATAATTAAACATCCATGTGTCAGTAAACGTGACACAAAAACGGTCAAGGTCATCGACTTACGATTGAGTAGAAGAGAGAGACGGAGCTGTGGTGTGTGAGTCAACATATACACCGACCCACCGAAGACTATTACACTTCTAACCAAATGTATGTTCAGTCTCTGGTGTAAAAATTTCGGATTTTTAGTTAACGGTATTACAAATTCACTATTCATACCAAACTGTGCTGATAGTTTTGGTCGGTTTCGTGTCAACTTTCCCATTCCACGAAATCCCCGGTGCAAGGAATTGTATATATGAAAGCGTCTCCATTTCATTGGTTTTGCCCGCATTAAGTAGGACTGCTTTTATAATAAACATGGATATATGTTTTCCCCAGATGCTACAAGTGTCAGATCGTCAATTACTTTTGGATAATTTAAACACAACTTCAACGTATCAAAAACTGCTCTTAGTTAAGAGAAATGATCTTCAAGAACTCCTAGTTTTCGCACTTATATTTAAATGCAGTTCCTCTACAAGGATATAAGTGGAAGCATACAGTAAATGCTAATCCCGTTGCTGTCGCCAATATATCACCAGTAATTATAACGAACCAAAGCCGGACGCTTTGGGTCGTATATAGGCTACATCTGATTTTCTGACGTCACCAATTATTAAGTAATACGACGCTGGAATTTTGATTTTTGGAAAGCACGAATGTTGCACATAGGATCGGTGGGCCAAAAGCATTAGTGTCGTAATCAGCTGGCAAGAGGCCAACACAAATCAGTCGATGTATAACATTATCCTATTTATATAAACGTCATAAATTCATTTATTTGTTTTTATTTATAAGGGAAAGTAGGTCCATAATGCATTTCTAACGGGTATACTCCGGTACTCTACTGGATCAAATCATAAATAAACTAAAACAACCACAACACAACGCTATATACCTGTATCTCAAAGATTTATTTTCGAACTGGTACACAGCAGTGGATCAATGATGCATGGTTCTGTAGAGACTATACCGTGCGAAAGGAAATAAGATAATATTTAATTTGGATTTGATTGTTATCATAAGTCTGCATACTTACATGCATCTGATAATCCATATATATCCTATTTTCTTGAATAGAATGAAAACACATACTTATGAACAAAGCAGAAGACACGTTCAGTTCCACGCGAATTCGGTCAATGGTGAAAGTTACACTATGACGTTTGTCGACTATGGTAGAAATGAACATGACGACATGTTATGATTGGAAATGAACATCCTCCCCCAGCACGCCAAGTAATATAGGCCTAATATTAGTTTCAGTTCCATGCACTCTCGACAACATATATAACTATTTATAATTACCCCACCGAACATAAGTCTGCATGTGAATATTATTTGGTGGGAATCTGTAAAGTGATTTTGACAAGAATTTGTTTAAACGCGACATGCAGAACACCCGGCCTATGTGATTGTTTTAGCTTTGGTTCGTTAATTACGCTTGCGTATGATCATATTATATACAAACGGACCACTGTAAAGCACATACAAATCATAGTATACAAACATATACCTAACATTGTAACATGAGCAGACTGGTCTCATTGACCAACATATTGGCCACAATGACAGTTTGAACAGAGAAGATAAAACAGAGTATAGTGCGACGGTATGACTAATTTCACTGACTAAGGTGACAGATGGTGGAACAATCCTATGCGGCTGTTACGGACCCTGGCTCTTACGGACCCTGGCTCATACGGACCCTGGTTCATACGGACCACGGCTCATACGGACCTGGCTTATACGGACCCCGGCTTATACGGACCACCGGCTCATCCGGACCCTGGTTCATACAGACCACCTGCTGATACGGACCATGGCTTAAAAGGACCCCGGCTCATACGGACCTCAATAAAAATATGCAATTTTATTTATATTTTGATAAGTGAGAGGCGTGAACTCCACCCAGCTGGTTTGTAGGGACCACGCGTGAGATTGAGTTCCATTCAGATAGCAGATCGACTCTAACTATAGGAAGTTGATGTCCTATGAAATACAAACAATTCACTGGATTGGTGTGAAAATTCTCACAAAATCAGACTGGGCTATACACCCTTGATTTACTAAATCCTGCTATACGCAGGTTTCGGCGACATACTCGCAAATATCACAGAATTATATTGAATTGAAGCAAAGATCACAGAATTATATTGGGCTATACACCCTTGAGTAACTAAATCCTGCTATACACCGGGTATAACGACATATTCGCAAATATTGGATGACAGACACCCCAGAAAGGTGTAGTTTGGCCAATGTTTTTGGCATATTTTGAGTATGCATCATAACTGCATACCGACTTGTTTTTCGCTAACACATATAATATGGTATACTTACACATGGATGGGTTACATACCTGATGAGACAGACCCTCATTTAACCATAATTATGGTTAAATGTAAATGTAGTCGAAACATTGCTACCACCAAGAATTCCCATTCTGTGACTGCACACCACATGAATTGGGTAAAATGTATAATTGTGGTATTATGTAGTGGTGACGCACTCATGTTGCAATGTAGTATGTCATGTGGTGACTGACCATAATTTTGACGGCGGAGTAGGAAATGTCCTATCTTATATTGAATTTTTACTTTCCAGTTCTAAATTTTATTTATTAATTCCAATTTAACATATTATCATGATTATCATTATCAAAATATCGGCTTCTGTACATACACATGTATAAATGTATGTTGTCAGTATTGTAATGTAATATAAATAAAATGTATATGTGTAAAATGTATATTTTAATTGAAGTCCGTATAAGCCTGGGTCCGTATAAGCCGGTGGTCCCTATCAGCCAGAGTCCGTATCAGCCAGGGTCCGTATCAGCCGGCACTCGGAACAACAATAGGTAATATTCACTCGTTTTGTGGTTAGAATCGTTGTTCGCGTCACAGATTCATATCACTTTATTTAACCCTTTACCCAACAAAACGGTAAAAAACGCCCAAATAAAACTTCAACAGCCTAAAATATCTTCGGTCTGTCTCAATAACACCATACAAATATGGATATCATTGGAACTGGTTCATTGACCACATTGTGATGGTTACAGTTATGCCCTGTGCCAATGCATTCTCTTATATATGCGAGTCGACCATAGGTCGCCTCGCATATATAAGAGAATGCATTGGCCTAAAAAAGATCTTTTTTTAACACTTTATACCATTTTTTCTTACATTTTTAAACAATTTTTAAAATATTTTTCTACATTCTTTGACAATTTTATCATTTTAATATGTGTTAAGCCTATGCATTCTGTCATATACGCGAGGCGACCTATGGTCGACTCGCATATATAAGAGAATGCATTGGCACAGGGCCGTTCTGTTGGGTAAAGGGTTAAAATCAATTTGTGTAAGATTTACTGAATTAAAATGCAAATTAACAAAAGTAAAGCATATACATGTACAAGTATACCAACATATATATGTAGGTGGCTTATACGTGGTAGACCGGTGTGTTCCCTGTCATTGTTAACATACGAAATTATGCAATTTATCCCATGTGTATGGACATTGTTTTGATATATTTCCAAGATTTCTTATATTGGAAACAAAAACAATACCCATTCAAATAATAAATGCATCCATTCTATATGATTTCATGTAGCAAGAGTAGATTGGTCTCTTTCGCCGACGACAAAAGTGAACAGCAAAGTAAAGTTAGAATATATTATGTTCGTATATAGTTTATTAACCGTGATGAGAGAGGGGCAGAATAACAGCAATAGGTAACATTGACTTTCATACATTTTAGTATGGACGTTGAAGCTGAATTTGGGGGTCAACCCGGAAGAAATTGGATACAAGCTGATTTTGGTGTCATTCGACGCGGAAAAGCTTCAGGAACAACATATCCAAAATCCGCAAAAATCCGCTCATGGGAAAATTCAGGATCCAAGATGGCGTAAAAGATGGCCGCCAAATGAATAATTTTCCAGTCAACGCACATTGACACGCAAACCCTCAGTGAATATGGAAAAATCTCACCAAAAACGGATTCCACATTGATAGTAACATATGTTAGAACATATATGTAGACAATTTTGTTGTCAATTGGGACATACTTCTGTTAATATAACAGCCAAATTCGAGAAAATTATAATTTTCAAGTATATATTTGTCTAAGACAAGTCAATTATATTGGCATGTCATATTTTCTGGAATACATGTTAAATTTGGTATCAATCTAACCGATAAAGCCACAGAAACATATCCAAAAATTGCCAAAATCCGCGCATGCACAAGGATTTCAGAGCACTTTGAAATACAACACACGTTTGACTCTCAAATGCCGATTTTATCAATTTATTCAACCCGTTATGAACATTGACGAATTTACGTGCTTAATGTGTCTATATACTTTACTATAACTGCGATTTGTTAGTCCATACAGCGAATAAACCAAGTTTATGTGTATCACTGATATCTATATTGGCTGGCTGGCAATGTCGGTTCGTTCAACAATAAAGAGCGTTTTCTACAGAACACGTGTTTTGCTATACCCTTCCAGGAAATGTCATAAAGAGCGTGTATATAACAGAACAGAACATAAAGAGCGTTTATAACAGAACACGTGATATATGCTTGTTCTCACATATGCACATAAAAAGTCTCGCCTATCGGCTGCTTTTTCGCATATAGCTTCGTTGCTTGTATTGTCTCATTCCGGCTGTGTATGTCTAAGCAGTAATACTTTGATTTGCAAACCACTGGATTGAAGGCTTATAACTTTTCTCCTGTTGAAACCTAACGGTACCAACGTACGCAGGAGACCTGTTACTATACATATTCTATATTTCTATCATTTAAATGTAGTGTCAGTCCATGTATCAGCTGGTCTTGTATTGAATATATAGTTATGGCAGAATTTTGCGAGCCGCAAGAAATTACGCAATTTCGGGATGACATGTGTGTTTTATGCCCATCGGGGTTTGATGACAAACCTCCCGTCATCGTGTCTAAGAAAGGCATTTTGACATTGATCAATTTCTGTAATAAACGTGGGAGGCACGACCTGAAAGATTATCTGAATGAGCGCTATCAGATGACACCAGTCGGTAAAGTTCTTGTCCATTCGAATTGCCGTAGAGATTTCACAGATCCAAAAAGGCGACACCGTTCTGTCGACATAACTACCGAAGTACCTCCAAATAAACAACTGAGATCTGGTGTGTCACCGTTTGATTTCAAGACAGACTGTATGTTTTGTGGTACGCCTGCGACTATAGACCCTCGACATCCCGACAAATCAGGGGTGAGGCAAGTAACAACCCTCCCAATGCGGGACAATATCCTAAAATTATGTGATAAAAGTGGGACCAAACGGGCATCCGATGTGCAGGATCGGTTGTATGGTTGTATAGACTTGGTAGCAGCAGAATCTGTCTACCACTCACGATGTTATACTGATTTCCAGAAGGGTAAAGAAAATCCAACATTGGTCGATAAGGCGAAAAGTGGTAGGAGATCGGACCAGGGAATGCAGCTCGAAGCTGGTGCAGAATTATATACTCTGGGGGAGTTGCATTACAAAATGATTGAGTATGCGGGTGATTGTCATGTGTATAGTATGAAATGGCTCAAAGAGAAACTGCAGGACCACTACGGGGAGTTTATATTTTTCGCCGAAGTTGAGGGACGGAACAATATAGTGTGTTTTCGGAACATGGCAAAGTTTATCATAAACGAAAAATGGTACTGTGATAAGAGAGATAGTATTTAAGAGGAAACTGAAAGGATAATGTTGACAGCAGCAAGGATATTACGAGCAGAAATAAGAGAGACTGAGTATGACACTAATTCATACCCAACCAGTGAAGATATATCTTCCATTGATCGGGGTAGACAGTGGGTTCCGCATTATTTGCACACGATGTTAAGTGTTCTGATTACATCCGATTTGAAGATAAGTAGCATTGGGCACTCCATAATTAAATCTGCTCGACCTCGATCTGTTATAACACCAACACTCTTTGGTGTGGGTGTAGAGATGGATCACGTGTTCGGTTCAAAATGGTTGGTGAATGAGTTATCTAGGTTGGGGTTCTCCATTACACATGACGAAGTAGAAAGATACAAACAGTCTGTCATCCAAACCGAACGTCCTGACGATATTCTAACTGACTATTTCCCCGGAACATTTACACAGTGGGTTGCCGACAATGTAGACCATAACATAGCAACTTTAGATGATCAGGGAACATTCCATGGCATGGGCATGATAGCAATCTCTACTCCAAAAGATCAAACACAGCTTAGCCTCAGGCCACGCACCATTAACAGGTGCCAGCGTTCGAAGGTTGATGAGCTAGATCGAGGTAAAGGAGTCCAGATATGCCATTATGTTGATTCTCCCGGTAAAGGCCTTTCATCGTTGTCTTACAAACCTTTGCTTCAACTGATTACTCCACACACATTGCCCCCAGAGCTCAACACTGATCTACTGTGGCATTCAGAATGGTTTGTGAACCAATCTACAAAGCCTCGGACAAATTGGTCGGGCTTCATGCAATATATTACGACTGATGACCAGAAGTGCCCAACGAAGTCTGATGTTCTGTTTTTGCCGATTATAGATTTGAATCCGTCCGATGAGGATTGTATATATTCAACTCTCCTTTATGTTCAGGGTCAAGCGACCAAACTAAACATCCTGACACCATGTATCACATTTGATCAGCCATTGTGGATAAAGGCCACGAATATTATAATGACCAAGTCCATGAATATAGTCTGCAGGCTGGGTGGCTTTCATACCATTATGAGTTTCATGGGTAGTATTGGTTCACTAATGAAGGGTTCGGGATTGGAAGAGGCTCTGGAGAATGTCTATGGCCCTAACGCAGTTACACATATGATTTCTGGGAAGGCAATATCAAGGGCAATGCGTGGACATTTCTTAATTGAGGCTGCTCTTACAAATAAGCTGATATCAGACATTGTGCCATCTACAGAAACAAGTACAAGTCCGACAAGCCCATGGGGTGGCCGAACAGTGCAGACTGAGAAGGTGCTCGATGCTTCGCCTGATGCCACAGTAGCTATAAATCAGTCTGAAGAAAAAACAATACCTAGAATCGAGAAGGATGAGATGAACGCAATAAGTGATTTGTACAAATCTATTGAAAGTAGAGTAATTCCAGCAAGTGCTGTTTCTGGGTCTCAACCATTGATGAAACTCGAGGAATGTTTGAACAAGTATAAATCGTTGCTTATTGAGAAATCTCCGACAGCAAAGTTGTGGGTTCAGTATTTGGAATATGTGCAAACGTTGAAGAATTTCATTAGAGCAGAGAGGACAGGAAATTGGAGTCTGCATCTCGCTACTGTGGGGCAAATGCTTAATCTATTTGCCGCAACCGGTCACGCCAACTATGCCAAGAGCTGTCGACTATATCTCCAGCAGATGTTGGAACTACCTAATAAACACAAATAATGTACAAATGTTTCGCCGAAAATGGGTTTCATGCTGTACGTAGAAGCAATAGATCATGGGCAGGATTATCAACAGATCTCATAATAGAACAAGTCATTATGCGTTCTATCAAAAGCAGAGGAGGTATGACAAGAGGTAGGGGAATGACGGAATCTGTCCGAATGCAATGGATATATAGCATGCATAGGTGTGCCGAGATTCATGATGCCATGACCGAATTAACCAAACTTAGACATACCACCAGTGAACAGCACGCGGAGTTCGGGGCAAGTAGGGGCAAACGTGACTCTGATGATTTGGTAATCATACAACGTTGGTTTGACGAACATGAACCTTTTGATTTGAGTGAAGGTAAACTACGCTCCCTGTCGTCTGGGTTAACATCTAGTGATGGGGACGGTGTTAGCTGTATTGACTCTGAACGTGTCGGTTTCGAGATCCACCAAAAGCTCAACAGCATGAGTATCACAGATGCCTCGATCAAGCGGAAGGATCAAATAAAATCTCTTGACCATTTATATCCTGGGATCAGAGTCGAGAATGATCGAATGCAATTCAACCCGACTGTGCTATTCTCACGATTGATAGCAATTTCACAACGCGAGGAGGACATGGCTAAGTATTTTTCATACGAACTGACAACAATACCAACATCACTTTTCAAGGATCATGCGGTGAGGAAACCCGCAAAAGCCCAACTAGCTAAATCGTTGACTGATCCTGTCCAGGGTTGTGATCTGCCTGAGCAAGCCATAGCTGTTATCGATGGTGGGGCGCTTCTCCATAGAGTTAAATGGGCAAAAAAATGCACATACCGAGAAGTAGCTAACCAATATGTTAAATACGTGCGAACGAAATATGGAGTTGGGTGCATAGTGTTCGATGGTTACGGAAATGGTCCATCGATCAAAGACCACGAACACCGAAGGCGAAGTGGGAAAACATGTGCAGATATTCAACTGAAAGACCACATGAATGCTCATGTGAATCAAGAGATCTTTCTCTCAAACGAGAACAATAACAGTCAATTTATTGATTTGTTGAGTCAACTACTCAACGCAGATGGACAAACAGTACACAAGAGTACAGGAGACGCGGACACATTAATAATTGCCTCTGCCATTGAATACGCTTCACATTCCAAACATGTGAATGTGATTGCAGATGCCACCGATATACTGGTCCTGTAGGTGTATCATTGGACATCAAATATGGCAGATGTGTACTTCCATTCTGAAGCACGAAAGACAAGTAAAAGAGGCATTACACTGTGGAAAATTGGCGATATCGTGAAAAAGGCAGGTGATGCCACAACAAAAAACATTCTGTTTCTGCATGCGTGGTTAGGTTGTGACACCACTTCTGCCATTTTTGGGCATGGTAAAACAGGTCTTTCCAAGAAATACCATGAATCGGCTGACTTTCGGGACGCATCACTTAGCATGCATAATATCGAAGCCACCCAATGTGAAATAGGAAAATTAGGTATAAAACTGTTTTTCATTATGTACGGTGGAAAGTCGGAAGAAAATTTGAATACACCACGTTATGCTAAATTTATGGAAATGGTTTCGTCGAGCAAAGGATCGATCGATCCTCAGAAACTTCCACCAACAGAAAGGGCGGCATATTTCCACAGTCTTAGAGTTCATCTACAAGTAATGATTTGGAAAAATCTTCGAAATAATGTGTTGGATCCTTGGGAATGGGGATGGAAGGTTGGTGTCTCAGAACTCATCCCAATTATGACTGACCAGGATGCAGCACCTTGTGAACTATTGAAGTTCGTTCGTTGTAAATGCAAGTTGTCGTCCTAGAATTCGTGTGGAAGTAACTTGTGTTCGTGTCGCAAAAATGGACTGAAATGTGTTGTAGCATGTGGAGATTGTCGTGGAGAAGGCTGTAAGAACTCGGAGGAAATTAGACTTGAAATTTCTGAAGATGATAACTAAGTACTTGACGGTTTCTTGTATGTTGTCCCAGTTGTTTGGTAGAGAATAAGTATGACTAATGGGTATGTTTTCCTTTATTAATTGGACAATATTGTCTAAGAAAGGCGTAAGCTTGAAATTTTCACATTTCCCAAATTCGGCGGCCATGTTGGCATCCATTCTCCCCTTCAGTAACCACATTATATTTATGTATCATCTGTATCATGACTAAGTCAATGTAACTTCCGTTTTGGTTAAATAGTTTCCATATAACCCGGAGTTCGCGTGCTAATGGGCACTGACTCGAAATATCATCATTTGGCCGCCATCTTGGACGCCATCTTGCATCCTGACTGCTTGTGCTATTTTAAATTGTTTTTTATATGTTTGGTCTCGGTTCCTTTCTGCGTCAAAATGTACAGAAACTGCTTGTATTGAAATATATGATATGCTAATAATAGACATTTTTATTAGAAGAATATTTGTATACACTTAAAAATTATAATTTTCCCGAATTCAGCGGCAATATTGATAGCCATCTGCCCCCAAAGACAACAAGCTTAGCAGTGTGCGTGTTCTGACATGTGTTACTTTCAATGTGGAATATGTTTTGGTGCGTAATTTTCCATAATTACCGAGGTTTCATGTGTTATTGGGCACTAATGGGAAATTTACTTATTGTGTCAGCCATATTGGACGCCATCTTGGATCCTGAATTTTCCCATGAGCGGATTTTTGCGGATTTTGGATATGTTGTTCCTGGTGTTTTTCCGCGTCGAATGACACCAAAATCAGCTTGTATCCAATTTCTTCCGGGTTCAACTCTCCCACGACCACACTATTTCTGCTCATTGCATGGTTAGAATCCAAGAGTAATTTCGCGGCAAAGATTAATATACAACATTATTCAAATTAATGTGTGTAAGATTGTACCGGTATGTATATAGTAAAATGTGTTAGATACCTGATTGATCAGATTACAAGACAACCACTGAGCGAAATGTTATCACCAGCCGAATGATATAAAACTTGATCAAGAAAATATGCTTAAGAATATTACATTATTCAATATTTGTTGGCATATAATAGAGCACTGCAAATGTATTTGGAGCTATTGATATCTGCTAAACTGATATAATTACAAGGAGGTGAGTCCAAGCACGATCAAGTAAAAACAGGTTGTGTCTTTTTGTCCATTTTCACATATTTGAGATAAATTTAATGATTTGTCTAAATGTGTTCATAACTTTCCAAACGTTTTACGTCATTCCAGGTATCGTCAATCAGCCAATATTGTTTGGATCAACATTTTTGTTGCTTTAAATTCTTGGCCTATAAACAGGAGAGAGGTAAATAACAACAGCACTGCCAACCTGGAATGAAACTTTAACACTACCCCTTACAGTGATATTTTATTTTATTTTATGAAAATGATAAAATCAAGCGAATGTGGTTATTTGCTATCATTAATTCAAAAGATTCGAAGAACCCACGACAAATATATATCAGCGATTATCAATTAACTTGAAATTAATCAAAAAAGAGCTAAATCATCCGAATTTACTTAATTCGGGTCGATTGTGAGAATGTCAAAAAACATACATATGTAGATCTTTTCTGTGAAATCTCATTCTTATAATCGCACATGAATGTCAACATAAATTGCGAAGACTGTGGGTATCAATTTTAAAGCAGAAACATAATTCAAAATCAGTAAATTGGGCCTAAAATTTCTTCATTTCCTTTCGATTGAGGGAAAATTGCCCCAGTATTCATATCAGCTATTGTAGGCTCTCTTATACTGCCAGAGACAAATCTTAAGAACTACCGTCAAACAAATTGATTGACTCTCTTCTTGGATTCTCATGTATAGCGGTTTTGACAAAACAAATGGCCAATATGTTCTGTGTGAGACTATTAGCAGGTGTTACTAAATAAAACAGTTATTTATAGAAAAATATAACTTTCTTGGATAGCTGTTAACCACACGATGGGGTCATCCGTAATTTGAACTAATGTATTGTCAATACAAGGTTTTGTACTTGTAGAAAAAATGTATTTTAATGTAAAAGTGGGGAAACAAACTACATTTTATTTTGCAAATTATGTAGCAACAGTAAGCATGTAATTTGTCCATATAGCTGCCATCATTCCTTGCAAGGAAGATGTGGTTATGATGCTATGCGGAAAAGTACCCACTTAATTAGAGCAACTTGTACAACAGCTGCCATAATTCCTACCAACCATGGGGTTGATTATGATATTGACATTATATTGACGATTATATGCCTGCATTGCTTGTGGCAGGAAATAGAGTTGGTTATCAACTGTGAAGTCTTACATGTATATTGCGATTTAAATTTGATTGTGTTCTCATTTTAACTACTTTTGAATATACAGCTGGTTGTGACACTTGTGGCAAAGGAACAAATACCCATAATATGTATACATTTGGCTTCCCCGTTAACATATTAGTGTATGTGCCTGATTACAACAGTGAAGAGAAAATCATACGATAGTCTATCCTTATCCATGCATATCAGCACCGATACCTTTGTATATAATATAAATGGACCAAGCAAATATGTTGTAGTAGAATTTTTTTGATGGACAATACAGGCACGGTGTACTCAAAACGTCTTCACGCGCGTTTCACGATCCCATGGCATGACTACACATTGTGCACATCAACTGGGGTTTTGTCTGAGAGTTGCTGGTACTTATTGTGTTATTTTAATGATGTTTCTCCACAAAATCAACACTGGTGTTCGTTGTCGACAAATGAACGCATTACACATTGCAGTGACAGCAGTATTGATGTGTCTGCTTCATAACTTCATCACAAGATACAGTTCACTTACAACTATATGTATGTGATTGATGACCCTTCACTCAAGGGGACCCCGGTGGTCCAGTCGGTAGAGTGTCAGTTGCATTACGCCGTCCCGGGCCGTCCAGCGCTGACGAAGCTGGTTCGAACCCCGGCATAGGAAGGGTGACCGGAATCGTGTATCTGGGCAAGTTTGACAGTTGCTTTCGGGGGGTCGGTGGTTTATACACGCAGTGGAACAATTTCCCGGTGAAATTAAGCCTCTGAGTGGTCTTTCCTCCACCCGTAAAATTGACAACGTCGTGTGTAGCCTAGCGGCTAGAACGACGATAAACACTAATAAACAAAAATTCACTCAAGATGCGATCGTCTTTCTGTGAAGATCGACATACCAAGGCTTCAGATTGAGCATGCGCGGTGGCACGTGTTTATAGATTAAGACTTTGTACATATTCAGCCATCATGGGGAAAATAGTAGTACCACGTATAGAAGTCTTCTAAAAGTGGGAGGAGTATTAAATAGCCTGAATATAGGCTTCCTCTAATGTCACGATCTGACATTAGCTGTTGAACGTGACATCAAATTCCAATTAGCTAATTAACTAACCAAGGGTAGGTAACATGGAATGCCAGCTAGTGTCTGGATTTAAGTCAAGTATAGGGTAGAAATGGTGTGCGTCTCGTGTTGTTCTGTGGAGGTGGTGTCACTGAGATATATTAAGTGAATGTTATACTAAATGTGTTAGATATTGTATTGTATAATTATTTGACGTGTATTGACTCAAATTCATTTACGTTTTATCATATAGATAGGATTATAAAAAGAGGTTTTTTGTCCAATGAATGCTGCTGAACAAACTTATAATCAACTTGTCATGGAAACTGAAATATTTAGTATAAAGAAACATCTGCCATTGATACATGTTTCTTTGGTGCGGACATGCAATTTTCTCTTGAAACATTTTATTTCAAATGTTCATGAAACGGAAATTCACTCACCAAATAGTGTTATTTACTACATATAAATAGTGTTCATAGGGCACCGTTTTGCCAATGATACGGTCGCCATATTGTTTCATAAGAATGCCCCACCACGTAAGGGTAACCCGTGGTCCGTATGTACATGCATACTGTTGCCAATACACGGTGTATGTACGTAGCGGCATCAAAACCATAATAAATTATAGAAATCGATCATTTTAACCAAAATATCTTCCTGTATGTCTTACTGGCAATACAATTAGCAAAACCAAAGTTTATGGTACCCCGTATATGAACACTATTTAGTGAAAAAAAATTTAGTAAGTGAATATCCTTTTAGCAATTATTCCAACTAAAATTATGTCAAGAGAAAACCATATGCCCGCCCCAGCGATGTACATAATACATCCACGCCCGTGCCCGCACTGCTGTTCTTATGCTAAACATTTAGGTTTTCGAGACAAGTTGATTATGAATCATAGTTCATCAGCATTGGACGAACACGTTTTTTTTATTATCCAATCTATAAAGCGTAAATGTACTTGAGGCAATTGCAAACACGTTAAAAAGTTATACAACGCATTATATACCACTTTCAATATAACATTCACTTCCCAGTTACAACGCATTATTCTACCACTTTTAAGATAACATTCACTATCCCAGTTACAGAAGAAAACTAAACGCACAACATTTATACCATAATATATACCTGACCGGCTGGCATTCCATGTAACATCTCCGTCGTTAGTTAGTTTGATAATTGGGGTTTAATGTCATTTTTAACAGCTAATGTCATATCGTGACATAATAGGAGTTCATTTATGACTCCTCCCACGTGTAGAAGACTTCTACACGTGATCCTAACAATTGCTCCATGCTGGAACATATCCAGTGTCTTGGCCTATAAACACGTGAAACCATTCTCACCCTGGAACCACAAGCGGGACATGATAACCTTCACAGAAAGACGGTCGCACCTAGCGAAGGGAACATACATCACAGGCATATAGTTTTAGGTACAGTGTATCTTGCGATGAATTTCTGTAGCAGCGCGAATACATGTAGTTGTCACTGCTAGTTGTAATATGTTCAGTTGCCTGCAAATAATATCAGTGTTGGCCTTGTGGAGAAACATTATTAACATATCATGCAATGACCAGCAACTCTGATTACAATACCCCAGTTGATGTCCACAATGTGTGTAGTCACACCATTGGGTCGTGCAACGCACGTGCAGACTGCAGCTGTTTGGGTACATCGTGCCTGTATGTCCACAACAAAGAATTATACTACAACATATCGTCTTGGTCCATATATTATATAATAAGGTACATGTGTATATGTGCAGTTATATAGACAATGATGGTTTATCTTACTCTACAATGCCAATAGTGAAGTCAAAGGTGTACATAATGGGGGCATTTGTACCTTTATCACGTTTGTCATTTCCAGCTGTATTTTGAGAAGTATTCCGAATGAGAACACAGTCAAACTGTACATTGCGAAACATTTAAGACTTCACTGCCCGCCTATCAGCACATTCATTATAACCGTTGGTAATTAATTTGGTTAAAGGCACGCACACCTGTCTGACTCCGAAAGTATTTCTATTCAAATTCAATCACCTCAAAAGTGTTACTGTTGGTATAATTATATAGACATTGATAACAAGATATTCGGTACTTTACTTTAAACATATTTTATTTGTATATCGAATAATACAAAATGGATTGGGGACAAGTTACAAAATTTACTTTGCCCCTCTCCCTGTTTACAATAATTTTATTCATACAAAATGGCGAAGGAAAGATTCAAAATCATATATAGATTAAACATATTTACATTTACAAATGAGTGGGTTTGGGGTTTGGATTGGGATGTGCCAAAACCGATTTTGTGACTAATTTGCTTTTTTGTGGCTATTCTGAAATGCGTTTGATTATCCGACTTCGAATCGTTTAGTCTCTGTTATATATCGATGGACTATTTTGAAGATAATTTTGTTTCTTCTATTTGAGGTATCGGGAATTCCGAGAAGTAAATCGTTGATATGTGTAATTTTCAGTCCTTCTTGGTATAATTTTTGACACATTTCCATTTTAAATCCTGCTACAGTACACGCGAAGAATCGTAATCGTCAATATAATTCCAGAATCATAATCCATCTCATGCATGGTTGGTAGGAATCATAATCCATCTCATGCATGGTTGGTAGGAATCATAATCCATCTCATGCATGGTTGTTAGGAATCATAATCTATCTCATGCATGGTTGGTAGGAATCATAATCCATCTCATGCATGGTTGGTAGGAATCATAATCCATCTCATGCATGGTTGGTATGAATCATAATCCATCTCATGCATGGTTGGTATGAATCATAATCCATCTCATGCATGGTTGGTAGGAATCATAATCTATCTCATGCATGGTTGGTATGAATCATAATCTATCTCATGCATGGTTGGTATGAATCATAATCTATCTCATGCATGGTTGGTATGAATCATAATCTATCTCATGCATGGTTGGTATGAATCATAATCCATCTCAAGCATGGTTGTTAGGAATCATAATCTATCTCATGCATGGTTGGTAGGAATCATAATCCATCTCATGCATGGTTGGTAGGAATCATAATCCATCTCATGCATGGTTGGTATGAATCATAATCCATCTCATGCACGGTTGGTGTGAATCATAATCCATCTCATGCATGGTTGGTAGGAATCATAATCTATCTCATGCATGGTTGGTATGAATCATAATCTATCTCATGCATGGTTGGTATGAATCATAATCTATCTCATGCATGGTTGGTAGGAATCATAATCCATCTCATGCATGGTTGGTAGGAATCATAATCTATCTCATGCATGGTTGGTAGGAATCATAATCCATCTCATGCATGGTTGGTATGAATCATAATCTATCTCATGCATGGTTGGTAGGAATCATAATCCATCTCATGCATGGTTGGTATGAATCATAATCCATCTCATGCATGGTTGGTAGGAATCATAATCCATCTCATGCATGGTTGGTATGAATCATAATCCATCTCATGCATGGTTGGTATGAATCATAATCCATCTCATGCATGGTTGGTATGAATCATAATCCATCTCATGCATGGTTGGTATGAATCATAATCCATCTCATGCATGGTTGGTAGGAATCATAATCCATCTCATGCATGGTTGGTATGAATCATAATCCATCTCATGCATGGTTGGTAGGAATCATAATCTATCTCATGCATGGTTGGTAGGAATCATAATCCATCTCATGCATGGTTGGTAGGAATCATAATCCATCTCATGCATGGTTGGTAGGAATCATAATCCATCTCATGCATGGTTGGTATGAATCATAATCTATCTCATGCATGGTTGGTAGGAATCATAATCTATCTCATGCATGGTTGGTAGGAATCATAATCCATCTCATGCATGGTTGGTAGGAATCATAATCCATCTCATGCATGGTTGGTAGGAATCATAATCCATCTCATGCATGGTTGGTAGGAATCATAATCTATCTCATGCATGGTTGGTAGGAATCATAATCTATCTCATGCATGGTTGGTAGGAATCATAATCCATCTCATGCATGGTTGGTAGGAATCATAATCCATCTCATGCATGGTTGGTAGGAATCATAATCCATCTCATGCATGGTTGGTATGAATCATAATCTATCTCATGCATGGTTGGTAGGAATCATAATCCATCTCATGCATGGTTGGTATGAATCATAATCCATCTCATGCATGGTTGGTAGGAATCATAATCTATCTCATGCATGGTTGGTATGAATCATAATCCATCTCATGCATGGTTGGTAGGAATCATAATCCATCTCATGCATGGTTGGTAGGAATCATAATCCATCTCATGCATGGTTGGTATGAATCATAATCCATCTCATGCATGGTTGGTAGGAATCATAATCTATCTCATGCATGGTTGGTATGAATCATAATCTATCTCATCTATCTCATGCATGGTTGGTATGAATCATAATCTATCTCATGCATGGTTGGTAGGAATCATAATCTATCTCATGCATGGTTGGTAGGAATCATAATCCATCTCATGCATGGTTGGTAGGAATCATAATCCATCTCATGCATGGTTGGTAGGAATCATAATCCATCTCATGCATGGTTGGTAGGAATCATAATCTATCTCATGCATGGTTGGTAGGAATCATAATCCATCTCATGCATGGTTGGTAGGAATCATAATCCACCTCATGCATGGTTGGTAGGAATCATAATCTATCTCATGCATGGTTGGTAGGAATCATAATCTATCTCATGCATGGTTGGAAGGAATCATAATCCATCTCATGCATGGTTGGTATGAATCATAATCTATCTCATGCATGGTTGGTAGGAAGCATAATCCATCTCATGCATGGTTGGTATGAATCATAATCCATCTCATGCATGGTTGGTAGGAATCATAATCCACCTCATGCATGGTTGGTATGAATCATAATCTATCTCATGCATGGTTGGTAGGAATCATAATCCATCTCATGCATGGTTGGTATGAATCATAATCTATCTCATGCATGGTTGGTAGGAATCATAATCTATCTCATGCATGGTTGGTAGGAATCATAATCCACCTCATGCATGGTTGGTATGAATCATAATCTATCTCATGCATGGTTGGTAGGAATCATAATCCATCTCATGCATGGTTGGTAGGAATCATAATCTATCTCATGCATGGTTGGCAGGAATCATAATCCATCTCATGCATGGTTGGTAGGAATCATAATCCATCTCATGCATGGTTGGTAGGAATCATAATCCATCTCATGCATGGTTGGTATGAATCATAATCCATCTCATGCATGGTGGGTAGGAATCATAATCTATCTCATGCATGGTTGGTAGGAATCATAATCCATCTCTGCATGGTTGGTATGAATCATAATCCATCTCATGCATGGTTGGTATGAATCATAATCCATCTCATGCATGGTTGGTATGAATCATAATCTATCTCATGCATGGTTGGTATGAATCATAATCCATCTCATGCATGGTTGGTATGAATCATAATCCATCTCATGCATGGTTGGTAGGAATCATAATCCATCTCATGCATGGTTGGTATGAATCATAATCTATCTCATGCATGGTTGGTAGGAATCATAATCCATCTCATGCATGGTTGGTATGAATCATAATCCATCTCATGCATGGTTGGTATGAATCATAATCCATCTCATGCATGGTTGGTATGAATCATAATCTATCTCATGCATGGTGGGTAGGAATCATAATCTATCTCATGCATGGTGGGTAGGAATCATAATCCATCTCATGCATGGTTGGTAGGAATCATAATCCATCTCATGCATGGTTGGTATGAATCATAATCTATCTCATGCATGGTTGGTATGAATCATAATCTATCTCATGCATGGTTGGTAGGAATCATAATCCATCTCATGCATGGTTGGTATGAATCATAATCCATCTCATGCATGGTTGGTATGAATCATAATCTATCTCATGCATGGTTGGTAGGAATCATAATCTATCTCATGCATGGTTGGTATGAATCATAATCTATCTCATGCATGGTTGGTATGAATCATAATCCATCTCATGCATGGTGGGTAGGAATCATAATATATCTCATGCATGGTTGGTATGAATCATAATATATCTCATGCATGGTTGGTATGAATCATAATCTATCTCATGCATGGTTGGTAGGAATCATAATCCATCTCATGCATGGTGGGTAGGAATCATAATCCATCTCATGCATGGTTGGTAGGAATCATAATCCATCTCATGCATGGTTGGTATGAATCATAATCCATCTCATGCATGGTTGGTATGAATCATAATCTATCTCATGCATGGTTGGTAGGAATCATAATCTATCTCATGCATGGTTGGTATGAATCATAATCTATCTCATGCATGGTTGGTAGGAATCATAATCTATCTCATGCATGGTTGGTATGAATCATAATCCATCTCATGCATGGTGGGTAGGAATCATAATCCATCTCATGCATGGTTGGTTTGAATCATAATCCATCTCATGCATGGTTGGTATGAATCATAATCCATCTCATGCATGGTTGGTAGGAATCATAATCTATCTCATGCATGGTTGGTAGGAATCATAATCCATCTCATGCATGGTTGGTATGAATCATAATCTATCTCATCTATCTCATGCATGGTTGGTATGAATCATAATCTATCTCATGCATGGTTGGTAGGAATCATAATCTATCTCATGCATGGTTGGTAGGAATCATAATCCATCTCATGCATGGTTGGTAGGAATCATAATCCATCTCATGCATGGTTGGTAGGAATCATAATCCATCTCATGCATGGTTGGTAGGAATCATAATCTATCTCATGCATGGTTGGTAGGAATCATAATCCATCTCATGCATGGTTGGTAGGAATCATAATCCACCTCATGCATGGTTGGTAGGAATCATAATCTATCTCATGCATGGTTGGTAGGAATCATAATCTATCTCATGCATGGTTGGTAGGAATCATAATCCATCTCATGCATGGTTGGTATGAATCATAATCTATCTCATGCATGGTTGGTAGGAAGCATAATCCATCTCATGCATGGTTGGTATGAATCATAATCCATCTCATGCATGGTTGGTAGGAATCATAATCCACCTCATGCATGGTTGGTAGGAATCATAATCTATCTCATGCATGGTTGGTATGAATCATAATCTATCTCATGCGTGGTTGGTAGGAATCATAATCCATCTCATGCATGGTTGGTAGGAATCATAATCCATCTCATGCATGGTTGGTAGGAATCATAATCCATCTCATGCATGGTTGGTAGGAATCATAATCTATCTCATGCATGGTTGGTAGGAATCATAATCCATCTCATGCATGGTTGGTAGGAATCATAATCTATCTCATGCATGGTTGGTAGGAATCATAATCTATCTCATGCATGGTTGGTAGGAATCATAATCCATCTCATGCATAGTTGGTATGAATCATAATCTATCTCATGCATGGTTGGTAGGAATTATGACAGCTGTTGTACCAGTTGTTCTCAGTTGCTAAATTTCCCCACACAAGCAAACACTCCTCATGGGTGCAATGAATAATTTCAGATATACGAACAAGTTTCTTATGGTTGCTACATAATTGGCACAATAAGATGTAGTTTGCTTTCCAATTATCAGTATGTGATTAGTTTTATATTGAAATTCATTGTTCTACTAGTAGAAAACAATACTATACATTAGTTCAAATATAGGATGACTCAATTCTTTGCTTGCCAGAAACTGTTATCAAAGAAAGTTATATATGTTCTATAGATATTGTTCCCCCCTTATTTATAGTAAAACCTGCTAGAGTCTCACCCAGAATACATTGCCCATTTGTTTCGCCAAAACGCTATACATCAGCATCAAACTCGGTCATTGGCCGAAATCAAGAAGAGATTAAATCAAGGATTTTTTAGGACAGTATTTGTCAAATTTCTTACATTCTTTTTCAATTTTTCTGACATTCTTCTCAATTTTTATCATTTTTTTGTCATTATTTCTTCCATTCTTTAAAAAAAGTTCATCATTCTTTTCATTATTTCTTACATTCTTTAACAATTATAAAAAATTGAAAAAAATTGTTAGGCCAATGCATTCTCTTATATATGCGAAGCGACCTATGGTCGACTCGCATATACAAGAGAATGCATTGGCACAGGGTAAAACAAAAATATGTTGGTCAATACAGTCATGAGTAAGCCCATTTGTGAACCGGGTGATTATAATACACTCGTGGAATGTTGAAGAAAATATAACTTCACCACATGGGACGTTTTATATATTATCGATCGGCAAGTACCAGTTGTGCTAAATTTCCCCACACCAGCAAACACTCCTCATGGGTGCAAGGAATAATTCCATATATATGGACAAGTTGCTTGTGGTTGCTACATAATTGGCACACTAAGATTAGTTTTATATTGAAATTCATTGTTTTGTTACTATACATTAGTTCAAATATAGGATGACTCAATTCTTTGCTTGCCAGAAACTGTTATCAAAGAAAGTTATATTTGTTCTATAGATATTGTTCCCCCCTTATTTATATTAAAACCTGCTAGAGTCTCACCCAGAATACATTGCCCATTTGTTTCGCCACAACGCTATAAATCAGCATCAAACTCGGTCGTTGGCCGAAATCAAGAAGAGATTAAATCAAGGATTTTTTAGGACAATATTTGTCAAATTTCTTACATTCTTTTTTAAAAAGTTCATCATTCTTTTCATTATTTCTTACATACTTTAACAATTATTAAAAATTAAAAACAAATTGTTAGGCCAATGCATTCTCTTATATATGAGTAGTTATAGTGCGCATTATTGGACTACAATATTTGAGTGAGGGTTGTGTGGAGGAGGAGGAAAATAAAATCGATATTGTTTTAATCCCTATATATAATTAAATAAGTAGTTATATAGATATGTAGATATATAGATACGTAGATACGTAGATATATAGATACGTAGATATAGGGTACAGTTTACGCAATTACCTATAATACGGGTAGTTTACCTTCGACTAGTCCACTAATTTTATTGATCCCCTACTTTTCGAATGAACTGATCTAAATTCCAATTATTGATGCCTCGGCTGGGTGTGTTTTAGTATTAAGCGACGGATGGGTGTAAAATTATTGATATAAGGCGGTGCTTTAATCGAACTATTTCACTCGCTATAATGCATCACGGGATATCGGTTAATGAACCGAGGTTTAAACACCCCTTCACTGCTATAGCTGCAGGGCCTAGCACTTGCGGGAAGACGCACTTCGTATCTAGATTAATTCACAATGCGACTGTTATGATTAACCCACTGCCGTCTGTTATATATTGGTGTTTTAGTGAACACAACCTGGGTATGAAGCGTTAAAGAAAGTAGTCCGATTCCACGAAGGAATACCTGACATAAGTGCGTTTGATGTGAACACCCCGACCCTGATTATACTTAATGATTGGATGTTAGAATGCGATGAGAATAGTGTGACCAATCTTTTCACAAAATACAGTCATCACAGAAATATGAGTGTTATACTTATTCTTCAGAATATCTTCGCTGTGACTGTTATGATTAACTCACCGCCTATATAGATACGTAGATATATAGATATGTAGAAATGTATATATCGGGTATAGTTTGCGCAATTACCTATAATATGGGTAGTTTACCTTCGACTAGGCCACTAATTTTATTGATCCCCCACTTTTCGAATGAACTGATCTAAATTCCGATTATTGATTCCTCGGCTGTGTGTGTTTTAGCATTAAGCGACGGATGGATGTAAAATTATTGATATAAGGCGGTGCTTTAATCGAACTATTTCACTCGCTATAATGCATCACGGGATATCGGTTAATGAACCGAGGTTTAAACACCCCTTCACTGCTATAGCTGCAGGGCCTAGCACTTGCGGGAAGACGCACTTCGTATCTAGATTAATTCACAATGCGACTGTTATGATTAACCCACTGCCGTCTGTTATATATTGGTGTTTTAGTGAACACAACCTGGGTATGAAGCGTTAAAGAAAGTAGTCCGATTCCACGAAGGAATACCTGACATAAGTGCGTTTGATGTGAACACCCCGACCCTGATTATACTTAATGATTGGATGTTAGAATGCGATGAGAATAGTGTGACCAATCTTTTCACAAAATACAGTCATCACAGAAATATGAGTGTTATACTTATTCTTCAGAATATCTTCGCTGTGACTGTTATGATTAACTCACCGCCTATATAGATACGTAGATATATAGATATGTAGAAATGTATATATCGGGTATAGTTTGCGCAATTACCTATAATATGGGTAGTTTACCTTCGACTAGGCCACTAATTTTATTGATCCCCCACTTTTCGAATGAACTGATCTAAACTCAAATTATTGATGCCTCGGCTAAGCTACAGCTTGGACTAAACAAGTGGCGGTGTAATATTGTTTGGGCCTCAGGACCCCCTTGATATTCCAGGTTTTCACATGTTTTATTTTAATTTTGTGTGTGGACACCTATAATATTGAGGGGGACATTTAGTCATCAGTTGTATCGAAATTCCGAAAAATAGGAGTATGCGTTATATCGAAGGTAAGTGGTTAATTTACTGATTCTCTTGCAAACGAAATCTCAACAGCGAAAGTGTTAAAACCCACCCGACTCAAGTACATATAATTTTCTTTAAAACAGCTAACAAAATTTTCCGGAATAATTAGATTGATTGAAAGCTAAATGCCTCGTTGATACCACCCTCAATGGCTTAATACAAAAGCATACACAGCCGAGGCATCAATAATTGGAGTTTAGATCAGTTCATTCGAAAAGTTGGGGATCAATAAAATTAGTGGCCTAGTCGAAGGTAAACTACCCATATTATAGGTAATTGCGTAATCTATACCCGATATCTACATATCTACATATCTATATATCTACGTATCTATATAGGCGGTGGGTTAATCATAACAGTCACAGCAAATATATTCTGAAGAATAAGTATAACATTATAGCGAGTGAAATAGTTCGATTAAAGCACCGCCTTATATCAATAATTTTACATCCATCCGTCGCTTAATGCTAAAACACACACAGCCGAGGAATCAATAATCGGAATTTAGATCAGTTCATTCGAAAAGTAGGGGATCAATAAAATTAGTGGACTAGTCGAAGGTAAACTATCCGTATTATAGGTAATTGCGCAAACTATACCCTATATCTACGTGTCTACGTGTCTACGTATCTATATATCTACGTATCTACGTATCTATATATCTACGTATCTATATAACTACTTATTTAATTATATATAGGGATTAAAACAATATCGATTTCATTTTCCTCCTCCTCCACACAACCCTCACTAAAATAGTGTAGTCCAATGCGCACTATAATACTTATATGCGAGGCGACCTATGGTCGACTCGCATATACAAGAGAATGCATTGGCACAGGGTAAAAAAATATGTTTGTCAATACAGTCATGAGTAAGCCCATTTGTGTATCGGGTGATTATAATACACTCGTCGAATGTTGAAGAAAATATAACTTCACCACATGGGACGTTTATATATTATCGATCGGCAAATTTTCCCGAGCAAAACACTGAGCAAAAGAAAAAATAGAAACATTTGTATTAATTCTTGAAATTTTACTATATCGGTAAAAGCGACCTCATATTATAGCCACTATGAAATCAGCGGAAATTTACCCTCAATCAGGAGGAAAAGAAGAAATTATAGGCACAATTTACTGATCTTATGTCGATTTTGAAATATGTTTCTGCTCTAAAATTGATTCCCCACAGTCCTTATAGTTTATTTTGACATTCATGCGATTGTAACAGCAGGGTGTTGCAGAAAAGATCTACATATATATGTTTGTGTGTCACTTGTCCATTTTTTTTCTCAAAATCGACCCGAAAAAAGGAAATTCGAAAGATTATTGATTTTGTTGTTTCAATTCAAGCTAATTGATACTATCTGACGGCTATTCGTCGCGGGTTCATAAAAACTTTTGATCTAATGATAGCAAACAACCACATTCACTTTATTTTGTGAATTTAGTAAAGAGTTAACACAAAAATGTTTATCTTTAAGAGGGTATGGTTATATAAATGTTTCATGCCAGGTTGCTTTATTGTTTGAGCGTTGATAATGGTGTTGACCTCTACCTATCTCCGATTCAATAAAATAGTTGATCCAAACAAAATGTTCCTATTGACGATACCTAGAAAAGCGTAATAAATTTGAAAAATTGTGACAAATAATTAGATTTATCTCAATATGTGAAAATGGACAAAGATACACTATCATGTGTTCTTAGATCGTATGTGCACACACTTCCTTGTCATTATATGAGTTTAGCAGATATCAATAACTCCAAATACATTTGCAGTGCTCCATTATATGCGTTGTGTCAAACGAGATCACCCCTGGTCAAGTGGTCCTGCTAATGTTCTATGATGCGGTTGGGTCTCGCTGAATTGCTATGATGTTGTTAGGGCAAACTGATGCTGTTAACAAAGAGTACCGTTAAATGTTTGAATTTGTCTTTTTCGCGGTGTTCCGATAAACAGAACATGTCAAGGAAAAGCCATTATGCTTACCACACATTCAGAAACATATTTATATGAAATAGTCTTATGACTGGTTGTTTTAGTTGTTGAAAATCGACTATAATCAAGATGGTTATTCACGTCGTTTTAGAAACACCAGCGCAGGCATTATTATAGTTTTCAAATATATATATGGTGTTGAATGTTTCATACACATACTGGTTTTTTCTCAAATCGCTCGGATTGGCCAAACAGTGCAGGCATTATTATATTTTTCAAATGTATGTTCTTGAATGTTTTATACACATAAAGTTTTTTCTCAAATCGCTCGGATTAGCCAAACACCGCGAAAATGACAACTTTAGAAAGAATAACGGTTCTTTTCCGTAACGGCATCAGTTTGCCCTACCAGCACAATAGTAATTCAGCATTACCACCAGCATCATAGCATATTAGCAGGACTACTTGCACAGGACTGGATATGACATAAAGCTAAGCAAAGCAATTTCAGGTCTAACAGCAGATCTCGAAGCACCAGTGTACTTTACACGAGGGGGAATTGGACTATACATACAGTAGAACCACTGGATGTCGATACCATGGAAGTAGATCTTATTTCACGGAATTAGACCTCAATATGTGTTATTAAAGACATATTAAGTACTTGTTCGGTTGCGTGAAACTGATAAGATCGTGTACGGGCGCTATGCAAACTGGAGGGATATAAGATTCTACTAACATCGCAGAAAATCTGAAGAAAATCGGCTTTACCACTCCATAGAAAACATCGTCTGAACAACGCTCAATTGTAAATATTTACTACTCGATTCGGGACGCATCTATCGACAATAAACTAGCGAAAACGATTTCGCCATCGAGAGTCACTGCATTTAATTATTTATATATTAAAGAATGACCATTTGTGCTGTCTATTTGGATATAATATGTCTAAATTACTACTTTGAACAAGATAATTCTCCACTTCTAGTTGATCCCCTGCCGGGGTGTTTTACATCACTTTAATTTGTCTGTTTAGCTGTGTTATTGTATGTAATACAATGTATGTATGGTTGTATTTGTGAGTCATTATTTATGTATCAGCTCGTTGCATGCGACACTGATGTGGCATGTTTATTCATTCACATTCCATTTACACGAAATGCCTATATAAAATCTAGAAAATGACATTTATAGCCATGATAGTTATATATCAAATTAAACTCTTATTATATCATCAACAAAGCCATCACATATTTCCTTATATCTCACTAGTGACAAATAGCCGCGTGCTTCCCGAGATACTTGGCATCGCACCAACACAATTACCACGCGTATTAATACTATTTCGAAAAGCCGCGCTTGACACCAATACCAGACATTGCAAAATGATTGCTTTGTTCATTAAAGTTCAATTATTGTCTAACTTCGTTGCACTAACGAAAATAGGTAAAAAAAAACAAAGAGGCAAATTGGGGAATATATTGTTTGTTGCATGCCAGAGCGCGCAATACTGTCATTTTCGCTTGTGAAGCGTCTCAACCAACGCCGTGGATGTATGCATTTTACATGTATTTTTCTGCTTTTGATTTGTTAAAAAGGCATAAAGCTCCAGTTTTTTTTCAGGTGATATACAAGATCTCCAACGAGTTATGTTGGATATAAGATTTTATGAAACTCTTTTGATAAATTTGATTCACAAGTCGTATATGACTCGTTATGAATCGAATTTACCAAACTCGTTTCATAAAAGCTTATATCCCAACATAACTCGTTGAAGATCCATATATATATGTTCTGCTCATGCACATTTAGCAATATATTCCAACACTGTCCGTGTTTTTTGACACTGCCCCTCAAAAGAAGAAGCTATCGGATATAGACGCATCGGGCTTCCATTTATGAACAGATTTGTAAGCAGACGAGCGTGCGTGTCTATGTTTTTCTGATATTCCGCAAGCTGGTGTAACGAAATTTCACTACGATACAGGGGGTGTCAAACATTTTGAGGGGTGGTCAAGAAGACCCAAAAGCATTTCTTCCGCAGCTCGAAAGAATATCTCCTTCATACTGTTCAACTATTTTTGGCTTTAAACCTCAGAGAAAATGTAAATTTAACATCAAAACAACCACATTTAGACAGTCCGTATATATCGTTTCTTGTTGTAGCATATAACTAAATACCCAGTACTTGTCAGTCTATGTAACTCCGAAAATAAAATGCACGGACACGTTGCATAAGCAATCACTGTCATGTCAAGCTGAGCGAATCACGTACACCAACCTGTGATAGGTAATTGATAGTGAACTGACAGTAGTAGTAGGTGGTGACAATTTGAATATTCTTCTGAACAATTTTGCGTTCGTGTTTCTAGGGGAGGATGTAAAAATGGTCTGAAAAAATTGTTAAAATGGAAACAAATTGGGTCGAGGGTAGGGTGATTCCAAAATGGCCAAAGGTAAAAATTATCATATGTGTCTGGAATTTTTGTTCCTACACCCACCTGTACGATGTATTAAGATAATACCTCTTACATATAGTTGCAACAGCTCGCGGTATAGTCCGGTCGATACACTAAAATGTTATGTTCAACCTAGAACAAATTTGGACAAATTTAACATGATAAATACAAAATAAAGTCACAATTCCCAACCAGTTCCAAACGGCAGAAACTTATCTTAGAGATATTAGTAAAAACGTAAAACATTCCGCTTCCGGTCGCCATTTTGGCGGCCATCTTGGACATGGAGTTCAAATTTTGGCACAAATATTTGGCGTTATGTTTTAGTTTCACAAAAATGTATATATGTATATACATATGACAATATTTATCACACGATGACACTATAATTGCATCAAACTGACTTAACGGAAAATGGCAGCCATCTTGGACGCCATCTTGAATTACAAAAAAATTATCAAAGCGGATTTTAGCGGATTTTGGATATCTTCCTCTTCAGAAAGGTATGCAAACCAACTTAGTCCAAATTTATTCTAGGGCAAACCTTTTATCGACCGAACTATAGTAAAGCTTACATGCTATGCAAAGTGCTATAATAGCTAAAATGACTTTCCCAGACATGTGCGTGTCTAATACTTCACTTACAGACAACAATGTAGATATAAACGTTTATATTCTATTACTCACTGTGACACCTGCCACGGTTCCACCCGTAGTCTTCGTTCTTGCAACTACACTTTCCAATTGAGCATTTGGGTAATTGATCGCTCCCCTGTCTGCAGAACAGACCCTTTGTATTGTCACAGTCATCATCGTAATAGCAATGACCTCCTTTTGAACCATGGGCCAGAACTGAATAAGTGTATGTATAGATATATTTACCTACATATAGTAATGTACAACAAACAAGAGTACAGCACGCATAGTCCCATAATAATGTACAACAAACAAGAGTACAGCACGCATAGTCCCATAATAATGTACAACAAACAAGAGTACAGCACGCATAGTCCCATAATAATGTACAACAAACAAGAGTACAGCACGCATAGTCCCATAATAATGTACAACAAATCATAGCACCCGCCACATACAGTATAATGTAAAGAAACAAGAGTACCCACCTCCATATATAATGTACAACAAACAAGAGTACCCACCTCCATATATAATGTACAACAAACAAGAGTACCCACCTCCATATATAATGTACAACAAACAAGAGTACCCACCTCCATATATAATGTACAACAAACAAGAGCACCCACCTCCATATATAATGTACAACAAACAAGACCACCCACCTCCATATATAATGTACAACAAACAAGAGTACCAACCTCCATATATAATGTACAACAAACAAGAGTACCCACCTCCATATATAATGTACAACAAACAAGAGTACCCACCTCCATATATAATGTACAACAAACAAGAGCACCCACCTCCATATATAATATACAACAAACAAGAGTACCCACCTCCATATATAATATACAACAAACAAGAGTACCCACCTCCATATATAATGTACAACAAACAAGAGTACCCACCTCCATATATAATGTACAACAAACAAGAGTATCCACCTCCATATATAATATACAACAAACAAGAGTACCCACCTCCATATATAATGTACAGCAAACAAAAGTACCAACCTCCATATATAATATACAACAAACAAGAGTACCCACCTCCATATATAATGTACAACAAACAAGAGTACCCACCTCCATATATAATATACAACAAACAAGAGTACCCACCTCCATATATAATGTACAGCAAACAAGAGTACCCACCTCCATATATAATGTACAACAAACAAGAGTACCCACCTCCATATATAATGTACAACAAACAAGAGTACCCACCTCCATATATAATATACAACAAACAAGAGTACCCACCTCCATATATAATGTACAGCAAACAAGAGTACCAAC
Source organism: Siphonodentalium dalli (assembly GCA_032622095.1). NCBI lineage: Eukaryota > Metazoa > Mollusca > Scaphopoda > Gadilida > Siphonodentaliidae > Siphonodentalium > Siphonodentalium dalli. Next base: position 32,264,659 of record CP136069.1, on the reverse strand, counting down.
CTCCATATATAATATACAACAAACAAGAGTACCCACCTCCATATATAATGTACAACAAACAAGAGCACCCACCTCCATATATAATATACAACAAACAAGAGTACCCACCTCCATATATAATGTACAACAAACAAGAGTACCCACCTCCATATATAATGTACAACAAACAAGAGTACCCACCTCCATATATAATATACAACAAACAAGAGTACCCACCTCCATATATAATGTACAACAAACAAGAGCACCCACCTCCATATATAATATACAACAAACAAGAGTACCCACCTCCATATATAATGTACAACAAACAAGAGCACCCACCTCCATATATAATGTACAACAAACAAGAGCACCCACCTCCATATATAATGTACAACAAACAAGAGTACCCACCTCCATATATAATGTACAACAAACAAGAGTACCCACCTCCATATATAATGTACAACAAACAAGAGCACCCACCTCCATATATAATATACAACAAACAAGAGTACCCACCTCCATATATAATGTACAACAAACAAGAGTACCCACCTCCATATATAATGTACAACAAACAAGAGTACCCACCTCCATATATAATATACAACAAACAAGAGTACCCACCTCCATATATAATGTACAACAAACAAGAGCACCCACCTCCATATATAATATACAACAAACAAGAGTACCCACCTCCATATATAATGTACAACAAACAAGAGCACCCACCTCCATATATAATGTACAACAAACAAGAGCACCCACCTCCATATATAATGTACAACAAACAAGAGTACCCACCTCCATATATAATGTACAACAAACAAGAGTACCCACCTCCATATATAATGTACAACAAACAAGAGTACCCACCTCCATATATAATGTAACAGAAACAAGAGTACCCACCTCCATATATAATGTACAACAAACAAGAGTACCCACCTCCATATATAATGTACAACGAATCATAGCACCCACCACATACAGTATAATGTAAAGAAACAAGAGTACCAACCTCCATATATAATATACAACAAACAAGAGTACCCACCTCCATATATAATGTACAACAAACAAGAGCACCCACCTCCATATATAATGTACAACAAACAAGAGTACCCACCTCCATATATAATATACAACAAACAAGAGTACCCACCTCCATATATAATGTACAACAAACAAGAGTACCCACCTCCATATATAATATACAACAAACAAGAGTACCCACCTCCATATATAATGTACAACAAACAAGAGTACCCACCTCCATATATAATATACAACAAACAAGAGTACCCACCTCCATATATAATGTACAACAAACAAGAGTACCCACCTCCATATATAATGTACAACAAACAAGAGTACCCACCTCCATATATAATATACAACAAACAAGAGTACCCACCTCCATATATAATGTACAACAAACAAGAGTACCAACCTCCATATATAATGTACAACAAACAAGAGTACCCACCTCCATATATAATGTACAACAAACAAGAGTACCCACCTCCATATATAATGTACAACAAACAAGAGCACCCACCTCCATATATAATGTACAACAAACAAGAGTACCCACCTCCATATATAATGTACAACAAATCATAGCACCCACCTCCATATATAATGTACAACAAACAAGAGCACCCACCTCCATATATAATGTACAACAAACAAGAGTACCCACCTCCATATATAATGTACAACAAACAAGAGCACCCACCTCCATATATAATGTACAACAAACAAGAGTACCCACCTCCATATATAATGTACAACAAATCATAGCACCCACCTCCATATATAATGTACAACAAATCATAGCACCCACCTCCATATATAATGTACAGCAAACAAGAGTACCCACCTCCATATATAATATACAACAAACAAGAGTACCCACCTACATATATAATGTACAACAAATCATAGCACCAACCTCCATATATAATATACAACAAACAAGAGTACCCACCTCCATATATAATGTACAGCAAACAAGAGTACCCACCTCCATATATAATGTACAACAAATCATAGCACCAACCTCCATATATAATATACAACAAACAAGAGTACCAACCTCCATATATAATGTACAACAAACAAGAGTACCCACCTCCATATATAATATACAACAAACAAGAGTACCCACCTCCATATATAATGTACAACAAACAAGAGTACCCACCTCCATATATAATGTACAACAAACAAGAGTACCCACCTCCATATATAATGTACAACAAATCATAGCACCAACCTCCATATATAATATACAACAAACAAGAGTACCCACCTCCATATATAATGTACAACAAACAAGAGTACCCACCTCCATATATAATGTACAACAAACAAGAGTACCCACCTACATATATAATGTACAACAAATCATAGCACCAACCTCCATATATAATATACAACAAACAAGAGTACCCACCTCCATATATAATGTACAGCAAACAAGAGTACCCACCTCCATATATAATGTACAACAAATCATAGCACCAACCTCCATATATAATATACAACAAACAAGAGACCCACCTCCATATATAATATACAACAAACAAGAGTACCCACCTCCATATATAATGTACAACAAACAAGAGTACCCACCTCCATATATAATGTACAACAAACAAGAATACCCACCTCCATATATAATGTACAACAAATCATAGCACCAACCTCCATATATAATATACAACAAACAAGAGTACCCACCTCCATATATAATATACAACAAACAAGAGTACCCACCTCCATATATAATGTACAACAAATCATAGCACCAACCTCCATATATAATATACAACAAACAAGAGTACCCACCTCCATATATAATGTACAACAAACAAGAGTACCCACCTCCATATATAATATACAACAAACAAGAGTACCCACCTCCATATATAATATACAACAAACAAGAGTACCCACCTACATATATAATGTACAACAAATCATAGCACCAACCTCCATATATAATATACAACAAACAAGAGTACCTACCTCCATATATAATGTACAACAAACAAGAGTACCCACCTCCATATATAATGTACAACAAACAAGAGTACCCACCTACATATATAATGTACAACAAATCATAGCACCAACCTCCATATATAATATACAACAAACAAGAGTACCCACCTCCATATATAATGTACAACAAATCATAGCACCAACCTCCATATATAATATACAACAAACAAGAGTACCCACCTCCATATATAATATACAACAAACAAGAGTACCCACCTACATATATAATATACAACAAACAAGAGTACCCACCTCCATATATAATGTACAACAAACAAGAGTACCCACCTCCATATATAATGTACAACAAACAAGAGTACCCACCTCCATATATAATGTACAACAAATCATAGCACCAACCTCCATATATAATATACAACAAACAAGAGTACCCACCTCCATATATAATGTACAACAAATCATAGCACCAACCTCCATATATAATATACAACAAACAAGAGTACCAACCTCCATATATAATGTACAACAAACAAGAGTACCCACCTCCATATATAATATACAACAAACAAGAGTACCCACCTCCATATATAATGTACAACAAACAAGAGTACCCACCTCCATATATAATGTACAACAAACAAGAGTACCCACCTCCATATATAATGTACAACAAACAAGAGTACCCACCTCCATATATAATGTACAACAAACAAGAGTACCCACCTACATATATAATGTACAACAAATCATAGCACCAACCTCCATATATAATATACAACAAACAAGAGTACCCACCTCCATATATAATGTACAACAAACAAGAGTACCCACCTCCATATATAATGTACAACAAACAAGAGTACCCACCTACATATATAATGTACAACAAATCATAGCACCAACCTCCATATATAATATACAACAAACAAGAGTACCCACCTCCATATATAATGTACAACAAACAAGAGTACCCACCTCCATATATAATGTACAACAAACAAGAGTACCCACCTACATATATAATGTACAACAAATCATAGCACCAACCTCCATATATAATATACAACAAACAAGAGTACCCACCTCCATATATAATGTACAGCAAACAAGAGTACCCACCTCCATATATAATGTACAACAAATCATAGCACCAACCTCCATATATAATATACAACAAACAAGAGTACCCACCTCCATATATAATATACAACAAACAAGAGTACCCACCTCCATATATAATGTACAACAAACAAGAGTACCCACCTCCATATATAATGTACAACAAACAAGAGTACCCACCTCCATATATAATGTACAACAAATCATAGCACCCACCTCCATATATAATATACAACAAACAAGAGTACCCACCTCCATATATAATGTACAACAAATCATAGCACCAACCTCCATATATAATATACAACAAACAAGAGTACCCACCTCCATATATAATGTACAACAAACAAGAGTACCCACCTCCATATATAATGTACAACAAACAAGAGTACCCACCTCCATATATAATGTACAACAAACAAGAGTACCCACCTCCATATATAATGTACAACAAATCATAGCACCAACCTCCATATATAATATACAACAAACAAGAGTACCCACCTCCATATATAATGTACAACAAACAAGAGTACCCACCTCCATATATAATATACAACAAACAAGAGCACCCACCTCCATATATAATATACAACAAACAAGAGTACCCACCTCCATATATAATGTACAACAAACAAGAGTACCCACCTACATATATAATGTACAACAAACAAGAGCACCCACCTCCATATATAATATACAACAAACAAGAGTACCCACCTCCATATATAATGTACAACAAACAAGAGTACCCACCTACATATATAATGTACAACAAACAAGAGTACCCACCTACATATATAATGTACAACAAACAAGAGCACCCACCTCCATATATAATATACAACAAACAAGAGTACCCACCTCCATATATAATGTACAACAAACAAGAGTACCCACCACCATATATAATGTACAACAAACAAGAGTACCCACCTACATATATAATGTAAAACAAACAAGAGCACCCACCTACATATATAATGTACAACAAACAAGAGTACCCACCTCCATATATAATGTACAACAAACAAGAGCACCAACCTCCATATATAATATACAACAAACAAGAGCACCCACCTCCATATATAATATACAACAAACAAGAGTACCCACCTCCATATATAATGAACAACAAACAAGAGTACCCACCTCCATATATAATGTACAACAAACAAGAGTACCCACCTCCATATATAATATACAACAAACAAGAGTACCCACCTCCATATATAATGTACAACAAACAAGAGTACCCACCTCCATATATAATGTACAACAAACAAGAGTACCCACCTCCATATATAATATACAACAAACAAGAGCACCCACCTCCATATATAATATACAACAAACAAGAGCACCCACCTACATATATAATGTACAACAAACAAGAGCACCCACCTACATATATAATGTACAACAAACAAGAGTACCCACCTCCATATATAATATACAACAAACAAGAGTACCCACCTCCATATATAATATACAACAAACAAGAGTACCCACCTCCATATATAATATACAACAAACAAGAGTACCCACCTCCATATATAATGTACAACAAACAAGAGTACCCACCTACAAATATAATGTACAACAAATCATAGCACCAACCTCCATATATAATATACAACAAACAAGAGTACCCACCTCCATATATAATGTACAACAAATCATAGCACCCACCTCCATATATAATATACAACAAACAAGAGTACCCACCTCCATATATAATGTACAACAAACAAGAGTACCCACCACCATATATAATGTACAACAAACAAGAGTACCAACCTCCATATATAATGTACAACAAACAAGAGCACCCACCTCCATATATAATATACAACAAACAAGAGTACCCACCTCCATATATAATGTACAACAAACAAGAGTACCCACCTACATATATAATGTACAACAAACAAGAGCACCCACCTCCATATATAATATACAACAAACAAGAGTACCCACCTCCATATATAATGTACAACAAACAAGAGTACCCACCACCATATATAATGTACAACAAACAAGAGCACCCACCTCCATATATAATATACAACAAACAAGAGTACCCACCTCCATATATAATGTACAACAAACAAGAGTACCCACCTACATATATAATGTACAACAAATCATAGCACCAACCTCCATATATAATATACAACAAACAAGAGTACCCACCTCCATATATAATGTACAGCAAACAAGAGTACCCACCTCCATATATAATGTACAACAAACAAGAGCACCCACCTCCATATATAATGTACAACAAACAAGAGTACCCACCTCCATATATAATGTACAACAAATCATAGCACCAACCTCCATATATAATATACAACAAACAAGAGTACCCACCTCCATATATAATGTACAACAAACAAGAGTACCCACCTCCATATATAATATACAACAAACAAGAGTACCCACCTCCATATATAATGTAAAAGAAACCAGAGTACTCACCTCCATATATAATGTACAACAAACAAGAGTACCCACCTCCATATATAATGTACAACAAACAAGAGTACCCACCTCCATATATAATGTACAACAAATCATAGCACCAACCTCCATATATAATATACAACAAACAAGAGTACCCACCTCCATATATAATGTACAACAAACAAGAGTACCCACCTCAATATATAATGTACAGCAAACAAGAGTACCCACCTACATATATAATGTACAACAAATCATAGCACCAACCTCCATATATAATATACAACAAACAAGAGTACCCACCTCCATATATAATGTACAACAAACAAGAGTACCCACCTCCATATATAATGTACAACAAACAAGAGTACCCACCTACATATATAATATACAACAAACAAGAGTACCCACCTCCATATATAATGTACAACAAATCATAGCACCAACCTCCATATATAATATACAACAAACAAGAGTACCCACCTCCATATATAATGTACAGCAAACAAGAGTACCCACCTCCATATATAATGTACAACAAACAAGAGTACCCACCTCCATATATAATGTACAACAAATCATAGCACCAACCTCCATATATAATATACAACAAACAAGAGTACCCACCTCCATATATAATGTACAACAAACAAGAGTACCCACCTACATATATAATATACAACAAACAAGAGTACCCACCTCCATATATAATGAACAACAAATCATAGCACCCACCTCCATATATAATGTACAACAAACAAGAGTACCCACCTCCATATATAATGTACAACAAATCATAGCACCAACCTCCATATATAATATACAACAAACAAGAGTACCCACCTCCATATATAATGTACAACAAACAAGAGTACCCACCTCCATATATAATGTACAACAAACAAGAGTACCCACCTCCATATATAATGTACAACAAATCATAGCACCAACCTCCATATATAATATACAACAAACAAGAGTACCCACCTCCATATATAATGTACAACAAATCATAGCACCAACCTCCATATATAATATACAACAAACAAGAGTACCCACCTCCATATATAATATACAACAAACAAGAGTACCCACCTCCATATATAATGTACAACAAACAAGAGTACCCACCTCCATATATAATGTACAACAAACAAGAGTACCCACCTCCATATATAATGTACAACAAATCATAGCACCAACCTCCATATATAATATACAACAAACAAGAGTACCCACCTCCATATATAATGTACAACAAATCATAGCACCAACCTCCATATATAATATACAACAAACAAGAGTACCCACCTCCATATATAATGTACAACAAACAAGAGTACCCACCTCCATATATAATATACAACAAATCATAGCACCAACCTCCATATATAATATACAACAAACAAGAGTACCCACCTCCATATATAATATACAACAAATCATAGCACCAACCTCCATATATAATGTACAACAAACAAGAATACCCACCTCCATATATAATGTACAACAAACAAGAGTACCCACCTACATATATAATGTACAACAAATCATAGCACCAACCTCCATATATAATATACAACAAACAAGAGTACCCACCTCCATATATAATGTACAACAAACAAGAGTACCCACCTCCATATATAATGTACAACAAACAAGAGTACCCACCTACATATATAATGTACAACAAATCATAGCACCCACCTCCATATATAATATACAACAAATCATAGCACCCACCTCCATATATAATGTACAACAAACAAGAGTACCCACCTCCATATATAATGTACAACAAACAAGAGTACCCACCTCCATATATAATATACAACAAACAAGAGTACCCACCACCATATACAATATACAACAAACAAGAGTACCCACCTCCATATATAATGTACAACAAACAAGAGTACCCACCTCCATATATAATATACAACAAACAAGAGTACCCACCTCCATATATAATATACAACAAACAAGAGTACCCACCTACATATATAATGTACAACAAACAAGAGTACCCACCTCCATATATAATATACAACAAACAAGAGTACCCACCTCCATATATAATGTACAACAAACAAGAGTACCCACCTCCATATATAATGTACAACAAACAAGAGTACCCACCTCCATATATAATATACAACAAACAAGAGTACCCACCTCCATATATAATATACAACAAACAAGAGTACCCACCTCCATATATAATGAACAACAAACAAGAGCACCCACCTCCATATATAATGTACAACAAACACGAGTACCCACCTCCATATATAATGTACAACAAACAAGAGCACCCACCTCCATATATAATGTACAACAAACAAAAGTACCCACCTCCATATATAATGTACAACAAACAAGAGTACCCACCTCCATATATAATGTACAACAAATCATAGCACCCACCTCCATATATAATGTACAACAAACAAGAGTACCCACCTCCATATATAATGTACAACAAACAAGAGTACCCACCTCCATATATAATATACAACAAACAAGAGTACCCACCTCCATATATAATGTACAACAAACAAGAGTACCCACCTACAAATATAATGTACAACAAATCATAGCACCAACCTCCATATATAATATACAACAAACAAGAGTACCCACCTCCATATATAATGTACAACAAACAAGAGTACCCACCTCCATATATAATATACAACAAACAAGAGTACCCACCTCCATATATAATGTACAACAAACAAGAGTACCCACCACCATATATAATGTACAACAAACAAGAGTACCAACCTCCATATATAATGTACAACAAACAAGAGCACCCACCTCCATATATAATATACAACAAACAAGAGTACCCACCTCCATATATAATGTACAACAAACAAGAGTACCCACCTACATATATAATGTACAACAAACAAGAGCACCCACCTCCATATATAATATACAACAAACAAGAGTACCCACCTCCATATATAATGTACAACAAACAAGAGTACCCACCACCATATATAATGTACAACAAACAAGAGCACCCACCTCCATATATAATATACAACAAACAAGAGTACCCACCTCCATATATAATGTACAACAAACAAGAGTACCCACCTACATATATAATGTACAACAAATCATAGCACCAACCTCCATATATAATATACAACAAACAAGAGTACCCACCTCCATATATAATGTACAGCAAACAAGAGTACCCACCTCCATATATAATGTACAACAAACAAGAGCACCCACCTCCATATATAATGTACAACAAACAAGAGTACCCACCTCCATATATAATGTACAACAAATCATAGCACCAACCTCCATATATAATATACAACAAACAAGAGTACCCACCTCCATATATAATGTACAACAAACAAGAGTACCCACCTCCATATATAATATACAACAAACAAGAGTACCCACCTCCATATATAATGTAAAAGAAACCAGAGTACTCACCTCCATATATAATGTACAACAAACAAGAGTACCCACCTCCATATATAATGTACAACAAACAAGAGTACCCACCTCCATATATAATGTACAACAAATCATAGCACCAACCTCCATATATAATATACAACAAACAAGAGTACCCACCTCCATATATAATGTACAACAAACAAGAGTACCCACCTCAATATATAATGTACAACAAACAAGAGTACCCACCTACATATATAATATACAACAAACAAGAGTACCCACCTCCATATATAATGTACAACAAATCATAGCACCAACCTCCATATATAATATACAACAAACAAGAGTACCCACCTCCATATATAATGTACAGCAAACAAGAGTACCCACCTCCATATATAATGTACAACAAACAAGAGTACCCACCTCCATATATAATGTACAACAAATCATAGAACCAACCTCCATATATAATATACAACAAACAAGAGTACCCACCTCCATATATAATGTACAACAAACAAGAGTACCCACCTACATATATAATATACAACAAACAAGAGTACCCACCTCCATATATAATGTACAACAAATCATAGCACCCACCTCCATATATAATGTACAACAAACAAGAGTACCCACCTCCATATATAATGTACAACAAATCATAGCACCAACCTCCATATATAATATACAACAAACAAGAGTACCCACCTCCATATATAATGTACAACAAACAAGAGTACCCACCTCCATATATAATGTACAACAAACAAGAGTACCCACCTCCATATATAATGTACAACAAATCATAGCACCAACCTCCATATATAATATACAACAAACAAGAGTACCCACCTCCATATATAATGTACAACAAATCATAGCACCAACCTCCATATATAATATACAACAAACAAGAGTACCCACCTCCATATATAATATACAACAAACAAGAGTACCCACCTCCATATATAATGTACAACAAACAAGAGTACCCACCTCCATATATAATGTACAACAAACAAGAGTACCCACCTCCATATATAATGTACAACAAATCATAGCACCAACCTCCATATATAATATACAACAAACAAGAGTACCCACCTCCATATATAATGTACAACAAATCATAGCACCAACCTCCATATATAATATACAACAAACAAGAGTACCCACCTCCATATATAATGTACAACAAACAAGAGTACCCACCTCCATATATAATATACAACAGATCATAGCACCAACCTCCATATATAATATACAACAAACAAGAGTACCCACCTCCATATATAATATACAACAAATCATAGCACCAACCTCCATATATAATGTACAACAAACAAGAATACCCACCTCCATATATAATGTACAACAAACAAGAGTACCCACCTACATATATAATGTACAACAAATCATAGCACCAACCTCCATATATAATATACAACAAACAAGAGTACCCACCTCCATATATAATGTACAACAAACAAGAGTACCCACCTCCATATATAATGTACAACAAACAAGAGTACCCACCTACATATATAATGTACAACAAATCATAGCACCCACCTCCATATATAATATACAACAAATCATAGCACCCACCTCCATATATAATGTACAACAAACAAGAGTACCCACCTCCATATATAATGTACAACAAACAAGAGTACCCACCTCCATATATAATATACAACAAACAAGAGTACCCACCTCCATATACAATATACAACAAACAAGAGTACCCACCTCCATATATAATGTACAACAAACAAGAGTACCCACCTCCATATATAATATACAACAAACAAGAGTACCCACCTCCATATATAATATACAACAAACAAGAGTACCCACCTACATATATAATGTACAACAAACAAGCGTACCCACCTCCATATATAATATACAACAAACAAGAGTACCCACCTCCATATATAATGTACAACAAACAAGAGTACCCACCTCCATATATAATGTACAACAAACAAGAGTACCCACCTCCATATATAATATACAACAAACAAGAGTACCCACCTCCATATATAATATACAACAAACAAGAGTACCCACCTCCATATATAATGAACAACAAACAAGAGCACCCACCTCCATATATAATGTACAACAAACAAGAGTACCCACCTCCATATATAATGTACAACAAACAAGAGTACCCACCTCCATATATAATATACAACAAACAAGAGTACCCACCTCCATATATAATGTACAGCAAACAAGAGTACCAACCTCCATATATAATATACAACAAACAAGAGTACCCACCTCCATATATAATGTACAACAAACAAGAGCACCCACCTCCATATATAATATACAACAAACAAGAGTACCCACCTCCATATATAATGTACAACAAACAAGAGTACCCACCTCCATATATAATGTACAACAAACAAGAGTACCCACCTCCATATATAATATACAACAAACAAGAGTACCCACCTCCATATATAATGTACAACAAACAAGAGCACCCACCTCCATATATAATATACAACAAACAAGAGTACCCACCTCCATATATAATATACAACAAATCATAGCACCAACCTCCATATATAATGTACAACAAACAAGAATACCCACCTCCATATATAATGTACAACAAACAAGAGTACCCACCTACATATATAATGTACAACAAATCATAGCACCAACCTCCATATATAATATACAACAAACAAGAGTACCCACCTCCATATATAATGTACAACAAACAAGAGTACCCACCTCCATATATAATGTACAACAAACAAGAGTACCCACCTACATATATAATGTACAACAAATCATAGCACCCACCTCCATATATAATATACAACAAATCATAGCACCCACCTCCATATATAATGTACAACAAACAAGAGTACCCACCTCCATATATAATGTACAACAAACAAGAGTACCCACCTCCATATATAATATACAACAAACAAGAGTACCCACCTCCATATACAATATACAACAAACAAGAGTACCCACCTCCATATATAATGTACAACAAACAAGAGTACCCACCTCCATATATAATATACAACAAACAAGAGTACCCACCTCCATATATAATATACAACAAACAAGAGTACCCACCTACATATATAATGTACAACAAACAAGCGTACCCACCTCCATATATAATATACAACAAACAAGAGTACCCACCTCCATATATAATGTACAACAAACAAGAGTACCCACCTCCATATATAATGTACAACAAACAAGAGTACCCACCTCCATATATAATATACAACAAACAAGAGTACCCACCTCCATATATAATATACAACAAACAAGAGTACCCACCTCCATATATAATGAACAACAAACAAGAGCACCCACCTCCATATATAATGTACAACAAACAAGAGTACCCACCTCCATATATAATGTACAACAAACAAGAGTACCCACCTCCATATATAATATACAACAAACAAGAGTACCCACCTCCATATATAATGTACAGCAAACAAGAGTACCAACCTCCATATATAATATACAACAAACAAGAGTACCCACCTCCATATATAATGTACAACAAACAAGAGCACCCACCTCCATATATAATATACAACAAACAAGAGTACCCACCTCCATATATAATGTACAACAAACAAGAGTACCCACCTCCATATATAATGTACAACAAACAAGAGTACCCACCTCCATATATAATATACAACAAACAAGAGTACCCACCTCCATATATAATGTACAACAAACAAGAGCACCCACCTCCATATATAATATACAACAAACAAGAGTACCCACCTCCATATATAATGTACAACAAACAAGAGCACCCACCTCCATATATAATGTACAACAAACAAGAGCACCCACCTCCATATATAATGTACAACAAACAAGAGTACCCACCTCCATATATAATGTACAACAAACAAGAGTACCCACCTCCATATATAATGTACAACAAACAAGAGTACCCACCTCCATATATAATGTAACAGAAACAAGAGTACCCACCTCCATATATAATGTACAACAAACAAGAGTACCCACCTCCATATATAATGTACAACGAATCATAGCACCCACCACATACAGTATAATGTAAAGAAACAAGAGTACCAACCTCCATATATAATATACAACAAACAAGAGTACCCACCTCCATATATAATATACAACAAACAAGAGTACCCACCTCCATATATAATGTACAACAAACAAGAGCACCCACCTCCATATATAATGTACAACAAACAAGAGTACCCACCTCCATATATAATGTACAACAAACAAGAGTACCCACCTCCATATATAATATACAACAAACAAGAGTACCCACCTCCATATATAATGTACAACAAACAAGAGTACCCACCTCCATATATAATGTACAACAAACAAGAGCACCCACCTCCATATATAATGTACAACAAACAAGAGTACCCACCTCCATATATAATGTACAACAAACAAGAGTACCCACCTCCATATATAATGTAACAGAAACAAGAGTACCCACCTCCATATATAATGTACAACAAACAAGAGTACCCACCTCCATATATAATGTACAACGAATCATAGCACCCACCACATACAGTATAATGTAAAGAAACAAGAGTACCAACCTCCATATATAATATACAACAAACAAGAGTACCCACCTCCATATATAATATACAACAAACAAGAGTACCCACCTCCATATATAATGTACAACAAACAAGAGCACCCACCTCCATATATAATGTACAACAAACAAGAGTACCCACCTCCATATATAATGTACAACAAACAAGAGTACCCACCTCCATATATAATATACAACAAACAAGAGTACCCACCTCCATATATAATGTACAACAAACAAGAGTACCCACCTCCATATATAATATACAACAAACAAGAGTACCCACCTCCATATATAATGTACAACAAACAAGAGTACCCACCTCCATATATAATATACAACAAACAAGAGTACCCACCTCCATATATAATGTACAACAAACAAGAGTACCCACCTCCATATATAATGTACAACAAACAAGAGTACCCACCTCCATATATAATATACAACAAACAAGAGTACCCACCTCCATATATAATGTACAACAAACAAGAGTACCAACCTCCATATATAATGTACAACAAACAAGAGTACCCACCTCCATATATAATGTACAACAAACAAGAGTACCCACCTCCATATATAATGTACAACAAACAAGAGCACCCACCTCCATATATAATGTACAACAAACAAGAGTACCCACCTCCATATATAATGTACAACAAATCATAGCACCCACCTCCATATATAATGTACAACAAACAAGAGCACCCACCTCCATATATAATGTACAACAAACAAGAGTACCCACCTCCATATATAATGTACAACAAACAAGAGCACCCACCTCCATATATAATGTACAACAAACAAGAGTACCCACCTCCATATATAATGTACAACAAATCATAGCACCCACCTCCATATATAATGTACAACAAATCATAGCACCCACCTCCATATATAATGTACAGCAAACAAGAGTACCCACCTCCATATATAATATACAACAAACAAGAGTACCCACCTACATATATAATGTACAACAAATCATAGCACCAACCTCCATATATAATATACAACAAACAAGAGTACCCACCTCCATATATAATGTACAGCAAACAAGAGTACCCACCTCCATATATAATGTACAACAAATCATAGCACCAACCTCCATATATAATATACAACAAACAAGAGTACCAACCTCCATATATAATGTACAACAAACAAGAGTACCCACCTCCATATATAATATACAACAAACAAGAGTACCCACCTCCATATATAATGTACAACAAACAAGAGTACCCACCTCCATATATAATGTACAACAAACAAGAGTACCCACCTCCATATATAATGTACAACAAATCATAGCACCAACCTCCATATATAATATACAACAAACAAGAGTACCCACCTCCATATATAATGTACAACAAACAAGAGTACCCACCTCCATATATAATGTACAACAAACAAGAGTACCCACCTACATATATAATGTACAACAAATCATAGCACCAACCTCCATATATAATATACAACAAACAAGAGTACCCACCTCCATATATAATGTACAGCAAACAAGAGTACCCACCTCCATATATAATGTACAACAAATCATAGCACCAACCTCCATATATAATATACAACAAACAAGAGTACCCACCTCCATATATAATATACAACAAACAAGAGTACCCACCTCCATATATAATGTACAACAAACAAGAGTACCCACCTCCATATATAATGTACAACAAACAAGAATACCCACCTCCATATATAATGTACAACAAATCATAGCACCAACCTCCATATATAATATACAACAAACAAGAGTACCCACCTCCATATATAATATACAACAAACAAGAGTACCCACCTCCATATATAATGTACAACAAATCATAGCACCAACCTCCATATATAATATACAACAAACAAGAGTACCCACCTCCATATATAATGTACAACAAACAAGAGTACCCACCTCCATATATAATATACAACAAACAAGAGTACCCACCTCCATATATAATATACAACAAACAAGAGTACCCACCTACATATATAATGTACAACAAATCATAGCACCAACCTCCATATATAATATACAACAAACAAGAGTACCTACCTCCATATATAATGTACAACAAACAAGAGTACCCACCTCCATATATAATGTACAACAAACAAGAGTACCCACCTACATATATAATGTACAACAAATCATAGCACCAACCTCCATATATAATATACAACAAATCATAGCACCAACCTCCATATATAATATACAACAAACAAGAGTACCAACCTCCATATATAATATACAACAAACAAGAGTACCCACCTCCATATATAATATACAACAAACAAGAGTACCCACCTACATATATAATATACAACAAACAAGAGTACCCACCTCCATATATAATGTACAACAAACAAGAGTACCCACCTCCATATATAATGTACAACAAACAAGAGTACCCACCTCCATATATAATGTACAACAAATCATAGCACCAACCTCCATATATAATATACAACAAACAAGAGTACCCACCTCCATATATAATGTACAACAAATCATAGCACCAACCTCCATATATAATATACAACAAACAAGAGTACCAACCTCCATATATAATGTACAACAAACAAGAGTACCCACCTCCATATATAATATACAACAAACAAGAGTACCCACCTCCATATATAATGTACAACAAACAAGAGTACCCACCTCCATATATAATGTACAACAAACAAGAGTACCCACCTCCATATATAATGTACAACAAACAAGAGTACCCACCTCCATATATAATGTACAACAAACAAGAGTACCCACCTACATATATAATGTACAACAAATCATAGCACCAACCTCCATATATAATATACAACAAACAAGAGTACCCACCTCCATATATAATGTACAACAAACAAGAGTACCCACCTCCATATATAATGTACAACAAACAAGAGTACCCACCTACATATATAATGTACAACAAATCATAGCACCAACCTCCATATATAATATACAACAAACAAGAGTACCCACCTCCATATATAATGTACAACAAACAAGAGTACCCACCTCCATATATAATGTACAACAAACAAGAGTACCCACCTACATATATAATGTACAACAAATCATAGCACCAACCTCCATATATAATATACAACAAACAAGAGTACCCACCTCCATATATAATGTACAGCAAACAAGAGTACCCACCTCCATATATAATGTACAACAAATCATAGCACCAACCTCCATATATAATATACAACAAACAAGAGTACCCACCTCCATATATAATATACAACAAACAAGAGTACCCACCTCCATATATAATGTACAACAAACAAGAGTACCCACCTCCATATATAATGTACAACAAACAAGAGTACCCACCTCCATATATAATGTACAACAAATCATAGCACCCACCTCCATATATAATATACAACAAACAAGAGTACCCACCTCCATATATAATGTACAACAAATCATAGAACCAACCTCCATATATAATATACAACAAACAAGAGTACCCACCTCCATATATAATGTACAACAAACAAGAGTACCCACCTCCATATATAATGTACAACAAACAAGAGTACCCACCTCCATATATAATGTACAACAAACAAGAGTACCCACCTCCATATATAATGTACAACAAATCATAGCACCAACCTCCATATATAATATACAACAAACAAGAGTACCCACCTCCATATATAATGTACAACAAACAAGAGTACCCACCTCCATATATAATATACAACAAACAAGAGCACCCACCTCCATATATAATATACAACAAACAAGAGTACCCACCTCCATATATAATGTACAACAAACAAGAGTACCCACCTACATATATAATGTACAACAAACAAGAGCACCCACCTCCATATATAATATACAACAAACAAGAGTACCCACCTCCATATATAATGTACAACAAACAAGAGTACCCACCTACATATATAATGTACAACAAACAAGAGTACCCACCTACATATATAATGTACAACAAACAAGAGCACCCACCTCCATATATAATATACAACAAACAAGAGTACCCACCTCCATATATAATGTACAACAAACAAGAGTACCCACCACCATATATAATGTACAACAAACAAGAGTACCCACCTACATATATAATGTAAAACAAACAAGAGCACCCACCTACATATATAATGTACAACAAACAAGAGTACCCACCTCCATATATAATGTACAACAAACAAGAGCACCAACCTCCATATATAATATACAACAAACAAGAGCACCCACCTCCATATATAATATACAACAAACAAGAGTACCCACCTCCATATATAATGAACAACAAACAAGAGTACCCACCTCCATATATAATGTACAACAAACAAGAGTACCCACCTCCATATATAATATACAACAAACAAGAGTACCCACCTCCATATATAATGTACAACAAACAAGAGTACCCACCTCCATATATAATGTACAACAAACAAGAGTACCCACCTCCATATATAATATACAACAAACAAGAGCACCCACCTCCATATATAATATACAACAAACAAGAGCACCCACCTACATATATAATGTACAACAAACAAGAGCACCCACCTACATATATAATGTACAACAAACAAGAGTACCCACCTCCATATATAATATACAACAAACAAGAGTACCCACCTCCATATATAATATACAACAAACAAGAGTACCCACCTCCATATATAATATACAACAAACAAGAGTACCCACCTCCATATATAATGTACAACAAACAAGAGTACCCACCTACAAATATAATGTACAACAAATCATAGCACCAACCTCCATATATAATATACAACAAACAAGAGTACCCACCTCCATATATAATGTACAACAAATCATAGCACCCACCTCCATATATAATATACAACAAACAAGAGTACCCACCTCCATATATAATGTACAACAAACAAGAGTACCCACCACCATATATAATGTACAACAAACAAGAGTACCAACCTCCATATATAATGTACAACAAACAAGAGCACCCACCTCCATATATAATATACAACAAACAAGAGTACCCACCTCCATATATAATGTACAACAAACAAGAGTACCCACCTACATATATAATGTACAACAAACAAGAGCACCCACCTCCATATATAATATACAACAAACAAGAGTACCCACCTCCATATATAATGTACAACAAACAAGTGTACCCACCACCATATATAATGTACAACAAACAAGAGCACCCACCTCCATATATAATATACAACAAACAAGAGTACCCACCTCCATATATAATGTACAACAAACAAGAGTACCCACCTACATATATAATGTACAACAAATCATAGCACCAACCTCCATATATAATATACAACAAACAAGAGTACCCACCTCCATATATAATGTACAGCAAACAAGAGTACCCACCTCCATATATAATGTACAACAAACAAGAGCACCCACCTCCATATATAATGTACAACAAACAAGAGTACCCACCTCCATATATAATGTACAACAAATCATAGCACCAACCTCCATATATAATATACAACAAACAAGAGTACCCACCTCCATATATAATGTACAACAAACAAGAGTACCCACCTCCATATATAATATACAACAAACAAGAGTACCCACCTCCATATATAATGTAAAAGAAACCAGAGTACTCACCTCCATATATAATGTACAACAAACAAGAGTACCCACCTCCATATATAATGTACAACAAACAAGAGTACCCACCTCCATATATAATGTACAACAAATCATAGCACCAACCTCCATATATAATATACAACAAACAAGAGTACCCACCTCCATATATAATGTACAACAAACAAGAGTACCCACCTCAATATATAATGTACAACAAACAAGAGTACCCACCTACATATATAATGTACAACAAATCATAGCACCAACCTCCATATATAATATACAACAAACAAGAGTACCCACCTCCATATATAATGTACAACAAACAAGAGTACCCACCTCCATATATAATGTACAACAAACAAGAGTACCCACCTACATATATAATATACAACAAACAAGAGTACCCACCTCCATATATAATGTACAACAAATCATAGCACCAACCTCCATATATAATATACAACAAACAAGAGTACCCACCTCCATATATAATGTACAGCAAACAAGAGTACCCACCTCCATATATAATGTACAACAAACAAGAGTACCCACCTCCATATATAATGTACAACAAATCATAGCACCAACCTCCATATATAATATACAACAAACAAGAGTACCCACCTCCATATATAATGTACAACAAACAAGAGTACCCACCTACATATATAATATACAACAAACAAGAGTACCCACCTCCATATATAATGAACAACAAATCATAGCACCCACCTCCATATATAATGTACAACAAACAAGAGTACCCACCTCCATATATAATGTACAACAAATCATAGCACCAACCTCCATATATAATATACAACAAACAAGAGTACCCACCTCCATATATAATGTACAACAAACAAGAGTACCCACCTCCATATATAATGTACAACAAACAAGAGTACCCACCTCCATATATAATGTACAACAAATCATAGCACCAACCTCCATATATAATATACAACAAACAAGAGTACCCACCTCCATATATAATGTACAACAAATCATAGCACCAACCTCCATATATAATATACAACAAACAAGAGTACCCACCTCCATATATAATATACAACAAACAAGAGTACCCACCTCCATATATAATGTACAACAAACAAGAGTACCCACCTCCATATATAATGTACAACAAACAAGAGTACCCACCTCCATATATAATGTACAACAAATCATAGCACCAACCTCCATATATAATATACAACAAACAAGAGTACCCACCTCCATATATAATGTACAACAAATCATAGCACCAACCTCCATATATAATATACAACAAACAAGAGTACCCACCTCCATATATAATGTACAACAAACAAGAGTACCCACCTCCATATATAATATACAACAAATCATAGCACCAACCTCCATATATAATATACAACAAACAAGAGTACCCACCTCCATATATAATATACAACAAATCATAGCACCAAACTCCATATATAATGTACAACAAACAAGAATACCCACCTCCATATATAATGTACAACAAACAAGAGTACCCACCTACATATATAATGTACAACAAATCATAGCACCAACCTCCATATATAATATACAACAAACAAGAGTACCCACCTCCATATATAATGTACAACAAACAAGAGTACCCACCTCCATATATAATGTACAACAAACAAGAGTACCCACCTACATATATAATGTACAACAAATCATAGCACCCACCTCCATATATAATATACAACAAATCATAGCACCCACCTCCATATATAATGTACAACAAACAAGAGTACCCACCTCCATATATAATGTACAACAAACAAGAGTACCCACCTCCATATATAATATACAACAAACAAGAGTACCCACCACCATATACAATATACAACAAACAAGAGTACCCACCTCCATATATAATGTACAACAAACAAGAGTACCCACCTCCATATATAATATACAACAAACAAGAGTACCCACCTCCATATATAATATACAACAAACAAGAGTACCCACCTACATATATAATGTACAACAAACAAGAGTACCCACCTCCATATATAATATACAACAAACAAGAGTACCCACCTCCATATATAATGTACAACAAACAAGAGTACCCACCTCCATATATAATGTACAACAAACAAGAGTACCCACCTCCATATATAATATACAACAAACAAGAGTACCCACCTCCATATATAATATACAACAAACAAGAGTACCCACCTCCATATATAATGAACAACAAACAAGAGCACCCACCTCCATATATAATGTACAACAAACACGAGTACCCACCTCCATATATAATGTACAACAAACAAGAGCACCCACCTCCATATATAATGTACAACAAACAAGAGTACCCACCTCCATATATAATGTACAACAAACAAGAGTACCCACCTCCATATATAATGTACAACAAATCATAGCACCCACCTCCATATATAATGTACAACAAACAAGAGTACCCACCTCCATATATAATGTACAACAAACAAGAGTACCCACCTCCATATATAATATACAACAAACAAGAGTACCCCACCTCCATATATAATGTACAACAAACAAGAGTACCCACCTACAAATATAATGTACAACAAATCATAGCACCCAACCTCCATATATAATATACAACAAACAAGAGTACCCACCTCCATATATAATGTACAACAAACAAGAGTACCCACCTCCATATATAATATACAACAAACAAGAGTACCCACCTCCATATATAATGTACAACAAACAAGAGTACCCACCACCATATATAATGTACAACAAACAAGAGTACCAACCTCCATATATAATGTACAACAAACAAGAGCACCCACCTCCATATATAATATACAACAAACAAGAGTACCCACCTCTATATATAATGTACAACAAACAAGAGTACCCACCTACATATATAATGTACAACAAACAAGAGCACCCACCTCCATATATAATATACAACAAACAAGAGTACCCACCTCCATATATAATGTACAACAAACAAGAGTACCCACCACCATATATAATGTACAACAAACAAGAGCACCCACCTCCATATATAATATACAACAAACAAGAGTACCCACCTCCATATATAATGTACAACAAACAAGAGTACCCACCTACATATATAATGTACAACAAATCATAGCACCAACCTCCATATATAATATACAACAAACAAGAGTACCCACCTCCATATATAATGTACAGCAAACAAGAGTACCCACCTCCATATATAATGTACAACAAACAAGAGCACCCACCTCCATATATAATGTACAACAAACAAGAGTACCCACCTCCATATATAATGTACAACAAATCATAGCACCAACCTCCATATATAATATACAACAAACAAGAGTACCCACCTCCATATATAATGTACAACAAACAAGAGTACCCACCTCCATATATAATATACAACAAACAAGAGTACCCACCTCCATATATAATGTAAAAGAAACCAGAGTACTCACCTCCATATATAATGTACAACAAACAAGAGTACCCACCTCCATATATAATGTACAACAAACAAGAGTACCCACCTCCATATATAATGTACAACAAATCATAGCACCAACCTCCATATATAATATACAACAAACAAGAGTACCCACCTCCATATATAATGTACAACAAACAAGAGTACCCACCTCAATATATAATGTACAACAAACAAGAGTACCCACCTACATATATAATATACAACAAACAAGAGTACCCACCTCCATATATAATGTACAACAAATCATAGCACCAACCTCCATATATAATATACAACAAACAAGAGTACCCACCTCCATATATAATGTACAGCAAACAAGAGTACCCACCTCCATATATAATGTACAACAAACAAGAGTACCCACCTCCATATATAATGTACAACAAATCATAGCACCAACCTCCATATATAATATACAACAAACAAGAGTACCCACCTCCATATATAATGTACAACAAACAAGAGTACCCACCTACATATATAATATACAACAAACAAGAGTACCCACCTCCATATATAATGTACAACAAATCATAGCACCCACCTCCATATATAATGTACAACAAACAAGAGTACCCACCTCCATATATAATGTACAACAAATCATAGCACCAACCTCCATATATAATATACAACAAACAAGAGTACCCACCTCCATATATAATGTACAACAAACAAGAGTACCCACCTCCATATATAATGTACAACAAACAAGAGTACCCACCTCCATATATAATGTACAACAAATCATAGCACCAACCTCCATATATAATATACAACAAACAAGAGTACCCACCTCCATATATAATGTACAACAAATCATAGCACCAACCTCCATATATAATATACAACAAACAAGAGTACCCACCTCCATATATAATATACAACAAACAAGAGTACCCACCTCCATATATAATGTACAACAAACAAGAGTACCCACCTCCATATATAATGTACAACAAACAAGAGTACCCACCTCCATATATAATGTACAACAAATCATAGCACCAACCTCCATATATAATATACAACAAACAAGAGTACCCACCTCCATATATAATGTACAACAAATCATAGCACCAACCTCCATATATAATATACAACAAACAAGAGTACCCACCTCCATATATAATGTACAACAAACAAGAGTACCCACCTCCATATATAATATACAACAAATCATAGCACCAACCTCCATATATAATATACAACAAACAAGAGTACCCACCTCCATATATAATATACAACAAATCATAGCACCAACCTCCATATATAATGTACAACAAACAAGAATACCCACCTCCATATATAATGTACAACAAACAAGAGTACCCACCTACATATATAATGTACAACAAATCATAGCACCAACCTCCATATATAATATACAACAAACAAGAGTACCCACCTCCATATATAATGTACAACAAACAAGAGTACCCACCTCCATATATAATGTACAACAAACAAGAGTACCCACCTACATATATAATGTACAACAAATCATAGCACCCACCTCCATATATAATATACAACAAATCATAGCACCCACCTCCATATATAATGTACAACAAACAAGAGTACCCACCTCCATATATAATGTACAACAAACAAGAGTACCCACCTCCATATATAATATACAACAAACAAGAGTACCCACCTCCATATACAATATACAACAAACAAGAGTACCCACCTCCATATATAATGTACAACAAACAAGAGTACCCACCTCCATATATAATATACAACAAACAAGAGTACCCACCTCCATATATAATATACAACAAACAAGAGTACCCACCTACATATATAATGTACAACAAACAAGCGTACCCACCACCATATATAATATACAACAAACAAGAGTACCCACCTCCATATATAATGTACAACAAACAAGAGTACCCACCTCCATATATAATGTACAACAAACAAGAGTACCCACCTCCATATATAATATACAACAAACAAGAGTACCCACCTCCATATATAATATACAACAAACAAGAGTACCCACCTCCATATATAATGAACAACAAACAAGAGCACCCACCTCCATATATAATGTACAACAAACACGAGTACCCACCTCCATATATAATGTACAACAAACAAGAGCACCCACCTCCATATATAATGTACAACAAACAAGAGTACCCACCTCCATATATAATGTACAACAAACAAGAGTACCCACCTCCATATATAATGTACAACAAATCATAGCACCCA
Source organism: Siphonodentalium dalli (assembly GCA_032622095.1). Taxonomy (NCBI): domain Eukaryota; kingdom Metazoa; phylum Mollusca; class Scaphopoda; order Gadilida; family Siphonodentaliidae; genus Siphonodentalium; species Siphonodentalium dalli. The sequence continues at coordinate 32,238,556 of CP136069.1, read as the reverse complement.
CCTCCATATATAATGTACAACAAACAAGAGTACCCACCTCCATATATAATGTACAACAAACAAGAGTACCCACCTCCATATATAATATACAACAAACAAGAGTACCCACCTCCATATATAATGTACAACAAACAAGAGTACCCACCTCCATATAAAATATACAACAAACAAGAGTACCCACCTCCATATATAATGTACAACAAACAAGAGTACCCACCTCCATATATAATGTACAACAAACAAGAGTACCCACCTCCATATATAATGTACAACAAACAAGAGTACCCACCTCCATATATAATGTACAACAAACAAGAGTACCCACCTCCATATATAATATACAACAAACAAGAGTACCCACCTCCATATATAATGTACAACAAACAAGAGTACCCACCTCCATATATAATGTACAACAAACAAGAGTACCCACCTCCATATATAATGTACAACAAACAAGAGCACCCACCTCCATATATAATGTACAACAAACAAGAGTACCCACCTCCAAATATAATGTACAACAAATCATAGCACCCACCTCCATATATAATGTACAACAAATCATAGCACCCACCTCCATATATAATATACAACAAATCATAGCACCCACCTCCATATATAATGTACAACAAATCATAGCACCCACCTCCATATATAATATACAACAAACAAGAGTACCCACCTCCATATATAATGTACAACAAACAAGAGTACCCACCTCCATATATAATGTACAACAAACAAGAGTACCCACCTCCATATATAATGTACAACAAATCATAGCACCCACCTCCATATATAATATACAACAAACAAGAGTACCCACCTCCATATATAATATACAACAAACAAGAGTACCCACCTCCATATATAATATACAACAAATCATAGCACCCACCTCCATATATAATGTACAACAAATCATAGCACCCACCTCCATATATAATATACAACAAATCATAGCACCCACCTCCATATATAATGTACAACAAATCATAGCACCCACCTCCATATATAATATACAACAAACAAGAGTACCCACCTCCATATATAATGTACAACAAACAAGAGTACCCACCTCCATATATAATGTACAACAAACAAGAGTACCCACCTCCATATATAATGTACAACAAATCATAGCACCCACCTCCATATATAATATACAACAAACAAGAGTACCCACCTCCATATATAATATACAACAAACAAGAGTACCCACCTCCATATATAATATACAACAAATCATAGCACCCACCTCCATATATAATATACAACAAATCATAGCACCCACCTCCATATATAATATACAACAAATCATAGCACCCACCTCCATATATAATATACAACAAACAAGAGTACCCACCTCCATATATAATATACAACAAACAAGAGTACCCACCTCCATATATAATGTACAACAAATCATAGCACCCACCTCCATATATAATATACAACAAACAAGAGTACCCACCTCCATATATAATATACAACAAACAAGAGTACCCACCTCCATATATAATGTACAACAAATCATAGCACCCACCTCCATATATAATATACAACACATCATAGCACCCACCTCCATATATAATATACAACAAATCATAGCACCCACCTCCATATATAATGTACAACAAATCATAGCACCCACCTCCATATATAATATACAACAAACAAGAGTACCCACCTCTATATATAATATACAACAAACAAGAGTACCCACCTCCATATATAATGTACAACAAATCATAGCACCCACCTCCATATATAATATACAACAAATCATAGCACCCACCTCCATATATAATATACAACAAATCATAGCACCCACCTCCATATATAATGTACAACAAATCATAGCACCCACCTCCATATATAATATACAACAAACAAGAGTACCCACCTCCATATGTAATATACAACAAATCATAGCACCCACCTCCATATATAATGTACAACAAATCATAGCACCCACCTCCATATATAATGTACAACAAATCATAGCACCCACCTCCATATATAATGTACAACAAATCATAGCACCCACCTCCATATATAATATACAACAAACAAGAGTACCCACCTCCATATATAATGTACAACAAACAAGAGTACCCACCTACATATATAATGTACAACAAATCATAGCACCCACCTCCATATATAATATACAACAAACAAGAGTACCCACCTCCATATATAATATACAACAAACAAGAGTACCCACCTCCATATATAATGTACAACAAACAAGAGTACCCAACTCCATATATAATGTACAACAAACAAGAGTACCCACCTCCATATATAATGTACAACAAATCATAGCACCCACCTCCATATATAATGTACAACAAACAAGAGCACCCACCTACATATATAATGTACAACAAACAAGAGTACCCACCTCCATATATAATGTACAACAAACAAGAGCACCCACCTACATATATAATGTACAACAAACAAGAGTACCCACCTCCATATATAATATACAACAAACAAGAGTACCCACCTCCATATATAATATACAACAAACAAGAGTACCCACCTCCATATATAATATACAACAAATCATAGCACCCACCTCCATATATAATGTACAACAAATCATAGCACCCACCTCCATATATAATATACAACAAATCATAGCACCCACCTCCATATATAATGTACAACAAATCATAGCACCCACCTCCATATATAATATACAACAAACAAGAGTACCCACCTCCATATATAATGTACAACAAACAAGAGTACCCACCTCCATATATAATGTACAACAAACAAGAGTACCCACCTCCATATATAATGTACAACAAATCATAGCACCCACCTCCATATATAATATACAACAAACAAGAGTACCCACCTCCATATATAATATACAACAAACAAGAGTACCCACCTCCATATATAATATACAACAAATCATAGCACCCACCTCCATATATAATATACAACAAATCATAGCACCCACCTCCATATATAATATACAACAAATCATAGCACCCACCTCCATATATAATATACAACAAACAAGAGTACCCACCTCCATATATAATATACAACAAACAAGAGTACCCACCTCCATATATAATGTACAACAAATCATAGCACCCACCTCCATATATAATATACAACAAACAAGAGTACCCACCTCCATATATAATATACAACAAACAAGAGTACCCACCTCCATATATAATGTACAACAAATCATAGCACCCACCTCCATATATAATATACAACACATCATAGCACCCACCTCCATATATAATATACAACAAATCATAGCACCCACCTCCATATATAATGTACAACAAATCATAGCACCCACCTCCATATATAATATACAACAAACAAGAGTACCCACCTCCATATATAATATACAACAAACAAGAGTACCCACCTCCATATATAATGTACAACAAATCATAGCACCCACCTCCATATATAATATACAACAAATCATAGCACCCACCTCCATATATAATATACAACAAATCATAGCACCCACCTCCATATATAATGTACAACAAATCATAGCACCCACCTCCATATATAATATACAACAAACAAGAGTACCCACCTCCATATGTAATATACAACAAATCATAGCACCCACCTCCATATATAATGTACAACAAATCATAGCACCCACCTCCATATATAATGTACAACAAATCATAGCACCCACCTCCATATATAATGTACAACAAATCATAGCACCCACCTCCATATATAATATACAACAAACAAGAGTACCCACCTCCATATATAATGTACAACAAACAAGAGTACCCACCTACATATATAATGTACAACAAATCATAGCACCCACCTCCATATATAATATACAACAAACAAGAGTACCCACCTCCATATATAATATACAACAAACAAGAGTACCCACCTCCATATATAATGTACAACAAACAAGAGTACCCAACTCCATATATAATGTACAACAAACAAGAGTACCCACCTCCATATATAATGTACAACAAATCATAGCACCCACCTCCATATATAATGTACAACAAACAAGAGCACCCACCTACATATATAATGTACAACAAACAAGAGTACCCACCTCCATATATAATGTACAACAAACAAGAGCACCCACCTACATATATAATGTACAACAAACAAGAGTACCCACCTCCATATATAATGTACAACAAATCATAGCACCCACCTCCATATATAATGTACAACAAACAAGAGTACCCACCTCCAAATATAATATACAACAAACAAGAGTACCCACCTCCATATATAATATACAACAAATCATAGCACCCACCTCCATATATAATATACAACAAACAAGAGTACCCACCTCCATATATAATGTACAACAAACAAGAGTACCCACCTCCATATATAATGTACAACAAACAAGAGTACCCACCTCCATATATAATGTACAACAAACAAGAGCACCCACCTCCATATATAATATACAACAAATCATAGCACCCACCTCCATATATAATGCACAACAAATTGTAGCACCCACCTCCATATATAATATACAACAAATCATAGCACCCACCTCCATATATAATGTACAACAAACAAGAGTACCCACCTCCATATATAATGTACAACAAACAAGAGTACCCACCTCCATATATAATGTACAACAAATCATAGCACCCACCTCCATATATAATATACAACAAACAAGAGCACCCACCTCCATATATAATGTACAACAAACAAGAGTACCCACCTCCATATATAATATACAACAAACAAGAGTACCCACCTCCATATATAATATACAACAAACAAGAGTACCCACCTCCATATATAATATACAACAAACAAGAGTACCCACCTCCATATATAATATACAACAAACAAGAGTACCCACCTCCATATATAATGTACAACAAACAAGAGCACCCACCTCCATATATAATGTACAACAAACAAGAGCACCCACCTCCATATATAATGTACAACAAACAAGAGTACCAACCTCCATATATAATGTACAACAAATCATAGCACCCACCTCCATATATAATGTACAACAAACAAGAGTACCCACCTCCATATATAATGTACAACAAACAAGAGTACCCACCTCCAAATATAATATACAACAAACAAGAGTACCCACCTCCATATATAATATACAACAAATCATAGCACCCACCTCCATATATAATATACAACAAACAAGAGTACCCACCTCCATATATAATGTACAACAAACAAGAGTACCCACCTCCATATATAATGTACAACAAACAAGAGTACCCACCTCCATATATAATGTACAACAAACAAGAGCACCCACCTCCATATATAATATACAACAAATCATAGCACCCACCTCCATATATAATGCACAACAAATTGTAGCACCCACCTCCATATATAATATAAAACAAATCATAGCACCCACCTCCATATATAATGTACAACAAACAAGAGTACCCACCTCCATATATAATGTACAACAAACAAGAGTACCCACCTCCATATATAATGTACAACAAATCATAGCACCCACCTCCATATATAATATACAACAAACAAGAGCACCCACCTCCATATATAATGTACAACAAACAAGAGTACCCACCTCCATATATAATATACAACAAACAAGAGTACCCACCTCCATATATAATATACAACAAACAAGAGTACCCACCTCCATATATAATATACAACAAACAAGAGTACCCACCTCCATATATAATATACAACAAACAAGAGTACCCACCTCCATATATAATGTACAACAAACAAGAGCACCCACCTCCATATATAATGTACAACAAACACGAGTACCCACCTCCATATATAATGTACAACAAACAAGAGCACCCACCTCCATATATAATGTACAACAAACAAGAGTACCCACCTCCATATATAATGTACAACAAACAAGAGTACCCACCTCCATATATAATGTACAACAAACAAGAGTACCAACCTCCATATATAATGTACAACAAATCATAGCACCCACCTCCATATATAATGTACAACAAACAAGAGTACCCACCTCCATATATAATGTACAACAAACAATAGTACCCACCTCCATATATAATATACAACAAACAAGAGTACCCACCTCCATATATAATGTACAACAAACAAGAGTACCCACCTCCATATATAATGTACAACAAATCATAGCACCCACCTCCATATATAATGTACAACAAACAAGAGTACCCACCTCCATATATAATGTACAACAAACAAGAGTACCCACCTCCATATATAATATACAACAAACAAGAGTACCCACCTCCATATATAATGTACAACAAACAAGAGTACCCACCTCCATATATAATGTACAACAAACAAGAGTACCCACCTCCATATATAATGTACAACAAACAAGAGTACCCACCTCCATATATAATGTACAACAAACAAGAGCACCCACCTCCATATATAATGTACAACAAACAAGAGTACCCACCTCCAAATATAATGTACAACAAATCATAGCACCCACCTCCATATATAATGTACAACAAATCATAGCACCCACCTCCATATATAATATACAACAAACAAGAGTACCCACCTCCATATATAATGTACAACAAACAAGAGTACCCACCTCCATATATAATGTACAACAAACAAGAGTACCCACCTCCATATATAATATACAACAAACACGAGTACCCACCTACATATATAATATACAACAAACAAGAGTACCCACCTACATATATAATGTACAACAAACAAGAGTACCCACCGCCATATATAATGTACAACAAACAAGAGTACCCACCTCCATATATAATATACAACAAACAAGAGTACCCACCTCCATATATAATATACAACAAACAAGAGCACCCACCTCCATATATAATATACAACAAATCATAGCACCCACCTCCATATATAATGTACAACAAATCATAGCACCCACCTCCATATATAATGTACAACAAACAAGAGTACCCACCTCCATATATAATATACAACAAACAAGAGTACCCACCTCCATATATAATATACAACAAACAAGAGCACCCACCTCCATATATAATATAAAACAAATCATAGCACCCACCTCCATATATAATGTACAACAAACAAGAGTACCCACCTCCATATATAATATACAACAAACAAGAGTACCCACCTCCATATATAATATACAACAAACAAGAGTACCCACCTCCATATATAATATACAACAAACAAGAGTACCCACCTCCATATATAATATACAACAAATCATAGCACCCACCTCCGTATATAATGTACAACAAACAAGAGTACCCACCTCCATATATAATGTACAACAAATCATAGCACCACCTCCATATAAAATGTACAACAAACAAGAGTACCCACCTCCATATATAATGTACAACAAATCATAGCACCCACCTCCATATATAATATACAACAAACAAGAGTACCCACCTCCATATATAATGTACAACAAACAAGAGTACCCACCTCCATATATAATATACAACAAACAAGAGTACCCACCTCCATATATAATGTACAACAAACAAGAGTACCCACCTCCATATATAATATACAACAAACAAGAGTACCCACCTCCATATATAATATACAACAAATCATAGCACCCACCTCCATATATAATGTACAACAAATCATAGCACCCACCTCCATATATAATATACAACAAACAAGAGTACCCACCTCCATATATAATGTACAACAAATCATAGCACCCACCTCCATATATAATGTACAACAAACAAGAGTACCCACCTCCATATATAATGTACAACAAACAAGAGTACCCACCTCCATATATAATGTACAACAAATCATAGCACCCACCTCCATATATAATGTACAACAAACAAGAGTACCCACCTCCATATATAATGTACAACAAATCATAGCACCACCTCCATATAAAATGTACAACAAACAAGAGTACCCACCTCCAAATATAATGTACAACAAATCATAGCACCCACCTCCATATATAATATACAACAAACAAGAGTACCCACCTCCATATATAATGTACAACAAACAAGAGTACCCACCTCCATATATAATATACAACAAACAAGAGTACCCACCTCCATATATAATGTACAACAAACAAGAGTACCCACCTCCATATATAATGTACAACAAACAAGAGTACCCACCTCCATATATAATATACAACAAACAAGAGTACCCACCTCCATATATAATATACAACAAACAAGAGTACCCACCTCCATATATAATATACAACAAACAAGAGTATCCACCTCCATATATAATGTACAACAAATCATAGCACCCACCTCCATATATAATGTACAACAAATCATAGCACCACCTCCATATATAATGTACAACAAACAAGAGTACCCACCTCCATATATAATGTACAACAAATCATAGCACCACCTCCATGTAAAATGTACAACAAACAAGAGTACCCACCTCCATATATAATGTACAACAAATCATAGCACCCACCTCCATATATAATATACAACAAACAAGAGTACCCACCTCCATATATAATATACAACAAACAAGAGTACCCACCTCCATATATAATGTACAACAAACAAGAGTACCCACCTCCATATATAATGAAAAAGAAACAAGAGTACCCACCTCCATATATAATGTACAACAAACAAGAGCACCCACCTCCATATATAATGTACAACAAACAAGAGTACCCACCTCCATATATAATGTACAACAAACAAGAGTACTCACCTCCATATATAATATACAACAAACAAGAGTACCCACCTCCATATATAATGTACAACAAACAAGAGTACCCACCTCCATATATAATATACCACAAACAAGAGTACCCACCTCCATATATAATATACAACAAACAAGAGTACCCACCTCCATATATAATATACAACAAACAAGAGTACCCACCTCCATATATAATGTACAACAAATCATAGCACCACCTCCATGTAAAATGTACAACAAACAAGAGTACCCACCTCCATATATAATGTACAACAAATCATAGCACCCACCTCCATATATAATATACAACAAACAAGAGTACCCACCTCCATATATAATATACAACAAACAAGAGTACCCACCTCCATATATAATGTACAACAAACAAGAGTACCCACCTCCATATATAATGAAAAAGAAACAAGAGTACCCACCTCCATATATAATGTACAACAAACAAGAGCACCCACCTCCATATATAATGTACAACAAACAAGAGTACCCACCTCCATATATAATGTACAACAAACAAGAGTACTCACCTCCATATATAATATACAACAAACAAGAGTACCCACCTCCATATATAATATACAACAAACAAGAGTACCCACCTCCATATATAATATACAACAAACAAGAGTATCCACCTCCATATATAATGTACAACAAATCATAGCACCCACCTCCATATATAATGTACAACAAATCATAGCACCACCTCCATATATAATGTACAACAAACAAGAGTACCCACCTCCATATATAATGTACAACAAATCATAGCACCACCTCCATGTAAAACGTACAACAAACAAGAGTACCCACCTCCATATATAATGTACAACAAATCATAGCACCCACCTCCATATATAATATACAACAAACAAGAGTACCCACCTCCATATATAATGTACAACAAACAAGAGTACCCACCTCCATATATAATATACAACAAACAAGAGTACCCACCTACATATATAATATACAACAAACAAGAGTACCCACCTCCATATATAATGTACAACAAACAAGAGTACCCACCGCCATATATAATGTACAACAAACAAGAGTACCCACCTCCATATATAATATACAACAAACAAGAGTACCCACCTCCATATATAATATACAACAAACAAGAGCACCCACCTCCATATATAATATACAACAAATCATAGCACCCACCTCCATATATAATGTACAACAAATCATAGCACCCACCTCCATATATAATGTACAACAAACAAGAGTACCCACCTCCATATATAATATACAACAAACAAGAGTACCCACCTCCATATATAATATACAACAAACAAGAGCACCCACCTCCATATATAATATACAACAAATCATAGCACCCACCTCCATATATAATGTACAACAAACAAGAGTACCCACCTCCATATATAATATACAACAAACAAGAGTACCCACCTCCATATATAATATACAACAAACAAGAGTACCCACCTCCATATATAATATACAACAAATCATAGCACCCACCTCCATATATAATGTACAACAAACAAGAGTACCCACCTCCATATATAATGTACAACAAATCATAGCACCACCTCCATATAAAATGTACAACAAACAAGAGTACCCACCTCCATATATAATGTACAACAAATCATAGCACCCACCTCCATATATAATATACAACAAACAAGAGTACCCACCTCCATATATAATGTACAACAAACAAGAGTACCCACCTCCATATATAATATACAACAAACAAGAGTACCCACCTCCATATATAATGTACAACAAACAAGAGTACCCACCTCCATATATAATATACAACAAACAAGAGTACCCACCTCCATATATAATATACAACAAATCATAGCACCCACCTCCATATATAATGTACAACAAATCATAGCACCCACCTCCATATATAATATACAACAAACAAGAGTACCCACCTCCATATATAATGTACAACAAATCATAGCACCCACCTCCATATATAATGTACAACAAACAAGAGTACCCACCTCCATATATAATGTACAACAAACAAGAGTACCCACCTCCATATATAATGTACAACAAATCATAGCACCCACCTCCATATATAATGTACAACAAACAAGAGTACCCACCTCCATATATAATGTACAACAAATCATAGCACCACCTCCATATAAAATGTACAACAAACAAGAGTACCCACCTCCAAATATAATGTACAACAAATCATAGCACCCACCTCCATATATAATATACAACAAACAAGAGTACCCACCTCCATATATGATGTACAACAAACAAGAGTACCCACCTCCATATATAATATATAACAAACAAGAGTACCCACCTCCATATATAATGTACAACAAACAAGAGTACCCACCTCCATATATAATGTACAACAAACAAGAGTACCCACCTCCATATATAATATACAACAAACAAGAGTACCCACCTCCATATATAATATACAACAAACAAGAGTACCCACCTCCATATATAATATACAACAAACAAGAGTATCCACCTCCATATATAATGTACAACAAATCATAGCACCACCTCCATATATAATGTACAACAAATCATAGCACCACCTCCATATATAATGTACAACAAACAAGAGTACCCACCTCCATATATAATGTACAACAAATCATAGCACCACCTCCATGTAAAATGTACAACAAACAAGAGTACCCACCTCCATATATAATGTACAACAAATCATAGCACCCACCTCCATATATAATATACAACAAACAAGAGTACCCACCTCCATATATAATATACAACAAACAAGAGTACCCACCTCCATATATAATGTACAACAAACAAGAGTACCCACCTCCATATATAATGAAAAAGAAACAAGAGTACCCACCTCCATATATAATGTACAACAAACAAGAGCACCCACCTCCATATATAATGTACAACAAACAAGAGTACCCACCTCCATATATAATGTACAACAAACAAGAGTACTCACCTCCATATATAATATACAACAAACAAGAGTACCCACCTCCATATATAATGTACAACAAACAAGAGTACCCACCTCCATATATAATATACAACAAACAAGAGTACCCACCTCCATATATAATATACAACAAACAAGAGTACCCACCTCCATATATAATATACAACAAACAAGAGTACCCACCTCTATATATAATGTACAACAAATCATAGCACCACCTCCATGTAAAATGTACAACAAACAAGAGTACCCACCTCCATATATAATGTACAACAAATCATAGCACCCACCTCCATATATAATATACAACAAACAAGAGTACCCACCTCCATATATAATGTACAACAAACAAGAGTACCCACCTCCATATATAATGAAAAAGAAACAAGAGTACCCACCTCCATATATAATGTACAACAAACAAGAGCACCCACCTCCATATATAATGTACAACAAACAAGAGTACCCACCTCCATATATAATGTACAACAAACAAGAGTACTCACCTCCATATATAATATACAACAAACAAGAGTACCCACCTCCATATATAATGTACAACAAACAAGAGTACCCACCTCCATATATAATATACAACAAACAAGAGTACCCACCTCCATATATAATATACAACAAACAAGAGTACCCACCTCCATATATAATATACAACAAACAAGAGTATCCACCTCCATATATAATGTACAACAAATCATAGCACCCACCTCCATATATAATGTACAACAAATCATAGCACCACCTCCATATATAATGTACAACAAACAAGAGTACCCACCTCCATATATAATGTACAACAAATCATAGCACCACCTCCATGTAAAATGTACAACAAACAAGAGTACCCACCTCCATATATAATGTACAACAAATCATAGCACCCACCTCCATATATAATATACAACAAACAAGAGTACCCACCTCCATATATAATGTACAACAAACAAGAGTACCCACCTCCATATATAATATACAACAAACAAGAGTACCCACCTCCATATATAATGTACAACAAACAAGAGTACCCACCTCCATATATAATGAAAAAGAAACAAGAGTACCCACCTCCATATATAATGTACAACAAACAAGAGCACCCACCTCCATATATAATGTACAACAAACAAGAGTACCCACCTCCATATATAATGTACAACAAACAAGAGTACTCACCTCCATATATAATATACAACAAACAAGAGTACCCACCTCCATATATAATGTACAACAAACAAGAGTACCCACCTCCATATATAATGTACAACAAACAAGAGTACCCGCCTCCATATATAATGTACAAAAAACAAGAGCACCAACCTCCATATAATAATGTACAACAAACAAGAGTACCAACCTCAATATATAATGTAAAAGAAACAACAGTACCCACCTCCATATATAATGTAAAAGAAACAAGAGTACCCACCTCCATATATAATGTACAACAAACAAGAGCACCCACCTCCATATATAATGTACAACAAACAAGAGTACCCACCTTCATATAGTATAATGTGAAGAAACAAGAGTACCCACCTCCATATATAATATACAACAAACAAGAGTACCCACCTCCATATATAATGTACAACAAACAAGAGTACCCACCTCCATATATTATGTACAACAAACAAGAGTACCCACCTCCATATATAATATACAACAAACAAGAGTACCCACCTCCATATATAATGTACAACAAACAAGAGCACCAACCTCCATATAATAATGTACAACAAACAAGAGCACCAACCTCCATATAATAATGTACAACAAACAAGAGTACCCACCTCCATATATAATGTAAAAGAAACAAGAGTACCCACCTCCATATATAATGTAAAAGAAACAAGAGTACCCACCTCCATATATAATGTACAACAAACAAGAGCACCCACCTCCATATATAATGTACAACAAACAAGAGTACCCACCTCCATATAGTATAATGTAAAGAAACAAGAGTACCCGCCTCCATATATAATATACAACAAACAAGAGTACCCACCTCCATATATAATGTACAACAAACAAGAGTACCCACCTACATATATAATGTACAACAAACAAGAGTACTCACCTCCATATATAATATACAACAAACAAGAGTACCCACCTCCATATATTATGTACAACAAACAAGAGTACCCACCTCCATATATAATATACAACAAACAAGAGCACCCACCTCCATATAATAATGTACAACAAACAAGAGTACCCACCTCCATATATTATGTACAACAAACAAGAGTACCCACCTCCATATATAATGTACAACAAACAAGAGCACCCACCTCCATATAATAATGTACAGCAAACAAGAGCACCCACCTCCATATAATAATGTACAACAAACAAGAGCACCCACCTCCATATATAATGTACAACAAACAAGAGTACCCACCTCCATATATAATGTACAACAAACAAGGGTACCCACCTCCATATAATAATGTACAACAAACAAGAGCACCCACCTCCATATATAATATACAACAAACAAGAGTACCCACCTCCATATATAATGTACAACAAACAAGAGTACCCACCTCCATATATAATGTAAAGAAACAAGAGCACCCACCTCCATATATAATGTTCAACAACAAGAGCACCCACCTCCATATATAATATACAACAAACAAGAGCACCCACCTCCATATATAATGTACAACAAACAAGAGCACCCACCTCCATATAATAATGTACAACAAACAAGAGCACCCACCTCCATATAATAATGTACAACAAACAAGAGTACCCACCTCCATATATAATGTACAACAAACAAGAGCACCCACCTCCATATAATAATGTACAGCAAACAAGAGCACCCACCTCCATATAATAATGTACAACAAACAAGAGTACCCACCTCCATATATAATATACAACAAACAAGAGCACCCACCTCCATATATAATATACAGCAAACAAGAGTACCCACCTCCATATATAATGTACAACAAACAAGAGTACCCACCTCCATATATAATATACAACAAACAAGAGTACCCACCTCCATATATAATATACAACAAACAAGAGTACCCACCTCCATATATAATATACAACAAACAAGAGTACCCACCTCTATATATAATGTACAACAAATCATAGCACCACCTCCATGTAAAATGTACAACAAACAAGAGTACCCACCTCCATATATAATGTACAACAAATCATAGCACCCACCTCCATATATAATATACAACAAACAAGAGTACCCACCTCCATATATAATGTACAACAAACAAGAGTACCCACCTCCATATATAATGAAAAAGAAACAAGAGTACCCACCTCCATATATAATGTACAACAAACAAGAGCACCCACCTCCATATATAATGTACAACAAACAAGAGTACCCACCTCCATATATAATGTACAACAAACAAGAGTACTCACCTCCATATATAATATACAACAAACAAGAGTACCCACCTCCATATATAATGTACAACAAACAAGAGTACCCACCTCCATATATAATATACAACAAACAAGAGTACCCACCTCCATATATAATATACAATAAACAAGAGTACCCACCTCCATATATAATATACAACAAACAAGAGTATCCACCTCCATATATAATGTACAACAAATCATAGCACCCACCTCCATATATAATGTACAACAAATCATAGCACCACCTCCATATATAATGTACAACAAACAAGAGTACCCACCTCCATATATAATGTACAACAAATCATAGCACCACCTCCATGTAAAATGTACAACAAACAAGAGTACCCACCTCCATATATAATGTACAACAAATCATAGCACCCACCTCCATATATAATATACAACAAACAAGAGTACCCACCTCCATATATAATGTACAACAAACAAGAGTACCCACCTCCATATATAATATACAACAAACAAGAGTACCCACCTCCATATATAATGTACAACAAACAAGAGTACCCACCTCCATATATAATGAAAAAGAAACAAGAGTACCCACCTCCATATATAATGTACAACAAACAAGAGCACCCACCTCCATATATAATGTACAACAAACAAGAGTACCCACCTCCATATATAATGTACAACAAACAAGAGTACTCACCTCCATATATAATGTACAACAAACAAGAGTACCCACCTACATATATAATGTACAACAAACAAGAGTACTCACCTCCATATATAATATACAACAAACAAGAGTACCCACCTCCATATATTATGTACAACAAACAAGAGTACCCACCTCCATATATAATATACAACAAACAAGAGCACCCACCTCCATATAATAATGTACAACAAACAAGAGTACCCACCTCCATATATTATGTACAACAAACAAGAGTACCCACCTCCATATATAATGTACAACAAACAAGAGCACCCACCTCCATATAATAATGTACAGCAAACAAGAGCACCCACCTCCATATAATAATGTACAACAAACAAGAGCACCCACCTCCATATATAATGTACAACAAACAAGAGTACCCACCTCCATATATAATGTACAACAAACAAGGGTACCCACCTCCATATAATAATGTACAACAAACAAGAGCACCCACCTCCATATATAATATACAACAAACAAGAGTACCCACCTCCATATATAATGTACAACAAACAAGAGTACCCACCTCCATATATAATGTAAAGAAACAAGAGCACCCACCTCCATATATAATGTTCAACAACAAGAGCACCCACCTCCATATATAATATACAACAAACAAGAGCACCCACCTCCATATATAATGTACAACAAACAAGAGCACCCACCTCCATATAATAATGTACAACAAACAAGAGCACCCACCTCCATATAATAATGTACAACAAACAAGAGTACCCACCTCCATATATAATATACAACAAACAAGAGCACCCACCTCCATATAATAATGTACAGCAAACAAGAGCACCCACCTCCATATAATAATGTACAACAAACAAGAGTACCCACCTCCATATATAATATACAACAAACAAGAGCACCCACCTCCATATATAATATACAACAAACAAGAGTACCCACCTCCATATATAATGTACAACAAACAAGAGTACCCACCTCCATATATAATATACAACAAACAAGAGTACCCACCTCCATATATAATATACAACAAACAAGAGTACCCACCTCCATATAATAATGTACAACAAACAAGAGTACCCACCTCCATATATAATATACAACAAACAAGAGCACCCACCTCCATATATAATATACAACAAACAAGAGTACCCACCTCCATATATAATGTACAACAAACAAGAGTACCCACCTCCATATATAATATACAACAAACAAGAGTACCCACCTCCATATATAATATACAACAAACAAGAGTACCCACCTCCATATATAATATACAACAAACAAGAGTACCCACCTCTATATATAATGTACAACAAATCATAGCACCACCTCCATGTAAAATGTACAACAAACAAGAGTACCCACCTCCATATATAATGTACAACAAATCATAGCACCCACCTCCATATATAATATACAACAAACAAGAGTACCCACCTCCATATATAATGTACAACAAACAAGAGTACCCACCTCCATATATAACGAAAAAGAAACAAGAGTACCCACCTCCATATATAATGTACAACAAACAAGAGCACCCACCTCCATATATAATGTACAACAAACAAGAGTACCCACCTCCATATATAATGTACAACAAACAAGAGTACTCACCTCCATATATAATATACAACAAACAAGAGTACCCACCTCCATATATAATGTACAACAAACAAGAGTACCCACCTCCATATATAATATACAACAAACAAGAGTACCCACCTCCATATATAATATACAACAAACAAGAGTACCCACCTCCATATATAATATACAACAAACAAGAGTATCCACCTCCATATATAATGTACAACAAATCATAGCACCCACCTCCATATATAATGTACAACAAATCATAGCACCACCTCCATATATAATGTACAACAAACAAGAGTACCCACCTCCATATATAATGTACAACAAATCATAGCACCACCTCCATGTAAAATGTACAACAAACAAGAGTACCCACCTCCATATATAATGTACAACAAATCATAGCACCCACCTCCATATATAATATACAACAAACAAGAGTACCCACCTCCATATATAATGTACAACAAACAAGAGTACCCACCTCCATATATAATATACAACAAACAAGAGTACCCACCTCCATATATAATGTACAACAAACAAGAGTACCCACCTCCATATATAATGAAAAAGAAACAAGAGTACCCACCTCCATATATAATGTACAACAAACAAGAGCACCCACCTCCATATATAATGTACAACAAACAAGAGTACCCACCTCCATATATAATGTACAACAAACAAGAGTACTCACCTCCATATATAATATACAACAAACAAGAGTACCCACCTCCATATATAATGTACAACAAACAAGAGTACCCACCTCCATATATAATGTACAACAAACAAGAGTACCCGCCTCCATATATAATGTACAAAAAACAAGAGCACCAACCTCCATATAATAATGTACAACAAACAAGAGTACCAACCTCCATATATAATGTAAAAGAAACAAGAGTACCCACCTCCATATATAATGTAAAAGAAACAAGAGTACCCACCTCCATATATAATGTACAACAAACAAGAGCACCCACCTCCATATATAATGTACAACAAACAAGAGTACCCACCTTCATATAGTATAATGTGAAGAAACAAGAGTACCCACCTCCATATATAATATACAACAAACAAGAGTACCCACCTCCATATATAATGTACAACAAACAAGAGTACCCACCTCCATATATTATGTACAACAAACAAGAGTACCCACCTCCATATATAATATACAACAAACAAGAGTACCCACCTCCATATATAATGTACAACAAACAAGAGCACCAACCTCCATATAATAATGTACAACAAACAAGAGCACCAACCTCCATATAATAATGTACAACAAACAAGAGTACCCACCTCCATATATAATGTAAAAGAAACAAGAGTACCCACCTCCATATATAATGTAAAAGAAACAAGAGTACCCACCTCCATATATAATGTACAACAAACAAGAGCACCCACCTCCATATATAATGTACAACAAACAAGAGTACCCACCTCCATATAGTATAATGTAAAGAAACAAGAGTACCCGCCTCCATATATAATATACAACAAACAAGAGTACCCACCTCCATATATAATGTACAACAAACAAGAGTACCCACCTACATATATAATGTACAACAAACAAGAGTACTCACCTCCATATATAATATACAACAAACAAGAGTACCCACCTCCATATATTATGTACAACAAACAAGAGTACCCACCTCCATATATAATATACAACAAACAAGAGCACCCACCTCCATATAATAATGTACAACAAACAAGAGTACCCACCTCCATATATTATGTACAACAAACAAGAGTACCCACCTCCATATATAATGTACAACAAACAAGAGCACCCACCTCCATATAATAATGTACAGCAAACAAGAGCACCCACCTCCATATAATAATGTACAACAAACAAGAGCACCCACCTCCATATATAATGTACAACAAACAAGAGTACCCACCTCCATATATAATGTACAACAAACAAGGGTACCCACCTCCATATAATAATGTACAACAAACAAGAGCACCCACCTCCATATATAATATACAACAAACAAGAGTACCCACCTCCATATATAATGTACAACAAACAAGAGTACCCACCTCCATATATAATGTAAAGAAACAAGAGCACCCACCTCCATATATAATGTTCAACAACAAGAGCACCCACCTCCATATATAATATACAACAAACAAGAGCACCCACCTCCATATATAATGTACAACAAACAAGAGCACCCACCTCCATATAATAATGTACAACAAACAAGAGCACCCACCTCCATATAATAATGTACAACAAACAAGAGTATCCACCTCCATATATAATGTACAACAAACAAGAGCACCCACCTCCATATAATAATGTACAGCAAACAAGAGCACCCACCTCCATATAATAATGTACAACAAACAAGAGTACCCACCTCCATATATAATATACAACAAACAAGAGCACCCACCTCCATATATAATGTACAACAAACAAGAGTACCCACCTTCATATATAATGTACAACAAACAAGAGTACCCACCTCCATATATAATATACAACAAACAAGAGCACCCACCTCCATATATAATATACAACAAACAAGAGTACCCACCTACATATATAATGTACAACAAACAAGAGTACCCACCTCCATATATAATATACAACAAACAAGAGCACCCACCTCCATATATAATGTACAACAAACAAGAGTACCCACCTCCATATATAATATACAACAAACAAGAGCACCCACCTCCATATATAATGTACAACAAACAAGAGTACCCACCTACATATATAATATACAACAAACAAGAGTACCCACCTCCATATATAATATACAACAAACAAGAGTACCCACCTCTATATATAATGTACAACAAACAAGAGTACCCACCTCCATATATAATATACAACAAACAAGAGCACCCACCTCCATATATAATGTACAACAAACAAGAGTACCCACCTCCATATATAATATAAAGAAACAAGAGCACCCACCTCCATATATAATGTTCAACAACAAGAGCACCCACCTCCATATATAATATACAACAAACAAGAGCACCCACCTCCATATATAATGTACAACAAACAAGAGCACCCACCTCCATATATAATGTACAACAAACAAGAGCACCCACCTCCATATAATAATGTACAACAAACAAGAGCACCCACCTCCATATATAATATACAACAAACAAGAGCACCCACCTCCATATATAATGTACAACAAACAAGAGCACCCACCTCCATATATAATATACAACAAACAAGAGTACCCACCTCCATATATAATGTACAACAAACAAGAGTACCCACCTACATATATAATGTACAACAAACAAGAGTACCCACCTCCATATATAATATACAACAAACAAGAGTACCCACCTCCATATATAATATACAACAAACAAGAGTACCCACCTCCATATATAATATACAACAAACAAGAGTACCCACCTACATATATAATGTACAACAAACAAGAGTACCCAACTACATATATAATGTACAACAAACAAGAGCACCCACCTCCATATATAATATACAACAAACAAGAGTACCCACCTACATATATAATGTACAACAAACAAGAGTACCCATCTCCATATATAATGTACAACAAATCATAGCACCCACCACATACAGTATAATGTAAAGAAACAAGAGTACCCACCTCCATATATAATATACAACAAACAAGAGTACCCACCTCCATATATAATGTACAACAAACAAGAGTACCCACCTCCATATATAATGTAAAGAAACAAGAGTACCCACCTCCATATATAATGTACAACAAACAAGAGTACCCACCTCCATATATAATGTAAAAGAAACAAGAGTACCCACCTCCAGATATAATGTACAACAAACAAGAGTACCCACCCCCATATATAATGTACAACAAACAAGAGTACCAACCTCCATATATAATGTAAAAGAAACAAGAGTACCCACCTCCATATATAATGTACAACAAACAGGAGTACCCACCCCCATATATAATGTACAACAAACAAGAGTACCCACCTCCATATATAATGTAAAAGAAACAAGAGTACCCACCTCCATATATAATGTACAACAAACAAGAGTACCCACCTCCATATAATAATGTACAACAAACAAGAGTACCCACCTCCATATATAATATACAACAAACAAGAGTACCCACCTCCATATATAATGTAAAAGATACAAGAGTACCCACCTCCATATATAATGTACAACAAACAAGAGTACCCACCTCCATATATAATGTAAAGAAACAAGAGTCCCACCTCCATATATAATGTACAACAAACAAGAGTACCCACCTCCATATATAATGTAAAAGAAACAAGAGTACCCACCTCTATATATAATGTACAACAAACAAGAGTACCCACCTCCATATATAATGTACAACAAACAAGAGTACCAACCTCCATATAATAATGTACAACAAACAAGAGCACCAACCTCCATATATAATATACAACAAACAAGAGTACCCACCTCCATATATAATGTACAACAAACAAGAGTACCCACCTCCATATATAATATACAACAAATCATAGCACCCACCACATACAGTATAATGTAAACAAACAAGAGTACCCACCTCCATATATAATATACCACAAACAAGAGTACCCACCTCCATATATAATGTACAACAAACAAGAGTACCCACCTCCATATATAATGTACAACAAACAAGAGTACCCACCTCCATATATAATGTACAACAAATCATAGCACCCACCACATACAGTATAATGTAAACAAACAAGAGTACCCACCTCCATATATAATGTACAACAAACAAGAGTACCCACCTCCATATATAATGTACAACAAACAAGAGTACCCACCTCCATATATAATGTACAACAAATCATAGCACCCACCTCCATATATAATGTACAACAAACAAGAGTACCCACCTCCATATATAATATACAACAAACAAGAGTACCCACCTCCATATAATATACAACAAACAAGAGTACCCACCTCCATATATAATGTACAACATACAAGAGTACACACCTCCATATATAATGTACAACAAATCATAGCACCCACCACATACAGTATAATGTAAACAAACAAGAGTACCCACCTCCATATATAATGTACAACAAACAAGAGTACCCACCTCCATATATAATGTACAACAAACAAGAGTACCCACCTCCATATATAATGTACAACAAATCATAGCACCCACCTCCATATATAATGTACAACAAACAAGAGTACCCACCTCCATATATAATATACAACAAACAAGAGTACCCACCTCCATATATAATGTACAACAAACAAGAGCACCAACCTCCATATATAATATACAACAAACAAGAGTACCCACCTCCATATATAATGTACAACAAACAAGAGTACCCACCTCCATATATAATGTACAACAAACAAGAGCACCCACCTCCACATATAATGTACAACAAACAAGAGCACCAACCTCCATATAATAATGTACAACAAACAAGAGCACCCACCTCCATATATAATGTACAACAAACAAGAGCACCCACCTCCATATATAATGTACAACAAACAAGAGCACCCACCTCCATATATAATGTACAACAAACAAGAGCACCCACCTCCATATATAATGTACAACAAACAAGAGCACCCACCTCCACATATAATGTACAACAAACAAGAGCACCCACCTCCATATAATAATGTACAACAAACAAGAGTACCCACCTCCATATATAATGTACAACAAACAAGAGTACCCACCTCCATATATAATGTACAACAAACAAGAGTACCCACCTCCATATATAATGTACAACAAACAAGAGTACCCACCTCCATATATAATGTACAACAAACAAGAGCACCCACCTCCACATATAATGTACAACAAACAAGAGCACCAACCTCCATATAATAATGTACAACAAACAAGAGCACCCACCTCCATATATAATGTACAACAAACAAGAGCACCCACCTCCATATATAATGTACAACAAACAAGAGCACCCACCTCCATATATAATGTACAACAAACAAGAGCACCCACCTCCATATATAATGTACAACAAACAAGAGCACCCACCTCCACATATAATGTACAACAAACAAGAGCACCCACCTCCATATAATAATGTACAACAAACAAGAGTACCCACCTCCATATATAATGTACAACAAACAAGAGTACCCACCTCCATATATAATGTACAACAAACAAGAGCACCCACCTCCATATATAATGTACAACAAACAAGAGCACCCACCTCCATATTTAATGTACAACAAACAAGAGTACCCACCTCCATATATAATGTACAACAAACAAGAGTACCCACCTCCATATATAATATACAACAAACAAGAGCACCCACCTCCATATATAATGTACAACAAACAAGAGTACCCACCTCCATATATAATATACAACAAACAAGAGTACCCACCTCCATATATAATGTACAACAAACAAGAGTACCCACCTCCATATATAATGTACAACAAACAAGAGTACCCACCTCCATATATAATGTACAACAAACAAGAGCACCCACCTCCATATATAATGTACAACAAACAAGAGTACCCACCTACATATATAATGTACAACATACAAGAGTACCCATCTACATACAGTAATGTACAACAAACAAGAGTACCCATCTACATATAGTATGATGTAAAAGAAACAAGAGTACCCACCTACATATAATAATGTACAACAAACAAGAGTACCCACCTACATATATAATGTACAACAAACAAGAGTGCCCACATACATATAGTATGATGTAAAAGAAACAAGAGTACCCACCTCCATATATAATGTACAACAAACAAGAGTACCCACATACATATAGTATGATGTAAAAGAAACAAGAGTACCCACCTACATATATTAATGTACAACAAACAAGCGTACCCACCTACATATATTAATGTACAACAAACAAGCGTACCCACCTACATATATTAATGTACAACAAACAAGCGTACCCACCTACATATATTAATGTACAACAAACAAGCGTACCCACCTACATATAATAATGTACAACAAACAAGAGTACCCACATACATATAGTATGATGTAACAGAAACAAGAGTACCCATCTACATATAATAATGTACCACAAACAAGAGTACCCACATACATATAGTATGATGTAAAAGAAACAAGAGCACCCACCTCCATATAATAATGTACAACAAACAAGAGTACCCACCACATACAGTATAATGTAAAAGAAACAAGAGTATCCACCAACATATAATAATGTACCACAAACAAGAACACCATTCGCCTACCTTTTGAAACAAAAGCACAAACCTTCATGTAGCAATTCCCAACGGTACTCGTACGCAACGGAAATAGGGTAAACATCACGCCAATGCACGTAGAAACCTTTACGGGTGGGGGAAGGGCCACACACATGGTGAATGTCACACCAATGCATGCAGAAACCTTTACGGGTGGGGGAAGGACCACACACAGGGTAAATGTCACACCAATGTATGCAGAAACCTTTACGGGTGGGGGGACCACACACATGGTAAATACCACACCAATGCATGCAGAAACCTTTACGGGTTGGGGAAGGACCACACACAGGGTGAATGTCACACCAATGCATGCAGAAACCTTTACGGGTGGGGAAGGTCCACACACAGGGTAAATGTCACACCAATGAATGTTGAAACCTTTACGGGTGGGGGAGGACAACACACCGGGTAAATGACACACAAATGCCTGTAGAAACCGTTACTGGTGGGGGAAAGACCACACACAGGGTAAATATCACACCATTGCATGTAGAAACCTTTACGGGTGGGGGGACCACATACATGGTAAATACCACACCAATGCATGCAGCAACCTTTACGGGTTGGGGAAGGATCAACCACAGTGTAAATGTCACACCAATGCATGTATAGACCTTTACGGGAGTGGGAAGTACCACACACAGGGTGAATGTCACACCAAAGCATGTAGAAATCTATACGGGTGGGGGAGGACCACACAGGGTAAATATCACACCAATGCTTGCAGAAACATTTACGGTGGGGAAAGGACCACACACAGGGCAAATATCACACCAATGTATGTAGAAACCATTACGGGTGGGAGAAGGACCACACACAGGGTAAATGTCACACAAATGCATGTACAAACCTCGGATAGAAAAAAAGGACAAACTTCTCCAGATTACCCTCCATTTGCATAGATCAAGAATCCGCGCATGTCGGGGTTATAACCGGATTATGAGTCATGACATTATAATGCACTGAGCACTCTACCGACTGAACCACCAGGGGCCCCGGGATATCAACACTGAAACGACTCGGCGTCGTATTAGTACTATCTAATTTATCTTATCAAAATGATTCAATTTAATTTCAAACTGCTGACTGCATCGCGAAATCACATGTTGAATATTAGATGATTCAAAATTCAAATGTCTTACTTTTTCTTGACCCAAACTGTCATTATCCATTCTTCATTGAGTGTGAGATTATAAAAATCCTCATTTAACCCTTTACCCAACAAAACGGCCAAAAACGCCCAAATAAAGCATCAACAGCCTAAAATATCTTCGGTCTGTCTCAATAACACCATACAAATATGGATATCATTGGAATCGGTTCATTTACCACATTGTGATGGTTACAGTTATGCCCTGTGCCAATGCATTCTCTTATATATGCGAGTCGACCATAGGTCGCCTCGCATATATAAGAGAATACATTGGCCTAAAAAATATATTTTTTTAACAGTTTTTACCTTTTTTTCTTACATTCTTTAACAATTTTATAATTTTTTCTTACATTTTTTATAATATTTTTCTACATTCTTTGACAATTTTATCATTTTTAATATGTGTTAAGCCAATGCATTCTCTTATATATGCGAGGCGACATATGGTCGACTCGCATATATAAGAGAATGCATTGGCACAGGGCCGTTCTGTTGGGTAAAGGGTCAAGAGTAAATCCATAACAATTATTGCTGATACATCTTGCAAGTCCTTGAACACGTTTGTATCCATAAGTGACAAAATTACACGTGTGTGTTGAATTGTGTTCTGTAATATCCATAG
Organism: Siphonodentalium dalli; assembly: GCA_032622095.1. NCBI lineage: Eukaryota > Metazoa > Mollusca > Scaphopoda > Gadilida > Siphonodentaliidae > Siphonodentalium > Siphonodentalium dalli. The sequence goes on along the minus strand of CP136069.1, from coordinate 32,212,019 downwards.
TCATAATAGCAGAGTGAGTTACACTTAATCACAGAGTTTACATATGATTGCATCGAAATATTAGCAGAACAAACCATGTATCCATTGTTATTATTTGGTTATTATGTTATTATTTTGTTATTATTTTGTTATTATTTTGTTATTGTTTTCAATGATTACACCTTTCCCATTATGTTTACACATAAACTTACATCAGTATCCAACTAAATACCGACTTGTTTTTCCATTGCAAATAATATTGAATTTATCCCTTTGAAATAATAATTTGCGAATCAACACAAACTTTTGCCATAGGGTGACTACATGCCCCCTGTGGCCCTTGTCATGCAAATGGGAATGAATTTGTATGAAATTATATAAATGGTAACAGCTCAGATGTTTTACCAACCTGATCTACGTGTGAGAAGATTATGTCAAGGACGAACTGCCATTCTGTGCAATAAGGTGCACAACATCAACAACTTGGTGCAATTGCAGCAATTGTCTAAAGTGGCGTCCGATTCTTTCCGTTCCTATACTACTGTCCGGGTGAGAATTTTACGCCATTGCAATTTCCCCGAGGGTGAACATTTCAGTGAAATAAAAACATGTATGAATATTGGTTGGGGCGTTAACTTTGTGTCCGTCTATTATTAGTTTGGAGATTAAAAATGAGCATTAATATGCGCCAATTATCCCATAAAGAGTCGCAATTGTACAAACAAATCCCTGAATTTCAATAAAAAATAAATTTTTCGAAGAAATTTGGACCTTTAAGTCAGTATTATTGTGCGTGTGCATTTTCGGCATTCATAATGTTGCTATCACAATTTGAAATCGTACAACCATATCGTCCTGTCCATGATTGAAACTTCTAACATAATAAGATTTATTCAAAACTCAAGAATCAATGAAATTGATTTGGTATTCAATATTTTACAGTAGATATATAACAACAGGACTCGCAAGGGCAGGGCCCTTATGTGAGTATAATGATGCAGTAAAATTTTACATTATATTCAGTATGGGTTGTACGTGTGTGTATTTACAATGGGCGTAGTTTCGCATATAGATGGATAAGAAGGGGATAGGATAGGATAGGATAATTTTATTTACAATACACACACATGGAAAGTACAAATAAATATAATATTAATAGACTATACATGTATATTGCTAGGGGTGATATAGGCATGGCTGACTGTCTTCCTATCACCCCTGGATGTGGTGACAGATTATATGATGAAGATGGCCGAATTGATTTGATTGTTTTTAGGTTACGTTTATCGTGTGCAGATCATGGGGTCGGGCTGTGAGATGGATAGTAATTTTGTATGCTTTAACTGGATGGCCAATATGATTATCTTAATGTCTTAATCATCAAAATAGGTGTCAAACACCTTTCCAGTGTAGTTTTACCAGCTAGCAATAAAATTGGCAAATAAAGAGTTGTGCAGTTAACTGTATCCTTATGGTGGGTTCATATTGATGTCATATCCGGAGGCTCTACAAATGTATCCGCAAATCGGCAGTAACGTGCTTCACTAGAGTTAAGTGGCGATAGATACACAACCTTGATACAAGCCTGCAAATATCGTGTCTGTCATTTTCAGAATGAGGTCCCCAGAGGGTGAATTTAGTTACGCTATCCCGCATAGCGGGCTAGCATCACTAAATTCATCCTCTGGGGACCTCATTCTGCTAAGGCCCTCAACTGCTATGGCAGACATAAGATCAGATTGAAGTTCCCCAGTTGAAGTCGGTGATGTTCACCCATTGGGCACCTCAATTATGAATTTTATCTTCTGCAAATTAGGGGATATAGAAACGTCATAGAAGGGAAATGTAACTGAAAACAATGTTAATTTGATACTATAGATACCTCCCAGAAGATAAGGCCTAAGCAGAATGAGGTCCCCAGAGGGTGAATTTAGTGATGCTAGCCCGCTATGCGCGATAGCGTCACTAAATTCACCCTCTGGGACCTCATTCTGCAAAATTAATGACAAACACGCTATTTGTATACTTGAGCACATAACAGTCGGATTCCTGTTTGATATCTAGGGACGATGGGGCAATTGCGATCCGATAATTGCTGCGAGATAACCGAACAGAGTCTAACTCAACAGTCAAATGCTACTCAACTCGAATTCAAGACTCTGCTTGGAAATCTAACAGACAACATGTTTGATGACAAACTCACAATGCTATGTAATTGCTTTGGCGACCAGTTAAATGATAAAAACAATTGTACCCAAAATGTATTACTTTCTATACCCAATGCGTATGCATTTGGACAAATACAGTAACCCATATAGGAAGCTGGTATGTGCACACAAAACACCAGGCGGCTCTCTGGCAGACAAGACATGCTCTATGGCCAGATAAAAACAATTGTACCCAAAATGTATTACTTTCTATACCCAATGCGTATGCATTTGGACAAATACAGTAACCCATATAGGAAGCTGGTATGTGCACACAAAACACCAGGCGGCTCTCTGGCAGACAAGACATGCTCTATGGCCAGAACGGTGGGTTTTTTTCGTGAGACTGCGGGCGTTTTGATAAATTAAAACAAAGTCAGCCGGTATGTATAGACTGACCGTACAAATTCTCGCTAACAACAGAAATAGCGTACAAATGAAAAATAGACTTCTCAAAGCGAGTTGATATGATTTGATCACACCCCTGCCCATTTGAATGCCACATGTATTGTATTCCACTGACATACTCCAAGTCGTAGCGGAAGATAAAGGCCTAAACACGCGCCCTTGTTTTTCAATGAAAATCGTTATAATCAATGGAAAATTACCGATCTCAGCATGACGATGCTGTGCAAAAAAAAATTACAAAAAGGCCGCCTATATGGCTTTGTCGACGCCTCTATCTTGCCACTTTTGCCCTGGATTGCTATATTATATAGGCTGCGGACACACGTATCACAGTAGCGATGTCATAGTAGGTGTGACAATTTATTATGGTGGAGTTTGGTGACAATTTGTTGTCATAATTAATATGCCATAGCAAGCCATGTCGCCCTCTGCACATTCGCACAATGAGTCTACCAGCGACGGTCGTTCTCTCAAGGATGTATCTACCTGAATGCCTTGTCGATGTTGATCTTTACTCAACACGCAGTTTATATTTTGCATGCTAAGACACAAGTCCACTTGATAACTTAATGAATAACCCATCTCAACAGCCATGATTGTTCTAACTAATGAAATTAATATAAGTAGATAAACATGCATGCATTGAGATCATATAAAACAAACGTACCACAATAATGATATGTGAGTCAATGAGGAATTACCACCAGGCCACGGTCAAACACAATTCTGGACGATCTATAGTGCAATTATATATATTGTCGTGAATACAATGTAGCAAAACGTAATGAGTAGAGATCAAGCTTTGTGAAAAGCAATGGTTAATTGGTCGAGTCGACTCATTGTGCGGAAAATCAGCGGGCGACATGGATAGCTATGGCACAGAATTATGACGGACCAATTGTCACCAAACTCCACCATAATAAATTGTCACACCTACTATTCCATCGCTACTGTGGTACATGTGCCCGCAGCCTATCTCGTACTCCGGATATCGATTAAATGTTTCGATTAAATATGAATACCGATTGGCATTAATATTATCGCGTCGTCAACATAGAGTGTTGAAAACAATAGCATCACAAACGGTGGTGTACATGTATAAGTGTTCCACTTTGTATTTATAATTTAAATGGCAACTGTGTTAGTTATCATGATTGTCAAATTTAAATTTCACACCCACCACTACGCTTCTTGCAAATTCATGTTCCTGGAACAACGACTTCGAAAGCTAATCAAGATAATATATGGTTGATAATTTGTATGATACTTTCAAACTAAATTAAATACGAATATATGTCATATACTGAACTATACTACATGTATTGATCATGCGGTAAGACTATACAGTGGTAACTGGCAGAAAAAAAGGAATATGATAGTCTGGTTATAGGAACGAATACAGCGGACAAGTTGATAGCCTGCATCACCTACATGTACATGTTATGTGCCAATCCAGTGGGCGGCAGTGGCCATTTAACTTATAAATAAATGGTGGAACAATTAAACATGTATATACCACCGTTTCTGATGCTATTTTGTATTCAACATTCTTGATTGACGACGCGAAAATTGGCCATACCAATCCGTATTATACGGACTGTATATTGATAATTAATCGAAACACGACGGACATTGGCTACAAAATGAGTATACGATGTCCCAAGTGCGATAGCAAAAGATAGCAATCCAGGGCAACACTGGCCAGATAGGCGGCGTCGACAATTTCAGGGACGTGACTAGAGGGTCTCCGTTGGGGGGGGGGGGGTGTCCACCTTGGAAAATTCCAACTGCACCCCCGCCCTTGAGTCAGAATCAGACCAACACAAGTTTTTGCATAATTCCATTTGCACCCCCCCCCCTTGCACCTCAGTGCTCAGGCCGCCTAATGTCGTATATATTCATAAGCCATGGTTCAATATTGCCGGAATGAGAACCTGAAAATTGCCCCAAAAAAAACAACTAGTGGTCTAATTCCAGACAAATGCACACAGCTACGGACAAGATACCAGGACACACCGGGCCGACCATGATTGTTCGGCCCGCTCCATGTACTGAGTCTGAAGAAATTTGGTAGGGGATCCATCTCAAAGAATAGGGGAATTCCTTCAGCCAGCGCGATTCCAGTAAACCCCACCCAATAGTTAAATATAGAGTAAGAACTTTTTCCGCCGAAAGGCTAATTTCACACAGTGTTCACACGTTTAGAATTTACGACAACCAATTTAACACCGAACAGCGAAAACGAAAACATTTTGTCAGCCAAAGCTATTTTTAAAGAAAATTGTGGGCGATGACGTCATTCGGCGGGGGTTGCACGTGGAAGTTATTTATAGCGACGGTAGTGAGACAAATAGCGAATTTCGTCAGACTCAGTACATGAAGAATATTTGAGTATGATTTTAATCAGAACTGTGGCGGCATAATATTGTATGCCAGATAGCGGCCTTGTCAGCCAGAGAGCGGCCTTGTCAGCCAGAGAGCGGCCTTGTCAGCCAGAGAGCGGCCTTGTCAGCCAGAGAGGCGAATGGTAGGTGTGATTGATGATTGTGTGTTCTGCAGATATAATTATGTTACATCAGAGAGAAAGGGTATACGGGTAAATAAGTTTATGCGGTTGCAGAACGTAGTACCTGTCGTGTATCTGTATGTCTTCGTGAATATAACAAAATACATGTATAATTTCCAGTATAACACTTTCATGACTGGAGCTGCCTGAATTTTTGCGAAAACCCTGTGCCAATGCATTCTCTTATATATGCGAGTCGACCATAGGTCGCCTTGAATATATAAGAGAATGCATTGGCCCAACAAATTTTATATTAGTTTGTTTAATTGCTAAAAAATGGAAATAAATTATAAAAAATATATTTAAAGAATGTAAGAAATAATGATAAAAAATGAGAACAATTGTTAAAGAATGTAACAAAAAATTATAAAAATTGATAAAGAATTAAAGACCAAATGATACAAAATGATACAATTGTTAAAGAATGTAAGAAAAAATGATAAAATTGTTTTAAAGAATATAAGAAAAAAAATGATAAAAATTGTTATAGAATGTATGATAAAAAATGATAAAAATTGCTAAAGAATGTAAAAATTGATAACAAAATATAACAAATTGTTAGGCCAATGCATTCTCTTATATATGCGAGGCGACCTATGGTCGACTCGAATATATACGAGAATGCATTGGCACAGGGTCTTTAATGTTGCGTCAGCGCAGCTCCCGTCATGAAAGTGGTAAAAAGTTTCGGCCACATATGTTGTAGGCAATTCTGGATAAGGTTAGAATGTATTGAAAATAATGTGTGGTACTACAGTGTGTTTTAATAAATGCGTTCATAGTATACACCACCATGCATTCTTGTGATACAATCTTAACTATTCGTGTTTCACTGCTTGACCGGAGGCAACTTTGATACGGACAATAGGAAGTACACATTGTATCCAGTACGCTATGGTTAGCTCTCGTACTAGTTTATAAGTACTCTATGGTTAGCTCTCGTACTAGTCTATAACACTGAGTTATTGAAGGCACACTTAATGTTCGAGTCACCGATTTTTTTTTATAGCGCCTTGATATACGGTTGTAATAACAATCTATGCCATATAATATGACTAAAATACTATAATTCATCACCATTTGGAACGTCTGTTGCTGCATAGACGCCTCTTGTAGGGGTAAAGGTACATTATAGAAGTACATTGGAAGTATGGGTACATATTCTACTGTCCTATTGTCTTCCGACATCAAAGGAGATCAAAGGAAAGTACCCCGCCCCCGCACAGTATGACGTAACGACGTTGTATGTAAACAAAGAAGATCAAGGTACCACCGCCCCCGCACCGTATGACGTAGCGACGCGTGGGTGTTTGAGTATACGCGTGTGTGTATTTGTATACGTCATGGTTGTGGGGGTCCTTCAGTATATGGATGTGTACTTCGTGGGTGTGGCTATTTGAGAATGGTCGTATACGCTTTCGGGCCCTTGAGAACTGTACAACGGGCAATCGTATACTTCCGTCATCGAAGTACGTCGTGTATACTGTTCGTCAGGTACGAAGTATATTTGACAATGATGGTGTAATGAGTCATTACAATCTAACGCAATCCCTTACTTCCGGCGCAACGCCTGAGTCATTGGAATCTGATGCAATACTTCCGGATGAACCCTACCGGCTGACACCACGCTCATTGGCCCCGCAGTTCTGGAACCTTCTCCGATATCTCCAATATTCTGGACCCTATTAAAAATCCCTTCATAATTGTAAAGGCATAGTACATGATCCCTTTACGTTTCATACCTGTGTCGTATGTGGTTCCTTTAATTTGATACCTGTAATCGAATTCTCAGGAATAAATCAGACTGTATACCAGGGGTAAAACACATGTCAATATCCAATAAATTAAATCACAGCGATATGTTTCCGTACACAACACAACAGACAGACAGATTCTCGAAGCTTCGTAATTAAACACACGTTTAAGTCATTAACTGCCACGATACAGATCAACATGTCTGTTATTGAAAAATGCATGTTCCTAACGGCTTCTGTGCAAGGGGTTTGTGAATAGAGTGGGGGGGATGAGTGTATGAGACCATCACTTCATAGATTTTCCTGGCAATCCAACTTAAAGCATTTATGAAGTATGTAGGGACACCGATCATTATACATTTTCACAAACAGATACACACTAATCGGTTCAGACTGGCGGTACACTATTCTCTTGAATTCCACATCTGTTAATAATATTTATTAAAATATATCTCTTCTGGTGCTCTATATGCTTTCTTTAATCGTTCTGCCTTACAAATCTTTACATATTACGTATCATTACGTATCAACTCAACTCAATTATGGAATACTTCTCACAACTACCCCCTCTCCCAGCATCTCATCCCCTTTATCTCTCTCTTCTCACTCTCTCTCTCTCTCTCTCTCTCTCTCTCGTCATCTCTATGTCTCTCTCTCTCTGGTGTATCCCTGTAAACAAATTCTCAGAAATCATTTAGCGCATCGACCATATATATATTTCAAAATATCTAATAATACATATGCAGATTACCTCTAGGAAACAAGAATTTTCTAGAATGTGAAAAAACAATAACAGAGGGTATCTCCTATAATATAATATTCTCAAAGTCGTCACGTGACCTGACAGTTGGGCAGTAAACTCATTAGAATCGACAACGCACTGTCTATTTATCAAAAGCACTTGTATCACATGCTCTGCCAATGCATTTGGAATGTTCGCCATATAAGCTTCAGTTTGAATCGCTCAAGTCCATGGTCCCATAACATGTTCTCATTTGAAGACATTTGAAGAGCGTCTGGTTTAATCTCATGGTAAAGTATTGCACAATCATTCACAGAATAGATTAATGGAATCATTCTGCAATTTTCGAAGCTTCACATTCTCCAGCCATTGCTCTGCTGTTTGAATCCACATTATTAAAAAGATTAACATCTCTCGCCCGATGCGCTATAACCTTCATCACAAACACATGTCATTAAGTGTGCTGACAGAGGCAACAAAGCTAAGGTCTCGTCTTTCTCGCAATATATTAAACCCTCGAGTTATCTACCTTCTTGAATATTCCCCTTTAGTAAAGTAAATGATCTGTATACAGGTAATATTACTTTCATGGTCGTATGTAACCAAACGAGGCCCCTCTCATACTCTAGCAAACATAAAAGAGTAGCGGAAGAAAGAGAGAGGGGCAGAGAGAGAGAGAGCCAGGCGTAGAGGTGTGTTGTTTTATGGCTATATATTTCATGCACATAGATCACATACAGTAATGCCCTAATTAATCGACCCCTTATCCACAACATAATTATTGGTATTTTCAGGATTTAGTCGGAAATATGGCTTGCTGTCATTAATCGGAAAGCTCCCACGGGGTTATGTGTGTTTCATAACCTTGGAGACGTTCGTATCGATGTTTGGTGCTGCTAGTAAATAACCAATACTTACTTCAGGTGCAAAACCTGAGTCATTGGAATTTCAATGCAATCTTTGTGTGAACCCTAACGACTCACTCCCCGCTCATTGGACACATGTAATCTTCAACCACGCAATTTTTCTGGAACATTCTACATGTGGAAATTCCACAACATTCTATTTGACTAGTATTGAAAATTCCTTCATAATTTCATAATGGCATCGTATATGGTCCGTTTAAAATACCTGTATGTGGTCCCTTTAAGCTATGTATCCCGACTAATGGTACACTGTTATTTCAATGGCAAACTTGATTAAATCATCTCTAACATTCGTTATACTTTTTCTCTAACTACCACTTTACAATATGGTGTATATAATCGAACTATCAGGAATCAATCAACGCCTTACCCATAGATATTTGAACATACAACTGAACGAATTTAGGGTCACATACATTAAATGTGTTTTGGACGGGTCAAATCGTGACCCGACATGACGTTCACCTTTAAAATGGTAAATTCAAGGTTAAATCGCGCAATTCTCCGAAAATCAGAGGGAAACATCCCGGACGAAGTAGGGTCCACCAGCTACTATTATATATTTCTAGATTTAGTTACAAACTAAATACCTGTATATTGTACAAAGAAATGTTTGACAAATATATCTGTATCAATATTACCATACGGGTCATTAAAATAGATATGACGAAACAAATTTTGAAGGGTGCATGTATCAGGTAAATTTTTATATTTCAAATGATGACAGGAATGCGGAAAGTTGAAGTACCTACGTAATACTGGCTATCCGAATGAAGAGATATACATGTATATAAAAACCAAAATAGAAGATGACTGCTGGCGACAATGTTTTCCAAAAAATTTCAAAGCATTCGATAGCTCCCATCTAGTTGTCAGCCCGAAGATCAATATAAAGTGTGGTGACTATCAGATGAGGGATATGTCTGTACAGTTGCTAAACAATTCAGTCATGCAAAAGAGGATCAAACAGTAAGATACCAAATTGCTGCCTGTGGTAATGTTTTTTAACGAAATTCGGGAAAATTAGATTACTCTCACCCTGGTTATCCAGAAGATCGTTGTGGAATCTGGTGACGATCGGACAGGGGGTGTCGTCTGTAGGATCAACCAAATGATTTAGCCATAAAATAGTAAAATTCAAGATCACCGCTGGCAGTGATGTCGCAAATCTATGTTAAACGACAGTAGCATTATAACAGAGTGGTCACTTACCTTCAAGTAAAAAAAAGTACCATTATGTTCTCATTTTCTATCTTATCATTATGAAATTTGTCACGTGCGTGCCAGACGTCACTTAGAGGTCAGCACCATATTTTGGTTCGAATATTTTTCAATAACATGGCTGCCAGACTATTTCGAATTTTAGATATTTAAAATAAAATGTCAGGCTTAATTCACGCCGAACCACGGGTTCTCGGTTGAGAAACTTGGCCTCCAGTTGTCATCTTTTATTTAAGTCATAAATGCACTTCGAATTTTAAAGTGTCATAGTGGGCTCATGTTTCCACCAATCATTATGCAATTTGGCGAGTACGTGCCCGACGTCACTCAGATGTTATCACGAGATTTTAGTTCGAATCATACGAAAAACATGGCCGCTATTTTGTTTTTAAGTGATAAAACTACAGAACGAGGTGCAGAGTTTGGTCGTGTCGTGGTATTTCTCAAGTCATTCTCATTCTGTAGTGTTATTACAAAAATCACAAGATAATCGAAGAAGGTCATGCCAGAGAATAATTTCGACATGGTTTTCTACACGTGGGTCGGCTTTTCCATAGCAGTAAAACTGAACGCATCTTTTAATAATTTACACATTTTATTATTTATCAAACACAATCCATTTATTACATTACATAATAATTACAGTTTAAAACGAATCAGGTGTATATGTTTTGCATAATTCCGGTGAACAGAAACTACACATTAAAAAGCCAAGCTGATTTTTTTTATGATCCTCTTGCATGTAGCAGGGTACTAAAGTTTGTAGTTCCGGTACAGCCACAGTGACGTCATTAATGGTGGACATCAACTGTTCAAATTCTGAGTGGTTGAGAGTTACACCTGTCTTCGTAGGGCAAAGTCTCTCACTGTCTTTCGGGTAAAAGAATTTTCGGATATGTACAACACGGTGTTCATGATCATAAGTCACGTGTTCATTATGTCCGATATGTATCCTTTCCAAAGAAGATCTGCTTTGTAAATGTTCATACACTTTCTGTGCGTTATCAGCTAATTCCAGCCACTGTTGTAATCGCAGGCAGGCGCCGAATTTAGTAGGGAACTTCCCATCGTTCCATATTCTGATGTCTATATTTTTGATGCTTTTATATTCACCGACGGTAAGGTATCTATCCCGTCCTAAGTGTTTTGTGAAAATTTTAGAATTCATGGTGTCGTTTCGATGAACGCTGAACTGAAAATGTCGGAGGCGCGTGGATGTATTACGTTTATACCCTATATGACGTCATTGGGCGGTCCCATCACAACCGTTTCAAAGTATATAATCAATCAGATTGCCCCCCGGAATCGTATTAGTCAAATATGGAAGGGCCAATCATGTTTCGATCAGAGGGAACTCTCAGACAGTGGATCGGAAGTACATTAGCTAAATACAGAATAAAGGGGTTTCGTGGTAAACTGTCTCGGCCTATAGGAAAGGGCCGGAAATGACACGCAACCGTGATTCAGGGTATTCATAACGCAGGTATGAATCATTTAACCAAAAGTTTTGGCATAGGCACGCACTACGCTTCTGCACAAGGGACAAGTCTCAGAACCGAGCGCGCACATGCCACACATTGCTACGTGTCCACATGGTAAAAGCACACAGTTTTTATTCTTCTCTAGACAAATGATACATTTGCATTCTTCAGAATCGTCTACTGCCGTATCAGGCCAGTCATCTTCATAGGAACCAGACAGTCTCTCATCGTTTATTTCAGTCATTTCTTCGAAATTAACGGTAAGGTCATCTACTGAAAATGTATTCATGTCTTGAACAGAGGCACTATCCACGGGACGTTGCAATGAAACATTTGCTGGTACATCGGGGATTTCCATTAAATATCTCGGTCTGTTCCACTGTTTATACCTATCTTCAGGCAGGAAACGTTGCAAATAATTGAGATAGCTACAATTTGGAAAGAAACGGTAATGTTCAGTTCGAGGATCATCTCTCTTTTCCCATTGCCACAACCTACATCCGCAACTATAACATATGGTTTTATCAGCGGTCTTTGTGAAAAAGAAACCAGCTCCAGCTATTTTAGCAGCCTCCACGGGCGAGGTCCAGTTTACGAAAGAAGCTAATCTCGAGTGAAAATTTCGATACTCTGGGTATGACGGTTTCCAAGCCACAGTAAGACCATACACGTTTAAAAGTTCTGGTATCGTGCTTACACTATTATCGCTCGAATCAGCGGCGTGCGGCGGGATATCCATCACCTGTTATTTCTCCCCCACCCTGACAATCAGTATGAACCTGTAAATGTTAGTTCAAGCCTTATAACAATGGTAATATATAGAAACACGTTCATTGGCTGCTGTATTAACATTATTATTATTGTTTATATAGATGTACTTATTTTTCTTTTTACAGATGGAAAATTTCCAGGCTGAACAATTTCATCGCAATGCGTGGATTCGAAAGTAGTGACCTTATGAGGGGAATTAATGCGAGAAGACAACGAATGACTCATTAAATAGGTCACTATACAACAGACTGGTTGAGTTGGAACCATAATTCCCAATTTACAAAACCCTCTGTTTATTCGAGGAAATCCGCTAACTGACAGGTCCTTGGACACGAGTTTCACGTCATGATGCAAAATCACGCAATCTGTGGCCCTAAATTTGCACGTACCTAGTGAGCATTTGATATCTAATAGCGATCAATGAAGTATTTAGTTCTTATCATAATATTTATAACAGCCAATCAAAATCCGTTGATGGATTTAACTATATAATACAAGGACAAACGGAATGAAAACATCTGTGCACCAACTTTATGTATTCCAGCCATAGTTCATTCATATTATTACTCTAAAATCTCCATTACATGGCAAAACCAAAGGACCCATTTGATGTAGACTAGTATATAAATACTTACTTCATGTATTCTTTTCATCAATGATATGTATTGTAACACCTATAAATATAGTCTGTTATACAGAGGAAACATTACCCACAGCCTCATGCCACAAAAGGCCTACTATGTGAACACATGTGTATATTAATTCCATATTTTCTTGTCAAAACGCTCTATTATATAACGATGTATTCGTTAATCGTTCCTTTATCTTTATTGTTGTTAATTTATAGCATTGTTAGTAGAAATTTAATCTAAACTCGATAATATATTGAAAATAATTCGTCAATACTGCTTTATTGGTGGTAACTGAACTTATTACATCATGTATGCAACTAAAACAAGCGAGACAACTCATAAATTTGTAATAGTTCTCATGTCTATGGCGGTTCACACAGTGTACATTTTCATTACCATTTAATGCGCACATTACTGATTTATGCATATGAACGCGTTTCCATGTTTCTTGAAGCAAATCCGTTACATATAAATACGTTATGACGTAGATTAAGTGTCATTTTCACTGTTAAATCACGTACAATATTAGCAAACGTGGTATTTCACACAAAACTATATCGAAACGGCCATTTATCAAACGAAATGACATGTCTGTGATCAAACGTGCTAATCAGGCCTGTGTTTTCGCCAACAAGGGAGTTTGATTTCGGTTGTATATGATGGTTCAGTCATTATATGATACCTAATCGGTTGCACATGGTGCTGTCTAGGGTATATACTGTGCATGTATATTAAATGCTCCATTGATGTTAGGAGTGTTTCTTAATTATGCACTCTCTTTACTATGACTCAATTTTATTGTGTACGTATCATAACTGGCATTATATGTATTTTTTATCATTTAATGTAATAATTATTTTAAAAATACCGTGTATATCACAATACTTTACTATAGCCGATGTGTGTCTAGAAGCTTATTCATGCTATCATCACATACACTTGAATTAGATACTAACCATCGAGTTATGATTTTCCCTGTATTTTCATGCAATATTCGTGAATGGCAACAATCAGCAGTTCTTTTCTGATGAATGTCAAACGAGATTTCTCACCCCAATGCCCCCCCTCTAACTGACATTTCGATAACCTTTATTGAATCTTAAACACTGTAATTTCTCTAATTTCTCCACGTTACTTCTCCTATACACGTAGTTCGATCAGCTGTCAATGTCATGTCTGGTGTTGCTGTTGTGTTCTTAATGGACCATCTGCTAACCAACGATGCGTGTCAGGTATGCATACTATTTGTTTTAATATGCCTGGTATACATGTATTCTCAGACACTCACTCTCAGATGTATCTCTTCGGTAAAACACATAGATATGATATAGCTGTGCAGTAAGGTTCGTCCATGACATTACTTCATTCCGACATTCTGATACATAGACCAATCACATAAAAGTAAAGAATGTACTCCCAATACGTTAGGCATATCTTTTAATCTGAGTGATGTCACCACAAAACGCGAGGTTCAAAAACTTAAAAAATAGTTAAAAGTACACATTTTTTTATTTCGAATATCATTATTTATGGTCAATTTCGTGTTATGAAATGGGCCATTTTACAAACGCGTAATATGTGATTAAAAAAACGGCTATTTGATAAAAAATTTAAACGCTATTATCACTATATTTGGAATATAAAAAACGTTGTATTTGACGAAGTATGACAATGCAAAATGACTACTTTTATAAACGCGAATTTGAAAACACTAATATCGGAACGAATTTTAAACTAATTTCGTGTTATGAAATGACTCATTTTATAATCGCGGTCTAGTCAAACGGGGAAACTAGTATGTATGTGTAAGTCGACTTAACGCGGACCTCATTAAACCCCACCCCTAAACACCTCCCCCTGTCCGGATGAAACCCTGACCAAAAAAAGGGGGATGGGGGAGGGGGGCGCGCCGTTTTTTATGACAAAAAAATATGCCAGATATTTTTCATGCAACCCGTTTCATACCAAATCGTTCACCATATTGTTGTAATTGTTGTTGCTGTGGTTGCTTTTTGATGCTGTTGTTGATGTTAGTTTGGTTGTTGTCGTTGTTTTTCTTATTTTAGTTGCTGTAATGGCAGCGGCACAATTTGGAACATACATTTACACACTAGCAACTTGAGGAGGTGGACTACCTTATATCAAAGGTTAAGATGAGTTATACACTAATACTTTGGAACATTGTACTAAAACATTAGGTTTGAGAAGGTGTGTTTATATTCCTGGAAAGAGTCAGAGAAGTATTACTGGACTTGTCCAAACATGTCACATATAAGTGTTTGCCATTGGTTAATATTAAGATATATAAATGAGGTGCATTTGACATCACAGTCACTGGGGTAAAGGAAAGGGGCTATCGACCATCCCTGGGGTAGCCACCCCCACACCCCAAATCACATACTCCCCATCACTTGCTGAGAAACCATTGCGAAGCATGGAGCTATATCACCAGAAGATTGTGAAACCAATGTATGGCCAACAGAGATACCTAACAGTTACTGAAGAAAAGGGTGAAAATAAACATATGGCAATTATAAGATGGTATTTTGCCAATTAAATATGGAATTTATATGGACAAGGATCTATGGTACAATATGTCTTCATATGGTGATGACATCAAAAAAGCGATATTAGAGAAACGTTCTGTGAAATAGCATATTGGGAGTGACTGGTTTCTGTGCTACTGTAATAAATATTGGACAATACGAATAGGAAAATTCTATAAACATAAGGAGTATCAAGAATCGTACTTCAAGTGTACAAAATGTTGCGGTTCTATGGCTGAATAAATATATAGCTATAATTCAATACCTTAGTCAGTTTTACATCCATAGTTATGGTTCCAATATCATCCTGGGTATAGGCAAATATACCATATTTACCATTTTTCATACATATTGTATACAATATTATATTTAGTCACCCTTACATCATATTTTTTTGTCATAAAAAACGGCGCGCCCCCCTCCCCCATCCCCCTTTTTTTGGTCAGGGTTTCATCCGGACAGGGGGAGGTGTTTAGGGGTGGGGTTTAATGAGGTCCGCGTTAAGTCGACTTACACATACATACTAGTTTCCCCGTTTGACTAGACCGCGATTATAAAATGAGTCATTTCATAACACGAAATTAGTTTAAAATTCGTTCCGATATTAGTGTTTTCAAATTCGCGTTTATAAAAGTAGTCATTTTGCATTGTCATACTTCGTCAAATACAACGTTTTTTATATTCCAAATATAGTGATAATAGCGTTTAAATTTTTTATCAAATAGCCGTTTTTTTAATCACATATTACGCGTTTGTAAAATGGCCCATTTCATAACACGAAATTGACCATAAATAATGATATTCGAAATAAAAAAATGTGTACTTTTAACTATTTTTTAAGTTTTTGAACCTCGCGTTTTGTGGTGACATCACTCAGATTAAAAGATATGCCTAACGTATTGGGAGTACATTCTTTACTTTTATGTGATTGGTCTATGTATCAGAATGTCGGAATGAAGTAATGTCATGGACGAACCTTACTGCACAGCTATATCATATCTATGTGTTTTACCGAAGAGATACATCTGAGAGTGAGTGTCTGAGAATACATGTATACCAGGCATATTAAAACAAATAGTATGCATACCTGACACGCATCGTTGGTTAGCAGATGGTCCATTAAGAACACAACAGCAACACCAGACATGACATTGACAGCTGATCGAACTACGTGTATAGGAGAAGTAACGTGGAGAAATTAGAGAAATTACAGTGTTTAAGATTCAATAAAGGTTATCGAAATGTCAGTTAGAGGGGGGGCATTGGGGTGAGAAATCTCGTTTGACATTCATCAGAAAAGAACTGCTGATTGTTGCCATTCACGAATATTGCATGAAAATACAGGGAAAATCATAACTCGATGGTTAGTATCTAATTCAAGTGTATGTGATGATAGCATGAATAAGCTTCTAGACACACATCGGCTATAGTAAAGTATTGTGATATACACGGTATTTTTAAAATAATTATTACATTAAATGATAAAAAATACATATAATGCCAGTTATGATACGTACACAATAAAATTGAGTCATAGTAAAGAGAGTGCATAATTAAGAAACACTCCTAACATCAATGGAGCATTTAATATACATGCACAGTATATACCCTAGACAGCACCATGTGCAACCGATTAGGTATCATATAATGACTGAACCATCATATACAACCGAAATCAAACTCCCTTGTTGGCGAAAACACAGGCCTGATTAGCACGTTTGATCACAGACATGTCATTTCGTTTGATAAATGGCCGTTTCGATATAGTTTTGTGTGAAATACCACGTTTGCTAATATTGTACGTGATTTAACAGTGAAAATGACACTTAATCTACGTCATAACGTATTTATATGTAACGGATTTGCTTCAAGAAACATGGAAACGCGTTCATATGCATAAATCAGTAATGTGCGCATTAAATGGTAATGAAAATGTACACTGTGTGAACCGCCATAGACATGAGAACTATTACAAATTTATGAGTTGTCTCGCTTGTTTTAGTTGCATACATGATGTAATAAGTTCAGTTACCACCAATAAAGCAGTATTGACGAATTATTTTCAATATATTATCGAGTTTAGATTAAATTTCTACTAACAATGCTATAAATTAACAACAATAAAGATAAAGGAACGATTAACGAATACATCGTTATATAATAGAGCGTTTTGACAAGAAAATATGGAATTAATATACACATGTGTTCACATAGTAGGCCTTTTGTGGCATGAGGCTGTGGGTAATGTTTCCTCTGTATAACAGACTATATTTATAGGTGTTACAATACATATCATTGATGAAAAGAATACATGAAGTAAGTATTTATATACTAGTCTACATCAAATGGGTCCTTTGGTTTTGCCATGTAATGGAGATTTTAGAGTAATAATATGAATGAACTATGGCTGGAATACATAAAGTTGGTGCACAGATGTTTTCATTCCGTTTGTCCTTGTATTATATAGTTAAATCCATCAACGGATTTTGATTGGCTGTTATAAATATTATGATAAGAACTAAATACTTCATTGATCGCTATTAGATATCAAATGCTCACTAGGTACGTGCAAATTTAGGGCCACAGATTGCGTGATTTTGCATCATGACGTGAAACTCGTGTCCAAGGACCTGTCAGTTAGCGGATTTCCTCGAATAAACAGAGGGTTTTGTAAATTGGGAATTATGGTTCCAACTCAACCAGTCTGTTGTATAGTGACCTATTTAATGAGTCATTCGTTGTCTTCTCGCATTAATTCCCCTCATAAGGTCACTACTTTCGAATCCACGCATTGCGATGAAATTGTTCAGCCTGGAAATTTTCCATCTGTAAAAAGAAAAATAAGTACATCTATATAAACAATAATAATAATGTTAATACAGCAGCCAATGAACGTGTTTCTATATATTACCATTGTTATAAGGCTTGAACTAACATTTACAGGTTCATACTGATTGTCAGGGTGGGGGAGAAATAACAGGTGATGGATATCCCGCCGCACGCCGCTGATTCGAGCGATAATAGTGTAAGCACGATACCAGAACTTTTAAACGTGTATGGTCTTACTGTGGCTTGGAAACCGTCATACCCAGAGTATCGAAATTTTCACTCGAGATTAGCTTCTTTCGTAAACTGGACCTCGCCCGTGGAGGCTGCTAAAATAGCTGGAGCTGGTTTCTTTTTCACAAAGACCGCTGATAAAACCATATGTTATAGTTGCGGATGTAGGTTGTGGCAATGGGAAAAGAGAGATGATCCTCGAACTGAACATTACCGTTTCTTTCCAAATTGTAGCTATCTCAATTATTTGCAACGTTTCCTGCCTGAAGATAGGTATAAACAGTGGAACAGACCGAGATATTTAATGGAAATCCCCGATGTACCAGCAAATGTTTCATTGCAACGTCCCGTGGATAGTGCCTCTGTTCAAGACATGAATACATTTTCAGTAGATGACCTTACCGTTAATTTCGAAGAAATGACTGAAATAAACGATGAGAGACTGTCTGGTTCCTATGAAGATGACTGGCCTGATACGGCAGTAGACGATTCTGAAGAATGCAAATGTATCATTTGTCTAGAGAAGAATAAAAACTGTGTGCTTTTACCATGTGGACACGTAGCAATGTGTGGCATGTGCGCGCTCGGTTCTGAGACTTGTCCCTTGTGCAGAAGCGTAGTGCGTGCCTATGCCAAAACTTTTGGTTAAATGATTCATACCTGCGTTATGAATACCCTGAATCACGGTTGCGTGTCATTTCCGGCCCTTTCCTATAGGCCGAGACAGTTTACCACGAAACCCCTTTATTCTGTATTTAGCTAATGTACTTCCGATCCACTGTCTGAGAGTTCCCTCTGATCGAAACATGATTGGCCCTTCCATATTTGACTAATACGATTCCGGGGGGCAATCTGATTGATTATATACTTTGAAACGGTTGTGATGGGACCGCCCAATGACGTCATATAGGGTATAAACGTAATACATCCACGCGCCTCCGACATTTTCAGTTCAGCGTTCATCGAAACGACACCATGAATTCTAAAATTTTCACAAAACACTTAGGACGGGATAGATACCTTACCGTCGGTGAATATAAAAGCATCAAAAATATAGACATCAGAATATGGAACGATGGGAAGTTCCCTACTAAATTCGGCGCCTGCCTGCGATTACAACAGTGGCTGGAATTAGCTGATAACGCACAGAAAGTGTATGAACATTTACAAAGCAGATCTTCTTTGGAAAGGATACATATCGGACATAATGAACACGTGACTTATGATCATGAACACCGTGTTGTACATATCCGAAAATTCTTTTACCCGAAAGACAGTGAGAGACTTTGCCCTACGAAGACAGGTGTAACTCTCAACCACTCAGAATTTGAACAGTTGATGTCCACCATTAATGACGTCACTGTGGCTGTACCGGAACTACAAACTTTAGTACCCTGCTACATGCAAGAGGATCATAAAAAAAATCAGCTTGGCTTTTTAATGTGTAGTTTCTGTTCACCGGAATTATGCAAAACATATACACCTGATTCGTTTTAAACTGTAATTATTATGTAATGTAATAAATGGATTGTGTTTGATAAATAATAAAATGTGTAAATTATTAAAAGATGCGTTCAGTTTTACTGCTATGGAAAAGCCGACCCACGTGTAGAAAACCATGTCGAAATTATTCTCTGGCATGACCTTCTTCGATTATCTTGTGATTTTTGTAATAACACTACAGAATGAGAATGACTTGAGAAATACCACGACACGACCAAACTCTGCACCTCGTTCTGTAGTTTTATCACTTAAAAACAAAATAGCGGCCATGTTTTTCGTATGATTCGAACTAAAATCTCGTGATAACATCTGAGTGACGTCGGGCACGTACTCGCCAAATTGCATAATGATTGGTGGAAACATGAGCCCACTATGACACTTTAAAATTCGAAGTGCATTTATGACTTAAATAAAAGATGACAACTGGAGGCCAAGTTTCTCAACCGAGAACCCGTGGTTCGGCGTGAATTAAGCCTGACATTTTATTTTAAATATCTAAAATTCGAAATAGTCTGGCAGCCATGTTATTGAAAAATATTCGAACCAAAATATGGTGCTGACCTCTAAGTGACGTCTGGCACGCACGTGACAAATTTCATAATGATAAGATAGAAAATGAGAACATAATGGTACTTTTTTTTACTTGAAGGTAAGTGACCACTCTGTTATAATGCTACTGTCGTTTAACATAGATTTGCGACATCACTGCCAGCGGTGATCTTGAATTTTACTATTTTATGGCTAAATCATTTGGTTGATCCTACAGACGACACCCCCTGTCCGATCGTCACCAGATTCCACAACGATCTTCTGGATAACCAGGGTGAGAGTAATCTAATTTTCCCGAATTTCGTTAAAAAACATTACCACAGGCAGCAATTTGGTATCTTACTGTTTGATCCTCTTTTGCATGACTGAATTGTTTAGCAACTGTACAGACATATCCCTCATCTGATAGTCACCACACTTTATATTGATCTTCGGGCTGACAACTAGATGGGAGCTATCGAATGCTTTGAAATTTTTTGGAAAACATTGTCGCCAGCAGTCATCTTCTATTTTGGTTTTTATATACATGTATATCTCTTCATTCGGATAGCCAGTATTACGTAGGTACTTCAACTTTCCGCATTCCTGTCATCATTTGAAATATAAAAATTTACCTGATACATGCACCCTTCAAAATTTGTTTCGTCATATCTATTTTAATGACCCGTATGGTAATATTGATACAGATATATTTGTCAAACATTTCTTTGTACAATATACAGGTATTTAGTTTGTAACTAAATCTAGAAATATATAATAGTAGCTGGTGGACCCTACTTCGTCCGGGATGTTTCCCTCTGATTTTCGGAGAATTGCGCGATTTAACCTTGAATTTACCATTTTAAAGGTGAACGTCATGTCGGGTCACGATTTGACCCGTCCAAAACACATTTAATGTATGTGACCCTAAATTCGTTCAGTTGTATGTTCAAATATCTATGGGTAAGGCGTTGATTGATTCCTGATAGTTCGATTATATACACCATATTGTAAAGTGGTAGTTAGAGAAAAAGTATAACGAATGTTAGAGATGATTTAATCAAGTTTGCCATTGAAATAACAGTGTACCATTAGTCGGGATACATAGCTTAAAGGGACCACATACAGGTATTTTAAACGGACCATATACGATGCCATTATGAAATTATGAAGGAATTTTCAATACTAGTCAAATAGAATGTTGTGGAATTTCCACATGTAGAATGTTCCAGAAAAATTGCGTGGTTGAAGATTACATGTGTCCAATGAGCGGGGAGTGAGTCGTTAGGGTTCACACAAAGATTGCATTGAAATTCCAATGACTCAGGTTTTGCACCTGAAGTAAGTATTGGTTATTTACTAGCAGCACCAAACATCGATACGAACGTCTCCAAGGTTATGAAACACACATAACCCCGTGGGAGCTTTCCGATTAATGACAGCAAGCCATATTTCCGACTAAATCCTGAAAATACCAATAATTATGTTGTGGATAAGGGGTCGATTAATTAGGGCATTACTGTATGTGATCTATGTGCATGAAATATATAGCCATAAAACAACACACCTCTACGCCTGGCTCTCTCTCTCTCTGCCCCTCTCTCTTTCTTCCGCTACTCTTTTATGTTTGCTAGAGTATGAGAGGGGCCTCGTTTGGTTACATACGACCATGAAAGTAATATTACCTGTATACAGATCATTTACTTTACTAAAGGGGAATATTCAAGAAGGTAGATAACTCGAGGGTTTAATATATTGCGAGAAAGACGAGACCTTAGCTTTGTTGCCTCTGTCAGCACACTTAATGACATGTGTTTGTGATGAAGGTTATAGCGCATCGGGCGAGAGATGTTAATCTTTTTAATAATGTGGATTCAAACAGCAGAGCAATGGCTGGAGAATGTGAAGCTTCGAAAATTGCAGAATGATTCCATTAATCTATTCTGTGAATGATTGTGCAATACTTTACCATGAGATTAAACCAGACGCTCTTCAAATGTCTTCAAATGAGAACATGTTATGGGACCATGGACTTGAGCGATTCAAACTGAAGCTTATATGGCGAACATTCCAAATGCATTGGCAGAGCATGTGATACAAGTGCTTTTGATAAATAGACAGTGCGTTGTCGATTCTAATGAGTTTACTGCCCAACTGTCAGGTCACGTGACGACTTTGAGAATATTATATTATAGGAGATACCCTCTGTTATTGTTTTTTCACATTCTAGAAAATTCTTGTTTCCTAGAGGTAATCTGCATATGTATTATTAGATATTTTGAAATATATATATGGTCGATGCGCTAAATGATTTCTGAGAATTTGTTTACAGGGATACACCAGAGAGAGAGAGACATAGAGATGACGAGAGAGAGAGAGAGAGAGAGAGAGAGAGTGAGAAGAGAGAGATAAAGGGGATGAGATGCTGGGAGAGGGGGTAGTTGTGAGAAGTATTCCATAATTGAGTTGAGTTGATACGTAATGATACGTAATATGTAAAGATTTGTAAGGCAGAACGATTAAAGAAAGCATATAGAGCACCAGAAGAGATATATTTTAATAAATATTATTAACAGATGTGGAATTCAAGAGAATAGTGTACCGCCAGTCTGAACCGATTAGTGTGTATCTGTTTGTGAAAATGTATAATGATCGGTGTCCCTACATACTTCATAAATGCTTTAAGTTGGATTGCCAGGAAAATCTATGAAGTGATGGTCTCATACACTCATCCCCCCCACTCTATTCACAAACCCCTTGCACAGAAGCCGTTAGGAACATGCATTTTTCAATAACAGACATGTTGATCTGTATCGTGGCAGTTAATGACTTAAACGTGTGTTTAATTACGAAGCTTCGAGAATCTGTCTGTCTGTTGTGTTGTGTACGGAAACATATCGCTGTGATTTAATTTATTGGATATTGACATGTGTTTTACCCCTGGTATACAGTCTGATTTATTCCTGAGAATTCGATTACAGGTATCAAATTAAAGGAACCACATACGACACAGGTATGAAACGTAAAGGGATCATGTACTATGCCTTTACAATTATGAAGGGATTTTTAATAGGGTCCAGAATATTGGAGATATCGGAGAAGGTTCCAGAACTGCGGGGCCAATGAGCGTGGTGTCAGCCGGTAGGGTTCATCCGGAAGTATTGCATCAGATTCCAATGACTCAGGCGTTGCGCCGGAAGTAAGGGATTGCGTTAGATTGTAATGACTCATTACACCATCATTGTCAAATATACTTCGTACCTGACGAACAGTATACACGACGTACTTCGATGACGGAAGTATACGATTGCCCGTTGTACAGTTCTCAAGGGCCCGAAAGCGTATACGACCATTCTCAAATAGCCACACCCACGAAGTACACATCCATATACTGAAGGACCCCCACAACCATGACGTATACAAATACACACACGCGTATACTCAAACACCCACGCGTCGCTACGTCATACGGTGCGGGGGCGGTGGTACCTTGATCTTCTTTGTTTACATACAACGTCGTTACGTCATACTGTGCGGGGGCGGGGTACTTTCCTTTGATCTCCTTTGATGTCGGAAGACAATAGGACAGTAGAATATGTACCCATACTTCCAATGTACTTCTATAATGTACCTTTACCCCTACAAGAGGCGTCTATGCAGCAGTCTGTGTCTCAGAAAGTGACCATAGAGTAATAGAAAATAGCTGAAATCATCAAATCGTTTTCCCCGTTATGGCTCCCAGAATCCAACATAATTCAAACTGTTGTTTATTTTCAATGGAAGGGGAATAACTATATACTTAAATATATAGAGTTATTCCCCTTCCATTGAAAATAATCGAATTTGTGCAGAAACTTTAACACATAACGGACGTCGATATCTTAACAAAAGCAATATGTTCACGATTTATTACATCGAATAAGTTGAAAATACAATGTTTTGGAGCTTTCTCTTTCAAATGGTATATAATGTGGCATATATTTTATATAACGTGATCTGTGGACTCGAAAATTAAGTGGGCCTTTAAAGGTTTGATTTTGTTTATATATCAAAATAGTTGATAATCTGCGGCATGTGTGACTGCTCTGAATACATTTCTATCTGCTTCTAGAAAAGGTCGCATAATCGATATGCCCCTGTTAATTTTCAGTTAAATGTTTAATTACACACTTATTATACGATTCAATGTGAAACAAAATAAATACATTTTCACAAAAGCGGATTCCAGCCGTTTTTGCATATGTTGTTCTGTAAACCAGCCCGCACCAAACGACTTTTTACCAATTAATTCAGGGTCTAACCGCATGACAACCAACATATACCGAGACGAATTCGAAAAGAAGACATTCCGTTATTTATAATTAACAATATCAGTTCGCGAGAAAACTTAATACGACATTTTTACTTTAAAAAATTGACATGAGATGATGATCTTATGTAGATTCTAAATATGCTAACAAAAACATCAAAATGCCAGATATACGAAATTTTATACCCCACCCAATATAGGTATGTAACTCACCTGTTGCTATGGTAACCACAAATGCGCACAAAACTCCGACCAACTGTAAAGAAATAAAATACTTGCATCAACAAATAATACATTAAATTGCAGTATATCGATTGATATATGAATTATGGTTATGAATTACTGCTACGAATCTGTAATCTTTAGTTTGCCCCTCCCCCTCCCCCTGCGCCGGTATAGATCATATTCTACCAGTTCAAAACCTGGAAACTTTTGATTGTCTGCCGGATAACTTAAGAACATTAAACAACAACACAATCATGCGGGTTATATATTTCATAGTTAATACATGTTAATTAATATCACTTGTTTTGCTGTACAGGCGAAGATCGTTGCACGAGATTGCAGTAACGGAATAGTTCATGCTAGAACGTATTATAGTGCTGCGACTTTTTACATGACAAATCAGAAGCATATCATTAATGAGTTCGCGAGGGGTGACCGCCTTGAATGAGTCCGCGAGGGGTGACCACCTTGAATGAGTCCGCGAGGGGTGACCGCCTTGGGCATATCATGAATGAGTCCGCGAGGGGGTGACCGCCTTGGGCATATCATGAATGAGTCCGCGAGGGGGTGACCGCCTTGAGCATATCATGAATGAGTTCGCAAGGGGTGACCGCCTTGAGCATATCATGAATGAGTCCGCGAGGGGGTGACCGCCTTGGGCATATCATGAATGAGTCCGCGAGGGGGTGACCGCCTTGAGCATATCATGAATGAGTTCGCAAGGGGTGACCGCCTTGAGCATATCATGAATGAGTCCGCGAGTGGTGGCCGCCTTGACGCATATCATGAATGAGTCCGCGAGGGGTGACCGCCTTGAAGCATATATCATGAATGAGTCCGCGAGGGGTGACCGCCTTGAGGATATCATAGTTAATATATGTTAATTAATATCATAGTTAATACATGTTAATTAATATCACTTGTTTTGTTGTACAGGCGAAGATCGTTGCTCGAGATTGCAGTAACGGAATAGTTCATGCTAGAACGTATTATAGTGTTGCAACTTTTTACATGACAAATCAGAAGCATACCATTAACAAGAAAACCATAGTCAGAAATGGTAACGCCACCAAGATCATATTATTGCTGAATAGGTCACTCTCACCGGTTTTCTGTGATAAAGTTACCCAGGTTCCTAATTTTGTGATAAAGTTACCCAGGTTGGTGAGAATTGTGATAAAGTTACCCAGGTTAAGCAAATCTCACAATAACTCGATTCAAAAGCGACAGAGGGAAATATTGTTCAGTTTTGGCAAGTAATAGCCCTTATCAAGCATAAATTAAGACATATAAGTACTGTAGTTCGTCATTTTGATCACAAAAATCAATAATTTGTTGCTAAACATGAACTATTATTAACCTGGTTAAATTTATCACATTCTTCTCCAACCTGGGTAAATTTATCACAATTTCAGGAATCTGAATCACTTTATCACATAAAACCGGTGAGAGTGACCTATTCAGCCATATTATTAGCCATAAATAGAAATTATAATATAATTATAATATAAACTAGCTTTCAAATTCCATGTGGGAAATTTTGATACTTCCATATACCACGTTTTCCCGTTTCTCGTGTTATACATACATTCTTCAAGTTGTGTCGCTTTTTATTACACTGGCTGGTGGGCACGACTTCGTCCGGGCTGTTCCCATCTGCTTTCCGGCGAAAGGCGCGATTTGACATTGAATTGACTATAATATTCTCGTGTGCCAGAAAGACTCCTTAAAGTTGTGAATAAGATGAAGAATATCTATTAAATGTTATTTAACAAGTCAATCAAATAATATTATTCATTAGTTAGTTGTGAATAAAATGAAGAATATTTATTAGATGTTATTTAACAAGTCAATCAAATTATATTATTTGACTTGTTAAATAACATCTGATAAATATTCTTCATCTTATTCACAACTTCTGGCACACGAGAATGTTTAATTATCGCCGTTTGACTTGCACCAAATGAACTCGGCGCATATATAATTGATAGAACAGACCTCTATTGTGATGACCGTGTCGTTATTTGTTTAAAATACGTATCAATTGACATATTCCCACCCGTTCCCTCATTAAAATCAACATATTTCGCCCATTTTAGAGGCATCCGCGAATTCGGGGACTTCCGCAATGTGACTTCCGCAAACAGGGACCTACTGCAAATTGTCGCACACAATGCAATTTGTTAACAAATACGTTTGACATGCGTTTTAACGAGGTGAGCTTTAATTAAATGAAAGAAGCAATACTATATGTCAACTATTCGGCATGGACTCAGCCAGTGTTATATATATATATATATATATATATATATATATATATATATATATATATATATAGCTATATATATATATATATATATATATATATATATATGTGTGTGTGTGTGTGTGTGTCAACTAAGGTCGCTTTGTGTGGTAAAAATGAAAAGTAAAAATTCGGAGAATCCTATTGAAAAAATCCGTGGCAGATTAAGAGAATCTATACTATTGAAGGTGAATGTACGATTCTATCAGATTTCGCGACTGCTCGTTTTCGTGATCATATCTTATGTAGGGCCTATATGACCACGAAAACGAGTCGAGTCACGATTCATGCATCGGTACAAACACATTGTGTATACGATACAATTTTGACTTGATGACCAGAAAATAAAAGATCGCGATTACTCCAACAAAACAGGCATGCGCACTCCTATTAAAATTCACTTCACTACACCAGGGGCTCCCAATGGGTTATACATTATTTTCAGGCTATCAGATTATTTATATTTTCACAATATATTATTACACCGGTGACTTTAAGTTTACAATTTCAGCCTGTCATGACCCTATCGATACGATTGAGTCAAATTTTCAAAAACATATTATACACCGGTGGCGTTAACTTTACAATTTCAGCATCTACGTGATTCTATCGGTACGGTTGAGTACGGTACAAAAAAAAATATCTCACAATACATTCGCCCAGTCGACCACAGAAAATCAAAATCTCCGAAATAACTTACACCACCATGTGGCGTAATGAGTCCACGAGGGGTGACCGCCTTTAGCATATCATGAATGAGTCCGCGAGAGGTGACCGCCTTGAGCATATCATGAATGAGTCCGCGAGGGGTGACCGCCTTGAGCATGAGTCCACGAGTGGTGACCGCCTTGAGCTGCCCTATTGCAACCAGACCAAACACCCATGTTCGCGGAATTCCATTTGCAGCCCCTCCCCCGGTGGGTTGGAACTTTGCAATTGATATACCTCACGCTTTTCCGATCTGACACTACTGACTATTCGTTTCAAACCAAAATGTTGGCCAAACATAAATATGCCATTTTCGGTCTAAAGCAATAAATCCCCCAATGATGAATAAACATAATCTGGTGTAACATTTCCAACTAGGGTTATGTCGGAAATGAAATTTCAACAGTTGGACATTTTTTATTAAATTTGGGTGGTTAGACACCACCTGTCATACATGAAAGCTCGACATACGCCGTTAAATTAAATGACGAGGCGACTTCGCGGAAATCATAAGCATGGGACAATCACTAAATTATGAAATGTGTGAGACAAGCGGGCCGAATTCGTCATCACAGGTTTAACCTGGTCTACGTAAACCTTTAGGTTTAAACCACCGATTGACAGCTAAATCCACTCCAACTAAATTTTAGTCAAACTATAACCCAATGCTTTGTGAACCAAATCAGAATAAATGTTGGGTTAGAGCTGTTAATAAAACTAGTTGGGTTAGAAATAGAAAACAAGTAACCAAACATTGAGTTATGGTAACCCAACTTTGTAACAAACTTTGTGCCAAATTAACTAAAGATTAGGTTTGAAGTAACTAAACGTGGGGTTGGAGAAAACTTCTGTCAATATATAACTATATTGCATCTCAATGAGTGAGTTTTCACCATATACTATGAGATTCTGGTCATTAATTAAGGTTTTCCAAAACTAAGTACCTATAATGGATTCATTTCGACCATAACGTCTGAATAGAGGAGAGATATTAAATTAATCCATGCTTCAAACCCACTCTGTATATGAGAGTGCGAACCGATGTATCTCAATATTGTCATAGCCAATACTATCATGAAGGAATCTTTTCGGGAATAAATTAACAACCTAGAAAAGAATATATGTACCAAACACACACGTAATACTTAAACTATATAATTCAGACATATACATCTTGAATTACTGACAAAAAAATGCTCAGGTTTTGTTTTCTGTCACTTACTTCTTATAGAGTTATAAAACGTTTCAAGAACATGTGAAAATATTCTAACAGTTAAGAAAAACAAGAAATACACTTTTAGAAAACCTAAATTTATTGTTATAGCTATAGAAAAGTTGTCAACAAAATGTGAGAATAATTTGCTTGAGGTGTGAGAAATGTTTTTCAAGAAATAAGAACACTAGTTTGATGTTTTGAGAAATAATATAATTTTATATGTATACTCCATAATTTCTTACATTTTTCTTGAAACCTGAAACACAATTTTCTGTAATTCAAGATAATATTTGTAGGGGCTAGAAAAAGTTTCTTTTTGAAATGCCGTGCTAAGATTATATTTATAGGATTTTATAAGAATAAAAGTATACTGAAAATTAGAAAATCCCAATTTCTTTAAAGGCACGTTAGGCCTTAGTTGTCGAAATTATTCATATTTGTTCCAATCACCGTAAACAGAAAAACATTAAAACGCATACAGTTTCGTTCATATATACCATGACCATCGCGTAAACAGCATGTTATCATAAAGATTTACTATATTTTACCTAAGCAAGAGCCTGATTGTGTTACAGAAGACAGCACAATGCTGCTGGCTAATCACACACAAATGGCATGAACGCTCTTTATTCGTTCCATATCAGGAATTCACCAACAAAGAACGCTCTTTATGTTTACCATCATAATATAAACAAACACCAGAAAAGTAACTTTTTATGCTTTTGTTTACATAACAATGGTCAAATATATGACAATAACATACTGTTTATGCGATATTTCTTATTTGTATACGGACAAAGTCTGTCTACATTTTGTTGTTCTTTCTGTTTGTGGCGGTTTTTGACGGGTGGAAATATTTTCACAGGATACACACCGCCAAGGCCAACCGTACCTTTAAGAAAGTAAGTAGTTATTGTCTTACTACAGGAACAAACTATCTGAATAGTTTCTAACTGTACTCCCCAGACAATATTTCATGTTTCAGTTTTTTTCCCAAAACTAAGAAATTCTTGTTGACACTGTATGTAATGTCGCTGTATATAATGTTCACGATTGAAGTCATCGGCGGGGAGGGCAATTAATTTCCGATAATGTTAGTTTGTTACAGGATACAAAACAAATCGAAGGACAATATGCCCATCGAAAATGTAAAGTGTGTGTATGTTAATCAATGAAGCATATAAGTTCTAAATTTATTCTATTTAATATTACAGGCGCTTGTCGTCGTGTCCTCTCCCTTACACAGTCACACATTTCCCTGGCATATTTTTGCAGGCATAAATACACGATTCCGAAATAATCGCATTTATTTTCGAGCGATCCGTTTTTATTGTTGTCGAGTAAACTATTACTTTTGGGTCAAACGGTATTGGCACACGAAGTGTTGTTTTCCAGTGCTGTGCATGCGCACAAAAATATTTAAGACACCATTTTAATCTTACTCGGATTCCTAAGAATCTGTTCATGAAATTGTACTACGAAAAATCAAAATGTAGTTGATTTTATTTACAATCAACCAACCCACTCTCTTAGTCAGTATTCTTTATCTATCACTTTTCACCCCCGCGATGCATCGGGTGCATTATAGAACTTTTTTTATGACACATTATGATTGGTTATGTCAATATTGATATTTGTTTTTCTTAGCACTTTTTGCCCACCACCTTCATGGCATATTGTTGGTTATGTCAATAATGAGATATATCTATTTTTGTGTTGTTTATTATTATTAATAAACAGCTCTGTTGAATCTAACCAACTCGTTTTGGCCATTGGGCGTAGCAAACCACTAGAGCAGCCCTCATTATTATCCCGGATTATTCAGCATTTCGGATTACAGTAGGATCCGAACTACAATTACAGTTAGGATCAAAACCCACTACCTCGGTTTTGGGGCAAAAGTTATCTCAATGCCTACCCGTAGGACCCCACTTATGTTATATTATTTTACGTATACTTTGTATTGTATAAATGTTTTTAATAATCCATGGATAAGAGGAATACATGACTCTCTTAATAAAATTGGTGACCGTTGAGCAAAGACTACGTGACTGTTACCTTCAAAGTTGGTGGTCAACAATTATCCACATCGAGTAAATATGCATATTATAGAATTATTAAAACACACTTCGAACGTGAAAAAATTATCTCTATATGTGATAATAGAACTGTCAATAATATCATTCGAATTCGGACAAGAACTCACAAACTACCAATTGAACAAGGTGCTTGGCTAAATACTGACTATTCAACCAGAGTATGCACACTTTGTACCAAAGAACTAGGCAATAAGTATCACGTTATTCTGAAGTGTACAGAATTAAATGAACTCAGATCGACCTATTTGAACCCATATTTCTATAGAAGACCGAATGCACACAAACTCTCATAACTCTTTAAGACTATAAATAGAAAGACAATTAGGAATCTGTCAACTTTGATAAAAGTCCAGGTTATTATCGGCAAGTCTACTTGAGGAAATAACACTGATATTCCATGAACCCACCCCTATTTTGTAAAAGACCTATATACATCCATGACTACTAAGTCCCCGCAAACAGTACCTGAAATCATCAACCGAACGGAAACTTACCCAAATATCTAATAAAGCACCCATGTATTCCTCGTGTCAAATTTATTGTTATTATATGTCATGTTTGAATATCTTTATGTCATAAATAATGTTTCTGTAACATCCACATATCGATTAAAAGAATAAAATGAAATTGAATCTGAATCGTAGAACATATATGTTTGATACAGAAAGCTATGTGATCCCAAAATGATTATACAATACAACGATTGTACCGAGAGGTACACAATCCGATTCGATGGCCCCCGTATCATTATATTGCAACAACAACATTTCTTTAAAAGACGCCTTAGTTATCAGATTCGATTAATTGCCAAAAACAATGTTAACTACTGACAATTCTAGTATAAAAATTTTAAAACGTGTTATATATCAACATTTTATTCAACGCAATTTGGTATCGACAGTATTCAAATATTCCAATTGGTGAAAAATAACAGATTTAAAAAAATCGATATCTTATAACTCTAAGTTTTGATAGGTTCCTCGACTCGAATAAAATCTGTTTTATCCCCGAAGTCAAAGAAATAGTAAATTAGGAGCGTTAATTCGGATAATGTATCTTTAATAAACATAAACGCGTGTAGGTGGAGACAAAAACGTGCATTATGCATTATTCATATATAATTTCAAAATGAGTATCCATATTTAATCGAAGGTGTGATTATATTGACAAAAAAGGAGATTTTGAGAAAAACAAATACAGTTTAAAAAGAACACATTTTTAAAGAGCGTTTAAAAAAATCGTTTTAACCGAATAAGTGATTTTAAATATCGATCCCAAACCTCACTAAGCCCGACAATCCAATATGTTAATTTTATAAAGTTATTATACAATGTTGTGTACAGTATGTGTTTTTCTTGTACGAGTCAGGTTGTGGTGAAAAGCCATATTGGACGAGACACGCCAGTGTCGAGTCCAATATGACTTTTCACCACAACCTGGATGAGTACAAGAAAAACTCATACTGTACACAACATTGTATAATGACATTTTTATTATCCATCTGTATGTTTATCCAACTTTTGGGAATTAAACTTTTGTGGTTATTTTTGGTATTTGTCGGCACTTGATTCTCTATAAAAGCCTGTATATTGATCATCAGAAAGCATGATTTGGAAAAGTAAACACGGAAGTGAGAAAAAAAAACTCAATGCGGAAGTGAAACGTCTGCTAAAATCTATCAGTGTTGCGCGCGCATCACAATTTCACCGATTCATTTCGCAGTACAGTTAATTCGTGACGTCACGGAGTCCCAATAAAAAGTGATATTGTAATGTCGGGAGTCCAATATGACTTTCGGGAGTCCAATATGACTTTTTCCAGGACTATCACTTGGCGGCTTTTGCACAATCGCTCATGGTGTTAGTTAAGGGATGGATAATAATACTTAATATATGCTTGATCACTTCTGGTGTTTTATAGTCGTTCAAAAGCTCTTCATATCTTGTGTTTGTATAATGTGTTTTACCTTTTAAATAACATTTATCCTAATATATATTATCGTGTGAACTGTTCAGACAACTCCGTTATTTAATCGAAAGTACGTTCAGTATCGATTAACTCATGATACTAATTCAAATCCACTCGCTTCTAAGGGCTGCGGACACACATATCACAGTAGCGATGGCATAGTAGGTGTGACAATTATATATGGTGGATTTTGGTGACAATTGGTTGTCATAAGTAATATGCCATAGCTAGTCATGTTGCCCGCTGCATATTCGCACAATGAGTCCTCCAAAGTTCGTTATAATCAGCATTTTTTCTTGTTTTTATATATATTCTTAATTTCCTCCATTCATGGAGATATTTTGAGAATGCATACAATTGATACAAATTGTATAGTTCGCTTTGTTTATTCCAGATACTTTCTCGCAGCTGCATTTCCTCCAACAGTTCCGACATAGCTCCATTGGCCCACATGATAATATTAGCGAAATTATGCGGAGAACTAAACGCAAAATAAAAACCGCAATTGGGGAACTGTCTTAATACGCATGAAATGTATATAAGTGGATAAACATGAATTGAGATCATATCAACAAAACGTACTGCATGTATGATTTGTGAGTGAATGAGGGATTGCCACGGTCAAACACAATTCTGGACGGTCGATCGTGCAATTATATATATCGTAGAGAATACAATGTAGCAAAACGTAATGAGTAGAGATCAACCTTCGTGAAACGCAATGGGTTAATTGGTCGAGTCGACTCATTGTCCGGAAACTCAGTGCGCAACATGGCAAGCTATGGCACAGAAATATGACGACCAATTGTCAGCAAACTGCACCATATTAAATTATCTCACATACAATGCCATCGCTACTGTGATACGTGTGTCCGCTGCCAATATACCGTTTGAAACAACAAAGATTTGTCAATTGCACCATGTCCATATCAAAACAATATGTATTCTATCGAATTATTAGGATAAATTTCGGTCGTGAGACATATATATCAAGTATATACAATAAATTAGTAACCGCCATGTTACGGTTCAGGAGCAGCAATCACTACTTACCTGTTGAATCTGGATCCTGGGTAGGTTTGGATTACTCAGACAGAAAGTGTACTTTATGTAACTTAGAACTCGGTGATGAATTCCATGTAATTTTAAAATTCCCTGCACTACAGACTCTACGAGAGATATATAACACCCTACTTCTACCGAAAACCGAATATTATTAAATTGAATGAACTGTTCAATTCGGGAAAGGGGAAGAGAATACAAAATCTTTCACTGTTCATTAAAAGGGTTGTGCCATTCTTTAGGCTCTCCTGAGGCATTCTATAACCGCACACGTTAGGACACCACCATGGGTGGTTGAATTAAATACTTGTTGAATTTCACTATATATTGTGTTTTTATCTTGCACATAATAATCACTCAAAAATCGCACACTATATACTATATATGTATTATTATATTGTAATTGTGGACATACTCTGTATTATATAACATAATGAAGAGTAATTAAATTTAATTGATTGATAAACTGTCCCCATCAGCGATGGGACAGTCGACATTATTACGCATCAATTTTGACAGTAGCTGGTTGCTATATAAACAAAATAACGGCGTCACTTTTGCAGTCGTCGATTAAGGGTCAGATGCACGTTTTGCCAAAATTCCCTGGTATTTCACAATGGATTTTATCAAAATCTGTCCACTGATATGTCAGAAATTCCTTTGTGAAATGTGGTACAACCGATTATTTTGACACAATATTTTAGATCCATCGAACCATTGGATATTATATCCTCATTTATTACACTTTTATGGCATGATAAATATTTTAAATTTCACTGATTTCAGGTACCAATAGATTTCAACAATAAGTGCAATTCATTTATCCATGATATTATATCGGAAGATCATGAGAGGAGACATAGTTATTCTTGATTCGTGCAATTTACTGATTATTTTCATTTAGAAAGGCAACACACATAAAATAATGTCTGTTGATCAATGCAAAGTCTGGCTGAGCTGAGTTCTATGTCATCGGATCATAACCAAGCTAAAGCTGACCACCAACGGTGTGGCCTAAATTCCAGTTGACTGATCTCTGCTTGAGTGGACCACACTTCAGATCAACATTTGTTTGCATTGGGCTGGAATATTTGTGACTGCTATATTCTTTCGTTATAATATAGGGGTTATGATGCTATATTATGCAATTAAAAATCTAACTCAAAATTATGATACAAGTGAAGCCTTCTCTCATTTAACCAAGACAATAAGCTATTTGGTGTTTGGAGTATTGTGTACAATTATTAATTATTCTAGCAGTTTTTGTTACCGCATGGAACAAAAAAAGAAAATAATATTTTCAACCTCTCAAATGTATTAAAATCCATTGTTTTTATTGTCTCTTAATAATTCTAAAATAATATATCGATACTCAGATTCTATGTACAATGAAGATAATATCATTAAAATTCAAGAATTTTCGCCAGATACATCCTGAGAAATTCTTTGTTGAAAATCTCTAGCCATTTTGGCTGGATTTATGCAAAACGTGCTTCCCCCACTTAAATAAACTTGACATTGAGAGTCAGTATATTCGCCATGTACCTTCCATAAATTACAAAACATCACACCGTTATGCCCTATATATCGATGCCTCTATACAATACGACAAAATATTTTGACATGAAACAGAGACGGCATGAATAACACATCCCAATGAGTAAATTATTTCCATTTTTTTCAAGTAAAATCAAAACCGGCCGATCGAAAACATTGCTTGTAAGTGATAAAAATATGAAAAAGGAAACTCATCTGAAAAGAAGAAACTCATTGTTGTGCATATATTTATTTATATTTTTTCCATTGTACATTAATCTCCAATTTTACCAATAAGAGAGATGCTAATTGAGGGACTATATTAAACCCAACGCATTAAACATTTCGTGAATTGGCAGAGTGTTTTCTATGGCGGAACATTTCGTTGACAATTTCAAGACATGTGTGTATTGAAATATCGTTTTAAGTTCAAAGACACTTAGAACAAGAAAACTAAGATGCATGCATCAGGTCGGCCGTGAACTATCTACCATAGAATTGTTGTAGCTATCGATTATACATTTTGGAACACTGTCTGTATGTATGTGTGTATGCATGAATGCATGTGTGTATGTGTTATAGACTCTAACACTGCTCGACTGATCCGACTCGGATTTGGTATTTAACGTGTCAACTTGACCTCGCTCATAGGCATGTTTCTGGACCTTGACCGATCCGACTAAAAAATTGTGTGTAGGACTACTTCGATCCCGGGAGCAATATGGACGGGTCCAATTTCACGTGGGACCATGTTCTCGAACGTGCTGATGTAGGCATGTTTCTGGACTATTTGGACGGGTCAAATCTTGATCCCGACCTGACTTTGACATTCAAAAAGATCAATTCAAGGTCAAATCTGGTAAAACGGAAGTATTTCAACGAAATATAATACCTACTGTTACTTTTGTCCCAGGAGTGTTTCGGGTGGGTCAAATTATGACCCTGACCTGATCTTGACATTCAAAATTGTCAATTCAAGGTCAAATCGGGTAAAGCCGGGCGGATTTCGACGGGTATTTTTGTCGTGACTTTTGTCCGGGGAGTGTTTTGGACGGGTCAAATCGTGACCCGACATGACGTTCACCTTTAAAATGGTCAATTCAAGGTTAAATCGCGCAATTCTCCGAAAATCAGAGGGGAACATCCCGGACGAAGTAGGGTCCACCAGCTACTATTATATATTTCTAGATTTAGTTACAAACTAAATACCTGTATATTGTACAAAGAAATGTTTGACAAATATATCTGTATCAATATTACCATACGGGTCATTAAAATAGATACGACGAAACAAATTTTGAAGGGTGCATGGTATCAGGTAAATTTTTATATTTCAAATGATGACAGGAATGCGGAAAGTTGAAGTACCTACGTAATACTGACTATCCGAATGAAGAGATATACATGTATATAAAAACCAAAATAGAAGATGACTGCTGGCGACAATGTTTTCCAAAAAAATTCAAAGCATTCGATAGCTCCCATCTAGTTGTCAGCCCGAAGATCAATATAAAGTGTGGTGACTATCAGATGAGGGATATGACTGTACAGTTGCTAAACAATTCAGTCACGCAAAAGAGGATCAAACAGTAAGATACCAAATTGCTGCCTGTGGTAATGTTTTTTAACGAAATTCGGGAAAATTAGATTACTCTCACCCTGGTTATCCAGAAGATCATTGTGGAATCTGGTGACGATCGGACAAGGGGTGTCGTCTGTAGGATCAACCAAATTATTTAGCCATAAAAATAGTAAAATTCCAGATCACCGCTGGCAGTGATGTCTTCACAAGGACAACTTGAGAACAAAACATGGCTCACATCTAGCGGTGACCCAAACTATCCACGTGAGAAAAAGTTCTCCAATAAAAGCTGGCTGCAGGGTGCGCCAATTGATTCAAATTCGAAATTTAACAGGGTGTACTGCTTGTGGCCATGTTTTCCCCGCATATTTGATAGACTTATGGACAAAACCACTGAATCCGTTGAATCAATATACATGTATACATGGATTAATTTATATGCATTGTTATACACAGTACTGGTATATAAAGGTACTGAAAATAACAATATTACTAGTATACACAAAATAAACCATATATCATGGCTATCGGTTCTAATATCCGAATATGACAGCTGATAACTTGGTGTGAATTGAAGAGTGTTGGTGTCTCAAGCATATCTAACCCTCCACGTTAGAAACATGCCATTAAATGTCATAAGTATAATCTAGCTTGAGGACAGAAGTTATCCATAAAACCCCCCTTAATTCAACCAGGTCCTCGCGCGATGTATGGTCGATCACATGATGATCTAGGGGGGGGGTTAGAATTGTTGTATAAAACAGCACTGCATGTAAATATAAAATAAAATAGTGCTACATCTTATTACAGATTATTGCCATATATAATCAGTGACTATACAGACAGTCTGACAAAATAAAGTTTCAGTGACACTCTATCCGAAGAGGGGAATAATTCCATCTGTTACAGTCAATGGAGCAATTATGAATCTGGAAAGGTGAAATTTCTAACTAATACTAGATATCAACATGACGCGATAACATATAACGTAAATGTAATATGGCCGCTGGCGACCATTTTTTCCTATAAAATAAAAAAAATATTTGATAGCTCTCATCTGATAGATCAATATCAAGATAAATATCAAGTTTAGTGATGATCGGATGAGTGAAGTGGACTGTGCTAAACGGTTTAGTAATGCTTAAAAAGATTTTTACCTTAATATTTTTATGTTCACTTTATAAACTTCACTGAGTCATCTTTGTCATGTATTGAGTTTGATATCTTTTGTTAACAGTTTATAAATCATGTATGTCTCATGTTTGTTATTTTAATTTATGTGTTTATTATCATTAAATAAAGTTGAATTCCTTAAAAAGATTCTTACCTCAATGTTTTTATGTTCACTTTATAAACTCCACTGAGTCATCTTTGTCATGTATTGAATTTGATATCTTTTGTTAATAGTTTATAAATTATGTATGTCTCGTGTTCGTTATTATATTATATACACTTTATAGTGTGTTTCAGAACGAATACAAAATGAATAAAATCGACAAATTTGTAAATTTAAAAACAATTAAAACGTTGTTGTATTCCATGTCCCAGCCCGGACATATACACCAAATTTCAATAATATTCATTGAGAAACAACGGACCAAACGCCATATAACACCCCGTATGCATCTTTTATTCCGAGTTGGCCTATTATTCCGAGTTGGCACTCGCCGATTGGGGCGAGTTAGCCATGAGGCGAGTACACCGATTCCGACACCTTTTCTATTTGCAGCAGGTTAAGTTTACGCGTAATTTAATTCACAAAGTTCCCCAATTGGTATCGTAAATAGAGCGACCTTATTTGACAGAGAATGCCTCTGTTATTGATTATAAAGTTGCTATACATTAAAAACGACAATTCACATGCTCGTTCAAGCGCAGTAGTCTATTTTCCCCATGTTGAAGGACATCCACAAATACTAAATAACGCTAACTTACTGCCGAATGTTTTACACGACAACTGTTAACATATTTGGGCTGAATTCATCTGACGCGGTATTATTCCTCAAAATAAACAACAAAACCATCGTTACTTGGAAATGTAGTTTGGGCTAACATTTACATAAATCCTCCATATCATTATTCCGACACACACGTCAGATGAAAAAGTCACATGAAGTAACCGGCCAAATTGGCCGAAATGATGTTCTGTGATTTCGAAAGGTACAGGCCGAATATACTTTGGCAAATACCGTTTTCCGAAATCAAGGATCCGGGGTCGATTAAACGGTATTTGCCACACTATATTGCGTGTACCTTACTCAAATCACAAAACACCATTCCGTTACCCATTAAATATAATACTAACATAGTGTGACACTAGTTAATCAGATTGTATATTAACCACTATATAATCGTTAAATCCCCTATTAATCTATTCAATGGCGTGTGTATTAGATGGATTATGGCGGATGCAGTATGTATATATGAAAATCAGATTTTGTTGGTTCTGCTCATCAAATGCGATCAAAGGGAGAGAGAGAGAGCTGGAAAGATAAATCGATAGCGAGAGAGAGGGGAGAGAGAAATACATAGATAAATAGATATAAAGAGGGGTAGAGAGCGAGGTGGTATAATGTGTGTTCGTGAAACAGGCGTTTTCCTATAAAGCTGCCACTTGGATAATGTTGATGAAGGAACGTATACTTACCATCATGAGAAGAAGAGTATAACAATGAACGCCGTTGAATGACTCGTGTCGAAGCGATAAAGGATCCTTATTTAATTTCTGATATTTTAAATTTCAATGAGTCATTTCCGGTACATATTGTATGCCGCACACTCCAATCGACGCTTTCCTATATAAGGGCCTCCAAACTCGGTCACGTGATCGGCAACGAAACACTTATAATAAATTCCTAGTTGCCGCATCCGATGCTTATTTCTCGAAAATGCACGGGGGGGGGCAGGAAAAACTTCAGTATACAAGTGGGTCGGTGAGTTCTGAGAGCAGATTTTTGCAATGCCATGTCTTTTTTTCCAAATCCATTCTTGAAGATTAATTATGACAACTAAAACGATTTTGAATGTACAGTTTATATATAAACTGGTCCAATATAGGGTCATTAGTCAAGAGAAGAAGGTTCCTAATTTCAATATTTACCCGATAATTGTTATTTACAAAACAGTATCGAAAGGTGGGTCCCACTTCCTACGAGGAAAAATATGAACCTAACAAATAAAAGATGTTCCATTAGTTATCAAGTTGTTTTATATCCACATTATCGCTGCGATGCCAACGTCAGCTCAATTAATTCTTCTGGTGCTTTATTTGTATGAATAAACAGATTTTCTGTATAATTGTATGATTTCACCATTGGGTAGATGGGACCTTGGATTACTTACATGTATACCTACCGATATAATGAAAAGCTGATTAATTGAACTATATGTATATGTTGCAAACCAAGTATTCATCTTTGAGATGATGACAACATTACAGTAAAATAAAATAAAAAATTTGTCAACGGTATTAGCACCCATACAGATTTTTCGAAAGTACCATAGGCCTTTTCCGGGGAGAGATCAATAC
Source organism: Siphonodentalium dalli (assembly GCA_032622095.1). NCBI lineage: Eukaryota > Metazoa > Mollusca > Scaphopoda > Gadilida > Siphonodentaliidae > Siphonodentalium > Siphonodentalium dalli. The sequence continues at coordinate 32,171,156 of CP136069.1, read as the reverse complement.
AAGTCGCCGATTTTATTCTCCCTATATCCGTTTACCCAACAAAACGGCCCTGTGCCAATGCATTCTCTTATATATGCGAGTCGACCATAGGTCGTCTCGCATATATAAGAGAATGCATTGGCTTAACACATATTAAAAATGATAAAATTGTCAAAGAATGTAGAAAAATATTATAAAAATTGTTAAAAAATGTACGAAAAAATTATAAAATTGTTCAAGAATGTAAGAAAAAATGGTAAAAAGTGTTAAAAAAAGATTTTGTTTTAGGCCAATGCATTCTCTTATATATGCGAGGCGACCTATGGTCGACTCGCATATATAAGAGAATGCATTGGCACAGGGCATAACTGTAACCATCACAATGTGGTCAATGAACCGGTTCCAATGATATCCATATTTGTATGGTGTTATTGAGACAGACATAAGATATTTTAGTCTGTTGAAGCTTTATTTGGGTGTTTTTGGCCGTTTTGTTGGGTAAAGGGTTATATCAGCGCTCTCACTGAATTCATGGATGGTTGTGTTATAAACGACTAAGATGAACTGTTCGGGAACAACGTTGGTGTCTATATCAAACTCCTTGTCTGTTTTATGCTGACACAGCCTTCTTTGCGGAAACCAAGGATGATATGAATCGCACACTACACGCATTCGCAGACTGTACTGAGAGCTGGAAACTCACGATTAATACAAACAAAACAAAAATGATGATTTTTGTTTGTAAGAAATGGCCAAAGTATAGGCCAATATGTACCATCAGAGTAATTGAATTGGAAGTTGTCAAAGAATTTGTATATCTTGTAAAATGTTTGTATATTATATACGGGCAAATTTTGTAGCTCGCGTTCTGTTGAAATAGCCACAATGGCTATGTATGCCATTCGATAGTATCAAACGAATGGAAGTTAAGATATCGAAAGCTTGTAAAATCTACAGGAAATTTGGATTAAAACGGGTCGTCAGTTTCCCTGCCTGCCTAATATCATCAATAAATCTAAAACTTGTCAATTCAGCCAAAATATTCCCGGTGTACATGTATGTTATAGGGCATACCATTTTTTCGTTTTATATATAACTTGATGGATTCAATTGAAGCGAAGTCGACATATCGTACCATGAAATTTGCAAGTTCGGCAAATGCGATCGCCATAATTTAATTGGTATCCGTGTATAAACAATACTAAAGTCTTACCGGACAGGAAAACTGACGACAGCTTTTTGTCGGTAGGTTTCGCTAGTTTTCGGTACGATATATCGCCTTCCCTTCGTTTTATACTATATAATTTTTCATCAAAAGAAGGGAAATTTCATGGCCAATAGGACACTATAAAATATATTGTGGCTGAGATGAACGATTGGGGAATATCATAGATGATGAGTTTTTTTCCCAAAATCGGACTTGTGAACCTTGTCACTGGTAGAGTATATATTGGCATATCTGGTATATTTCCCATTTAATAGATGGAGAGTGTCACACCGGAATGTCAAACGAAAGCGATAAACTTGTCCTAGATCATGCTAAATTGGGTAAAATAGCAGCATGCAAAGATGGCATTGACATGCATGTCCAATAATAGTTACTCATGTTTACATATACTATCAGCGTTTTATTTCATATTACGTTATTGCTATACATATACTCTGCTCCTCTGTTCATGGTGCTATATATTGGCTAAATCTTATCAGTTTAAAAGAAATGTTGCTGCGCATGTATATCAGCCACATATGCCCGACACAAAGCGAGATTTTGAGTTGTTTATGTTAGTCGATGAGTCTGTTCTAAAAAAAATCCGCTGTATCGGGAAGATATACCCTTGTCAGATGTCAGTATTGGATCCTGAAAAGTCATATGCTACTGACTGCGTTTTCTTTTATATCAGAAGAAAATATATTTTACTGCACACTGTGACCACTATTTTTGAACAGGTCTTCGATAAATTTCCATATCTCTTGACAAATTGTAACTTTCTTTGTGGAAGCTGTATTGAATGGAATAGACTTGTGTTATAATATATACAGGAGGCATTCTAATATGCAATCGTATGACGATTCGAGGTCTCTCTGTTTGCAAGAATATATATATCTCTTAAATAGAATGATAAATATACTTGTAATGCTTCTTCTATGTATCTGTTTTTGCTAGCTCATTATGTGAATGCCCTGATTCCCATCCCCATATAAATATGACAGTTGAGAAGATATAATTGATCAAGTGAGTTAATTGGGTCACCATTTGTCGAGATTGTGAAATGTGAACGCCAAAAACTCCTTAAAACGATTAGGAGGTGGCCTGGGTGACTATATATATAACTTATAGGTGGATATCGGCGAATAGCAATCTTATCAATGATAGCGCATATCATCTCGCCATTCGTGACCCAAACGACACCAAATGCGATTTAATTCATCGTATCATTAGAGAAGAATGTGTATGAATTTAGTGGAAATTAATGCTAAATATATTTGTATCAGCTTTGGTGCGCCTGTCATCCTTATGTATGACTTTAATGACGCCACTTTTGACATATTTAAACCACGTCCATCAGACTCATGGATGCATGATATACTGGAGATGATTATATATAGGTTTGTTGGTAATAAACAACTAAACAATTTCTTATCATAGTTATGACCCCCCCCCCCATCTCTCACCCAAACGGCAGCAATTTGACGTCTTTAAATCACACGATTATATTTCTTGTATCATATTATTTTTTTTGCCGCCCTTTCCCTTGTCTTCCCCTGACACAAACTGCATCACTTTAGAAACATTTTAACCCGCACCATTATCTTCAAATAAAATGTTACCCCTCTCAGACCACCTTGGTGCCATCTCGATTGTACCCCGTAGAGTTATATATAGAACACAGACAGGCACAAAGACAGACAGTGCGATGTAATTCCTCATATCGTCTGAGAAGAACGTGTATGAATTTGATGGTAATTGGTACTAAAACTATTTTGTATCAGTTTTGGTAACCCTCCAGTTCCTATTTCGCACTCAAGCGGCGCCACTTTTGTCACCATTAAACCACACACTTAGACTCATTGTGGAGATGCATATATATAAAACTAGCAGGTGACCCGACTTCGCCAGGGCTTTGCCCTTGAATTTACGATTTTGAAGGTCAAGGTCAGGTCGGAGTCACGATTTGACCCGTCCAAAACACTCCCCGGACAAAATCACCCGTAGATATCAAATTTCGTCGAAATCCGTCCAGCAGTTTTCCCGGCCATAGCTAACAGACAAACAAACAGACAGAAGTCCCAAAATATATATTAGATCATTTGTGGGTACCCGTTTCAAGGTGAAGGTGACCTCGGGCGGAAAAACTGACCCAATGAAAATCTCCCCCATTCCCAGGAACCCCTAAGTACGAACACAGACAACACGCTCATGTCTGTACACAGACACAGCACGCTCATGTCTGGACACATACACGCTCTTTATCAACGACACTGCGGATACGAACGCTCTTTAACTATCACGCGATTAACCCATGAATTCCCATTGCGGAGGCGGGGGATTGGAGAATGAGTGCTCTGACGTTCTCAGAAGCGGTGCGATGACAATCCATCTGTGATTTTACCCTTAGATAGGATGTTTGGGCTCAATCCGTCGGGCAGTTTTCCTGGCCATAGCTAACAAACAAACAAACAAACAAACAGAAGTCCCAAAATATATTAGACTAGCCGATGAGCCCGACGTTGTCCGGGCTATTCAAAAACCAAATTTCAAGTCGATAGCTCTACCCGTTTCCGAGATCTGGTCTGCGCATGCGCGAAACTGGCGTTGCACGGGCTCGGCGACCCGATAAGATTCGTATCCGGGGCAAGATACATTCACATACCAAATTTCAAGTCGATAGCTCCACCCGTTTCCGAGATCTGGTCTGCGCGTGCGCGAAGCTGGCATCGCACGGGCTCGGCGACCCGATAAAATTTGTATCCGGGGCAAGATACATTCACACACCAAATTTCAAGTCGATAGTTCCACCCGTGTCTATATATTAGATGTTCCCGTATATCTCTCTGCATATGCTAATAACGTTGAATGGTAAACAAACGCTCTTTATAGCGATGCATCAAAAACAAACGCTCATTAAATTATCACTTGATTAACCACCGCAGTGCCTTTTTTGTGACTGAGAGTGGAGAACGGGTGGTCTGAGCTTCTCCAAAACGCGACGCCGACGGTGTCCGTGGAATTTTACCTTTGGATAGGAAGTTTGGTCTCGATTGGCCAACCCGTTTTCGATTCTATAAAGGACAAACATACAGAGGTCTTCAAACTATATATGAGACTAGCAGGTTGACCCGACTTCGTCCGTGCTGTTTCCCCTATGCTTTTCGGCGAACTGCGCGATTTGACCTTGAATTGTCCATTTTGAAGGTCAATGTCAGGTGGGGGTCACGATTTGACCCGTCCACAACACTGCCCCGACAAAAGTACCGACAAAAGTACCCGTCGAAATCCATCCGGTTTTACCCGATTTGACCTCGAATTGATAATTTTGAAGATCAAGGTCAGGTCGGGGTCACGACTCGACCCGTCCAAAATACCTAGTGGAAAAAAGTAACCCTACGTATCAAATTTCGTCAAAATTCGCGATTTGACCTTGAATTGACCCGATTTCAAAGTCAGTGTCACGTCGCACGAGCAAACGAATAGGCTTACGACACTCCCCATACGAAAGTATCCCAAGACACTAATTTTCATCGAAATCCCGTGATACTCGGGCGTTCGACCTTGAAATGACCCGATTTCAAGGTCAAGGTCACTCCACGTGCAAATTAACAGGCCCATGCCAGTCCACGGCCGAAAGTACCCCCACGTACCAAGTTTCATCGAAATCGGCTTTGCCGTTTTCGAGTACATTGCGAACAGACAGACAGACACACACACACATATCTCCCAAAATATATAATAGACTAGCCGATGAGCCCGACGTTGTCCGGGCTATTCAAAAACCAAATTTCAAGTCGATAGCTCCACCCGTTTCCGAGATCTGGTATGCGCATGGCGAAGCTGGCGTCGCACGGGCCCGGCGACCCGATAAAATTCGTATACGGGGCAAGATACATTCACATAGCAAATTTCAAGTCGATAGCTCCACCCGTTTCCAAGATGTCGTCTGCGCATGCGCGAAGCAGGCGTCGCACGGGCTCGGCGACCCGATAAAATTCGTATTCGGGGCAAGATACATTCACATAGCAAATCTCAAGTCGATAGCTCCACCCGTTTCCGATATCTCGTCTGCGCATGCGCGAAGCGGGCTTCGCACGGGCTCGCCAATACGACAACGACGACCGCCTGGTCAAACTACACACACGTACCAAGTTTCGTCCCGATCGGTCGAGAATCGTAGATTTGTATAAATGAGAGACAAACAAACATACAGACAGACAGACAGACAGGGGTCTTCAACATATATATGAGACTAGCCGATGAGCCCGACGTTGTCCGGGCTATTCAAAAACCAAATTTCAAGTCGATAGCTCTACCCAGCCCGACGTTGTCCGGGCTATTCAAAAACCAAATTTCAAGTCGATAGCTCTACCCGTTATCGAGATCTGGTCTGCGCATGCGCGAAGCTGGCGTTGCACGGGCTCGGCGACCCGATAAAATTCGTATCCGGGGCAAGATACATTCACATACCAAATTTCAAGTCGATAGCTCCACCCGTTTCCGAGATCTCGTCTGCGCATGCGCGAAGCGGGCGCCACACTGGCTCGCCAATACGACAACGTCGACCGCCTGGTCAAACTACACACACGTACCAAGTTTCGTCCCGATCTGTCGAGAATCGTAGATTTGTATAAATGACATACAGACAGACACAGACAAACAGAGGTCTTCAAAATATATATGAGATATTGTTGAAAATTGGCGAATATACAAATTCGTATCAAATTTAAGGTCCCCATATCTCTCACCCAAACGGCAACATTTTGGTGTATCTAAACAACAAGATTAGATTCCTCGTGTCACGGAGAATGATATGTATCAATCTGGTGGAAATCGGCACTAAACATATTGTTTTATCAATTCTGTGTCCCTCTCACCTCTATGCAACACTGAATCGAATGGCCCCACTTGTGACATCCTTAGACTACACAATTACACTCATGATATCATGGAGATGATTATTTATAAGTTTGGCGACTAAACAAATTTTTATCAAATTTGGTGCCCACACCTCCCCACCCAATCTCTCACCGTAACAGCACCAATGTGGCGTCTTTAAATCACACGATTAGCTTTCTCGCATCATGATAAGAACGTGTATCAATTTGGTGGAAATTGGCTCCAAAAATATTATGTATCAATTTTGGTGCCCCTCTCCCTTTTAGTGGGCCCCTGACTCGAATTAGGCCACTTTTGACATATTTAAGCCACACCATAGGGACTCGATCCTCATACCATGGGGATGATTTTGTATAAGTGTGGTGGCAGTCGGCGACTAAACCCATTCTTATCAAATTTAGTGTCCCACCCAATCTCTCATCCAAACGACACCAATTTGACGTCTTTAAATCGCACAATTATATTCCTTGTATCATGAAGAAAAATCTATATCAATTTGGTGGTAATCGGCGCTAAAATAAGTTTGATCAATCTTACGTTTTTCATGGGCATCAAAATTATTACTATGAATACTTGTGATAGTTTTGAGTTATAACATGCCCCTAATGTTTTATCCAGTTTGTTTTTAAATTCGCTATAGCATGCCTAAGCATACCCAAAACAAATTCAACCCAAATAAATCTAAACAAAAAAACAAAACAAATTTTTTTTTTTTAATTTTTTTAGGGCCGATTTTCCAGACCGTAAATTAGGGCCGATAAGATCGGCCCCTGGCATTGAAATGCTTAAGGCAAATTTCGTTTCAAGTGCATTAATGTTTGAGCTTATACTTAGACTGCTTCGCAGCATGCATGTAGTCTATATATTTGATTCGTTGCATGTTCAATGTTGAAATGCGTTGCGCTTAATTGAACATCCTGATACCATAGATCATACATTGAACATCCTGATGTGAACATCCTGATGTGAACATCCTGATACCATAGATCATACATAGATCATACATAGATCATACATTGAGCATTTTCTAGTTTATTGAACTGCTCTAAAAATTGTAATTGTTTTCAAAAGTCACTTTTGGAAAATACTATTGGTGCTATCAGAACGCGGAATTAGCACAAACTATTGTTGTTGATTAACAATGGAAATTATACAGAATAGAAAAAAATATATACATAATTAAGCAATCAAGATACATATGCATTCCGTTCACTCGTTCTTATATGCCGACACACCATAGTGCATGCGGATCTTGCAAACAAGTTTGGGTACCATCAGCATTCCCACACCGGGGAAACTCTCAGGCAAATTAGTACGAATTGACTTAAAGGATATAAATGTGCTAATTGTGTGCAGTATAATCTGCGTGTATAATTTACAGTCTCACCATAGACTACACGTATATACACGTATGTGGACAATCCCGAGTCCTGGAAGTCTACATATGCGAAATGCAAATTTCAATCAGTTTCAATTGGAAATTTTCCAACGTTAATATTATATATAAGGGGTGTCAGTTTGGAGAAAAAAAGTTTAATGTGCCAGTTGTGTAATTCCGACCCAAGTAGGTGCAAATGATATTTCACAAACATGGGATTTTGGTCTTGTCCTAGTCGTGTGGAGGGGGGGGGGTATTGATGGACATTTCAAGTTGGACAACCCCTATCGGAGACCCTCTAGGCATCACCCTCTCCATGTTTTAGACGATATATTATGTAAAATATTTGGAGAGTTTATTCTAAATTTCATAACATAAGTTGAGAACTATAATAATATGGGTAAATGCAGATGAGTTCTGGCACACTTCATACGTCACCGAGAATACGCATGGAGCTTCATTGTGGACCGGAAGTCACGTGGTATCGGCTCCCGTGTATTCTTCATAGTATGACGTGTACCAGGATATGATCAGGTATTCCTAACACAACTTTACCAGCTGTATACGATGAATAAATATAGACCAATCCTCGCACAATTCAACATGTATGTCACCGGTGATATGGAGCTTCAGTATGGACCGGAAGTCACGTGGAATCGGCTTCTACGTTTCGGTGATAGCATGCATAACGTGTACCAGGATATGATCAAGTATAACTTCAAAACTTTTACCAGCAAAGCGTCGACCAATCATCGCACACTTCAACGACACCGACAATACGTCACGAAGCTGAATTGTGGACCGGAAGTCGCGTGATATCGGCTCCCGCATCTGGGTGAGAGCGTAACGTGCTTCAGGATGTGCTTAAATATAACTTAGTAAAGTTTATCAGCAGTGCTGAAGTCATTCGTGTTCAATTCTTCTGAATTGTGTCAAACATGCATGGCTATGCATACTTTAACCTTCATGAATATTAATGTATTCACATTATATAATTAAGAAGTAATCTGAGGATTTAACCCTTTCATGACTCGAGCTTTTTGCGAAAACCCTGTGCCAGTGCATTATCGTATATATGCAAGTCGCCCATGCATATAGGGCGCCTCGCATATATATGTTAATGCATTGGCGCATTCGATTAGATATGCGACGCTCTCTATATTTATAAGAGAATGCACCGGGACGGGGTTTTAATGCTGCATCCACGCATCACCCGTCATAAAAGGATTTAACGTGATCATGCGATTTTCTACTATTAAATCAACAAACTGGTGTCCAGTGTACTGAAATTATCACTATATAAAGATATCCATGGCCGCATTTCTATTCTAAATACTCCTATATTACTTATTATCTCCATGTCCCATACCTGAATATGAATCATTCTGCTATTGTATTAACTTGTTTGTGTCTGTCGTCTGTTTTATATTACTTGAATACCCAATCCAAATTGATAATAGACCATTCCTGTGTATAACTTTATTTATTATACGATCCAAACCTTATTCCATTCAATAAACCCATTATATAAACCCATTATATAAACCCATTATATAAACCCATTATATAAACACATTATATAAACCCATTATATAAACCCATTATATAAACCCATTATATAAACCCATTCAATAAACCCATTCTATAAACCCATTCTATAAACCCATTATATAAACCCATTCTATAAACCCATTCTATAAACCCATTATATAAACCCATTCTATAAACCCATTATATAAACTCATTATATAAACCCATTATATAAACCCATTATATAAACCCATTATATAAACCCATTCAATAAACCCATTCAATAAACCCATTATATAAACCCATTATATAAACCCATTCTATAACCCATTCTATAAATTGTGATATTAAACTTTCGTTTCATAACAGGAAATAGTTCCAAGTGACATTGGACTTCCGGTTTATCGTCTGTTTACTTTCCGTACGCTACGTCTCAAAATACTATGGCTTCCAATTTTTTTTCAACAAATTATAATGAATGAAGAGTTTGAAAAGATATGTCATTAAATATACGCCCGTCTTTATTTACCTGGGACTATATCTTTACGCAAACAACACATAGTTACGTGAAACGTCATCGCATACCTTATAGAAGCCGATGTTGGTCTCGCGTCCCATTTGTTTATTTAAGTATTTTTTGTCGAGGTTTTGGATCATGCAATAAATAGAATCTATAACTCGCCCCCAGTTTATAGCGAAATTTGCAAAACTCGTCAAGTAAATTAGGTCATCGCATGCCTTATAGAAGCCGATGTTGGTCTCGCGTCCCACTTTTTTATTTAAGTATGTTTTGTCGAGGTTTTGGATCATGTAATAAATAGAATCTACAATTCGTCCCCAGTTTATAGCGGAATTTGCGAAACTCGTCCAAAGGCTCGGTTCAGACCTAATTTACTGGACTCGTTTTGTAAATTCCGATATACATTGGGGACTAGTTGTAGATCCCCTATAACTGCATGGGTAGAAGAATCCATTCAGTATAGAAGGAGTTAAATTCGATGTGCGTTCCCTATATTTGCGTGCACATACTAACAACCATTGTACATACTGACATACATGGTACATACTGACATTCATTGTGATTTTCAGACTCCTAAATAGAATAGTCTTCCATACGGAGTCGGCAGGACAACACGTTTATTGGTGACATAAGGAAAACATTTTAATAAAATGGCAGCTTAATATAAAAATGAGTTCTGGCACACTTCATACGTCACCGAGAACATGCAATGGAGCTTCATTGTGGACCGGAAGTCACGTGGTATCGGGTCCCGCTTCTGCTTGATAGTATAACGTGTACCGGGATATGATCAAGTGTCACTAATATAAGTTTGCCAGCTATATTCGATGAATAAATACCTAAAAATGCATATAAATCATCCCAAAGTGGGTGCATATTGGCATGTTTCCAAGAGTTCTTGAAACGTAGATCCGATATAGGATTTTCGTCGGCTTTTCAAAGAAACTGCATGTTCAATTGTTTCAGTATTGTTAAAGGTGCTGAATCCGAATTAACGCTCACAAATTACTATTTCCTTGGCTTCAGGTGTAAACAATATTTGATTCGAGTCGAGGAACCCACCCATCAAAGCTAGGAGTGATCAGATTTCGATGTTTGAAATCTATTATTCTAATTATAAATGGCCCAGTAAACTGTCGACGAGAAGAATTTATCTGACCAGATAGTGGGCGAAGATCGATAACTCTAAAATCCAGTGGGCTTTTTGTGTCAGATATTTGACAACCGGAAAAATTTCGCTAAACAAAATGTTCACAAATAACAGGTTTTGGGCAATCTTATACTATAGGTGACTGTGGTTAGCATTATTTTTGGGCAATTAATCGATTCTGATAACTGAAGCGGCACTTCAAAAAATGTTGTTGTTGTTGTTATTGAAATCTCATGATATTGGGACCGTCGAATCGGATTGAGTGCCTTTAAGAGTTAAATTTGGCCATGAACTGGGATGTCCGATCACATAGTTTCCACCCCCAAAAAAACATAGAAATAGTGGATTTGGCACTGTCAAATTTAAATATAATAGTTAAATATAAATATAATAGGTTAACCCAAGATGTGTCCAACCCGATAATACATAGACTATACAATACTAGTTGATAAACAGCATAATAATGTATGCATGAGTGATTCGGGTGGCTGACAAACAGCATAATACTGTATGCATGAGTGATTCGGGTGGCTGACAAACAGCATAATACTGTATGCATGAGTGATTCGGGTGGCTGACAAGCAGCATAATACTGTATGCATGAGTGATTCGGGTGGCTGACAAGCAGCGTAATACTGTATGCATGAGTGATTCGGGTGGCTGACAAGCAGCATAATACTGTATGCATGAGTGATTCGGGTGGCTGACAAGCAGCGTAATACTGTATGCCTGAGTGATTCGGGTGGATGTTGTGACTGCTATGATGGAGGTCATATTCAGATCTGGCGTGTGTCTGTTCATACATATTCGCTGGGGCATGCATCGTAATAATGTCGTCCATTCACATTAAAAAGTCCACCACATGACACCAGTGTTCTCCTGTGGATAGGGAATGATATATGTCGAAATTATTAGATCGTTGCTCTCCATAACACTAGGTGGTATTTCATATTATGTTACGTGAGATTTGGATGACAGTTTCTAGTTGTTCTCAATTAAGTGATATTTTTGCATTGGCCTTTATAACATTTGATATTTTCGCGTTGTTCTCTATAACAATTGATATGTTCGCATTGTTCGCTTTTACAATTGATATTTCCACGTTATTAGCTATACCATTCGATATTTTCGCATTGTTCGCTGTAAAAATTGATATTCTCGCATTGGCGCCAATAACATTTGATATTTTCGCGTTGGTTGTTGGATTACATTAGCATTATCTGTTATCCCGCCAGATTTCCAAACTCTGAAATAGAGGATCTACAACGAGTCCCCAGTTTATAGCGGAAATTTTAAAAACTCGTCCAGTAAATTAGGTCTGGACCGAGCCTTTGGTGATGTCCAGACCTAATTTACTGGACGATTTTGTAAATTTCGCTGTAAACTGGAGACGAGTTGTATATTCTATTTATTATATGACCCAAAACCTCGATAGAACATACTTAAATCAACAGATTGGTCTATAAACTAATAAATGGCCTGCGATGACGTTTCACGTAACTATGCGTTGTTTGCCCGAATAAAGAAATAGTTCCAGGTAAATAAAGACTCTTTGACGTATTTAATGCGTAAATTTACTTAAATAACTTTTCGAACTCTTGCATTAGAGTTTGTTGGAAAATATTGGAAGCCAGAGTATTTTTAGATGTAGCGTATATGGATTGATTGACTGATTTATTAAATGAGTGGGGTTTAGTGTCGCTTTCGGTAACTAAGGTCATATCACGACATTGCCAGTGGTTAGTGTTGGAGAAAATCCGTACGCATGAACGTGGCTAGAGGGTCTCCGTTGGGGGCTGTCCACTTTGATGAATTCCAGATGCACAAATCCCCCCCCCCTTTAATCCGACCATACAAGTTTTGCATAATTCCATTGCACCCCATTGGATCTCAGTGCTCAAGCGTAATAGCCTATTTATTCATTAACCATGGTTTATGAGAACATTCAGATATTTATTTGAACCTGAAAATTGCATTAATCCTAACATCTAGTGGTCCAACTCCAGACAAATGCACACGGCTACGAACAAGAGACCAGGACCACCAGGCCGAACATGGTTGCTTGGCCCGGTGTGAGAAAGTTTTGAAAACTAAACAAGAAAATCGCCAAATCTTAGCATCTAGACTTGTCTCAAGCTTTCCTAGTGTTTGAAATTTCAAACCTCATACTCTCCCTTAGGTTGGAAATTCTCCAACTGATGACCATTTCAGTCTACAATTTTGACCAAATGTAGTGAAATACTGTTTTCTTAAACTAATTAGCAGTTTTTTTTATTGGCCACTAGGGAGGGACCATTTTGTGTTAGAAAATTTTGAAATCTGAACAAGAAAATCGCAAAATACTAGCATCTAGACTAGCCACTAGCCTGCCTAAAGTTGGAAATTTCAAACCTGACACCTCACTTATGTTAGAAAATTTCCAACTGATGACTTTTCCTATGACAATGTTGACCAAATGTAGGGCAATATTGTTTTCTTAAATTAACTATTAATTAATGACAACATAAGGTTGGAAAATTGGAAAGATTCCAACTGATGGCAATTTCAGTCCAAAATTTTGACCAATAGTAGGAACATATGCAAATATTGGTCCAAAAACAATAATTTCCCCAATAATGATGTTAGGGCAAACTGATGCTGTTATTAAAAAAATTTAACGGTACTCTTTGTTTTGTCTTTTTCGCAGTGTTCCAATAATCTGAGCATATACAAGAAAAGCCATCATGCGTATCAAACATTCAAAAATTTATTTATTGCAAAACATTTTTAATACCGGTTGTATTAGTTGTTGAAAATCGACTATATTCAAGATGATTAATCGCGTCGTTTTAGAAGCACCAGCAGAGGCATTATTATATTTTTTTTTTAATAAATATGTTTTTGAATGCTTCATACACGCACTGATTTTTTCTCAAATCGCTCGGGTTAGCAAAACACCGCGGAAATGACAACTTTAGAAAAAATAACGATACTTATTCGTAACGGCATCATTTTGCCCTACCCGCATCATAGCAATTCAGCAGGACTACCAGCATCATATCTTATTAGCAGGACCACTTGGCCACGGGTGTATAACATTTGAAATCATTCAGTTGTTTTGCGACGATCCCTTTATCATACAGCGCGTAATGGAGTGAAATAGTTTCAACACGTTTTGCATGAATTGATGTACAATTAGAAAGGAAAACCGAAACCTATTTAAAGTCCAGACATTGGTGTTTTATATTCTGTGCAACAACGTATGACATTCGAATTTGTCAAGTTCTCCTTTATAACATTTTGATGATGTTCCAGAACAATTACACTGCACTGCTGTCGTACAGTATATCCACCCGGAACTCCACTCAAGTAAACATATTTGGAAAAACAACATGAGATCAAACCTGGACGATATACTATAGAAGTTCTATGCGTGTAAATTACGAGACGGTACATAGCTATATATATGGATATATATTAGTTGGTTAAGCATATGCATTACCAATAAGTGTATTGCAATACAAATTGGTATTGAGTTTGGAAGACAAGTGCAATCCACTTATGCTTAACCTCCTCTCCCAACTGCTGTATAACATTGGAAATAATTTGGGTTGTCAACACAATAGGTATAGCATATTTACAAGTTAGTATAATAGTTGTACATTATGGATGTCCGTTTGTGAGAACATCGTGTTGCTCAAACTTCTTGCCACTCGCAGTATGGTGATATGGTTTCGTTTGCCGTGATTATCTTATACTTAATTATGTTGTTATCAGGTCACAATCAGTGGACATTTTGATTGCATACAAAGAACCGTAAATAGTAAATCATAACTACGGATATTGCTAAATGACAACTGGTATATATACACTCTTAGAACACATGTATGTGTATAAATTCTACACAGTATATTTTAATTTTGATCTTAGAAATTGTGTAGAAATGGCACATGACACATGTGTCGGTGGAATTTTCTCAGCATTGAATATGAGTAAATATGTGAGTATATTATAGTTAGTAGATGATTTGTGCTCTATTTGAGACACAAACCTCGTAAAACTACCATATTAAACGTTTCCTCGCATGCTGGGGTGCATGTACGTCATAATGTTTTGTGACAGGGAATTCTATAAGTTTATAACATTGCCAAACAGTTCAGGTAGTATATCTTTAGGTAAAGGTACCAAACTCCAATATATTTTATATATACCTACTAATATGATCTTGATGGCGTTAAGTGAAAATAAGGGAGAGGACTTACAAAAAAGCCACAATATAGGCTTGTTGTCTCATCCCTTTCCAATCACCCATACTCATCCATTAGCATTTTTGTAAAATATTCAACTTGTTTTGTATTGGGAATAAATATTGTTTACACCAAGTGAAAATAACTTTCAAATATATGTGCAACGTTTGGGGTAGGTGGTTTATTGTGCAGTAAATTGATTCCATGGTGAAGTTTTGCACTTTTCTCACACATTTCCCTGTCACAAAACATTACGACGTACATGCACCCCAGCATGCGAGGAAACCATTACCATCATGCTGACAAAAAGTACATTCGGAAACACCTCGTCAAGCTCCTGAACAGGACTCTCTACGACAACAACATGATCTGCGATATATGTGTCCAATGCTTCCAAAACGAAACTGAACACATCACCAACTCATGTAACTCAGATTCCATGCAAAGGTTGCGATATGTCTATTGGTGTGACAACCGGTTTGACCTACACGTTTTCACCTTCTTGAACGGTCTGGAACTCTACAAACATATTGCGATTTCTTCTCGGCAACATTAGCACATTTCTTCCTTTCGTAAATGACACCTGGGCACAGCTAATTTTGTTATCTTCCGCGTTTCTGAACTACGGCTCACAACGTATACGCAAGTGACCGATCATGGGAAAACACATTCGCGACACAACGTAATATGCAACTGAAAAATAAAAATGTTTATGTTCCTCAGAACATTACAATGCGAAAAGAACATGTATACTAATGCTTGATGTTTGAGAACGCTGATTTGGCACTAATGTTGCCCATCGCATCGTAATGTGCGTGTATAGTGTATAATTTCTTCTCATGTTTTTTCAACTTATTTGTAAATTCTCAGATATTGAGATAATATGTCTTGACAATACTGTCGACTGAGCATAATAATTTTGTAAGCTCTGCTGTAAAGGAGATCAATAAATAAATAAATACTAATAATGTCCAACCAATACCCCAGTCTGGGTGTTTCATAAACATCATGGAAAACAATTAGTACAGCACGAACAATGTCTGAATGCTTATTGACGGGAATTTGTTCGAAGCAGAAAAATTGAGCGTGAACCGCCGAATCAAATGTATTCAATCTCTATTGGAGTGTTCTCTTCCTGTAAAATTATAAATGTGTGCCATGTATGCGGATTTAATGTGGAGGTTCTAGGTTCGTGAGTGTTCTGATGCTACCATTGGTTTGTTATTGCTGCAAGCACGGATCTGCGTGGTGGCCAAGCCTTGAAATAGCTTGTCTGTCATTTGCAGAATGAGGTCCCCAGAGGGTGAATTTAGTGATATTACCCCACATAGCGGGCTAGCATCACCAAATTCAGCCTCTGTGGACCTCATTCTGCTTACACCTAAGCAGAATGAGGTTCCCAGATGGTGAATTTGGTGATGCTAGCCCGCTATGCGGGGTAGCATCACTAAATTCACCCTCTGGGGACCTCGTTCTGCAAATGACAGACACGATATTTCAAGGCTTGGTGGTGGCACATCGGCCTCTTTTCTACCATTGGTTCGCTAATTCAGAAGTGTTCTCTTCCTGCGAAAGTTTAATGAATGGCCTGTATGCGGATACATATATAGAGGTTCTGGATTCATGTGCGTTCAGATGCGACGATTTGTTTGTTGGAACTGCGCAATACCGATCTGCGTGGTGCAACCTCAGCTTCGTTTGCACCAATTTGACACATACTAGCCGTTTAGCAGCATAGGTAGCAGTACACGATTTCCAGCAATTTTGGCCAGCCTGGGATCGGGTACTGTGCTTCAAATCAATGCTGAGCCATTATCTTTGGCATAGATCCCATCAAGCATGTTTTAATTTCGACACAAATTTTAGGTATAACCATTTGTCTGTACTTTAGCTCTTCTTCGTACAATTTGTTATTCAGTTATGCAATTGGTTTGCACACACAAAACGCTCAATTTTACCCATTTTTTGACTCAAATTGACCATTTTCAACCCAAAAACAGACCATGCTAGAGCGAATGTCAGTAAATAAGCTTCTTCCACCTGATAGATCTGTGTTAGAGCTGAGAAATATTTGAAATAGAAAAAAAGTTATTGTATCAATTTGAAAAAAATGTCTTGCGAGCCCAGATGACAGAACTCAGGGGAGAGAAATCGGGCTATTTTCCTGTAACCAATAACTCATATTTTGCCTCCACTGAATAAGAAAACCCTGTTGCGTATCAAAAATTTTCACCTGTTTGAGAACTTTCCCAGCTTTGTAAAATAATTAAACCTTCAAACCAGTAAATACACATTTAACACAGGCTACACTGGCTGTTATGTCCCCCAGATACTTATTTTTTTATTTTTCAGACCCCCTACAACCCGTGAAATCGTGTACTGCTACCATAGCACTGCTAGACTCGAGTTTGAAGCTCTTTGTTCTTAATTATGTCATTAAATAAAGTTTAGCAGCATAGCGCGGCTATAGAATCAAGCATGAAACTGTGTTTCTTAATTCTTTCATTACAATGGCGACCACTTCCATGAGTTCATCCTCCGAGCTTTCGGTACTTGTAAGCTTCTCTGTTACCTTGCGTCGGTATCCGCGGGGTGCAGGAGCCCGCTGTGCTTTGACACTCAGTCCCGTTTCCTCGTCCGTGGACGAGTCATGGTTTTGTAATGACCCTGAGCGCATGAGTCGCGCTTTTCGACGGTGTAAGCGCAACTTAAGCTCGCTTAAAGGGATATCTTCATCATCTGAGTCTGAACATTGTCTCCGAAATCGAGCGATTACATCACCAGGCAATGGTTCTGTCTCATCGCCAGAAGATCCACCGCAGGGTTAGGGACAGGGACGTCGCTATCTTCATATTTCGGGGGTACAACAAACGTTTGAGCGCGTTTGTTGTTGTCAGTCTTGGGGATTTTCCATTCAAGGTTGGCCTTGTGCATATGTTCAGCATGGGATTGTGTGACCTTCCCAGTTAATTGATTCCTTAACTCGAAAGTAACGCGCATTATTTGTTTGGTTATGCGGTAGTAGGGTTTCCATTTACTTTCCAGTTTGCTTTTTCGCAAATGATTCTTAACATAGACGGCCTCCCCAATTTCGCATTTAGTGTCCTTTTTGTCAAATTTCGCCGCTTGTTGGCGTTTATCCTGTTTCATGTGTTGGGGTACCAGCATATATGATTTATATTGTTGTTGCAAGGCTATTTACGCCTGGGTTTCAGGAGATTATCTATTGGGAACACGACATCCCGGTTGTATAACAAAAAAAATGGGGGAAATTTTGAAGATTAATTTTTGTTAAATCGGATCGCAGCTAGTGTTTGATTTAAATGCACGTCCCATGTGTTGAGCTGGTCCGCCATTTTATTCGAGAGTTCGTCATGTAACGTGCGGTGAAACCACTCCACCCTAGCGTTGCTTTGGGGATGATAGTATGACGTAGTCACATGATGAATGTTTAATGCCTTCAAGGTGCCCCTGACCTTGTAATTGATGTTCTCGCTGCCATTGTCCGTGACATTTTTTTAGAGGCAACCATGTCGCGGGAAGATTTCGTCGATCAGGAGATGAACAACGTTATCTGCTGATTTGTCCTTGACCGGAAATGCTTCCGCTCATCTACTGTATACATGTATGTCTACGAAGCTGATAATATAACGATTACCCGATAAAGATGAGGGCAGGGTCTGTGTTGGACCGAATTTTACTTTTGCCAAATAATTTGCCAAATGAAAATATTTTTTGCCAAATTATTTTAGCAATTGCCAAATGCTATCCCTGATAGTAATTTTCTGCAGCCTTAAGTCTTATGTTTAACTCGCGGTTTAAACGATATCGATAGAAAAGCAGTTAGTTAATAATTAATTATACTCATATCTCTTTTGTGGTTTATCAATAAGCCGATCACCGAACAATACAACGGTAGAAGCCACTAGAAGGGTTTTTTCCATCAGAAGGGCACATCATAGCAGGATTAGTAATCCATCTAACCATCCATACTAATGCTTTAACGAGATTAATGAGATTAATTGCATCTTAATAGAGGTGTTAACTTTCCCTATACCTTATAAAACACCACTAATTAAATTATGTTGTAAGAGTTTCCTGAAATTAATGGTATTGATTCACCAATATTTTTCAAATTGCTTAAGTATTTAAAAAGTTACTTGCCAAAACTTTTGCCAAATGAAAATATTGTTTGCCAAATGTGAATTATTTTTGCAATTAGCAAGCGGCAGCACGAACCCTGGATGAGGGGTAGGGCCCGATAGATCTAAACCAATTTGAGCGAAAGGGTAAGTGACTGTATCTGGTGTTTGCATTTTAGGAAACTGTTTCTGCAAAGACCTGACTTTGTACGTCACACATTTGCTAACGTAACAGTTGAGTTCATTGTACAGTCTGGGCCAAAATTATTTGGATTTAATTGCATCATGCGTCTTGTCAATTCCCAAATGGCCATTGTTATCATGGTATTGTTGGATTACGTTGGTTTGAAGATGTGTGGTACCCAAAGGCGTGGGGTCGGTTCTGCGTCAGCTAATATAGTACCCCATCAATCATCAAGTGTTTATTGTTCCGGATGTCCTCTCCTTTGTGGTGGGCACCCAGAACTGACGAGATTTCCGGGACTCTCTTTTATTCCTCAAGGATATTGAAGTTGGGCTTGTTGAACAAGATATATGTAGGCTGGTAGATCTTGCAAATTTGATTCTTACTCGGCGACTCCTTTGGAGTTACCTCGCAGCTTGCAAAATCTTTGGGTTGAAATTAACATGAATTTAAAACGGCAACCTCTGTCTGTGTTTTGGCGATCACGATTATTGTCATTTATGTTTACTTCTACTTCTGCGTTTTCCTGTTCTGTATATGTATTAGGGGGTGTTCTGCACAGTGATTATATGGGCCTGCTATATATTCGATGTTACAGTTATATCCAGCTATGCCCAAAGCCCACTGTTGGATTTTCTTGTTCTGCTTGGGGGGATTCCAAGATATATTTGAGTTGTTTATGGTCTGTTTTTATTGTAAAAGTGGCATTATGGAGGTAATGGTCCAACCTTTGCAATGCAAAATTAATTGCATATGCCTCTTTTTCGACAGTTGGCCATCGTGATTGAGTATCACCTAGTTTGTTTGAGAGATAATAGATTGGTTCTTCAATGCCATCTTCGCCTAACTGGGTCAGGCAGGCGTCAATTCACTTGCATCGGTATATAACGTATAGGCCATTGCTGTATTCGGGTAGGCAATGAGGGGTACTGCTGTCAGTTTTTTTCCTTTAGTTTGTCAAACGAACTGTGGCAAGCTTGGTCCCATATGAATTTAGCATATTTTTGTGTAAGTTGCACGATAGTAGTTACTCATACCACTGAAGGAATGTACCTCATTGACTGAAGTTGGGGGGGGCAGGAGACCGGATGGCATTGACCTTGTCAGGGTCAGGTCGGACATCATCGGTATTAATTATAAAACCCAAATATTGCGTTTCCTGTTTCAAAAACTGGCACTTCTTAATTTTTAATTTCAGCATATGTTGGCGCAATTTTGGATATGATCCAAATATAATTCAAGGGACTCACTGTATATTAAAATATCGTCTAAGTAAGCAATTGCATAATATCCCATTCGACATAACACTTGGGCCATGAGCTGAGATAAAACACTGCCAGCATTTCTGACTCGGTGGCATGCGAAAGCTGTCTTTTGTTTGTCTTCCTCTGCGACCTGGCTTGCCAGTATCCAGATTTCAAATGAAGGGTGGTAAAGAATTTAGATTTTCCAAGAAGGGCCAAAATATCGTCGATGACCGGAAGTGGATATGACATGGGCTTGGTCATGGAATTGAGCTGCCTAAAGTCGGTACAAAATCGTTTTGTGTGGTCTTTCTTATCGACCATCACTATAGGTGCCGAACAGCTACTGAAACTTGACCTGATAATGTCTGCTTCGAGCATATCATTTATGACAGTGTCGACCAGCGGTCGTTTATTCAAGGGGGTGCGATACGGACGAAGTTTTATTGGGGGATGATTTCCTGTGTCAATGTGCATTTTAACTGTGCTGGTTTGAGTCAGCTCAGTGTCTTTTTCAGCAAACATGGCTGAGTTGTATTATAAACAACGTCAACAGTGCCTCTCGATATTGATCTGAGCATGAAACTTCAGCAAAATTCATTTTTTCCTCTGCCTAGGGTGCTGATTTAGAGTTGTCTGCCCGATTATAATTGGTGTACCGATGAGTGTAGCCATTGTGGGGATAATTTCTGGCTGCTGGGAATTGGGATCCCTGTGATAATGAGTTGAATTCAAGATTAGTGTCTGGTTTGCATACGACTGATTTCCCCACTACACTGCCACGCCATAGGTGAAAGGTTTTATTAGTGTTATTGATAAGTAGCACTGGGACTTTATGTCTTACCTAATCCCGAAATCGAGTTGCTAATTTCCAGACCAGGTTCTGATGCCAGGTAACCTTTCTCGATTTGGGCCACTTCCACTAACGTTGATTTATTAAATGCAGCTAATTCTTTCGATTTCCCCATTCATAAAGTTGAAGTTTGAGGTTTTAAACTAACATGAGCCAATCTCAAAAGCGAAGCTATATGTGCGTCCTCCTCCCAAGGCATGTATACATCACTGACCTTGAGAAATCCAAGATCATAATACAGTCTGACCCCCGAGAGGTCAACCAATATCTCCATAAGATCATGTTCCGGGTCATATCATTCACTACATAAAACTTAGGAGTCAATTTTATTTTTGCCATTCTGAAAGTTAGTTCAATGCTACCAAGTACACCTAATGATTTTCCATTCACGGAGCTGAGGTTAATGTGTTCCCTAGTTAGTTTTGGTCGAAACTGTAATGCATCATATACACGTTTGTAAAGCAATGATACCTCTGCGCCACTATCCACTAATGAACGATATTTATTTTTACCTATTCTAACCTAACATGAGCTGGTGCTACCTACGATATTTATGGTGAAATTCCTCCCCTTTGTGGTCTCAATGAGAGGAATTGCTAGTTGTTTTGGGTACGTGGGTAGGGTCATTAGTTGTGGGGGCTTGTTCGCCGTCGGAAATTTCCGGCTGTGATGTGGTGCATTATGGGATGGGTCACGTGACCATTGGGTTGGTTTCTGTGGTTTCCTCGAGATTGTTTCACTGATGGGTTCCATTGCCTATTTTTTGTCTTCCAGGTTTAGATGGGCAATTTCTAGCCAGGTTATTACCTTCACAGACCCAGCAAGATATTTGAATTTGGTTTCCTATCTTAAATGGACAATCTCGGGCGAAATGGTTACCTTGTCACGTCCAACATTCGGTCGCTCTTTGGGGTGCTAATTACTTCTCCACATGTACTACCTGTCGCGGGCGTGATCGGTGATAGCGGGTCGAGTGCGGCCACATATTTCGCAGGCTGTTTTCGGCGTTTTATTTCTAAAATGGTTGACTTCCATTGGTTCCGGTTCATCGTAATTTTCGCGACCTGTCCTGAGGTTGAAAACACGTCGGATTCCCATTTCGCGCGTTGCTATTTCGGCTGCTAGTTTCAGCGTTCTTGCGGTATCTCTAATCAATTTCATGTTCAAGCTGTCGTCAATATAAAAACCCACGAGTTGGCCTTGAACTGCATCAATTCCACCAGGTTGGTCTATGTATGCGATATCTGCCATCTCCAAAATTCTTTCGGCGAGTACGTGCACGTTTTCGTTGTGTTTCTGTTTAATTTTCCTGAGCATCGAAAATGCGAATTGACTGTCAGTGTTACTTCTGCGAATCGACTGACTGGTTCAGTTTTTGTTTCTTGCCATGTGGCGTTTTGATTTGAGGCCAAATATCTTTGTAGAAAGTCCGAAACTGCCCCTATGCTACTCTGGAAAGCCATACATATGTATAAGGTTTTTTGGTATCGGTCGCGCCAGTAAGTACTGCACATTTCTCTATCGTTTTAATCCACTCATTATACTGTGTGGGGCTGCCATCGAAATGCTTAACTACTTGGGTCACCGTTGACATAGCCATGGCGGCGATTTGTGAATTAATTGATTCAGTTATTGGGGTCAAAACACCCTGTGTCTGCGTAGCCATTATGAATTTAACAGTTAGACTCACGTTTTGCTAATTTTTCCACACTGTTCTTGTTCACATTGTTCACTTCCGGGTCTAGCTACTCCTTCTTACTCTCCACGTTGTGTTGTGATTTAGCGTTCAGATCCTGCTCACCAATGCATCAGTAAGCGTATATGTGCCAAGAAGGGGGACATATAACGTTCAGACAATTAAAATGATTTGATCATTTATTTACGAACAGTTCAATAGACTATCTTCGGGTCGTCGGTATGGCTTCTCCTAGTTTGGTTCGTCTTCCTGTCGTCTGCGTGCATCGGGGCTTATAGTATCTTCATATGTTGAGTTCGTCTTCCTGTCGTCTGAACGTCTCGGGGGTTCATCTCTTCGTCGTGGGTTGAGTTCGCTTGTCTCTAGTTGGACATCCCAGCCTGTCGCCTGCTGTCGATGGATACACATAGTAGTTGGTAAATCAGGGATGCGTCGTTCGGATTTACAAACAATTCGGATCACCCATCTCCAGTGGATCTTTGTTTTTGTAGCTCGGCTGTCGTTGTTGCGAGAGCGAGTGTCGTCAGTAGTTCTTGCTAGAAACTTGGATTTGGTAATGATTTGGAAACTCGCTGCAGTATTTATACTAGTCCCTACTTTGTGTGACCCAGGCTTTCTTCTTGTGAGTGACTGGCGACATGGGACGAGCTCAGTCTATCTGTAGATATGTACCGAGTGGTCAGATTGTGTATGCTATTTTGCAGATTCAGGCGTTGTGTCGAATGACCGACCACGCGTTCCTATTGGGAGATTATATCTATAGATTGTTCTTCTATGTGGATGTCGATTTGTATAGTTAATGGACTGGTCAGTCCTTTGGCCATCAGGGGTGTTGAGGTATTGTCGCTTCCCTGCATTTGTGATTCCGCCCATCGTCTTGTTCGTATTGCATATTGGCATAATTATGTACTGGCATATACATATGTATTTTTTTTGGAATGGGTTCATAAACAGAGATAAGTTGCGCTTGATAAATATAGGGGTTCCACATACATGCCATTCTCACCAAAATATTCAACAATTGGGAATTTGGTTGGACGTGTCGATAGGAGGTTGGGTGCATCACCCTAATCTTCGTTCCAAAGTCCATGATGATCCCATATAGGATTGAATTATGGAGTTAATGACAATCAGTTGAGAAGTTTTGATCGGTTGGAATTGTTGGGTTGGAGATTTCTAAAAGTTGTAAATCTTGAGTAACCATTGCAGAATTTCAACAGAATGGGGTGCTAACATATAGCTTCCCGGACTCGGAAATATGATCTGGTTCAAGGGATGGGCAGCGGAGACCATATACATAAACATTACCACGATTTCGTGGCAGAAAACCCACACTGAATTTGAAATCTAAGACTGGAGAATAGGTTTTAATCATTCCATTAGTTAAATTTTCCAGCCAATGTAACTGCAAATTATACAACAAGTATGACATTTTCCTACATTCAGTCTAATTTTGGTTGTAAAAGCTAAGTTGGACATACCCCTTCTCACTATAAAAGAAGTAACACGAACCCTTTGGGAAAGTAAATATACTCGAATTATATATTTGCACCCTTTCCACTTGGAACTATTTTTATTCGTCTGTTATCTCTGGCAATTCATTTTTTTACGTTGTACATCAATCTATATCGTGTGTATTCGGCATCCATTGAAAAATGTTCAGGTTCAATTTGACACCATTTAAAACCCACCGGCGTGTTATCCCTTTGTCCGGACAGGGCTCTTATCTGGCAGAACGCTCAAGCGTTTTGATCGCATGAGCATTATTTTAACGCCAACAGTCATTCTTTTTTAAGAATGCCCGTGGGCATTATTTTTTAAGAATGCCCGTGGGCATTATTTTTTACCAATACACAAGGGATTAAATCGACTGAGGGACGTCATAGGGTGGCTCCTCCCCCAATCATGTAAGTTGAGTCAATATAGCGTGTCGGCAAGCTGCATTAAATATCGGAACACTTAAAGGTACTCAATCAGATCAGGCCCTTATAAATTACTATTTATTTGGCTTCGGGGATAAACAATAATTGATTCGAGACGAGTAACCTACCTATCAACGCTCATAGTGATCAGATTGTTTTTTGAAGTTTTGTTATTTCTATTGTTTCTGGCCCAGAAACACGGTCTTGGCGATACCACGTACACGGGGGTGGTAAAGGTCCTAACTCGAGTTTACATGGTTTGGGGGACTTTAATTAATCGATTGTACTATGCGTCGCTTGGAAAGTTGGAATTTCATTGATGTTGGCTCACAATGATGAACAATAAAGATATACTCACATTTCTTCAGTTTTATGAAGAGTTTTGGCTTGGAAGCAGTTGTTTACAAATGGTAGATTCATTGCTCAACAGAGCTATTTGGCAACTGAATTTGATGGGTCAAGATAATGTTCACTCAAACTTGGTGGGATTATAAACAGCCAGTGCTGAGACATGACAAGATTACATCCTGATTCAGGCTGATTGGCGACCTAGTTTCTGGGTTATGGGGTACCCAGAGATTGGTGATTACAGTTCTTTTGTCAAGAGATTCACAACACACCACTGTCCTCAGATGTTAACACTTAACTGTCACCTCACTACAACAGATGTCAGGCAAGTTACTCAAATATTTGTAAACAATTGGTTCTTAGTAATTTTATCAAGGAATGCTTGATAAATGTGAATATTATTTGATTGTTCATCATTCTTCACATTGTTCAGTACACATTGCCATATTTTGTTCTTTGATATGGACTTTGTGTTTATTGATTTTGGGTTCGAAAAAAATTATTTTAAAAACCTCTATAAATTTCACATTTAGTATTTCTAACATATTCCACCATGAATTATACTCTTAAAATGTTGCACCCATGGGTTTGGTTACTGTGATTACTAATAAAAGTGAACATAAACCTTTATTTTGGACTCCATTAAATTTTGGGAAAATTGGGTTAGCAAAGTCCTTAAATCAAGAAAGAAATATAGTAAGATATTGCTCACATACACTGTCCGAATCCAAAGCGCAACGACAAACTTCGGAAGAAACGTCCATCAACTGGCGAGTCCTAATTCGAATTATTGAAATGTGTTGCTTTTCATCGTGGACAACACGGACATCACAAACTGTCCGTGCTGAACTGTTGGCGTGTACTCAGGTAATCAAGGCAGAGCTGTGGGCCAGACACAATTGATAGTTGGCTCCAACGACAATTCAATGAGTGGGTTTTAAGTCAGATAATATTCTCAGCGTCGGAAATTCGGTAAAGAATAGACTCGGGCAAGCCCTCGTCTATTCTTTTACCGAATTCCCTCTGCTTCGAACATTATCCTTTACATAATCACCATGTGTAGGTTTTATTTTATGTCAGTGGGGTTTATTTTTGGTCCTTCTATCCGTCTCTATCCCTTTTTTGTTCGGATTTACATCATTAATATATTTTATCATGAACCATGTAAATACCAGAAAAGTCAGGAACAGCTGTATATATAGTCTATGATGTAGGTCAATAAAACATCTATCTCTTATAAAGAGCGTTTTCACTTATGATCTTTTGTACCGGTTTTCAGCGTACAATGATTTAATCGTGTGTGTATTATTGTGAGTCTTGTGCCATTGAAATGATGGTGCTTGCAAGTAGTTTTCATTTTCACATTGCCTATCAGAAAATTAACTAATACGCATCGATATGGGATAAAACGTCTCAACATGTTAACACGTATTCTTCGGCACTACCGTTGGAGTGAATTTTCAACGTGCGCATGCAATTGTGGAAAAAATAACCCAATTATCGGAAACTAGTCACATAGATGTACCTTTATACATCAACTAAACCACTCGCCAACTGATTCAAATAGGCACGCAGTGCTAGATTCATTCCCGTATAGCATTAGAGTAATTTCCCTTTACACGTTAACAAATGTTCTCCTGAACGCACAACAAACGGAGATCTTCAGTACTGGATTTTGTCTGCTTTTGTAATTGACGGAAAATCGCACACAGTAATAAATTACCGGTATCCATAGTATTCTACATGTTCTCCGCTGTTAGGAATCTATAATACAGGGCCCTGTATGTGTAATAACTTTATGTTTGTGTACAAACCGGCGCGGTTGTTCTGTGTATGTGGTGAATGCATAAAAGGATGAATAAATCCAGATATATGTATGTACGTATATGTAACGATATATGTATGTACGTATATGTAACGATATATGTATGGGCATGTCTGAACCACAGGCTCCTGGGGAAGAATATCTGATGTACCAATATAATTATACTATATAAAAATGTCTGATGTACCAATATAATTAGACTATATAAGAATGTATGATGTGTCATGCAGTATAATTATACTATATAAGAATGTCTGATGTACCAATATAAGTATACTATATAAGAATGTATGATGTACCGTGCAGTATAATTATACTATATAAGAATGTCTGATGTTCCAATATAATAATACAATATACCAGTGACAAGGTTAAGTCCGATTTTGGGAAAACACACCGTCTATAATATAAAGTTATAATACAATGTTCTGTACAGTATGTGATTTTCTTGTACGAGTCCAGGTTGTGGTGAAAAGTCATACTGGACGAGACACCCATACTTACACAACATTGTATAATGACATTTTTATTATCAATCTGTATGTTTATCCAAATTTTTGGAATAAGACTTTTGTGTATGGTTATTTTTGGGTATTTGTCGGCACTTGATTCTCTATAAAAGCCTGTATTTGATCATCAGAAAGCACAAACAAAACTAAATGTGGAAGTGAAACGTCCGCTAACTCCACCTGCCTAATTCGCGCGCATCACAATTTCACCGATTCATTTGGCAATAGAGTTACTTCTTGACGTTAAGAAGTCCAGATAAATAAAGTCCAATATGACTTTTTTTATCAGGACTATGTGACGCCACGAAGTAACTCTGTTGCCAAATGAATCGGTGAAATTATCGGGAGTCCAATATGACTTTTTCCCGGATTATCATGATTGCCCAATCATAAATATATGTATTGACTTTGTATTCTGAAAATACTTAGACAAATCTTATACATTAAATAGTCTGTTTCAGAATTTCTAACAAAAGCGACATGGTACTCTCTACGAATGACCCTTCTTGTAGTAATTGAAGCCTGTCGGGGTATATAACATGTATATGTCTAGTCGTGTGATGTGAAATTGGTGTTATCAAGTGCAATATTGCCTGGATTCTGACACGAAAAGCCGAATAAGATCATGGACCATGTCATGACGTATTCGTTGGTTTTCATTCATTTCATTCAGCTAACCAACGAAATTGGTCGAAATTAAACTAATGAATGGGCCTAAATCGCATAGTAATTCTTCTTCACATTCATCTCGTTGGTACATTGCCGATTACGCGCTTTAACAATCTCGTTGCTAGTCTCGTTCCTGGTTAAAATAATCCACTCACTGTTCCGTGTAACTCCACGACGTAACTATTCCACCAGCCGCGGATCGATGTGCGCCTTAGTGTAGAGGAGGGATGTTGCCACTAAGAAAGAGTATATCTCTATGAGCACTCAATTGCTCTCAGATATGATATCAGTTCGAGAGCAATACATAGCCATAAGTCACGTGATGTTTAACCCCTATGTTATTATACGCCGCGGCAGATCGCATCTGCTTTGGGTTTCATGGTATAGTAAAAATAAATTTACATAAAACTTGAAAAGCAACAACACATGGACACTATTATGATGTCATGTGTGATATTTATAATTATATTTTGATGTCTTGAACACATACAACATTGGTTATGATGGCGTTAAATCTTTAATAATTATATCACAGTTCATACAAAGCAACAGATGAGCTGCTGTTTAAAGGGGTACTGTACGCCATTTTCATTAAATTTCCGGTGACAACAACGATCTAATATCGATAATATATAGAAACATAAGTAATTTGAGTCGAAGATGTATTTTGTAAACGCCCAGGTTAATAGGCTATCTTAAAATTTAATAATTTAAAAGTTAATAATTTGATATAAATTGAATTTATGACTGGAGCCATAAAATGGCGTCAATTAAATTACGATTTTCCGTAATCAAAGGGATACTGGATTGTTAAACCGATCGCACACACGATCGCTTAAAATATTATGATGATACGGGGAGAACACCCAAGCCACTCACTGACTCGCGACGATACAATAACTTAAATGATTATATGGGTCTAGTATGCATATAATATAACTTGTATTTGATTCATTTGATTGAAAACTGTACAAAAATTACTCGACAACGACAATTTGTATTTTTGCATTCCGGTAAATTTGCCATCCGTAACACTACTTCGTACTCAACAGACATTCAAATAATGGGAAAATTGTTACCTTAGACTCGGAGACTATAGAAACCAACAACAACATTTGGCGTACAGTACCCCTTTAAGGACAAGTACCAGCAAAGACATAACAAGATACAAACACTTTACAAATAAATAAATAAATAAATGTGTTAATTTCGATAAATTGAGTATAGATGTGGACGACAGCATCTGCAATGTAACCTCAACTTTTTTGCAACGATTAAGGGTACGTTCACACTGCTGGAAAAAAATCAGGAAATTGTTGAACAATGGCTGTCTAATCAACAACCCACTTGTGTGCGATAAATTTAGGAATTACTAAATATGGGTCGTCGATGGTTTTGGGCCCTCTTTTTGTTGATTATATGTCACGAGTTATTGTGTGATTAATTGTTGTCAGATATTGAAGACTAATGTCGGGCAAATGTCAGTTGTATAATTAATAAAGGAATGACATACATCTGTAGATTCCATTGTACATTTTGTGAGGACACGTGACTTTATTGGTTTGTCATTCATACTCTAGCACCATATCTCTTTCTACAATGAATTGCGAGCGGTTGAACGTACCCCGGGAGTTTAAGTGCACAATGTTGTAACGCGTCTCTATCACACACAGGCAGCAGGAACATGGAGAAAGGAGGTTAGGGGGTCTTACCTCACTTCTGACCATTTAATGCTTGAATCAACGATAGTTGGAAATTTCAGTATGAAAACAGGTTGAAATTGTCCCGATTTTTTTAGCTTTGAACAGAAATCTACAGTATAATTATGTAGTCTCGTTTTGGACAAGATTCGCATATTTTCTGGCTCCCAATGTAAAACTTAAACTGAATTGTCCACCAGTTGGTAATTTGCCAACCTTCGAAGTTCGAGGCTGTTGGGTTGGATATTTAAACAAGTTAGAATTTTTGGTTACAAGAGAGGGTACAGTTGGAAATGCTAAGTTGGACACTCCCACTCCCACACGATGCCCATGTAGCCAGGTATCTGCGCATAAACAGTTTAACTCTGCCTCTCAGAATCCATTATCATGAATTCTTTAATAAATGGCTGTTCATTTGCTTACGCTATATGCAGTATGGATGTAAGTTTTCTGACGTTTTTTTTATGGAACTCCGACCCACTTTGTAACAACGACTCACTTGCACCCATACTCTATAGAACAACAAGATCAACATCCATTGCTAATATGAGCACTCAAGTAGCTGAATAAAAGGCCATTTAGCTACCACATGTAGTGCCGTTGCAAGCTGCATGCGATTTGCTTCCATGCAATTTGGAAACGAGCTGAGGCTTGCGTTAACCCTTTACCCAACAAACCGGCCAAAACCGGCCAAATAAAGCTTCAACATCCTAAAATATCTTCGGTCTGTCTCAATAGAACCATACAAATATGGATATCATTGGAACCAGCTCCTTGACCACATTGTGATAGTTACAGTTATGCCCTGTGCCAATGCATTCTCTTATATATGCGAGTCGACCATAGGTCGCCTCGCATATATAAGAGAATACATTGGCCTAAAAAAAATCTTTTTTTAACACTTTTTACCATTTTTTCTTACATTCTTTAACAATTTTATAATTTTTAATGTGTTAAAGGTACGGTTGGCCTTGGCGGTGGGTATCCTGTGAAAATATTTCCACCCGTCAAAAACCGCCACAAACAGAAAGAACATCAAACTGTAGACATACTTTGTCCGTATACATATAAGAAATATCGCATAAACAGTATGTTATTGTCAAATGTTTGACAATTGTTATGTAAACAAAAGCATAAAAAGTTACTTTTCTGGTGTTTGTTTATATTATGATGGTAAACATAAAGAGCGTTCTTTGTTGGTGAATACCTGATATGGAACTAATAAAGAGCGTTTATGCCATTTGTGTGTGATTAGCCAGTAGCATTGTCCTGTCTTCAGTAACACAATCAGGCTCTTGCTTAGGTAAAACATAGTAGGTCTTTATGATAACATGCTGTTTACGCGATGGTCATGGTATATATGAACGAAACTGTATGCGTTTTAATGTTTTTCTGTTTACGGTGATTTGAACAATATGAATATTTTCGACAACTAAGGCCAACCGTACCTTTAAGCCAATGCATTTTCTTATATATGCGAGGCGACCTATGGTCGACTCGCATATATAAGAGAATGCATTGGCACAGGGCTCCGTCTGTTGGGTAAAGCGTTAATCCAAAACGACTCGATATCAACCAATCACGTCCTGCATTCAAATTTCAAGGACCGAATTTCTGTATAATTCTCAACATACAAGACCAGAAACCTACGTCACTAATGTAATCTCTAAACCATCGCTCCAGATGTCAGAATAGCTATATGACAGTGTTCAATACAGTGCATGGATGAGCTAGGTAATTGATGCAGGAGTTATTGTTTGATGTTCAACATTGGCCACCATCGATACCCACTTTCCTTGTAAAGTTCAGTGATTAATTAGCGTGCTTAACACTTACTAATGTTTTAATTTGCATTGTGAATTTCGAAAGCACGTGTACTGGTTTATCTTGTCAGAAATATAGGTATTTTAAACATATTAAAAATAATAACCCCCTTGGGTCAAAGATCGCCAAATATTCATTTTATTTTCAAACTTTTAAACAACAATACCATCACCACTAAGCACATGGACAAGTACAGATACTGTGTTCTTAGTTGTATATATATATTACTCTGAACTCTCCAGTGCCGATAGTTCAAATGCTGAAACAATTATGCAAAACAGGTTATTGCTCAACAGTTTGTTGATGAAATTAATGGCTGGCACTGTAACAGTAATGCTAACATAACAAATTATTTAACAGGCAATGTCTCGTCAAGGAAGAGTTGATAAAAAATAAGGCCAAGTGTTCCATCATTCTTCTTTGTTAAAATCGTGGTAAAGGCATTTTATTTTGTAATACTTGGTTCACGGATTATTTTTGGCTAAATGGTAGGGGATGTGGGAGGTGGGAATTAAAATTAAATCTGTATAGTATTTGTTTTATTTAAATTGACAAACAAATGGGTCGGGAGAAATAAAATACTTTCAGTATAATAATCTCCTCGTCTAAAACAAGCCACCAGATCACCTATAACTATGCCTTGTCTTTGTCCACTTGCAAATATATTTTTTATTTGGATCTGTCTTTAACCCTTTACCCAACAAACCGGCCAAAACCGGCCAAATAAAGCTGCAACAGCCTAAATTATCTTGGGTCTGTCTCAATAAAACCATACAAATATGGATATCATTGGAACCGGCTCATTGACCACATTGTGATGGTTACAGTTATGCCCTGTGCCAATGCATTCTCTTATATATGCGAGTCGACCATAGGTCGCCTCGCATATATAAGAGAATGCATTGGCCTAAAAAAAATCTTTTTTTACCATTTTTTCTTACATTCTTTAACAATTTTATAATTTTTAATGTGTTAAGCCAATGCATTCTCTTATATATGCGAGGCGACCTATGGTCGACTCGCATATATAAGAGAATGCATTGGCACAGGGTAAAAAAAATCCCGACTGTTGGGTAAAGGGTTAAAGCAAGATACCGATAAGTCTTTCTTGTTGTAGTTGACATTCAATACCATAATAGTCGACAGGAGGATTCGCTGTTCAACTGATGTCGTATATTTTATACAAACTAATACTTTTTGAATTTTTTTATTTGTCTGGATTAATATTCCCATTTTATTTTATTTTTTACAAACAGCTTCTTCTTCTTTTTTGGGTGGGAAAATCCGTAAACCAAGTGGTAAAATTAACTGCCTAAGCATTTATGATTGTTCACATTTACCCTCTGTGAGTGGCTTGTGCCCCTTTAACACGTATTGCTCGACATCATTGGCGAGTTACCTCCCATTATAGGCCCTCGTGCTAAACATATGACAGGAACTGACCAATCAACACTCAGCCCACATATATGCATGAATTTTATTTACCCACTTTATTTACGCGACGATGGTGAACGCAGATCATTCTCATCCAAGAGTGTGACGCCGACAACCCTGCAAATAGTGTGTCTGTCATTTGCAGAATGAGGTCCCCAGACGGTGAATTTAGTGATGCTATCCCGCACAGCGGGCAAGCATCACTAAATCCACCCCCTGTGAACCTCATTTTGCTTAAGCCCTCAACTGCTATGGTAGACCTAGGATCAAATTGAATTTCCCCAGTTGACGTTGGTGTTGTGCACCCATTGGGCACATCGATTATGCATTTTATCTGCTGCAAATTAGGGGATATAGAAACTTCCCAGAAGGGAAAACTAAAAACAATGTTAATTTTATACTGTAGATACTTCTCAGAAGATGAGGCCTAAGCAGAATGAGATCTCCAGAGCGTGAATTTTGTGATGCTAGCCCGATGTGTGGGATAGCATCACTAAATTCACCCTCTGGGGACTTCATTCTGCAAATGACAGGCATGCTATTTGCAGGCTTGGACGCATAACTCGTCAAAAGGCAAAGAGTCAGAGTAATAGAGTTAATGTCCTTCTTCTAAAATATTTACATAGTTTATCAAACCGTTGTTCAAGTAACAAAATTATATAATGCATAATTGACCAAATTACAAATAATTACATTGATGTTATACAAGTATAAATATGCTATTTACAAACAAACAAATTATATGTGGTGTATCCCCAATAATATGTCAATGATTTATTTTGAGCGGATTTCTATATTTGGTTCCAAGCGTGCTTATCTACGAAGTATACAGAGACTCTAATAAACCTGTGAGTGTACAAGATAAAAAGTAGCGTTGCCAGTGTGTGTGATTTTCAAAAGGAATCAACTGATTTTTAATTTAACTTAGTTTTGAGGATGTGAACATATATGCCAGGTGTAAAATTAGAAATTTCATCACCATCTTAACCATGACTTACAAACCAAACAGTAAAGGATTCAAGCAACTAAATATATAGAGTTACTCTTCTTCAATTAGTAGGGAAACTAGTTTCCGCATTCAAGTTAACAAAATGTTTGGCTGATGATTTGTTGATTATCTTTCAGGGAAAATTCCGTGAGCGGGATCAGAAAATCATAGCCTGCGTAAATTTGGCGACCATTGTTGTCTAGATGACCAAGAAGAGCCTAGTGGGTCTGGGTCTTTTATGCTGTTGATTGTTTTTGTAGTAATGGTATAATTGTGGAAATTTTAGATTTTAGATTTAACCCTTATATGACGGGAGCTACGCTGGTGCAGCATTAAAGACACTATGCCAATGAATTCTCTCATATGTGCGAGGCTCCATATGGGAGACTAGCGTGTATAAGAGAATGCAATGGCCTACAGGGCAAAGTAAATATGGTTAGACCAATGCATTCTCTTGTATATGCGAGTCGCCCATAGGGCACAGGGTTATCCCAAAATTTCAGAAAGCTCCAGTCATGTAAGACAGTAAGAGTTAAAGAAATATTATGAACTTGTTTCGGTGTGTGAAACTATGCCAACCTGGGGAATGTAGCATTCTACTAACATCGCCGAAAATTTCAAAGAAATCGACCATACCACTCCATAGAAAACATCGTCTGAACCACGCCCAATTGTAAATATTTACATCTCGATTCGGGACGCAACTATCGGCAATAATCTAACACAAATTTCGCCATTAAGAGTCATTGCATTTAATTAATATATCAGAATGACGGTGTGTATCGTAAAATTGGATTAATATTCGTAACAAATAACTACTTTGGGGAAGATTATTCTCAATTACTATTTGATCACCCTTCCAGAGTATTTCACATCGCTTTAAACAAATAACGAAAAGGGCGCATTTGTTGTCACCGAATTGTATATCCGATGACGTTCTATAATGGGAAATTGACCACTTGACGTTTAAATAGGCTTAACCCATCACCTGACATTGTCGCTAATGGAAACAAACAATTGGTTGTTTAATTAACCCTTTCTATAATAAAGCATCATTGCTGAGTAGTTATACTATAGGAAATGGGAGGCTCCCTATGACAGAATCGCATATATAAGAAAATGCATTGGCACAGGGTTTTCGCGAAATTTTAGGAAGCTCCTGTCATGGAAGGGTTAAGTATTCATAATGAGGAGTGTTTTTCTGTGTGTTATGTTTTGTTATATCGTCTTCGTGAGGTCAAAGGTCAATTGTCAATTTGTCTTCTCTACTACCTCTCTCCATCTTAACCATAACTTCGTGTCTGGGGAGATGACACATATAAACATCCATGCTTATTGTCAAATCCTCTTCAACCCATCTACCCTCTTCTTTCTAAATAACATTTCCATTGCAGGATGCTAATGTCAATTTGATAGTGAATTTAGAAATATCAAGGGTTGAATGAATATTGTTTAAAGGCCCACTTAATTTTCGAGTAACCGATTATTTTTTATAGTGGCTTGATATACGGTTTTAATAACAATCTATACCATAAAATATGATTAAAATACTATAATGCATCACCATGTGGAACGTCTGTGTCTCAGAAGGAGCCCATAAAGTAATATAAAATAGCTGAAATCATAAAATCATTTCCCCCGTTATGGCTCCCAGAATGCAACAGAATTCAAACTGTAGTTTATTTTCAATGGAAGGGGAATAACTCTATAGGAATATTTCTGAAATTATAATTTCGTCTACTTGTCGTCTGCAAATATTTCCTGAAAATCCATCCAAATGAATAATAGACAATTCCAATGTATACTTTGATAACTGTCGGTAGAATACATTTAATAAATAATTGGTAAATAAACTTAAGGGGGAGACGCACGTTTTGCATAAATCACAGTAAATCCGGCCAGAAATGGCAAGTGATTTTCAACAAAGAATTTCTCTGGATCTATCTGGTGAAAAATCTTGGAATTTTACATATGATAATTTTCATTATATATAGAATCAGAGCAATTATAAAGAGACAATAACAATAATGGATTTTAATACATTTGCGAGGTTGAAAATATTTGTTTCGTTTCTGTCCCTTTAGGTACCGAGAACTGCCAGAAAAATTTATAATTTCAAACAACATGTCGACCATCAAATAGCTTATTGTCTTGACTCCATGAGAGGAGGCTTCATTTGTATCATAATGTTGAGTTAGCTTTTTAATTGCATATTATAGCATCATACCCCAAGTATTATAATGAAGAATAAAGCAGTCACAAATATGCCAGCCCAATGAAAACAAATGTTCAAATGTGGTGCTGTCCACTCAAGCAGGGAGCAATCAACAGAAATTAGGCCACATTGTTAAGAGATATGGTGGTCAGATTTAACTTGGTTATGAACCCATGACCCAGAACTCAACTGAGCCCATTTTTTCAATGACCAACAAGCATGGCATGAAAATTATCAATAATAAAAAATTATTTATGGTAATTCTCTTTCTGAATGAAAATAATCATTAAATTTCATGAATCAAGAAAAATTAAGTCTCCTCTCATGATCTTCAGATATGATATCATGTATATATGAAATGCACTTTCGAAAAAAATCTGTTTTACAGCAATTCTCGGTACCTGAACACAGTGAAATTTTAAAGATTTTTCATGCCATAAAAGTAAAGTAAATGAGATTATAATAACCAAATGTCCAATGGTTCTTATGTATGGTACCACAATAATCTCTTGTACAAAATTTCACAAAGATATTCCTGATAGATTTAGAGAAAATACATTTTGAAATACCAGGAAATTTTGGCCAAACGTGCGTCTGACCCTTAACATAAGCAGGCAATTTGTCAAGCATGTGAACGTATCCTAACATGACTGACAGAAAACTGTTCTATTGATCTGGTCAGGCATTATTATAGTGATATACGACCATAACACATTCATGTTTACTGTATTTTAGTTGGGAATAGAAGACGGTACATACCAGTGTACGGCCAAATTACACTCTTAACAATATCACAGCGAATGAACAGTCTTCAGACAAAATTCGTTGTGCAATCTTTTGCGCTAGCTTTGCTATTCAATAATATTATTAATATATGTAATTCTAAATGACAATAACAGGATGACTCAATCGCTCCTTTATAACAACATTTAAACTAATTGAATGCTAATTGAGTTGCTTATCGTGTGCCGTAATCGTTAAGCATTATCCTGGACAAAATATATGTTTAATATCGAATTAGTGCGACACTGATTTTCAATAATTTGAGTGAAATATGGTTTTTGATTATCCGTCTTTTATCAAATTCACAAAACGGTAATGGTCATATACCACTATAATAGTGGATTTCAGGATGTGCTTGGCATGTTGTTCTGACAATGGTTTAATGCAATATATCAGGTCAGGCACATCCTGAATTACACTATTATAGTGGTATATGACCATTACCGATTTGTTATTTTGATAAAAGAGGGATAATCCAAAATCAAATTTCACACAAATATTATTCAAAATCAGTGTCGCACTAGTTCGGTATCATACATATAGTTTGTCCAGGAGAATGGTTAATCATGACGACACACGATAACCAACTCAATTAGCATGCAATTAGTTGAAATGTTTTTTTTGAAGGAGCGATTGGGTCATCATGTTATTGTCATTTAGATAGGAATATATAAGTAATATTATAATGTTATTGAATAAAAAAGTTGGCGCAAAAGATCGCACAACGAATTTTGTCGGAAGACTGTTCATTCGCTGCGATATTGTTAAGAGTGACATTTGGCTGTGTACTGGTATGCGCCGTATTCTATTGTCATTTAGATAGGAATATATAAGTAATATTATAATGTTATTGAATAACAAAGTTGGCGCAAAAGATCGCACAACGAATTTTGTCGGAAGACTGTTAATTCGCTGCGATATTGTTAAGAGTGACATTTGGCTGTGTACTGGTATGCGCCGTATTCTATTCCCGACGCAAATAAAGGAAATATGAATATGGTATAGTCATATACCACTATAGTAGTGGAATACCACTATAATAGTGGAATTGAGGTTGTGCTTGACATGTTGATCTGACAATGGTTTCATGCAATATACACTAAATATGATCGATCTCTTCCTATAAAAACAATTGTATCCATCCCTTAACTAACACTATTTCTGATTAGGAAAAATCCATCACATGATAATCCGGGGAAAAGTCATATCGGACTCCCGAAAATCAAATTAGACACGAATCGAGTCCAGTATGACTTTTATAAAAGTTATCGTGACACGGTGACGTCACGAAATCTGAAAGTCCGAACTGTCAAATTCTACAGAAATTTCCAACTGGGTGCTCCGATTTTCCCACTATTGAATCATTGGACAAACACGAGGGGTGAGACACCCGGACGCCACGTCCCTGTGAAGAGAACATGTACATCCTGTAATGAGGGGGTGAGACACCCGGTCGCCACGTTCCTGGGAAGAGAACATGTACATCCTGTAATGAGGGGGTGAGACACCCGGTCGCCACGTCCCTGGGAAGAGAACATGTACATCCTGTAATGAGGGGGTGAGACACCCGATCGCCACGTCCCTGGGAAGAGAACATGTACATCCTGTAATGAGGGGGTGAGACACCCGGTCGCCACGTCCCTGGGAAGAGAACATATACATCCTGTAATGAGGGGGTGAGACACCCGGTCGCCACGTCCCTGTGAAGAGAACATGTACATCCTGTAATGAGGGGGTGAGACACCCGGTCGCCACGTCCCTGGGAAGAGAACATGTGCATCCTGTAATTATATAATAATTGTTTTCCTAAAATTTGGATAAACATACAGATAGATAATAAAACTGTCATTATACAATGTTGTGTACAATATGTGTTTTCTTGTACTCGTCCTGGTTGTGGTGAAAAGTCATATTGGACTCGACGCTACAACCTGGACTCGTACAAAAAAACACATACTCCACACGGTTTTGGCCGTTTTGTTGGGTATATCTGGGCGGTTTCGGCCGTTTTGTTGGGTAAAGGGTTAAATGTGTTATAGGAAGAGATAATCCATCTTTAACAAAATGTAGTTTTTTCAATAGTCATAATTTAGTTACAGTTATTAAAGGCCCACTTAATTTTCTAGTCAATTATTATTTTTTTATAGTGCCTTAATATACGGTTTTAATAACAATATATGATTAAAATACTATAATTCATCACCATTTGGAACGTCTGTGTGTCGGAAGGTGCCCATAGAGTAATAGAAAATAGCTGAAACCATAAAATCATTTGGCCCGTTGTGGCTCCCAGAATGCAACAGAATTCAAACTGTAGTTTATAGTCGATATCTCAACAAAAACAACATGTTCACGATTTATGACATCGAATAAGTTGAAAATACAATGTTTTGGAGCTTCCTCTTCCAAATCGTATATAATATGGCATATGTTTTATATAATGTGATCTGGGGGTTCGAAAATTAACTGAGCCTTTAATAAAATGTTCATGCTTATTGTGAAGCGCCTGACACCACCTTCGTTCTTAGATTTCAGATTCACCCTTTCTGTCGTCGATTTCAGATTCACCCTTTCTGTCGTCGATTTCAGATTCACCCTTTCTGTCGTCGATTTCAGATTCACCCTTTCTGTCGTCGATTTCATCGTTCTTGGCGTTGTCTGTCTTTTCTGGGATTTCATCGTACACATCATCTTTGGGTGTGTCGAAAGCTTTGTTGACGAAGCCCACCCCTCCTATCGGGTCGAAACAAGCATACTGATGCGGCGGCGATTTCTCCTTAATCACATCGTCATACAGTGGTGGATCATTGCTGGCATCCTTTCGTCGTTTGTATATGAATCTGTTGAATAAATAAATAGATATAGAGGATCTCCAACGAGTTCTGTTGGCATATAACTATTTTATCAAACGAGTTTCATAAATAGAGGATCTCACATGAGTTCCTATTTTATACGGAATTTATCAACCGAGTTCACTAAATTCGATTTGAGCCGAGGTTTACCGAGGCTTAAATAGAATTTAGTGGACGAGGTTGATAAATTACGTATAAAATAGGACGAGTGTGAGATACCTTTTATCACATGATCAAATAAACCCGAAGCAACGCGAAATATTCATCGAAAACAACAATCATACACTACAGCGATCGCAAGTTATCTGAAGAACGCCGTGACGTCATCGCACGCGCTGATATTAAACGTGTCTATTACCGATAATTATGAAACTGCTTTTATGGCCAAATTATGTGATAAAATCTTTTATCACAAAATTTGCCCATAAAAGCAGTTTCATAATTATCGGTTACCGATAATTATGAAACTGCTTTTATGGCCAAATTATGTGATAAAATCTTTTATCACATAATTTGCCCATAAAAGCAGTTTCATAATTATCGGTAAGACACACGTTTAATATCAGCGCGTGCGATTACGTCACGCCGTTCTTCTAATGACTTGAGATCGCTGCAGTTTATGATTGTTGTTTTCGATGAATATTTCGCTTTGCTTCGCGTTTATTTGATCATGTGATAAAAGGTATCTCACACTCGTCCTATTGTATACGTAATTATCACAAAAGGCAAGTTTTGTGCGATGGATAAATAAAATATGTAGCTAATGTCATCGCTTAAACTGTTTATGTCCGCTCGGTAAACCTCGGCTAAATCGAATTTAGTGAACTCGGTTGATAAATTCCGTATAAAATAGAAACTCATGTGAGATCCTCTATATATCCCAACATAACAAGTTGAAGATCTTGCATATCACATGAAAAAAAACCAGAGCTTTATGCCTTTTTAACAAATCAAAATCCTTAACAGAAGCTTAAAAATACACACATTTCCATTGTTGGCTGAGACAATTGCCTTTTTAACAAATCAAAATCCTTAACAGAAGCTTAAAAATACACACATTTCCATTGTTGGCTGAGACGTATACGGCAGTATTGCTCGCTCGAGCTGCCAACGGAACATATAGCATATATTGCCTATTTTGGTTAGTGCACTAATTTAACTTTGCTGAACAAAGCAATCATTTTGCATTATTTGGTGTTGCCATGTGCGGCTTTGCGAAATAGTATTAATCCGCCTGATTCAATGTAAGTCATTTGTTGGCGGCGCACTGCCAAGTTGGCGGGAAGCCCGCGCTTATTATTCACTAATGAGAGATATAGACAGAACACAACGCGCATCTTAATGGAGAATCTTTTATCGAATGAGTTGCGGGTGGCGCAAGGATATATTTCGCGAGAGCGTAGCTCGAACGAAATGTAACTATCCGCCGTCCGCAACGAGTTCGATAAAAGAATCGAGATTATGATGCAAGTTGTGTTCTGTATTTATTCTACATCGTTCAGTCAGATAAGTTAAATCCATGAATGTCACCTTCATTGTTACTATAGCTACCTTTATTGTCATTTAAGTCTGACAAATAACCAGCAATTATGGGGGGGGGGTCACCGGAAGCGGATGATTGACGTAATGTACGTCATCTTTCTTGGCGACAACGTCAACAAGAATAGTTCCGGCTTGTATTCCACTAGAGGTATACACTAATGTGTATTCAATGGCTGGGATTCCGTTGAATACATGTGACTCACGTCAATGGGTGTGGAATAAAAGAAAATATCTAATGAATTTTTCAATGATATTATAGGGGTTACATGTGATATAATAAATGATTATATAACAGGCCGCAGAATTATATCCATGACATTTTCGCACGCAATAAATTAAAGATGGCCCATACGACTTTGCGTACCGATTGCCGAAGCTACAATAGTAGGAAAGTTTTGACATTGCTTCAGCTGACATATTTTATTCGACTTTCACGGTGGGGAATCACGTGGTTTCGAGTTGATGAGCATCACGCATTCAAAATGTCCGAAGCGATCACAAACGCGACAAGTAACGAGGGAAAGGGTAATACAATAGGATAATGATATATTACATAGTATTTTGGCAGCTACGAGCATATGATATACTATTTTGCAAACAAGCTGATACTTCACTTGTGTCCAAACTCACAGTTGTTTCCTCTAACATTCTTATCAAAGTTGTCAGTCGAAGGATTATCGTAGATGTATGGACTTGTGTATTCCACGAACCTCCGACTGGCAACTTTGGTCAGAATGTTATAGAAAACTACTTTGTATAGCCGAACAAATCAGGTACCAACTTGTTTTAAAAATAAACTATCATATGCTCGTAATAATCGAAAGGATATGTTTAGTATCAGTTCCTCATATATTATGTTTTTAGTGCGTTTGCACATTTTGAATGCGTGGTACACAGCAACCTCGAAACCACGTGATTCCCCACGTTTTACGTATACAAAATAGTCCTCGACTGAGAACAAAGCCACGCCCAGTGACACGAATAGTGTGAGTGGC
Source organism: Siphonodentalium dalli (assembly GCA_032622095.1). NCBI lineage: Eukaryota > Metazoa > Mollusca > Scaphopoda > Gadilida > Siphonodentaliidae > Siphonodentalium > Siphonodentalium dalli. The sequence continues at coordinate 32,128,539 of CP136069.1, read as the reverse complement.
AGTTGCACGTAGACTATATACCGTGATTTATCATTTAAATTCGAACCAGCGTTGATTTATAGAGGCGTAACATTAAAGTCCCTATGCCAATGCATTCTCTTATATATGCGAGTCGACCATTGGCCTAACAATTTTTTTTTAATCATTTTTATTAATTTTTCTAATAAAATCAATCTTTAGCAATTTATAATTTTTTCTTACACCCTTTATCAAATTTTATCATTTTTTTTATCATTTTTCTTACATTCTAAAAAAATAAATTATCATTTTTTCTTATATTCTTTAACAGTTTTATCATTTTTATAATTTTTTCTTACATTCTTTAACAATTTTATCATTTTTTATCAATTTTTCTTACATTCTTTTAAAAAATTATATAATTTTTTATCATTATTTCTTACATTCTTTAACAATTTTGTTATCATTTTTTTCATTTTTTCTTACATTCTTTTAAAAAATATATCATTTTTATCATTATTTCTTACATTCTTTAACAATTTTATCATTTTTTATCATTATTTCTTACATTCTTTAACAATTGTTTTATAATTGTTTTAATTTTTTCTTACATTTTTTAACAATTAATTAAAATAATCTAATTTTGTTTAGGCCAAGTCATTCTCTTATATATGCGAGGCGACCTATGCTATGCAATATGTGTGCATTAAATAATCATACTCACACTCCAATGAAGAATAGCACGGCACTGCCCAGCAGAATGAGACCGACAACGACCATGATGTACCAGTCCCCGGTGTCCATAGAGCGGAACGCTCCCGCTGAAACAAAGGGAACATCGTATACAGGCTGACTCGCATCTAACCCTTTCGTGACGGGAGCTGCGCTGGAGCAGCAATAAATATCCTGTGTCAGTGCATTATCTTATATATGCGAGTCTCACATAGGGAGCCTCGCATATAAAATATAAAAGATAATGCATCGCATTACGCGGACAAGGTTCATATTGTCCTATATATGGGAGACTCGCATTATATAATACAATATATTGGCACAAGGTTTTCGCAAACCTGAGTGGTCCGCCTATAATTTGTCATGGTGTTGCAAAGTGATGCCGCAACAAGCCTTGAAATATGGTGTCTGTCATTTGCAGAATGAGGTCCCCAGAGGGTGAATTTGGTGATGCTAGCCCGCTATGCGGGGTAGCATCACTAAATTCACCCTCTTGGGACCTCATTCTGCAAATGACAGACACCCTATTTCATGGCTTTTGCCGACATTAAAGACCCTGTGCCAATGCATTCTCTTAAATATGCGAGTCGACCATAGGTCGCCTCGCATATATTACAGAATGCATTGGCCTAACAATTTTTCATTGTTTTTTATAATTTTTTCTTACATTCTTTAACAATTTTTATAAAAACAATTATAATTTTGTTTACATTCTTTAACATTTGTTATCATTATTTTTATTTTATCTTACATTTTTTAATAATTATAAAAAAATAATATATAAAATTTGTTAGGCCAATGCATTATCTTATATATGCGAGACGATCTAATGTCGCCGATATAAGAGAATGCATTGACACAGGAAGCTCCCATCATGAAAGTGTTAGACGAAAATATTTCTATTCTAATTGTTCGGTGCTAGTGATTTTATATTAATTTTTAAATCTATTAGTTTAATAAAGTTAAAATTGAAAAGATTAAATATTCATAAGATATTAAAGTGTTAACTAAATCCGACCATTTATGGGACCATCTCCTTTTATACCCAACAGAATTAATGCAACAAATAAATGAATTTGAGCCACGGATTAGTGCAAAATACACTCATGTGCTCTATGAGCGATGCAAACAACATGGTAATTAAAATACACTCATGTGCTCTATGTGCGATGCAAACAACATGGTAATTATAATGAAAATGAATTTATGACTCGTGGTCTTTGGCTAATTCGAGCGATACAGAGTTTATCGAGGTGTTTCACTTTGGCCAAATTTTACAAGAGTTAGAAATTTCATGCCTGTCCCAAGATTAGTTGGGAATTTCGTACCAAAGTTGGTTAAATTTGTTCTAATAGTTTGATACATGTACACCAGCAAGTATTATTGTATGAAATTATTTGTATTTAGACCAAAAGTCAATTTTTTTCCCTACTTTCAGTCAATGTATTGATGTCTGTTTTTTTCTTCAAATATGACTGTCATTCCCGGATCAGTCTCAACAGCCATTCAAGTGGTTGTAAACGAGAAAGTGTCTCAAACTGATGCTGCCATCGACTACACAGACGGATGGATGCCGACGAGGTTGGAAATTTCCAATAGTTGGAAGTTTGGGGTAATCATTGGAAGATTCCAATCCAAGGGTACAGGGAAAATTGGAATACTTTTGTTTATTATACCTTATACAAATCATAATATGGAACCAACTGTCCGACAATACTTGTTCTGAATAAATATTCAGAGACTGATAAATGTAAATTTACCATTTCCGTGTTTCCTGTCATCTTCTGGGTAAATGGTGTGTCCCTTTGTCGACCGGTCTCGATCTCCCTCTGTAGTTTCGTCAGGCGTTGTCGGTTCTCGTGTCAGCACCGGGATGTTGGATGTTGTCGGATCAGATGTTGGCGATTGTGTGGTCGACATATTTTTCTGACTTGGATCAACCAGATCTACAGTGAACAAAACGGATTATCTGAATACGTCACGGGTTTGTGTGATAACGGGTACATTCAATTAACCCTTTTATGCCGGGAGCTGCGTTGGTGCAGCATTAAAGATCCTGTGCCAATGCATGCTCTTGTATATACGCGGTGACCTATGGCTGACTAGCATATATAAGAGAATGCATCGGACAGGGTTTCGCAAAAAATCAGGAAGCTCCAGTCATGAAAGGGTTAAGGAACAATTTCGGTTTCCTAATGGAATTACACAGTTTAAAGGCAGCGTACTGCATAACAAACGTATTTTATAATAGTTTGGGATTCGGTATGATAATCTGTGCAATTATATTGGGAAACTGAGATTGTCACTTATAATTACAAGAGTTATTTCTTATAATATGATCCATTATTTAGCAGGAGAACACCGCAAATAACGTTAAATCAGAGAAACTGTCACCCAGACCTATAATTATCGACTGATCAAGTGACGTCATCAAGTCATCGATTTATTGGCTAGTGGCAAGTGAACACACAATGGCGAGTGGACTGCACGTGTTCCTATTATATTTCGGCTGTAGCAGTTGTTAGTTTAAATTTCATTTATTGCAAATGTTATCACGAGACGTGTTAGTGTCTCTATGTGCGTGTACGTGTTTACTGATGGTTAGCGGTGCGGTTATTGGCGGGGAAGTCGAAGGAATTGTGACGAAAATTCCCTTTTAAATAAAACCCCAACGCCCACATCGCCGTGTCCCCCAATAACACACACCCACTATATTCATTTATGAAATATACAACAGTCACGTGCTATCCAACACTCACCGAAACATTATCCCTGTGGGCACGAAGTCGCCTGCGGTATGTAATACGCCCTATAATCATCACACACTCACCGAAACAGTATCCCTGGGGACACCCAGTCGCCTGATGTAGGTAATACGCCCTATTATCATCACACACTCACCGAAACAGTACCCCTGCGGACAGCCAGTCGCCTGTGGTAAGTAATACGCCCTATAATCATCACACACTCACCGAAACAGTATCCCTGGGGACACCCAGTCGCCTGATGTAGGTAATACGCCCTATTATCATCACACACTCACCGAAACAGTACCCATGTGGACAGCCAGTCGCCTGTGGTAAGTAATACACCCTATAATCACCACAGTCCACTCACAGAAACAGTATCCCTGGGGACACCCAGTCGCCTGATGTAGGTAATACGCCCTATTATCATCACACACTCACCGAAACAGTACCCATGTGGACAGCCAGTCGCCTGTGGTAAGTAATACACCCTATAATCACCACAGTCCACTCACAGAAACAGTATCCCTGGGGACACCCAGTCGCCTGCATGCGGTGGGTAATACGCCCTATAATCATCACACACTCACCGAAACAGTACCCCTGCGGACAGCCAGTCGCCTGTGGTAAGTAATACACCCTATAATCACCACAGTCCACTCACAGAAACAGTATCCATGGGGACACCCAGTCGACTGCGGTAGGTAATACGACCTATTATCATCACACACTCACCGAAACAGTACCCCTGCGGACAGCCAGTCGCCTGTGGTAAGTAATACACCCTATAATCACCACAGTTCACTCACAGAAACAGTATCCCTGGGGACACCCAGTCGCCTGATGTAGGTAATACGCCCTATTATCATCACACACTCACCGAAACAGTACCCCTGCGGACAGCCAGTCGCCTGTGGTAAGTAATACACCCTATAATCACCACAGTCCACTCACAGAAACAGTATCCATGGGGACACCCAGTCGCCTGATGTAGGTAATACGCCCTATTATCATCACACACTCACCGAAACAGTACCCATGTGGACAGCCAGTCGCCTGTGGTAAGTAATACACCCTATAATCACCACAGTCCACTCTCAGAAACAGTATCCCTGGGGACACCCAGTCGCCTGATGTAGGTAATACGCCCTATTATCATCACACACTCACCGAAACAGTACCCCTGCGGACAGCCAGTCGCCTGTGGTAAGTAATACACCCTATAATCACCACAGTCCACTCACAGAAACAGTATCCCTGGGGACACCCAGTCGCCTGATGTAGGTAATACGCCCTATTATCATCACACACTCACCGAAACAGTACCCATGTGGACAGCCAGTCGCCTGTGGTAAGTAATACACCCTATAATCACCACAGTCCACTCACAGAAACAGTATCCCTGGGGACACCCAGTCGCCTGCATGCGGTGGGTAATACGCCCTATAATCATCACACACTCACCGAAACAGTACCCCTGTGGACAGCCAGTCGCCTGTGGTAAGTAATACACCCTATAATCACCACAGTCCACTCACAGAAACAGTACCCCTGGGGACACCCAGTCGCCTGCGGTAGGTAATACGACCTATTATCATCACACACTCACCGAAACAGTACCCCTGTGGACAGCCAGTCGCCTGTGGTAAGTAATACACCCTATAATCACCACAGTTCTTTATCCTGACATTGACGTCTGAATAGCACGCCCCACATTGCTGATCGTTTCCCATCTGGCACGCTAACATATCCACGGTCCCATTTTCTACATTTGGAATACTGCCTGAAAAAGAACCAGAATTGAACATAGATCATGCAATCAATCTCTACTCTGGTTGCGTCCGTTAGAGTTCATATTTTAAGTCAGTACGAATTTTCGAAAAATTAAATCGACCCTGCATTCTTGAGTCCTCGAGATTCCACCAGTTCACAACCTGGGGACTTTTTGGCAATCGACAGCGAAGATGGAACAAATACCGCAGATAATATATAATCTTATATATTTCATGTAAAAATATATGTTCCTTAACAATGTATTTCACCACAGGCGAAGTTCTATGGTCGAGATAACATGATTTAGTTGTCTTATGTGAGCCGATTTCGCTTTTGTCGCTTGCAATCGTGGAATTTCTCCCGGGTATTCGTCAACGGTTATTACGAAATCGGCTCACAAAAGTCGCCTAAATCATGTTATATTGAGTTGGCACCATCACATACTGTAAACCACAATGCCAATTTTGAGACGAATATATTATTAGTGTATTAACAAAGAAATACATGTATTACCTGCCTCGTTTTAATGTTATAAAATTCCCCGACATAACATTAAGCAGTCCCCAGATGTTGAACTGGTGGAATATGATCTCTATGACTAACAGGTCAGGCTCATACTGAATTCCTCTATTATAGTAATATTTAACAGGTCAGGCTCATACTGAATTCCTCTATTATAGTAATATTTAACAGGTCAGGCTCATACTGAATTCCAATATTATAGTAATATTTAACAGGTCAGGCTCATACTGAATTCCTCTATTATAGTAATATTTAACAGGTCAGACTCATGCTGAATTCCTCTATTATAGTAATATTTAAATACAATAGTTGAATATGGATATCGCCGTGTTATGAATTCGATAAAAGGGGCATAACCCAATATGATATTTCATGAAATAATTGGGGAAAAAACATGTTTGTTTTGTGACGAAATATCATTTCTCGATCCATGTGAATGATTAATAATCATGGCACATGCTAAGGAAGTCAGTTAGCGTTCAACTGGTATAGATACTGTTATAAATGAGTGAGATTGTATCGCCATATTAATGTCACTTGGACTGTTGGAAAGGCATGCTTATATTTCGCAAATTACCGTTTATCGCCTCTCGGCATCAGTTATGTGAAATTTAACAAAATAATACGGGTGTTTTTTTTAGTTATATCGATTTATCATGATTGTGTGGCCAAGTTTAAATATTATTGAACATCAATCAAATTCCGCCATTATTGGATTGTCCGCAACTGCATGGCGAACGTCCATGAACATGGATTCGAATGCACCCATGCTGCCTCTGTGTGACACAAAGGACTGCATGGTTATACAGATATAGTAACTGCGCAGTAAATGCTGAGCATTTGTGTGTGCATATTGTAACATCGTTCTCAGATCAGCCGTGACAAAGCTCAATAGGACAGTCAGTGTCGTCAAATTAATGTGTTTTCGTCACAGGGGTTCATTAATTGAAAGCGCGCAACCATGTCAACAAATTTGAAGTCAAGGAAGTGCATGTGTCATACATAATACATAACAGATAAGATTACAGGTTTCCAATCCTATGGTGCGGGACAACTCGATGACAATGTACGATTTATTTTGTTGTATGGCACTTTGAAATGTGTTTCTGTGTAATTTGATGTTAAATGACTAGCAATCTCTTTACTTACATGTACTTTCACAATTAATGCCCTATGTTGATATTTCTCCGCCTGATGGGCGTATGTTCTTCCAAAGTATGGGTAACACGCGAAGATACCAAATAATTGCTCGTCCTGGGGATCAACTATTTCGTAATATAAGCCATTGTATAACTTTTTCAGTTACTGAATACATAGACATTCCTCACTTGGCAAATGAACCTGACATTAATCCTTTCTAATATAAATTTATTCTCCCATTCAGGTACACAAGTGTACACTATTCATTCGGAGGGTTGTTCAGTCAATAAAGGCAGACTACACAAATAGAAAAACAGATCATACAAAATCAGAATGATTCCTATTGATTGGTGCAGGGCAAGCCTGCAAATAGCGTGTCTGTCATTTGCAGAATGAGGTCCCCAGAGGGTGAATTTAGTGACGCTACCCCGCATAGCGGGCTAGCATCACTAAATTCACCCTCTGTGGACCTCATTCTGCTTAGGCCCTCAAATGCTATGGCAGACCTAGGATCAAATTGAAGTTCCCCAGTTGAAGTTGGTGATGTTCACCCATTGGGAGCCTCGATTATGGATTTTATCTCCTGAAAATTAGGGGATATAGAAACTTCCCAGATGGGAAAACGTAACTAAAAACAATGTTAATTTGATATCATAGATACTTCCCAGAAGATGAAGCCTAAGCAGAATGAGGTCCCCAGAGGATGAATTTAGTGATGCTAGCCCGCTATGCGGGATAGCGTCACTAAATTCACCCTCTGGGGACCTCATTCTGCAAATGACAGACACGCTATTTGGAGGCTTGGTGCAGGGAAATGTTCAGACATTACGTTCGACAACGACCAACGCTAAGCCGTAAAACTTTACGACATAAACAGGTCAGGCACACCTGAATGGTATTCCACTATTATAGTGGTATATGACCATTACCGTTTTGTGAATTTGATAAAAGAGGGACAATCCAAAATCATATTTCAATCATATTATTCAAAATCAGAGTCGCACTAATTCGGTATCATACATATGCATGTGTTGTCCAGGAGAATGATAATCATTACGGCGCACTTTAACTTAGTATAAGCAACACAATTAGCATTCAATTAGTTTAAATGTTGTTATGAAAAAGCAACTGAGTCATCATGTTATTGTCATTTATGAAGGCATATATTAGTAAAATTATTGAATAACAAAGCTGGCGCAGAAGATTACACAACAAATTTTGTCGGATATTGTTAAGAATGAAATTTGGCTGTGCACTGGTATGCGCCGTCTTCTATTCCCGACACAAATAAAGGAAACATGAATATGTTATAGGCATATACCAGTATAATAGTGGAATACCAGTATAATAGTAGAATTCAGGATGTGCCTGACCTGATAAAGTACCGGCAGCAATGGTACGTTGGAATCAGCCGTAATATTTACGGTAAAATCCTGGACTCGTTCCTAACGATCAGCCTCCTCTAGGCTAAGGCGCAACGTTCCGGCATGTCTAGTGTCGGACCTGGCTCAGGCACTCCGCTCACTGTTCCGTCCAACTCCACGATGTAACGTACTTTACTGTGTATAAATAACTGTAAATTCTTACAGTAAATAATCTTGTAAAACTTTAAGGCATAAAGTTCCGTCAGTTATGATACCGTTGGAATTAGCCGTAAACATTACGGTAAAATCCGTTTATATAATTGAACGGTAAATTCCTAAATTAAATTGTGCTGTTTTCTAGTAAATCTATTTCGGCATGATCTCCCGTATATAATATAGCGGTATTTATGTTAAAAATGTAAATTTTCTGTAAATATCACAATCCCCCATAATCATGGTTGAGGTTAATTATCTCATAAAATTCATTAAACTGTTTATGTCCAGCCCAATATAATCCAAATACCCTTGTCGGACAAAAACCGATTAATAGACACTAAATGCATGCCCAATGGTCAATCAAATTACGCATGCAATTGTACATTGGTCAAATTGAGGTTACACATCATTAAAGGCTCACTAAAATACGATAGTTATGCAGGTTGGTAATTCTAGGTATCTGGTCTTTGTTGAATGCTGCTTTATAAATTAAATCTTTAAATATGTTATTTCGTCTGATGCAAACATGCAGTACAGTCATTACCACACCAGTATATTCAGAAGTCAGTAGGCCTATACACACAGTTATGCTAAATGGTGGGGCATAACTTATAACAGAGCACAGAGGGGAATTTCAATCAATATCCAAAAAATCTTAAGAGATCAATTTAATGCATGTGTGTACTAGTATATATTTTATACTTAAATGAAAACACACAAGTAATTATGATACGTTATTGAATTATAAATGGACCATGCACATACCCACTTAATTACTGCACCTATAGTCTAAAACATGTATTTCTTAAATTTAAGTCATAAATGGCTGAAACACGAAAATTGATACCAACGAGTTTAAAGCCATTTACAGTAATACTATTTTCGACCAATCTAATACACAACTTTTGAGTTGGTATACTTGTTGTAAGTCCACGTTGTATTCCTTTAATTTTCCAACTGCAGTGAATAAATGTTCATAGTCCTATGTGAGGGAACTGATGTTATCAGACCGGGCTTGATTGCTGAGTCACACTATAAGAGTGAACCACACTTCCCGGAGAAAATGTGAAACTGTCTAAGGCCCGTTCCAAACGACGGATTTTTGTCGACTCGAATCTAATTGTATTAAATCCGTCGGTGATGCGTCTGCGGCCAATTTTGTTTCAGACGGACGCATCTTTGTCGTGTCGAATCTAATACATCGGTCGATTTATTTAAAGGTGTACTCCATGTTACCTTCACAAAATGGTCACGCGTAGATATAGAGGCCTATATATACCGGTATGTTATACATATATATACTAAAATACAGTATATAAATTATGTATAAATATATGCGTGCTTGCAGCGCGAATATATGTGCATATGTATATGAGGATGTTTATAGTACATATAGTTATATACTATAATATAATGAAATATAAAAGGCGCTACAAATAAATGTTAGATCGTGCATCCAATTGCCATATATGTGTATACCATGCATGTAAATACAGGTATACAAGAATTATTATAAATCAGAGACTACCACCCCTACCCTTATAATAAGGAATACCGGAATATATGAATTATTATAAATAAGAAGTTACCACCCCTATACCCCTCATAATAAGTAATACCGGTATATATGAATTATTATAAATAAGATCAGTGGTACCACCCCTACCCCTTATAATGAGGAATACCGGAATATATTAATTATAAATTATAAATCATAGGCTACCACCTATATATCCTTTATAATAAGGAATACCGGTATCTATGAATTATTATAAATCATAGGCTACCATCCCTACCCCTCATACTAAGTAATACCGGTTTTTATGAATTATTATTAATCTGAGGCTACCACCCCTACCCCTTATAATAAGGAATACCGGTATATATAAATTATTATAAATCATAGGCTACCACTCTGCCCCTTATAACAAGTAATACCTGAATATATGAATTATTATAAATAAGAGGTTACCACCCCTTTACCCCTCATAATAAGTAATATCGGTATATATGAATTATTATAAATCAGAAGTACCACCTCTGCCCCTTATAATAAGTAATACCGGTAAATATATTAATTATTATACATCAGAGACTACCACCCCTATTCCTTACAATAAGGAATATCGGTTTATATGAATTATTATAAATCAGTTGCTACAACCCCTACCCCTTATACCGGTATATATGGATTATTCTAAAACATTGATACTATATCCATTATAAGATGTGAGTCAGTGACATGCCATGTTCGTTGAGGAATCAAACTACCAAAATAATTACAATTTGCACAATGTTACCTAAGCTATGCTTATAGATATATCTTTCTTTATGACAAAGAGAGCGTGCGACAAATGACGTCATGTGGGTATTTCCTCAGATAAGGGGAGCCCCCTCATTATTATACCATTATCATATCATTATCATATCATTTGCATTCGTTCTTCGGCAACTTTCGGCTCTTCTCGTCACATGTATTAGATTCGAGTCGTCAAAAATCCGTCGTTTGAAACCAAGACGGATTTCAGACGCATCACCGACGAAGATTCGTCTGAATTGGACGGAGATTCGTCTGTGATGCGTCTGACACGGATCTAATTGTTTCAAACGTCGCATTTTTGACGCATTTAATACAATTGTGGGTCTGGTATTAGATTCGAGTCGACAAAAATCCGTCGTTTGGAACGGGCCTAAGAGTTCTCGGTCACAACATATCAGTTTAGCCATAAATTGCCCAAACGTACTCATTGGTTGTGTTTATCCATACGGGAATATCTCAGTGTCTGATTTCCACTTAAGGGTTGGTTGAGGAGACAGGTTCTTAAAGTCATGTTCATCGATAAAATTTACACGGGATCCCGAGTCAGCTATCAGTCTGATCACAGTTCCATTCATTTCGGTGTCAAACAATAACATCTGTTGTGTTGTGGTGCTCTTAGCGAAAACATATTCTGCATCACTTTACTCGGATTGCTGATCATAGATATTAATCATTTCCATAATTTTCTGTCAGTGTCCTAACTTTCTGTTTATGATTACGATAGCGATTTGTTTTCTGATTATGTGACACATAGTTGACATATTGTGAAGATTCAATGTCTTTGGTGTGTTTGATAGCAACTTTCTCGGTTCTCGCTTTTGTCGAAAAACTGTTTAACGTCAAATACCTTTAACACGAAGGGCATTTTGTTGTATTTTTTGTTGAAATGCATCCATGTATAATCTGTGTTTTTTATATCGCGACCATTTTACCATCGTAAACCAACAACGCCTGCATCACGATTCGGATCAAACCGTGGAAAATCTGGTACCATTTCGATATATTTTAGTCCTTGTCGACAATGTGGTGTATTGGAGATAATTTATAGATGATTTATAATCGAACATCTTTAACATTTCGTAACATACGGGCGCAGGCATATTGGCTGTGGGATGGAAAAATCTCACCCTCGGGGCCAGATATTTGGTCCGGACACTCGGCAAGTCAGACACGTCGGGGTATTTACCGCAGCGAAATAACGGGTAACACTAAATGATTATTGCATTGAATAGACCAAGCCTTGAAATTGTGTGCCTGTCATTATGGCTAGCATCAGCAAATTCACCCTCTGTGGACCTCATTCTGCTTACACCTCAGCAGAATGAGGTTCCCAGAGGGTGAATTTGGTGATGCTAGCCCGCTATTCGGGGTAGCATCACTAAATTCACCCTCTGTGAACCTCATTCTGCAAACGACAGACACACTATTTCAAGGCTTGAAATAGACTTAGTGTAAATGTACTCATCGCCTTATTTTATAATGCTATATCAGAAAAAAAGAAAATCAAATATAGCAATAACTGCAACTTCTTGGTGCAAGCTATTGTATGTGGAATTGAGTCTGTGGTGCTTTCGTCGGGGCAATTTCTTCTCGAATCACCGGGGGGGGGGGGGTCGGAAAAAAATTCAGGCACGTATGCTGATTTTTTCCTTTCGACCCTTTTCGGGACTCACACATCCCCGCGTCCTTTTTTTCTGTTTTCGGCAGGTTTTCCGACCATTTTTGGACACCCACCCCCATTTTAACACTAAACCAGATATTTGCGGTGGGAAATTCACTGTAAACAGCTGTATATGAATGTATGTGACTATGTGCATACTATTTGTCATGGATGTTAACATTGACATGTAAATAGGAACGAGTCATTTTGGGGTCATTCAGCCAAAAAAACATGGATGCCAGCGGCCATCTTGGATTTCAAAATTCAATCCATTAGACTGACACCCATTTGCAACAAAATACAACACGATAACTGCCTGAAGTCAGTTTAGCAGTTATAATTACATTATTTCTCCTATTTTGACAGTGTATGGTATGAGTATTTAATAAAGAAAGGGTTAACTTAAGATAGGATGTTGGTTATCCAATATTCAAACACTGGAGTTATATCGAGGTTGATTATATGGGTGACGTCCACGTCATGGCGAACAAATCCAATTCAAACTTCCCATCCACATACCAAATAGTCTGTGAAATTGTAAATACGCCGTCATATATGTTCATATTGCACGTATAATTCATGGGCAGCAGGAAGACGACCAGCTAGGTCATGCAGCTCCTGTGCAATAATATAATTTTGTTTAATATTTTGTTAATGTATTGTATATTATTGTGCAAATAAAGATCTATCTATCTATCTATCTATCCCAAGAATGTGCACTCACCGTCATCAAATTAAACATAAACACAAAAGACATCACGTGTCCATATTGACACATCCTGTTCTGGATTCAGGGTAAGGCCCGTTCCAAACGACGGATTTTTGTCGACTCGAATCTAATACCAGACCCACAATTGTATTAAATGCGTCAAAAATGCGACGTTTGAAACAATTAGATCCGTGTCAGACGCATCACAGACGAATCTCCGTCCAATTCAGACGAATCTTCGTCGGTGATGCGTCTGAAATCCGTCTTGGTTTCAAACGACGGATTTTTGTCGACTCGAATCTAATACATGTGACGAGAAGAGCCGAAAGTTGCCGAATAACGAATGCAAATGATATGATAATGATATGATAATGGTATAATAATGAGGGAGTTCCCCTTATCTGCGGAAATACCCACATGACGTCATTTGTCGCACGCTCTCTTTGTTATAAAGAAAGATATATCTATAAGAATTGCTTAGGTAACATTGTGAAAATTTTAATTATTATGGCAGTTTGATTTCTCAACGAACATGGCATGTCACTGACTCACATCTTGTAATGGATATATTTATGAATGATTTATAATAATTCACATATACCGATATAAGGGATATGGGTTGTAGCAACTGATTTATAATAATTTATATAGACTGATATTCCTTATTGTAAGGGATAGGGGTGGTAGTCTCTGATGTATAATAATTCATATATACCCGTATCACTTATTATAAGGGGTAGGGGTGGTACCACTGATTTATAATAATTCATATATACCGGCATTACTTGTTATGAGGGGTATATGGGTGGTAACCTCTTATTTATAATAATCCATATATTCCGGTATTACTTATTATAAGGTGCGGAGTGGTAGCCTATGATTTATAATAGTTTATGTATACCGGTATTACTTATTATGAGGGGTAGGTATAGTATAACCTATGATTTATAATATTCATAGATACCGGTATTCCTTATTATAATGAATATAGGATCGTAGCCTATGATTTATAATAATTAATATATTCCGGTAGTCCTTATTATAAGGGGCAGAGTGGTAGCCTCAGATTTATAATAATTCATATAAACCGGTATTACTTATTATGAGGGGTATGGATAGTAGCCTATGAATTATAATAATTCATATATACCGGTAATCCTTATTATAAAGGATATATGGTGGTAGCCTATGATTTATAATAATTAATAAATTCCGGTATTCCTTATTATAAGGGGTAGGGGTGGTAGTCTCTGATTTATAATAATTCTTGTATACCGGTATTTACATGCATGGTATACACATAGATGGCAATTGGTTGCACGATATAACATTTATTTGTAGCGCCTATTATAGTATATTATATATCTGTATGTACTATATACATCCTCATATACATGAGCACATATATTCGCTCTGCAGTCGCGCATATATACATAATTTATACTGTATTTTAGTATATATATATGTATAACATATACCGGTATATATAGGCCTCTATATCTACGCGTGACCAATTTTTGACGGTAACCGGGAATCCACCTTTAAATAAATCGACCGATGTATTAGATTCGACGCGACAAAGATGCGTCCGTCTGTAACAAAATCGACAGCAGACGCATCACCGACGGATTTAATACAATTAGATTCGAGTCGACAAAAATCCGTCGTTTGGAACGGGCCTAATCCCCTTTCAGTCGCTAAGTAATCGAATTACTGGAGTGTCATACAAAGACGGTGTTAGAAAAAAAACTCTGGGCCAGGAACTTATTGTACGTCACTAATGTAATATAAAAACCCACACCGGGTCAAGTGGTCCTGCTAATGTGTTATGATGCGGTTGAGTCTTGCTGAATCGCTATGATGGTGTTAGAGAAAACTGATAATACTTCCAAAAAGTACCATTATATTTTTTTAATTTGTCTTTTTCGGGGTGTTCCGATAATCTGAACATATCCGAGGCGACATATGGTCGTCGACTCGCATATATAAGAGAATGCATTGTCAACTATGATATAAAATTTGGCCGTATTACCACTTGATTTTAGAGTTATCCATCTTCGTTCGCAATTGTGTCCGAGACCGTCGGTTTGACGACTTTTTTAAATGCCACAAACAAATACACATCTCGAGATATAACAAATTTCAAAAATCGATATCTGATCACTGTGAGCTTTGATATGTGGGTTCCTCGGATCGAATCAAATATGTTTTACCATCAAAGCCAAAGAAATGGTAATTTAATTGGGAGCGTTAGTTCGGATCGTGTATCTTTAAATGTAGATAGTGGTCAATTGGTAATTGGGTATGGACTCATCTCACACAAGTTACCAATGGGCATGGCATGAACATTCTCAAATATAGAGTATTATTTATGATCGGCTACTGTCAAAGGGTGGATACACACATGCATGTAATTTCTGTATGTGAAATCCATGTATTCCATGTATTTTACATAGACCACACCAATGATTGATAGCATTAGTCGCCTGCGCGCGATCGTACAATTTCAACAGACGAGACAACCGAGCAGTTATAAGCCATTATCAAACTAACTGCTATCAAGAAATTTCAGGCCAGTCATACATTCTTTCATGGATGTCGAAATGAATAAATCCTGTTTGATATCTGTTGCTGTTTTTCACGAGTTTTAATTCATTTCGAAAAGTGGATTTGAGTCCGTCGATTTTATACTTGATTTGTTCTCGTCATTTCAAGGTCATCCAAAATAAAAATAAAATGTGCATAATTTGAAGCTCTTTTAGGGCGATTGTGATACACGAGTGTTTAATGTCCCATTAACAATCCAATATGGTGCCCTCATGCCTTGAATAACAGGCATTGAAAAATTAAGACAGACAATATAGTAGAGGCTCTTATGTACTCCCGTGTGCACTTTGTGAAGAAATATAGCGACTATGCCAATGACGTTGCTTGATATCTCAGGCACCAGAAAACAAATGTTAGACACCTTGGGGTCGCGACCGGGTGGATTTATGACGTCATCAAGATGGCCGCCATACACAATTTCACAGTATGCACTTAGTCAGTTTGATTAATATCTACTTGTAAATTTATTATAGAAATTTGATTATCTCACCACTGACGTGAAACTAATACCCCATACTTCCATTTGACAGAAAAAGTGGCCACCAAAAACCAAGATGGCCGCCAAAATGGCGACCGAAATTCGGAAAATTGATGATTTTTCACACTTTCCTCTTGAATCATTAACCGATGTTTGAAATTTGTAACGAATAAAGACCTAAATTTAAATAAATTCTAGTATCCAGCCATTTCTACAACATAATATGTCATATTTCGGATCTCATTCCTGCCAGCTATCTTTAAAATGTGAATTCAAAAATGTGCTACGAAAGTTAACCAAAATTCAATTATATGATTCTAGCCAAGAGTTGAACAGAAAATAACTGAATTTGATGAAGATAATGTAAAAATGTTTTAAATATGTAAATTGCCATATCGTTACACTGAAAATAATGCATTTTCGTTGAAGATGGCGGCCAAGATGGCTGCCAAAATGGAGAAATCACCAAAATCTGTCCAATTTTTATTAATATCACTCATGTGTTGGGGAAAAGTAAATATATGTGAATATGTGCTACTTTTTCGCGGACATCCATGGACTTATGGAATGATTTGTAAATTTGGTGAACCATGCAGCTGCTTATAACCGAGAATTCAACAGAATTATACCACGAAAATTAAGTCAAATCATCTTCATGGCAGCCACACAAATTTGCAGAATGGGCACTGAGTGAGGAAGAAAATTTAACACAGAAAATGAAAAATATTTCTACGGCAATGATAAAATTGCACCAAGCTTCCTTTTGAAAGAACAAGATTGATAAAAAAAAACCAAGATGGCTGTCAAAATGGCGACCAAAATATAGAAATGTGTTGAATTGTTACACATGCCACTTACATCATTTTCGGTTATTTGTAAACTGTGGCGAGTAGGAATTGTCTTTGTTTTTATCAGTCATGACACCAAGTACTTTGGAAAACATATTATGCTGTAATTTGTGTCTATTTGTTGTCCATACTCCGAAAAATGCAAATTAAATAATTCGCTATGTAATTTCACAAATAAACTTGCTTATCGAGGTTCTATATTAACATTGGACATAAATAGGCATAATAAAACAAACAAAAGTGTACACAGTTTTAAATATCGTTAGTGTCATTCAATTACACTCGACATTGATCTATTTGACCCAAGATGGTCGCCAGAATGGCCGCCAAAACTCACAGTTATAAAATGTGACAAATGTTTATATTCTCAAACGGCATTTAGCAAAGGAGTTGGATATATTCGCCCAATCTAAATTATATACTATCATGTTAAAGTATATTGTGACTATGTTTGACCAAACATATTTTGTTTATAATCGAGAATATATCAGAATGGACTCTTAGAAACCTAACATGAAATTGCCCAATATAATTTAAACGATCCTGCCCGTTTCCTGCGAAGGAAGTCAAACCAGATATGTGCTGACTATCATTATAAGGGCATAACGAGTACTCGAACGCAAAAGAATCCCATGCAGTCATAATACAGACAGAAATCCAACTTTATGGCTATATTATTTCGTTTGGGGCAGATCTGCTTTATTCGTTGCATATTCTTGATTAATTATTGATCACGTTGATTTCGCCCGGCCACAAAAATTTAGAAGATTCAGGAAAAATATCACACGTTGGCTTCATCGAAGTCGAAGTTGCATTGCTATCATACTGCCACCGGGAAATATAATTGCTCAATTTAGAAATACACAGGCATTACATATTAGTGCAAACATTATTTCGTATCTAATTATGAAACAGTTGTGTCTAATAAGATACAATAAGGGGAGATTGCATTGTTCAGTTTCTTGTTTTTGGCATATCTGTGTTTCATCACCCGAAATTCGTTTGAATGGTTGAGACATTGTCACACTTCTCAAGACGTGAGTCAGCACATGTACCACTCTTGTTACTTCGTCCAATAGATGGTCACATTGATGGTAGCCTAACTACAACCAACTCACCCCAGCAACTACAGTTGAATTACAAACTCATCTCGCAAGCTAACAGAGCTCACCACAAAACTCTCCGACTGCATATCAGAGACTCCATATAGAATGTTTCTTTCGGTTGTGGAATGGAGAGTCCATAATACAGATTTAATAAATAAATGTCAATACGGCCGCTGACCTCATAGCAGATACATTGCATATTCACTTCGATGTAGTCTAACAGAACTGTGCACGTAACCGAGTTAATGCTTGTCAGTTTATTTTAGAATATGTCAAAACATCAGTATCGGGAAAAAATAGCCTAAGGTTTGTCATTCTCCATGTCGAGTCCAGCAAGTGACAATAACGGCTCCTCAACTTCTTCCTGGTTGGCAACGAAACAATATCGTGAAATCAAAATGCCTATGCCTAGTGCCAGGATATTTAGTGATGAAATACCTCATCGAAACACCAGAAGCTCATCTTTGGTCCATGCCATATGATGGTGAATCGAACTAATGAATGCAGTGACGGGTCATCAAGATCATTTAATGGAACGTTTATTAAGATTTCTTGCAAAACGTCCACATGGGGACATTCATTAGCATTATACATCAACTGTTAGTTCACAGATAGTAAAGATCTTCGAATCACAGAAACCCCGCAATCTCGAACGAAACCTTTAATTGTCCATCGAACAAATGTAGTTTATAGAATTTGCTGGCAAACCGTACAACCATAATATTCGGATCCACAAGTAGGCCAATAACAAGCTTGGAATATAGATACTGCGCAAAAGTTGGAAGTAATAGATAACAATGTTATTCTTGAATAGAGAGAATATTGTGGATTGTTAGCTATTTGAAGAGTCCATAACTGAAATATACTTCAACTATTGCTCAGGAAGGTATACTATTACAACGTTTAACGACCTGAGTTTTCCGCAGACCTGATTTCATTGTAGTGGGATATCAAATGTTCCTGTATAAAACATCTGGAAAGAATACTACAAACTTTCCACCCAATAATAATACGTGTACCTCAACATGTCGGTGAGTTGAATTGCCTCTACAGCCAAGTCGAACTGTGCATTGGTGCGAAAATTATTATCAATTTTATCTGTAACATTGCCGATAGCCGATACAATTACAGAAATGCAGGCATTTAAAGAAAATTTGGTGTGAATATGTTTCTTGTATGACATTTTGATGAGACCGCATAACGCAAGCATGAAAGAACTTCGATAACACATGTGACAAAAATGACATAAGTGCATAAGTTCTGCACAGGAAGATGTGGATCATACACGGAACGAACTTGTAGTATATGCAATATCCAGAAAACTATCTCTGTGGAACTCAAATACACATGTATACCAATTGAACTCATTATATGAGGCTATCTTCCTATCCTAGCTCGATCAAAATCAGCCACGCTTTCGCAAATCTTGGGTCTGGAGTCAGTGAGTTGACCTATGAGCTGTCCAGAGCTCCACAACAGTTTCTGTTTTGGTACGAACCTGAACATAATTTATCTCTAGTCGCAAAATCGCATGTAATAAGCAGAGGTCTGGCAGAAATCCGCCGATGCGATTCTTCTTCGCAGAAGACAGATAGAGCTCATATCTGAACGCTCTCGTTTGGTAGTCTGCGACAAAGCAATTACTGTCATATAAGCCCCTGATGCACACACAATATGAACTAGATGTTATTCAAGGACGAGCAATTGTAAACAAATTCAGTTTTACAAAAGTATACCCTGTGTTTTCGTACAAGTATATTAATAAGAACGAATCACACAAATATTAGCTCCTATTCTTATATTTGGACTTAGTATACACTAATTATTAAGCTTGTTAACATGGAAGATGTCTGTAATGTCAACGCATTATATGCCGCTACTGTTTTTGGTTACTGCATTGTGTGATGTCAATTCAATTAATTGCTATGAGCAGCTGCATTTCGGTAGAATTGACTTAGTATGATGGCATTACATGAGCAATACAAGAGTCAAGTGAAAAATTCTTAGCCAAACCCCATAAGGGGGGCGATATCAAGGGGAAGTAATTAAAGTATAGCTCAATACCGACATCCTTATTGTTGAGGTAGGGATTTTTCTCCAGTTGAGTCACCCAAATCAGGACATTTCCGCTGTACATGTAATGATGGATGTAATCAGCATATATTCAGATTTGGATATTTTCAAATAGGTCAACATCAGATGAATTTATCTACTTTTCATGGTTTCTGTTTCCATTCTCATGAAATCTCGGATATAAGCAGCTACTGTTCGCAAAATATTCATATTGTATCAGATTGTATCAGCATTCCTGGCACTTTTGTCAACAGGGGAACAAATGTGTTTACCAGTAATCACTGAAACCCACATTAGGAGCGTTATCAATGAAAACTAGCAAATTTGGATGATTTCTCCATTTTGGTAACCATCTGAGTCACCATCCTGAATTTAGATTTATGTGGATAATAATATCTTAATCTACATATCATGGTTGCGGAATGATTAGATAGTATAATTCATTCAAAATAAGGTTGCTAGTAGCCACCGATTTCAAACCGCTGTGAATAATTTAAGCGGCGAGTGTGAAAAATCATCAATTATTAGAATTTCGGTCGCCGTTTTGGGAGCCATCTTGGATTTTGAGGTCCAAATTGCACCGTCAAGAGGAGGTGTGATCCAATGGTATTATTGGTCGCGAAACATAATCATTTCACTATCTAAATTTTCCCCCCAGACTCAATGCCAACTCTGAAATTGTTCATGGTTGCCATTTTGATGATTTCATCTCATTTTCGTCGTTTCATTCTCTCGAATTCTTGAGTATAAACAGCCATTGTTCACAAACTATTCATATTGTTTCATATCTCCATGTTATTACGCCAACACGGAGCAAATATATTCACCTATATTAACTAAATCGCACATTAGGAGTGATATCAAAGAAAATTTGACAAATTTTAGTGATTTATCAATTTTGACAACCATTTTGGTCGCCATCTTGAATACAGATGCACTTTTTTGGTTATAATTATATGGCAATCTATATGTTTAAATCTGTTGCAAATGTTTGTCATCAAAATCAGCTATTTTCTGGGTAACACTTGGCTTGAATTACAAAATCGATATTTGGTAAAATTTCATAGCATATTTATGAATTCACATTTTGACGACATTTTGTAGGAATAAGACCCAAACTATGAAATATTATCATGCCCAAATGGTTAGGTGTTCAAATGTATTTAAAATTAAGTTGCTATTAGCCACAGATTTCAAACAACCGTGAATGTTTTTAGAGAAATATGTGAAAATTCATCATTTTCCCGAACTTCGGTTGCCATTTTGGCGGCCATCTTGGTTAAATGTGGTCAATTTTTCTGTCAAAGTGAAGCCTGTTATCATAGTATCACAACAGTAGAGAAATATTATATTTCGTACCGTAAATTCACTACTAGCTATTAATCAAACTGATTCAGTGCCTACTCTGAAATGTTGGATGGCGGCCATCTTGATGACGTCATAAAACCACCCAGTCGCGACCCCCAGGTGTCTAACATTTGTTTTATGGTGCCCCAGATATCAAGCAACATCATGAGCATAGTGGCTATATTTCTTCACAAAATGCACACGGGAGCCAAAAAATGGACATAAGAGCCTCTACTAATACCGGTTCGTTGAGATTCCTCGGATTGTGATAACATTCAATTGGGATTTCCATGCAAATATCCATTACAGCGCCAAAATAAAAAATGCAGGTACAACGTTAAAAGTAAACCCAGAATTTACATAACAGTATATGTTTCTCAAACCAAAGGTTGAACAAGTTCCTAACTGCCACAATTTTAGCTTGTTGACGTTTGGTTTATAACATTTTGGACCATAATCCATGTTTGGGGGAGGGGGCTGGTTCTCGAAAGCTTCAATTAACTAAGGGATTTAGTTGAATGTATCAGCCTGGATTATCTAGGCGTGAATGTACAATATATTTAACTTCCAAAGTTGTAAATTTTGCGTATACATATATAACACAAGCGAGGAAAGGTGACGTAGTTGGTAACTCGTAGAGCTGGACAACCCTTTTCCCCGAATGAAGACACACAGCAACACCACCTTCTGTACTCTCAAATTTAAAGCTGTAATACTATGTTCATAATTATATGAATAGAATAAATTGCTGAATATTAGATTAATCACTCGAAGCAAACAGACACGACAGAAATGACTGTCAACCACAATATTTATGTCAGGAGTGGCTTCGTGGCTTCATGTGTGGTGGGGGGCAGGACTCATGGTGCTGCATTCCCCACCCCACCCGTGGAGGAAATATGTAATGGTCAGTCAGGTAGCTTCCGGGATAATATAAACTCCCGTGTTGGGGATCATAGCCCCTGCGTTGGTGAAATGCTGGGGCCATCACTGGTATAAAAATCAAGAGAAGACTGCCAATGATTTAAACAGAGAGTCTAATATTTTGGGTTATCGCTCGAACAATTATTTTAAGCGGCCTGACGACTTCATTCAGCCAACGGCTCTCTGTGCGTTCAGAGCTTGGCTCACTGTGGTCAAACATTGCCGAAAAGTAAAGTTCCATCTCATGATCTTCAGATTTGAATTCATGTATATAAACTGCAATTTTGAAAAAGTTATATTTCACATAAGTTCTTGGTACCTGAAAAAAAGTTAAATCTAAATAATGCCATGTCATTAAACGGACATAACTCGTTCGAACCCCAAAATAATGTTTAACCCTTTCAGTGCCAAGTCCGATTTTTGTATCAACACATATACCCTGTGCCAATGCATTCTCTTATATATGCGAGTCGACCATATATCGCCTCGCATATATAAGAGAATGCATTGGCATAACAATTTTTCATCATTTGTTATTATTTTTTACAATTTTAATAATTTTTTCTTATATTCTTTAACTCTTTCAGTGCCAGACTTATTTTGTAGGTTTAGTGCCAGGGAATCTTACGTTTTTCATGGGCATCAAAATTATTACTATGAATACTTGGTGATAGTTGTGAGTTATAACATGCCCCTAAGGTTTTAACCAGTTTGTTTTTTAATTCTCTATAGCATGCTTAAGCATACCAAAAAAAAATTCAACCCAAAAAAAAAAATCTAAAAAAAAAATTACATTAATGTTTTAGGGCCGATTTTACAGGCCGTAAATTAGGGCCGATGAGATCGGCCCCTGGCACTGAATGGTTTAAATAATTTCGTTTCCTATTCCAGAATTCAGACGAATACAAATGACACTGTTTTTGTACGGGGCCCTAACATCGTGTTCGAAATTGGATTTGTTTTAGTTCAATGCGTCTTTCTGGGACATATGTTCATAGACATGTAGATCAGGTATTTATAGACCTATTTCGATACTGGGAAAAACTCGAAACTACTAGCAGGTGTATGTTGGAGCGAAAACCGCCATATGGCTTTAAGGTATAGTAAATGAGGTTTTAGTTTACAACTTGTTGATTGTTCTTATATATTGTGTCACAATAATCGCTTGTACCAAGAAAACTAAATTCTAGACAGATTTTGAGAAATCAATTTTTGAAATATCAGGACATGTTGTGCAAAACTTGTACGTAAAATACACGTTTTGACAAAATTTCCTGGAATTTCAAAATGGATTTTCTTTCTTCCGGGAATTTCTTTGTGCAATTTGATACAAGCGATCATTTTGATACAATATTTAAGACCCATTGGCTGCGGACACACGTACCACAGCGATGGCATAGTAGGTGTGACAATATATTACGGTCGTAATAATTCTGTGCCATAGCTAGCCATGTTGCCCGCTGAGTTTCCGCACAATGAGTTGACTGGACCAATTAATCTATTGCGTTTCACCAATGTTGATCTCTACACATTACGTTTTGCAACATTGTATTATCTGCGGCATATATAATTGCAAGATCGATCGTCCAGAATTGTGTTTGACCGTGGCCATCCCTCATTCACCCACATACCATGCACGTAGTACGTTTTATTAATATGATCTCAATGCATGTTTAACTACTTATATTCATTTCATGCATATTAAGACAGTTCCCCAATTGCGCTTTTTTTATTTTGCGACGTTTAGTTCTACGCATAATTCGGCTAACATTATCATGTGGGCCGATGAAGCTGTGCCTGACCTGTTGGAGGAAATGCAACTGAGAGAAAGTATCTGGAATAAACAAAGCGAACTATATATATGAGGACCCAAACAAGAAAAAGGCTGATTATAACGAATTTTTTGAAGACTCATTGTGCGATATTGCGGGCGACATGGCTAGCTATGGCATATTAATTATGACGACCAATTGTCACCAAACTCCACCATAATAAATTGTCACACCTAATCTGCCATAGCTACTGTGGTACGTGTGTCCTCAGCCATTTAACCATTTGATATTATAACCTCACTTACTTTAGTTTTCTGGCATGAACAATATTAAAATTTTCACTATTTTTAATTACGAAAAACTTTTTCAGAAGTGAAGTTAATCTTTCTTAACACTGTTGCCTAATTCCTTTTAATTGCTTCCTGCTTGAGTGGACCACATTGCACATCAACATTTGTTTTTGATGGGCAGGAATATTTGTGACTGCTTTATTATTCATTATAATATAATGAGGTATCATGCTATATATTATGCAATTAAAAATCTAACTTAACTTTATGATACAAATGATGCTCCTCTCATAGAGCCCAGACAATAAGCTATTTGGTGATTGGTGTGTTGTGTGAAATTATTAATTATTCCAACATCTCAAATGTATTAAAATTCATTATTTTTTTCGTCTCTTAATAATTGATGATGATGATCATCATCATCATAAGATGATAGTATGTGAAATTCACGATTTTTCGCCAGATAGATGCAGAGAAATTCATTTTTGAAAATCTCTTGCCGGTTTTGGTTGGATTTATACAAAACCTGCATCTCCCCATTTAGGGTACGTTCATTTGCTGGCAAGTTTGCACGGTATGTTTTGCATTTCGTCATAGAAAACCACATTTCGTCATAGAAAACCACATGGTGCCAGAATATGAACGGAAACATGCATATAATATGCATATTTACCAAAGCGAACGACATACATGTAAGATGTAATTGTTTTGTAGTTCCACTTGTGTCGGTGCTACTAGCATTAGCCTTCAAATATCTGTATGATTTATCAGGCTTTCCACTAGTAGGGCAGGGGGTCCCTTTAAGGGTCCCATCCCCCAGCCAATTTCTCCCCTTCTGTCACACCACATGACATATTCCATATGTATAAAGATGTTTACTTCTCAATTTTGTTGTGACAGTGCTAAAACATTTAAATAGTTGAAACTTTATTTGAAATTCTAGCGAGAATACAAATCTCGGACCGATCTAAGGGTGCATTTACACTGATATAGAACTGTGCACAGATCTGTATGAAGTCACGTGTCGTGCATTACTGTGATCACAATATGATTACTAATAGTGAACGCACGCTGATCAGTACTCTGGTAATTGACAATTCACTACGAGTCGTTTCAGTTTAGGCCAGACATAAAAATGGATCCACCATCAGCAGACAACATCGATTTGGTATGTGCCGCATGTATTTAAAGTGTATCCTTATACCACTTGATAATGGTTCGAAGAAAGAATGAAAATCGCATAGGAATACACAATAAACAACAGTATACACAAATAGAGGCTAGAAAGCACACATATAGCTTTAGATGGAGATTCCACCAATATTTAGGATTTCAGGTGATCAACTATATATACTGATGACAATGTTGACCAAATGTAGGACAATATTGTTTTATTAAATTAACTAGCAGTTTTTGACTGGCCACGGGGAGAGATCAGGACACAATCTTTCCAAGTGTCTGATATTTCACACCTGACACCCGCCCCCATGATAAGGTTGGAAAATTTCCAGCTGATGGCCATTCCAGCCCAAAATTTTGATAAAAAGTAGGAGATTATGCAAATATTGGTCCGAAAACAATAACTCCCCCCCCCCCCCAATAAAATGTTTGAAAATCAAACTACAAGATCATTTTCAACCTATTTTGGTTTGGCAATTACAGCTAATGTCGTGTCAGGTATGAAATTTCCAACTGTTGAAAATTTTGACCAAAGTTGCCACGTCCCTGTCCGTGTTCAATATTCGAAATACACGGGTTGAAATGACAACGAAAACTAAAACACATTCGCCAAGCCCGAGTAACTATTAATCAAAACAGATTTGCCTGTCGCAGTGCTTCGGCGTTGACCGTGACGTATAGCGGACACGATTTTTGCTCACACGAACTAATACCGTTTTCTTTCTGTGTGCATTTCTATATCAACCCGTTTACACTGGTCTGCGTGTAGATCTGTGTGCAGTTCTATAGCAATGTAAATGCACCCTAACGCTAAAAGTTGGATGTCAGTATGTATGTAGGCCGGAGCTAACATTCAACGTGCAGGGTCGATGTGTTCCATTTAGAATATAGAGTACACTTTATTTAGTTTTTGCTGAAATGCTCCGGATTCTGAACGAGCACACACGGTTCTGCACGTTGTACGCTAGCTCCAACCTGCAGACACAGTTAGATGAACTGAGGAAGTGATTAAACCAGACATCGCTAGAACACATGCTTTGGAGTCCGATGGTTACGTTGCTGCGGTTAGGTTACGAAAAATGACTCCCGATAATTTAATCATACCCACTGATTCTATCTTCATGTCGTAAAATATATATATCACTCCATTTTTTTCAAAGCATCTTATCTATGTTTAATATAATTTAGCTTGATATTTAGAACTAAAATATTGCGCCTTTATTCTATTCCTTCATTGCTTCCAACCTGCTAATCATCTATCTGCTGAGTATTATATTCCGGCACGTTATGCATCCGAACTATCTGCCGAGTCTTGAATAGGAGTCGTTTGACTTCAATGGGCGCGTTTCCGTATACTGGGAACAACACAAGGCCTTCACCACCGGTGACATTAACCTGGCAATTAAATTTTATCTAATCAATTGTCTAGGTTCTAAGGTTATTGCGGTTGGTAGCATAGTAACTTGGGTAAAAATGGATGCAAAACGATTAGCAAATCTCCTCTCTTATTCTTTTATTGGCCGATACAACAAAAGTAGGTCCACTAGTGTTTCCACGACATTGAAAACATTGACTGCATTTCCCCCTCGGCGGATACAGGACCCGTTCCCGAAAACCTGGCGGAAAGCCTGGATTTATTCTTGCGAGATAATTGCATGTAATTTACAGGCAAATTCCTGTAGCATCGATACAAGTGTAACTACAGTGATTAAACTTTTCATGTGGTTAGCTGTGGTACAAATGCATGTTATATGCATTTTCCAGTTCATATTCTGGCATCATATCGTTTTCTATGATGAAATGCCTGCAAACCATGCCGTGCAAACTTGCCAGTGTATGAATGTACAATAAGAAGGCATTAAGTTCACGAAGGGAGGTGTAGTGATTGGGTGTTTCAGAAATGGAAGTTATTAATATCAGGTGTGTTGGCAGGACGTGATCAATGGTTCTCTGTTCGGGGGCGTAACCACTCCGAATTTTAAACCACACATACTGGACTATATGTCACACCTTCTGTGTCATACTTACAGATGTAAACAATGTATATGGACAGTAGAATCAAAGACGTAAGATCGACGTTAGATGAAATCCACTTTTATACCATTGTCCTATGTATACAGACTTGAGAATAAAATATGACATATTTCAACTGGGAGAAAATATTAACAACCCCAAGATGCTACTGAGCCCAAAAACTTT
This sequence comes from Siphonodentalium dalli, assembly GCA_032622095.1. Lineage (NCBI taxonomy): Eukaryota > Metazoa > Mollusca > Scaphopoda > Gadilida > Siphonodentaliidae > Siphonodentalium > Siphonodentalium dalli. The sequence goes on along the minus strand of CP136069.1, from coordinate 32,100,575 downwards.
CTCTGCAACAAAGTAAATATGTAATTTCACCAATGACGCCCTGCGGCCCTAGATATACGTAACTCATACACGTCCTTGAATTAATCTATACTAAATCAAAGAATAGCTAGCTCTTATTGAGAACAAATAAATATTAGCACGATGTTGGTATAGGGTGAGTTAACCAACACATTAAAACCTAACCTATATATACTTCTATACAGGCAGCGCCTAAATGTAGGCATATTTAAGTCAATGAATGTCTTAATTTATTAATGATTATATGTAAGATGTTATTTATTACGTTATTTTATTCTTGGATTACGCTAAAGCATGGTTATATCGTATAGAGAATTTGAATTTAAGACCTTGATTCGCGAAAGTGCATGGCCCAACGAAGTTGTGCCTGATATCGGTACGGCAATGGACCAACATGTAATGAATACTATCCAGATATTTTCCATTAGTCCGCGTGATACAAATCGATTTATCTCTGGATAGTGGGTGCGCTAATAGTAGCAACCGTATTATTATGCTGATGATAGAACTATTGTGTCGGAAATAATGAACGTTAACCCACCAAAATCGTAAATCAAGTCATGAATCTTTAATATAGTTAACCTGGGAAATATTTAAGTTTTGACAGGGAACCTTATAAAGTCAAAAACATAACGCCGGGAATATATTTCTTAGTTGTTATCTTTTCCTTAATAATGTATTTCAATGTCGGTGAATGTCCCAATTCAAAATTGCATACCGTTCTCTGACTTTTGTGAGGAGATATCGTTATAAACATCAAAGTAATTACCCAGGAAAATGCCATAATTGTATGCAACGTGAAGCAAAATCTCTCACAAATTCACTTAAATCGTGAAATTTCGAGTTGGGACCTTCACATACAGTGAAGTACATTATTAAGAAACATATAATAACTAAGAAATATATTCCCCGCGTTATTTTTTCAACTTTATAAGGTTACCTGTCAAAACTTCAAAAAGTTCCAAGGTTTTGTACTGATGGAATATGATCTCTATACGGGCGGTAGACAGAGTAGAGATTCGTGACAAGATCTACCAAAATCGTAGACATAGTTTCCAAAGTCACATGCAATGCAATGTATTATAGAATAGTCGGATTCCTTATGTCACAAAAAATGGTCGCGCGTTTTCGGAATGTTAAAAGTTTCTATACCACCAGTGTGTCTATTTTCAGAATCTACCTGTTTCCAGCTTGATATTTTAGTGGAAACAGGTTTGTGTGGGGCTTTTGTTTGTGTACCCCTCTATTTTTTTCCCGTCCACCTGGTAATAAAAACATGCTATTACGCATAGAAAGTTCGGTAAGTGGCTTTCTTTGTTCTTGGAAATCGAAAAACATGGGGCGATCTTGCTACAAATTACTTAATTACATATCTTAATGTGGAATTTTATCAAAAATCATCAGACGAATTGCATTTATGACTGCATTTTCAATTTTCTTTCCCAAATAGTAAGGTATTGTATATTCTTAAATTGAGCTATATCACATATGGACGAACATAAATAATCTACAAGGATATCTTGATCATATGCCACAAACAAAACTTCGATATATCGATTTTTGGTAAAGATATCGCAGAAAATCTACCCCTACCCCCACCCTCGCTGATTTCACAAGTCAGATTCCTTTGGTCGAAAACAACGGTCGCGCCATTTCGGATTGTCTAAGACGACATGCGAACGGTTTATTTATCAATGTCGTGTCTACTTTCAGAGTTTACCTGCGTCCAGTTGAAATTTTAGTGGAAAACAAAGTTTTTGGACTGTTTTAAGAATTTAAAGAGCGTTTGCTTATTATACAAATATTAATCCACATAACTAACCTTCTGGTGGACTGTGCGAGTTGAAATTAACAATTGTATCAAATATGGCGGTCTACTTTCAGAGTCTACTTGTTCCAGTCTGACATTTTAGTGGAAACAAATTGTTTGGACGGTTTAAAAAATTTAAAGTGCGTTTCCTGATTATACAGATATTAACTAACACGATTAGCCTTTTCATGAATTGTGCAAGTTGAAATTGTGCACACATGTCAAGTATGACTCTGAAATGTATTTTTGAGAATGGTGTCGTCAGATAAGTCTCTGCTGGTACAGTACCACAGTTGCGAACAAAACTAACGTTGGATCCTATAGAGAGTTTGACAATTTACTCAAATGTTCACAGTGGTGGAACTTAATGGCTATCATATATGCACGGCTCTTACATGTAATCTATCGTAACTACATGTGATACATGCAATATAGTCAGGCACCAGATACAGTAGTTGACAAAATGTGGTTCACATCAATCATATACATCACAATCACGTGCTTCGGTGATAATGTCCACTATTATACAAATGCAATGTTTATCAAGACTAAAGTTTCAGGATGCCGTTGTAAAATTGATTGATGGTGTTTTTTCATCAATTGACAAAATTAATGTTTATTGCCAGGACGAAGTACCGCATAATACGGAGTTGTGTGCTAACAAATCTGGGTGTCATATTTATGTAAGTGTCAGTCAAAACTTTTAGGACATGGGAATATTTTTTAATTGCGTGGCCATGAAATACTAATTCGTGGCCACAAAATAACTAATTCGTGGTCACGAAATAAATAATTCATGGCCACTAAATAATTAATTGTCATATACGATCGTCAGTCACTGTTGTAATGGAAGCGGATAGAGATGATCTGGTTGTAGTTGTCCACCATCTTGACATGAGCCACGGCGATTTGAGATAAAGCGTGTTGTAGGGTGGCCCGTAAAACAAATTAAGTAAATCACCCCTTTCACCAACCCGATCCAAAATTGCCGCCGTCCTGGGGTGGGTTACGTGGGCACCCACGACATTCAGTATATCTTGGGGGCCACCATACAGCACCAATTATACCACATCAAACGGTTAAGGGGTCGAGAAATTGTATACATGTCATATTTGAACCCATCTGCGGGTGGCCATGTTGGATCGGGGATGGTGAAAGCGGGTGAACATTTATTTGTCTCAGGGGTCACCCTACAACACACTGTATTCGACCTAAAATGGGGGGGGGGATTGCATGGTACCATATATGGACCCCTCTGATCAGTTATCATTTTCGCTTGAGTGGGCTGAAGGTGTGAAAATTTAGCTTTCTTTGTGAACCACGGTACAACACTCTTTATTTGATATATATCGGTCAACTGACCGAGAAATAATGTGTACCCCATTTGACCCCTTCTGAGCAGCGACCATTTTGGATCGGGTATGGTTGAAAGGGGTGAATATTTATAAGCTTGTTTTGGACCCACCCTACAAAACCCCTTATTTTACTTAAATCGGCCAATATGCCGAGAGAAATGGCATTCCCATTCGATCCAAGTTTGTCTTGGAGCCACCTGACCCGTGTTTCCCCGTTCTCTCTGGGCTAGTTTATATCAGACGTTCATATCCCCATAGAGCCCGGGTCCCACGCCATAAGGGGTTTATAGTAGCTTCTCTGCGATCGTACGCATTGTTTCTAAAACATCGTCAAGTTAGTGTAATCATACCGTAAATGTATCTGGATATATATGCAAAGGTTAATCAGTTATTTCGTGGCGACGAATTAGTATTTCGTGACCACGAATTAGTTATTTCTTGGCCACGAATTAGTATTTTGTGGCCACCAAATTAGTTATTTCGTGGCCACGAATTTGTATTTCGTGAAATAAAAAACAAATTCTCATGTCCTAAACCAGGCACCGTAGCTTATGGAACATTCGGTTTTAGTATTAAATTTGGAGAAACCCGACCAGCATCAACGTAACAACTACAACAACTCATCTATGCCAATGATATGTTTAACCAAATAGATGTGGATAGGGTGGTATTGTTTAAAAATGTTAAACAATGTTATCATGTCCATGTCTATTGCTAAATATTGCTGGACTTATATGGATGGTTGTTCTATAATTCCTGGTCGGGTTTATCCAAATTGGGAGTTTAAATTATGTTCATCTGAGTATAAAGAAAACACTTTCTCAGTCCACTCGATACCTCCCCCGGGATACACGTTTCACATACTAAATTAACATCTTAGTCAACATAACAAATCTCTCCCTCAAATACTTTGCCACAAGAATAAAAAATAAATTGTCAGTATAAATAGGCAAGACATCTCTGGACACTTTCTAAGAGATAATATATTTATAAGAAGATATATATGTGCATTATTTGCTTGGTTTTATAAAGTATATAGTACAACACAGTAAGATACAAGTGACACAGTGCGGGGGCAATACTATGTCGAAGAACATAGTTAAGGGGACCCTTCCATCATCCTTCATAATGTATCATGACTCCATCTGTTATGAACAAACCATCGACTTAAGCTTAATGGATCGTTCTCCCCCAATAATATACTTGGCTTTGAACCGGCCATGGTATTTTCCCGTAAATGAGATAGTGTCTATAATCAGATGCTATTGGTTATGTTCAAATGGTGACACAGATATGAAACTGTACATGTTTGTGCCCCATGGGCCATTGATCATTATAAGATCGAGAAACTTAGTCTAGGAAATTACCAGGAATTAACTGGAAATTGCAAGTATAGCTTATATGGTCGTAATTCAACGTTTGCGTTTCCGATACAGTTAATACCCAAATGTGAAATTTGAGATATACCTGGTCGTCAAAGTGAACCAGATATCTTATTTAAGGTTAGCAACGGTTGCTAATCAAATACCACAATTGTGTACTAATCATTTATTTGTATTGCCTTAATTTAGTCAGTGTCTAATCACATGGTGCTGGCTTTGTTCAAAGTTGGGCACATGCATGTCTAAAACTATATATGCAGCCATGTTCTGCATAGGCCACTGATCATTATAAGATCGGGAGACTTTGCCACCGGGCCCGATAGCTCATTAGTAGTGGTTACTAAGCACCTACTCGGAATGCAGGAAAATGCATCTATGGTTGGTACCTATTTTACTCATTAAGCTCTACTCTAGTGGAAATTCGAATTTACTTGATTTTCACAGCTATACACGAAGCGTGGAGATTAACTGTGGTCAGAATATTGATGGTGAATGTTGGGTTTCAGTCGCTGCACTGAAGTTGGTCAAATGTAACTGGCGTGGGAAGCGTGAAAGCAAAGCCTATACCGCTATAGTAAAGGTCTCAGCTGCACCGAAATGTCCGTTTATCAGTAACACAAATCCTGCGAAAACACAGATTCTCTCAGTGCATGTGGGATAGACTCCTATGACAACGATTGAGTTAATGACAGCGAACAACTACCATCTATACCTGTGTATTTGTGATACTACATCCCGTTATGATCAACGATGTGGTTTTAAAACTAGTCAGTGGACAACAATACAGACAAGTATCAAATAAAACAATGATATAATATGTAATCACATCGTGAACAGTCTTGTTGTGAATATTTTCATTTGATTGAACAGGCTGCATATTATCTAAACTACAAAACCATTCGACACTTACTTTTGCCAATTACTGTATCTTGAGGCATAACTATATCATATGGTGCAACTACTAAATCACGGATAGTTGCAGTGGGTCAAACACGAGTGCTAAACTTCATATATTTGCGCACGATTGCCAATAAGTGATATTACAATCAACGTTTGAACATAACACGAAATTCTCCATAGGGTTAAGTGTTATATTTTGATCGCAACTGTAACCAGCAAGAATCATCTGATCACATCCATTGCTTTTAAAACTACGTCTGTGTTTCATACTTAGTATTTTTTAGGAATATCAGTACGCGCATATCATCATACGCGAAATGGCGCCATCTATCCAAAGTACTAGAATCTCCATAGGGCTCAGTGTTAAATTTTGATCACAACTGTAGCCAACAAGAATGAACCGATCACATCAAAATTTTCAAAAATACATGTAATGGTCATATCTAGTAGTTTGGAGAAGTGATCACCATACGCCAGATGGCACCATATACCGTTTTCTGTAAATACGAAACGCTCTCTAAATGATGTTGATCCCGATTTAGGCCGACCCGCCAAAATTCAAGAATGGAAACAAGTCAATCCCGAAAACACACGTACTAGGCATACATAATCCGTTTTCAGATCGCTTTTAACAAACCAAAAATGCAAAATGACATAAGGAATCCGACTAGAAGGCAGATACATCATGATACATATATACACACATTAAAGGCCCACTTAATTTTCGAACTCCCAGATTACATTATATAAAATATATGCCATATTATATACCATTTGAAGGAGGAAGCTCCAAAACATTGTATTATCAACTTATCCGGTGTAATAAACTGTGGACATGTTGCTTTTGTTGAGTTGCCAACGCGTTTTGTCATCAAGATTGAAGGAAAAATCAGTATTATTTTCAATGCAGGGGGAATAACTCTATATATTAAAGATAGAGTTCTTCCCCTTCCATTGAAACAGTATGAATTATGTTGCATTCTGGGTGCAAGAGGGGGGAAGTCTTCTATTTCTCTGTGAGCATCTTCTGAGACACAGATGTTTCAAGTAGTGATGAATTATAGAATTTTATTCATATTTTAAGGCATAGATTGTTATTAAAACCGTATATCAAGTCACTATAAAAACAATAATTGGCGACTCTAAAATTAAGTGGGCCTTTAAGTGGACCCTGTTATTTGTGAAATTATTTATGCACATTGTGTTAGGAGTGGACAGACTAAGGTGCATGCGCGTGTATTGTGTGCATGATGTATAATTTGTAATAGTTATAGTTTCCAAAGTCACATGCAATGCAATGTATTACAGTAGGCAGATACATCATGATACATATATACACACATTAAGTGGACCCTGTTATTTATGCACATTGTGTTAGGAGTGGACAGACTAAGGTGCATATGCATGTATTGTGTGCACGGTGTATAATTTGTAATAGTTATAGTTTCCAAAGTCACATGCAATGCAATGTATTACAGTAGGCAGATACATCATGATACATATATACACACTTTAAGTGGACCCTGTTATTTATGCACATTGTGTTAGGAGTGGACAGACTAAGGTGCATATGCATGTATTGTGTGCACGGTGTATAATTTGTAATAGTTATAGTTTCCAAAGTCACATGCAATGCAATGTATTACAGTAGGCAGATACATCATGATACATATATACACACTTTAAGTGGACCCTGTTATTTATGCACATTGTGTTATAGGAGTAGACAGACTAAGGTGCATATGCATGTATTGTGTGCACGGTGTATAATTTGTAATAGTTATAGTTTCCAAAGTCACATGCAATGCAATGTATTACAGTAGGCAGATACATCATGATACATATATACACACATTAAGTGGACCCTGTTATTTGTGAAATTATTTATGCACATTGTGTTATAGGAGTAGACAGACTAAGGTGCATATGCATGTATTGTGTGCACGGTGTATAATTTGTAATAGTTATAGTTTCCAAAGTCACATGCAATGCAATGTATTACAGTAGGCAGATACATCATGATACATATATACACACATTAAGTGGACCCTGTTATTTGTGAAATTATTTATGCACATTGTGTTATAGGAGTAGACAGACTAACGTGCATGTGCATGTATTGTGTGCATGATGTATAATTTGTAATAGTTATAGTTTCCAAAGTCACATGCAATGCAATGTATTACAGTAGGCAGATACATCATGATACATATATACACACATTAAGTGGACCCTGTTATTTGTGAAATTATTTATGCACACTGTGTTATGAGTAGACAGACTAACGTGCATGTGCATGTATTGTGTGCACGGTGTATACGTTGTCATGCCGATAGCATTGTCAAATTATCCGACCATGCGGAGAAACGTGCATACAAAACAGCGCTCCGTCGTGAGCTGGACATTTCAATAACTATTGATTTCTTATTTGTACTTCAAATCCGCAATAATTTGAGAGCAAAGCATGAATTGCGTTGTTTTGTTCGCTACCGGGTTGTTTTTATCGAATTCCCCACAAAATAAACATGCACAAACTTGTTCCTCTCGCCATATCTTAGCGAGTATATATAACCATATATAATTGTATATAACCGATACTGTTAACGGAATACTCGGAACACATAAATTATATGTTTACCAGGACCAAATGTTCCCAACCTTAGCACATAAATGACAGAAATTCCGTAACAGGGGCTGTACTTTTTTAATCTAGCGAATTCATTGAAAGACTAAAGTACTTAAAGATGCATTCATGGTTCCAGACATCTTATTACCCTACAGGGAGCCCCACACATATATAGAAGCATATAGAAGAGTGTCGTCTGCTCATGTTTGTCTGGGGCTCTGTATGGGTGAAATTATAAAATTGTTAAAGAATACAAGAAAATATTTTAAAATTGTAAACAATTGTTAGGCCAATGCATTCTCTTATATATGCGAGGCGACCTATGGTCGACTCGCATATATAAGAGAATGCATAGGCACAGGGTAAAAAAAATCCCGACTTTCGACTGGATTTGATATGGCGGGTCACAAATATAACTTAACGTTGTGTTCTGTTCAACAAATTATACGAAACTTAATTGTGACGTATAAACTAAACATATTTATAAAAATATCACAGAATACAATTGTGTTATAATATAATACCACAGCACATCATTGTGTTATAATAATATACCACATAATATAATTTTGTTATAATATAACACCACAGAATACCATGTTGTTATAATATAACACCACAGAATAACATTGTGTAATAATATAATGCCACAGAATATCATTGTTTTGTAATATTATACCAAAGAATATCATTGTGTTATAATATCATACCACAGAATACCATTTTGTTTTATAAAATAATACTATAGAATACCGTTGTGTTATAAAATAATACCACAGAATATTATTGTGTTATAATATAATGTCACAGAATATCATTGTTTTGTAATATTAATTATACCAAAGAATATCATTGTGTTATATATTATACCAAAGAATACCATTGTGTTATAATATCATACCACAGAATACCATTGTTTTATAAAATAATACCATATAGAATGCCATTGTGTTATAAAATAATACCACATAATATCATGGTGTTATAATATAATGTCACATAATATCATTGTTTTGTAATATTATACCAAAGAATATCATTGTGTTATATATTGTGCCAAAGAATATCATTGAGTTATTGAAACATTTAAAACAGATTTTTGGTTTGTCCCTTTAAAACATGCGATTCCAGCAAGTGCAAATTATGGCGACTACATGTATTTTATTTTGTTATTGCCTGGTAAGAGAAAAAATGCCAACAGTTTGACCCAAAATTCATACACTGGCAAGTTTGCACGGCATTTTTACAAGCACAGAAAACCATATGTTGCCAGCATATGTTTTGTAGTGGTGGAATATGGTCTCTACGGGCGTAGGGCCAGAGTTGAGATTCATGACATGAGCTACAATACACCTACCTTTGAGATAAATTGGATACATCGTTGAGCAATTTCCCAATCCCACGCATTCATCCACTATGTCGTAGTATCTTCCGAGTTCGTCTCGAGGCAGGTACCATCCTTCATCTTGTGGCAGCCTCTGGTCGCAGATAGAACCCTTTGTCAGAGGCATTTCCACTGACCGGTATTCCATCGCCGGCATGCGGGTTGTTGTGGTGCACGGGTCAGCTGGAAAATGAACCGACTAGAGACGTGATATGCATGTAATATCTAAACAACGAACGGCACAGGCACATGTGGTGTGTCGTATTACCAATTCAAATTTAAACAAAACAATTCTCCAATAAATAATGACTGTCGGATGCGGCGATGGATTCAAATTTGATATCCAAGATGGCTGTTGGCGGCCATCTTTTTCAACGAATTTCGACTCCAATCTAGATGTCCCCCGAAGATCGATATGACGTTTGATGATGGTTGGATGAGGGGTGTATTCTGTAGGGTGCGACAAAGGATATTGTTGACGGACGCACGTCCAAACGGACGTCCGGACGGACGGACCTCCGGCCGACGCCAACCCATGACAATAGCTCAAACTTGACTCCGTAGCTAATATTACAATTTAAAACGAGCGTCCCACTTTAACAAACGTCTCGATGTTGATATAATACGTCACAAGGATGTTTACTATCAACAATTAAAGATAATTCCGAAGCGACTTCCTAGTAAACAAAATACGCATGATGCCGGTTTAACCAATCGACGATCGGTATTTGCCAAGCAGTTCAGTGAGTCCATTTTCAATGCAAATCTATGATTTATTTTGGGCAGATTAACATTAGATAATTATTATGATCATTATGATGATGTCGACGACGATGATGATGATGATGATGACGACGGTGGTGGTGGTGATGGTGGTGGTTATGGTGGTGGTGGTGGTGGTGGTGGT